>OX451736.1:746533988-748935223 GCA_948472305.1 Vicia faba | reverse complement strand
TTAATATTTATAGGAAGAAAAATTGTGACTTCCTCATTTTTGTTTAAAGTTGCTACTTAATAACGAGGTAATATCCTCTATTTATGTGAAGTCAGATCAAATTGATCCTAGTCGATCCTCTGACAACGGCCTAGGAAGAAATTAATTTGTGACACATCGAGGGGAATTGAACTTAGTCAGTTGAAATTAACAAGTGATGGGAACCCAACCTTTGTGATTGAAGATCCCATAAAAAAGGTCATATGGGTAAAAACAAGTGACTTGTTAGTTCTGCTAGCACCAAAAATTATTTATTTAATTTTGTTTACGTTTTTTTTCTTATGGTGTAAGTGAGAAAGTGTTAGACACTGCATTACTTAGAGGATAAGTTTATGTATCTTTTAATGAATTTCATATCCTTTATTGGTGGTGTATGATTTATAGCATACACTTGATGGAATCACCTATGTGAGTGTCGAGTGAGGCCCTTGTATGAGATCTTGATGAAATCTCTAGAGCACTCATGAAAATAACCAGGCACGCGCACGGCCTATTAATGCACCACAACGTCAACAAGAACTGTGGGGGTTGTGATGTGAGTGGTATACCTCTAACATACCCTAAGTGAATTTGGTTCATATAGCTTGCTACACCAATCTCATTGTATGTTAAGTACTATCATTCTAGGATTAGTTCATATAGCTTGCTACACTAGTTTGATGCATCACATTCATGATGTTAATCCATAAATTATTTTTTCTCTTCTTTTAAACTTTTGAAATATGTGGGGATTGTTGTAAGTTTTGATATATATTTCAAAAGTTTTAAAATAAATTTATCTTCTAATTTTGAATGAAAACTGTTATAAAATATTTTATAAGAAAAATCATTATAATAATAATAATAATAATAATAATAATAATAATAATAATAATAATAATAATAATAATAATTATTATTATTATTATTATTATTATTATTATTATTATTATTATTATTATTATTATTATTATTTATGATTGGACTTGGTCAAACTAGGGATGTCAGTTTGGACCTGTTAATGGGGATCCCCGCGGGGAACGCCCCGTTCGGGGCCCCAAAGATGGGGAATTTTCCCCCGTGGGGGCGGAGATGGGGAGAAAAATTCCCCCGAGAGCATTTCGGGGACGGGGACGGGGAATACACCCCCCGCCCCGCCTATTATTTTAATATAGTTAATTTAATATATATATATTTATAGTTCATTTTGTTGAATTTTATAGCATTTTATAGAAATTTATAAAAAAAATATTATTATTTTGTGTTCCATTAGTATTTTTAATAAAAAATAATAAATGTCAAATACTAGTATTTTTTAATAACATAATAAATATGTGAATTCTTTGTGCTTTTTATTTTTATAGAAAATATAAATATTTTAAAAAAATAAAATATTAATGAATAAATGTAGGATCTATGGGGATCCCCGCGGGGAACGGGGATCCGCGGGGAACGGGGATGGGGATAGAAATTCCCCCGTGACGGAGATCGGGGACGGGGACGGGGAATGAATTTGATGGCGGGGAAAAAGATGGGGAAGTGTCCCCCCGGCCCCGCCCCGCCCCATTGACATCCCTAGGTCAAACAATGGTCAAACAACATTTTTTGACTTGACTTGGTCAAAACCTTTAAGGCTTTTATCTCTCTCCTATATATAACAAATCTCACGTCTTTATAAGAAAGAGAAGAAAGAAAGAATATAACGTAAAAAAAACTTTAGTTTTATTTTATCCCTTTCATTTTCTTTTTCCTGATTACATCTTCCGGACATCTAAAGTTTCTTGTTGTTCTCTTGCCTAAGAGTCTCATTGAAAATCTGGAAAGAACATGTTGAATCTTGGGAGATTTGCGCTTATGAGACGGATAAATCCTTAAGGATAGTGTATTTACACGCCTCAGGTTTATTTAACGGTTAATTATTTTTTAGGTTCAATGATTGAAATTATAAATAGAAGTGATCGACTTGTAATGGTGATTCAATTTCTACAACAAAATCTTGTATTTTATTTGGGAATTATCTAGTGTAAAATCTCATGTTTCGTTGTAAGAAGGTTTGTGGGCATAACGTCTAAAAAACTAACATTTGACTATAATGGGAAACTCTCAGGAGGAAACTCTTAGGGACATGAGTAAGTCAAGTTTTTAGGACGAACCTATATAAACCTCATGTGCATTTGTATCTTCCCTTATCTCTTTACATTTTCACTCTTTTTTTCTTTATGTTGTGTTTTCTTCTCTCTCTGATTTTCTCTTTAATCTATTTCGCTGCTTATTCTCTAACTAGTTTATAAAATTAACTTAAAATTTTAATAAATAATTTTTTTATTAGACAACATTTTTTAACCTCCACAGTTCAACCCCATTATTTTGTGTTTGGAGTCACTTCTCCAATAAATATAAGGAGAAAGTTAGGGTGTTTGTTTCTAGTTCTATTCAGGGGTAATCTAAATTAGCTCAAAACTATTGATTGTCACATGATAGGGTAAAGAGGGAAATTATACCAACTCATAAGAAAAATTATGATGATCTTGTTTGTTATGATTTAAATGTGGCTGGAGGATTGTAAGTCTCAAAACTGTTGGAAATCCACCAAATATCTATGATGAATTTCTATCAATCTTGATGAACAAGATTGATATCACCATACAATGACAATGAATTATGAGAAAAGAAAAGAAGAAAAAAAAGAAGACAATTATTTTCTACAGAGTTTCTCTCTGCCCACAAACTGTGGAAAACTTTATTAATCACTTGCAACTGCAAATTCTGTGATTACAATAAATTGACTTGATTACAAAATTAGAGGTTACTCCCTCTATTTATAGATTTAGGTTAGCCATAGCTCAAAACTATAAAAGCGAAAAATACCTATTTTGGTACGAAATCAAATCTATCTATTTTAGATCTAAATCAAATATATTTAAATCTAAAACCAATCAAATTTGTGTGTAGCTTGCTTCGATCCACAAGCTCTTCGGCTAAGCAACCTCCCTTCGACACACACATTGTTTCGACACAATCAAATTACAATTTAACACACTACCTAATTCATTGTGACTAAACTATCTATATTTATCATGGTTCTTAATCTTCTGAATACTTCGACCTGCACTCCCTTCGTCATTATGTCTGCAATCTGATTGTCAGTTCTGCAGTGTTCCAAATTCATATTCCCATTTGCTACCTGCTCTTGAAGATAGTGGAACCTCATTTTGATGTGCTTGCTTCGACCATGTGCTATCGAGTTCTTCGCATGATTGATAGCTGATATGCTGTCGATCTTCATGGTAATTGCTCCATGATATTTCCCTGTTATCTCTTCGACCAAGTTCACCATCCAAGTTGCTTGACATGCACAAAGAGAAGCAGCTATGTATTTTGCTTTGCATGATGGTAATGCCACTACTAGTTTCTTTCTTGAAATCCAAGCAAATGGTGCACCACTTAACATAAACACATATCCTGCTGTTAATTTTCGATCTTCGGCATCACTACACCAACTCGAATTAGTGTATCCCACTAAGATACATTCTTTTCCTTTATTAGATGCAGGAAACAAAATGCCATAGTCGAGAGTTCCTTTGAGATACCTTAGTATCCTCTTCATCGCTGTTAGATTTGATACATTTGGCTTCTGCATGAATCTACTTACCATACCTACACTATATGCTAAGTCAGGCCTTGTATGACAAAGTTATCTCAATGACCCAATAAGTCTTCTGTATTGGGTTAGGTTGACATCATCTTCATCTACATCTTTCGACAGTTGTAGTTTTAGTTCTGCAGGTGTTGAAGTTGAGTTGCATTCTTCCATCTCAAATCTCTTGAGAATTTCTCCTGCATATTGTAGCAGTAGAAATGTTTAAGACTAAGCCATTGGATTGACTAGACTTATATAGATCAAAATAAAAATCGCCATCGCGCTTTATTGTTTCCAAAGGAATGGGAAAAGAGAAAATAACCCAAAAGAGGGGGAAAGATTCAAGGTAAGGGGGTTGGTTATACAAAGAGAAGGTATTAGCACCCTAAACATCTACGGTACTCCGCATGAACCTCTTTGAAAAATCTGTATATTTTGGATATAAAATGTTGTATATAAAATAGATGGTGGAGGTGAGAGAAGAAATATATTTTTTATGATTTTTGCACCCGTCGCGGTTGCGAACCTTTAGTGTCTATGTACCACCTTTCGTGCAATAGGGGATCAGGGTACACGTAGTTCCTCTTTAAAAAAATTTAAAACACAAGTGTGTTGGTTAATTTTATGAGATAGATATTATTATCATTGTCCGTGTGGAAAACATACTTACTACCCACAATCATGAGAAATGAGAATTTGCATCATCTCAAAGTGGAGGATATAGCTTGGATTTTAAAATAAACAATGCCTCACTCAACACCCAAGTGGAAAATATCTCTCTTCACTATATATTGTAGAAGTATAGTTGTTTGCATCACTATAAACATTGACAAGAGTCTTATCTTTTGATAAAAGTTTCAAAATATAAAGGCAAAGTACCAAAATAGTTTGAAATGAGATTGATTGACTTTTAGTTTTTTTACAAGAATGTCAAGGTATTATTAAGTTTATTGAAGTTTATTGATGAAAAGGTTTTGAAAATGCATGGACCTAGATCCAAGTTTAGTATGAAAGTATTTTAAGTTTAAAAATAAAGAAGAATTTTCAAAAAGAGGAAGAAGATTTTTGAAATTAAAGAAGGTGGGAGGAGAAGAAAAGACTATCCTAAAGCATAAGGTAAAAAGCTAAGGATAAGAACCATCTAACTAACAAGAAGCCAATACTTGACATTATGAATCAAGATAAAATTCTCATTCCTTGGATTGAAACTAAACAAGAAAAGATACTAGACCTCTTGAGAGAACCAAACTTCAAGTGTATTAAGTCTTCATATAAATTGGGCAGAGTAACAGTTGTATAAGGGTGAATTCTAGATTACAAACAAAGAATGTAATCATAATAACTTGTACACAAAACAAACAAACAACCCAATGTCATGAGGTAAACCTCAAGAACTCCAGACAAAATATCAATTAAGGTCACAAGGTCTCCAACATAGGTCAAGGCTTCTAATTCTAAGTCCAAGAAGTCTAATACTCCACAATGCCAAGGATAGTAACCAAATAGTCCAAGTATCATTAAAGCATTTTATGGTTCATGTTGATTATTAGGTGTTTTATAAGAGAAAAGAAAAGCTCAAGTAAGCAAAATAAAAATAACAATAATATAAATGCTCAAGTGAGCAAAATAAAAATGACATGAAATGTAATGCTTAAAGTAAATGGTACATAAAGCATAAAAATAAAAGTATAAAGTAAAAACAATTTAATAATTAGTGGTTAGTTGGATGATCATCTTAAAACTTGTATTTGGAACTCATTAGAGGATTGGTAGAACCAAAGCCTCCACACAACAAGTTGCATTTGCTTTTTGTCAAGTATATCATCCATTTGGAATCCTCAAAAGTACCATTTAATGATCAACAATGTTTAAGTGATCCGCGTTGACCAAAAGTGTTGTAGACTCATTAGAGGATTGGTAGAATCAAAACCTCCACACAATGAATCTCAAGGTTATTGGATCAAAGAGATCAAATTAACATACTTGGGCTTGCAAATATAGGTTTGGGCCACGAATGATCATTTATTCGGATCTGGACAAAATTTAGCGCTATGTTAAGCAATCGTAAGTGGACTTATATAGAAGTCACACCTATTTTGAGGCCGGTCAATAGCAATCTATGCACCATTTATTTTGAGACATGATATAGAGGTCATGCTCCAATAACACTTAGTGCAATAAGAGAGGGACAAGATGAAGAGGGGTGGGAAAGAATATAAACCACATTTGAATTAAAATGTAATCAAACTATTATTAAAATCATTCATCCATTTTTGTGGAATTAGACTCAACACCATGGATCCAATGATGTTAATAAAGTTCATAATCAAAATTCAACCCAAGATCTGTCAGAAAATAATCACAAAATAATATTGCATTTAATATATACATTAAAAAAAGTTTTTAAAATATTTTAAAATAGAAATAAAAGAGAAAATATCAACTATGTTCAAATTAATCAATAAATAAAAATTAACACCATAGAAAAATCAGAAAAGGCCTCAAATATTTTGATAAAATTTTTGGTAATTTTTTAAAAGGCATAAACTATTTTTAAAATTAAAAGAAATGAGTATAATAAACCAAAAGTGATAAAAAATAACAAAGTCAAAATTAAAAAATAAATGAGGTCACCAATATTCGTCACAATACCATTGAATCATTCCATAATTTTTTCAGAATTTAAAAATGCATAAAAGTATTTTTAAACATTTAAAAGAATTCAAATATAGTGAAAATTTATAAAAAAATCAAAACACGAAATAAATTTATGAAAAAATAAAAATCAGAAAGAGAAAAATCAAAAATATTTTTCATAATTTTTTCAGATTTTTTTGACTAAAAATGAATTTTCTATGATTTTTTGAAATTTAAAACAATTAAAATAAAAATCAGAAAATAAAATATCAAACCAAAAAAATATGGGTCATCTGATCAATGTCAAAATGCGTTAGTAAACAGATCAAGTGGACCCGGTGCACTGTGCATGTTATGGACTTTAGTGAATAAAGCATTGAATCATTAATTAAATCATATTTAAAAAAAAAACAAGTGGCGCGCCCTCATTAGTTGGAAGATGAAACGTTGGTCATCTTCAACCTCCAGCCAACGTGAATTGCAGGTCTCTCAAACTGTAAAATCAGAAACTCGGACATATGTCATTCGCTTCGTCTCTTCAAGACGAAGACAACCACACCTTCGCGACAAATTTATATAAATTGTAGCTTAAGCAATTTGAAAGGAAAGTTTTGAAAAGGGATTTGAAATTTCATCGTTAAAACGTGTTTCCAAATAAAAGCAAGTGTTGCGACTAGAACCAGGGCAATGAGAGCTTCACAATGATATCAAAGTTTTGAAGAATTGATGGAGAAATCTACCTATTGAGGTTGAGTTGCAGATCTCTAAAACTGGACTTCTATGGAGCAATATAGGGCACGATTCTTGAAGGTAATTGTATGGTTAGCTTCAGAGAAGATTAAGGAAGGTGAATTGATAGAAAAATTGGATCGAAAAAGGTTTGAATATTGATTTCGAAGTTACAGAAAATTGAGTTATGGAGCAAGTTTGGCAGGGTGATTTTAGCTATTCAAGCTTGAGGAAATAAATGAGGGATGACCCTTTATTTATAGGGAATCAAATGGAATGTTCAAGCGTGTGAAATGATGAAGTTTGGAGGGAAATCGTGTGAAGTTGCAAAGAATAAAAGTGTGACTTCTAATTTGATCAAAACTCATCCGAAACGCGTGTTTTGCTATGCTAATCACTTCTGGAAGTTCACTAAACATGTTTAGAAGAAAAAACACACAGAAACAAAGTGTTTAGAAGCTAAATCAATGATTTCAAATTCTGACTTTTGAAGAAACTTCAGTTTCAAGTCACCAAGTTCAAATCAATGGCATTCTCAGCTAAAGGGGTCTTAGGGCATGGTTCTTGATGCCTTAGAAAGATGAGGTTACAAGCTTTGCAATGGAAAAAGAATGGAATCAAATGGATGTTTGAGCTGAAAGTTGCAACGAGTCAAAGTTGGGAAAAAGAGGTTGACTTTCCATACTTAGAAATATTTCAAGTTTTTTTTCAAAAGTGACCTATAATATTTTGCATCCAAACATGGCCTTCTGCTTAGAATTTGCTCTTGACCCAAAAAGTTGGAATGAAATAGACCTCTTGAATGACATTTTGGAACTTGAACCATTCAAAATCTCCAAAAATTGAGAAAGTTATGAATTGTTGAAGTTGGTAAAAATCATGAAATGACCTATAATCTTTAGTATCCTTAGGGCAGCTTCCATCCATTTTCTCACTTTTCACATAAAAGAAGGAATAAAGTTCACATCCTCAAGATCATTATGGAAAAAGAGTGGGCTCAAGGTAATAAAAATTGACCAAGTTATGATCATTTTAAGTCACACATGAGAAATTGGGGGTTCATCTGGAGGACTTGTAATATTTCTTCATCATCAAGTTTCTTCCACATGAAAACTCCTTGAAACTTTTGAATTTATTTGTTAATAACCCTTTAAAGGGAAGGATGTCTTTGGAATCACTCAAAAATACAAAAAGATGAGCAAGATATACTTCTTTGAAGTTCAAAACCCTAGCTCCTAGATCAAGAAAATGCTTTGAGGAGCTTTGACAAATTTGAACAACCTTCTTGTACCAACACTCTTGCTTTGTAAATAGAAGTTGTTGAGGATGATAATGAGAGCTCATAGCAACCAAAACCACTTACATATCTTGAGAATTGAGAGAAATATGCACTTGTGACCAATGGGAATAAGACCTTGTTCAAACATGACAACTTCTTCAATCAACCCCTTGTACTTTTGAACCAATCTTGATAACTTTGAAATGTGGTGAACCAAGATAAACCTTGCCATGCAAATTCTTCCAAAATAACTTTAATTATGAGGTTTGAACTTCTCAAGTTTTATTGACTAGGGCATGGAAATAAACTCATGAACCCATGGATCAACTTGCTAAGCCATATTGCCTTTACCTACATTATTAACAAGTAAGACAAACCAACATTGCATTTTATTAATTAAAAGGAAAATCAAAAACAAAACATGAATGATTACAAAAGAAAAACAAGTCAAGGTGCTTGGTGATTCCTCAAAGAGCAAAACTAAATATGAGGAGGAGAACCAAAAGCCCTAATGTGATCTTGTTGTGATTGAATCAATATGGTATGATGAAGGGATCTTAGGAGCAAAAATTAAGATACAACAGATGCCCTTATTTAAGTTTATTCTATCCGGAGATACAAAGGTTAAAAATCTTCATGTCGACGTGATCGAAGATACTTAAATATAAAACAAACCCTATTTTTGGCCCTAAGATGCCATGCAATGCTTACGAGTATGAATGCATATGAACAACTTCAAAGGGACGCAAAAAACCACTGGAGATGTAGCAAAGGAAATAAGGAATCAAAAGAGAAACCCGACCAGGAAAATAAATCACTGGGGGATCAAAAGACCCTAATCATAGAGGATGGTAAAAGGTCAAAGGATACACCAATTTTTACTGAAGGAAAAATTACCAACGCTCACTGAAGGTAGAAAGATAAAAGAAATAACAACATCGACGTCCACGTGTGGTGAGCTACCAACGTTTACTGAAGGTAGAGAGAAAAATCATCGATGTTCATTAACGATAAACTACCAACTTTCACTGAAGGTAGTAAGAGGGAAGAATATCATAGCACTGCTGTTCACTGATAGTGAACTACCAACGTTCACTGAAGGTAGCAAAAAGATGACAATCACCAACTTTCACTGATGGTGATCTACCGACTTTCATTGAAGGTAGAAAGAGAAAATATCATAGCACCGTCGTTCACTGACGATGAACTACCAACATTCACTGAGGGTAGCAAAAAGATAATAATCACCAACATTCACTGAAGGTAGAAAGTGAAAATATCATAGCACCGCCGTTCAATGACGATGAACTACCAACGTTCACTGAGGGTAGAAAAAAGATAATAATCACCAACTTAAACTGATGGTGACTTACCAACTTTCACTGAAGGTAGAAGAGAAAACATCATAGCATCTCCGTTCACTGACGATGAACTACCAACGTTCACTGAGGGTAGCAAAAAGATAATAAATTTTCCCAGAGTTCTGGCGCTTCACCTAGAACGGGTCTCAACTTTTTCTTTAACCAAGGCATTTCGCCTGGAAAGGGTAATATATAAGTTGTCTCAAATAAAGAGACTACCACTTGCAAAGATTTCACAATGAACTGTCTCTGCGATATTGAAAGACTTGCCATCCACTGGAGTAATTTGACAATGAACTGCAAACTATCCACTCATAAAGAAGATAGAAAAAAGGTAATGTCGGCTTTTACGGGGAAGTATAAGTTGCTCAAATAAAGAGACCTGCTACTTGTTGTTATAAGAAGGATTGAAAAAATGACTTTTTGGGGAAAGCAATATAGCTTCATGGGGAAAGAAACATGACTTCCTGGGGAATGAATCATGGCTTCCTGGGGAAATGCAAAAAGATACCTGTTGAGGAGATAAAGTTTTCTCATGCAAAATAAATGCACATTTTCAAACCAAAGCTCGAAGCTTGCAGAGATCCAAAGTAATAATATTGCTGGGAAATAAAGATTCAAACCATAAATAAACTGGAGTGAAACAGTAAGCCAAAATACATCCTTTGAGAAATAAAATCAAGAGGGAACCCCAAATCATCCAGACAAAGAGCTGTACAGGAAGGCTAAAGCAAAAATCTTCCACGAGGGATAACTCAGTGGGGAAATTGAAGGAATGTACACTTTCTTCTTAAAGCCGACACTCTATTGGAGAGAGGACAACCCAACTCTGCAAAACAGGGTAATATGTCAACAAAATATTAATGAATGCGAATGAACAATGATTTGCTAAATTTATCTATGCATGATGTATGTATGAATGTATGAGTGTTATCATGTATATGCTGACAGGACAGCCATATAACACTAGGGATAAACAAGTAAATCCAACTCGAGCACCAATAACACTCGGCTAAATCTCATCCAGGATGAACATCCCATAAGAAAAATAAGCACCAACTGAGGAAGCAAAATCCTATTTCGCGTCTTAACTTCACTAGGGTGGAACATAATCTGGAAGTAAACCAATCATAGTGATAAAACAGTAGAGATACATGGGTATAACATCCTTCTCACGGCTCCACCGGGTAATAGCACTCAGACTTCAATGGAAAAACAAATGCTTTCATGGTCCGCACTTCTACTGGGGATTGCGATACTGATTTCAAACAAGGCAGATGGAAACCATGTCGGCAAAACATCAAATGAGTATTTCGAGCTGACGTCAATGGAGAAAAACCAAATAGGCTTCATTAGGGGGGATAGTGCCTCATCATCGAGATATCAACTGAGGACCTCGTGCTGACTTTATTGGGGAGGTCGACACCATATCAGAGAGAGGAAACCAAGATACGTTCTTTATTGGGGAAAACAGAGATACGTTCTTCAATATTGAGAGTAAGTATTGCACCAACTTCTCTGGGGGAAAAAAGTAGGAAATCTCATGGGGACAATAACTTGAAGAGTTAAGAATTCAAACATAACAGTAAGAAATCAAAATTATGGGGATTTTAAATCAAACCCAGCGCCTGGCGAGTGAAAACCCAAAAAGTTAATAACCATTTCAAAACTTCTTAAATAAAACATTATCCTTGCCTGATTATTGGGCAATCAAAGTGTAAGTACAACCGAAAGGAAGATGCTTCATAAATGAGGAAAATCTCAACATGCACGGGGAGAAAAGACTTCTATCAAATAACAAAGCCTTCACTGGAGAAACTTGGATTGAGTCTTCACATCATGCAAGCCTATTCCAATAAAAGATGCCCTGGGATAACTTTCTTGGGGAATCAATACCAGTAATAATGCCAATACTGTAGAAGGAGCCACATTTTGAAAATAGTTCGTCTCAGCACACCAAGGGAACAAGGCCTTTCATCATATGAGGGAAGATCTCGCTGGGGAATCCGGAATAAAGACCTCAGACCAAGCAAACCCAAAAAACAGAAAGTAAACTAACACTTGACTGGGGACACCGAGATTACAAACCTGATATTGCACCTTACGCCAATTGGTATCATCTTCAATATACAACAAACACGCGCATACCAGCGAAAACAACCTGAGAAAACCTTTCCGGGGAAAACAAAATTTCTCAAAATTACGGGGGTTCGTCCATTCCTGGGATCACCATTTTTGTTTTCCTCTTGAATCACAAAATCTAAAGTAAAAGTAAGTTGTAAATTCTTTTTGAAAAACAATTTTTATTATTTAATCTTTTTGCTTTGAAAATTATTATCAATAATAAACTGAGTCTTTGTAAGCTGAATAAAATAAGAAATACAAAGAATTGGATAAAAGCTCAAATTTTATTGATAGAATGGTAGTCTGTGAATGGCGAGACTCCATGGATAATTACAAAGTTTGGAAAATGGTAATATATATAATGGAAAATATACATTGAGATACAATGACCACTATTCCCTCTAACAACTTTGAAATCATGAGCAGCAGCTTCCGTTGAAGTATGGTGAGGATCCAATAAAATTGTTGCTTCAATGATCAAGTCTTGTCTGATACAGTTACTTGCCAGAAAGTCCCTAACTTTTGCCTAAGCTGCCCTTGCGGGTTTTCAACTTAGCGGGAAATTTATTCTGTTTATGTCTCTAATTTTTTCCTAGACCGCCCTTTCGGGTTTTCGGCCTACCGAGACGCTCTTTTTTACCTAAGTCGCCCTTTCGGGTTTTCAACTTAGCGAGGTGTTCTTTTATTTATTTAGGCGAATTATTTCTTGAATGCATCAGTATTCATGGGACGTGGGAACTCCTCGCCATCCATAGTTTCAAGAATTAATGCACCTCCAGAGAAGGCTTTCTTGACAACATATGGGCTTCAAAATTGGGAGTTCACTTGCCCCTAGAATCAGCGTTAAAAGACATGATCTTCCTGAGCACGAGGTCGCCTTCTCTAAATTCACGAGGTTTGACCTTCTTATCAAAAGCTTTCTTCATTCTCTTCTAGTATAACTGCCCATGACATAAAGCCGTCATTCTCTTCTCTTCGATCAAATTCAATTGGTCAAACCTGTTCTGGACCCATTCAGCCTCTGAAAACTCAGTTTCCATTATCACACGCAAAGAGGGAATCTCAACTTCGATTGGGAGCACTGCTTTCATTCCATACACAAGGGAGAACGGGGTTGCTCCTGTTGAAGTGCGTACAAATGTCCGATATCCATGTAAAGCAAAAGGGAGAATTTCATGCCAATCTTTATAAGTAACAACCATCTTCTGGATGATCTTCTTGATATTCTTATTAGCAGCTTCAACAGCCCCGTTCATCTTCGGCCTGTACAGAGATGAGTTATGATGGGTAATCTTGAATTCTTCACAAAGTTCTGTCATCATCTTATTATTCAGATTCGAGCCATTGTCGGTGATGATTCTTCTCGGCACACCATACCTACATATGAGATTATTCTTAATGAAGCGCACTACCACCTGCTTAGTAACATTAGCATATGAAGCAGCTTCCACCCATTTGGTGAAGTAATTAATTGCTACCAAGATAAAATGGCATCCATTCGAAGCTTTGGGTTCTATCATCCTGATCATGTCAATACCCCAGATAGAGAAAGGCCACAGGGAAGAAATAACATTGAGGAGTGTCGGAGGCACATGAATCTTATCCGCATAAATCTGGCATTTATGGCACTTCTTTGCAAATTTGTAACAGTTAGATTCCAATATCAGCCAATAATAACATGTCCTTAGCATCTTTTTAGCCATCGAATGTCCATTGGCATGAGTGCCAAATGAACCTTCATGAATCTCATGCATCAACATGTCTGCTTCATGTCTATCCACACATCTGAGCAAGACCATGTCATAATTTCGCTTGTACAACACATTTTCACTAAGGAAGAAACTGCTAGTCAATCTTCTCAATGTCTTTCTATCTTTATTCGAAGCACCAATCGGGTATTCTCGAGTCTGGAGAAAATGCTTTATATCGTAATACCAAGGTTTCTCATCTGCTACCTCTTCTATTGTAAACACATGAGCAGGCCTATCCAGTCGCCTAACCATAATCTGAGGTATATCATTCCAAGTATTCACTTGAAACATAGAAGCCAAAGTTGCCAGAGCATCCGCCATTTGATTTTCATCTCTGGGGATGTGATGGAATTCGACTTTATTAAAGAAGGGTAACAATCTTCTAGCATAATACTTGTAAGGGATCAAGTCGGGGTGACGAGTATCCCACTCTCCTTTAATCTGATTTATTACCAAAGCTGAATCGCCATACACATCTAGAATTTTAATTCTAAGATCAATAGTTTCTTCGAGACCCATGATGCAAGCCTCATATTCTTCCATATTATTAATATAATCAAATGTCAACCTTGCAGTAAGAGGAATGTGTGATCCATGTGGAGTGACAATCACATCACCAATTCCTTTACCATAAGCATTCACAGCTCCATCAAATATCATGTCCCAGTGAGATTCAGGATCAGGACCTTCCTTAGGCAATAGTTCATCATAATCTTTCACTTTCAGAAACATCACATCCTCATCAGAGACATCATACATCATCAACTAATAATCATCCACTGGTTGGTGAGCAAGATAATCCACCAACATGCTACTTTTAATAGCTTTTTAAGTGCGGTATTCAATGTCATATTCCGATAACAGCATCTGCCAGTAGGCAATTCTCCCAGTAAGAGCAGACTTTTCAAAAATGTACTTGATTGGATCCATTTTGGAGATCAACCAATTTGTGTGATTCAACATATACTACCACAAATGTTTTTCCGCCCAGGCCAGAGCACAACATGTCTTTTCCAGCATGGAATACCGCAACTCATAATCAGTAAACTTTTTACTGAGATAATAAATGGCATACTCTTTCTTCACCATTTCATCTTGTTGTCCCAAAATACAGCCCATGGAATTATCCAACACTGTCAGATACATAATTAATGGATTTCCTTCAACAGAAGGGAGCAAGATAGGAGGTTCAAGCAGATATTCTTTAATACTTTCAAATTCCCTTTGGCAGTTTTATTTCCACACACAACCTTGATCTTTCTTTAACAACTTAAAGATCGGTTCACACGTTGCAGTCATGTGGGAAATGAATCTAGAAATATAATTCAAACGCCCGAGGAACCCTCTTACTTGCTTTTCAGTTCTCGGTGCTGGCATTTCTTGAATTGCTTTGACTTTATCAGGGTCAACTTCAATCCCTTTCTGGCTAACAATGAAACCCAACAATTTCCCTGACCGAACACCGAAGGTACATTTATTTGGATTCAAGCGGAGTCGATACTTCCTTAAACGCAGAAACAACTTCAATAAATCTTATACATGCCCTTCTTCAGTATGGGATTTAGAAATCACATTATCAACATAAACCCAAATTTCCTTGTGCATTAAATCATGGAATAAGATTGTCATAGCCCTCTGGTACATTGCACCAGTGTTCTTGAACCTGAAGGGCATCACTCTGTAACAGAATGTTCCCCAGGGTGTGATAAACGTTGCTTTTTCCATGTCCTCAAGCGCCATCCTTATTTGATTATACCCGGAAAATCCGTCCATGAATGAGAAAACTTTGAATTTTGTTGTGCTATCCACTAACATATCAATGTGTGTGTGATTGGTGGATCTGGAACTGACTGTTTAATGCTGGTTCGCGAAATGTCGCGGAAGCAAGAGTCGCCATCGTCTTTTATTTTCTCCAAATGGAAAGGACAAAAGCACAGAAAAATTGCTTAAAGAGATTGCTCTCGGTTCGGGAGGTAGATTATAGAAAGGGAAGGTGTTAGCACCCTTTCTATCCATGGTTATCCATGGGCTCTTAGATACTTGCTCATTGTGTTTTCAAAAATGTTTTGTTTGCTTTTCAACTGTGGGTTTTAAAAAGTTTCTTTGAAAATTTCAGTTCGACTCTTGTATCAGTCCTCAAGAGTGTTTGAAAATTTGCTTTCGAAAGCTTTTGAAAAGGTGTCGGTGTGAAAAGTATTTTTGATTTGTTTTGAAATTTAGAGCAAGTATCTAGAGTCGTCTACCTACCCTAAGGAATTCGTCTGTGTAAATGTCCTTTAAAGTAGTGCCATCCCACCATTGAGAGGTAGGTAGCACCACCGTTGGAGGTGTTCGGGTCAATTCGAGGTTCGGGACATGGTGATCACCAGAGCAATGGGAAGACACCTTAGAAGCTACCCTCATGCCAGGTTCCCGGATCATGAGGACTTACTAAGACATCCTCTACTCAACGATCACCTTTCGAGGCAAGGCAACAGTGAGGCGTACCCTAGGGGTGGTGTGTGATTTGTGTGTCAGATTCATTTATTTTTGTCTTGTCAGGTTATGGGTGATCTATGCGTTTGTTTTTATTTTTTTGTCATTCATTCTTGCATGCATTTATTTAACAGTTAAAAAAGATGCGGAAATTGAAAGTTCTAAACTATTACGAAGGCGCGGGTCCACATCGCCAAAATTAAAATCCAGGACCCGATTTGACGGAAAGTAAATAAAGAAATAAAATAAAGTGCGAGAAATTAAGTTTACAAGGCTTTGGGAGAGTTACATAAATATTTAAAAGAAGGAAATAAATAAAAATGCGCGAATATGAATTAAAATTGGAAACGAGGGCGTTGGACCCTTTTTAATGAAATTAAATTAAATGATTAAACTAATGAAATTAAAGAGAAAAAAGAAATTATTATTTTTTTTTGAGTTTTTGGTATTTATGTTTTTTATGTATTTTTATGAGAAAGATTAAATGAAATTAAAATATTAACCCTAATTCTAATTTTTATTTATTTATTAAGAAAAACATGTTAAAATTAAACCTAAAATTAATCTAATTATTTACATGCAATTTTGATTTATAAAAATAAATAATTAATTATTAGTGAAATTTATTTACAAAAAATATTAATTAAATAAATATATTTTGATTTTTATGACTTTTCTGTTTTTTACTATTTTTTATATTTTATGAAAATAAGTTAAATTAAAGAAATTAATTAAAAAAGAAATAATTGAAATAAATAAAATAAGGAAAAGAAAGAAAATACAATACCTTGGGGGGTTTCTGTCCCCTTTTTGGAGGTGAATTGGAGTGGTTTGGCCATTTGTGTTCTGGCCTCATCATGCATAAGTTGTTCTACTTTGGCCATTTGGCTTTTGGCTTTTGGCCATTTGCGTTTTGGCCTCAACGTTCCTTAATCTTCTCAGGATGTCTGTCTCGCCATGTATTGGTGTCATGCATAAGTTTTTCTACTTTGGCCATTTGGCTTTTGGCTTTTAGCCATTTGGCTTTTGGCCTCAACGTTCCTTAATGAACCTGGGATCCTGTCTAAATCTGCAGTTGAATCTCACGAACACATTAAATAAAATCATAAAATGCAAATAAAACCAATATATGAAGAAATTTAATGTTTAGGCACAATATGGCATGTATGAATGATTATACCCTTTTGATCATGGAGATCAAATCAATCTTACCCTTACTGGAAAATCAGTGGCATGAATGCTTTTATGCCTTACTGGAAAATTAGGATCATGGAGATCAAGCCAGCCTTACCCTTACTGAAGAAGTAGTGAGGTGTTGGGTTGTAACTGTGATGGCTTGTTTGTAGTGAGAGAGGGATTTGTAATAAGGATTTTAAGGTTTTAGGGTTCTTGAAAGAGTTTGATATTCTAACAGTGTTGTGGCAAGGTTTTTTCTCTCTTTTCCTCCTCTTGGTTTGTGTGAAAAGAAGGTGATTATATAATGAAAATTAGGGTAAAGCAAATGGGCTTTGAATGTGCAATTGGGCCTCCAATATTCACTTGAATTCGTCACTTTCCAGGCTAAATCGCAGGGACTTAAGTGCATTTTTTGAAGTTGAAATGTGTAAACAAAATGTAGCCGGCATCGAGAACTAACTCCTGTCCGAAAATCGACTCAATCGGATAAACGGTGAATTAGTTATGAATTTTTGAAGTTTCAGCTCAGACAAACTTATTTTGGGCTCCAGTGTCGACTCTGACACGTTCTTCAATAAAAAACTGGTATTGATCGGTGTATAATTTGGTCTCGACTTTTGAAGCAAAGTTGTAGATCTATGAGTCAGGGACCTTGTGTAAAAATATGAGCCCAATCCGATAAAAATTGACCGAGTTATGAATTTTCGAAGTTTCGGCTCAGATGAAATATTATTCAGCATTCAGGATTTTCAGCGTGTCATGCACTCTGAGCAAAAAACGAAGGCCTTTTGAATACCGTTTGAACTCAATACCTTCTATGTAAATGTAGCCAACTCAATTTGTAAAAATTTTGCGCCAGAACCAGCTCAATACGATGAAAATCGACCAAGTTATGATTTTTGGAACATGACGCAAATAAACTTCTGTCACAAATTTTCTGCACGAAAATACTTGATAAATCCACATTTTTGAAGACCTTCTGATCAAAATTGGCTTCCAGCCGTGAGAGATGAAAACGTAGATAATGTCAAGACGGAATTTTGGCCACCAGAACGGGTTCAAAACGAGTTACGATCTTCAAGTTATGAATTTTTTAGCGCGTAAAAACTGCACTTTCAGCACACTTTTTCACTATATTTCTTCAAGAAAACTCGCACATTCGGATACCTTCTTTAAAGAATTGACTCTTGAGCCAAACCTGAATTTGAAAATACGTTGTCAGAGATATCTTGGCGAAAGAACACCTGAATATGACGCGCCGGGTTGGACTTGTGAATTTTTCTTGAAATATTTTGAGAAATATGGGAGAGCAAATTTTGGGGTACAACAGTTGCCCCTGTTCAATCTTCTTAGACCTGAGGATGCAGATTGGCTGACGTGCCTTTCGTAATCCGAAGGTGGAAGATGATTGAACACTAGAGTGCCCAGAAATTTGCGCTCACATAGTAGTGTGATGGTGGGGGAATGGGCTTATAGATGCCATTTAGAGATTGATGGATAGGATGATGGGCTTATAGATGCCATGCTAAGATGTGATGGATAGGTGGATGGGCTTACAGATGCCATCTGGATGTTGATCTCATAAGAGATTCCTTAGCGAGAGCTTGTGTACCTGCAAAAGAAAAAGATTACCTGACCCGTTACAGGAGCTGGTCTTCAGACTTTTTGTAGGTGTGTCCTGACTGGTTACAGGAGCTGGATCTGGAGCTTCAAACGATGATGAATGAACCAGGGATGGTTACTACCTAAACAGGAACGGTGAGAGAACCTTGGATGACTTTAACCTCAACAGTAATCGTTGAAAAAATCTTGGGATGATTACTACCTCCGCAGTATCGGGGAGAGAACCACAGGCGACTACCACCTCAACAGCAATCATTAAGAGAATCTTGGATAACTTCGACTTCAACAGTATCATTGAGCGAATCTTGGGATTACCACCTCCGCAGTATCGGGGAGAGAACCATAGGCGACTACCACCTCAACAGCAATCATTGAGAGAATCTTGGATAACTTCGACTTCAACAGTATCATTGAGCGAATCTTGGGATTACCACCTCCGCAGTATCGGGGAGAGAACCATAGGCAATTACCACCTCAACAGCAAACATTGAGAGAACCTTGGATAACTTCAACTTCAACAGCAATCGTTGAGCGAAATCTGGGATTACCACCTCCGCAGTATCGGGGAGAGAACCATAGGCAATTACCACCTCAACAGCAAACATTGAGAGAACCTTGGATAACTTCTACTGAGTCTTTATCAGGAAAATCTGTTTGGGGTCGATTTAGCTGGACTAGAGAAGGCCTTGGGCTGGATAAGAAATCTTTGGAGTCGATTAACTGAACCGGTCTAGGTCTTGAAATGTCTTCAACTGGGTTTTTATCAGAAAAATCTGTTTAGGGTCGATCTGACTGAACCAGAGAAGGCCTTTGACTGGATAAGAAATCTTTGGAGTCGATTTAACTGAACCGGTCTAGGTCTTGGAATGTCTTCAACTGGGTCTTTATCAGAAAAATCTGTTTGGGGTCGATTTAACTGGACCAGAGAACGCCTTTGACTGGATAATAACCAGGAAAATCTTTGGAGTCGATTTAACTGAAACAGACAAGGTCTTTGGAGTCTTCAACTGAGTCTTCAAAAGAAAAACCTTTAGGAGTTGGTTTAAGTAGACCAGAGAACGCCTTTGACTGGATAATAACCAGGAAAATCTTTAGAGTCGATTTAACTGAACCAGACAAGGTCTTTGGAGTCTTCAACTGAGTCTTCAAAAGAAAAACCTTTAGGAGTTGGTTTAATTAGACCAGAGAACGCCTTTGACTGGATAATAACCAGGAAAATCTTTGGAGTCGATTTAACTGAACCAGACAAGGTCTTTGGAGTCTTCAACTGAGTCTTCAAAAGAAAAACCTTTAGGAGTTGGTTTAACTAGACCAGAGAACGCCTTTGACTGGATAATAACCAGGAAAATCTTTGGAGTCGATTTAACTGAACCAAACAAGGTCTTTGGAGTCTTCAACTGAGTCTTCAAAAGAAAAACCTTTAGGAGTTGGTTTAACTAGACCAGAGAACACCTTTGACTGGATAATAACCAGGAAAATCTTTGGAGTCGATTTAACTGAACCAGACAAGGTCTTGAAATATGATTGAGAACTTAACTGAATCTTTCCTGAAAGGTAAAGGTCAGTCATATGCAATGCATGATATGGATCAAGTAATGATGTTCTCAACATAAATGAGATTTGTAAGATATGATGCGTCTATGCATGCTATAATGGTGTATGGAAGTGCGATGTTTATGAATGTATGTTTTTGTCTTAGGAAAGTAAATCCTTGACGGGTGCCGGGAAGTCACTCCTGGGCTGATGTTGCAGAATAGATTTTTGCTTCCGCTGGGGATGATAGTTGCAAGAATACCGGTAGGAGAAGATAACTCCGTTGGGGAATAAACTTGGCGAATGGATTATTCTGCGGGGAGAAAAGTACTCTAGCGATCTTGCTGGGAAGCAATACTCTGTGGGGAGAGAGATACTTTGCTGAGACGTTGATAATAACTTGTTGGGGATACCTTTGTTGTGTTGGAAGTGTTAATAGACTTCACTGGGGATAAGAAGACTTCGTCGAGGATGATCTTTCCGTGGCTTTTAGCTGAGGATAACCCAGTTATATCCTGGTAAGGAAATAACTCTTGAATAAAGCCGGGAGACGCGTTCGTGCTCTGCGGGGGTAAGCTTCCAGAATCTACTGGGAATAAGCTTACTGCTTGGGGAGATGGATTCCAACTTTCCTGGGGGAGCTGGATTGGACTCTCTTGGGGATTGAGATATCTGGTTATGTTCTTCAGCCGAACTTACCTTGGTACCTTGGAGGACGGAACAATTAGATTGCTTGGACAACTCTTTATTGCCCCTGTTTCTAAGGCGGGAGAGGAAGACCTGTGAGGTGCTGATAGTTGTTGATGGACAAACCTTCTTCTGGTAGGCAAATGACAAGATGCCGGGACATAGTCGTACGCTTTTGATCCCTTACTTTTGCCTGGACCGCCCTTTCGGGTTTTCAATCCACTGGGATACCTATTTTTGCCCAAGCCGCCTTTTCAGGTTTTCGACTTGCCGGGTGTACAGATTTTTCCATTTCATCCCTTATTTTTGCCCGAACCCTTTTGGTTCACCGGGAAACCCTTATTTTTGCCTAGGTATGTCAACCTAGCGGGTCTTTGATTATGCGTAGTATTTTTTTCCGACTATGTCCATGCTCTCAGGATGTAGGGAGGTGCCCCTGTTATTGTGTTGCCACGCTACCAGAAGATGTTTGGTCATGCAAGATTTGTTGCTGGGAATTCATGTCCAATGCCCCAAGTGGCTCAGGAGGAGGTTTGCCCCTGGCTGTTTGGCCTTTGAGAGATTCTCCGAATCTTGATTGGACTACCCCAGATAATAGACCATGATCATATCATGCCCCTTGATTGGAGGTACTTCTGTTCATTAGGCATTCGTCGTGCGAACTTCTATGCTGTTCAAACAAAAAGTCATATGCAAACAAAGTTATGTTAAAAATTCAAAGCTCATGTCTGTCTTGAAGATTTTAAAAATGCATTCTTTTTCATAAAACAAGTGAATGTTTGTAAAACGTGATGTCAACTCCGTATTTACCGTAAGCCTTAAGGAGTCAGGATACCTTCCGTAACAGTATGCTTTCGAACTAACCCATGCTTCAGCTAGGACTTTTAAGGGTTATAACGTGGCCTGGTTCACGGTTTAAGAAACAAAGGATAAAGGCTCAAATTATTTGTACCCACCCGCTCTTCGTGATGTTCTTCAAACCTAAACTCAGTTGATCATACGTTAGACCTTGTTTGAGTCTTTGCTCTGATTCTTCGGCGATGATTCAGATGTTGATAACTTATTTTGAAATAGGCAGTCATTCCTTTTTTGTTGAGGGTTTGTAAGACCTCTTTCTTGTCTGATTTTTGTTATCCCTTTCTTTTTTGCCTGAACTGTTTCCTTTTTTGGAATTACAGTCAGCGGGATGCCCCAGTTTTGTAAGTCTCCTTCATGGGTTTTGACTTAATGGGTTTTTTTTTTTGTTTTTTGAGATATAATGACTGCCTTTCTTCATTAGTTATTCGGAACCATCATTGTCTTTCTTTGTTTTGTAAGGACCTTTTTGGTGCCATTCGTTATGCACTTGGATCAACTGAGAAGACTACCCTGCCCCAGGTTATGATTAAGGGTTTTAAATTTCGAAAAGAAAAACTCCTACTTCTTTGGCTCAGAGGGGTTAACGAGGGATTATCTTCCTTATAACTCCGGTGTTTAGGAATTGAAACAATGCCTGTACCTCATCAGCGGGGTCTGTTCAAAAGCATACTGTAGAGATCGTGGTATCGTTTTCGTCATCCTCCCTCAAGAGGCTTAGAATTATTGATCGAGCGTTGATCATCAGAAAAAATATGAGAATAATTTGCATATAGTGAATACGAATATATGGCTTCAAAACAGACATATGCGATGCATTAATGAAATAACAACGTTTGATATGAATGGAATGCTTTGAACAATCAAAAGAAAATTACAACTTGAAAGATTCTAATGAACAAAAATTTCTCAATCCTAGCCATGTTTTGACAAGGGAGCAATGATCACATTGGGAGTCTCGGCGGGCTCGAACTCGATCTCTTTAGCATCGATCATATTCTGAATCTTGTACTTCAATGCCCAACAGTCCTCAGTCTCGTGCTCCGGGCTACCAGAATGGTAAGCGCACCTTGCTTCTGGGTTGTAATTTGGAGAGGAAGTCTTTGGATTTGCAGGAGGGTATTGTTCGTCGTTGAAATCTGTCTCGTTGTCGGAGACCACTGGACTATGCACCTCTCTCTCATGGTGACTGCCTTCCCTCACAGATGGAGTGGTTCTCTCAGCTTCATTCTGTAGTGTGTTCCCAGATCTGCGTCTAGGGCTGAACAAATAGTTCTCTTCTTCTTCTTCTGAATCAGAGTCTTCAATTCTTTTTGACCCTGGGCTAGGCTCATAATCAACTCCTGGAACTGGGCATTCTGGGCCTGGAGGGCCTTGATAGTTTGCTCAGTAGACGATTCAGGATTCATGACGATCGGCTGAAATAAACAGCGAAGAAGGTAAGCGACCTGTCAAAGGGTACCTGCAATGCAATGATATGGATGTATGCATGCAATGTTTTCAAGGATCTCGCAGGGTAAACAAGGAAATTTGTTAGCATTTGGGACCCAGTAGCTTGATTGAAAGAACTTCATATTTGTTAAGAGTCCTTCTTCAAGAGTCAAAGGCTCACCATATCAAGTAGGTCATAGCCCCTGACAACCTTGGCTCGGGGAACTTTCTTCAAGTGTCAAAGCTCACCATATCAAGTGGGTCATAGCCCCTGACAACCTTGGCTCGGGGAACTTTCTTCAAGTGTCAAAGCTCACCATATCAAGTGGGTCATAGCCCCTGACAACTTTGGCTAGAGGAAAATAAATCCTCTTTGCCCCTTGCTAGATGTTTGATTTATCATGACCTGCATCACAAGCCTTTGAGATCCTTGAAATGGATTAGGATGTATGCAATGGTATGATGTTATGGTATGCATGGGGTAATGTAAGTAACCCTGTTATGAGTCCCAATTAAGGACTGCAAACCAAAACCTGCAAGCAACTCAAGTAAGACCTGTCATGAGTCCCAATTAAGGACTATAAACAACCTACAAGAAACTTAGTAAACCCTGTTATGAGTCCCAATTAAGGACTATAAATAAAACCTGCAAGTAGTTCATGTGTCAGATAACAAACATGCAAGTAGTCAAGTACGAAGGCACACAAGTCACACAAGAGAAACCCTTAGAGTTTAAGCCAGCATGGGGTCTGGGTATTACCCTCTTTCAGTTTGTTGGTTCATACCTGTCCTATCAAAGTAACCGGGTTCTTAGAGGATCCCAATATCATTGACTACCCTCAATCGGTCATAACTCCAGCATCGCAATCTTTTCTTGCGGCCAGAACCATCACGAGAGTTTAGCCTCAATGGGCGTAGCATACTGCTACTGTTCTAATGGCCAAGTTGTGTCATTTAAGGTTCTAAGGTTGTTGGTGCTTAATGACTCCTCAGAAGACCCATATTCTCCTCGTTGCAACACAAGGGATATCGGTACAGACCAAGGTGCCACACCAACGTAGCCACTGCTTCACCTGTGTCGGTCTACGCCGGACAGGTCCCTCACAGCTTATGCTACCTAAACAGGGTATCCCCAGATCCGGGTTAGGATCTATGTAACTCCCATGCAACCCACAAATTTAAAGCAGACAAGTCAATACAATTGAAAACACAGTTATGAACTAACCCTAAGGTACACCTCACTTTAAAATTATGTCCCCAGCAGAGTCGCCAGTTCTGTGATTGGTGGATCTGGAACTGACTGTTTAACGCTGGTTCGCAAAATGTCGCGGAAGCAAGAGTCGCCACTGTCTTTTATTTTCTCCAAATGGAAAGGACAAAAGCACAGAAAAATTCCTTAAAGAGATTGCTCTCGGTTCGGGAGGTAGATTATAGAAAGGGAAGGTGTTAGCACCCTTTCTATCCATGGTTATCCATGGTCTCTTAGATACTTGCTCATTGTGTTTTCAAAAATGTTTTGTTTGCTTTTCAACTGTGGGTTTTAAAAAGTTTCTTTGAAAATTTCAGTTCGACTCTTGTATCAGTCCTCAAGAGTGTTTGAAAATTTGCTTTCGAAAGCTTTTGAAAAGGTGTCGGTGTGAAAAGTATTTTTGATTTGTTTTGAAATTTAGAGCAAGTATCTAGAGTCGTCTACCTACCCTAAGGAATTCGTCTGTGTAAATGTCCTTTAAAGTAGTGCCATCCCACCATTGAGAGGTAGGTAGCACCACCGTTGGAGGTGTTCGGGTCAATTCGAGGTTCGAGACATGGTGATCACCAGAGCAATGGGAAGACACCTTAGAAGCTACCCTCATGCCAGGTTCCCGGATCATGAGGACTTACTAAGACATCCTCTACTCAACGATCACCTTTCGAGGCAAGGCAACAGTGAGGCGTACCCTAGGGGTGGTGTGTGATTTGTGTGTCAGATTCATTTATTTTTGTCTTGTCAGGTTATGGGTGATCTATGCGTTTGTTTTTATTTTTTTGTCATTCATTCTTGCATGCATTTATTTAACAGTTAAAAAAGATGCGGAAATTGAAAGTTCTAAACTATTACGAAGGCGCGAGTCCACATCGCCAAAATTAAAATCCAGGACCCGATTTGACGGAAAGTAAATAAAGAAATAAAATAAAGTGTGAGAAATTAAGTTTACAAGGCTTTGGGAGAGTTACATAAATATTTAAAAGAAGGAAATAAATAAAAATGCGCGAATAGGAATTAAAATTGGAAACGAGGGCGTTGGACCCTTTTTAATGAAATTAAATTAAATGATTAAACTAATGAAATTAAAGAGAAAAAAGAAATTATTTTTTTTTTGAGTTTTTGGTATTTATGTTTTTTATGTATTTTTATGAGAAAGATTAAATGAAATTAAAATATTAACCCTAATTCTAATTTTTATTTATTTATTAAGAAAAACATGTTAAAATTAAACCTAAAATTAATCTAATTATTTACATGCAATTTTGATTTATAAAAATAAATAATTAATTATTAGTGAAATTTATTTACAAAAAATATTAATTAAATAAATATATTTTGATTTTTATGACTTTTCTGTTTTTTACTATTTTTTATATTTTATGAAAATAAGTTAAATTAAAGAAATTAATTAAAAAAGAAATAATTGAAATAAATAAAATAAGGAAAAGAAAGAAAATACAATACCTTGGGGCGTTTCTGTCCCCTTTTTGGAGGTGAATTGGAGTGGTTTGGCCATTTGTGTTCCGGCCTCATCATGCATAAGTTGTTCTACTTTGGCCATTTGGCTTTTGGCTTTTGGTCATTTGCGTTTTGGCCTCAACGTTCCTTAATCTTCTCAGGATGTCTGTCTCGCCATGTATTGGTGTCATGCATAAGTTTTTCTACTTTGGCCATTTGGCTTTTGGCTTTTGGCCATTTGGCTTTTGGCCTCAACGTTTCTTAATGAACCTGGGATCCTGTCTAAATCTGCAGTTGAATCTCACGAACACATTAAATAAAATCATAAAATGCAAATAAAGCCAATATATGAAGAAATTTAATGTTTAGGCACAATATGGCATGTATGAATGATTATACCCTTTTGATCATGGAGATCAAATCAATCTTACCCTTACTGGAAAATCAGTGGCCTGAATGCTTTTATGCCTTACTGGAAAATTAGGATCATGGAGATCAAGCCAGCCTTACCCTTACTGAAGAAGTAGTGAGGTGTTGGGTTGTAACTGTGATGGCTTGTTTGTAGTGAGAGAGGGATTTGTAATAAGGATTTTAAGGTTTTAGGGTTCTTGAAAGAGTTATATATTCTAACAGTGTTGTGACAAGGTTTTTTCTCTCTTTTCCTCCTCTTGGTTTGTGTGAAAAGAAGGTGATTATATAATGAAAATTAGGGTAAAGCAAATGGGCTTTGAATGTGCAATTGAGCCTCCAATATTCACTTGAATTCGTCACTTTCCAGGCTAAATCGCAGGGACTTAAGTGCATTTTTTGAAGTTGAAATATGAAAACAAAATGTAGCCGACATCGAGAACTAACTCCTGTCCGAAAATCGACTCAATCGGATAAACGGTGAATTAGTTATGAATTTTTGAAGTTTCAGCTCAGACAAACTTATTTTGGGCTCCAGTGTCGACTCTGACACGTTCTTCAATAAAAAACTGGTATTGATCGGTGCATAATTTGGTCTCGACTTTTGAAGCAAAGTTGTAGATCTATGAGTCAGGGACCTTGTGTAAAAATATGAGCCCAATCCGATAAAAATTGACCGAGTTATGAATTTTCGAAGTTTCGGCTCAGATGAAATATTATTCAGCATTCAGGATTTTCAGCGTGTCACGCACTCTGAGCAAAAAACGAAGGCCTTTTGAATACCTTTTGAACTCAATACCTTCTGTGAAAATGTAGCCAACTCAATTTGTAAAATTTTGGCGCCAGAACCAGCTCAATACGATGAAAATCGACCAAGTTATGATTTTTTGAACATGACGCAAATAAACTTCTGTCACAAATTTTCTGCACGAAAATACTTGATAAATCCACATTTTTGAAGACCTTCTGATCGAAATTGGCTTCCAGCCGTGAGAGATGAAAACGTAGATAATGTCAAGACGGAATTTTGGCCACCAGAACGGGTTCAAAACGAGTCACGATCTTCAAGTTATGAATTTTTTAGCGCGTAAAAACTGCACTTTCAGCACACTTTTTCACTATATTTCTTCAAGAAAACTCGCACATTCGGATACCTTCTTTAAAGAATTGACTCTTGAGCCGAACCTGAATTTGAAAATACGTTGTCAGAGATATCTTGGCGAAAGAACACCTGAATATGACGCGCCGGGTTGGACTTGTGAATTTTTCTTGAAATATTTTGAGAAATATGGGAGGGCAAATTTTGGGGTACAACAGTGTGGCAATGGAAAATCATCTTTTAGACTAGCTTTATTTAGATCTCTATAATCTACGTACATACGGACTTTTCCTTCTTTCTTCGGTACTGGAACAATATTGGCAATTCAATGAGGGTACACTGATATCATAAGAAAACAGGCATTAATCTGCTTTAGAACTTCTTCTTTGATCTTCACTGCCATATCTGGGTGAGTTCTTCGCAACTTCTATTTGATTGGCGGGCACTCTAGCTTCAACGGCAAATGGTGCTCTACAATATATGTATATAAACCAGGAATGTCTTGATAATACCAAGCAAAAATATCCACGTACTCTTTCAACATATCAATCAACCTGCTCTTCACATCAGGATGCAACAATGCTCCAATCTTGACTTCCTTCAGATCTTCTTCTGAACCCAAATTGATTACTTCCAATGGCTCTTTATATGGCTAAATGGCGTTCTCCTCGCACTCAAGCAACCGTGAGACCTCTTCTGGAATCTCATCATATTCTTCTTCTTTGGCCCCATACACAGGACATTCAAAGTTAGGGGAGGGTGCATGGTCATTGTATTCAATGGGTTTTTAAATTAATCTGCGCATATGATTTATGATTGCTTTTAGAAACTGACATATATAACAAGTAATCATGCAGACTGAATTTCAGTTATTATTTATTTTGAAAGGTTTTTTATGATTACCATTTTCCAAGAAAAAGCAGAAAATAAAGACACAATTTGGGAAACAAAGACAACTTTTATTATTGATTTAAAAATCACAGCAAACAGATAAGCCCGTACAACATTAATAATTTCACCTTGGACGGAGTGAAAGAGTTTCAAAAAGATTAACAAAAAAAATTACTTTGAAACATGTATGCAAGAGGCAACATCAATGGTGATCCAGTTCTGAACCCTAACTCCGTGCGTCACATAATTTGGCATTTATGGCTCTGCTTCATCTTCCACAATGGAATTAATCCCGGAAACAGTTGGATACAGATAACCCCCGCTATAAAGATGTCTTGATACTTGCCTACAGCAGCCTTCGGCTTCATGCTCTTACCTTTATCATTCTTCATAGAGAACCCTAAGCCAGCTATATTCTTGTTTATAGGTGGATCAACAATCTGTCCCCATACTTCACTATGTCCATTACGCACAACCTGCTGCACATCCTTAAATGAGGCCATAAAGTTCTCATTTCCTCTTACATTATCAATGGATAAATCTTGGAACTGGGTTCCAACAGCAGCTTCATCCTCCTCCACAATGCTGAAAGAGGACAAATGAGATATCAATAATGCTTGTTCTCCATTTATAATTACCACTTTTTCTTCATGTACAAACTTCAGCTTCTGGTGTAAAGTCAAAGTGACAGCCCCTGCCTCATGTATCCACGACCGTCCCAGCAAGCAGCTATAAGCGGGTACAATATCCATGACCTGGAAAGTAATCTGAAACAAATGTGGGCCTATATGAATACGCAAGTCCACTTCACCAATAACAGATTTCCTTGATCCATCAAACGCTTTCACAATAATATCACTTGGGCGCATGAGCGTTTCTTGATATTTCAACTTCATAAGCGTGCTCCTCAGTATAACGTTTAATACGGATCCATTATTAATCAGCACATTGGATAATGAATCATTCTTGCAGTTCATAGAGATGTGGAGGGCCAGATTGTGATTCCTTCCTTCATCGGGCAGTTTATCATCGCAGAAACTCAGGTTATTATATGATGTAATATTCCCTACCACACTGCTGAATTGGTCTACAAGCATGTCACTCTCCATGAAAGCTTGGTCCAATACTCTCATCAAAGATTCTCTGTGAGCAGAGGAGTTCATCAATAAAGCCAAGATAGATATTTTTGAAGGAGTCTGCAGTAGCTAATCTACAATTCTGTAGTCGCTCATCTTGATTATCTTCAAAATATCATCCACCTCTTTTTCTAGCGTTGTCCCACTAGATTCACCCATTGCCTTCTTGGGTTCAACATTTTCAACAATTTTATTTCCAATACTAACATCTCCATGAACAACTGGTGCAAATACACGACCATTGTGGGTCACTCTGCTAGTCTCAGCAATATTTTCGATATTAGGCATTGGCTGGATGGGAACTTTCACAACATCCTCTATGATTGTAGCATTATATTTGTAGGGTACAGCCTTATCTGACTTGTAGGGGACAGGACCCGATAAACTAATCACCAATGGAGTAATAGTTGGCTTGCTATGATATTCAACTTCAAAATGGGTAGGTGCACCGAAACAAGCCACAATAACAGTTACTCCTTCTTCAACACAATCAGTCATTACAGAGTCATCTCTAGAAAATAAATCCTCATCTGAGGAGAAATACTCATCTGCGGAGGCATACTCATCATTTGACTCCTCTTCAGCCAAACAGACCTCAATCACATCAACTCCATGGTAATCATCCCTTTGGCATGTAACGTTGATAGTTCCATTATCCAACAACAACTGAACACCTTTCCTTACAATTGAACATCCTCGGGAGTCTCGGCAGCAAATTCGGCAAGATCCATACTGATGTTCTACCTGACCAGCCATGTGCCAGAAAGTATTATGCAATTGTACAAGATCCTCATTCATGTATTCCACATCAAAGATTCTGAACTCTTCAAGACATCCAGAAACCATGTTTACTTCCTCTTCATACTCTTCCCTAGGCCTGATTTTGTGGATGAGGCCCTCATCCATCATCTCCTACAAATCATCCTTTATCTTGTTGCAACCCTGTATATCTGGACTGCAAATAGCACAACCAGCAGCGTTGTTGTACCCCAAAATTTGCCCTCCCATTTTTCATACAAGATACAATCCTAGGGTTTCCCGGATATTCATGTTGGCTCAGAAATCGACCAGACATATTCTCTTCTGGGGAAGTAAACCAGCAATTAGGGTTTTTTGCAATTCTCAAAAGAAAATGAGTTTTCAAAGATCCAATTGGCCTTCATAGGTCTTCATGCTTCCTCAAGGTTGTAGTTATGTTTTCTTCAAGTTACAAGACTTTGAGACGATTATGTATGTTCATGGTCACATGTGATGTCACTCACGGGTTTATCTTCAGAGAATTGGAAGAAATTTGAGTTTGGAAGACTTTAAAATTATCAAATCATCGCAAGGCATTGATTGATTTTGAATTTTTCTTAAACATAGTTTACTGAAAGGATAATGTTTGTTCTCAGAGCATGATTTGTTTGGGACAAGAGATGGAGGTTAAGACTGTCATTTAGGACAATCATGATTTTGGGATTCAGGTTGACCAGATGATTTACGTCCTTAAAACATTTATTTTGTTTAGGGAATGGAGTACAAAGTGCGTGTCTGTTTGAAATGCAGTTAAAAAGTTATTTGGATTATTTGGAATTCAAGTTACCAGACTGGAGCATTTTATTTCAAATATCCTGAATGGGAATTTAAAAAAAAATCAATGAGGATACGAAGAGAAATTACAAAATTTTGTTTATAAAGGATTTCAAGTTATAAAATAACACAAGAATACTTTATACTACAATTTAAGTTCTTCTCTAATTTCAAACACACCGTCCAAGATTGTTACAAAACTTCAAATTCTTTTAATACTTTATGTTTTACAACTTATTGTATTTAAGGATAAGTTGGTACAGCTATTGGATACAATACATCAAAATACAAGAAGAATTTTTCTAAGTTATAAAGAAAATCAAGTGAGTGTTTGGCCTAAGAGAACTAATCTATGTTTAAGTTGTTTGAAGACTGAAGTTATATCAAATTCCTTTGATTATCTCCAAGACTTTCATGTTTGCCACAAATTTCTTGCGTTCTTTGCTTTGTCATCACCACTTTTTCTCACATGAAAACAAGAGAAAGAAAGCATGATTAATACAAAAATATATGGGCATGAACAAGGAATTTTCCAAAAGTTATTTCATAAGCTCATCATTAAGGTTTGCAACGTGGAATCAGAATGTTGTTTATTTCATCACAACCTATTTCCCCTTGTTGAAAATTACAAGAAGGTTGTCCTTCGTTGTTCACAAAAAAGAAGAAAAAAGAGAAAGTCACGAACATGATAGCCCAAGGCTGCATACAATAACAAATGCTACAACAGTCCAAACAAATAGCGTCAGCACAAACAAACAAACAACATCATCACAAACTGAAACAAACAGCGTCATCACAAACAAACAACATCATCACAAACTGAAACAAATAGCATCATCACAAACTGAAACAAACAGCATCATCATAAGATAAAACAACGCAGCAGTGTGGCAAATATAACAAATATCTAGATCCTAAATTAAACAAAATAGAAAGTCAACTTGCTCAAGAAACAAAGTATCATCATTTTCCAAGTGTTGCAAACCATTCAGAATGGTAAAATAAGCAAAAGATAAAATTGCTTTTTATTGTCATTGAGAGAGAAGAGAGGAAAGAGGTCACATAGGCTACAGAATTGCCCAAAGCACATCCTGCAAAAGCTCTGTTACAAAAAGAAGAGTTGCTGTAAACCCAAAATCAGAACAAAACCTGCTGTAAACCCAAAACCAGAACAAAAACCTGATGTACACCCAAAATCAGAACAAAACCTGATGTAAACCCAAAATCAGAACAAAACCAGTTGTAAACCCAAAATCACCAAAACCTGCTAGAATACAAAATCAGAAAGAAAACCTGTTGTAATGACAGGACCACCAAAACATGTTGTAAACATCAAAGACAAAGGGGCCACAACATAAAGGAGGTTAATAAAAACAGAGAGAGGGGCGATGGATTGAACACAACAAAAAATGCAGTAACAAAGCAAGAACAAATTTGATATTCATCAAGATCAAAACCAAATAACCATCACCAAAAATTCCAAAGCCTGATAACCACCATCAAAGAACTCAGAACAAAATAACCATCACCAAAAATTCCAAAGCCTGATAACCATCATCAAAGAACTCAGAACAAAATAACCATCACTAAAAATTCCAAAACCTGATAACCATCATCAAAAACTCAGAACAAAGTAACCACCACCCAAAACACAGAAACAACACGATCATCATTCAAAAATATGATAACAAAGAAGACAAAAAAAGTTACCAACAAGCCCGAAAAGCCTCGCTCCCATCCTCATCTCTTTCCCTCATAAATCTTCTGCCACCACTGAATACTATCCTCAATCCCGCCTCTCCATTCCTAATTTGCAGAAAATCACAAGAATAACAAGGCAATGGAGAAGTTATAAAGCTCCAACAGGTATGAGTTCTCCCCCCATTCTCATACTTCCATAGCATAATGTCTGCATCTGTAAATAACTAATGGATAGTTAGAGAAAAAAATCAACGAAAATTTGTAAGCTATAAAAATAATGAAAAAATTTTACCTTTTCAAAATCTCTAGGGTTTGATTAGGGAGACGAGAGAGGTATATTCCAGTAACAAAGAGATTGAGGGAGGTCAAGGATGAGACAATTTTGGGTCTCTCTGATCTAAATTCGAATTAAAAAAAAAGGGGGTTTCAAAAAGATGTTAGCCGCTGTGAAACAAAGAGGCGCAATTTGTTACTGAAGAGGGCGATTCGTTTGCGAGGTAAGACAGGGACATGGTAGTGAGGAAGTGTAGAAGATTTTAGCTGGTAGAAAGGATGAACAGAATAGCGCCGCGTGAAAGGGGAAACAGGTCAAACCCTAATATCTTGTTATCCCTTAATCCGTGAATAAGTATTTGGATTAGGAATTTTGGGTTTTGGGTTGTAGGACTGTGTTGGGCAACCCATTGTTTTGCTCCATAAGCCCAATTCTATTTACTGCATACACACCCTTTCTTTTTTTTAATCTACAATTTTTTGTTTACATTATTTATTTTGAATAATTTGTTTTTTGTTCTGTAGCGGTGAAAATCGGAGATCAAGCTATTAATTAACTTGACTCGCAAAAGCAAGAGTCGCCACCGCGCTTTATTATTTCCAAGGGAAAAGGGAAAAGAGCGAAATAAAACCCTAAAATATGCAATGTAAAGTAATATTTAAAAGTAATGAAAATACAATGCGTTTTTAAAAGAGATCGAGAGTTCGGGGGTTGGTTATACAATGAGAAGGTATTAGCACCCAATGCATCTGCGGTACTCCGCAGGAACCTTTTGAAATATCTGTTTTTAGGTTAAAATTATTTGTTTGATTAAAATGGTTTGTTTGGCTAAAATGGGTATGAACGAGATTTTCAAGATACGACGATCTAGTGTCGAAGTTTTGACTTAAAAGGTAGGTTTGAAAACGGAGTCTTTTGGAAAATTATCTTGAGTTTAGCAAAATAGTAACCAAGCAAAAAAATGAATGAAGGGGTTCGCGCAATCGTATGAGATATGTTCGATGACATGAAGTCAACAAATTTAATTCTTTCCCTTGGAGTAAAACAAAGACTATAGACATAACATTCACCAACAAAGAAAATTATAAGAGAATAAGCAAACAAATTAAATGAATAATAAGGAGAATCAAATGTGAAGACAAAGAAAGTAAAAGTGTGAAATAGAGATATAACTAAAACAAAAGAAATATCCAAGCTAAATTAAAGTTCCAAAGTTATCAAAAGTAATTATAAACTAACTAAAATTCTAAAGTTACTAAAATAGTTTTAAATTAACTTAAGATTACTAAAATAATTCTAAACTAAATAATATTGTAAAAATTGCTAAATTAATTATAAATTAAATTTAAAATTCTAAAGTTAATTAAATAAACTAAATGAAAATTCTATAATTAGTAACTAAACTAGATAAAGATTAAAACTCAAATGATAACTAAATTAAATTAAACTAAATAATAAAGCTAAAAAAAACAAATATTATTATAAGAAATTGAAACTAATCTAACCTAAATTAACTAAACAGAACTAAGAAAAACTAATAAAATTAACTAAATGGCATACGGTATAAACAGAAGAAAAAAAAAGGAGGTGTATAGATAGTAAGCTCTGTATTGACCGCAAGGCCCATCTAAAAGGGGCCCAGGAGTTGTCCTTTTTGTTGTACACAATTTCAGAAGAAAAAAAAACTTCAATGGGCGTTTGATAGCCCGACCGGCCCAATCAACAACCTCCAGTAATGCTACTTAGCCATGTTTGGACTATTGAATTAGATTAACATAAAAAAAGGGTTATAATAATACAATTATTAAAAAAAGATTAGGGTAAAGAAAATGTTACATTTCATGTTTTGCAAGAGAACAATGTCTCCATCTTCTCAAACTCGCAAGCGCGGCGGCCAGGCTTCGAGTCCGATCTCAATTTCTTCAGCTGAAACCTTCAAATCCTTACCAAGTATTGGACTAAACACGTCGAGGAAATTGAGAACGGAAGCGAGTTCCCAGCGTCGACGTAGGTTTGAAATCTCTATCTCTAAAGGAGTTTCTGTTTCTTCAACGCGTGCGTTTTGGTCTTTGCTGCCACTGCCTTCTTCTACGGTTTGCATTGTTATCGTTCGTCCCGTTTTCGCAACTGTAACTGTATAGTTTCACGGGGAGAGAGAGACACTTTCCCGCCCAAGTAGGTGATGGTTGTTGTTACTGGTTTGAGAGTTGGGTGTTACGGTTTATCAGTGGCGGTGTGATTCGTGAGGTGATAAAGGGGAAGCAGAAGCAGGTGGGTTACTTTTGTTGAGAGAGGAATGAAGGCGGAGGGAGATGTAATTGAAGGGAGTTAGTTACAGTGGTGAATTGATAGAGGTTGGGTTGTTTCAAAATTCTGTTTCAGTCTTTGTTGAAATTGCGTTTTAGCTGTGAACTGTGTTGAACTGGTATTCTGTTGCAAGCCGTTTGAAGGAATTTTTTTTAGCAGATATTTTGAAGGTGAGCCTTTTGTTGATATTTCAGTAAAGTTTTTCTGTATCGAGCCAACATTTTGTAGTAATTGTTGTATGTTTTTAACTTCCTGTGCCCCCCTTGAGATTTTTCTATGTTGTTGGTATATATACTTCTTTTTGTTTTTCTGTTAACTAAGTCTAAGTTTATAGAGAGAAGAAAAAAATGAAATTTTTAGGGGGAAAAGGTTGGTGAAAACATGAACGAATGCAGTGCCTTATTTCATCTCCTTTTGATGCAATTTTTATATTTTCCCACTTTTGTGCTACATTTGGACTGTTCTTGGACAGGTTTTTGGCAAGTTGTGGTGCAGATTTTACATCAAAGCAGTAGCAGGGTGCAGCAGCATGACTTCACAGGTTTTGGGCAGCATTGTAGCATACTTTTGGAACAGTAGTGCAGCATACTTTTGGCATTATTTGGGCAGAATTTCGGATCAAGAACAAGTCTTAGCTTTAGGTTTAAAATTTTGTTTTCTTGTACAAACACTTGTGTAAAATTGTTGTGGTAACTTGTAATTTTGAATTAGAGCTTGATTGAATGTAATTTGGGAATTTAAACTTGTGCAACTTGCAAATGGATGAGACAAAGGTTACTTGGAACTTTGAACTTATATTTTTGAGATGTCTTGAGAATTGAATGAGTTTGAATAATGGATGATGAATAGTTAGATCTTGAGACTTTGTATTTTAGGCACTTGAAACCTACACTTGGAAGAGTAGTGAATGATATTGTAATGGAATTACTTTGTAACCTCTTGAGTTCACATGAATGAGAATTTTGAATAAATTTTACACCAAATCATCTTGCTCTGTTAGTTTAATCTCTAGCCCGAATTGACACACAATTTGATTCCAATTAAAATTTGTGTCGAAATTTGTCTTTGAATTTGAAATGCGTGAATGATGAATGAAGTTGAATTCTTGAGAAAGGTCTTTAATAATTCCTGATATTTTGAACAATTCATATTAATGAACTTGCACTCTTGGAATAAACTTCGGGAAATTGGAATGCATCTTACTTAAGACATCAAATTCATAAACCTTCTTGAATCTCTCTTGCAAATAAGAACCCTAATGTTATTTGACAAACTTGGATATTTTGGCTTTATGGCATTGGTTATTTGAAAGAAAACTTCACAACAACGAATCCAATCTTGATTCAAATCTCAAATCCAAGTTAGCATGCAAACAACAAGAATTTGAAGAATTCTCAACCCTAACTCGCGTCTTCGCCTCATAGTAATTTGCAATACAGACAAATAACGTAAATCGTGCCTTTAAGAAATTTAATCAAAAATCCACCTTAATCCAATGATCGCTACTGTTCAATTCCAAAATGACTTGAAGTAGTCCACAAGAAATCAAATAATCATTGGACTAAAACTCCAGTTTCATGAATTATTCCAACAGGAAAATCAAACGTTCTTGAGAAAACGTCTGTGGCATGACTTGCGCCTTAATCTTTGAAGTAATCTCATAAACAACGCTATTTGTGATACTTTCCAAAAGAATCGCCTCAAGACGTTGAAAATTGAAGAAGTTATGACCGTTTGAAATTGAACTTGCAGGAGTTGACTTTTGGTCGAAATGCTTTGAATCGACTTGCAAACTTGATCTTTCTTCGCATTCTAAAGCATCTTGATACACATGTAAACCAGTGATGATGAAATCTTGATTGTGCTTTTGGGGAATTTTTGGAGAAGCTTGAGACCACCTGTCGAACAAGGCGTGGAAATAAACACACGATTCCCCTGATGAATCAGTCTTCGAGAATCAACGATCAACTGTACTTCTGGCTTGAGAAATTCTGAACCCTAATCGAGGCATGACGCCTGATGCTCTTGATTCAGATCTGTTTCCTGCAAATGAAATCAAAGAAACAAAAAACACACACTTCGTGCTTGATTAGAAGTTAGTGATACATAGGCTAAGAATGTTCAAAATATTTGACAATTTCTGCATAGTCAATGCTCGAAGGTGAAGGGTTAAAACCGACTATATTTAGTGACCTTGACTTTTGTACAAAAATTCAAAATAAAAATAAAAATGGGATCTTAGGTCAAAAATTGGGGTATGACAGCTGCCCCTATTTAAGTTTCTTCTATCTGACGAGATTGAAGGGACTTAAATATAGAATACACAATTTTTGGCCTTAAGATACCGCAATTATGTTTATGATATGATATGAATGTGATGTTTTGAATTTTATGGGGAATGACGCCATATGAGACAAACTATGCTGGAGAAACCAAGCATATTATACAGTAATACCACAGAGGAAGAGGTTGTAACTCCACTGGGGAAACAGAGTCATAGACTTCAAATGAGAGACTCTTGAATGATTTACATCAGTGTTGATACTGGAAAAGAAATGATTTACATCAGTACGAAGACTGGAAAAAGAAATGATTTACATCAGCACTGTGGCTGGAAAAGGAAATGATTTACATCAGCACTGTGGCTGGAAAAGAAATGACTTACATCAGCACTGTGGCTGGAAAATAAAATGATTGACATCAGCACTGTGATTGGAAAAGGAATGATAAAATGCAAACTTCCCCACAGGACTTTTCCGAAGGGATGCCATTTGCTGAGTAGACATTATTGTTGGGGATACACAAGCTGCTCAAATAAAGAAGCTGCCACTTGTTGTCTTCAAAAAAGTGCTATGACATACAAGCTGCTTAAATAAAGAAGCTGCCACTTGCTGTCTTCAAAGAATATTAAAATACACAAGCTGCTCATGAATAACTGCCACTTGTTGCTTATAACCCACAAGCTGCTCATGAAGAGCTGCCACTTGCCGTCTTCAAAGAATGTTAAAACATACAAGCTACTCATGAAGAGTCCGCCACTTGTTGCCAATAAACCACAAGCTGCTCATGAAGAGATGCCACTTGCCATCTTCAAAGAATATTAAAGCACACAAGCTACTCATGAAGAGTCTGCCACTTGCCGTTTTTTCGAGGTGTCAATAATATACAAGTTACCTCAGGAAGAGACTGTCGCTTACTGTTTGTCAAGAGTATCCATAACACACAAGTTGCCTCATGAAGAGACTGCCGCTTGCTGTTTCCCACAAAGATACCCATAAAATATCGTGAAGATATTGCTGGAGGTGAGAACCAATAATTTCATCGGGGATGGACAAACTGCTCATGAAGAGACCGCCATTTGTCATAAAGATATCAGAAATAATCAAACTGCTCAAATAAAGAGTCAGTCGCTTGTTGTCATGTCGATATTCCAGAAGAAGGTTGTGATAACACTACTAGGGAATAAAGTTAATTTTCAATGGGAAACCATGAATGGATTCTTCCTGAGAAGACCAAGTATTTACATTGCAAAATAAATGCACTCTCCATCTAGGTTTCACAGCCTAGAGATATCCACAGGGTATCGTTCACAAGAGACAAAGCTCAATCCAGGAATAACCTGGAGAGAAAAACAGTCAAACAAGACTCCACCCAATAAGGAAACAACTCAAATGGGGATTTATCCTATCCAGAGATGGAAAAGGAAAGCTAAAGCAAGATTCTTCCACGAGAGTTAACTCAGTGGGGAATTAGAAAGAAGACGCACTTTCGGCTTAAGTTGGCACTCTATTTGGAAAGATCAAATACATTATTTGAATAGACACAACCAAGGTATACGAACTCAATGACATCAACAAATACAACTGTGCGTGCATGATGCAAGTGTGGATGAATAAATGAATGCCATGTATGTGCTGCCAAAACAAATAGACAAGATAAACTGGAGATGATAAGACATCATAGCACAACCCAACACTCGGCTAATCTCAACAGGATGGGAACATTACTGGAGATAAAACACAGGCCATCATTGGAGCAAGGTCCTTTTACAAGGCTTTAAGTATCTCTGGAGAGGAAGATATTTTCAGGTAGAAAACCCAAAGTCCAGTCTTCTATTGCAAACAATCCATTGAAAGCATAACAACACAAACAAAGTTTGAGCTGGAAAGAAATCTTGCTTAGCTGGAGATATTGGGAACACCACCCTCTGATAATGTATGAAAAACATATCTTGACAAATCTGGATTGCCCCTGGGATTAATTTTGGATGCCCCAAGTTTACTGCTGATAAGCTGCGTGATGCACGACAATTCTTGCGAATAGCTTCACCTCTAAAATGCCCCGAGCTATATGGTTGATGAGGAGAAATCGTCTCAAGAGGATTTTACAAAAGACCTGGCATTCACCATGCTCTGGTGTCTTCAAACTCTTAGAGAGATTCATCAAATCTCTACGTGATTGCCCCGGATTGACTGTAGTTGGCACAACAAAGTCTTCAAATTTTGCCCCAAAAGGGTAAACAAGTTGGAGAAGCATTAACTGGGAGAAGCAACATGTTCGTGCTTACGGTCTTCGAGTGACATGCCCATGGATATGATTTTTTCTTGACGTGATCCGCCAATTACTCAACATAGTTTCAGGCCTTAAAAGAATAAACTCATCACTGGTGCTCATGTGAGCTTCCTTGATATCAAACAAATGTTTTGCAGTAAGAAAAAGTTTACAATGAGAATGAAAATTCTAATGCAACAGTTATGTAAGTCTTGAAGATTTTGAAATATATCGCACAAATTTTGCGAGCTAAAGCACCATTTATTTTTGTATAGGAAAAACATATGATACCAACATAACTATTTAGAACATTCATGGGAGTCAGGAACACTATCTCATTGAAGTATGCTTTCAAAATAACCTTGCTTCAATTAGGACTTTTTTGAAGGTTGTAACGTGGTCTGGTTCATGGTTTTTAGAAAAAAGATTTTAAGGCTCAAAATATTTGGTGGCCACCCATTCTTCATGATGTTCTCCAACCCTATGTTCAGTTAATTCAACATGAGTGTTCATCTCTCAAAAGGATTTTGTGACGGTCAAGGAAACGACGAGGCTTTCAGAGTAGAAACCACCCTCATGTCTTCGTGTTTGTAGTCACCAATTTGTTCTTTGCTGAGGACTTTTCTTTGCATTCCTTTTCTTTGCAATTTTTATTTTCCCTAACTTTTGCCTGAACTAATTCTTTTGAATTGATAGTCCAGCGGGATGCCTTAATTTTGCCTAAGTCACACGTTTTCATGTTTTTTTGACTTAGCAGGCTTTTTCTTTTTCTCGATTTTTGACTTTTTGAATAAAATGTGTGACATTAGCTTGTATTTGCTTGTTGAGAAGATTGTGATTGCCTCGTTTCTTGATGAATGAGGGATAACATTGTGATTCCACATCTTCTGGCTTCATTATACATGAAAGATAGCCCTCGTAGTTTCTCTTCAAAAAAATATCTTCCTTATGAATTTTGAACACTCAGTCAGATTAACTAAAAACTACCCTGCCCCAGGTTAAAATTCAAGGTTTTTTCGTATAGAAAAGAAACTTCTGCTTCAAAGGCTCAAAAGGGGTTAGCAAGGGATTATCTTCCTTATATCTCCGGTGTTTAGGGATTTGAAACAATGCCTGTACATCATCAGCAAGATTTTATCCAAAAGCAAACAACCAGAGATTTTGTGTTCTTTAGATCATCATCCTCCCCTCAATCTCTGCCTAGGCAAGAGAATGAGCAACAATTTGGTATCATAGTGCAAAAGCAATTTAAAATTTGAAAACAAATATGAGTGAAACAAATGAATTTCTTCAAGCCAAACATACTCATTGTATTAAGATAATCATTCAGATGCAAACAAGTTCTTACATGCAAACAATGGTTTGATAAACAAGAAAAATTACAAAAAGCATAAATAAGTTAATAATCTGGGAAGGCTTTCCATCTGGACTTGAATTACCGAAAACATCCTTCAAAAATCAAAGTGACCATCAATCGTGTTTACTCTTTGGCACATGCTTGATTTGAACTTCAAAACCAACGTCCTTGAATGACAAGATACCACTTCTGAACCTCAATCTTCAAAGCAAAGCAACCCTCCAAGTCATGCCCAGGAACACCTTGATGAAAGGTACAAGTCAAATCAGCTTTGTAGTACCAATGTATCTTCTCAGGAACCTTCGATGGAGGTCGGGTCTGAACCAAATTCCTCTGCATCAGGATAGGGAACAACTCTGTATAGGTAATTAGAATTGGATCAAATTGAGTTTTCCTCTGTTGATAAATGGGAGAAACATGATGATTCTGATGATGATTATTTCTTCCTCTGGTTCTCTTTTTGGAAAATTCATTATCAAACTTCTTCACACCATTAGCTGAGCTACCATCTTCATATAAACATCCCTTTCAGACATCTTCTTCTAGACGCACTCCCACATTCACCTTGTCAGGAAAGTCACTAGGCGCATTAATTATCATCTTCTCATGATTTCAGAGTTTTAGTGAAGACTTTTATCATCGCTTCCTTCCTCCTAGAAGGATTGACTTGGGAGGCAACCAAAATTTCAGCCAAACCAGTTAGGTGCTCCATACTAGCTTTCAAAATAGTCATCTCTCTACGGAGTTCAGAAACCTCTTGCTTGATATTCTCCATTGTTCTCTTAGCGCGAGTGTTGTACTGATGAGACCAAAGGAAAAATAAGACTCGGAAAAAGACCTTTGAAAGTGAAACAAAAAATGTAGAATGATGTATGATATGCAAAAGAGAGTTTTTATTTGATTTTCAAGGAACTCAAGATATTAAGTTGTAAACATCAAAGTATGAAGATAGAAGATGAATTTTAAATTGGATCCAAACATTGATCAAGTTATCATCAAGATCAATCATCCATTTTGGTGGATTAGGGTTTTCGCCCTATCAACACCCAAGATCCATTGAGCTTGACGAAACTTGTGATGTTTACAAAGAAAGACCTCCAAATTCCTTCAAAGTCAAGTGAAAAGGGTTTTATGGATGCATGAATGCATGGCTATGCAACAACCACAAGCAAGGTCACAAATAAAGTCGAAAGGTTCAACGTTACGAGCATGGAGTCAAGGTAAGGAACACCCCTAAGGTATGTACTAACGGTTTAATCACACCTGTAGAACAAGGTTCTAAGAGTTCCCGGAGTCTACATTCCTCCTTCAAATATTACCAACATCTTGATTACTCAATAATCAGCAATATTCTCAAGAGAAACTCATCCGAGCGTAGCATCGCGTAACAATTACTTCCGGATTACTCCGTTATAATCTCCGCGCTACACCTAAAAGGCCAAGATGGGTTAGGGTTCTACGGTTCCCAGCTTCTCTGGCTCCCAGGTCAAAAATAATAATGTCTTCCCGATTACTCGGTAAACAAATATTACGTTCAAAAGGGCCTTCCACTGAGTGGGGGATCTCATGCCTCCTTCTTTGGGATTACTCACTCAAAGTTAACATGACTATACCGCCCGTCCTATTCCTAAGTGTAACTTAGTCTGGGTATAGGACTTGTCCTTTGTAAATATTATCAACACCCAAATAATCATAATATATACATATAATCAAACAATCAAATAATGATAAAACAGATAAAACAAATTAGGCTTAACCCACTTAGGGATGGACCAGCAAGAGGTCAATCTTTCCCCAGCAGAGTCGCCAATTCTGTAGTGGTGAAAATCGGAGATCAAGCTATTAATTAACTTGACTCGCAAAAGCAAGAGTTGCCACCGCGCTTTATTATTTCCAAGGGAAAAGGTAAAAGAGCGAAATAAAACCCTAAAATATGCAATGTAAAGTAATATTTAAAAGTAATGAAAATACAATGCGTTTTTAAAAGAGATCGAGAGTTCGGGGGTTGGTTATACAATGGGAAGGTATTAGCACCCAATGCATCTGCGGTACTCCGCAGGAACCTTTTGAAATATCTGTTTTTAGGTTAAAATTATTTGTTTGATTAAAATGGTTTGTTTGGCTAAAATGGGTATGAACGAGATTTTCAAGATACGACGACCTAGTGTCGAAGTTTTGACTTAAAAGGTAGGTTTGAAAACGGAGTCTTTTGAAAAATTATCTTGAGTTTAGAAAAATAGTAACCAAGCAAAAAAATGAATGAAGGGGTTCGCGCAATCGTATGAGATATGTTCGATGACATGAAGTCAACAAATTTAATTCTTTCTCTTGGAGTAAAACAAAGACTATAGACATAACATTCACCAACAAAGAAAATTATAAGAGAATAAGCAAACAAATTAAATGAACAATAAGGAGAATCAAATGTGAAGACAAAGAAAGTAAAAGTGTGAAATAGAGATATAACTAAAACAAAAGAAATATCCAAGCTAAATTAAAGTTCCAAAGTTATCAAAAGTAATTATAAACTAACTAAAATTCTAAAGTTACTAAAATAGTTTTAAATTAACTTAAGATTACTAAAATAATTCTAAACTAAATAATATTGTAAAAATTGCTAAATTAATTATAAATTAAATTTAAAATTCTAAAGTTAATTAAATAAACTAAATGAAAATTCTATAATTAGTAACTAAACTAGATAAAGATTAAAACTCAAATGATAACTAAATTAAATTAAACTAAATAATAAAGCTAAAAAAAACAAATATTATTATAAGAAATTGAAACTAATCTAACCTAAATTAACTAAACAGAACTAAGAAAAACTAATAAAATTAACTAAATGGCATACGGTATAAACAGAAGAAAAAAAAGGAGGTGTATAGATAGTAAGCTCTGTATTGACCGCAAGGCCCATCTAAAAGGGGCCCAGGAGTTGTCCTTTTTGTTGTACACAATTTCATAAGAAAAAAAAACTTCAATGGGCGTTTGATAGCCCGACCGGCCCAATCAACAACCTCCAGTAATGCTACTTAGCCATGTTTGGCCTATTGAATTAGATTAACATAAAAAAAGGGTTATAATAATACAATTATAAAAAAAAGATTAGGGTAAAGAAAATGTCACATTTCATGTTTTGCAAGAGAACAATGTCTCCATCTTCTCAAACTCGCAAGCGCGGCAGCCAGGCTTTGAGTCCGATCTCAATTTCTTCAGCTGAAACCTTCAAATCCTTACCAAGTATTAGACTAAACACGTAGAGGAAATTGAGAACGGAAGCGAGTTCCCAGCGTCGACGTAGGTTTGAAATCTCTATCTCTAAAGGAGTTTCTGTTTCTTCAACACGTGCGTTTTGGTCTTCGCTGCCACTGCCTTCTTCTACGGTTTGCATTGTTATCGTTCGTCCCGTTTTCGCAACTGTAACTGTATAGTTTCACGGGGAGAGAGAGACACTTTCCCGCCCAAGTAGGTGATGGTTGTTGTTACTGGTTTGAGAGTTGGGTGTTACGGTTTATCAGTGGCGGTGTGATTCGTGAGGTGATAAAGGGGAAGCAGAAGCAGGTGGGTTACTGTTGTTGAGAGAGGAATGAAGGCGGAGGGAGATGTAATTGAAGGGAGTTAGTTACAGTGGTGAATAGATAGAGGTTGGGTTGTTTCAAAATTCTGTTTCAGTCTTTGTTGAAATTGCGTTTTAGCTGTGAACTGTGTTGAACTGGTATTCTGTTGCAAGCCGTTTGAAGGAATTTTTTTTAGCAGATATTTTGAAGGTGAGCCTTTTGTTGATATTTCAGTAAAGTTTTTCTGTATCGAGCCAACATTTTGTAGTAATTGTTGTATGTTTTTAACTTCCTGTGCCCCCCTTGAGATTTTTCTATGTTGTTGGTATATATACTTCTTTTTGTTTTTCTGTTAACCAAGTCTAAGTTTATAGAGAGAAGAAAAAAATGAAATTTTTGGGGGGAAAAGGTTGGTGAAAACATGAACGAATGCAGTGCCTTATTTCATCTCCTTTTGATGCAGTTTTTATATTTTCCCACTTTTGTGCTACATTTGGACTGTTCTTGGACAGGTTTTTGGCAAGTTGTGGTGCAGATTTTACATCAAAGCAGTAGCAGGGTGCAGCAGCATGACTTCACAGGTTTTGGGCAGCATTGCAGCATACTTTTGGAACAGTAGTGCAGCATACTTTTGGCATTATTTGGGCAGAATTTCGGATCAAGAACAAGTCTTAGCTTTAGGTTTAGATTTTTGTTTTCTTGTACAAACACTTGTGTAAAATTGTTGTGGTAACTTGTAATTTTGAATTAGAGCTTGATTGAATGTAATTTGGGAATTTAAACTTATGCAACTTGCAAATGGATGAGACAAAGGTTACTTGGAACTTTGAACTTATATTTTTGAGATGTCTTGAGAATTGAATGAGTTTGAATAATGGATGATGAATAGTTAGATCTTGAGACTTTGTATTTTAGGCACTTGAAACCTACACTTGGAAGAGTAGTGAATGATACTGTAATGGAATTACTTTGTAACCTCTTGAATTCACATGAATGAGAATTTTGAATAAATTTTACACCAAATCATCTTGCTCTGTTAGTTTAATCTCTAGCCCGAATTGACACACAATTTGATTCCAATTAAAATTTGTGTCGAAATTTGTCTTTGAATTTGAAATGCGTGAATGATGAATGAAGTTGAATTCTTGAGAAAGGTCTTTAATAATTCCTGATATTTTGAACAATTCATATTAATGAACTTGCACTCTTGGAATAAACTTCGGGAAATTGGAATGCATCTTACTTAAGACATCAAATTCATAAACCTTCTTGAATCTCTCTTGCAAATAAGAACCCTAATGTTATTTGACAAACTTGGATATTTTGGCTTTATGGCATTGGTTATTTGAAAGAAAACTTCACAACAACGAATCCAATCTTGATTCAAATCTCAAATCCAAGTTAGCATGCAAACAACAAGAATTTGAAGAATTCTCAACCCTAACTCGCGTCTTCGCCTCATAGTAATTTGCAATACAGACAAATAACGTAAATCGTGCCTTTAAGAAATTTAATCGAAAATCCACCTTAATCCAATGATCGCTACTGTTCAATTGCAAAATGACTTGAAGTAGTCCACAAGAAATCAAATAATCATTGGACTAAAACTCCAGTTTCATGAATTATTCCAACAGGAAAATCAAACGTTCTTGAGAAAACGTCTGTGGCATGACTTGCGCCTTAATCTTTGAAGTAATCTCATAAACAACGCTATTTGTGATACTTTCCAAAAGAATCGCCTCAAGACGTTGAAAATTGAAGAAGTTATGACCGTTTGAAATTGAACTTGCAGGAGTTGACTTTTGGTCGAAATGCTTTGATTCGACTTGCAAACTTGATCTTTCTTCGCATTCTAAAGCATCTTGATACACATGTAAACCAGAGATGATGAAATCTTGATTATGCTTTTGGGGAATTTTTGGAGAAGCTTGAGACCACCTGTCGAACAAGGCGTGGAAATAAACACACGATTCCCCTGATGAATCAGTCTTCAAGAATCAACGATCAACTGTACTTCTGGCTTAAGAAATTCTGAACCCTAATCGAGGCATGACGCCTGATGCTCTTGATTCAGATCTGTTTCCTGCAAATGAAATCAAAGAAACAAAAAACACACACTTCGGGCTTGATTAGAAGTTAGTGATACATAGGCTAAGCATGTTCAAAATATTTGACAATTTCTGCATAGTCAATGCTCGAAGGTGAAGGGTTAAAACCGACTGTATTTAGTGACCTTGACTTTTGTACAAAAATTCAAAATAAAAATAAAAATGGGATCTTAGGTCAAAAATTGGGGTATGACATGTTCTTAATTTGTTTCTTGATTAAACTTTTTGCTATTAATTTCCCTTGGATTCCTTTTCATGATACAAATATTACAAAAAATATAGAACATATTTCTATTTTCCTTTTTTAATTATTCTCATATTAAAAAAAATCTAAAATATAAATCTTTCATAGGATTAATTAATTCTTTTCGTCATGAAAAATATTAAAAGATAGCAAAAAAATAATACATTTTGATTTAATTTCTTCAGTTAAATATTTTTTTTAATAGAATAAATTTTATTTTTTTCTTTCCCAAACTTTTCAAGTAAAAACTTAGAATTTTATTTCCATATTTTTACTTTGATTAACCAAATTTTGTTTCGTAGATTTATGGTAATTTCAATTAATTACTCGATTCAATCTAGTTGTATTGCTTGTTATTTGGACCTTTCTATCGCATTTGACTCATCCCCATTTGTAAAAATTGTACCCCCATTCCTGAACACTTTGTAATAGCGTAGAATTTCAATTCCCGCAATTTACTGTTTTCCTTATACTGTATAGTAATTAGCCGTGCATGGCAAGATAAGAAATCAATCGCTAGATAACCCTAATCAAAAGACAAAATAACTTGAATCAAACACACTTCCACACGTGCACCTCTAGGGTAACCTCACTCGTTGCTTCGAAAATACAGTCATGTCCCTCGAATATGGGACACTTTAACAATGACCCTTCGATAAAAAAGATCGTAGTCCCTCGATGACCCTCGACGTTGCCTTCGATAAAACGATCTTGTCCCTTACGAAAATTGCTAAAGTATCTCATAAGTTGCCTTCGATGACTGTAAAATTGACCCGCGCCTGTCCCTTCACATCCAACGACGGGGCTTCTTACCAAATTAATGGTAAGATAGCCACATTAAGAGGAGGAAGAAAAGAACAATTTAAGACCTTTCGAGTAGATAGATTCGCTCCTAGTTACTCGCTTGCTCACGATAAAAACATTTTTATACCTACACTTTCATTTCAAAAAAATTTCAAAAGACAAAACGTTTTGTATACGTTCTTATAGAGACGAGAACCATTGCAAAACATCTTTTCAAAATACTTTCCGAAACACAATTCACAAACACATCTTTGAACCACTTTTCGAAACAAAACTTTGTACGCGTTCTTATAGAAACGAGAACCATTACAAAGAGATTTTTTTTTAAAATACTTTCAAAGCCCACACCACAAGCACACTGTCAAATGAAAGCAAGTGATCTAAATGAGTAACTAAGAGCCCATGGAAAACCATGGATGAAAAGGATGCTAATACCTTCCCTTTTCATAATCTACCCCCCGAACTCGAGAAATAATCTCGAAAGGTCTTTCCTGTGCTTTTTAACTTTCCTTTTGGACAAAAGAAAAGTCGGTGGCGACTCTTGTTATCCGCACAAATGCGATCGAAACGCAAAACATCAAGTCAGTTCTCCCACCGTATCACAGAACTGGCGACTCTGCTGGGGACATATTCTAAAAAAGTGGGGTTACCTTAGGGTTAGATCACCTTTACTCGCTTTCATTATTTGATTTGTGTGCTTTATATTTAGTTCTTTGTATCGGGCTTGCTTTGATCCTCCACCCAGATCTGGGGCACCTTTTTAGGTAAATAGCAATAGATTGTGGTGACTGTACAGCGTAGACCGATATGCTTGAGACAATGGCTATGTTAGTGTGATGCATTTGTGGGTATCGGTATCCCTCATGGTGAATCTAGGAGAATACGGGGCCGCTGAGTGGCGTCATGAAGCACTAATTGACCTTAGAACCCTAATTGAACAAACTTGGCCATTAGGACGTAGTGAGGTAACCGATTTCGGTGTAAATATGAAAATTGGTTGATACTCGATACTACACTCATTGAGGCTAGACTTTTGGGATATCTCGGCCGCAAGAAAAGATTGTTGTGCTGAGACAATGCCTAAAAGAAATTTTGGTGATATTGAGATCCTTTAGAACCCGATCATTATTTCTAGGACAGGTTGAGCCAACTAGACTTCAAGAGGGTGCTTACCTACAAAACTCATGCAAGCCTAAAACATAGGGTTTTGTTTGCTGTGTGTATATGTTTGCTTGTACATAAACATCATAAACATCATCAACATCATATGCATGCTCACTAACCATTTCAAGGATTTAGAAATTTATCTTTGTTTTTGTTTTGTAGGATATGAATTCTCTCCGAAGAAACACCATCTGAATCAGCTTTGTAAAAGCACATCCTTAACTTCAAGAGCTAACTTCAAGAGTGCCCGGGGATTCTCCTTTTACCAAGAAGTATGGTCGACTCCTCAGTTTGGCTACATCCAACTTCCAAGAAGAGATGATGTGTGTACTATTCCAATTCTTTGATCACGTACATCATTGTTTCACTTTCCCGGACTATTAGTTGGTACCTACACTAGAAGAGTTCTCTCTGCTCTTAGGAGTGCCCGTGCTTAATCAGATACTGTTCACCGGTCTAGAAGGGATTCCAAAACCTGAAGTCATCGCCGAAGTTTTACATGTGAAGAGGGTCGAAGTCATAGCCAATTGGGAAACAAGAAGTGGGGTTAAAGGATTTTTAGCTAAGTTTCTATTGGAAAAAGCTCGTTCATTCTGGGATGACATGGATTTCCAAGCTTTCGAAGACGTGCTAGCTCTCCTCATTTATGGTTTGGTTCTGTTTCCAAATTCGGACCAATTCATAGACGTTAATGCCATCAAAGTCTTTCTCTCTCGCAATCCTATACCCACCTTGCTAGGAGACATCTTGCATTGCCTTCATACCTGTACCATGAAGAAAAGAGGTACCCTTTTGTGTTGTATACCCCTACTCGCTAAGTGGTTCACTTCACACCTGCCTCAGTCAACATTGAGGAACGAGCAAAGATTGACTTGGTCTCAAAGGATGATGTCTCTCACCCACTCTGATATCCGTTGGTGCTCGAGATCCTTGGAAGATATTTCTATCATTGACTGTTGTGGGGAGTTCCCTAATGTACCTCTGCGAGGTATTAGGGGAGGTATCACCTACAACCCGTGCTTAGCTCTTCGGCAGTTTGGGTGTTCCCGAAGAGACGACCCTCATGAGATGCTCGTCCAAGGTTTGGTGTTCGACTACGACAAAGAGGATCAAGGTTATCGCCAGAGGTTTGCACGTGCTTGGGGAATGGTGAACAAGGTGGACAGTAAGACTTTGGGACGTAAAAACTTTATCCCTCTCGAGCCTTACCTTAAGTGGGTACGGGCTCGTGCCCAGAGTCTCTTGATGCCTTACCCTTTCATCCTTCCTGTCATCATTGAGCCTGTTATTGAAGGAGACGTCCCATACACCGTTCTTCATCCTGACATGCCTACCTCTCTCGAAGACCTATAGAAAGCTTAGGTTCAGTTATAGGAAGAGCGAGACACCTTTGAAACCCAGTACTACGCCAGTGAGAAGAAGGTTCTGGAGCTCACCAAACTGCTTCATGAAGAGAAAAATCTGAATACCTACATTGCTCCAAAGAGGATGCGTTCGGTCTTTTTATCTTAGGAGATTTATGCTGTATTTCGTTTCTTTCTTTGTAAGCCCAAGGAGGCATGGTGTATTCAAACTTGGTTTTATTTAATATGACGTGTGTTCTTTTTTGGTTTGGACAAGTTTAAATCTCTAAATTTCCTTGAAATCATTTGCATATTGCATCTTCATTCATCATAACATCATACAGGTTTCTCATAACAGGTCGCCTTATCCTTCTACTGTTTATTTCAGTGAGATGGATGTTGAACAGACTGTGAAAGATCTTCAGGCGCAGAATGCCCAGTTTCAACAAATGCTCATGGCTCTAACAAAAGGACAAGAGGAGTTGAAGACTCTGCTGGCCAAAGAGAAGAAGAAGAAAACGAAGAAACCAACCGAAGTTATGATAATGGGAAGAAGGTTTAAAGGACAGACCAGGCGAACCTTAGACTTTGCAACATCATCAGGCGAGGGAGATAATCAAACCCAAGAAGTGAACAATGACCCATCATCCGAAAGAGACGAAGATCCTGATTACTATGAGGAACAATATCCTCCTGCTGATGATAAATACAAACAGCTAGAGGATCGTTTGAATTCCATGGAAATTCAGAGGGTACCAAGTTTGGACTTTGAAGAATTAGGACTCATCTCAGGGGTTGTCATCCCACAGAAATTCAAGGTCCCAACTTTCGCCAAGTATGATGGTGTCTCTTGCCCAAAACTACATCTGAGGTCATATGTCAGAAAGATTCAACCCCACACAGCTAACAAAAATCTGTAGGTGCATTTCTTCCAGGAGAGCTTATCAGGGACTCAGTTGGATTGGTTCTACCAATTAGAAGGGTCCAATGTTCACAACTGGGAAGAGTTGGCTGCCGCTTTCTACAAACAATATCAGTATAATGCTGATTTGGCTCCGACTAGGACACAGTTACAGGGTATGTCTATGGGAACAGATGAGGGTTTCAAAACCTATGCTCAAAAATGGAGGGATCTCGCAGGCAGGGTCCAACCCCCTTTATCCGACAGAGAATTAGTGGATATGTTCCTTGGAACCTTGTCAGGACCATTTTTCAATCACCTGATTGGGAGTTCTTCATCTGGGTTTATCGAATTAATCATGACTGGTGAGCGGGTCAAAGCCGGTATAAAAAGCGGCAAAATTCAAAGACATGCATCCTCAAGTATGGTGAAGAAACCTTTTGTTGGAAAAAAGGAGGTCAGTGCTGCGTATGACCATAGGAATCAAAACAAAATCGACCGTCGTCTGACAGTAGGGGCTGTCATGATTTCTAATCCTGCGCCGAATCAGCAGCGAAATTATCAGCACAAACCAGAAGCGCCCATGAGATGATTTACCCGGATTAACATGACCATGTCTCAGGTTTTGCCACACCTTCTCAAGACCAATCTAGTAACTTTAAAGGAAGCTCCCAAGAATCCCAATACTGCTTCTCCCCGCTACAATCTGAACGCCCGATGTGCCTATCATTCTGAAAGCCCGGGGTACGATACAAATGACTGTTGGGCCTTAAAGAATAAGGTGCAAGACCTTATCGATGCGAAGGAGATTGAATTTGAGCCCCCAGAAACGCATAATGTAATAACGACACCAATGCCCAGACATGGCCAAGGTATCAACACCATTGATGATGATCATTTTATTTCCTCCGTGAATGACTTGGTTACTCCTCTGTTGACCATTAAACAAAATCTACTGCAGGCCGGCTTGTTCCCGGGTTGCGATGAAAATTGCCACCTTTGCAAATCTTTGCCGAACGGTTGTTTGTTACTAAAGATAGGCGTCCAGCGCCTGATGACTAGTAAAGAAATCCTATTTGAAAAACTACCTCTTATCAAAAGCTCTTATCAAGATGTTTAGATAATCACCATTTCCGATAATCCTCCCAGGGTCTCCACCAAAAGACCCATCAGGATTACATTTGCTCCCAGTTCTGCACCATTAATCATCACAATGCCAAGACCAATACCATACTCCTCAGATAAAGCTGTTCCCTGGAGTTATGAGGCTGACATTTATTACTACGGCGTCAAGCAAGATCAGTTGGCTGTCACAAATGAAGTTGAGAGAGATATTGATCCTGATATCGGTAACATCACTAGAACCAGCAAAATAACAAGAAGTGGAAGAGTCTTATCACCTGATATTTCTCCAAAGACCGTTGCTACTCCTGTGATCATCACTAATGCCACTCCTACCGACACCGCCAGTGATACTCCTACTGTTATCCCTACTGTCGATACAAGGGAAAAGAGGCTTTGGTTGAGCCTTCCCAAGCAAGAGAACTCCCCGAAGTCATCCTTGAAGCTTCTAGAAAAGAAATAGAAGAAATCCTGAAGATAATCAAGAAAAGTGACTACAACATTGTAGAACAATTGGGGAAGACCCCCTCGAAGATATCATTGTTATCCTTACTTTTGTGCTCTGAAACTCACGCCAAAGCCTTGGTAAATTTTCTTAAGACCGCTCACGTGCCCCAAGAGACCTCCATCGACCAATTTGAAGATTGTGTGGCCAGTCTAGCTGCTGATAACGGTTTGGGCTTTTCTGATGCTGATTTAACCTCTAAGGAAAGGAAGCACAACGATGCCTTACATATTTCCATTGAATGCAGGGGCGCCACACTTGCCCATGTTTTGGTGGATACCGGTTCATCATTGAATGTCTTTCCTAAAAATGCCCTTGACCGACTGGATTGCGAGGGACTCATCTTGAAACCTAGCAACATCATAGTAAGGGCCTTTGATGGTTCCAAGAGGACAGTGCACAGAGAAGTTAGTATCCCCATAAAAATTGGGACTCAGACCTTTGACTCAATTTTCTATGTGATGGACATCCGCCATTCGTACTCTTGTCTGTTGGGTTGACCTGGATCCATGGAGCTGGTGCAATCACTTCCACCCTACACCAAATGCTAAAATACTCGATCAGAGGGAAGATTGTCACAGTTCACGGAGAAGAGGAATACATGGTTAGCCATTTGAACTCTTTCAGGTATGTTGAAATGGATGGTGAATTCATAGAGACTCCCTGCCAGAACTTTGAGGAGGTTCTAGCAACGATCGCAGCAACCAAGTCTACTCCAAAGGTCTCGAAGATTACCAGACCTCCGCTAAAGATGGCTTCATTGAAAGATGCTCGAGCAGTAGTCGAAGAGGGAGGATGTACTATCTGGGGTCAGCTTCCGGATATTCCCTACAAGACCGACAAATTTGGGTTGGGGTTCACTTCAGAGGCTCAAAAAGCTGTTCAACGTTCTCGTGCTGGGGGACCACCTCTACGTATCAGCAATCAAGGAGTCAATGCAATAGAAGATAGTGATGGCAGATGTGACATGGATGAATGAATTTTTCCAACCATCGGCGGAGGGCTCAACAATTTGGAGGCGAAAGATTTCATTCCTATTACTTTTATTCAAGAGTAATTATCTTTTAATATTTTCAGGCTTGTAATATTTAAACAATTCAGACTTTTTAAAACCTTGTGTCTTACCCGAGGCACAATGGTCCATCTGTAAGGGTTGTCACTTCATTCTCATATGTCATTAATGAATCATGGACGTTTTTGCATCAAATTTTGTTTTCTTTGTCTTCTCTTTCTTACATTTTATTTCTTTCAAAGGTAGCTATGCTCTTACACACACACACACACACACATATTGAAAATACAGATCTACATCCACTCAGGATCCCATGGGTAACAGTCCTGCTATGGCCAATTGTGACTTTGAAAATCCGATCTACCAAGCCGACGACGAAGGTGAGGAAGATTATGAAGTGCCAGGAGAGTTGGCCAGGTTGTTGCAACAATAAGAAAGGACCATTCAGCCATACGAAGAGCCGGTCAAGACAATTAACTTGGGAACTGAAGAAGATAAGAAAGAGGTCAAAGTGGGTGCCAACTTGGAACCTAGTGTCAAGGAGCATCTGATTCAGTTATTGCACGATTATGTTGAGATCTTCGTCTGGTCGTACGAAGACATGCCAGGACTGGATGCAGACATTGTGGTACATCGTCTACCTACAAAGGAAGATTGTCCCCTAGTAAAGCAAAAGGTTCACCATATGAGGCATGATATGTCTGAAAAGATCAAAGCAGAAGTTATGAAGCAATTCAATGCTGGATTTTTGGCTGTCACCTCCTATCCCCAATGGGTGGCCAATGTTGTCCCTATACCCAAGAAAGACGATAAGGTGCGGATGTGTGTGGATTACAGAGACTTAAACAGGGCAAGCCCCAAAGATGATTTCCCACTTCCCCACATCGACATCTTAGTTGACAATACGGCGCAACACAAAGTGTTTTCCTTCATGGATGGCTTCTCGGGCTACAACCAAATCAAAATGGCGTCTGAGGATATCGAGAAAACGACTTTTGTTACACAGTAGGGAACTTTCCGTTATAAGGTCATGCCATTCGGACTGAAGAATGTCGGGGAAACTTATCAACGCGCCATGGTAGCTTTATTTCGTGACATGATACATCATGAGATAGAGGTCTACGTAGACGATATGATAGCCAGATCGCAGACGGAAGAAGAGCACCTTGATCACTTACAGAAGCTGTTTGAGAGGCTGAAGAAGTACAAGTTGAGATTGAATCCAAACAAGTGCATATTCGGAGTACGGTCTGGTAAACTCTTGGGTTTTATCGTCAGCAACAAGGGTATCGAAGTTGATCCTGCCAAGGTTAAAGCGATACAAGAAATGTCGTCTCCTTGTACTGAGAAAGAAGTCAGAGGGTTCTTGGGACGTCTGAATTACATAGCCAGGTTTATTTCTCACCTGACAGCTACTTGTGAACCAATCTTCAAACTCTTGAAGAAAGATCAAGTAGTCATATGGAACGACGAATGCCAAGTTACTTTTTACAAAATCAAAGAATACCTGCAAGAACCTCCTGTGTTGTTGCCACCTATCGAGGGAAGGACATTGATCTTATATCTAACTGTTTTATAAAACTCAATGGGGTGTGTGCTGGGGCAGCATGACTAGTCTGGCCGAAAAGAGCATGCTATTTATTACCCGAGGAAAACGTTTACCGACTGTGAAACAAGATATTCATTACTCGAGAAAACTTGCTGTGCTCTGGCATGGGCTGCTCGCCGGCTGAGACAGTATATGCTGACCCACACTACTTTGTTGATATCTAAAATGGATCCGATAAAGTACATCTTTGAGAAGCCCGCTCTTTCTGGGAGAATAGCAAGATGGCAGATGATCCTGACATAATATGACATACAATATAGTACCCAGAAATCTATAAAGGGCAGTGTATTGGCTGATCATCTTGCTCACCAAGCTGTAGAAGACTATCAGTCCATGAAGTTTGAATTCCCAGACGAGGACATCATGACGTTAGACAACTGTGAAGAGATCAAGCCATATGAGGGACCTGAACAAGGATCCCGATGGACCCTATTCTTTGATGGGGCATCCAACACACTTGGCAATGGTATCGGCGCCATACTCATATCTCCTGAAGGATGTCATACTCCCTTTACTGCCAGACTTTGCTTCAACTTTACAAACAACATGGCAGAATACGAAGCGTGCATCTTTGGTCTCAAGGTTGCCATAGACTTGGGGATCAAACACTTGGATGTATTTGGAGATTCAACCTTGGTCATCAGTCAAGTCAAAGGGGAATGGGATACCAAGCACCCCAACCTTATCCCTTATAAAGAACATGTGTTGACATTGTTGCCGCATTTCGAGAAGATTACCTTCGAGCATTTCCCGTTAGAAGAAAACCAGCTAGCATACGCATTAGCTACAATGTCATCTATGTTTAAACTTAATTGGGATAACGAGGCTCCTCGAATCACCATTGATCGGATGGATGAACCAACCTACTGTCATGAGATTAATACTGAAGAAGTAGTGGACCAGTCTTGGTTTCATGAAGTCAAGAGGTATCTCGAGTCTCAGGAATATCCAGAAGGAGCTTCGGTGAATGACAAGAAGTTCCTAAGAAGGTTCTCGGCTAAATTCTTCCTTAGTAGCGACATTCTGTACAAACGCAGTCATGACTCTGTATTACTGCAGTGTGTAGACAAGGATGAGGCTGAAAGGATCATGGGTGAGCTGCACGAAGGCACTTTTGGTACTCATTCCAGTGGGCATACAATGGCAAAGAAAATCCTATGGGCAGGCTATTATTGGTCTACCATGGAGGCAGATTGCTATCAACACTCTCGGACTTGCCATAAGTGCCAAATCTATGCTGACAAAGTGCATGTACCTCTGGTTCCTCTGAATGTCTTAACGGCTCCTTGGCCCTTTGCTATGTGGGGAATCGATATGATTAGGGAAATCAAGCCAACAACCTCCAATGGACACCGCTTTATCTTAGTGGTCATCGACTATTTTACAAAGTGGGTTGAGGCAGCTTCCTTTGCTTCCGTTACTAAGAATGTGGTCTCCCGGTTCATCAAAAAAAACCTCATCTGTCGGTATGGTATCTCAGAGAGAATCCTCACTGATAATGGTACAAATCTGAATAATACTATGATCACCGCCTTGTGCGAGCAATTCAAGATTCAGCATCACAATTCTTCCCCTTACCAACCAAAGATGAATGGTGTTGTAGAAGCTGCTAACAAAAACATTAAGAAGATCATACAGAAAATGACAGTCACATATAAAGACTGACATGAGATGCTACCGTTCACTCTCCATGGGTATCGTACCACAACTCGCACATCAACTGGGGCAACACCTTATTCTCTCGTATACGGTATGGAAGTTATCTTGCCTATTGAGGTCCAGATCGCCTCTCTAAGAATCATGAAGGATGTTGGTTTGAATGAAGAAGATTGGATTCAAACTCGGTTTGACCAACTAAACTTGATTAATGAGAAGAGGCTTACAGCTATCTGTCATGGTCAGATGTACCAAAAACGCATGATCAAAGCTTTTAATAAAAAGGTCAAATGTCAGGTATATCGGGTCGGTGACTTGGTAATCAAGCGTATCATTTTTCCACAACGTGATCCCAGGGGAAAATGGACCCCTACATATGAAGGGTCGTTTGTAATCAAAAGCATTTTCTCTAGTGGAGCAACGATCTTGACTACTATGGATGGTGACGACCTCCCTCACCCTGTAAATACGGACATAGTTAAAAAATACTACGCATGATCAAAGACCCACTAGGTTGACTGGCCTAGGCAAAAATAAGGGCTTCCCGGCGAACCAAAAGGGTTCGGGCAAAAATAAGGGATGAAAATTAAAAAATATTTGTACACCCGGCAAGTCGAAAACCCGAAAGGGCGGATTGGACAAAAAAGGGTATCCCGGTGGACTGAAAACCCGAGAGGGCGGTCCAGGAAAAAGTTAGGGATTAAAGCGTATGACTATGTCCCGTCAGATCATCTGGCAAACAATCTTCAGCGGCAACCAATCAACTCAGTTGGCTCTAAATCAATCCAATCGACTTCGTTGAGGCGACCAGCGGACAAGACATTCAGAGACATGAAGGCTATAGTAGAACGGGAACCCCATGGTATTATTTCACATAGCTATCTTTTCTTTGTATAAATTTTCATTCTCTTGCTAGAATGTTTGTCTCATTGTATAAAAACACTTGTTCAAGTTAATACAAAGATATCCCTTTTGAAAGTGCAAAACCATCTATTTTTCTTTTATTTATTTATAAAAACGTCCAATGATTTATTTTTGAACATATGCATTTGAACGTGATTACTGTTACAAATAAATAAATAAAAACAGAAAGACAATTACTAATGACTTTAAGAAATAGAATAATATCTGTAAGCCATTCCATAAAAACCCCGCAGGTACTCTCTCCAGCCAAGAGCAAAAATTTCCATCCACTGGTCCAAAGTGTGCCCAGCAAGTTGCCCAACTTCTCAGATTTCCCCAGCAGGATATCACAAGCAATGACTGGTTTTTCCCTTCTGCGACAGAGTTTATACTTAGAAATTCACCCATCCGTGCTTCAAAGGGGATTTATTTTCCCCGCTTCCAGCAACGCTATGACACAAACAATCTTTTATTTCCATACATTTGCATCCATGCGTCATAACATTGACAACTCAAAGTTCATACAGTGCATTCTCATTTATTTTGAGAGGTAAACATCACACCATGCATCACATACATCATAGCATTGCATACAATTAACTCTTCACCTTTTTACAGGAAAGAGATATTAGACAGTTATTATCAACAAACTTCCGACAGACACAAATTTTCAACAAGTCAAATACAGATTAGTTTCCGAAAAAAGGCTGATTTTTTACTGATTTAGATAAATCTCTCAACGGTTTATTCTGATTCGTCTCCAGATTTTTAATGGTTCAGATAAATCTCTCAACGATTTATTCTGATTCATCTCTAGATTTTCACTGGTTCAGATAAATCTCTCAACAGTTTATTCTGATTATTTCACTGGTTCAGATAAGTCTCTCAATGGTTTATTCTGATTCGTCTCTAGATTATTTCACTGGTTCAGATAAATCTCTCAATGGTTTATTCTGATTCGTTGCCAGATTATTTCTCTGGTTCAGATAAATCTCTCAACGGTTTATTCTGATTCGTCTCCAGATTATTTTTACTGGTTCAGATAAATCTCTCAACGGTTTATTCTGATTCATCTCCATATTTTTTACTGGTTTAGATAAATCTCTCAACGGTTTATTCTGATTCATCTCCAGATTTTTTACTGGTTCAGATAAATCTCTCAACGGTTTATTCTGATTCGTCTCCAGATTTTTTACTGGTTCAGATAAATCTCTCAACGGTTTATTCTGATTCATCTCCAGATTTTTTTACTGGTTCAGATAAATCTCTCAACATTTATTCTGATTCATCTCCAAATTTTTTTACTGGTTCAGATAAATCTCTAAACGGTTTATTCTGACTCGTCTCCAGATTATTTCACTGGTTCAGATAAATCTCTCAACGGTTTATTCTGATTATTTCACTGGTTCAGATAAATCTCTCAACGGTTTATTCTGATTCATCTCCAGATTTTCACTGGTTCAGATAAATCTCTCAACGGTTTATTCTGATTCATCTCCAGATTTTTTACTTGTTCAGATAAATCTCTCAACGGTTTATTTTGATTCATCTCCAGATTTTTTACTAGTTCAGATAAATCTCTCAACGGTTTATTCTGATTCATCTCCAGATTATTTCACTGGTTCAGATAAATATCTCAACGGTTTATTCTGATTCGTCTCCAGATTATTTCACTAGTTCAGATAAATCTCTCAACGGTTTATTCTGATTCGTCGCCTGATTATTTTTCTGGTTCAGATAAATCTCTCAACGGTTTATTCTGATTCGTCTCCAGATTTTTTTCATTGGTTCAGATAAATCTCTCAACGGTTTATTCTGATTCGTCTCCAGATTTTTTTTACTGGTTCAGATAAATATCTCAACGGTTTATTCTGATTCGTCTCCAGATTAAGATCAAGTTCAAACTTTCCGTCAACAATCACCTTGAGATGACATCTACAAGCCCATCTTCGACAATTCTCCTTTGTTTCTCCAAATGGAATCTTTAAGCCCATTTCCATACACAATCAAACTGGCGCATAATCATGTGCAAATTTCTGGGCACTCTAGTGTTCAATCATCTTCTAGTTTCAAGCCACGAACGACAAACATGTCGATCTCGATCTTCAAGTTTAAGAAGATTGAACAGGGGTAACTGTTGTACCCCAAAATTTTCCCTCCCATTTTTCATACAAGATACAATCCTAGGGTTTCTCAGATATTCAAGTTGGCTCAAAAATTGACCAGACAGATTCTCTTCTGGGGAAATAAACCAGCAATTAGGGTTTTTTGCAATTCTCAAAAGAAAATGAGTTTTCAAAGATCCAATTGTCCTTCATAGGTCTTCATGCTTCCTCAAGGTTGTAGTTATGTTTTCTTCAAGTGACAAGACTTTGAGACGATTATGTCTGTTCATGGTCACATGTGATGTCGCTCACGGGTTTATCTTTAGAGAATTGGAAGAAATTTGAGTTTGGGAGACTTTAAAATTATCAAATCATCGCAAGGAATTGATTGATTTTGAATTTTTCTTAAACACAATTTATTGAAAGGATAATGTTAGTTCTCAGAGCATGATTTGTTTGGGACAAGAGATGGAGGTTAAGACTGTCATTTAGGACAATCATGATTTTGGGATTCAGGTTGACCAGATGATTTACGTCCTTAAAACATTTATTTTGTTTAGGGAATGGAGTACAAAGTGCGTGTCTGTTTGAAATGCAGTTAAAAATTTATTTGGATTATTTGGAATTCAAGTTACCAGACTGGAGCATTTTATTTCAAATATCCTGAAAGGGAATTTAAAAAAAAATCAATGAGGATACAAAGAGAAATTACAAAATTTTGTTTATAAAGGATTTCAAGTTATAAAATAACACAAGAATACTTTATACTACAATTTAAGTTCTTCTCCAATTTCAAACACACCGTCCAAGATTGTTACAAAACTTCAAATTCTTTTAATACTTTATGTTTTACAACTTATTGTATTTAAAGATAAGTTGGTACAGCTATTGGATACAATACATCAAAATACAAGAAGAATTTTTCTAAGTTACAAAGAAAATCAAGTGAGTGTTTGGCCTAAGAGAACTAATCTATGTTTAAGTTGTTTGAAGACTGAAGTTATATCAAATTCCTTTGATTATCTCCAAGACTTTCATGTTTGCCACGGATTTCTTGCGTTCTTTGCTTTGTCATCACCACTTTTTCTCACATGAAAACAAGAGAAAGAAAGCATGATTAATACAAAAATATATGGGCATGAACAAGGAATTTTCCAAAAGTTATTTCATAAGTTCATCATTAAGGTTTGCAACGTGGAATCAGAATGTTGTTTATTTCATCACAACCTATTTCCCCCAGTTGCAAATCATAAGAAGGTTGCCCTTCTTGGTTCACAAAAAAGAAGAAAAAAGAGAAAATCGCGAACATGATAGCCCAAGGCTGCACACAATAACAAATGCTACAACAGTCCAAACAAACAGCGTCATCACAAACAAACAGCATCATCACAAACTGAAACAAACAACATCATCACAAACAAACAGCATCATCACAAACTGAAACAAACAGCATCATCACAAACTGAAACAAACAGCATCATCATAAGCTAAAACAAGGCAGCTGTGTGGCAAATATAACAAATAGCTAGATGCTAAATCAAACAAAATAGCAAGTCAACTTGCTCAAGAAACAAAGTATCATCATTTTCCAAGTGCTGCAAACCCTTCAAAATGGTAAAATAAGCAAAAGAGAAAATTGCTTTTTATTGTCATTGAGAGAGAAGAGAGGAAAGAGGTCACCTAGGCTACAGAATTGCCCAAAGCACATCCTGCAAAAGCTCTGTTACAAAAAGAAGAGCTGATGTAAACCTAAAATCAGAATAAAACTTGCTGTAAACCCAAAGCCAGAACAAAAACCTGATGTAAACCCAAAATCATAACAAAACCTGATGTAAACCCAAAATCAGAACAAAAACTGCTGTAAACCCAAAATCACCAAAACCTGCTAGAATACAAAATCAGAAAGAAAACCTGCTGTAATGACAGGACCACCAAAACCTGTTGTAAACATCAAAGACAAAGGGGCTACAACATAAAGGAGGTTAATAAAAACAGAGAGAGGGGCGATGGATTAAACACAACAAAAAATGCAGTAACATAGCAAGAACAAATCTGATATTCATCAAGATCAAAACCAAATAACCATCACCAAAAATTCCAAAGCCTGATAACCACCATCAAAGAACTCAGAACAAATTAACCATCACCAAAAATTCCAAAGCCTGATAACCATCATCAAAGAACTCGGAACAAAATAACCATCACCAGAAATTCCAAAACCTGATAACCATCATCAAAAACTCAGAACAAAGTAACCACCACCCAAAACACAGAAACAACACGATCATCATTCAAAAATATGATAACAAAGAAGACAGAAAAAATTACCAACAAGCCAGAAAAGCCTCGCTCCCATCCTCATCTCTTTCCTTCATAAATGTTCTGCCACCACTGAATACCATCCTCAATCCCGCCTCTCCATTCCTAATTTGCAGAAAATCACAAGAATAACAAGGCAAGGGAGAAGTTATAAAGCTCCAACAGGTATGAGTTCTCCCCCCATTCTCATACTTCCCTAGCATAATGCCTGCATCTGTAAAGAACTAATGGGTAGTTAGAGAAAAAAATCAACGAAAATTTGTAAGCTATAAAAATAATGAAATTTTTTTACCTTTTCAAAATCTCTAGGGTTTGATTAGGGAGACGAGAGAGGTATATTCCAGTAACAAAGAGATTGAGGGAGGTCAAGGATGAGACAATTTTGGGTCTCTCTGATCTAAATTCGAATTAAAAAAAAAGGGGTTTCAAAAAGATGTTAGCCGCTGTGAAACAAAGAGGCGCAGTTTGTTACTGAAGAGGGCGATTTGTTTGCGAGGTAAGAGAGGGACGAGATAGTGAGGAAGTGTAGACGATTTTAGCTGGTAGAAAGGATGAACAGAATAACGCCGCGTGAAAGGGGAAACAGATCAAACCCTAATTTCTTGTTATCCCTTAATCCGTGAATAAGTATTTGGATTAGGAATTTTGGGTTTTCGGTTGTAGGACTGTGTTGGGCAACCCATTGTTTTGCTCCATAAGCCCAATTTTGTTTACTGCATACACACCCTTTCTTTTGTTTAATCTAAAATTTTTTGTTTACATTATTTATTTTGAATAATTTGTTTTTGTTGTTAATTTGTTTCTTGATTAAACTTTTTGCTATTAATTTCCCTTGGATTCCTTTTCATGATACAAATATTACAAAAAAATATAGAACATATTTCTCTTTTCCTTTTTTAATTACTCTCATATTCAAAAAAAAAATATAAAATATAAATCTTTCATAGGATTAATTAATTCTTTTCATCATGAAAAATATTAAAAGATAGCAAAAAAATAATACATTTTGATTTAATTTCTTCAGTTAAATATTTTTTTTAATAGAATAAATTTTATTTTTTTCTTTCCCAAACTTTTCAAGTAAAAACTTAGAATTTTATTTCCATATTTTTACTTCGATTGACCAAATTTTGTTTCGTAGATTTGTGGTAATTTCAATTAATTACTCGATTCAATCTGGTTGTATTGCTTGTTATTTGGACCTTTCTATCGTATTTGACTCATCCCCATTTGTAAAAATTGTACCCCCATTCCCGAACACTTTGTAATAGCGTAGAATTTCAATTCCCGCAATTTACTGTTTTCCTTATACTGTATAGTAATTAGGCGTGCATGGCAAGATAAGAAATCAATCGCTAGATAACCCTAATCAAAAGACAAAATAACTTGAATCAAACACACTTCCACAAGCGCACCTCTAGGGTAACCTCACTCGTTGCTTCAGAAATACAGTCATGTCCCTCGAATATGGGATGCTTTAGCAATGACCCTTCGATAAAAAAGATCGTAGTCCCTCGATGACCCTCGACGTTGCCTTCGATAAAACAATCTCATCCCTTACAAAAATTGCTAAAGCGTCTCATAAGTTGCCTTCGATGACTGTAATATTGACCCACGCCTATCCATCCACATCCAACGACGGGGCTTCTTACCAAATTAATGGTAAGATAGCCACATTAAGAGGAGGAAGAAAAGAACAATTTAAGACCTTTCGAGTAGATAGATTCGCTCCTAGTTACTCGCTTGCTCACGATAAAAACATTTTTACACCTACACTTTCATTTCAAAACATTTTCAAAAGACAAAACGTTTTGTATACGTTCTTATAGAGACGAGAACCATTGCAAAACATCTTTTCAAAATACTTTCCGAAACACAATTCACAAACACATCTTTGAACCACTTTTCAAAACAAAACTTTGTACGCGTTCTTATAGAAACGAGAACCATTACAAATATATTTGTTTTCAAAATACTTTCAAAGCCCACACCACAAGCACACTGTCAAATGAAAGCAAGTGATCTAAACGAGTTACTAAGAGCCCATGGAAAACCATGGATGAAAAGGGTGCTAATACCTTCCCTTTTCATAATCTACCCCCCGAACCCGAGAAATAATCTCGAAAGGTATTTCCTGTGCTTTTTACCTTTCCTTTTAAATAAAAGAAAAGTCGATGGCGAATCTTGCTATCCGCACAAATGAGATCGAAACGCAAAACATCAAGTCAGTTCTCCCACCATATCACATGCGTATAGTAGCTAAATTCACAGAGGTATGCATGCATTTTCACCAAATCTCCTCTAACCAAATTAATATTAAAAATCCAGAAGTCACCTGGATAACCAGCCACCATGTTCACATCATTTGCTCCTCCATGCTTTGGTAGAGGATTATCTTTCACATTAGGGTCCACATCCTTGAAAGATAGGATACCAGACTTCACCAATTTCTGTACTTCAGTCTTCAAAGGATATAAGTTCTCAACATTGTGCCCTGGTGCTCCCTGATGAAAAGCACATGTTTGGTCTGCCTTGTAATACCAAGGTAACAGTGATGGTACAACGGGAGGTGGTCGGGTCTGAACCAACTTCTTCTGAATTAACGCTGGGAGTAATTCTGTATAACTCATATGGATAGGGTCATAACTCTCCCTTCTCTGATTATACCCTTGATTCCCATGATGGGATGGTTTCTGATAAGCAATAGTGGTTGGAGCTAAACCAACAACTGGAGTCACTGAGGCAACTTGTTGATGACGCTGATAATTTCTTCTAGGAGGATTAACCCTCATCTCTTGCATAACAGCGTTTGTATCTCCGTCCTAATTTTTGGCAAACCCATAGGATGGCTTCTTCGCACCTTCGGAACTTTCACTTTTTGTTAAACGGCCCTCTCTTACAGGCCCTTCTAAATGGATACCCATGCCTACCATTTCAGTAAAGTCACTTGGCGCACTCGCTACCATCCTATCATAGTAGAAAGCACCCAGAGTATTTAAGAAAATCTTAGTCATCTCCTTCTCTTCCATGAGAGGAATCACTTGGGCGGCTACCTCACGCCATCTCTGTGCATACTCTTTGAATGATTCCCTGTCTTTTTGGACTATGGCCCTGAGTTGATCACGGTCAGGCTCCATGTCCATATTGTATTTGTATTGTCTGATAAATACTTCTCCCAAGTCATTGAAATTATGGATATTGACCTTGTCTAATCTCATATACCACTTCAGCACAGCACCAGTCAAACTATCCTGAAAAAAGTGAATCAACAGACGCTGATCATCAGTATGGGTAGACATTTTTATTACATACATCATAAGATGAGCACGAGGACAAGTGTTGCCCTTGTACTTCTTAAACTCTAGGACTTTAAACTTCGCAGGTATCTTGACATTCAGTACCAAGCATAAATAGTTCACATTCTACCCGAACAATTCCTTTCCCCTGAGGGACTTCATCTCCCTTTGCATCTTGTCAAACTGTTCTTGAAAATCATCCATTCTATCATAGAGACCCAAGTCTTCACTCGGTGGAGGAAAAGGACGACACATATCATCATTAACAAATGGGACCACATTCACCGAAGGAGGGGCAGCAGGAGTAGTATGCACCACAGGAGGTGCAGGAGTAACAGTAGTCTGAACAACTGGAGTATCTTAAGGACCAAGATTGAAACCTTCAGGCGTAAAATTCTCTGGCATTCCCCATGGACAACCTTGAGGCATGTGGTTCTGAGCAACAGCTGGAATTGCAGACACAGGAACAGTCGGAGCTTTAGTAGTGACCCTTGTTTGTTGAGGTTGAACACTCGGTGGCTGATTCTGAGTAGCCACCAGAGATTCTATTAGAGAAGTAATATTGGCCATGCCGGCCTTCAAAGCAGAAACTTCCTCGTGTAGCTCGCGATTCTCTTGTTCTAAGTTGTCCATCTTCCTTCTGAAGTTAGCTCGAGTGTTATAGTGGTGAGACAACTTGCTGAACAAAGTAAAGAAGCTTGGTAATACATCTGGATATACATAACAAATGCAAGAAATATGTGCAATATGATGCATGATATGTAACACACATGATTTGTTTTATTATTTATATTTCAAGGGACTTAAAGATTTATAGACATATTGTAAATATCAAAGTAATAACACATTTGAAATACTAATTTTTTTAATTATAATAACTTCAAAATGGATTACAAGTTTCGATAATCCCAAGTACAAGATGAAAATAAAGTCTAAAACCCTTGGAAGTAAAGCTGACGGAGATCACTCTATACGCTGGCGCTTCCCTGTAAGCCTGGCAATCTGAGCCTTTAACCTCTGATTTTCTTCCGCATATCTGGTGGCAACCTTCTTTCAATTACCTGAATCATGAAGTGAGCAACTAGCATCTGACTGAGGCTTAGGAGAAAATAAATCCCCTTGCCTCTCCATCATCTCTACAGCCCGGCTCTCAAGGATCTCAATCAAGTCGTCTTTCTCCTTCAAATCTGCTCTATAGGAAATCTCTAAAGTTTGGAACTTATTCTTCCAAGCATCTTTTTCCTGCTGCATCCTGACCAAAGCAAGTTGTAGCTCTTCTACATCATCCAATAATGGAGGAGTGGTCTTCAAAAACAAATCAGGCATATGTGTTTCCCGGGAATACGGCATCTTCAACTGAATAGCTCTCGCTTGGACCCACTGAAGATATGGCTTCAAAGAAACAGCCCCACGAGGTCCCAAATCTTTCCTACTCTTCCTATGAATGTGACGCCAGGCCTTCACAATCTAATCCCTAGCTTCCTTATGGTCTTATCCCTCCTTCAGGAAGAAACTGCTTAAATAAATACTATTTGGTTTATCCCTCATCGGATAACCAAGCTGTCGTCGTGCAAGAACAGGGTTGTAGTTAATTCCTCCCTTTGTACCAAGAAGAGGTACATTGGGGAAACTACCAAAACTATCGACAATCTCTACATCATGGTAATCCCGATGATACCAATAAATATCTGAGTGAGTAAGTGCCATGATCTTAGTAGCCCAACAAGGTTCCTTTCTGACATCCCAGAAAGCATCAGACTGAGGTATATGAGAAATAAACCACCGGTACAACAGAGGCGTGCAACAGATAATCATACCCCCATGATAAGAATTCTGAAAATGAATAGAGTAATAAGCATCACCCAACAATATAGGAATTGGGTTTCCAATCATGAAGATCCTGATAGCATTAATGTCAACATACCTGTCCACATTAGGAAATAAAAACAACCCATAAGCAAGTAGAGCAAAGATGGCCTCAAAAGCGACTGTACTCTTCATCCTGGAAAAGTAACGAGCTTCCTCCAATAAGAATTGAGCTGGTAATCCTCTAATCCCTCCTTTAGTAGTCATATGGGCTTCAACCTCAAACTTCCCCAGATGGATCAAAGCAACAATCTCGTGTGGTTTTGGCTCACCCTCCAAACCAGTAAAAGGAACACGATCAATAATAGGTAAATCCAGCAGATAAGAATACTCCTCTAGTGTAGGAATCAACTAATATTCAGGGAAAGTAAAGCAATGATACATCGGATCATAGAACTGGACCAAGGTCAATATAATACCCTCCTTCATCCTAAGCTTCATGAGAGGTGTTGTACCCCAAAATTTTCCCTCCCATTTCCTCAACATTTTCTCATCACAAGACCTTTGAAGATCAAGATCCAATTAGGGTTTCCTCTGCTCAAGACTTCTCCTTGCACTGTGGACTCAAATTAGGGTTTGTGTTTGCCCAAGGATGTTTTGACCTAAAATGCCTAAGATGACTTTCATGCTTCATATTGGACTCCCAAGTTTACCTATACCAAGTTTCAAGTCTTGACTCCAAGTTTTGCCCAGTCAATTGGACAGTTGACCTAGAAATCAACTGTATTGGGGAAAAAGTCAACTGTGGCCAATTGACAGTCAAACCTCATGAAATTTGATCCACATCAACATTATGAACTCACATGAACCATTTGATCAAGTTTGGATCACAATTCCACAAGAAATTTGATCAGATCACCAAAAGGGCAAAATGGTCATTTTTAGGGTTTTGACTGCACAAAGGCAATTTTTGACTGTTTGACCTAACCAATGGCAAACCAAGCTCACATATGGACTCAAGGACCCCATGAAATTATCTTGACACATTCATCAAGCTCAAAAGATCCCAAGTACACAAGGTTGACAGTTGAATTTCCCAGTCAATTGATCAATTTTGACTGTATACTGAAAAGTCAAACTTTGATTTTTGGTCAAAATCAAGAGTCAAGATTCTTTTTTCATCAAAACATGCCAAATCATGAAACTTGTTCACCAAGAAATCACAAAATGCAAATTAGGGTTTGAAAATGGAATTTTTCATAACTTAGAATTTTTCTAAGTTATGAAAAACCCTAATTTTTTCCCAACTTTGCCCCACCTTTTCACCAAGATCCATTTGGATTCAAACAAAAGTCAAAACATTAAAGTTGTAGCTTGTTGCATAATCTACAACTTTGATTCACAAAGTTTTCTCATTTGAAGCTTGTATCTCAAGTTACATTTTTTTGAATAAGGGCACTAAACCATTTTTAACTTAGTGAAATTTTAACCTATTTTGACAAGGTTTTCTACCCCACTTCAAGGCCACTTTTCATACCCTTCCACTTAGAATTTCAACTTGCATTTCAAAGATGGATTGTAGTACACATTCCAAGCTTTCCAAAATGTCCAAGAACTCATCAAACAACCTCATAACTTGAGAGATTCGAATTTCACAAGTTGGCAAAAATCCACTTTTGAATGGTTCATGAACATGTTCATAACTTTGCAAATCTGAACTTAGCTTGCTTTATGCTTGATTACAGGTCCTTGAACCATTCCATACTCAATAATTTAATGCATATTCAATGTGTTAAGACCATGTTCTTTGTGTTCTAACATTGCATAGTGGATTAATCCTAAACTAGATAAAGTGAACTTTCCATTTTTGAAAAAGATTAACTTTATGTCAAATTGAAATCCAAGAAGGTACAAGAAAAATCCCTTTGGCACAAGATTATGGGCAAATTGCTCTGATCAAGAGAGGCTTATGCAGCAGGATTAGAGGCCCCTACTGACCTAAAACAAAAAGTGACCATTGCTTGCTTCATTTTCAAGTAACATTGCATAACTTGTGCCATATCTCATCTCAGCTTGGAAACACAAGAGAGAAGTTATCAAACACATTCAGAAGAACATATACAAGCTAACACACGAGCCCTTGCCATCTAAAACACCCCCATTGCCCTAATCACCTTGAAACTGCACAAACAGGGGAACCCCTGCAGATTGAGTGCTATCTCTCAATCCCTTCGAGCATTCTTGTCCAAACCTGTTCCTCTACCTTCCTTACAACATATGCAAGCTAACCATGTCCTGAAACCTGACCTGTAACACCTCCAAGCCACTTCACCATTTTTAATTTTCTGTTTTGCAGTTGGAGTTCACTAGCTCGATTCAGGGAGTTTCAAGACAAAGTAGGACTTGGAAAAGCATCCTTACACTTCAAGGAAGCTATACCAATCATCATTTTACTCTGAAACATCCTCCATTGCAAAGCACGATTCCAACTGAACAGGTACATTCATGGAGTTCTATCTCTCTTGTTAGGCATTGTTAGCTTTAGGTTTGTGAAGAAAATATGTCACAATCATAGCCCTGAACATGCTCATATGTTTAGATTTCATTTATATTTCGTGTACTTAGAGAATTTTATGTCTGAACATGGTTAAAAAATTAGGTCAGGATTTGGGAGAGAAGAAATTCTCTCTCATTTCTGAGAGTTAGCTTGACTTCTTTATATGTCTAGAACCGTGGTTTCAAGCTCTACAGGTTTCATGTTGGAAGATTTGGCAAAAGATCAAGGAATGAGGAGTTAGAAAATGCGTGTTTTTGAACAAGGAAGTGTTCTGAGGTTGAAGATGAAGCTACATGGGCTGGGCCTGTGTGGTTTCTTCTTTTTGCACCATATTTCCATTTTCTCACCCCCCTGAGCCCATTTGTTCATTTTTTTAACATTTTTGACTTTTTATTTTTTTGTTTGACTTGTTTATTTTTTTCCAGCACATTAAAATTTTGAAAATATTTTTTCCATCATTTTTTGTATTTATTGCATATTTATTTGATTTATTCCTTTGTTTATACCTAAATACATATATATATTATTATCTAGGAAAAATAGAAAAATATGTAAAAGCACTTCTATTTTTATTTTTATTTTATATTATCCTCTGAAAATATTTCACATAAAAAATACTATTTTCCAAAAAAATTAATTATTATTATTATTTGTATATAATACATATTTAAGATAATATAAATATACATATATATATATATATATATATATATATATATATATATATATATATATATATATATATATATATATATATATATATATATATATATATATATATATATATATATATATATATATATATATATATATATATATATATATATATATATATATATATATATATATATATATATATATATATATATATATATATATATATATATATATATATATATTAATATACTTAGAGTAAAAATACCAAAATATATATATTTTATTATTTTTAATATTTGATACAAAATATTTTTTTTTCATAATATACTTCATTTTATTTTTTTTTATTTTTGTAAATAATAAATAAATGTTTATATTAAATCAATTAATATCCATTTTCATTAAAATTAGGGTTTTTGCCCTAAAAGTTAAAAATACTCAAAATAATACCTTTTTATTCCTTTTTATTTTATTTTACATAAACCATACTTTTCTCATACATATAAAAACTTTCTTTTTTGCATTTCACATATTTATTTAATTTACATTTAATTATGCAATTTATTTACCTTGCAAATATTCAAAATGATGTAATAATTTAGATTTAAATTCTTGTCAATATCCCCATTTGAACATTTGTACCCCCCTTCCCATATTTGGTTTTGTAATAGCTTAGTAATTTTAATTTCGCACTTTATTGTTTTCTAATGATAACATGTTAGAATTAGGGTTTGTATGCGAAAAAACGATAAAAAATAGTTTGACCTAATGCAAGATAAATGAGCATGAAAATAAACAACACATCTCACACTTGCACCCCCTAGGGTATTCCACTTGTTGCCTTCAAATAAATGGGCCATATTGTATGTTGAACATCTTTGGGCAAAGCAAACAATTTGAATGATCATAGTCCCTCGATAAAACTTTTCAAAAACAAACAAAAACAAATGATCAAGTCCCTTAAAGAAAATTGCCCAAAGACCTTTAACACCATTGCAATTATGGTCTAAAACGATGACCCGCGCCCGTCCCTTTCACATCCTAACACAAGATTGTCCACCAAATACAATGGTGGAACAAACTTGTTAAAAGGGTTAAAATATAGCAATAATCTTTTGAGAAATTTAGGAGTAGATGACCTCTTAGTTACTTGAATCAAACTTGCAAAACAAAACACTTGCCTGATTTCAAAACACTACACTTTCAAAATAACTTTCAAAAAACAAATGAAAACCTTTTCAAAAGACATACATCTTTGTATACATCCCCACATGGATCATTACAAAGGTTGCCACCACATTGGCATCTTTTCAAAACATTTTCAAAACCCACACACAAAGCACCATTTCAAACAAATTGAAAACAAAAGGCAAGTGATATAAGCAAGTAACTAAGAGCCCATGGATAACCATGGATAGAAAGGGTGCTAATACCTTCCCTTTCTATAATCTACTCCCCGAACCCAAGAAAACATCTCAAAAGGTTTTTGCTGTGCTTTTTAACCTTTCCTTAGGATAAAATAAAAAGTCGGTGGCGACTCTTGCTAACCGCAACATTTGCGAATACAAACGCAAAACCTCAAGTCAGTTCTCCCACCGTATCACAGAACTGGCGACTCTACTGGGGAAAATTTTTTAAAGTGGAGTAACCTTAGGGTTTAGATCACCTTTGTTTTCAATTGTTTGCTTTGTTTGCTTTTATATTTGTGGGCTTTGCATCGGAGTTTCATAGATCCTAACCCGGATCTGGGATATACCCTTTTTAGGTAGCATAATCTGTGAGGGACCTGTCCGGCGTAGACCGACATGGGTGAAGCAGTGGCTACGTTGGTGTGGCATCTTAGTCTGTACCTATATCACTTGTGTTGTAACAGGGAGAATATAGGTCTTCTAAGGGGTCATTAAACACCAACCAACCTTAGAACCCTAAATTGACCAACTTGGCTATTAGGACAGTAGCAGTATGCTACACTCATTGAGGCTAAACTCTCGAGATGGTTCTGGCTGCGAGAAAAGATTGCGATGCTGGAGTTATGACCGATTGAGGGTAGCCAATGATTTGAGATCCTCTAGAACCCGGTTACTTTTGATAGGACAGGTTTTTAACCGACAAAACCAAAAGAGGGTAATACCTGAAACTCATGCCGGCCTGAAACCTAAGGGTGTCTTGTGTGACTTGTGTGCCTTATTTGCCTATGTGAATACTTGTGGTGTGCTTCATCATAACATCATGCCATCATACCATTGCATGCATCCTGTATAAAAGGCTAACCCATTTCAAATACAAAAGAGGTTTCATCTTTGCTCTGTTTTGTAGGACATCATGATGCCCGTGCGTAGAAATACTGTCCGGCTCAACTTTGTTCAACCACCAGTTTTACTCAAGGATTTGGTTGGAAGGATTCCAAACACTTCTTCCTTCATCAACAGACATGGTTCTCTCCTTGGCTTGATCACTGCAAAATGGGACCAACAGCTGATAAGTGTTCTGACCCAATTTTATGATCCTCTGTATCATTGCTTCACCTTTCAAGACTTCCAGCTGGTTCCCACCCTGGAAGAAATTTCTTATTTGCTTGGGATCCCTGTCTTGGAACAAACTCCATTCACTGGTTTGGAAAAGACTCCTAGGCCTGAGGAGATTGCTGCAATTCTCCCCTTGACCAAGGAAGAGGTTTTGTCCAACTGGGAAACTAGAAATGGGATCAAGGGCCTTTTGGTCAAATTTCTGGTTGGCAAGGCTAATGATTTCTGGAATGACTTGGACTTCAAGGCATATGAGGATATTCTAGCTCTGTTGATCTATGGTCTGGTGCTGTTTCCCAACCCTGACACCTTTATCAGTATCCACGTCATAAGGATCTTCATGTCTCGGAATCCGGTACCCACTCTTTTGGGTGATATTCTACAACAACTCTATGCTCGTACTGCTCGAAAATGGGGAACTCCATGGTGCTGTGCTCCCTTGCTAGTAAGGTGGTTTATTTCGCACCTTCCTAAGTTCGTGCTGAAGAATGAAGAAGGAAAAGGTTGGGCTCGGAGGTTAATGTCTCTCACTGATAATGACATCACCTGGACTCTCAGAGGTTTGGATGAGGTAGCTGTTATCGACCGTTGCGGAGAATACCCTAATGTCCCGTTGATTGGTATCCAAGGAGGAATCTCTTACAATCCGTGTTTAGCTCTCCGTCAGTTTGGAAGAGCCAGAGGAGATGGGCCTCATGAAATGCTGGTTCCTCACTTCCATTTTGAGTTTCAGGCAGACAGTGACAAACTACGCCAGGGATTCATTAGAGCTTGGGACAGAATCCACAAAGCCAACCCACATGAGTTGGGACCCAAGACTTCCCTGCCATTGAAGCCCTATTGCAAATGGGTCCGCATCCGTGCTCAGAAGTTAGGTATGCCCTACGAAGCTGTTAGACCTCTCATTCTGGAATCTCATGATGAAGATGGGGTTCCTCCGACTGTCCTCCCTCCTCAGATACCTACTGATTTTGACACTATGAAGAGATCTTGGGCGCAGCTAAAGGAAGAACGGGATTTCTATCGGGAGAAGTTCAACGAGCAGGAACGGAAGATTCAGAGGCTGACTAAGCAATTGGAGGAAGAGCGGGTCCTGAACAATTACATCAGCATTGAAAAGAGGAGGCCATGGGAGCATTGATGAGCTTTGATTGTTTCCTTTTGTAGTTTTATTTCCTTTCCGTATTTTTCATTCCTGTAATGCCTAAGGGCAAATTGTTGAACAATTGAAAATTTTAATCTAATGAAGTGTGTTTCCCTTTTTTGTCTACAAAGTTGAATCTTGTTTGTCTTTGAAAACATAAAACATACGCATTCCATTGCACCATATGCATAGCAGGTACCCTATTTCACAGGTTGCTTAATCTTCTTCGCTGTTTGTTTGAACAGTCATCATGAATCCAGACTCCTCCAGTGAGCAAGCAATCAAGGCCCTTCAGGCCCAAAGTGCACAGTTTCAAGAGATGGTCCTAAGCCTAGCCCAAGGTCAGCAAGAGTTGAAGACTCTACTCATGAAGAAGAAGAAAAAGAGGACTGCATTGTTCAACACCGGACGCAGATTTGGGAACACACTCCACAATGAAGCTGATCCAACCACTTCTTCTGCTGAGAAAAACAGTCCCCAAGGGGGAGGGGCTCCTAGTCCCGCAGTCTCCGACAACGAGACGGACTATAACGACGAACAATACCCACCTGCTGCTGACAGATACAAGCAATTGGAGGACCGCTTGAGCGCCATGGAAATTCAGAATGTGCCGGGGCTGGATTTCGGAGATTTGGGATTATCTTCTAGAGTAGTAATTCCACACAAGTTTAAGGCACCTGCCTTCGCCAAGTATGATGGGGTCTCCTGTCCAAAGCTACATCTAAGGTCGTACGTAAGGAAAATCCAACCTTACACGGCGGACAAGAACCTCTGGATTCACTTCTTCCAAGATAGCCTCTCGGGGTCACAGCTTGAATGGTTCTACCAATTGGATGGAGCTAGCATCCGACACTGGGAAGATTTGGCAACTGCATTCTACAGACAATACCAATACAATTCTGATCTCGCTCCTACGCGTACCCAACTTCAGGGTATGTCTCTAGGAACGGGTGAAGGGTTCAAAGAGTACGCTAAAAAATGGAGAGATTTGGCTGGCAGGGTGCAGCCTCCGTTAACTGATCGAGAGCTGGTTGATATGTTTCTAGGGACGTTGTCTGGTCCATTTTTCAATCATTTGGTTGGTAACTCCTCCGCTGGGTTTACAGATTTGATATTGACAGGAGAAAGAATTGAAGCTGGCATCAGGTCAGGCAAGATACAAAAGGCTGCCTCCACAAGTGCTGAGAAGAGGCCGTTTAAGAAAGAAGCAAGTGCCGTCTATGGTCCTAGAAGACAAGTCAAGCCCTAAAGTCGCCAAGCCATCAATGCTTTGGTCATCTCCAAACCTGTTGCTGCTCCTCAGCAGTACAATCAACAAAGAAGCGAAAGGCCCAAGAGGCAGTATACCCGACTGAGTATGACCTTATCTCAAATTTTACCCCAACTGTTATCCACCAACCTGGTGACCCTCAAAGAAGCTCCTAAGGTCGTCAACACTGCGTCTCCTAAATATAACCCAAATGCCCGGTGTGCTTATCATTCTGATAGTCCCGGGCACACTACTGATGATTGCTGGGCCTTGAGAAACAAAGTGCAAGATCTGATCGACGCAAAGGAAATTCAGTTTGAAGCGCCGGAGAGACCAAATGTTGTAACTGCTCCTATGCCCCAGCATAGAGTAAATGCCATTGAGGAAGAAATGTACGCTGTTTCGGTAGATGAAGTTATTACCCCTCTGAAGACCGTTAAGAAGAACCTACTGCGGGCCGGTTTATTTCCGGGTTGCGGTGAAGGTTGCCTGTTCTGTGCTGTTTCCCTATCTGGTTGTCCCTTGCTGAGGTTAGGCATCCAAAGCCTAATGGATAGCAAGGAGATCCTGTTTAAGAAGTCTGCTGTTCAGTTGGGTCCGATAAAAGAAATTTCTGTGGTCACCATCTTCAAAAATCCAATCAAGGCTCCCCCGAAAAAGCCTGTTCAAATCATGACTGTTGCACCTGTAATTATTACTGTCCCGGGGCCTCTCCCCTACATATCTGATAAAGCTGTCCCCTGGCATTATGGGGCAGACGTGTATGTAAATGGAATCAAGCAAGAATTCGACACTGGCGCCAGTATCTGCGATATCACTGGTCCAGCCAAGGTCACCCGCAGTGGCAGGCTCTTCTCGCCTGACATTGCACCGCCCGCTATTCGAAAACCCCTCCTTATAAAACCTACAAGTTTACCTGTTCCTGTTGCTGATCAAATTGTTTCCCCTGCTGCCGAGTCATCAAATGCTCGGGGCAAAGGGATTGAAGAAGAGCCTGCCCGGATGGAGGCACCAATACCCATAAATGCTGAGGCCTCCCGACAAGAAATGGAGGAGATTCTGAAAATAATAAAGAAAAGTGATTTCAATGTTGTCGAGCAGCTGGGGCATACGCCCTCCAAGATCTCCCTGCTCTCCTTATTGCTATGCTCCGAGGCCCATGCTAAGGCCTTGATCTCATTTCTCAAGACGGCCCATGTGCCGCAAGAGACGTCTGCAGTCCAGTTCACCGATTGCATAGCAAATCTAACAACAGACAATGGCTTGGGTTTCTCAGATGCTGACCTGACTGCGAAGGGAAGAGACCACAACGATGCCCTGCATGTCTTTATTGAATGCAGGGGCACTACTCTGGCACATGTATTGGTGGATACTGGTTCTTCCTTGAATGTCCTACCGAAAAAGGCTTTAGACCGTCTGGATTACGAAGGCCTGGAATTGAAGCCCAGCAATATCATCGTCAGGGCCTTCGACGGTTCCAAAAGGATGGTTCATGGAGAGGTTAACATCCCTATTCGTGTGGGCTCTCAAGTGTTTGACTCTACCTTTTATGTGATGGATATACGTCCATCGTACTCTTGTCTACTGGGTCGACCTTGGATCCATAAAGCTGGGGCAGTAACCTCCACTTTGCACCAGAAGCTGAAGTATCCCGTCAGGGGGAAGATCGTCACTGTGCAAGGAGAAGAGGAGTATATGGTGAGCCATTTGAATTCCTTCAGATACATTGAGATTGACGGGGAGTTTATTGAAACCCCTTTTCAGCATTTCGAGGAAGTGCATCCAATTTCAGCAGCTGCAGAGACAATAGCCGAAGAGAATGATTCCTTGAAGATGGCTTCCCTAAGGGATGCCCGGGCTGTGGTTCAGAAAGGCAATTGTGCACACTGGGGTAAGCTTCCTGACTTCACTCAGAAGAACGACAAGTTTGGGCTAGGCTTTACTGCAGAGGCTCAGAAGGCGGTGCGCAAGGAGAATATCGGAAAGGTTCCGGTGTTTATTTCCAGCTCAAGGGTGAATGCTATCGAGGAGGATGTGGAGGAAGCTGAGTTTGACAGTTGGATCTACCCGACTACCAGCAACGGACCAAGCAACTGGACGACAAAGGATTTTACCCCTATCACATTTGTCACGCAGTAATTAATTTCTTTTGATTTCCGATTTGCAACAAACAATATGTTAAAACTTTGTTGGCTCGGTGTCCTACCCGGGGCATCGTAGCTCCATTTGTGAGGGCTTTTTTGTATGACATTTTCATATATCATCAATCAAAACATTGGACGTTTGTTGCATTTCAAATCTTGTGCTCTTTTTCTTTTCTGTGTTATATATATTGCAAAACAGCTATATTTACACACACTCACTTATACAGGTTTCAATCCACTCTGGATCTCACTGGTAACAGCTCTGCTATCGCCAGTTATGACTTCGAAAATCCGATCAACTTGGCCGAAGACGAAGGTGAAGATGATTGCGAAGTGCCTGGTGAACTTGCGAGACTGCTACTCCAGGAAGAGAGAGCTATTCAACCACATGAAGAGCCGGTGGAGACAATTAACTTGGGTACTGAGACATATAGGAAAGAGGTCAAGATTGGTGCCAATCTAGAGCTCAGCGTGAAGCAACGATTGATCCAAATGTTACAAGACTACATGGAGATTTTTGCTTGGTCCTATGAAGATATGCCTGGTTTGGATGCCGACATTGTAGTTCACCACCTGCCAACCAAGGAAGATTGCCCTCCGGTAAAGCAAAAAGTCCGACGGATGCGACCAGAGATGTCTGAAAAGATCAAGGCCGAGGTTATGAAGCAGTTTGATGCCGGGTTCCTTGCAGTGACTTCTTACCCTCAGTGGGTTGCCAATGTGGTGCCAGTACCGAAGAAGGACGGTAAAGTCAGAGTGTGTGTTGACTACAGGGATCTGAACAGGGCCAGCCCCAAGGATGACTTCCCCCTACCTCACATTGATGTCCTTGTTGACAATACCGCTCAACACAAGGTGTTCTCCTTCATGGATGGTTTTTCCGGGTATAATCAGATCAAGATGGCTCCAGAAGATATGGAGAAGACCACCTTTGTGACTCAGTGGGGCACCTTCTGTTATAAGGTCATGCCATTCGGATTGAAAAATGCTGGGGCAACCTATCAACGTGCCATGGTTGCTTTATTTCATGATATGATCCATCACGAGATTGAGGTATACGTTGATGACATGATTGCAAGGTCTCAAACTGAGGAGGAGCACCTTGACCATCTGAGAAAGTTGTTTGACCGACTCAAGTTATACAAGCTAAGGTTGAATCCCAACAAATGCACCTTTGGGGTGAGGTCCGGAAAATTGCTAGGTTTCATTGTAAGTGATAAAGGTATTCAGGTGGACCCTGCCAAGGTAAAAGCCATACAAGAGATGCCGACTCCAAAAACAGAGAAAGAAGTCAGAGGCTTCCTGGGACGACTAAATTACATTGCCCGATTCATCTCACATCTAACTGCTACTTGTGAGCCAATCTTCAAATTGCTGAAGAAAGATCAAGTAGTACGCTGGAACGATGAATGTCAGGCTGCCTTTGAAAGGATAAAGGAATACCTTCAAGAGCCACCCATTCTTATGCCACCGGTGGAAGGGAGACCTCTGATACTATACTTGACAGTACTTGACAATTCAATGGGGTGTGTGCTGGGGCAGCATGACGAGTCTGGCCGAAAAGAGCACGCTATTTATTACTTGAGCAAAAAGTTTACCGACTGTGAGTCTCGTTACTCACTGCTTGAGAAAACTTGCTGCGCTCTTGTATGGGCTGCTCGCCGGCTGAGACAGTATATGCTGACTCACACTACTTTATTGATTTCAAAGATGGATCCCATCAAGTACATATTTGAAAAGCCCGCTCTGTCTGGAAGAATAGCGAGATGGCAAATGATCTTGACAGAATATGACATCCAGTATACAACTCAGAAAGCAATCAAGGGAAGTGTACTGGCAGATCATTTGGCACACCAACCTGTGGATGATTACCAATCATTGAACTTTGATTTTCCGGACGAAGACATCATGGTGGTAACTGACTGTGAAGTACCTGGACCGGATGAAGGACCTGAGGAAGGATCCCGATGGTCTATGCATTTTGATGGAGCCTCCAATGCTTTGGGTAACGGCGTCGTCGCTGTAATCATATCTCCCAAAGGAACTCATACTCCCCTCACCGCCCGATTATGTTTCAGCTGCACCAACAATATGGCAGAATATGAGGCATGTATCATGGGTTTACAAGCTGCAATCGACTTAAGGATCAAATTTCTAAGTGTATTCGGAGATTCCGCTCTCGTGATCAATCAGATCAAAGGCGAGTGGGATACGAAACACCCGAATCTTATTCCGTACAAGGAGTATGTGTCGACCTTGCTTCCCCACTTTGAAGAGATAACTTTTGAGCATTTCCCCAGAGAGGAGAATCAGCTAGTGGACGCACTAGCCACGATGTCTTCAATGTTCAAAGTTAAATGGGACAATGAGGCTCCCCGAATCATAATCTGGAAGTTGGATGAACCGGCATACTGCTGCGAGCTCGAGGTTGAGAAGGTCACTGAGAAACCCTGGTATCATGAGGTGAAGAGGTACTTGGAAGCTCAGGAATACCCTGAAGGGGCATCTGTCAATGATAAGAAGTTCATGAGGAGGTTTGCTGCAAAATTCTTCCTCAGCAACGACACTCTCTACAAACGGAATCATGATTCGACTCTGCTACGTTGTGTGGATAAGGCTGAAGCGGAGAAAATCATGATGGAACTGCATGAAGGTACATTTGGAACACATTCCAGTGGACACACCATGGCTAAGAAAATCCTTCGGGCAGGATATTTCTGGTCCACAATGGAAGCCGATTGTTACCAACACTCCCGAACTTGTCATAAATGCCAGATCTATGCTGACAAGGTGCATATCCCTCCGGTTCCTTTGAATGTCCTAACGGCACCTTGGCCTTTCGCAATGTGGGGCATCGATATGATCGGTGAGATCCGACCAACGGCATCCAATGGGCATCGCTTCATCTTGGTGGCGATCGATTACTTCACGAAATGGGTTGAGGCAGCTTCCTACGCCACAGTAACCAAGAGCGTCGTGGCACGTTTCATCCGGCATAATCTGATCTGTCGGTACGGCGTCCCAGAAAGAATCATTACGGACAATGGTACCAATCTCAACAACAAAATGATCACTGAACTCTGTGAACAATTCAAGATACAGCACCATAATTCTTCTCCCTACCGGCCGAAGATGAATGGGGCTGTAGAGGCAGCCAATAAGAATATCAAGAAAATTGTGTAGAAGATGGCAGTGACCTACAAAGATTGGCACGAGATGTTACCGTTCGCTCTTCATGGGTACCGCACCTCAGCAAGGACGTCAACCAGAGCAACTCCCTTCTCCTTGGTCTATGGCATGGAGGCAGTCTTGCCAATTGAAGTCCAGATACCCTCTCTCCGGATAATGAAGGACGCGGACTTGAATGAAGATGATTGGATCCAGACTCGACTTGATCAATTAAATCTGATTGACGAAAAGAGGCTCACTGCTATCTGTCATGGTCAAACGTATCAAAAACGGATGATCAGGGCATTTAACAAGAAAGTCAGACCACAAGAGTATCAAGTTGGGGACCTGGTAATCAAGCGCATCATCCTTCCTCAAAGTGATCCCCGGGGCAAATGGACCCCTACATACGAAGGGCCATTTGTGGTTAAACGTGTGTTCTCAGGAGGAGCCATGATCCTAACCACCATGGATGGTGACGACCTTCCTCACCCCGCCAATGCAGACATAGTGAAAAAATACTACGCATAAATAAAAGACCCGCTAGGTTGACATACCTAGGCAAAAATAAGGGATGAAATGAATAAAAATCTGTACACCCGGCAAGTCGAAAACCTGAAAGGGCGGCTTGGGCAAAAATGGGTATCCCGGTGGACTGAAAACACGAAAGGGCGGTCCAGGCAAAAGTTAGGGATGAAAGCGTAACGCTATGTCTCATTGGATCACTTCGCATCCGGAATTCGACATCAACTATCTGGCTCAAGATTTCGGCATCGACCAATCAGCTTCATCTTCAACTAGGCAGCAAAGCGATGAGACATTCGAAGACATAATGGCAATAGCAGAGTTGGAACCCAGTGGGATTGTTCACATAGCTGTTTTGTTTCCTTTTTCAAATTGTAAACTCTATACTATTTGGCGATGTCCTCTTACTAGGATGTCAGCCTCTTGTACAAAAACGCCTATTTACAGGCAAACTCAAAAATCAATACAAATTCACTTGTCCATACAAATTACCATTGTTTTCCTTTTTCTATTTTGTCTTGCGAAGAACGTCCAATGTTCATTTTTGATATATGCATTTGACATTAAATTGCTGATTCATAAATATTTGCATATGAAACAAGAGATTGATTACAGGTGACATCTCAAATTCCCCGGCAGGTCTTAAAGCTCATCCCCAGTAGATTCTGGAAGCTTATCCCCTGCGGAGCACGGACGTCTCTCCCGAGTTTTATTTAGAGTTATTTCCTCACAAGGACTTATAATTGGGTTATCCTCAGCTAAAAACCACGGAAGACCGCCCTCGGCAAAGTTCCTTCAACCCCCAGCGAAGTTTATCGTCATTATCCCCAGCGGAATCCATCATTAAAGTCCTCAACAGGCCTCTCAGCAAAACTTCGGCCAAATATCTCTTCCACAGAGCAATTCCCCGGCCGGCCGTCAAGGATTTATTTTCCTAAAGCGAAATTACATCCATAAACATTCCACATTTTCATACATCTTGCTTACATACATAATGAAACGCATACAACACTATCTCATGTTGAACATCATGATATCATGCATATCATACATCATGACATTGCATACAACTTACGTTTTTGCCTTTTCAGGAAAAAGACAATCCCAAAAACAATTACCTTCAACTGTCACAATTCCAGATCCGATACCTGTATCTAGCCAGGGCGCATCTGAGAATGATCAGTTTCCAGACTCGATTCCTGTATCTAGCCAGGGCACGTCTGAAAAGTTCGAAGATTCGATTCCTGTATCCAGCCAGGGCACATCTATCAACTACAACATCTCCAGATTCGATTCCTGTATCCGGCCAGGGCATATCTGTTGACCACGTTTCCAGACTCGATTCCTGTATCTAGCCAGGGCACGTCTGAAGAGTTCGAAGATTCGATTCCTGTATCCAGCCAGGGCACATCTATTAACGACTATTTCCAGATTCGACTCCTGTATCCAGCCAGGGCATATCTGTGAGCAACCAATTGTAGATTCAATACCTGTATCCAGCCAGGGCATATCTACATAAGGAGACTGAGGATCAAACACCTGTAACAAGCCAGGAAAACATCCGTCTTTCTTAAATACACAAGTTCTCGCTAAGGAATCTCTTATGCGATCGACACTTCCAAATGGCATCTATAAGCCCATTCCCGACAAAGTTCTGTCACATCTCCAGATGGCATCTATAATCCCATCTCCCTATCTACTACCTCTCCAAATGGCATCTATAATTCCATTCCTGACATCACATTGTTGAGACTCCCGCATGCGAGTGCAAATTTCCGGGCACTCTAGTGTCCAATCTCCTTTTACCCTCGAGTCACGAAAGGCAAACTTGCCAATCTAACTCTTCAGGTTCAAGAAGATTGAACAGGGGCAACTGTTGTACCCCAAAATTTTCCCTCCCATTTCCTCAACATTTTCTCATCACAAGACCTTTGAAGATCAAGATCCAATTAGGGTTTCCTCTGCTCAAGACTTCTCCTTGCACTGTGGACTCAAATTAGGGTTTGTGTTTGCCCAAGGATGTTTTGACCTAAAATGCCTAAGATGACTTTCATGCTTCATATTGGACTCCCAAGTTTACCTATACCAAGTTTCAAGTCTTGACTCCAAGTTTTGCCCAGTCAATTGGACAGTTGACCTAGAAATCAACTGTATTGGGGAAAAAGTCAACTGTGGCCAATTGACAGTCAAACCTCATGAAATTTGATCCACATCAACATTATGAACTCACATGAACCATTTGATCAAGTTTGGATCACAATTCCACAAGAAATTTGATCAGATCACCAAAAGGGCAAAATGGTCATTTTTAGGGTTTTGACTGCACAAAGGCAATTTTTGACTGTTTGACCTAACCAATGGCAAACCAAGCTCACATATGGACTCAAGGACCCCATGAAATTATCTTGACACATTCATCAAGCTCAAAAGATCCCAAGTACACAAGGTTGACAGTTGAATTTCCCAGTCAATTGATCAATTTTGACTGTATACTGAAAAGTCAAACTTTGATTTTTGGTCAAAATCAAGAGTCAAGATTCTTTTTTCATCAAAACATGCCAAATCATGAAACTTGTTCACCAAGAAATCACAAAATGCAAATTAGGGTTTGAAAATGGAATTTTTCATAACTTAGAATTTTTCTAAGTTATGAAAAACCCTAATTTTTCCCCAACTTTGCCCCACCTTTTCACCAAGATCCATTTGGATTCAAACAAAAGTCAAAACATGAAAGTTGTAGCTTGTTGCATAATCTACAACTTTGATTCACAAAGTTTTCTCATTTGAAGCTTGTATCTCAAGTTACATTTTTTTGAATAAGGGCACTAAACCATTTTTAACTTAGTGAAATTTTAACCTATTTTGACAAGGTTTTCTACCCCACTTCAAGGCCACTTTTCATACCCTTCCACTTAGAATTTCAACTTGCATTTCAAAGATGGATTGTAGTACACATTCCAAGCTTTCCAAAATGTCCAAGAACTCATCAAACAACCTCATAACTTGAGAGATTCGAATTTCACAAGTTGGCATAAATCCACTTTTGAATGGTTCATGAACATGTTCATAACTTTGCAAATCTGAACTTAGCTTGCTTTATGCTTGATTACAGGTCCTTGAACCATTCCATACTCAATAATTTAATGCATATTCAATGTGTTAAGAACATGTTCTTTGTGTTCTAACATTGCATAGTGGATTAATCCTAAACTAGATAAAGTGAACTTTCCATTTTTGAAAAAGATTAACTTTATGTCAAATTGAAATCCAAGAAGGTACAAGCAAAATCCCTTTGGCACAAGATTATGGGAAAATTGCTCTGATCAAGAGAGGCTTATGCAGCAGGATTAGAGGCCCCTACTGACCTAAAACAAAAAGTGACCATTGCTTGCTTCATTTTCAAGTAACATTGCATAACTTGTGCCATATCTCATCTCAGCTTGGAAACACAAGAGAGAAGTTATCAAACACATTCAGAAGAACATATCCAAGCTAACACACGAGCCCTTGCCATCTAAAACACCCCCATTGCCCTAATCACCTTGAAACTGCACAAACAGGGGAACCCCTGCAGATTGAGTGCTATCTCTCAATCCCTTCGAGCATTCTTGTCCAAACCTGTTCCTCTACCTTCCTTACAACATATGCAAGCTAACCATGTCCTGAAACCTGACCTGTAACACCTCCAAGCCACTTCACCATTTTTAATTTTCTGTTTTGCAGTTGGAGTTCAGTAGCTCGATTCAGGGAGTTTCAAGACAAAGTAGGACTTGGAAAAGCATCCTTACACTTCAAGGAAGCTATACCAATCATCATTTTACTCTGAAACATCCTCCATTGCAAAGCACGATTCCAACTGAATAGGTACATTCATGGAGTTCTATCTCTCTTGTTAGGCATTGTTAGCTTTAGGTTTGTGAAGAAAATATGTCACAATCATAGCCCTGAACATGCTCATATGTTTAGATTTCATTTATATTTCGTGTGCTTAGAGAATTTTATGTCTGAACATGGTTAAAAAATTAGGTCAGGATTTGGGAGAGAAGAAATTCTCTCTCATTTCTGAGAGTTAGCTTGACTTCTTTATATGTCTAGAACCGTGGTTTCAAGCTCTACAGGTTTCATGTTGGAAGATTTGGCAAAAGATCAAGGAATGAGGAGTTAGAAAACGCGTGTTTTTGAACAAGGAAGTGTTCTGAGGTTGAAGATGAAGCTACATGGGCTGGGCCTGTGTGGTTTCTTCTTTTTGCACCATATTTCCATTTTCTCACCCCCCCTGAGCCCATTTGTTCATTTTTTAAACATTTTTGACTTTTTCTTTTTTTGTTTGACTTGTTTATTTTTTTCCAGCACATTAAAATTTTGAAAATATTTTTTCCATCATTTTTTGTATTTATTGCATATTTATTTGATTTATTCCTTTGTTTATACCTAAATACATATATATATATTATTATCTAGGAAAAATAGAAAAATATGTAAAAGCACTTTTATTTTTATTTTTATTTTATATTATCCTCTGAAAATATTTCACATAAAAAATACTATTTTCCAAAAAAATTAATTATTATTATTATTTGTATATAATACATATTTAAGATAATATAAATATACATATATATATATATATTAATATACTTAGAGTAAAAATACCAAAATATATATATTTTATTATTTTTAATATTTGATACAAAATACTTTTTTTTCATAATATACTTCATTTTATTTTTTTTATTTTTGTAAATAATAAATAAATGTTTATATTAAATCAATTAATATCCATTTTCATTAAAATTAGGGTTTTTGCCCTAAAAGTTAAAAATACTCAAAATAATACCTTTTTATTCCTTTTTATTTTATTTTACATAAACCATACTTTTCTCATACATATAAAAACTTTCTTTTTTGCATTTCACATATTTATTTAATTTACATTACATATGCAATTTATTTACCTTGCAAATATTCAAAATGATGTAATAATTTAGATTTAAATTCTTGTCAATATCCCCATTTGAACATTTGTACCCCCCTTCCCATATTTGGTTTTGTAATAGCTTAGTAATTTTAATTTCACACTTTATTGTTTTCTAATGATAACATGTTAGAATTAGGGTTTGTATGCGAAAAAACGATAAAAAATAGTTTGACCTAATGCAAGATAAATGAGCATGAAAATAAACAACACATCTCACACTTGCACCCCCTAGGGTATTCCACTTGTTGCCTTCAAATAAATGGGCCATATTGTATGTTGAACATCTTTGGGCAAAGCAAACAATTTGAATGATCATAGTCCCTCGATAAAACTTTTCAAAAACAAACAAAAACAAATGATCAAGTCCCTTAAAGAAAATTGCCCAAAGACCTTTAACACCATTGCAATTATGGTCTAAAACGATGACCCGCGCCCGTCCCTTTCACATCCTAACACAAGATTGTCCACCAAATACAATGGTGGAACAAACTTGTTAAAAGGGTTAAAATATAGCAATAATCTTTTGAGAAATTTAGGAGTAGATGACCTCTTAGTTACTTGAATCAAACTTGCAAAACAAAACACTTGCCTGATTTCAAAACACTACACTTTCAAAATAACTTTCAAAAAACAAATGAAAACCTTTTCAAAAGACATACATCTTTGTATACATCCCCACATGGATCATTACAAAGGTTGCCACCACATTGGCATCTTTTCAAAACATTTTCAAAACCCACACACAAAGCACCATTTCAAACAAATTGAAAACAAAAGGCAAGTGATCTAAGCAAGTAACTAAGAGCCCATGGATAACCATGGATAGAAAGGGTGCTAATACCTTCCCTTTCTATAATCTACTCCCCGAACCCAAGAAAACATCTCAAAAGGTTTTTGCTGTGCTTTTTAACCTTTCCTTAGGATAAAATAAAAAGTCGGTGGCGACTCTTGCTAACCGCAACATTTGCGAATACAAACGCAAAACCTCAAGTCAGTTCTCCCACCGTATCACAAGAGGAATGATGGATCCATACTTCTTCCAAAAATCTGCAGAACACTCAATCTTGGGAATTAAACTGATCAACTCATTTATCTTGGGATCTTTGAAACCATAATTTACCGTCTTTATTTTTCCAGAATCCATGGTCAAAAGGTACCTGAGATATTCACAAATGGTCAACTTTCAAGTCCCTTGAAATGAAATTTTTTCAAAATATGCTTATGAGTGCATGGATGCATGATGCAACAATCACACACAAGATCACAAACATAGGGTTCATAGGTTCAACGTCATGAACATGAGGTCGAAATTACTACCCATAAGGTATGGTCTAAAAGTTATCACCTGCCGAACAAGGTTCTAGAGGTTCCCAGAGTCTACATCCTTCCTTCAGATATTACCAACTTCCCGATTAACTCGGTAATTAGTAATATTCTCAAGTAAAAGTCGTCAGAGTATTGTATCACGTGACAACTATTTCCGGATTACTCTGTTATAGCTTCTGCACTACACCTAAAAGGCCAAGATGGGTTAGGTATTCTACGGTCCTCAGCTTCAGTAGGCTCCCCGGTTGAAAGCAGCACGTCTTCCCAATTACTTGGTAAACAACACTACAGTCAAAGGGGCCTCCACTGAGTGGGGCATCTCATGCCTCCTTTTTTAGGATTACTCCCTCAAAGTTAGCATGACTATACCGCCTGTCCTATCTTAGATTTTCCCAAGTCCTGGTATAAGACTTATGTGAAATCACCAAGCACCCAGAAAACCAGGAAAATCCAGACAAAGAGATATTCATCATATAATATAAAACAAATAATAGCACATATCTTGCACATATCTTGACATCACCTTCATCTGCATCTTTCGACAGTTGCAATTTTAGTTCTGCAGGTGTTGAAGTTGAGTTGCATTCTTCCATCTCAAATCTCTTGAGAATTTCTCCTGCATATTGTAGTGGTGGAAATGTTTAAGACTAAGCCATTGGATTGACTAGACTTATACAGATCAAAATAAAAATCGCCACCGCGCTTTATTGTTTCTAAAGGAATGGGAAAAGAGCGAATAACCCAAAAGAGGGGGAAAGATTCAAGGTAAGGGGGTTGGTTACGCAAAGGGAAGGTATTAGCATCCTAAACATCTAGGGTACTCCGCAGGAACCTCTTTGAAAAATCTGTATATTTTGGCTATAAAATTTTGTATGTAAAATAGATGGTGGAGGTGAGAGAAGAAATATATTTTTTATGATTTTTGCACCCGCCGCAATTGCAAACCTTTAGTGCCTACATACCACCTTTCGTGCAATAGGGGATCAGGGTACATGTAGTTCCTCTTTAAAAAAATTTTAAACACAAGTGTGTTGGTTAATTTTATGAGATAGACATCATTGTCATTGTCCGTGTGGAAAACATACTTACTACCCACAATCATGAGAAAGGAGAATTTGCATCATCTCAAAGTGGAGGATATGGCTTGGATTTTAAAATCAACAATGCCTCACTCAACACCCAAGTGGAAAATATCTCTCTTCACTACATATTATAGAAGTATAGTTGTTTGCATCACTACAAGGATTGACAAGAGTCTTATCTTTTGATAAAAGTTTTAAAATATAAAGCCAAAATACCAAAATAGTTTGAAATGAGATTGATTGACTTTTAGTTTTTTTACAAGAATGTCAAGGTATTATTAAGTTTATTGAAGTTTATTGATGAAAAGGTTTTGAAAATGCATGGACCTAGATCCAAGTTTAGTATGAAAGTATTTTAAGTTTAAAAACAAAGAAGCGTTTTCAAAAAGAGGAAGAAGATTTTTGAAATTAAAGAGGGTGGGAGGAGAATAAAAGACTATCCTAAAGCATAAGGTAAAAATCTAACGATAAGAACCATCTAAACAACAAGAAGCCAATACTTTACATTATGAGTCAAGATAGAATTCTTATTCCTTGGATTGAAACCAAACAAGCAAAGATACTAGACCTTTTGGGAGAATCAAATTTCAAGTGTATTAAGTCTTCACAAAAATTGGACAGAGTAACGGCTGTATACGGGTGAATTATAGATTACAAACAAAGAATATAACCATAATAACATGCACACAAAACAAACAAACAACCCAATATTTTGAGGTAAACCTCAAGAACTCTATACAAAATATCAATTAAGGTCACAAGGTCACCAACATAGGTCAAGGCTTTTAATCCTAAGTCCAATAAGTCTAATACTCTACAATGCCAAGGATAGTAACCAAATAGTCCAAGTTTCATTAAAGCATTTTATGGTTCATGTTGATTATTAGGTGTTTTAAAAGAGAAAGAAAAGTTCAAGTGAGCAAAATAAAATAAAAAACAAGAATATAAATGCTCAAGTGAGAAAAATAAAAATGGCATGAAATGTAATGCTTAAAGTAAATGGTACATAAAGCATAAAAATAAAAGCATAAAGTAAAAACAATTTAATAATTAGTGATTAGTTGGATGACCATCTTGAAACTTGCATTTGAAACTCATCAGAGGATTGGTAGAATCAAAGCCTCCACACAACAAGTTGAATTTTCTTTTTGTCAATTATATCATCCATTTGGAATCCTCAAAAGTACCATTTAATGATCAACGATGTTTAAATGATCCGCGTTGATCAAAAGTGTTGTAGACTCATTAGAGGATTCGTAGAACCAAAGTCTCCACACACTGAATCTCAAGGTTATTGGATCAAAGAGATTAAATTAACATACTTGGGCTTGCAAATATAGGTTTGGGCCACGAATGATCATTTATTCGAATCGGGATAAAATTTAGCGCTATGTTAAGCAATCGTAAGTGGACTTATATAGAAGTCGCACCTATTTTGAGGTCGGTCAATAGCAATCTATGCACCATTTGTTGTGATACATGATATAGAGATCATGCTCCAATAACACTTAGTACAATAAGAAAGGGACAAGATGAAGAGGGGTGGGAAAGAATATAAACCACATTTGAATTAAAATTTAATCAAACTATTATTAAAATCATTCATCCATTTTTGTGGAGTTAGACTCAATACCATGGATCCAATGATATTAATAAAGTTCATAATCAAAATTCAACCCAAGATCTGCCAGAAAATAATCACAAAATAATATTGCATTTAATATATACATTAGAAAAGGTTTTTAAAATGTTTTAAAATAGAAATAAAAGAGAAAAATATCAACTATGTTCAAATTAATCAAGAAATAAAAAGTAAGACCATAGAAAAATCACAAAAGGACTCAAATATTTTTATAAAATTTTTTGTAATTTTTTAAAAGACATAAACTATTTTTAAAATTAAAAGAAATGAGTAAAATAAACCAAAAATGATAAAAAATAACAAAGTCAGAAATAAAAAATAAATTAGGTCACCAATATTTGTCACAATATCATTGAATCATTTCATAATTTTTTCAGAATTTAAAAATAAATAAAAGTATTTTTAAACATTTAAAACAATTCAAATAAAGTGAAAATTTATAAAAAAAATACCAAAAAAAAAAATAAATTTGTGAAAAAATAAAAATCAGAAAGAGAAAAATCAAAAATATTTTTCATAATTTTTTCAGATTTTTTGGACTAAAAATGAATTTTCTATGATTTTTTGAAATTTAAAACAATTAAAATAAAAATCAGAAAATAAATTATCAAAACAAAAAAATATGGGCCATCTGATCAATGTCAATAAGCGTTAGTAAACAGATCAAGTGGACCTGGTGCGCTATGCATGTTATGGACTTTAGTGAATAAATCACTGAATCATTAATTAAATTAGAAAAATACAAATGGCGCGACCTCATGGTTGGAAGATGATTCGTTGGTCATCTTCAACCTCCGACCAACGTGAATTACAGGTCTCTCAAACTGTAAAATCATAAACTCAGACCTGTGCCATTCGCTTCGTCTCTTCAAGACGAAGACAACCACACATTCGCGACAAACTTATATAAACTGTAGCTCAAGCAATTTGGAAGGGTGATTCTAGCTATTCAAGCTTGAGGAAATGAATGAGGGATAACCCTGTATTTATAGGGAATCAAATGGATGTTCAAGCGTGTGAAATGATGAAGTTTGGAGGGAAATCGTGTGAAGTTTCAAACAAGAAAAGTGTGACTTCTAATTTGATCAAAACTCATCCAAAACACGCATTTTACTATGCTAATCACTTCTGGAAGTTCACTAAACATGTTTAGAAGCAAAAACGCGCAGAAACAAATTGTTTAGAAGCTAAATCAATGATTTCAAATTCTGACTTGTAAAGAAATTTCAGTTCCAAGTTATCAAGTTCAAATCAATGGCATTCTCAGCTCAAGGGGTCTTAGGGCATGGTTCTTGATGCTTTAGAAATATGATGTTAAAATCTTTGCAATGGGAAAAGAATGGAATCAAATGGATGTTTGAGCTGAAAGTTGCAATGAGTCAATGTTGGGAAAAAGAGGTTGACTTTCCATACTTAGAAATATTTCAAGTTTTTCTTCAAAAGTGACCTATAATGTTTTGCATCCAAACATGGTCTTCTACTTGGAATTTTCTCTTGACCCAAAAAGATGGAATGAAATAGACCTCTTGAATGACATTTTGAAACTTGAAACATCCAAAATCTCCAATAATTGAGAGATGAACTATAATTGTTTGTAGCCTTAGGGCACCTTCCATCAATTTTATCACTTTGCACATAAAATAAGGAATAAATTTCACATCCTCAAGATCATTATGGAAAAAGAGTGGGCTCAAGGTGATAAAAATTGACCAAGTTATGATCATTTGAAGTCACACATGAGAAATTGGGGGTTCATCTGGAGGACTTGTAATCTTTCTTCATCATCAAGTTTCTTCCACATGAAAAATCCTTGAAACTTTTGAATTGATTTGTTAATAACAATTTTAAGGGAAGGATGTCTTTGGAATCACTCAAAAATACTAAAATATGAGCAAGATATACTTCTTTGAAGTTCAAAACCCTAGCTCCTAGATCAAGAAAATGCTTTGAGGAACTTTGACAATTTTGAACAATCTTCTTGTACCAACAATCTTGCTTTGCAAATAGAATTTGTTGAGGATGATAATGAGAGCTCATAGAAACAAAACCCACTTCCATATCTTGATAATTGAGAGAAATATGGACTTGTGACCAATGGGAACAAGACCTTGTTCAAACATGACAACTTCTTCAATCAACTCCTTGTACTTTTGAATCAATCTTGATAACTTTGAAATGTGGTGAACCAAGATAAACCTTGCCATGTCATTGCTTCCAACATAAATTTAATGATTAGGTTTGAACATCTCAAGCTTTATTGACTAGGGCATGGAAATAAACTCATGAACCCATGGATCAACTTGCTAAGCCACATTGCCTTTACCTACATTATTAACAAGTAAGACAAACCAACATTGCATTTTATTAATTAAAAGGAAAATCAAAAACAAAACATGAATGATTACAAAAGAAAAACAACTCAACGTGCTTGGTGATTCCTCAAAGAGAAAAGCTAAAGATGGGGAGGAGAACCAAAAGCCCTAATGTGATCATGTTGTGATTGAATCAATATGGTATGATGAAGGGATCTTAGGGGCAAAAATTGAGGTACAACGCATTTCTTCTTTGATGCATCATCAAATCTCTACTACTCTTGTAGAATTCGATGCCAAGGAAATATGAAATCTCACACAGATCAGACATTTCGAATTCTTTGCTGAGATCACCTATGAAGTCTTCGATCTCACTTTTACAGATACCTGTTATCAACAAATCATCGACATAGAGACATAGTATAGGAAATTCACTATTGCTTCTTCTTACATATACTCCATGTTCAGTTATGCACTTCACAAATTCCTTCTCCCTTAGGAAACTATCAATTTTCTTATTCCAAGCTCTTGGAGCCTGTTTCAGTCCATACATGGCTTTATGCAGTTTGTACACCTTTCTCTCTTCATCGTGTTTTATAAACCCAACTGGTTGTTTAACATAAACTTCTTTGTCTAAGGGTCCATTTAGGAATTCACACTTTGTAACACCCCAATTCTACCCCGGCAAATTATATAAATAAATTAGAGTTATAAAATTCAATCATGCAAACAAATCGGGACGTCACAAATTCTTCTATCAAAAATTCATTGCATTCATCGTGGATATATAACACTTTCAAAACATCGGATGAACCATCATAACATCTTTAATTAAATAACTCAACATCTACGCAGCGGAATTCTCAATAACAATTTTATCATCAATACAACAACTTTAAAACAAAATAATTTAATAATAATCAACAATAAAAAACAGCAAGTGTTCATCCCCCCGAGTGTTACATATCAGAGCAATGACAACGACTCGAACTACCGAAGGTATACAACCTTCACTCTCGATTACCTGCACGTTACCAACATAAGGGCAACATTCAAACAGAAGGGGTGAGATATCTAACAATATAATAAAGCACATGATAATTAATATATTAAATTAGATCAATAACATCACCACTTCTCATCTCATAATCAACAATACTTACAATGTATATACACATTCATCAACATCAAAATACACTTCTTTATGCAATCATATAATGCGACTCAATACTATGCAAATGCATGTGGTAATTGGAGCAGAACTCCCATCTCAAAAAATTTCCAATTAATAGAGGCATCAACAAGGCATAAGCCTTCATCTCAAAATTCGCCAATACAGGCCATCTCAACGAGCATAAGCTCCATCTAAAAAAATGCAATGTATGCGACACAACCATGAATGTAATAACAACACCCAAGTTAACAACATCTCAAATTAACAACATCTCAAAAGCATCTCCAATTAACAACATCTCAAAAGCATCTCAACGTCTCTTCATCAACATCTCATATCATCATAATAATTCATCAAACATCATTTATTTATTATAAATCATCAACACAACATCATTAATAACTTCTCACTAACAACTCAGTTGTACATTAACACCACAATAGTTCATACTGCTATTCTGTAATCCGTATATCAATATTGTCACTAATCCTACTGTTATAATTCATACAGCAGTCTCTAGGCATCTCATCTTCATTATTCTATACAAAACCAACACAACGAACAACACAACTTCTGACAACACAACTTCTGACAACACAACTTCTAACCAACACAACTTCTGACAACACAACTTCTGACAACATAACTTCTGACCAATATAACTTCTGACAACACAACTTCTGACAACACAACTTCTGGCAACACAACTTCTGACAACACAACTTCTGACCAACACAACTTCTGACCAACACAACTTCTGACAACACAACTTCTGACCAACACAACTTCTGACCAACCCAACTTCTGACCAACTCAACTTCTGAAAACACAACTTCTGACAACACAACTTCTGACAACACAACTTCTGACCAACACAACTTTTGACCAACACAACTTCTGACAAAACAACTTCTGACAACACAACTTCTAACAACACAACTTCTAACAAACACAACTTCTACCATCAGAACTTCTACATTTTACTAATCCTACTATTTTGATTCTTAGCCTGATATCAACTTAACTAAAAGCAATATGACTAACTCTATCCCCAATTTAATTAAATAGGCATACCCCTTCTCCTTTCAGTGTGCCACTCGACACTCTTTATCATCACCATGTGCCTTGCACATTCCTTTCCTAATTTTCCCAGCACGTTAAAACACGGTATGGTATATTGGGATTTTAGTTACTTTTTACTACCTATACATGTATATATGTGATATCACATCACTAAATCTAGTACACATATATGTATTCACTAGCTGCAAATTAATAATATATGGTAGTAAAATCATTTGGTACATTCTAACTACTTTATATTATGATACATGGGTACCAGTAATTAAATTTCTCTGTTATCCTTCACGTAGTCTTGATTACCAATCTCCTTCTTAATTCCAACCAATACCACATATATTTTACAGAAACTTAATAATTATACTAACCCAGAACAATTTTTTCGACAATCAATTAACCTCAATAATTTCAATATCAATCCACAACAATCAAACACAACCAGAAACAACAATTGATCCATGGAAAAATTCATATACCTAATCCCACATATAAAACATTGTGAACCCAATTATAAAGTCGGAACCCCACCCTTACCATGGATTGAAGGTCGCTCTATAATCTTCCAGTTGAATTCTCGTTCTGCCGTTTTTCCACTTTTTCCAGCAGCTTGCATATTCTCCTCTCAATCCTTATTCTTCTACTGCTTCTTTCTTTCTAACAACAATAAAATAACCCTATTATTCTTTATTCCTTATTGGGCTCAAATTAATACACCCCCTTATTACTTTTATTCCTTCAAAAACAAGCCCACATCCAATAATATTATAATTCTAATATTATTTCTCCACTTAATAAAATAAATCCAATTAATCATAACATATTTTCACAAATATTCCAAAAATAATTTAATTAAATAATTAATTAAATTATGGGCGTTACAACTCTTCCCCACTTAGAATATTTTCGTCCTCAAAAATTTACCTCAATCAAAAAATTCAGGATAGGAGTCTCGCATCTTGCTCTCCAACTCCCAAGTCATGCTCTCACTAGTAGCTCCTAGCCAAACCACTTAAACCAAGGCAATCTCTTTGCCCCTCAGAGTCTTCATTTCACGATCCGCGATCCGCACAGGCATCGTCTCCACCGTAAGATTATCTCGTACTTGCACATCATCCATATGAATCACATGAGATGGATCTGAAATATACTTCCGAAGTTGCGACACATGAAACACATCATGGAAATTCGAAAGATTAGGCGGTAAAGCCACTCTATAAGCAACATTCCCCACTCTCTCTAAAATCTGATATGGTCCAATAAAATGAGAAGTGAGCTTCTTAGACTTCAATTCTCGCCCAACACCAGTCACAGGTGTAACTCTCAAAAACACATGATCACCGACTTGAAATTCTAAATCCTTCCTTCACTTGTCATGATAACTCTTCTGTCTACATTGGGCAGCTTTCATCTTTTCTCGAATCAAATTCACCTTCTCAGTAGTCTCACGAACAAGTTCAGGTCCAAGTGTTACACTTTCACCAAATTCATGCCAACATAACGGAGTTCTAGATGTTCGACCATACAACGCTTCAAAAGGTGCCATCCCAATACTGGAATGACAACTTTTATTATAAGTGAACTCTAACAACGGAAGATAAGTATCACACGAACCTCCCTACTCGAGAACACATGCCCTCAACAAGTCTTCCAACGATTGAATCGTCCGTTCAGTCTGACCATCTGTCTGAGGATGATAGGCTAAACTCAACCTCAACTTAGAACCCAATGCTTCTTGAAAACTCTTCCAAAACTCAGAAGTAAATCTTGGATATCTATCTAACACAATGCACAAAGGAACACCATGCAGCTTCACCATCACACTAATATAAATCTCAGCCAACTTCGACACTGGAAAGCTGATGTTAATAGGAATAAAATGAGTTGACTTCGTAAGCCTATCAACAATCACCCAAATCGAATCATGTCCTCTTAAAGTATTAGGCAACCCTGTCACAAAGTCCATTGAAATGCTATCCCATTTCCATTCTGGAACTTCTAACGGTTGCATCAATCCTGTAGGCTTCTGATGTTCAACTTTCGACTTCTGACAAGTCAAACATGCATACACAAACCGAGCCACGTCACTCTTCATCCCAGGCCACCAAAACAAACCTCAAATCTTAATACATCTTTGTAGCTCCTGGATGAATACTCAACTTACTTCTATGACTCTCTTCAAGTATCACTTTCTTCATCTCAACATCATCAGGAATACAAATCCGATTACGAAATCTCAACACACCTTGCGCATCTAGCTTAAAATCACTGTTCTCAGACTGATCAATCCCAACCATCAAATCTACCAGTTTCACATCCAACTTCTAAGCTTCTCTGATACTGTCTAAAAATTCATTATTAATCTTCAACATACCCAACGTAACACTCTCCGGAGTAACCTCGCAAACTAAGCTCATATCCCTGAACTGCTCAATTAATTCCAACTCTTTAATCATCATTGCTGACATATGTAAAGTATTTCGACTCAACGCATCAGCTACCACATTCGCCTTTCCTGGATGATGATTCAAATTGAAATCATAATCCTTTAACAATTCCAACCATCTTCGTTGCCTCATATTCATCTCTTTCTGGTCAAATAAATACTTTAAGCTCTTATGGTCACTAAACACTTCAAATCTAGAACCATAAAGATAATGCCTCCAAATCTTCAACACAAAAAAACTGCAGCGAGCTCTAAATCATGCGTAGGGTAGTTCTTCTCACGAGTCCTTAAATGCCTTGATGCATAAGAAACTACCTTACCATTCTGCATAAGCACACCTCCTAAACCCATCTTAGAAGCATCAGAATACACCAGAAAAGGCTCTCCTGGATTAGGCAACGTCAAAATCGGAGCCGACGTCAACCTCTTCTTCAATTCTGTAAAACTTTCTTCGCATTGAACATCCCATACAAACGCTCTACCTTTACAAGTCAACTTATTCAACGGAAGTGACAACTTAGAAAACCCTTCGATAAACCTTCTATAATAACCAACTAATCCCAAGAAGCTTCTAATCTTAGTAGCTAACTTTGGAGTTTCTCATTGCAACATAGCATTAACCTTCGATGGATCTACAATAATGCCACTACCTAAAATCACATGACCTAGAAAACTAACCTCTTTTGACCAAAATTCACACTTGGATAGCTTTGCATACAACTTCTTCTCTTTCAAAACTTGCAATACTACTCTTAAATGTTCAGCACGCTCTTCTTCTGACTTAGAGTAAATTAAAATATCATAAATGAACACCACTACAAACTGATCCAAATAAGTATGAAAGATACGATTCATATATTCCATGAATACTCTCGGTGCATTAGTAACACCGAAAGGCATCAACGAATACCCGTAATGTCCATAACGCATTCTGAAAGCCGTCTTCTGAATATCTTCATCCTTCACTTTAATCTGATGGTAACCTGACCTCAGATCAATCTTACTAAACACACGAGCATCCATCAATTGATCCATCAAGTCATCTATTCTTGGAAGCGGATACCTGTTCTTAATCTTCACCTTGTTCAACTGTCTATAATCAACACAAATCCTCATACTTCCATCTTTCTTCTTCACTAACAACATAAACAACGATTAGAACTCAAATTAACAATACTCGACTGATAGACAACTATGACTCGATGACAAGGTCGGACCAACCTTTTGCTCTGATACCAACTTTGTAACACCCCAATTCTAACCCGACAAATTATATAAATAAATCAGAGTTATAAAATTCAATCATGCAAACGAATCGGGACGTCACAAATTCTTCTATAAAAAATTCATTGCATTCATCGTGGATATATAACACTTTCAAAACATCGGATGAACCATCATAACATCTTTAATTAAATAACTCAACATCTAAGCAGTGGAATTCTCAATAACAATTTTATCATCAATACAGCAACATCAAAATAACATAATTTAATAATAATCAACAATAAAAAACAGCAAGCGTTCATTCCCCCGAGTGTTACATAACAGAACAATGACACTGACTCGAACTACCGAAGGTATACAGCCTTCACTCTCGATTACCTGCACGTTACCAACATAAGGGTAACATTCAAACAGAAGGGGTGAGATATCTAACAATATAATAAAGCGCGTGATAATTAATATATTAAATTAGATCAATAACATCACCACTTCTCATCTCATAATCAATAATAATTACAACGTATATACACATTCATCAACATCAAAATACACTTCTTTATGCAATCATATAATGCGAATCAATACTATGAAAATGCATGTGGTACTGTTGTACCCCAAAATTTTCCCTCTCATATTTCCCAAGATATTGCAAGAAAAATCTCCAAGTGGCTCAAGGTTGCTCAAGAGTTGGACAATCAAGCTATCTCCTAAGGTAGTCTACCCCAAATTAGGGTTTTGGGTTGCATCAAGATCTTTGAGTCCAAATGACATCAAGTTCTCCCCAATGTCCTAATATGTTCTCAAGGTCATCCATGTCAAGTTTCAAGCCTTGCAAAGGAAGTTTGCTCAGTCAATTGCTCAAAGGGTCCAAAAATCGACTGTGTTAGGGCAAAAGTCAACTGTGACCTACAAATAGTCAAACTTCAACATTTTTTGTCAACATTCTCATTTTTAAGGATATTTCATAATTTGATCAAGGGTTGATCATGATTCATCAAGGATTGCTCAAAATTCATCAAGGCTCAAAAGTTGCTAAATAAGGGTTTTGTAGGAAAAGTTAACTCAACTTTGACCAAGCATAACTTTCTCATAATTTATGAGAAATGACCCATCCAAAGCTCATTTTTAAGAGGATGCAATTTCCTACAATACATCTTCAGACCTCAAGATCAAGCAATGCACTCACAAGAAGTTACAAATTTGGACATTATAGGTCATTTTTGAAAGTCAACAAAAACACCTTTTTTTTTCAAAGCCTATAACTTGAGCATGGAATATAAAAATGAGATGAGACCAAAAGGGTTGGTTATAGGACATCTCAAGCTTTCTAAAAAGTCCAAGAAAACTTCCAAAAGTTCAAAATTGAAGAAGTTATGCATTGTTGAAGTTGGGAATTTTTGCAAAATTGCCAAAAGTCAACTATCCCCAAAACTTCAAATTTTGTCAAATGGGCCCATTCTTTTCCACTTGATTTGAGCTTGCATATTTTCCCACGTATCCTAGCTTCATCCATGAGCCCATATTTTATTTTTATTATTTAATTTTATTTTTATTGAATTTATTCATTTTAAATCAAAATTAAATCATATAAAATCTAAAACCTTGATAACATGAGATTTTTTTGCTATTTCAGGATTTGATTCTCATCATTATCATCATCAAACTCGAATCTCACCAATTCATGTGAAAAAGATTAAGATTTGGGAAAATTTGGCAAGTTGTAAAGAGGAGATCAAATCAAATCCCAAGGCATTGATATGGGAAGATTCAAGCCATAATTCTTACCCTAATACACTCCATAGTACATAAGCAAGCAAAACAGATCGAAACAAGGGTTGGAAAGTGCAAGCATAGGCAGAACAAAGTTTGAAAAAAGTGGTAAAAAACTTGAGATCGAAATCGTGCCTAGAGGTGTTTTCAGAAGCCAAGAACTATCCCAATCGCTTCCTGGACGTTCACTGGAGCTAAACCAATCCAAAGCAAGCTTCCTCACACACCACAACGCGTTGTAAGTCCCACGTTACCTAGCTCTGCTCTTGGATTCGATTATGTCCATTATGGCATCATTTGAATGAATTAATTGCATATTCATAACCCTCATGTTATTTGCAAACCTTTGGCAATATTCAATTTGGTTTATAGGCGTTGTAACCCCAAAACACCATAGCTAAGGGTTTAAAATAAAAACAACAAAAAGACCTCTTCTTTAACAAAAAAGGTCAAAACCCTAATTGCGCTCGATTTAATTTCCCGCACGCGATTTATTTATTTTCATCATATTAATGTACTTTCTCCCGGATTGTAATAGTTTAATAGGACTTTTATTATTTTTTATAGCTTTATTTATTTTTTAAAGGGTTTGTCTTTGGCGATGTAAATACCCGACGCCTTGTAATTTAAATTCCGCAATTTATTTTCTGCAAATTATAACTGTTAGATGTTTGATAATAGGATGGCATGACAAGACTGAATGTTTTAACCTAAAATCAACTTAGATTACCCTTAACATGTACAAAGATAAAATTAGCTGAAAATTACACACTCGCACATGCGCACTCTTAGAGCACACCCCACTTGGTTGCCTTCGTACGCGGTCATTGAGTATAGGTTACTTTAGAGGGCGCCCTCTTGTCTAAAAGATCATAGTCGCCTCGAAATGGTTGCCTCGGATATTGTTGCCTCAAACAAATGATCTAAGACATTAGGTTTACCACTAAGGCGTCCTAACATTGATTTGGTGACCGTAAGCCCCTAATTCGAATTGACCCTTAAACTCCGACAACGATGCTACCTACTCATCAATAGTGGGATAACATTGTCTAAAGGAAGATAGCATAGAACGATTTCTTTTTCGAGTAGGTAGATGGTTATTAGATACTTGCTCTTTCAAAAACAAAACTTTTCACACTTACACTCCTTTTCGAACAAAGTTTTAAAAACACTTCATTACACTCTTGAGGACAGAAGCAAGAGTTAAATCGAAGTTTTAAAACAAAAACTTTTTCAAACCCACAAGCACAAAGAAAGCAATATTTTGAAAACAATTGAGCAAGTACCTAAGAGCCCATGGATAACCACTGATAGAAAGGGTGCTAACACCTTCCCTTTCTATAATCTACCCCCCGAACCCGAGAAATATCTCGAAAGAGGAATTTTTCTCTGCTTTTTTCCTTTCCTTGTTGGATAAAATAAAAGTCGGTGGCGACTCTTGCTTACCGCGACATTTTGCAAAAACAAACACAAAACGCAAACCAACATTCCAAAAAACAGTCAGTTCTTCCCACTGTATCACAGAACTGGCGACTCTGCTGGGGATAATTTAATAAGTGGGGTGTACCTTAGGAATATTTTATTTTGTTTTAAATTTCTTGACTTGTATGCTTTATATTTGTGGGCTTGTATCGGAGTTACTATAGATCCTAACCCGGATCTGGGGGACACCCTTTAGGTAAGTAGCAATAAACTGCGAGGAAACTTTACAGTGTAGACCGATACGATTGAAGCGGTAACTACATTGGTGTGGCACTTTAGTATGTACCGATATCCCTTGGGACGCAACGAGGAGAATATGGGTCTGCTAAGGGGTCATTAAGCACCAACTGACCTTAGAACCTTTAAATTGACCAACTTGGCCATAGAACAGTAGCAGTATGCTACACTCATTGAGACTAAACTCTCGCGATGATTCCGGCCGCAAGGAAAGGTTGCTAAACTGGAATTATGACCGATCGAGGGTAGTCAGTGATATTGAGATCCTCTAAAACCCGGTTACTATTTTTAGGACAGGTTTGAACCAACTGAACTGAAAGAGGGTAGTACCTAAGCTCCTTGCCAGCCTGAAATTTAAGGGCTCTCTGTGTGACTTGTGTGCCTTTACCATGTTTTCTATTTGTGGATACTTGTGGTGTGATTTCTATCATGACATCATGACATCATGACATTACATGCATTTTGCATTGGACTAACCTATTTCAAAGACAGGAGGGATTCATCTTTGTTCTGTTTTGTAGGTCATGGCACCCATGCGTATAAACACCATCCGGATCAACTTTGTCCAGGTTCCCACTATGCTTAAAGAATTGGTTGCAAAGATGCCAGATACTACCTCCTTCATCAGAAGACATGGTCACCTCCTGGGTTTGGCCACCTCCAAGATGGATGAACAAATGATGAGTGTCTCAGTCCAGTTCTTTGATCCACTGCACCACTGCTTTACTTTTCTGGACTACCAGTTGGTCCCTACCTTGGAAGAGTTCTCTGATCTGCTTGGTATCTCTATTCTGGAGCAGACCTCGTTCACAGGTTGGGAGAAGATCCTTAGGCCAGAAGAGATTGCTTCATCCCTCCATCTAACAAAGGCTGAGGTAATGTTTATTTGGGAAACTCGTAGTGGAGCAAAGGGATTCTTGACTAAATTCTTGGTTGGTAAGGCTAATCATTTATGGGACAGTCTAGACTTCCAGGCATTTGAAGACATTATGGCTCTTCTAATATATGGTTTGGTATTGTTTCCTAACTCTGATTCCTTTGTTGATGTGAATGCGATAAATATCTTCATGTCCGGTAATCCAGTACCCACTCTCTTGGGTGACATTCTTCATTCTATTTATGCTCGTACTGCTCAGAGGCGAGGAACCCTTATGTGCTGTGCTCCATTGCTGGCGAGCTGGTTTATTTCTCACCTCCCCAAATCAGTTTTGAAGAACAAGGAGGGCATGGACTGGGCCTATAGGATCATGTATCTCTCTCATAATGACATCATTTGGACTATTAAGGGCATGGAAGACGTGGCTATTATTGATCATTGTGGGGAATACCCCAATGTTCCACTGATAGGAACCAATGGAGGGATCACTTATAACCTGTGTTTGGCCTTATGTCAATTTGGGCGAGCTAGAAGGGAAGGACCCCATGAGTTGCTGATGCCTAGTATTGTCTTTGATTTCCAAGGGGATAGTAACGAGCAACGCCCCAGATTCATAAGAGCTTGGGATAGAGTACACAGGTCTGATCCGCACGAGCTGGGTGCAAAGACTTCTCTTTCGATGGAGCCATATCTTCGATGAGTTCGAATCCGTGCCCAAAAGCTGGGAATGCCCTACGAAGTTGTCTTGTCTATAATTGTTGAAGTTGCTGATGAAGAGGGGGTTCCTCCTACCATCCTACACCCTTACATGCCTACTGACATAGGGGCATTAAAGAGATCATGGATGCAGCTGAGAGAAGAATGGGATACTTATAGAGAAAAGTATCACGAGCAAGAGCAGAAGATTCAGAAGTTGACAAGACAGTTAGAGAATGAGCGGATCCTCAATGACTATGTCTGCACCGACAAGAAACAACCATGGGAGCACTGATTGTCTTTTTGATTATTTCCAGCTTTAATTTACTTTTCAGTTTTTCTTTCTTGTAACGCCTTAAAGGCTTTTGTTGAACAATTAAATTCAAAGTTTATTTAATAAAAGTGTGTTTCATTTTTTGTTTACGAATTTGAATCTCTCGACGTCTTTGAAATCATATCATACGCATTTCATTCCATGCACCTCATAATAGGTACCCTTACAGGTTTCTCATCTTCTTCGCTGTTTATTTCAGCATCATGTCTTCTGAACCATCAACTGAACAAGCAATCAAGGCTCTACAGGCTCAAAACACCCAGTTCCAAGATTTGTTCATGAGTTTGGCTAAGGGTCAGCAAGATCTGAAGACCCTTATCTTGAAAGAGAAGAAGAAGAAGAAGAAGAAGAAGAAGAAGGTCCTATTTAATATGGGTCGCAGATTCGGAAACAATTTGCGGGAAGAGGTTGATTTGACCCACTCATCTGGAGGGGGAGATAATTAGGAAGAAAGGAGGGCTCCTAGTCCTGTGGTTTCAGACAATGAGACTGACTTTAACGAAGACCAGTATCCTCCGGCTGAGGATAGATACAAGCAACTGGAAGACCGGTTGAGCGCGATGGAAGTTCAGAAAGTGCCTGGTCTGGACTTTGGTGATCTGGGTCTGTCATCTGGGGTGGTGATTCCCCACAAGTTTAAAGCACCAGCCTTTGCTAAGTATGACGGGGTTTCTTGTCCAAAACTGCACCTCCACTCGTATGTTAGAAAGATTCAGCTGTACACCGCTGACAAGAACCTCTGGATCCACTTCTTTCAAGACAGTCTCTCAGGGACTCAGCTTGAATGGTTTTACCAGCTGGAAGGAGCTAGTATCCGTAATTGGGAAGACTTGGCTGCTGCTTTCTACAAGCAGTACCAATATAATGCCTACCTCGCTCCCACGCGTACCCAACTTCAGGGTATGTCTATGGGAACGGGCGAAGGTTTCAAAGATTATGCTTAAAAGTGGAGGGACCTCGCTGGAACAGTGCAACCACCCTTGGCTGATAGGGAGCTAGTGGATATGTTTCTGGGAACCTTGTTGGGTCCGTATTTCAACCATCTAATTGGAAGTTCGTCGTTCGGGTTTACAGAGCTGATTATGACTGGGGAAAGGATCGAGGCCGGTATCAAATCTAGCAAGATACAGAAGGGTGCTTCATCAGACACTGAGAAGAAGCCTTTTAAGAAGGAGTCCAGTGTTGTTTACAGTTCAAAAAAGCAAGAATAGACCTGAACGCCGCCAAGCTGTTAATGCGGTTGTTATTTCAAGACCTGTTGTTGCACCTCAGCGCAACAATCAGCCAAGGGCCGAGAGACCACGAAGACAATTCACTCAGCTCAACATGACTTTATCCCAAATTCTGCCATAGTTATTGAAAACCAACTTGGTGATTCTAAAGGAGGCCCCAAAGACTCCCAACACTGCATCACCCATGTATGATCCGAATGCCCGTTGTGCTTTTCTCTCTGGTAGCCTGGGGCATGACACAGATAACTGTTGGATCTTAAAGAACAAAGTACAGGACTTGAATGATGCGAAGGAGATTGAGTTTGAAGCACCTGAAAGACCTAATGTTGTGACTGCTCCTATGCCCAAGCATGGAGTGAATGCTATAGATGAAGACTCGTTTGTGGTTTCTGTGAACGAAATTGTTACTCCCTTGATGACTGTGAAGAAGAACCTTTTGTTAGCCGGTTTATTTTCGGGTTGTGACGAAAGTTGCCGTATGTGTTTTGTCCTACCTACTGGTTGCCATCTTTTGAAGTCAGATGTCCAACGCCTGATGGATAGTAAATAAATTCTGTTTGAGAAGACTTTTGTTCCTTTGGTTCCAACTGAAGAAGTTGCTATCATCACCATTTTCGACAATTCTTCCAAGGCTTCCTCGAGAAAGCCTGTTAGAATTACATTTGTTCCAAGAATCGCACCATTGATCATCACTGTTCCTGGGCCTATCCCATATACATCCAATAAAGTTGTCCCATGGCATTATGGGGCTGACGTATATTATCACGGAGTTAAGCAAGACTGGAGTGCTGAAGAGGTTGATACTGACGTCAGCAATATTGTTGGACCTGCCAAAGTCACCCGCAACGGAAGACTTTTTTCTCTCGAGATCTCTCCACCAGTTGTTCGGAAACCTGTTGTTATTACACCTTCCAGTGTACCTGATACTATTCCTGTTCAAGTTCTAATTCTTACCCCTGTTGCCGAGTCATCTAACACTCGGGGCAAAGGGACCACCGGTGAGTCTGCCCGGACGGAGGCACCGAAGACAATTACAGTTGAAGCCTCTAGACAAGAGATGGAGGAAATTTTGAAGATCATCAAAAAGAGCGACTACAATGTAGTCAGGCAGCTGGGGCAAACCCCATCCAAAATCTCCATGCTATCTCTGTTGCTTTGCCCAGAAGCCCATGCCAAGGCTCTAACTGCTTTCGTAAAGAATGTGCACGTACCATAAGAAACATCAGCTGATCAGTTTAAAGATTGTGTGGCTAGTCTGACTGCTGATAATGGGTTGGGTTTCTCTGACGCCGACTTGCCTGCTAAGGGGAGGAATCACAATGATGCCCTGCATGTCTCCATTGAATGCAGGGCACTACTCTAGCCCATGTATTGGTGGATACTGGTTCCTCATTGAACGTTTTACCTAAGAAAGCTCTAGACCGGTTGGACTGTGAGGGTTTAGAGTTGAAGCCAAGTAACATTGTTATCAGGGCCTTTAATGGGTCAAAGAGAATGGTACATGGAGAAGTGGATATTCCAGTGAAGGTTGGTTCTCATATCTTTGCATCTACTTTTTATGTGATGGACATTAGGCCATCCTATTCTTGTTTGCTGGGTCGCCCATGGATCCACAAAGCTGGGGCAGTCACTTCTACGCTCCACCAGATGCTGAAGTACCCAGTCGAAGGGAAAATTGTTACAGTACGAGGAGATGAGGAGTACATGGTGAGCCACCTCATCTCTTTTCGATATGTAGAGATGGATGGGGAGTTCATTGAGACCCTGTTTCAACATTTTGAAGAGGTTCCCCAGACGCTGGCGTCAATTGAAACTGTTGTTGAAGATCCTCCAATGAAGATGGTTTCCTTCAAGGATGCCCGGGCTGTTATTGAGAAAGGTGGGTGTGCAAATTGGGGTCGACTCCCTGATTTTGCACATAATACTAACAAGTTTGGTTTGGGTTTCACTGCAGAAGCTCAAAGGGATGTTCGGAGCGCACGGATCGGAAGACCTCCCCTGTTAATTAGCAATTCAGGAGTGAATGCCATTGAAGATGATGTTGAAGAATCTGAGTTCGACAGTTGGATCTATCCTACTACTGATGGTGGACTAAGCAACTGGACAGCCAAAGACTTCATCCCAATTTCTTTTGTTACCCAGTAAATGAGACTTTTGTTTTGTATTTCTAACAGACAATATTTTAAACTTTAGGGCCCGGTGTCTTACCCGGGGCACCGTGGCTTCATTTGTGAGGGATTTTTGTGTGTCATCTACATATATCATTAATAAAAGCATTGGACGTTTATTGCATTTCAAATTTTACGCTCCTTGTTTTTCTTTTATTATATATTGAAAAACAGTTATTTTACACACACTCACGTATCATGATCTACATCCACTCTAGATCCCACTGATAACGACTCTGCTACTGCCGGTTATGACTTCGAAAGTCCAATCAACCAAGCCGAGGACGAAGGTGAGGATGATTGTGAAGTTCCTGGGGAACTTGTTAGACTACTGCTTCAAGAAGAGAGGGGTTTACCACCTCCAAGCCACCAATTCTGATGCCTCCAGTTGAAGGAAGACCATTGATCTTATACTTAAAAGTGCTGGATAATACAAAGAGGTGTGTGTTGGGGCAGCATGACGAGTCTGACCGAAAAGAGCATGCTATTTACTGCGTTAGCAAAAAGTTTACCGACTGCGAGACCCAATACTCATTGCTTGAGAAAACTTGTTGCGCTTTGGCATGGGCTGCTCACCGGCTGAGACAGTATATGTTGACTCACACTACTCTATTGATATCAAAAATGGATCCAATCAAGTATATCTTTGAGAAGCCTGCCCTGTCCGGAAGAATAGCAAGATGGCAGATGATCTTGACTGAGTATGACATCCAATATACGACCCAAAAAGAAATCAAGGGAAGTGTTTTGGCAGATCATTTGGCACATCAGGTAGTGGACGATTACCAGTCTATGAACTTTGAGTTTCCGGATGAGAATATCATGATAGTGACTGACTGTGATACACCTGGACCAGATGAAGGACCTGAGGAAGGATCCCGATGGTCTATGTACTTTGATGAAGCTTCGAACGCTTTGGGTAATGGCATTGGCGCTGTGATCATGTCTCCTAAAGGCTCTCATACTCCGTTCACCGCCCGACTATGTTTCAACTGCACCAACAACATGGTGGAGTATGAAGCGTGCATCATGGGTCTTAGAGCAGCTATTGACCTAAGGATTAAGTTTCTAAGTGTTTTCGGAGATTCCTCTCTTGTGATCAGTCAGATTAAAGGCGAGTGGGATATGAAACACCCAAATCTTATTCCTTACAAGGAGTATGTATTGACGTTGCTTCCCCATTTCGAGGAGATAACCTTTGAGCACTTTCCTAGAGTGGAGAATCAGTTCACGGACGCGTTAGCTACGATGTCTTATATGTTCAAAGTCAATTGGGACAACGAAGCTCCTCGGATTATCATTGAAAGGTTGGACGAACGTGCGCATTGCTATGACATTGAAACTGAAGAAGTGACAGAAAAACCCTGGTTTCATGAGGTGAAGAGATACCTTGAGGCTCAGGAATACCCCGAGGGTGCATCTGTTAATGATAATAAGTTTCTGAGGAGGTTCGCGGCGAAGTTCTTCATCAGCAATGGCATTCTCTACAAGCGTAACCATGATTCGACCTTACTGTGTTGTGTGGATAAGAACGAAGCAAAAAGGATCATGGCAGAGTTACATGAAGGTACTTTCGGAACTCATTCCAGTGGATACACCATGGCAAAGAAAATCCTCCGGGAAGGATATTTTTGGTCCACAATGGAAGCCGACTGTTATCAGTATTCTCGGACCTGTCACAAGTGCCAAGTCTATGCTGATAAAGTGCACATACCTCCAGTTCCTCTGAACATCTTGACAGTTCCTTGGCCTTTTGCAATGTGGGGCATTGATATGATCGGCGAGATCAGACCTACATCATCCAACGGGCATCATTTCATCCTGGTAGCAATTGGTTACTTTACGAAGTGGGTTGAAGCAACTTCCTTTGCTACTGTAACCAAGAACGTCGTGGCACGGCTCATTCGGCATAACCTGATCTGTCGATATGGTGTACCAGAGAGGATCATTATGAACAATGGTACGAATCTCAACAATAAGATGATCACCGAACTCTGCAAGCAGTTTAAGATACAGCATCACAACTCTTCTCCCTACCGGCCGAAGATGAATGGGGCTGTTGAAGCGGCTAATAAGAACATCAAGAAGATTGTGCAGAAGATGACAGTGACATACAAAGATTGGCACGAGATGTTACCATTTGCTCTCCATGGGTACCGTACCTCAACACGAACGTCAACAGGGGCAACACCATACTCCTTAGTTTATGGCATGGAGGCCGTCTTACCCATTGAAGTTCAGATACCCTCTCTTCGGATTATGAAGGACGTAGGTTTGAGCGAAGATGACTGGATTCAGACCCGGCTTGATCAGCTGAACTTAATCGACAAAAAGAGACTTACTGCTATTTGTCATGGTCAGACGTATCAAAAGCGGATGATTAAGGCATTTAACAAGAAAGTTAGACGACAAGAGTATCAAGTTGGGGATTGTTGTATCCAAAAATTTGCCCTCCCATATTCTTCAAGGTTTATCAAGGATCATCTTCAAATGGTTCAAGATTTCTCAAGGGTTGCACAGTCCAACTGCCTCCTAAGCCAGTCAAAATTAGGGTTTTGGTTCTCTCAAGGAATTTGAGGTTTTCAATGGCTCAAACAAGTCTCATAGGCCGATATACATTGTCAAGCATCTACATGCCAAGTTTCAAGACTCACAATGTCAAGATCCACAGTAAAAAACCCTATTTGGTTCACAATCAACTGTAGGGGTAAAATGGTCATTTGGAAGTCAAAAGTCAGAATTTTTGGTCAAAATCTTATTTTGAGGCCACAATCATCATTTGATCAAGTCTTGATCATGATTCCACAAGCATGGCTCAAAAATCATCAAAGATGCAAAAGTTGCTATTTTTGGACCGCAGAAAAGTCAACTGTAACTTGACCAAGGCATAACTTTTTCATGGTTCATCAGAAAAATCCCATCCAATTATCATTTTGAAGGGGATGACATTTCCTACAACTCATCTTCACATTTCAAGTCCAAGAAATTCTCTCACAAAAAGTTATCAATTTCTACATTATAGGTCAATTTCAAAAGTCAACAAAAATGCACTTTAAGTCAAAGACCATAACTTGAGATTGGTAAATCCAAATGACATGGGACCAAAGGCATTGGTTAGAGGACTTCAATAACTTTCCATAATGTCCAAGAACATGTTCATATGATCAAAATTGAGCAAGATATGCATTGGAGAAGTTGGGAAATTTTTGTGAATTTGCAAAAGTCAACTTTGCTCAAAACACTTCATTTTTGCTAATGGGCCTCAAATTCCTTCTTGAAACTTTGTCCAAGGCTTATGCACGACCCATTGAGATTAAATTGAATTATTTTCTTATTTTTATTAATTAATTGGATTTTTAATTGATTTTTAATTCATTTAATTAATTTAATTGTAGGAAAATATCAAGATATGATTTCTCAATCTTTTTGTGAAGCTAAAGTGGTCAACATATGCTGGAGATTTCGTGTATCAATCAAGGGGACCAAAATCTCCAAAATTAGCAAGTTTTTTCAATCAAAAAGATGCAAAAAGATGTGATTGAAAATCAAATATGCAAACCATAATTCCATGGATTTTTGGTCAAAGATTTAACCTAAATCCATTCTACTATATATGCATAACCTAAACCTAATGCCACACACGGATCCCCAGGAATATATTGCAATCGAAACCAAGCACTAAAGCCACAAGAATCACCTCAAACAGTCGTACGGTTTGCATAATTTTCTCAGAATCGAAATCCATATTTCATGCATCATTAACACGATTTGTTGTTTGTTTTGTATTGTATGAATCCACAGGAAGCTTTTGGCATAGGTTAATTGCATTATAACACGTAGAAACAGAAAACACCATTGATGAATGTTAGGTTTTCCAAGCTCTCAAATTGGGGCTTTGTGATATAGGAAAAATCAGACCTTGATAGACCCATGGTTGGATTCGTCAAGGCCAGACGAATCAAACCCCATGCTCGCGAAATATTTATATGCATCAGGGACCTAATCGCTATTAATCGTGCTTGCAGGTTGTGGGGGTTAAAAACCCCCGCTATTTCTTTATTCTTTTTACAGGTAAACGAGGACGATGATGCGTTGTAAGCGTGCTACTAGATAATTCAAATGGCGCCCACTTTTTGTTTGTTTTACAATACGTACACTAATGTTTTAATATTATATTCATGGTTTATCTTAATTACAAATGCAGCGTGATGGCCTAGTGGTTGGTGACCTGGCCGGTAACCATTGGGACCTGGGTTCGATTCCCAGGTCCACCCCAAAGCTCTATGATGTTTTTTCTGACATATTCTCATGCAGCGCTTTCCAAAGATGCCTACCATACATCTCCAAATCCCAGGCGCCAAGTGTCTTCCCACACAAATCCAATGGCCATGAAGTGCTGACTATGATGTTCCCCAGTCAACCAACGTGCAGCCAATCTCCAAAGTCAACGCAGGCTTGAGTTAATGGGCCAGAATTGCCAAATTCACCTCCATACATGGGCCAGCACCCCCCCTGGTTTGCTATTTCTTTTTATTTTTTTTTCCTTTTAATTTCTTTTATTAATTGATTATTATTATTACTTAACTAACTTAATTAATTAATTTTTCATAATAAATTCAGACAATTAAATATTTTTATTATTATTTATTATTTTCACTATTAATTATTATTTTGTAAATAAATTCTAATTAGTTAGTTTAGTTGTTTAATTAGGGAAATTTTAATCTTTTCCATAATAAATAAAATTAGTCTAGAATTAGGGTTTTGATAATTTTAATTCCTTTTATTTTATTTTCATTAAAACATAAAAAACACAAAAACATTTTTCCATTTAATTAATTAATTAATTAGTTGTTAGGTTTAATTTTAATTAAATGCAAAAGAGGACAAATTCAATTCTTTTCTCAAAAAGGGTCAAAACCCTAAGGACGTCCTGATTCAATTTCTTTGCGCGCACTTTATTATTTATTTTTGATTATATTGATGTATCTGCTCCAAGAATGTAATAGTTAATTAGGATCTTTATCGCTTTCTTTTACTTTCCGCATTTATTTTCCAAAGGGTTATGTTTTTGGCGATGTATATACCCGCGCCTTGTAATAGCGTAGATTCAATTTTCCGCAATTTACTTTCCGCACAATTATTAAACTGTTAATATGCATGCAAGACTTGCTTGAAAAATAAAATCAAAGCGTATCTCACAAATAACATGTACAAGATAATCTTAACTGAATTTAACACACATGCACATGCCACTCCTAGGGTACGCCTCACTTGGTTGCCTCGAGGTGGTCATCAAGTATAGGGTGTTTTAGAGGTCGCCCTCCTGTCTAAAGATCCAGTTGCCTCGAAACGGTTGCCTCGGATAAAAAGGATCTAGGACATTAGGGTTACCGCTAAGGCGTCCTACTATTGATTTGGTGACCACACATGTCCCATATAATCGAATTGACCCAAATAACTCCAACGAAGGTGCTACCTACTTCTCGATAGTGGGATAGTATTGTCTAAAGGATTCTTACACAGCCTAATTCCTTAGAGTAGGTAGATTTCTCCTGGGTACTTGCTCTTTCAAAAAACAAAAACATCTTTTCGCACCTACAATTTCAAAAAGTTTTCAAACAAATACTTCATACACTCTTGAGGACTGATACAAGAGTTACCTAGAAGTTTTTCAAACTAAACTTTTTCAAAACCCACAAACACTTGAAAAGCAAACATTTTTGAAAACATAGTGAGCAAGTACCTAAGAGCCCGTGGATAACCACTGATAGAAAGGGTGCTAACACCTTCCCTTTCTATAAATCTACATCCCGAACCGAGAAACATCTCGAAAAGGAATTTTGCTGTGCTTTTGTCCTTTCTATGTTGGAGAACATAAAAGACAGTGGCGACTCTTGCTTACCGCGACATTTCGCGAACCATCTTAAAAAACAGTCAGTTCTATTACCACCGATCACAGAACTGGCGACTCTGGTAGGGATATTTAATAAGTGAGGTGTACCTTATGATTAGACCACTCTTATGTTTTCAATTGCTTGTTTTGATTGCTTTTATTTGTGGGCTTGTTTTGGAGTTTCATAGATCCTAACCCAGATCTGGGGAATACCCTTTAGGTAGCATAAGCTGTGAGGGACCTGTCCGGCGTAGTCCGACACGGGTGAAGCAGTGGCTACGTTGGTGTGACACCTTGGTCTGTACCGATATCCCTTGTGTTGCAACGAGGAGAATATGGGTCTTCTGAGGAGTCATTAAGCACCAACCGACCTTAGAACCCTAAATTGACCCAACTTGGACATAGAACAGTAGTAGTATGCTACACTCATTGAGGCTAAACTCTCGCGATGGTTCTGGCCGCAAGAAAAGATTGCGACGCTGGAGTTATGACCGATTGAGGGTAGTCAGTGATATTGAGATCCTCTAGAACCCGGTTACTATTTTCTAGGACAGGTCTTAACCAACTGAACTGAAAGAGGGTAGTACCTAAACTTCACGCTGGCCTAAACTATAAGGGTTGTCTTGTGTGACTTGTGTGCCTTCAAACCTGACTACTTGCATGTTCTTGTTATCTGACACATGAGTTCCGTGCAGGTGTTGTTTACAGTCCTTAATCTGGGCTTATAACAGGGTTTACTTACATCGCTCCACGCATAGCATAACATCATACCATCATACTATTGCATACATCCTGCATAAGGACTAACCCATTTCAAGGATCTCAAGGGTCTGTGATGCAGGTCATGATGAACCAACTGTCTAGCATGGGGCAAAGAGGATTTATTTTCCTCTAGCCAAGATTGTTAGGAGGTCAAAACATGATGACTTGAGTCAGGGGCTATGACCCACGGGATATGGTGAGCTTTGACTCTTGAAGAAGGACTCTCAACAACCTGAAGTTCCTTCAATCAAGCTACAAAATTCAAGTTCTAACAATTTTCTTGTTTACCCCGCGAGATCCTTGAAAACATTGCATACATGTATCATACATATCATTGCATAACAGATCATCTGATACAGGTCTCTCACGTTCTCGCTGTTTATTTCAGCAATGGCTTTCCAACCAGACAATCAGGAGCGTCGTACTCAAGAGACTCAGTTCAGGGAAATCTTCCTAAACCTATCCAAGGGACAGGAAGAGTTGAAAACACTCTTCATGGGGAATTTGGTCAAGAAAAGTCCCAAAGATGATAAGGACGAACGAATGAAACATCTGCAAGCTGAGATAGATGCAATGAGAACCCATATGCTGGGGCAAATGGACCTTATCCAAGGATTAGCTCGGGAGCAAGAAGAGTTGAGAACTATGATCAGCCAGCTTCAGTAAGACAGTATGAAGCAAGTAGTCAGGGTTGGGGACCAAGCCGGTAATCAGCCTCCAAGAAGTCAAAGGTTTGGTTCAATGAATAGACCTCTCCAAGCTGCTACTACTTCACAGGTCCAACAACGACCTCGCCAATAACAACAGGTTGATCAGAGCAAGCCAGACAAGCCTAGGAGGCAATTCACCAAGCTCAACGTATCACCGTCTCAAGCTTTACAACACCTGTTGAGATTGAATCTGGTAATGCTAAGGGACCCTCCTAAGAATCCCAGCACTTCCTCTTCCAGGTATAACCCGAGTGTGAGATGTGCCTACCATTCTGACAGTCCTGGACACGACACCGACGACTGTTGGACTCTGAAGAACAAGATCCAGGACCTGATTGATGAAGGAGCAGTGGAGTTCACCCAAGGTGGTCAGGCTGAGTTTTTCTACCATCCCTCCAAGGTTCACCATTTGAAGTGACAAGTCCTGAGACGAGAAGAATCTTTGTTCATTCGAATGTTCAAGTTGTATTTTTCTTTGCTTATTCAAACAATTATTGTCATGGAAAACCTTTTTATATCAATAAATTGCATATGTCTGTTTTGAATTAATCCATTCGTATTCACTATATTCAAATTGCTTTCATATTTTTGTGATGTTCAACTCTTGATCTAAAATTCTAAGCCTCTTGAGGGAGGATGACGAAAACGATACCACGATCTTTACAGTATGCTTTTGAACAGACCCCGCTGATGAGGTACATGCATTGTTTCAATTCCTAAACGATGGAGTTATAAGGAAGATAATCCCTCGTCAACCCCTTTGAGCCAAAGAAGTTAGAGTTTTTCTTTTCGAAAATTAAAACCCTTAATTATAACCTGGGGCAGGGTAGTTCTCTCAGTTGATCCAAGTGCACAATGGGTGACATCAAGGAAGTCCTTCTGAAACAAGAGACAGTGATGGTTCCGAATAATCATAAAGACAGGCAGTCGTTATCTCTTAAAATAAGAGCCCAAAAAGTCAAAACCTATGAAGGAGACTTACAAAAACTAGGGCATCCCGCTGACTGTAATCACAAAAGAAACAGTTCAGGCAAAAAACAAGGATAATGAAATCAAAAAAGAAAGAGGTCCTACTAACCCTCGACAAAAAAATGACTGCCTATTCAAAATAAATTGTCAACGTCTGAACCATCACTGGAATATCAAAGCAAAGACTCAAACAAGGTCTAATGCACGATTAGCTGAGTTTAGGATCGAAGAACATCACGAAGAACGGGGGGTACAAATAAAATTTGAGCCTTTATCCTTTGTTTCTTAAACCGTGAACCAGACCACGTTATAACCCTTAAAAGTCCTAGCTGAAGCATGGGTTAGTTCGAAAGCATACTGTTACTAAAGGTATCCTGACTCCTTAAGGCTCGCTGTAGAATCTTGAGTTGACATCACATTTCAAAAAAAAAAAAATTCGCTTGTTTTATTAAAAACTGCATTTTCAAAAATTTCAAGACTGACATAAGCTTTGCATTTTTAATATAACATTGTTTGCATATGGCTATTTGTTCGAACAACAGAGAAATTCGCACGACGGATATCTAGTGAACAAAGATCTTCTCAAAGGAGTCACCTCAAATGGAAAAACACTTCCAATCAAGGGGCACGGCATGATCATGGCCTATCATCTGGGGCAGTTAAATCAAGATTCAGAGAATCTCTCAAATTCCAAATAGCCAGGGGCAAATCTCCGCCTGAGTCACTTGGGGCATTGGACATGAATTCCAGCGACGAATCTTGCACGATCAAACATCTTCTGGTAGTATGGCAACACAATACTACTGACAGTGACAACTCCCTACACTCTGAAAACGTGGACATAGTCGAAAAAATACTACGCATAATCAAAGACCCGCTAGGTTGACTGGCCTAGGCAAAAATAAGGGCTTCCCGGCGAACCAAAAGGGTTCGGGCAAAAATAAGGGATGAAAATGAAAAATCTGTACACCCGGTAAGTCGAAAACCTGAAAAGGCGGCTTGGGCAAAAATGGGTATCCCGGTGGACTGAAAACCTGAAAGGGCGGTCCAGGCAAAAGTTAGGGATCAAAGCGTACGACTATGTCCCGTCATCTCGTCACTTGCCTACCAGAAGAAGAGTTGTCAATCGGCAGTCATCGAGCACCTCCACAGGTACCTTCTCCCGCAGAAACTGGGGCAATAAGAATTGTCTAAGCGATTTGGTTTCTCTATCCACTAAGGTACGAGTTAGATTCAGCTGAAGAATGTGACCAAGATACCGTCACTCCCCGGGAGTAAGACAAATCAGCAATACTCTCCCCAAGCAGAGTTGGTCTCCCATCAGCCCCGAAAAGGCACGGTATCCCCCAGCAAGTCAGCGATACTCTCCCCAAGCAGAGTTAGTCTACTGTCAGCCTTAAGGAAGTTAGGTATCCCCAGAAGATTTCAATATTCCCCAGTGGAGTATACAGATGTTCCTAAGCAAGCATCCCCGGCAGTCTTAATATAAGATTGTTCCCCGACGGAATACCAGACACCTCAGTGGAGTCACTCCCCAGTACATTCCAAAAGTTTCCCCAGGAGAGTTGAATCCATCTCCCCAGTAGATTCAGGAAGCTTATCCCCAGTAGATTCTGGAAGCTTATCCCCCGCAGAGTGCAAAAGCATCTCCCCGACTTTATTCAGAAGGGTATTCCCCACCAGAGCTTATAACTGGGTTATCCTCATCTAATTACAACGGAAAGATCGTCCTCGGCGTAGTTCTTCCTATTCCCCAGCGGAGTTCATCAAATCCCTCAACAAAATTTATCAACGGAATCCCCAGCGGAGTTATCATCAAATTCTCAGCGAAGCATCTTTTCCCCATAGAGTAATTCCCCGCAGAGTAATCTCTCCAACCAGTTTATTCCCCAACGGAGTCATCTCCTCCTACCGGTTTATTCTTGCAATCATCTTCGTTCATCATCCCCAGCGGAAATGAAGAACTCTACTTTTCAACATCAGCCCAGGACTTAACAAACTCCTGGCATTCGTCAAGGATTTATTTTCCCAGACGGAAATACATTCATAAATATATCATATCTCATACATCTTATTTACATACATGATAAAGTGCATACGACACTATCTCGTTTTGAACATCATGACATCATGCATTTCATACATCATGACATTGCATACAACTGATGTTTTGCCTTATCAGGAAAAAGGTCAATCCAAAGATGATTACTATCAACTGTCGCAGTTTCAGATTTGATACCTGTATCTAGCCAGGGCATATCTGTGAGCGATTGATTGTAGATTCGATACCTGTATCTAGCCAGGGCATATCTGCATGAAGAGTTTGAAGTTCCAGATTCGATACCTGTATCTAGCCAGGGCATATCTGTGAGCGATTGATTATGGATTCGACACCTGTATCTAGCCAGGGCATGTCTGCATGAAGAGTTTAGAGATTCGATACCTGTATCCAGCCAGGGCATATCTGTAGACGACAAGTTCCATATTCGATACATGTATCTAGCCAGGGCATATCTGTGGACGACTAATTCCAGATTCGATACCTGTATCCAGCCAGGGCATATCTGTGAGTAATTGATTGTGGATTCGATACCTGTATCTAGCCAGGGCATATCTGCATAAAGAGTTTAGAGATTCGATACCTGTATCCAGCCAGGGCATATCTGTAGACGACTAATTCCAGATTCGATACCTGTATCCAGCCAGGGCATATCTGTAGACGACTAATTCCAGATTCGATACCTGTATCTAGCCAGGGCAGATCTGTAGACGACTAATTCCATATTCGATACCTGTATCCAGCCAGGGCATATCTGTAGACGACTAATTCCAGATTCGATACTTGTATCTAGCCAGGGCATATCTGTAGACGACCAGTTCCAGATTCGATACCTGTATCTAGCCAGGGCATATCTGTGAGCGAGTGATTGTAGATTCGATACCTGTATCTAGCCAGGGCATATCTGCATGAGGAGTTTGAAGATCAACACCTGTAACAGGCCAGGAAATTATCTTTCTTTCTTAAGTACGTAAGTTCTCGCTAAGGAATCTCTTACGCGATCGACACCTCCGAATGGCATCTTTAAGCCCATCTCCACAACTATCCATTACATTTCCAAATGGCATCTATAAGCCCATTCCCGACAAGACTCTTTCACGTCTCTAGATGGCATCTATAAGCCCATCCTCCTATCCATCATCTCTCCAAATGGCATCTGTAAGCCCATTCCCGACATCACATTGCTGATACCATACTATGCGAGTGCAAATTTCTGGGCACTCTAGTGTTCAATCATCTTCCACCTCCGAATCACGAAAGGCACGCAAGCCAATCTACATCCTCAGGTTTAAGAAGATTGAACAGGGGAAACTGTTGTACCCCAAAATTTGCCCTCCCATATTCTTCAAGGTTTATCTAGGATCATCTTCAAATGGTTCAAGATTTCTCAAGGGTTGCACAGTCCAACTGCCTCCTAAGCCAGTCAAAATTAGGGTTTTGGTCCTCTCAAGGAATTTGAGGTTTTCAAAGGCTCAAACAAGTCTCATAGGCCTATATACATTGTCAAGCATCTACATGCCAAGTTTCAAGACTCACAATGTCAAGATCCACAATCAAAAACCCTATTTGGTTCACAATCAACTGCAGGGGTAAAATGGTCATTTGGTAGTCAAAAGTCAGAATTTTTGGTCAACATCTTGTTTTGAGGCCACAATCATCATTTGATCAAGTCTTGATCATGATTCCACAAGCATGGCTCAAAAATCATCAAAGATGCAAAAGTTGCTATTTTTGGACAGCAGAAAAGTCAACTGTAACTTGACCAAGGCATAACTTTTTCATGGTTCATCAGAAAAATCCCATCCAATGCTCATTTTGAAGGGGATGACATTTCCTACAACTCATCTTCACATTCCAAGTCCAATAAATGCTCTCACAAAAAGTTATCAATTTCTACATTATAGGTCAATTTCAAAAGTCAACAAAAATGCACTTTAAGTCAAAGACCATAACTTGAGATTGGTAAATCCAAATGACATGGGACCAAAGGAATTGGTTAGAGGACTTCAAGAACTTTCCAAAATGTCAAAGAACATGTTCATATGATCGAAATTGAGCAAGATATGCATTGTAGAAGTTGGGAAATTTTTGTGAATTTGCAAATGTCAACTTTGCTCAAAACACTTCATTTTTGCTAATGGGCCTCAAATTCCTTCTTGAAACTTTGTCCAAGGCTTATGCACGACCCATTGAGATTAAATTGAATTATTTTCTTATTTTTATTAATTAATTGGATTTTTAATTGATTTTTAATTCATTTAATTAATTTAATTTTAGGAAAATATCAAGATATGATTTCTCAATCTTTTTGTGAAGCAAAAGTGGTCAACATATGCTGGAGATTTCGTGTATCAATCAAGGGGACCAAAATCTCCAAAATTAGCAAGTTTTTTCAATCAAAAAGATGCAAAAAGATGTGATTGAAAATCAAATATGCAAACCATAATTCCATGGATTTTTGGTCAAAGATTTAACCTAAATCCATTCTACTATATATGCATAACCTAAACCTAATGCGACACACGGATCCCCAGGAATATATTGCAATCAAAACCAAGCACTAAAGCCACAAGAATCACCTCAAACAGTCGTACGGTTTGCATAATTTTCTCAGAATCGAAATCCATATTTCATGCATCATTAACACGATTTGTTGTTTGTTATGTATTGTATGAATCCACAGGAAGCTTTTGGCATAGGTTAATTGCATTATAACACGCAGAAACAGAAAACACCATTGATGAATGTTAGGTTTTCCAAGCTCTCAAATTGGGGCTTTGTGATATAGGAAAAATCAGAACTTGAGAGACCCATGGTTGGATTCGTCAAGGCCAGACGAATCAAACCCCATGCTCGCGAAATATTTATATGCATCATGGACCTAATCGCTATTAATCGTGCTTGCAGGTTGTGGGGGTTAAAAACCCCTGCTATATCTTTATTCTTTTTACAGGCAAACGAGGACGATGATGCGTTGTAAGCGTGCTACTGGATAATTCAAATGGCGCGCGCTTTTTGTTTGTTTTACAATACGTGCACTAATGTTTTAATATTATATTCATGGTTTATCTTAATTACAAATGCAGCGTGATGGCCTAGTGGTTGGTGACTTGGCCGGTAACCATTGGGACCTGGGTTCGATTCCCAGGTCCACCCCAAAGCTCTATGATGTTTTTTCTGACATATTCTCATGCAGCGCTTTCCAAAGATGCCTACCATACATCTCCAAATCCCAGGCGCCAAGTGTCTTCCCACACAAATCCAATGGCCATGAAGTGCTGACTATGATGTTCCCCAATCAACCAACGTGCAGCCATTCTCCAAAGTCAACGCAGGCTTGAGTTAATGGGCCAGAATTGCCAAATTCACCTCCATACATGGGCCAACACCCCCCTGGTTTGCTATTTTTTTTTCCTTTTAATTTCTTTTATTAATTAATTATTATTATTACTTAACTAACTTAATTAATTAATTTTTCATCATAAATTCAGACAATTAAATATTTTTATTATTATTTATTATTTTCAATATTAATTATTATTTTGTAAATAAATTCTAATTAATTAGTTTAGTTGTTTAATTAGGGCAATTTTAATCTTTTCCATAATAAATAAAATTAGTCTAGAATTAGGGTTTTGATAATTTTAATTCCTTTTATTTTATTTTCATTAAAACATAAAAAACACAAAAACATTTTTTCTTTTAATTAATTAATTAATTAGTTGTTAGGTTTAATTTTAATTAAATGCAAAAAAGGACAAATTCAATTCTTTTCTCAAAAAGGGTCAAAACCCTAAGGATGTCCTGATTCAATTTCTTTGCGCGCAATTTATTATTTATTTTTGATTATATTGATGTATCTGCTCCGAGAATGTAATAGTTAATTAGGATCTTTATCGCTTTCTTTTACTTTCCGCATTTATTTTCCAAAGGGTTATGTTTTTGGCGATGTATATACCCGCGCCTTGTAATAGCGTAGATTCAATTTTCTGCAATTTACTTTCCGCACAATTATTAAACTGTTAATATGCATGCAAGACTTGCTTGAAAAATAAAATCAAAGCGTAGCTCACAAATAACATGTACAAGATAATCTTAACTGAATTTAACACACATGCACATGCCACTCATAGGGTACGCCTCACTTGGTTGCCTCGAGGTGGTCATCAAGTATAGGGTGTTTTAGAGGTCGCCCTCCTGTCTAAAGATCCAGTTGCCTCGAAACGGTTGCCTCGGATAAAAAGTATCTAGGACATTAGGGTTACCGCTAAGGCGTCCTACTATTGCTTTGGTGACCACACATGTCCCATATAATCGAATTGACCCGAATAACTCCAACGACGATGCTACCTACTTCTCAATAGTGGGATAGTATTGTCTAAAGGATTCTTACACAGCCTAATTCCTTAGAGTAGGTAGATTTCTCCTGGGTACTTGCTCTTTCAAAAAACAAAAACATCTTTTCGCACCTACAATTTCAAAAAGTTTTCAAACAAATACTTCATACACTCTTGAGGACTGATACAAGAGTTACCTAGAAGTTTTTCAAACTAAACTTTTTCAAAACCCACAAACACTTGAAAAGCAAACATTTTTGAAAACATAGTGAGCAAGTACCTAAGAGCCCGTGGATAACCACGGATAGAAAGGGTGCTAACACCTTCCCTTTCTATAAATCTACCTCCCGAACCGAGAAACATCTCGAAAAGGAATTTTGCTGTGCTTTTGTCCTTTCCATGTTGGAGAACATAAAAGACGGTGGCGACTCTTGCTTACCGCGACATTTCGCGAACCATCTTAAAAAACAGTCAGTTCTATTTCCACCGATCACAGAACTGGTGACTCTGCTGGGGATATTTGATAAGTGAGGTGTACCTTAGGATTAGACCACTCTTATGTTTTCAATTGCTTGTTTTGATTACTTTTATTTGTGGGCTTGTTTTGGAGTTTCATAGATCCTAACCCAGATCTGGGGAATACCCTTTAGGTAGCATAAGCTGTGAGGGACCTATCCGGCGTAGACCGACACAGGTGAAGTAGTGGCTATGTTGGCGTGACACCTTGGTCTGTACCGATATCCCTTGTGTTGCAACGAGGAGAATATGGGTCTTCTGAGGAGTCATTAAGCACCAACTGACCTTAGAACCCTAAATTGACCCAACTTGGCCATAGAACAGTAGCAGTATGCTACACTCATTGAGGATAAACTCTCGCGATGGTTCTGGCCGCAAGAAAAGATTGCGACGCTGGAGTTATGACCGATTAAGGGTAGTCAGTGATATTGAGATCCTCTAGAACCCGATTACTATTTTCTAGGACAGGTCTTAACCAACTGAACTGAAAGAGGGTAGTACCTAAACTTCATGCTGGCCTAAACTCTAAGGGCTATCTTGTGTGACTTGTGTGCCTTCAAACCTGACTACTTGCATGTTCTTGTTATCCGACACATGAGTTCCGTGCAGGTGTTGTTTAAAGTCCTTAATCTGGGCTTATAACAGGGTTTACTTACATCGCTCCACGCATAGCATAACATCATACCATCATACCATTGCATACATCCTGCATAAGGACTAACCCATTTCAAGGATCTCAAGGGTCTGTGATGCAGGTCATGATGAACCAACTGTCTAGCAAGGGGCAAAGAGGATTTATTTTCCTCTAGCCAAGATTGTTCGAAGGTCAAAACATGATGACTTGAGTCAGGGGCTATGACCCACTGGATATGGTGAGCTTTGACTCTTGAAGAAGGACTCTCAACAACCTGAAGTTCCTTTAATCAAGATACAAAATTAAAGTTCTAACAATTTTCTTGTTTACCCCGCGAGATCCTTGAAAACATTGCATACATGTATCATATATATCATTGCATAACAGGTCATCCGATACAGGTCTCTCACGTTCTCGCTGTTTATTTCAGCAATGGCTTTCCAACCAGACAATCAGGAGCGTCGTACTCAAGAGACTCAGTTTAGGGAAATCTTCCTAAACCTATCCAAGGGGCAGGAAGAGTTGAGAACACTCCTCATGGGGAATTTGGTCAAGAAAAGTCCCGAAGACGATAAGGACGAACGGCTGAAACATCTGCAAGCTAAGATAGATGCAATGAGAACCCAGATGCTGGGGAAAATGGCCCTTATGCAAGGACTAGCTCGGGAGCAAGAAGAGTTGAGAACTGTGATCAGCCAGCTTCAGCAAGACAGTATGAAGCAAGTAGTCAGGGTTGGGGACCAAGCCGGTAATCAGCCTCCAAGAAGTCAAAGGTTTGGTTCAATGAATAGACCTCTCCAAGATGCTACTACTTCACAGGTCCAACAACGACCTCGCCAAGAACAACAGGTTGATCAGAGCAAGCCAGACAAGCCTAGGAGGCAATTCACCAAGCTCAACGTATCACCGTCTCAAGCTTTACAACACCTGTTGAGATTGAATCTGGTAATGCTAAGGGACCCTCCTAAGAATCCCAACACTTCCTCTTCCAGGTATAACCCGAGTGTGAGATGTGCCTACCATTCTGACAGTCCTGGACACGACACCGACGACTGTTGGACTCTGAAGAACAAGATCCAGGACCTGATTGATGAAGGAGCAGTGGAGTTCACCCAAGGTGGTCAGGCTGAGTTTTTCTACCATCCCTCCAAGGTTCACCATTTGAAGTGACAAGTCCTGAGACGAGAAGAATCTTTGTTCATTCGAATGTTCAAGTTGTATTTTTCTTTGCTTATTCAAACAATTATTGTCATGGAAAACCTTTTTATATCAATGCATTGCATATGTCTGTTTTGAATTAATCCATTCGTATTCACTATATTCAAATTGCTTTCATATTTTTGTGATGTTCAACTCTTGATCTAAAATTCTAAGCCTCTTGAGGGAGGATGACGAAAACGATACCACGATCTTTACAGTATGCTTTTGAACAGACCCCGCTGATGAGGTACAGGCATTGTTTCAATTCCTAAACGCTGGAGTTATAAGGAAGATAATCCCTCGTCAACCCCTTTGAGCCAAAGAAGTCAGAGTTTTTATTTTCGAAAATTAAAACCCTTAACTATAACCTGGGGCAGTGTAGTTCTCTCAGTTGATCCAAGTGCACAATGGGTGACATCAAGGAAGTCCTTCTGAAACAAGAGACAGTGATGGTTCCGAATAATCATAAAGACAGGCAGTCGTTATCTCTCAAAATAAGAGCCCAAAAAGTCAAAACTTATGAAGGAGACTTACAAAAACTAGGGCATCCCGCTGACTGTAATCACAAAAGAAACAGTTCAGGCAAAAAACAGGGATAATGAAATCAAAAAAGAAAGAGGTCATACAAACTCTCGACAAAAAAATGACTGCCTATTTAAAATAAATTGTCAACGTCCGAACCATCACTGGAATATCAAAGCAAAGACTCAAACAAGGTCTAATGCACGATTAGCTGAGTTTAGGATCGAAGAACATCACGAAGAACGGGGGGTACAAATAAAATTTGAGCCTTTATCCTTTGTTTCTTAAACCTTGAACCAGGCCACGTTATAACCCTTAAAAGTCCTAGCTGAAGCATGGGTTAGTTCGAAAGCATACTGTTACTAAAGGTATCCTGACTCCTTAAGGCTCGCTGTAGAATCTTGAGTTGACATCACATTTTAAAAAAAAAATTCGCTTGTTTTATTAAAAACTGCATTTTCAAAAATTTCAAGACAGACATAAGCTTTGCATTTTTAATATAACATTGTTTGCATATGGCTATTTGTTCGAACAGCAGAGAAATTCACACGACGGATATCTAGTGAACAAAGATCTTCTCAAAGGAGTCACTTCAAATGGAAAAACACTTCCAATCAAGGGGCACGGCATGATCATGGCCTATCATCTGGGGCAGTTAAATCAAGATTCAGAGAATCTCTCAAATGCCAAATAGCCAGGGGCAAATCTTCGCCTGAGTCACTTGGGGCATTGGACATGAATTCCAGCGACGAATCTTGCACGATCAAACATCTTCTGGTAGTATGGCAACACAATACTACTGACAGTGACAACTCCCTACACTCTGAAAACGTGGACATAGTCGAAAAAATACTACGCATAATCAAAGACCCGCTAGGTTGACTGGCCTAGGAAAAAATAAGGGCTTCCCGGCGAACCAAAAGTGTTCGGGCAAAAATAAGGGATGAAAATGAAAAATCTGTACACCCGGCAAGTCGAAAACCTGAAAAGGCGGCTTGGGCAAAAATGGGTATCCCGGTGGACTGAAAACCCGAAAGGGCGGTCCAGGCAAAAGTTAGGGATCAAAGCGTACGACTATGTCCCATCATCTCGTCACTTGCCTACCAGAAGAAGAGTTGTCAATCGGTAGTCATCGAGCACCTCCACAGGTACCTTCTCCCGCAAAAACTGGGGCAATAAGAATTGTCTAAGCGATCTGGTTGCTCTGTCCACTAAGGTACGAGTTAGATTCAGCTGAAGAATGCGACCAAGATACCGTCACTCCCCGGGAGTAAGACAAATCAACAATACTCTCCCCAAGCAGAGTTGGTCTCCCATCAGCCCCAAAAAGGCACGGTATCCCCCAGCAAGTCAGCGATACTCTCCCCAAGCAGAGTTAGTCTACTGTCAGCCTTAAGGAAGTTGGGTATCCCCAGAAGATCTCAATATTCCCCAGTGGAGTATACAGATGTCCTAAGCAAGCATCCCCAGCAGTCTTAATATAAGATTGTTCCCCGGCGGAATACCAGACACCCCAGTGGAGTCACTCCCCAGTACAGTCCAAAAGTTTCCCCAAGAGAGTTGAATCCATCTCCCCAGTAGATTCGGGAAGCTTATCCCCAGTAGATTCTGGAAGCTTATCCCCCGCAGAGTGCAAAAGCATCTCCCCGACTTTATTTAGAAGGGTATTCCCCACCATCTGGGGCAGTCAAGTCAAGATTCAAAGAATCTCTCAAAATGCCAAACAGCCAGGGGAAAATCTCTGCCCGAATCACTTGGGGCATTAGACATGGATTCCCTTGACGAATCTTGCACGATCAAACATCTTCTGGTAGTATGGTAACGCAACATTACTGACAGTGACAACTCCTTGCATCCTGAGAGCACGGACATAGTCGAAAAAATACTGCGCATAATCAAAGACCTGCTAGGTTGACACACATAGGAAAAAATAAGGGCTTCCCGACGAACCAAAAGGGTTCGGGCAAAATAAGGGATGAAATAGAAAAATCTGTACACCCGGCAAGTCGAAAACCTGAAAAGGCGGCTTGGGCAAAAATGGGTATCCCGATGGGCTGAAAACCCGAAAGGGCGGTCCAGGCAAAAGTTAGGGATCAAAAGCGTACGACTATGTCCCGTCATCTCGTCACTTGCCTACCAGAAGAAGATTTGTCAATCGGCAGTTATCAAGCACCTCCACAAGGTATCTTCTTCTCCCACATCAGAAACAGGGGCAATAATGAGTTGTCCAAGCGATCTAGTTGCTCTGTCAACCAAGGTACCAAGATAGGTTCGGCTGAAGAACATAACCAAGAGGCCTCCACTCCCCGGGAGTAAGACAAGGTTCAACAATACTATCCCCCGAGAAGAGTTGGTCTCCCGTCAGCCCTGACAAGGTAAAGTATCTCCAGCAAGTCAACAACGCTCTCCCCAAGCAGAGTTAGTCTACGGTCAGCCTCAAGGAAGTTGGGTATCCCCAGAAAATCTCAATATTCTCCAGCAGTATGCAGATGTTCCTACGCAAGCATCCCCGGCCGTCTTAATATAAGATTATTCCCCGGCGGAATACAGACATCCAGTCGAGCCACTTCCCAGTGCAGTCCAAAGTCTCCCCAGGAGAGTTGAATCAATCTCCCCAGTAGATTCTTGAAGCTTATCCCCAGTAGATTCTGGAAGCTTATCCCCTGCAGAGTACGAACGCATCTCCCCGACTCTATTCAGAAGGTTATTCCCCACCAGGGCTTATAACTGGGTTATCCTCAGCTAATTACCACGGAAAGGTCGTCCTCGGCGAAGTTCTTCCTATCCCCCAGCGGAGTTCATCAAATCCTCCAACATAACTTACCAATGGAATCCCCAGCGGAGTTCTCATCAAAGTCTCAACGAAGTATCTCTTCCTACAGAGTGACTCCCCGCAGAGTAATATCTTCACCAGGATTATTCCCCAACGGAGTCGTCTTCTCCTACCGGTTTATTCTTGCAATCATCATCCCCAACGGAAACGAAGAACTCTACTCTTCAACATCAGCCCAGGATTCAACAAACTCCCGGCATTCGTCAAGGATTTATTTTCCCAGACGAGAATACATTCATAAACATCACATCTTCATACATTATAGCATGCATACACATCATACAACACAAATCTCATTTATTTTTGAGAACATCTTAAAATCATGCAGTTCATGCATCATGACATTGCATACGACTAATACTTTGCCTTTTCAGGAAAAAGTCAATCAAAAGATGATTACCATCTACCTTTACAGTTCTAGATCAACACCGGTAACAAGCCAGGAAAATTCTGTGGACGACTGATCGTGGGTTAATATCTGAAACCCAAACAGGACAATTATCTACTTGATCATCCTCAGGCAACCCTACACTGGTTCCTTTTCTTTCAGAAGAAGTCTTACACGGGCTCATCAACAGGCAACCCTACACCGGTTCCTTCTCAACCTCAGATGTAGTTTTACACGAACTCATCATCAGGCAACCCTACACCGGTTCCTTCTCAATTTTCAGACGAAGTCTTACACAGACTTATCATCAAAGTAACCCTACACCGGTTCCTTTTCTTTCAGAAGAAGTCTTACACGGACTTATCTCAAGATGACCTTACCCCGGTTCATCAAGAAGTTTTACACGAACTTATCCTGCAGTAACCTTACCCCGGTTCTTCCAGAAGTCTTACACGGACTTATCTCAAGATGACCTTACCCCGGTTCATCCAGAAGTTTTACACGAACTTATCCTGCAGTAACCTTACCCCGATTCCTCCAGAAGTCTTACACGGACTTATCCCGAAGTAACCTTACCCCGGTTCCTCCAGAAGTTTTACACGAACTTATCCTACAGTAACCTTACCCCGGTTCCTCCAGAAGTCTTACACGGACTTATCTCAAGATGACCTTACCCCGGTTCATCAAGAAGTTTTACACGAACTTATCCTGCAGTAACCTTACCCCGGTTCCTCCAGAAGTCTTACACGGACTTATCCCGAAGTAACCTTACCCCGGTTCCTCCAGAAGTTTTACACGAACTTATCCCGAAGAAACCCTACACAGGTTCTCTCTCTCCAGACGTAGTTTTACATGGGCTCGTCATCAAAGAAACCCTACACAGGTTCTCTCTTCCCAAAGATGCATTTTTACACGGACTCGTCATCAAAAACCCTACCCAGGTTTTACTTCTTCCAGGATGCAGTTTTACACGGGCTCATCATCAAAGTAACCCCACACAGGTTCCCTTCTCAAACTCCAGACGTAGTTTTACACGGACTCGTCATCAGTAAACCCTACACAGGTTTCCTTCTCAGCTCTAGATGCGGTTTTACACAGACTCGTCATCAAAGTAACCCTACACAGGTTCCTTCTCCATTTCAGATGCAGTCTTATACGGACTCATTATCAGTAAACCCTACACAGGTTTCCTTCCTCCAAAGATGCAGTTTTACACGAGCTCATCATCAGTCAACCCTACACAGGTGTCCTTCTTTCCAAGATGCAGTTTTACACGAGCTCATCATCAAGCAACCCTACACAGGTTCCCTCTTTCAACTTATAAAAATTACAATTCAACAGACCACCTCCAGATGGCATCTATAAGCCCATCCACCTACCAACAGTCTCCAAATGGCATCTATAAGCCCATTCCCGACAAGGTCCTGTCACATCTCCAGATGGCATCTATAAGCCCATCCTCCCATACCATCTTTCCAAATGGCATCTATAAGCCCATTCCCGACAAGGTTCTGTCACATCTCCAGATGGAATCTATAAGCCCATCCTCCTATCCACCATCTCTCCAAATGGCATCTGTAAGCCCATTCCCGACATCACATTGCTGATACCTCACTATGTGAGTGCAAATTTCTGGGCACTCTAGTGTTCAATCATCTTCCACCTTCGGATCACGAAAGGCACACAAGCCAATCTACATCCTCAGGTCTAAGAAGATTGAACAGGGGCAACTGTTGCACCCCAAAATTTGCCCTCCCGTATTCTTCAAAGTTTTGGCAAACATCATCTCAATTTGCTCAAGTCTACTCAAGGGTTGCACAGTTAACCATCCTCCTAAGCCAGTCAAAATTAGGGTTTTGGTTCCTTCAAGGAAGTTGAGGTTTTCAAGGGCTCAATCAAGTCACATATGCCTATACACATTGCCAAGCATCCATATGCCAAGTTTCAAAGCTCACAAGGTCAAGTTGCACAGTCAAAAGCCCTAATTGCTTCACAATCAACTATAGGGGTAAAATGGTCATTTGGCAGTCAAAAGTCAAATTTTTTGGTCAACCTCTTATTTTGAAGCCACAATCATCATTTGATCAAGTCTTGATCTTGATTCCACAAGAATGGCTCAAAAATCATCAAGATGCAAAAGTTTCCATTTTTGGACAGCTGAAAAGTCAACTGTAACTTGACCAAGACATAACGTTTTCATGGTTCATCATAAAAATCCCATCCAATGATCATTTTGAAGGGGAGGACATTTCCAACAACTCATCTTCACATTCCAAGTCCAAGAAATGCTCTCACAAAAAGTTATCAATTTCAACATTATAGGTCATTTTCAAAAGTCAACAAAAAGGCATTTTAAGTCAAAGACCATAACTTGAGATTGGTAAATCCAAATGACATGGGACTAAAGGCATTGGTTAGAGGACTTCAAGACCTTTCCAAAATGTCCAAGAACATGTTCATATGATCAAAATTGAGCAAGATGTGCATTGGAGAAGTTGGGAAATTTTTGTGAAATGGCAAAAGTCAACTATCCCTAAAACTTCAATTTTTGACAAAAGGGCCCACTTTTTCCACTTGATTCAGCTTTGTCATGCGACCCACGTGTCCCATGATCAATTTCAAGACCAAATAATTATTTCTCTATTTTATTTAATTTTTATTGATTTAATTCATTTTAAATCCATAAAAATTCAAATAAAATCTAAAAAATTAATTAAATGGCATCTTTGTGGTTTGAATGACTTTTATGTGTCATATGCTAGCTGCCAAAATCGTGCCAAGCTCATTTATGCATAAAATTCAAAATTTGAACCAAGTTTGGAATATTCTTTAATGGTGGTAAACCAAAATCTCAAGGCTTAATTGCACAAGATACAAGCTCATAATGTGAACTAATTCCCTCCATACATACATATGCAAGCCTTCCCAACCTCATTCACGACCCAAGCATCTCTGAAACGGCCAAACCATATTCAAAAAAATCAAGAAAAAGTTGAAAACTGAAATCAACCTTCCAACGTAATTCAAAGCTTTTTTTCATTTCTAACACTTTGCAGGAACTCTCAGGAGTCTTTTGGAATCAAAATCAAGGGCTGAAGCTTGAGGAATCACGCCAAACAGAATCAAGGTTTATCTATATTTTTCAAAATCGAAACTCCCAATTCATGAACATTTGATATGATTTAAAGCTTATTTTATATTGCTTGCATCCATACAAAGCTATTGATATCAATTAATTGGATTATCATGTACAAAATTGTGATTTGCCATTAACGACTTTTAGGGTTTTTGAGTTTTTGAATTAGGGCTTTGCTGCACAAGTAAAATCAGAACCAATGATACCCATGGTTGAACTCAGAAGGACAAGACGAACTTGACCCAACCCTCGCGCCATATTTATATGCCCTGGATTCCTATTCACTATTATTGACAGTTTCACTTTGTGGGGGTTTAAAACCCCCGCTAACCATTTGTTTTTTTTGCAGGCACGAAGAAGAAGATGATTACGTGTTTACCTATGGATGGCTGATTCAAATATAATACGCGCGTTTTTCTTTTTTAGCATATGCGTTTTGTTTTTCTATATTATTTCTATTGACCACTATAATAACAAAGACAACGCCATGGCTTAGTGGAAGAGGACGTGTCTGGTAAGCATTGGGACCTGGGTTCGATTCCCAGGTCCCCCAATTTCCTTGTTTCTATTTTTTCCCATATAATCATGTGTAGGCGCTGAAGAGCATTCCACCATGGACTCTCACAAATCAGGGCGCCAAGTGTCTCAAAAGTCAGATCTGAAGGCCAAGAGAGGATAACCACCATGATCCTCGGTCAAAGCTTGTGCATATGATTACAAAAGTCAAACGTGGCTGAAAGCTTGGTGGGCCTGAAATTGCTTCCTAACACCTCCAATCTGGCCCAAACCCCCCTTGGTTCATTCTTTTTCTTTTTGTTTTATATTTTCTAATTTAGTTATTAATTATTTTTTTTAATTATCATTATTACCACCAAAATTAACATAATTAATATTTTTCATAAAAAATCAAAAAAACTAATATTATTATTATTTATTAATTTCATGTTATTTTTTGTAAATAAATTACAATTAATTAATTAGTTTAATTAGGCAACTTTAATATTTTTCTTAATAAATAAAAACAAATTTAGACTTAGGCTTTCCTTTTGACATTTTAATTCTTTTTTTTTATTTTATTTCATTAAAACATAAAAATACAAAAAACATTTTTTTAATAAATTAATTAATTAGTAATTAGTTTTAATTTAATTAAATTGCAAAAAAAAAAAGGACAATTTCAATTCTTTTTCTTAAAAGGGTCAAAACCCTTAGGACGTTCCCGATTAAATTTCTATTCGCGCATATTTATTTATTTTGATTATATTTATGTAACTGCTTCTGGAAATGTAATAGTTAATTAGGTTCATCTCTTTATTTACTATTTCCCGCATTCTTATTTTCCAAACGGGTTTTTGTTTTTTGGCGATGTATAGACCCGCGCCTTGTAATAGCTAGATTTACATTTCCGCAATTTATCTTCTGCACTCCTAACTGTTAAAAAATGCATGAAAGAATGTATGAAAAATAAAATCAATCCGTAGCTCACAAATAACATGCAAAGACAAACATTAACTGAAAAACAACACACATGCACATACCACCCCTAGGGTACGCCTTACTGGTTGCCTCGAACGTGGTCATCAAGTATAGGGTGTCTTAGAGGTCGCCCTCCTATCTAAAGATCCAGTCGCCTCGAAACGGTTGCCTCGGATACAAAGGATCTAGGACATTAAGGTTACTTCTAAGGTGTCCTACTATTGCTTCGGTGACCACACTGTCTCTTACAATCGAATTGACCCGAATAACTCCAACGATGGTGCTACCTACCTCTCAATGGTGGGATAGCACTATCTAAAGGACTCTTACACATCCTAATTCCTTAGAGTAGGTAGATTCTCATGGGTACTTGCTCTTTCAAACAAACAAAACAACTTTTCGCACCTACACTTTCAAAAGGTTTTCAAACAAATATTTCATACACTCTTGAGGACAGATACAAGAGTTACTTAGAAATTTTTCGAACGAAACTTTTTAAAAACCCACACACACTTGAAAAGCAAACAAATTTTGAAAACATAAGAGCAAGTACCTAAGAGCCCGTGGATAACCACGGATAGAAAGGGTGCTAACACCTTCCCTTTCTATAAATCTACCTCCCGAACCGAGAAACATCTCGAATAAGGAATTTTGCTATGCTTTTGTCCTTTCCATGTTAGAGAACATAAAAGACGGTGGCGACTCTTGCTTACCGCGACATTTCGCAAACCAGCTTAAAAAAACAGTCAGTTCTATTTCCACCGATCACAATATGCATGCAAGACTTGCTTGAAAAATAAAATCAAAGCGTAGCTCACAAATAACATGTACAAGATAATCTTAACTGAATTTAACACACATGCACATGCCACTCCTAGGGTACGCCTCACTTGGTTGCCTCGAGGTGGTCATCAAGTATAGGGTGTTTTAGAGGTCGCCCTCCTGTCTAAAGATCCAGTTGCCTCGAAACGGTTGCCTCGGATAAAAAGGATCTAGGACATTAGGGTTACCGCTAAGGCGTCCTACTATTGCTTTGGTGACCACACATGTCCCATATAATCGAATTGACCCGAATAACTCCAACGACGGTGCTACCTACTTCTCAATAGGGGGATAGTACTGTCTAAAGGATTCTTACACAGCCTAATTCCTTAGAGTAGGTAGATTTCTCTTGGGTACTTGCTCTTTCAAAAAACAAAAACATCTTTTCGCACCTACACTTTCAAAAAGTTTTCAAACAAATACTTCATACACTCTTGAGGACTGATACAAGAGTTACCTAGAAGTTTTTCAAACTAAACTTTTTCAAAACCCACAAACACTTGAAAAGCAAACATTTTTGAAAACATAGTGAGCAAGTACCTAAGAGCCCGTGGATAACCACGGATAGAAAGGGTGCTAACACCTTCCCTTTCTATAAATCTACCTCCCGAACCGAGAAACATCTCGAAAAGGAATTTTGCTGTGCTTTTGTCCTTTCCATATTGGAGAACATAAAAGACGGTGGCGACTCTTGCTTACCACGACATTTTGCGAACCAGCTTAAAAAACAGTCAGTTCTATTTCCACCGATCACAGGGATCTGGTAATCAAGCGCATTATCTTACCTCAAGGTGATCCCAGGGGCAAATGGACCCCTACCTACGAAGGGGCATTTGTGGTTAAGAACATTTTCTCAGGAGGAGCTATGATTCTAACCACCATGGATGGTGACGACCTTCCTCATCCCGTCAATACATACATAGTGAAAAGATACTACACATAATCAAAGACCCGCTAGGTCGACTGGCCTAGGAAAAAATAAGGGCTTCCCGGCGAACCAAAAGGGTTCGGGCAAAAATAAGAGATGAAAATGAAAAAATCTGTACACCCGGCAAGTCGAAAACCTGAAAAGGCGGCTTGGGCAAAAAAGGGTATCCCGGTGGACTGAAAACCCGAAAGGGAGGTCCAGGAAAAAATTAGGGATCAAAGCGTAACACTATGTCTCATTAGATCACCTTGCATCCAGACTTCGGTATCGACTATCAAGCTCGGACGACACTAATCAATCTGATCTACCTTCAACCAGTAGCAAAGTGATGAGATGCTCGAGGACATAAAGGCAATAGCAGAGTTGGAACCCAGTGGGATTATTCGCATAACTGTTTTGTTTTCTTTTTCACAAACTGTGTAAATTCGATTGTTCGGCGGTGTTCTCCTACTAGGACGTCATCATCTTGTACAAAAATGCATATTTACACCAAACTTCAAATCAATACAATTCATTTTCAAAGAAATTTCAAACTGTTTTTCCTTTATCTGTTTTGTTTTTGCAAAGAACATCCAATGTTCATTTTTGATATATGCATTTGACATTAATTGCGGTTCATAAATGTTTACATGCGGAACAAAAGACGATTACTGGTAATATCAGAAACAGGGGCAATAAGAATTGTCCAAGCTTTACAGTTGCTCGATCCACCAGGTACAAAGGTAGATTTAGTTGAAGAATATGGCTAAAGTACTTTCACTCCCCGCAGAGTAAGACAGTAATGTTGACTCTTCCCAGCTGAGACTTGCAACTGTGAATGAATTGGTAATATTCTCCCCAAGCAGAGTTTATCTACCATCAACACTGAAAAGGTTAATATCCCCGGCAGTCTTAATATTCACCAACGGAGTATAAGAATATTCCCCGGCAGAATACAAAATATCCCCAGTGGAGTTTGAAATTTTTCCCATCGCAGTCTGAAAAAGCTTCCCCAGTGGAGTTTGGAGAATCATCCCCAGTAGACTTTGGAAGATTATCCCCAGCAAGTTCAAAGGATTATCCCCATTAGAGCCTTAAAGGTTATCCCCAGTGAAGTCACAACTGAAAGGTCATCCCCAGCTGAAGTTCTTTCCTTTCACAAACAAGAAGTCAATCCCCAACAGGATTCAGTATCACCAACAACGGTAATTCATCCCCAGCGGAATTTATCGGTGGAATCCTCAGCAGAGCATCTCTTCCCCACAGAGAAATCTTCTCACCAGTTTATTCCTCAATGGAGTTATCCTCTCCTGCAGGTTTATTCTTGCAATCATCTTCGTTCGCCATTCCCAGCGGAAACGAAGAATCCAACTCTTTTCTCCAACAGCTATCTGAGACTTATTTTCCCCAGCTAAAACATTACATTTCCATACATCATGGTACATGCATATACGCATCATACAACACAATCTCATTTATTTTGAGAACATCATTGCTTGATATATATCATGCATTGCATACGACTGACCTTTACCTTTCAGGAAAGATGCAGTTAAGTTCTCAGCTATGTCGAACTACTGACCGATTCTTAAATCTCAACTGAATTATTCTCGGTTGAATTACAGATAAGGTTCTAAATCTCGATAATTCTCCTCCGTCGAAGTGTGGACGAGTTCTTAAATCTCAACAGAATTATCCTCCGTTGAAGTAAAGACAAGTCCTAGATCTCGATGAAGATGTTTCACCCAGTCGAACTACCGATCGGTTCTTAAATCTCAACTGAATTATTCTCGGTTGAATTACAGATAAGGTTCTAAATCTCGACAATTTTCCTCCGTCGAAGTGTGGACAAGTTCTTAAATCTCAACAGAATTATCCTCCATTGAAGTACAAACAGTCCTAGATCTCGATGAAAATGTTTCCCTCAGTCAAACTACTGTCCAGTTCTTAAATCTCAACTGAATTATTCTCGGTTGAATTACAGATAAGGTTCTAAATCTCGACAATTTTCGTCCGTCGTAGTGTGGACGAGTTCTTAAATCTCAACAGAATTATTCTCCGTTGAAGTACAGACAGTTCCTAGATCTCGATGAAGATGTTTCCCTCAGTCGAAGTACTAACCAGTTCTTAAATCTCAATTGAATTAGTCTCGGTTGAATTATAGATAAGGTTCTAAATCTCGACAATTTTCCTCTGTCGTAGTGTGGACGAGTTCTTAAATCTCAACAGAATTATTCTCTGTTGAAGTACAGACAGTTCCTAGATCTCGATGAAGATGTTTCCCTCAGTCGAAGTACTGACCGGTTCTTAAATCTGAACTGAATTAGTCTCGGTTGAATTACAGATAAGGTTCTAAATCTCGACAATTTTCCTCCGTCGTAGTGTGAACGAGTTCTTAAATCTCAACAGAATTATTCTCCGTTGAAGTACAGACAGTTCATAGATCTCGATGAAGATGTTTCCCTCAGTCGAAGTACTAACCGGTTCTTAAATCTCAACTGAATTAGTCTCGGTTGAATTATAGATAAGGTTCTAAATCTTGACAATTTTCCTCCGTCGTAGTGTGGACGAGTTCTTAAATCTCAACAGAATTATTCTCTGTTCAAGTACAGACAGTTCCTAGATCTTGATGAAGATGTTTCCCTCAGTTGAAGTACTGACCGGTTCTTAAATCTCAACTAAATTAGTCTCGGTTGAATTACAGATAAGGTTCTAAATCTCGATAATTTTCCTCCGTCATAGTGTGAACGAGTTCTTAATTCTCAACAGAATTATTCTCCGTTGAAGTATAGACAGTTCCTAGATCTCGATGAAGATGTTTCTCTTAGTCGTAATACTGACCGGTTCTTAAATCTCAACTGAATTAGTCTCGGTTGAATTACAGATAAGGTTCTAAATCTCGGCAATTCTCCTCAGTCGAAGTACTGACCGGTTCTTAAATCTCAACTGAATTAGTCTCGACTGAATTACAGATAAGGTTCTAGATCTCGACAGATTTCCCCCCAGTTGAATTACAGACAAGTCCTTAAACCCCAGCAGAGATGTTCTCTCAGTTGGAGTACAGGCAAGTTCCTAAATATCAACAAGATCAGACTTCCCCAACAGAATCTTCCACAACAATAGGTATGCAAGTTCTCACTAAGGATTCTCTTATGCGGTCGACACTCGTGCAGATGGCATATTTAAGCCCATCCTCCCGCCAGAAATATCCAAATGGAATCTGTAATCCTATTCCCGACATCACAAGGTTGATACCACTTCATGCGAGTGCAAATTTCTGGGCTCTCTAGTGTTCAATCATCTTCCTCCTTCGAATCACGAAAGGCACGAAAGCCAATCTACATCCTCAGGTTTAAGAAGATTGAACAAGGGCAGTTGTTGTACCCTAAAATTTTCCCTCTCATATTTCCCAAGATATTGCAAGAAAAATCTCCAAGTGGCTCAAGGTTGCTCAAGAGTTGGACAGTCAATCTATCTCCTAAGGCAGTCTACCCCAAATTAGGGTTTTGGATTGCATCAAGATATTTGATTCCAAATGACTTCAAGTGCTCCCCAATGTCCTAATATGTTCTCAAGGTCATCCATGTCATGTTTCAAGCCTTGCAGAGGAAGTTTGCTCAGTCAATTGCTCAAAGGGTCCAAAAATCGACGGTGCTAGGGCAAAAGTCAACTGTGACCTACAAATAGTCAAACTTCAAGATTTTTTGTCAACATTCTCATTTTGAAGGATATTTAATAATTTGATAAAGGGTTGATCATGATTCATCAAGGATTGCTCAAAATTCATCAAGACTCAAAAGTTGCTAAATTGGGGTTTTGTAGGAAAAATCAACTCAACTTTAACCAAGCATAACTTTCTCATACTTTATGAGAAATGACCTATCCAAAGCTCATTTTGAATAGGATGCAATTTCATACAATCCATATTCATACCCTAAGATCAAGAAATGCACTCACAAGAAGTTACAAATTTGGACATTATAGGTCATTTTTGAAAGTCAACAAAAATACATTTTTTTCCCAAAGCTTATAACTTGAGAATGGAATATCAAAATGAGATGATACGAAAAGGGTTGGTTAGAGGACATCTCAAGATTTCTAAAAAGTCATAGAACACTTCCAAAAGTTAAAAATTGAAGAAGTTATGCATTGTTGAAGTTGGGCATTTTTGCAAAATTACCAAAAGTCAACTATCCCCAAAACTTCAAATTTTGTCAAATGGGCCCATTCTTTTCCACTTGATTTGAGCTTGCATACTTTTACATGTGTCCTAGATTCAGCCATGAGCCCATATTTTATTTTTATTATTTAATTTGATTTTTATTGAATTTATTCATTTTAAATCAAAATTAAATCATATAAAATCTAAAACCTTGATAACATGAGATTTTTTTGCTATTTCAGGATTTGATTCTCATCATTATCATCATCAAACTCGGATCTCACCAATTCATGTGAAAAAGATTGAGATTTGGACAAATTTGGCAAGTTGTAAAGAGGAGATCAAATCAAATCCCAAGGCATTGATATGGGAAGATTCAAGCCATAATTGTTACCCTAATACACTCCATAGTACATAAGCAAGCAAAACAGATCGAAACAAGGGTTGGAAAGTGCAAGCATAGGCAGAACAAAGTTTGAAAAAAGTGGTAAAAAACTTGAGATCGAAATCGTGCCTAGAGGTGTTTTCAGAAGCCAAGAACTATCCCAATCGCTTCCTGGACGTTCACTGAAGCTAAACCATTCCAAAGCAAGCTTCCTCACACACCACAACACGCTGTAAGTCCCACGTTACCTAGCTCTGTTCTTGGATTCGATTATGTCCATTCTGGCATCATTTGAATGAATTAATTACATATTCATAACCCTCATGTTATTTGCAAACCTTTGGCAATATTCAATTTGGTTTATAGGCGTTGTAACCCCAAAACACCATAGCTTGGGTTGCGCTTTTCTTTTTAGGGATTCTTATTTCAGGTGAAATTGGTCCCTATAATGGGCATGGTCGCACTCAGGAGAAAGAGACGAACCCAACCATGCCTTTGAAGGTCATTTTTATTGCTAGGAAACGGTTTTTGGAATGAGCTGCATTTTTAGCTGCGGATTTAAATCCGCAGGTAAAATTACAGTAGTTGAAGGACAAGGACGAAGAGCTGGCATTCACTCATTGGCCCATTCAAATTTTTTTCGCGCGTTTTATTTGTTCTGACCAATAATTGCTTTTTTGATATATTATTATTATTATGTAATATATTAACAAATGAATCAAGGCAGCGTAGTGGCAAGGCAGGCAAGCATATCACTTTCAGGACCTGGGTTCGAATCCCAGGTCCTCCACTTATTTGATATTTTTCTCCTTCAGGTGATCATGTGCATATCCAGGCTTGAAGAGTATCATGCACCATCAAGCATCCAATGGCCAGATGGACAAAGGCCAAATCCGGTGGCCAGGATATGAAGGTCTACCATGGTCCAAGTCAACACGCGCTCACCAGATTTCAAAAAAAGTCCAACAGGGCCAGTGTTTTGGGCTTCAATTTGCTTCTCAAACTCCCAGTTTCAGGCCCATACCCCATTTTTCTTAAATATTTTGCTTATTTATTTTGTTTTAATTATTTGTTTTATTATTTCTATTTAATTTCTAACCAATTAAAAAAATTCTTTTTCTTTATAAAATAAAAAAACACAAAATATTTTCTTTATCAAATCAAATTTTAATTTTAATTTTATTTTATTAATAAACACTAATTAAATTAACTTAGGTTTTAATTAGAATAACTTTAACATATTTTTGTAAATAATTAAAATTAAATTAGACTTAATTAGGTTTTTTACTAATTCAATTAATTTTTATTTTCTTTCTTAAAATACCAAAAACCCCAAAATGAATTATTTTCTTAATCAATTAATTTATTAACTTAGTAATTAATTTAGGTTAATTTCTTTCTTAAAATAAAAACAACAAAAAGACCTCTTCTTTAATAAAAAGGGTCAAAACCCTAATTGCGCTCGATTTAATTTCCCGCACACGATTTATTTATTTTCATCATATTAATGTACTTGCTCCCAGATTGTAATAGTTTAATAGGACTTTTATTATTTTTTATCGCTTTATTTATTTTTTAAAGGGTTTGTCTTTGGCGATGTAAATACCCGACGCCTTGTAATTTAAATTCTGCAATTTATTTTCCGCAAATTATAACGGTTAGATGTTTGATAATAGGATGGCATGACAAGACTGGATGTTTTAACCTAAAATCAACTTAGATCACCCTTAACATGTACAAAGATAAAATTAACTGAAAACGACACACTCGCACATGCGCACTCTTAGGGTACACCCCACTTGGTTGCCTTCGTACGCGGTCATTGAGTATAGGTCACTTTAGAGGTCGCCCTCTTGTCTAAAAGATCATAGTCGCCTTGAAACGGTTGCCTCGGATATTATTGCCTCAAACAAATGATCTAAGACATTAGGTTTACCACTAAGGCGTCCTAACATTACTTTGGTGACCGTAAGCCCCTAATTCGAATTGACCCTTAAACTCCGATGACGGTGCTACCTACTCATCAATAGTGGGATAGCATTGTCTAAAGGAAGATATCATAGAACGATTCCTTTTTCGAGTAGGTAGATGGTTCTTAGATACTTGCTCTTTCAAAAACAAAACTTTCACACTTACACTCCTTTTCGAACAAAGTTTTCAAAACACTTCATTACACTCTTGAGGACAGAAGCAAGAGTTAAATCGAAGTTTTAAAACAAAAACCTTTTCAAACCCACAAGTACAAAGAAAGCAATATTTTGAAAAAAATTGAGCAAGTACCTAAGAGCCCATGGATAACCACAGATAGAAAGGGTGCTAACACCTTCCCTTTCTATAATCTACCCCCCGAACCTGAGAAATATCTCGAAAGAGAAATTTTTCTGTGCTTTTTTCCTTTCCTTGTTGGATAAAATAAAAGTCGGTGGCGACTCTTGCTTACCGCGACATTTTGCAAAAACAAACGCAAAACGCAAACCAGCATTCCAAAAAACAGTCAGTTCTTCCCACCGTATCACATGTACCATTGGAGCAGAACTCCCATCTCAAAAATTTGCCAATTAATAGAGGCATCAACAAGGAATAAGCCTTTATCTCAAAATTCGCCAATACATGCCATCTCAACGAGCATAAGCTCCATCTCAAAAATGCAATGTATTCGACACAACCATGAATGTAATAACAACACCCAAGTTAACAACATCTCAAATTAACAACATCTCAAAAGCATCTCAATTTAACAACATCTCAAAAGCATCTCAACGTATCTTCATCAACATCTCATATCATCATAATAATTCATTAAAAATCATTTATTTATTATAAATCATCAACACAACATCATTAATAACTTCTCACTAACAACTCAGTTGTACATTAATACCACAATAGTTCATACTGCTATTCTGTAATCCTTACATCAATATTGTCACTAATCCTACTGTTATAATTGAAATAACGGCCTCTAGGCATCTCATCTTCATTATTCTGTACAAAACCAACGCAACAACCAACACAACTTCTGATAACACAACTTCTGACAACATAACTTCTAACCAACACAACTTCTGACAACACAACTTCTGACAACACAACTTCTGACTAACACAACTTCTGACCAACACAACTTCTGACAACACAACTTCTGACAACATAACTTTTGGCAACACAACTTCTGACCAAGACAACTTCTGACAACACAACTTCTGACAACACAACTTATGGCAACACAAATTCTGACAACACAACTTCTGACCAACACAACTTCTGACCAATACAACTTCTGACAACACAACTTCTGACAACACAAATTCTGACCAACACAACTTCTGACCAACCCAACTTCTGACAACCCAACTTCTGACAACACAACTTCTGACCAACACAACTTCTGACCAACACAACTTCTGACAATACAACTTCTGACAACACAACTTCTGACAACACAACTTCTAACAAACACAACTTCTACCATCAGAACTTCTACTTTTTACTAATCCTACTATTTTGATTCTTAGCCTGATATGAACTTAACTAAAAGCAGTATGACTAACTCTATCCTCAATTTAATTAAATAGGAATACCCCTTCTCCTTGCAGTGTGCCACTCGACACTCTTTATCATCACCATGTGCCTTGCACATTCCTTTCCTAATTTTCCCAGCACGTTAAAACACAGTATGGTATATTGGGATTTTAGTTACTTTTTATTACCTATACATGTATATATGTGATATCACATCACTAAAGCTAGTACACATATATGTATTCACTAGCTGCAAATTAATAATATATGGTAGTAAAATCATTTGGTACATTCTAACTACTTTATATTATGATACATGGGTACCAGTAATTAACTTTCTCTGTTATCCTTCGCGTAGCCTCGATTACCAATCTCCTTTTTAATTCCAACCAATACCACATATATTTTACAGAAATTTAATAATTATACTAACCCAGAATAATTTTTTCGACAATCAATTAACCTCAATAATTTCAATATCAATCCACAACAGTCAAACACAACCAGAAACAACAATTGATCCATGGAAAAATTCATATACCTAATCCCACATATCAAACATCGTGAACCAAATTATAAAGTCGGAACCCCACCTTTACCTTTGATTGAAGGTCACTCTATAATCTTCCGGTTGAATTCTCGTTTTTCCGTTTTTCCACTTTTTTCCAGCAGCTTGCACGTTCTCCTCTCAATCCTTATTCTTCTACTGCTTCTTTCTTTCTAACAACAATAAAATAACCCTATTATTCTTTATTCCTTATTAGGCTCAAATTAATACACCCCCTTATTACTTTTATTCCTTCAAAAACAAGCCCACATCCAATAATATTATAATTCTAATATTATTTCTCCATTTAATAAAATAAATCCAATTAATCATAACACATCTTCACAAATATTCCAAAAATAATTTAATTAAATAATTAATTAAATTACGGGTGTTACACACTTCACGTCCATCTGACATATGTGACATCTGTTTATTTTTGCTAGACCAATAACCAACCTGATTGTTTCGATCCTAGTAACAGGTGTAAAAATTTCATCGAAGTCTATTCCTTCTTTCTATAGAAATCCTTTTGCCACAAGCCTTGCTTTGTGTCGAGTTACTTTCCCTTTGGGATTCATTTTCAATTTCTATACCCACTTGACATCAATTTACTTCTTGCCTTGAGGAAATTCGACAAGTGACCAAGTGTTGTTGTCTTTGATAGACTTTACTTCTTTGTTCATTGTTTTCACCCAATTCGAATCCTTCAATGCTTCAGCTGCATTGACAGGTTCGACATCTGCAAAGAAAGCATAATGTACCAACTCACCTTCATTATCTATCACATCATATGATGTAATCACACAATATTGTAATCTTGCAGGCATGCATCTTGTTCTTTAAGGTCTGCTTGTACTTGGTTAATCTATAACTGTTGGTTCCTCTTGTCGAACTTCTCTTTCGAATTGAGTTTCTGGTTCTTCAAGTAGGACTTCCATTGAATCTTTCTTAACTTTTTCAGTCCAATCTCATTCTTTAGCTCATCTATGATCACGTCCCTGTTGATCACAATCTGCTTGTTCACTGGGTCAAACAACTTATAACCTCCTGTCGAATGATATCCAACTAGAATCATTTGATTCGACTTGTCATTAAGTTTTCTTCTCAACTGATCTGGCACATTGTTGTACCTCAAAATTTTCCCTCTCATTCTTCAAGGCCTTTCTCACAAGGATTCTCAAGGTTCAAGCATGCACAAGTACTTTGGAATTTTCCAGTACCAAAATTAAAAGGAAACTGTCAAAAATGGAGAAAACAGATAAAAATATTATTTTTACAAAATTTAGAGAAATACAAGTGTTCTTCATTTCAGCTCCTTCGATTGGCCTTTTGGCCTCTTTTGATGCAAGCTTGGCTTGCATCCTTCGACTGGGCATGGGCCTCTGGTACATTTTGGTTTGGATTCACAAGGAAAAAAGCCTCTTGTAATCTATTTCATTTCCAAGGCAAAAGGCTCTCTTTTAGAATCCTTTGATTTGCACTTTTTGTTCCATATATGCCTCTTTCGAATCTGAACCTTTTGTCCTCCTACATGCACCTTTCGTTTGGACATGTTGGTTCCATTTATACAAGCTTAGTTTGAACATAGATCTTTTACATGTTGGCATGAAGTCACAAGACAGGGACCCTCTATGTACACTCTTTTGTTTGACCACATGTAACCCCTGGCATGCAAGCCTTCGATTGGACATGAGCCACCTTCACACAAAAGCTTCGATTGGAGTTTTGGTTCCCTTCGAATCAGGATCTTTCAAACCCAATTATGAATCCTTCGACGCAGTCTTCTTTAGTACATTTCTAGAACTCTTTGACACAAGTGGAAAATAGGATTTTGAAAGAACACTGATCAAATATTTGGACCATGCTACATGATCTTACTTTACTAGCCTTAATGCTTGTATTTCACTCCATAATTAATTGCTTACATTTTGGATTAAGCTATTGTCCAGGTGATTAAGCCTTTGCCTAGAAGTTTTTTTGTATGAAAGTGAACTTGCTAGTACAAATCCTGTCCCAAGCCCATGCTTTGCTTAAATCCTGTTTGTACTTCACCATAAGTCAGGGAAGTCAGCCCCTTTTAACCAACAACTTCAGTACTTCACCTTGGGATCTTGGAAAATCTGACATAGCTTAATATTCACGTTTCAGCCAAGCCACATCTTTGTTTAAACTCCTAAACCTTTTCTCTATAAATAGAGAAACCATTGACAAAGAAAGGGTCCAGATTTTTGCTAGAGAAAAAAATCATAAAAAATCCTCAAACACTCAAACTCTCCCATATTCTAAAACTCTCCAACATTCTCAAACCTTCAAAACTCTAAGATTTTTTTTCATAAAAAAGCCTCAGTAGTGTACCTTTCGATTCACTTCCCCTAAATTGTAGCCACCTTCGATTCACGCATCACCACCATATACTCTCTTTTGATTCAGTGACTGCCCAAACCAAGCAGTAAAAGAACTAGCTTCAGGAAGATCCCCGCAAAGCTCCTTCCACCATCAAAGAAGTCACCTACAACTCTTTCGGTTAAACACTTCAAGAGGTAAGTTCTCTCTAAACTTGGAACTCTTTCATTTAAACATCATATGCACACGCCAATAAAGAAAAATGTAAATATTTCTAGACCATGTTTTAGCATTAGATTCTGATTGCCCATATGCTGAAAACTCAACCTTAATTAGTTATACTTTGGACTTTGAGACCCATTGGTTTTTGTGCTAACCCCTAGACTGTAGTTATGTTTGGATGTTGCATTTTAAGAACTTGAGACAAGTTTGTTATACCCTTCGATTGGCTAGCTGCACAAGCCTTTCGAATCACAATTTGAGGGACTAATATGCTTACAAGGAGTCAGCAAGGAGCCTGTGGAAAAGCCAGAACCTTGTTGTTTCCAGGCCTCAGACGAAAGCCATAACCTTTCTGTTTCTATGCCTCAAACGAAAGATAGAACCTTGCTGACTCCAACCCCCAGTCGAAGGAGACAAAGGAAAATCGAAGGGCATGACTCCACTGACTCCAACCCCCAGTCGAAGGAGACAAAGGAAAATCGAAGGGCATGACTCCACTGACTCCAACCCCCCAGTCGAAGGAGACAAATGAAAATCGAAGGACATGACTCCACTGACTCCAACCCCTAGTCGAAGGAGACAAAGGAAAATCGAAGGGCATGACTCCACTGACTCCAGACCCCAAATCGAAGGAAACCAAAGAACACATAATCGAAGGGTGTTCCTCCCTGAATCGAAAGACCCTTTTTTTTCTTCTTTTTTTTCTTGCCTTTATTTTATTTTTGACTTTATAATTTCATGCTATTCAATATGGTTGTAATAGTGTAAGGTTTTATCTTTTTGCATTTTATTATTTTTGTATGCTTGCTAGTAAAATAGGAAATGCATGGCAAGATAAAATCAACAAGTAGGCAACCCCTAATCAAACACTAAATGCATGCGAATCAAACACACTATTCATACATGCACCCCTAGGGTAATTCCACTTGTTGCCTTATAAAAAATTGTCATGTTATACATGTGGGATGTCTTAGCAAAAACAGTCGAAATACAAGATCATGGTCCCTCGATGACGCTATAAATTTTGCCTTACAAGTGATCTTACTCCCTACAAGAGAATGCTAAGATATCTCACAACATTTCTACCATGACTATACGATGACCCACGTCCGTCCCTTCACATCCAACGATGGGGCTTCTTACCAAATCAATGGTAAGATAGCAACATCTAAAGGAGGAGGAAAAACACATCTAAGACCTTTTGAGTAGGTAGATTACTTTTAGTTACTTGCTCAATTTCAAAATAAACATCCTTGCTATTTTCAAAAACAATCACATACACTTTCAAAACACTTTCCAAAGCTCAACACTTTGTATACGTTCTTATGAACGGGAACTATTACAAAGTTTGCCTAAACGATGGCACCTTTTCAAAATACTTTCAAAAACCACATAAAGCATATTTTTCAAACAGAAGCAAGTGATCTAGCAAGTAACTAAGAGCCCATGGAAAACTATGGATGAAAAGGGTGCTAATACCTTCCCTTTTCATAATCTACCCCCCAAACTCAAGAAAATATCTCAAAGGTCTTTCCTGTGCTTTTTCAACTTTCCTTTTGGATAAAAGAAAAGTCGATGGCGAATCTTGCTAACCGCAACATTTGCGATAAAACGCAAAAACTTCAAGTCAGTTCTCCCACCGTATCACAGAACTGGCGACTCTGTTGGGGAAGAAATAAGAAGTGAGGTTACCTTAGGGTTTAGATCACATTTACTTGCTTACATTGTTTGACTTGTTTGCTTTACATTATGGTTCTTTGTTTGGGTTTGAATCCTCCATCCGAATTTGGGAAACATTATAGGTAAATAGAAATACATTATGGAAATTGTGCGGGGTATACCGACATGGTCTAGGCAATATCTATGTTAGTGTGACATATTTGTGGGTACCGATAGCCTTTGAGTTATTCAAAGAGAATACGGGGCCGCTGAGTGATGTCATGAAGCACTAATGAACTTCTAGAACCCCTTACTTGACCAACTTGGCCTTTAGGATGTAGTGAGATGACCGACTTTGGTGCAGTCTGAAGTTGGTAGATACTCGATACTACACTCATTTAGGTTTGGTTTCTTGGGATATTTCGGTCGCCATTAAAGAGGCTTGAGCTGAAACAATGACCGAGGAAACAATCCAGTGATATTGAGCTCCTTAGGGTTACTATCATTAGAACAGGTTGAGCCAACTAAACTTCAAGAGGGTACTTACCTATAAAACCCCATGCAAGCCTAAACTAAGAACTTGTTTGATTTGCTTGTATATTCATACTTGTACATAACATCATGAACATCATATGCATCCACTAACCATTTCAAGGATTTTGGAGATTCATCTTTGTTCTTGTTTTGTAGGATATGGATTCAGTTCGCAGGAAAACTATCCAAATCAACCTTGTAAGAATTCCTCCACAACTCAAGGAGCTAGCTTCAAGGATCCCTGAGAACTCTCCATTCACCGAGAGGCATGGTCGTCTACTCAACTTGGTCACCTCCAACACAGAGGAGGATATGATGAAAGTGCTCTTCCAGTTCTTTGATCCTTTGCATCATTGCTTCACATTCCCTGACTATCAGCTTGTGCCCACTTTGGAAGAATTCTCTCAACTCTTGAGAATTCCTATTCTCAATCAACTACCTTTCAACAGTATGGAAAGAGATCCAAAGCCAGAAGAGATTGCTCAAGCTCTGCACTTGCACTCATCTGATGTCACAACTCATTGGGAGACTAGAAGTGGTGTCAAAGGTTTCTTAGCAAAGTTTCTGTTTGAGAAAGCCCAAAGCTGTTGGAATTCCCTAGACTTGCAAGCTTTTAAGGATATTGTGGATCTTCTTATCTATGGAATGGTCTTGTTCCCTAATCCTGACCAACTCATAGATGTGAGTGCCGTCAAAATCTTCATGTCACGCAATCCGGTGCCTACATTGCTAGGGGATATCCTACACTCTTTTCACACTCGCGCGATGAGGAAAAGAGGTGTCCTTATATGTTGCACTCCCTTCCTGGCAAGATGGTTTATTTCTCATCTTCCCCAATCAGACTTAAAGAATGAGCAAGGATTAAGGTGGTCATAAAGTTTAATGACGCTCAAACATTCATATATTCATTGGTGCTCTCGATCCAAAGAGAATGTTATCATTGTTGACCGTTGTGGGGAATTCCCTAATGTTACTCTACTTGGCATTAGGGGAGGCATCACCTATAACCCATGATTGGCTCTAAGACATTTTGGTTATGCTCGAAGGGATGGCCCATATGATATGTTGATTCAAGGCTTGGTATTCGACTACGACAACGACGATCAAGGACTTCGCCGGAGATTCATCCGAGCTTGGAGGATGCTAAACAAGGTGGATAGCAAGACTTTGGGACACAAGAATTTCATCCCTCTTGAGCCTTACCTCAAGTGGATACGAACCCGCGCTCAAGGTCTTATGATGCCTTATCCTTCCATTCTCCCAGTGATTATTGAGCCTGTTAAGGAAGGAGAAGTTCCATACACTATCCTACATCCTGACATGCCCACATCTCTTGAAGACCTACAAAGGGATTGGATACAGCTCAAAGGAGAGCAAGATACTTTCGAAGCCCAATTCTATGCAAGCGAGAAGAAGGTTTTGGAACTCACTAGGCTACTTCATGAGGAGCAGACTCTAAATGCCTACATAGCACCAAAGAGGATGCGCACTACTTTTTTATCTTAGAGTGTTGTATTATTTTGCCCAAGGGGCATTGATGTACTCAAATTTTATCTTATTAATATAACGTGTGTTTATTTTTGTTTAAAAAAAATTTGAATTATTAAATCCTTGAAAGCATTGCATGTATACATATCATTCATCATAACATAAACAGGTCTTTTGCAACGAGTTTCCTCATCTCTCTACTATTTATTTCAGTAAGATGGATCTCGAACAGACGGTCAAAGATCTTCAAGCTCAAAACATGCAGTTTCAACAGTTACTCATGACCCTAGCCAAGGGGCAAGATGAGTTGAAGACTCTGTTAGCTGAAGAAAGAAAGAAGAAAACAAAGAAAGCCAATGGGGTTTTGAATATGGGGAGAAGATTTCAGGGACAGACTAGAAGAACCTTGAATTTTGCAACCACTTCCGGGGAAGGAGAAGGGAAAGGAAAAGAAACATCGGTTCCGTCAGAATTTGAAGAGGAGGAAGAAGAGGAAGACTACTCTGAGGAACAATACCCTCCGGTTGATGATAAGTACAGACATCTTGAAGAGCGTTTAAGCGCTATGAAATACAAAGGGTACCAGGTCTAGACTTTGAAGAATTGGGGCTAGTATCGGGAATTGTGATCCCACCAAAGTTCAAAGTGACTTTGTTTACAAAATATGATGGAGTGTCATGTCCTAAAATGCACCTCCGATCATACGTGAGAAAGATTCAGCCGCACTCTGCCGATAAAGACCTGTGGGTGCATTTTTTCCAAGATAGTTTATCCGGAACACAACTCGATTGGTTTTACCAGTTAGAAAGGGCCGACGTCCACAACTGGGAAGATCTTGCCGCAACTTTCTATAAACAATACCAGTATAATGAAGATTTGGCACCTACCCGTACTCAACTTCAGAGTATGGCTATGGCTTCAAATGAGGGTTTCAAAGATTACGCGCAGAAATGGAGAGATCTAGCTGGGAGAGTGAAATCCCCTCTGTCTGAAAGGGAGTTGGTGGATATGTTCTTAGGCACTCTATCGGGCCCTTTCTTTAACCATTTGATTGGGAGCTCATATGTTGGGTTTACTGAGTTAATACTAACCGGAGAGAGGGTGGAAGCTAGCATAAAAAGTGGAAAGATTCAGAAGGATTCGTCTGCCTCTACAACTGTGAGAAAGCCTTTCATCGGGAAGAAGGAGGTAGCTGCTGTTTATCCATAAAGGAATCAAGGGAGAGATGAACGCCGACCAATGGTAGGGGCCATTATGATCCCAAAGCCTACATCTGATCAACCAAGAAGTAACCAACCGAGGGTGGAAAGGCCAGTCCGACAATTCACCATAATTAATATGACTCTAGCCCAGGTTTTACCACATCTTCTGAAATCTAATCTGACAACTTTAAAAGAAGCTCCAAAAAATCCCAACACTGCGTCCCCTCATTATCACCCAAATGCCAGATGCGCATATCATTCCGAAAGTCCGGGTCACGACACTAACAACTGTTGGGCCTTGACAAACAAAATTCAAGACCTCATAGATGCAAAATAAATTGAGTTTGATGCACCCGAGAAGCCAAATGTCATTTCCACTCCGATGCCTAGGCATGGTCACAACGCCAATGCTACCGAAGAAGATTTGTTTGTTTCTACTGTTGATGAATTCTTGACTCCGCTCCCAATCATTAAGATAAACTTGTTGAAAGCTGGTGTTTTCCTAGGTTGTAATGAAGACTGCCATCATTGCTTATCCTCACCAACTATTTGCCCTCTGTTGAAGACATGCATTCAACGTCTGATAGACCACCAAGAGATTCTGTTGGAAAATGCTCATGTTTCACCTGTTCCTGTTAAAGACGTTTCAATCATAACCATCTCCGCCAATCCTTCCAGGGTCCCCAAAAGACCCGTTAGGATTACATTGGTTCCAAAAACTACTCCTCTTAAGATCACAATGCCCGGGCCGGTCCCGTATGAATCAGACAAAACAGTACCGTGGAATTACGGTGGAGACATCTACTACCATGGTATTAAACAAGATGGGTTGACCGCCGAAGAAGTGAGCTCTGAAGAAGAAGATTCCGACATTAGCAATATTGCCGGAACTAGTAAGATTACCCGTAGCAGTAGAAACTTCTCTCCAGAGATTTCCCCTCCAAAGGTAGTTTTTGGACCCGTGGTTGTTCCGAAGATTACCTCTGTACCAATAATCATATCCGCAAGAGCACCTACCGACAAAGACAACACGAGCCCTGTTGGTATCCCTACCAACACTTCTACTGCTGAAATTCGAGGAAAAAGTATTCAAGAAGAGCCTGTCCGGACGAAGGCTCAACCACTAGCTATCCCTGAAACCTCCAAGAAGGAAATGGAGGAGATCCTGAGGATAATAAAGAAGAGTGACTATGATGTGGTTGAACAGTTGGGGAAAACTCCCTCCAAGATCTCCATTCTAGCATTGCTACTGTGTTCTGAGGCACATGCAAAAGCTCTGGTGAAGTTTCTGAAGACAGCCCATGTGCCACAAGAGACCTCTGCTGACCAATTCCAAGACTGTGTGGCCAGTTTGACAGTTGATAACGGCCTAGGCTTCTCTAATGCTGATTTAAGACCGAGAGGGAGAAAGCACAACGAGGCATTACATGTCTCTGTGGAGTGTAGAGGAACGACTTTGGCCCATGTCTTGGTGGACACGGGTTCATCTTTGAACATTTTACCGAAGAAAGCTCTTGACAGATTGGATTGCGAAGGGCTGACATTGAAACCCAGTAACATAGTTGTGAGAGCTTTTGATGGCTCAAAGAGGATGGTCCACGGGGAGGTGGACATCCCCATAAAGGTGGGAACTCAGACTTTCAACTCAATCTTCTATGTAATGGACATTCGCCCCTCTTACTCCTGTCTGTTAGGATGGCCCTGGATCCATAATGTCGGTGCTGTCACCTCTATACTACACCAGATGCTGAAGTACCCGATCCATGGAAAGATTATCATTGTCCACGAAGAGGAAGAGTACATGATTAGCCACCTAAATTATTTCCGGTATGTGGAATTGGATGGCGAGTTCATTGAAACTCCTTTTCAACATTTCGAAGAAGTTTCTCAAGAGGTAGCAGTAACCAAGGCGGTATCCCAGATCCCCAAGATCACAAGACCTCCGCTTCGGATGTCATATCTAAAGGACGCCAAGGCAGTAGTAGAGGAGGGTGGATGCACCATCTGGGGGGAGCTTCCAGACATTCTGTATAAATCTGACAAGTTTGGCTTAGGGTTTACTTCAAATGCTCAGAAGGCTGTGCATTGTTCCCGTGTCGGAGGGCCACCTCTGAAGATTAGCAACCAAGAAGCCAATGCAGTGGAAGATGGTGAAGAAGATGGCAGCTTGGAGGATTGGATATTTCCTACTGTCAACGGAGGACTTCGCAATTGGGAACCCAGAGAGTTTGTCCCAATAACTTTCATATCTCAGTAATTTATCTTTTACATTTCTGTTGGACTTGTAATATTCACAAATAATTCGCACATTAAAAACCTTGTGTATTACCCGAGGCACAACGGTTCATTTGTAAGGGTTTTTATTTCATCTTCATATAAAATTCAATGAATCATGGACGTTTTTTCACATAAAAACCTTTTGTGCTCATTGTCTTTCTTTTACATTTTATTGTTTAAAGATGGTTGTACCCTTACACACACCCACACTCACAAATGAAGGTACCCCTCCATTCCGGATCCCATGGGTAACGATACTGCTATGGCCTTTAGTGACTCTGAAGATCTAATATACCAAGCCGAATACGAAGGTGAAGAAGATTGTGAAGTACCAGGGGAATTGGTCAGACTACTATAATAAGAGGAAAGAGCTATTCAACCTCATGAGGAACCGTTGGATACAATCAACTTGGGTACCGAGGAAGATAAAAAGGAAATCAAGGTGGGTGCCAATCTAGAGCCGAGTGTCAAGGAGCGTCTAATTCAGCTATTGCATGATTATGTTGAGATCTTTTCCTGGTCATACGAAGACATGCCAGGACTTGATACAGACATCGTGGTACATCGTCTACCCACAAGAGAAGATTGTCCACCAGTGAAACAAAAAGTCTACCGCATGAGACCTGACATGTCAGAGAAGATCAAAGCGGAAGTCATGAAACAGTTCAATGCTGGATTTTTGGCTGTCACTTCCTATCCTTAATGGGTTGCCAACATTGTTCCCGTGCCTAAAAAGGACGGCAAAGTATGAAAGTGCATGGATTATAGAGATTTAAACAGGGTCAGCCCTAAAGATGATTTTCCACTTCCCCACATCGATATCCTGGTTGACAATACAACCCAGCACAAAGTATTTTCCTTCATGGAAGGATTCTCAGGTTATAACCAAATCAAAATGGAACCCGAGGACATGGAGAAAACTACATTTGTCACACAGTGGGGCACATTCTGCTACAAAGTGATGCCATTCGGACTGAAGAATGTTGGGTCAACCTATCAATGCGCCATGGTAGCCTTATTTCATGATATGATACATCATGAGATAGAGGTCTATGTAGATGACATGATAACCCAATGACAAACTGAAGAGGAACACCTTGATCACTTGCAAAAGTTGTTTGTGAGATTGAAGGAGTACAAACTAAGGTTGAATCCAAACAAGTGTACATTCGGAGTCCGGTCCGGTAAACTCTTAGGTTTTGTTTTCAGCAACAAAGGCATCTAGGTTGATCCTGCCAAGGTTAAAGAGATACAAGAAATGCCTGCTCCTCGTACTGAGAAGGAAGTCAGAGGATTCTTGGGACGCCTGAACTATATTGCCAAATTCATTTCTCACCTAACAGCTACTTGTGAGCCAATCTTCAAACTATTGAAGAAAGATCAAGTAGTCAGATGGAACGATGAATGCCAGATTGCTTTTGAGAAGATCAAAGAGTACTTACAAGAGCCTCCTATTTTGATGCCACCAGTCGAGGGAAGACCACTGATCATGTATCTGATCGTTTTAGAGAACTCAATGGGGTGTGTATTGGGGTAGCATGACGAGTCTGGCCGAAAAGAGCATGCTATTTACTACCTAAGCAAAAAGTTTACCGACTGTGATACTAGATATTCATTGCTCGAGAAAACTTGTTGCACTCTGGCATGGGCTTCTCGTCGGCTAAGACAGTATATTTTAACTCATACTACCTTGTTGATATCTAAGATGGATCCGATAAAGTACATCTTCGAAAAGCCTTCTCTGTCTGGGAGGATAGCTAGATGGAAGATGATCCTAACAGAATATGACATACAGTACACTACCCAGAAAGCTATAAAGGGCAGTGTGTTATCTGACCATCTTGCTCATCAAGCCGTAGAAGATTATCAGTCCATGAAGTTTGAATTCCCGGATGAAGACATCATGACATTAGACAACTGTGAAGAAATCATACCATATGACGGACCTGAACAAGGATCCCGATGGACCCTATTCTTTGATGGAGCCTCCAATGCACTTGGTAATGGTATCGGCGTTGTACTCATATCTCCGGAAGGGTGTCACACTCCCTTTACTGCCAGACTTCGCTTCAATTGTACAAACAATATGGCGGAGTATGAAGAATGCATCTTTAGTCTCAAGGCTGCCATAGACTTGGGAATCAAATCTTTAGATGTGTTTGGAGATTCAGCTTTGGTCATCATCCAGATCAAAGGAGAAAGGGACACCAAGCACCCAAACCTTATCCCTTACAAAGAACATGTCTTAACATTGCTACCACATTTTGAGCAGATCACCTTCGAGCATTTCCCGCGAGAAGAAAATCAGCTAGCAGATGCTCTAGCCACAATGTCATCTATGTTTAAACTTAATTGGGATAACGAGGCTCCCCAGATCACCATTGAACGAATGGACGAACCAGCACACTGTCACGAGATTAATACTGAAGAAGTAGTGGACCAGCCTTGGTTTCATGAAGTCAAGAGGTATCTCGAGGCTCAAGAATATCCAGAAGAAGCTTCAATCAATGATAAAAAGTTCTTAAGGAGATTCTCTACTAAGTTCTTCCTGAGTAATGGTATCCTATACAAACGTAATCATGACTCCATTCTGCTCCGGTGTGTGGATAAGATTGAAGCTGAAAATATCATGGCTGAATTACACGAAGGTACTTTTGGCACCCACTCCAGTGGGCATACGATGGCAAAGAAAATCCTATGGGCAGGCTATTATTGGTCTACCATGGAAGCAGACTGTTATCAACACTCTCGGACCTGTCATAAGTGTCAAATTTATGCGGACAAGGTACACGTACCTCCGGTTCCTCTAAATGTCTTGACGGCTCCTTGGCCCTTTGCTATGTGGGGAATCGATATGATTGGGGAGATCAAGCCTACAGCCTCCAATGGACACTGTTTCATTCTAGTGGCCATTGATCATTTCACAAAGTGGGTCGAAGCAGCTTCCTTCACATCCGTTACTAAGAATGTTGTTTCCCGCTTCATCAAGCAGAATCTCGTTTGCCGGTACGGTATCCCAAAAAGGATCATCACTGATAATGGTACCAACCTTAACAATACTATGATCGCCGCCTTGTGCAAGCAGTTCAAGATTCAGCATCACAATTCATCCCCCTATCGGCCAAAGATGAATGGTGTCGTTGAAGCTGCAAATAAAAACATTAAAAAGATCATACAAAAAATGACAGTCACCTACAAGGACTGGCATGAGATGCTACCATTTGCTCTCCATGGGTATTGTACCACGGCTCGCACATCAACTGGGGCAACACCCTATTCTTTGGTTTACAGCATGGAGGTTGTCTTGCCTATTGAGGTTCAGATCCCCTCTTTGAGAATTATGAACGATGCAGGTTTGAATGAGGACGATTGGATCCAGACTCGACTTGATCAACTAAACTTAATTAATGAAAAGAGACTTACTTCTGTTTTCCATGGTAAAATGTATCAAAAATGAATGATCAAGGATTTCAACAAGAAAGTCAGACGCCAAGTATATCAGGTTAGAGATCTAGTGATCAAGTGCATCATCTTGCCACAAAGTGATCCCAGGGGAAAATAGACTCCTACCTATGAAGGACCATTTGTAATCAAGAACATATTCTCCGGTGGGGCAATGATCTTAACCACCATGGATAGTGACGACCTGCCACACCCTGCGAACGCGGACATAGTCAAAAGATACTACACATAAGAGACCCGCTAGGTTAACACACCTAGGCAAAACAGGGGCATCCCAGCGAACCAAAAAGGTTCGGGAAAAAATTAGGGATAAAATATAAAATAATCTGTACACCCGGCAAGTTGAAAACCTGAAAAGGCGACTTGGGCAAAAAAGGGTTTCCCGGTGGACTGAAAACCCGAAAGGGCGGTCCAGGAAAAAGTTAGGGAATTAAAGCGTATGATTATGTCCCTTCGGATCACTTTGTGGACAACCTCTTGACTTCCACTGACAAACTCGAAGTTTCTGATCAATTCAATCATCTTCGGATGAAGCCACAAATAGGTAAGATATTCAGAGATACGAAGGCTATAGCAGAATGGAAACCCCATGGGATTAGTGCACATAGCTATCTATCTTTGTATGAAGTTTTTGTTGCCCTTTTATGGCACCATTCTCTTACTAGAATATTTGTCTCCCTTGTACAAAATATTTATTCATAGTCAAAATACAAAGTTATCTCTTTGAAATTACAAAAAACTATTTGTCTTTTTCTTTACACTTGGTTTTATTTGCAAAAGCGTCCAGCGATTCATTAATGAACATATGCATTTGAACATAATTACTGTTTACAAACAAACAAAATGCGAAAGACAATTACTGATAGGTTGAAAGAGCCGAAAAACATCTCTAGACTATTCCATAAGCAATCCCCACAATACATCATTTAGATCCTCGACGGAACTAAAACTTCAAGTTATTAATCCCCGGTAGAGAGCGTCAATTTTCTCAGGATTCCTCAAAATAATATATGGCATTGCTCTCACAACAGAATACAGTTAGTAATTCAGCTTCCAGACATGAAAGATCAACATGTCCCCGACAATTTTCAGGGATTTGATTTCCTCAATCAGACAGCAATACAGTAAATCAGCTTACATGCGCATACATTACATCCATATATCATAAAACATTGATAAAGCACATATATTGCACCATACATTTCATAAAACATAACTTTGTATTTCAGCTAACATTTTACCCTTTTCAGGATAAGATTAACAACTACCATTAACAATATTCTCTCAGATACAATTCAGATACGCTCCAGACACGGATGCCATTCTGATACTCATTCAGATTCAAACTTCATATACAATACAGATACGCTCCAGACACGGATGCCATTCTGATACTCATTCAGATTTAGATACAGCACATATACGCTCCAGACACGGATGCCATTCTGTTACTCATTCAGATTCATACTTCAAGATACAATATGGATACGCTCCAGACACGGATGTCATTCTGATACTCATTCAGATTCAGATACAACACAGATACGCTCCAGACATAGATGCCATTCTGATACTCATTTAGATTCAGATACAGAACAGATACGCTCTAGACACGAATGCCATTCTATTACTCATTCAGATTCAGACTTCAAGATACAATACGAATACACTCCATACACAGATGCCATTCTAATACTCATTCAGATTCAGATACAACACAGATACGCTCCAGACACGGATGCCATTCTGATACTCATTCAGATTTAGATACAGCACAGATACGCTCTAGACACGGATGGCATTTTATTACTCATTCAGATTCAGACTTCAAGATATAGTACGGATACGCTCCAGACACAGATGCCATTCTGATTCTCATTCAGACTTTAAGTCCAGATACAGTTCAGATACGTTCCAGATACGGATGCCATCCTGATACTCATTCAGATTAAGCTTTCAGATATAATTCAGATACGCTCTAGATACGGATGCCATCCTGATACTCATTCAGATTCAGCTTTCAGATCTAATTCAGATACGCTCCAGATACGGATGTCATCCTGATACTCATTCAGATTCAGCCTTCAGATACAATACAGATACACTCCAGATATGGACGCCATTCTGATACTTATTCAGCTCTCAGATACAACACATATACGCTCCAGACACGGATGTTATTCTGTTACTCATTCAGATTCAGACTTCAAGATATAATACGAATACGCTCCAGACACGGATGCCATTCTGATACTCATTCATATTCAGATACAACACAGATACGCTCCAGACACGGATGCCATTCTGATACTCATTCAGATTCAGATACATCACAGATACACTCCAGACACGGATTCCATTATGTTACTCATTCAGATTCAGACTTCAAGATACAGTACGGATACGCTCTAGACACAGATTCCATTCTAATACTCATTCAGATTCAAATACAGCACAGATACGCTCCAGACACGGATGCCATTCTGATACTCATTCGGATTCAGATACAGCATAGATACGCTCCAGACACGGATGCCATTTTGTTACTCATTCAGATTCAGACTTCAAGATACAGTACAGATACGCTCCAAACACATATGCCATTCTGATTCTCATTTAGACTTCAAGTCCAGATACAGTTCAGATATGCTCCAAATACGGATTCCATCCTGATACTCATTCAGATTCAACTTTCAGATATAATTCAGATACGCTCCAGATACAGATGCCATCCTGATACTCATGCATATTCATCTTTCATATATAATTCAGATACACTCCAGATACGGATGCCATCCTGATACTCATTCAGATCCAGCCTTCAGATACAATACAGATACGCTCCAGACACGGTCGCCATTTTGATACTTATTCAGCTCTCAGATACAGTACAGATACTCTCTAGATGCGGACGCCAGTTAGAAACTCATTCAGTTGCAACTTTCAGATACAGTTCAGATATGCTTCAAACACGAATGCCATTCTGATACTCATTCAGTTTCTCTTTCAGATTCGGAAATCACTTTTGGATGGCATCTACAAGCCCATCTCCAACAACTTTCTATCACCTCTCCAAATGGCATCTTTAAGCCCATTCCCTCTACCATCACATCACCGAGTGCAAATTTCCGGGCATTCTAGTGTCCAATCATCTTCCACCTTCGAGTCACGAATGGTAAAACTCGCCAATCTAACTCTTCAGGCTTAAGAATATTGAACATGGGCAGCTGTTGTACCCCAAAATTTGCCCTCTCATTCTTCAAGGCCTTTCTCACAAGGATTCTCAAGGTTCAAGCTTGCACAAGTACTTTGTAATTTTCCAGTACCAAAATTAAAAGGAAACTGTCAAAAAGGGAGAAAACAGATAAAAATATTATTTTGACAAAATTTAGAGAAATATAAGTGTTCTTTGTTTCAGCTCCTTCGATTGGCCTTTTGGCCTCTTTTGGTGCAAGCTTGGCTTGCATCCTTCGACTGGGCATGGGCCTATGGCACATTTTGGTTTGGATTCACAAGGAAAAAAGCCTCTTGTAATCTATTTCATTTCTAAGGCAAAAGGCTCTCTTTTAGCATCCTTCGATTTTCACTTTTTGTTCCCTATATGCCTCTTTCGAATCTGAACCTTTTGTCCTCCTACATGCACCTTTCGTTTGGACATGTTGGTTCCCTTTATACAAGCTTCGTTTGAACATAGATCTTTTACATGTTGGCATGAAGTCACAAGACAGGGACCCTCTATGTACACTCTTTCGTTTGACCACATGTAACCCCTGGCATGCAAGCCTTCGATTGGACATGAGCCACCTTCACACAAAAGATTCGATTGGAGTTTCGGTTCCCTTCGAATCAGCATCTTTCAAACCCAACTCTGAATCCTTCGACGCAGTCTGCTTTAGTACATTTCTAGAACTCTTCGACACAAGTGGAAAATAGGATTTTGAAAGAACACTGATCAAATCTTTGGACCATGCTACATGATCTTAGTTTACAATCCTTAATGCTTGTATTTCACTCCATAATTAATTGCTTACATTTTGGATTAAGCTATTGTCTAGGTGATTAAGCCTTTGTCTAGAAGTTTTTTTGTATGAAAGTGAACTTGCTAGTACAAATCATGTCCCAAGCCCATGCTTTGCTTAAATCCTATTTGTACTTCACCATAAGTCAGGGAAGTCATCCCCTTTTAACCAACAACTTCAGTATTTCACCTTGGGATCTTGTAAAATCTGACATAGCTTAATATTCACGTTTTATCCAAGCTACATCTTTGTTTAAACTCCCAAACCTTTTCTATATAAATAGAGAAACCATTGACAAAGAAAGGGTCTAGATTTTTTCTAGAGAAAAAAATCATAAAAAATCCTCAAACACTCAAACTCTCCCATATTCTCAAACTCTCCAACATTCTCAAACCTTCAAAACTCTAAGATTTTTTTTTCATAAAAAAGCCTCAGTAGTGTACCTTTCGATTCACTTCCCCTAAATTGTAGCCACCTTCAATTCACCCATCACCGTCATATACTCTCTTTCGATTCAGTGACTGCCCAAACCAAGCAGTAACAGAACTAGCTTCAGGAAGATCCCTGCAAATCTCCCTCCACCATCAAAGAAGTCACCTACAACTCTTTCGGTTAAACACTTCAAGAGGTAAGTTCTCTCTAAACTTGGAACTCTTTCATTTAAGCATCATATGCACACGCCAATAAAGAAAAATGTAGATATTTCTAGACCATGTTTCAGCATTAGATTCTGACTGCCCATATGCTGAAAACTCAACCTTAATTAGTTATACTTTGGACTTTGAGACCCATTGGTTTTTGTGCTAACCCCTGGACTGTAGTTATGTTTGGATGTTGCATTTTAAGAACTTGAGACAGGTTTGTTATACCCTTCGATTGGCTAGCTGCACAAGCCTTTCGAATCACAATTTGAGGGCCTAATATGCTTACAATGAGTCAGCAAGGAGCATGTGGAAAAGCCAGAACCTTGTTGTTTCCAGGCCTCAGACGAAAGCCATAACCTTTCCGTTTCCAAGCCTCAAACGAAAGATAGAACCTTGCTGACTCCAACCCCCAGTCGAAGGAGACAAAGGAAAATCGAAGGGCATGACTCCACTGACTCCAACCCCCAGTCGAAGGAGACAAAGGAAAGTCTAAGGGCATGACTCCACTGACTCCAACCCCCAGTCGAAGGAGACAAAGGAAAATCGAAGGGCATGACTCCACTGACTCCAACCCCCAGTCAAAGGAGACAAAGGAAAATCGAAGGGCATGACTCCACTGACTCCAGACCCCAAATCGAAGGAAACCAAAGAACACAGAATCGAAGGGTGTTCCTGCCTGAATCGAAAGACCCTTTTTTTTCTCTTTTTTTTCTTGCCTTTATTTTATTTTTGCCTTTATAATTTCATTCTATTCAATATGGTTGAAATATCGTAGGGTTTTATCTTTTTGCATTTTATTATTTTTGTATGCTTGCTAGTAAAATAGGAAATGCATGGCAAGATAAAATCAACAAGTAGACAACCCCTAATCAAAGACTAAATGCATGCGAATCAAACATACTATTCATACATGCACCCCTAGTGTAATTCCACTTGTTGCCTTATAAAAAATTATCATGTTATGCATATGGGATGTCTTAGCAAAAACAATCTAAATACAAGATCATAGTCCCTCGATGATGCTATAAATGCTGCCTTACAAGTGATCTTAGTCCCTACAGGAGAATGCTAAGATATCTCACAACATTGCTATCATGACTATATGATGACCCACGTCCGTCCCTTCACATCCAACGATGGGGATTCTTACCAAATCAATGGTAAGATAACAACATCTAAAGGAGGAGGAAAAACACATCTAATACCTTTTGAGTAGGTAAATTACTTTTAGTTACTTGCTCAATTTCAAAACAAACATCCTTGCTATTTTCAAAAACAATCACATACACTTTCAAAACACTTTCCAAACATGAAATATTTTCAAAAGCTCAACACTTTGTATACGTTCTTATGAACGAGAACTATTACAAAGTTTGCCTAAACGATGACACATTTTCAAAATACTTTCAAAAACCACACAAAGCACATTTTTCAAACAAAAGAAAGTGATCTAGCAAGTAACTAAGAGCCCATGGAAAACCATGGATGAAAAGGGTGCTAATACCTTCCCTTTTCATAATCTACCCCCCGAACTCAAGAAAATATCTCAAAGGTCTTTCCTGTGCTTTTTCACCTTTCCTTTTGGATAAAAGAAAAGTCGGTGGTGACTCTTGCTAACCGCAACATTTATGATAAAACACGAAAACCTCAAGTCAGTTCTCCCACCTTATCACACAGATGTCTATGTGCAATATGTCCAAATACCTTCAGAAGACTCAAGCTAGGCTTCACGCCAGACCAACATTCTTCTGGAGTAATTCCTTCTAGCTTCTTCGTAGGACATCTATTCAAAATGTATGTTGCATTCGACACAACTTCACCCAAAAACTCTTTAGGTAAATTCTTGCCTTTCAACATACTTCTCACCATATTCATGATGGTTCGATTCTTCCTTTCTGCAGTTCCATTATGATGTAGAGTATAGGGTGGCATCACTTCATGCATAATCCCTTCCTTTTCACATAATATGTCAAAGTCTTTTGGCACATACTCTTCACCACCATCAATTCTCAAAACTTTAAGTTTTCAACCACTTTGTCTTTCGACCATAGACTTAAACTTGGCAAATACCTCGATCACTTCACTTTTCTTCTTGATCAGGTAAGTCCACAGCTTTCAACTGAAATCATCTATGAATGTAATAAAGTATTTGTTACTTCCCATCGAATCCACCTGGATTGGACACATACATCAGATTATATGACTTCAAGAATAACCTTCGACATGCTTCCTGCATCCTTGTTGAAGTTGTTCTTGTGTTGCTTCGCCTGCACACATTCCTCACATAGCTCATTTAGAATGTCAATTTCTGGAAATCCTAAAACCATATTTCTTCTCTTCAAATCTCTGATGTCTTTGAAGTTGAGATGGCCTAGTCGGTAATTCCATATCCATTCATCTCTTCTAGCTACAGTTGAAAGGAACTTGTGATCCATCACATTTAGTTCTATCTTGAAGGTTCTATTATGAGACATAAGAGCCTTCAAGATTAATCTTCCATTTGCGCCGACGAATCTCATCATCTTATCTTTGACTGAAACTTTATAATTCTTTTCGATCAACTGCCCTATACTGAGCAATTTGCTCTTCATGCCTGGTATGTACAACACATGGGAAATTACTGACCTCTTACCATCTTTCACCATAATCATAACATCACCAATACCTTCAGCTTCTAGATTATTGTCATTTGCGAATTTTACCATATTTTTCATTGAGGGCTTTATGTTGACAAACCAGTCTTTCCTTTCAGACATATGTGATGACCATTCTGAATCCAAGTACCATTGGTCCTTGAATCTATCTTCATCTGTTGTTGTGACCATCACCATCATTTCTTCTTCTTCATGTTTTGCAAAATTTGCATCACTTTCTTGATTCTTTCATTTTTATGGACAATCACTCGAATAGTGACCATACTTATGACAATTGTAACATTGAATGTGACTCTTGTCAGGTTTTCGACCACCACCTCTTCCTCTATTTGCAACACCACCTCTTTGGTTGCCTTGGTATAGTCTTCTCTGATTCGACACGTTTCCTTCGTTCTAGTTTCCTCTACCAGTCAATTTGTTATAGTCGCCTCTACCTCTGTCGAACATGTAACACGGTGGGAGAACTGACTTGGGTGTTTTGTGTTTGCTCGCAATTGTTGCGAATAGTAAGAGTCGCCACCGACTTTTCTTTTATCCAATAAGGAAAGGTTGAAAAGAACAGGAAAGACCTTTTGAGATATTTTCTTGAGTTCGGGGGGTAGGTTATGGAAAGGGAAAGTATTAGCACCCTTTCTATCCGTAGTTATCTACGGGCTCTTAGTTGATTGCTAGATCACTTGCTTTTTGTTTGAAAGTGTATTTGTGATGTGGGGTTTGAAAGTATTTTGTAAAAGAATGTCTTTGTAATGGTTCTCGTCTCTATAAGAACGCGTACAAAGTGTTTTCTCTTTTGGTAAAATGTTTCAAAGTCAAGTGTTGGTGTATAAAATATTTTGTTGTGAACAAGCGAGCAACTAGGAGTAATCTACCTACTCAAAAGGTCTTAAATGTTCTTTTCCTCCTCCTTTAGATATTGTTATCTTACCATTGATTTGGTAAGAAGCCCCATCATTGGATGTGAAGGGATGGGCGATGGACGTTTGTATAGTCATATAAGGAAACTTATGAGACGTTTTAGCAATGTCGTTTTAGAGACTAGATCGTTTTACCAAAGGCAATCATCAAGGGACATCGAGGGACTATGATCTTTTATCGAGGGTCTTTGCTAAAACGTCTATATTCGAGGGACATGACTATTTTCTGATAGGCAACAAAATGAGATTACCCTAAGGGTGCTAGTGTGTTTGGTTTACATGCATTTAGTCTTGATTAGGGTTATCTATTTGTTGATTTCATATCTTGCCATACACACCTTAATTACTAGTATTTATATTTGAAAACAATAAATTGCAAAAATGTAAAGTCCTACGCTATTACATCATTTAGGGATGGGGGTACATAATTACAAATGGGGATTTGCAAGAATTTAAATCCTAATTATCTATTACAACCATATAGAATTGTGTAATATGAAAAAAGGAAAGGACTTATTTTGAAGATGATTTTTTTGTCTTAATAAATTAAAAGAAAAAAGGAAATAATTAGTTAATAAAAAGAAAAAAATTTGTGTCCTTTTTTATATTAATAAATAGTACTAAGGAAAAATAAAGAGAAAAAGGATCAGCATGTTGCTGAAAGAAAAATAAAGAGGACCAGAAGTTCTGATGCCAGGCGCGCTGTGGTTCAGCAAGAAATGTCAGAGGTGATCAGAAGTTCTAGGTTGATGTCATTGGAATCCTGAAAGAAACGTTAGAGGGCAAAAACAGAAGTTCTGGGTTGTGTTTAGATAGAGATCAAAAAGTTAGAAGTTCTGTATTATGTTAAACAGTGAGTAAAATCAGAAGTTCTATGTTGTGTTAAATAGTGAGTAAAAATCAGAAGTTTTGTGCGTGTTAACAGTGAGTGAAAATCAGAAGTTCTGTGTTATGTTAAACAGTGAGTAAAAATCAGAAGTTCTGTGCGTGTTAACAGTGAGTGAAAATCAGAAGTTCAGTGTGTATTAACAGTGAGTAAAAACCATAAGTTTTGTGTGTGTTAACAATGAGTAAAATCAGAAGTTCTGTGCATGTTAACAGTGAATGAAAATCAGAAGTTTTGTGTTGTGCTAAAACAGTGGGAAAGAAAAACCCAGAAGTTCTGTGTTACACTTCAACCCCTTCCTTACATTAATCAGCTCATCAGTAACTTATCCAGTTCTTAACATTAGCAAATCAGAAAGACAAAAGCACAACAGTTCATAGAAGTTTTAATCCTAATTCTGAACCTAGATTTATTCAAGAAGTTCTGATCCACTGTTTTTTCTACTTATGCAATGATATGACAATATCAGTACTATGATACTTACATATTTAATGATGTTCTGAATGAAAAGATGCAAAGTCAGAAAGACTTACCTTGGATCTGAAGCGTGTGTTTGGGACTTGAGTTCCTGCCTTTAGATGTTCTGGAGTCAGCAAGAACAACAGAACAGAAAAAATGCTATGTTCTTTGATTCAAAGGGAAGAACAAAGGTTTTGGTTTTGTTTGGGAATTTTGAGTTTACGAAAGCTTTATTGTTTTTTTTCTTCTCTTTTTGATGATTTTCTCTCTCTAAAAGCCAACCCCTTGAAAGTGTGATGGAGCAACTTATTTATAGGTGAGTTTGCTGTATTTTTTTGGGGGAAAACAAATGAGATTTAAACCTTTTTGGCATAATTCCCCATTGATTTTTAATCACAACTTTTGTATGTTAATTTGGTACAAATATGGGGTTTGAGAAAGTGCATGCGTGGATCGGATCAGCAACTGGTTGTAGGACTGTGCGTGTTAATAGTGAGTAAAAATCAGAAGTTCTATGTTGTGTTAAACAGTGAGTAAAAATCAGAAGTTCTATGCATGTTAACAGTGAGTGAAAATCAAAAGTTTTATGTGTGTTAACAGTGAGTAAAAACCAGAAGTTATGTGTGTTAACAGTGAGTAAAAATCAGAAGTTTTGTGCGTGTTAACAGTGAATGAAAATCAGAAGTTATGTGTTACACTTCAACTCCTTCCTTACATTAATCATCTCACTAGCAACTTATCCAATTCTTAACAACATAAAATCAGAAAGATAAAAGCACAACAGTTCATAGAAGTTCTAATCCTAATTCTGAGCCTAGCTTTATTCAAGAAGTTCTGATCCACAGTTTTTTCTAGTTATGCAATGATATGACAATATCAATACTATGATACTTACATATTTAATGATGTTCTGAATAAAAAGATGCAAAGTCAGAAAGACTTACCTTAGATCTGAAGCATGTGTTTGGTACTTGAGTTGCTGCCTTCAGATGTTTTGGAGTTAGCAAGAACAACGGAACATAAAAAATGCTATGTTCTTTGATTCAAAGGGAAGAACAAAGGTTTTGGTTTTTTTTGGGAATTCTGAGTTTACGAAAGCTTTACTGTTTTATTTTATCTTTTTGATGATTTTCTCTCTCTAAAAGCCAGCCCCTTGAAAGTGTGATGGAGAAATTTATTTATAGGTGAGTTTGCTGTGTTTTTTTGGGGGGGGAAACAAATGAGATTTAAACCATTTTGGAATACTTCCCCATTTCTTTTTAATCACAGCTTTTGTATGCTAATTTGGTGCAAATATGGGGTTTGAGAAAGTGCAGGCGTGGACAGGATCAACAGCTGGTTGCAGGACTGTGCTATAGCAGGGCAACAGGTTGCTTAAACGAGGTTTTGGGATTTGGTGATGTTCTAATCCCAGAAGACAAGAAGCGTAGCCTCCATATGCTGAAGAGTCATGTTCTGACCGAAGAACATCGCTTCCATATGTTCTGATTGAAGCATCATGTTCTGAACCGTGTTTGCAAATTCTGATTGCACTTGCGTGAAGGTTGGCCCAGAAGTTCTGAAATATCATATTCTCCTAACACTTAGAAAATTTTCTAAATGTTTAGAAATTTGATTTTTTTTTTCAAGGTAATTTCTGATTTTAGGTTTCTTGATGAACCAATTTCTTGTCTTGATGGAATATGATTGTTGGAACTTGGCTTTGATCAAGAAGTCAGAGTTTGACTTTTCAGTGTGTTTTTGACCATTTTGCCCTTGTGAATGACTTTCTTTAGAAAATTATGATTTGAGACTTGAAACTTGCCAGAAGAAAACTTGAGGGTCTCGAATGATCCTTTGAGAAATGAGAGGGCAAATTTTAAGGTACAACAAAACCACTTTCCTTTGCCTTTGGTTTCTTTTGTTGAATGTGCCTGCAAAGCCACATCACTCTTCGACTTGCCTGCAACTCTTTCAGTCGTTCTTTGTTCATGAGATTCAAGCGTCCCTTGAAGCTCTTCCTTTGTCAATTTCGACAAGTATTTCCCCTATTCTATAGCCACCACCACGTGGTCGAACTTAGGAGCCAAGGATCTCAAGATCTTCGAAACAAAAACTCTTGTTGTTAATGTTTCTCCATATACCTTGATTTGATTCACTATTTTGTAACCCTAGTGAAGAAATCATATATGCTTTCACTATCTTCCATTTGAAGCAATTCATACATTCTCTTGTGAGTTTGTAACCCCACTTCTTTCACCTTTTTTGCACCACCAAAAGACTTCTCAAGAACCTCCCAAGCTTATTTTGCATATTCTGAATCACTCACTTTTTCAAAATTTTCTAGACTCGGACATTGATGAATTATAAAGAGTGCTTTATAACTCAGCTTCTCAGATTTTGTGTGTTTCTTCTTTTCTTCTTCTGAAGCGTTTTCTCCAAGCTCTTCTAATCCATCCTTTACAAGATCCTAAAGACCTTGGCAACTGAATAAAACTTTCACATGTTTGCACCAATTCTCATAGTTGTCTACTTTCAGAATTGGTAGAGTTGTTGGATAATGTGCATTCCCATAACTCACCATTGTGAATTCTTCTTCTTCCTCAATCCTTCTTGATTGATACTTCCCTTGAATCGATTAACCGAGCTCTAATACCAGATGTTGGAAATCCACCAAATATCTATGATGAATTTCTGCCAATCTTGATGAACAAGATTGATATCACCACACAATGACAATGAATCATGAGAAAAGAAAAGAAAGAAGACAATCATTTTCTGCAGAGTTCCTCTCTTTCCACAAACTGTGGAAAACTTTATTAATCACCTGCAACTACAAATTTTGTGATTACAATGAATTGACTTGATTAAAAAATTAGGAGTTACTCCCTCTATTTATAGATCTAGGTTAGCCAAAGCCCAAAACTATAAAAGCCCAAAATACCTATTTTGGTACTAAATCAAATCTATCTATTTTAGATCTAAATCAAATATATCTAAATCTAAAACCAATCAAATCTATGTGTAGCTTGCTTCGATCCACAAGCTCTTCGACTGGGCAACCTCCCTTCGACACACACACTGTTTCGACATAATCGAATTACAATTTAACAAAAACCAAAGACTTTATGTAAGAATTTGTAGGTAAATTTGAATGGTAAATTTGAGATGAATGATCTTTGTAGATTTAAGACGATTCTAGAGATGGATATTACGAAAAACCGCAAAAGGACTGATTTGTTCTTATCTTTATGTGACTACTTAAAGAAAGCGATCGAGCATTTTAGAATGCAAGATGATAAAACCGCCAATAATACTTTGGATCGTCACACAAATATTTGAGTTATGCAATGTTTTCAAACTGAAGAAGAAAATAATATGCTGGAAAGTACTCCCTACACAAGTGGGTTTGAAAGCATCATGTATGATATGGTTTGTAGTAAATTAGACTTAACATATGAAGTTAGCATATTAAGTTGGTTTATAGTCATTCATGGTTCAATTCATTGGGAATATTTAAAGTGGGTATTGAGATATTTGAATGGTTCATTAATGTGAGGTTTGAAATACACAAAGGAAGACACTTTGGAAGGTTTTATGGATGTAGGTCATGCATGAAATGTGGAAACTAGAAAATATGTTTTTGGTTTTTTGTTTATGTTATTTGGAATAGCAATATGTTGGAAGGCAAATTAATAACCGATGGTTGTTTTTCTACTACTTAAGCGGAATATATTACCCTTATTAAAGGAGGCATGTAAGTCATATGGTTGAGAAGCATGATTGATCAGTTAGGGATCACTCGAGAATGTGTAAATATACATTGTGATAGTAAAAGTGTAATTTATGAATGAGCTAATATCCAAGTGTATAATGAGAGGACAAAGCATAATGACACTCATTTTCACTTCATATGTGACAGGATCGGGTCAATGGAAATTTTGATTCATAAGGTGGCTTCGAAAGAGAATTTAGTCGACGCGTTCACCAAATCATTTTCTAGATCAAGATCCAAGAATTGCTTGGACTTGGTCAAGTTTTTTGAAGAATGACTCATATATTTTTGATAAAGTGACAAGGTGGTTGATGGATAAATTGACATAACCTTTAATTTTAAAGACAATGTAGAGAGTTGTGGTAATCTGACTTCAAACCCAATATGGGATGTTTCGCAAAAATGAATTGTGTTTGACATAAATATATTGTGTTTCAAGAATACTTTGTGCCCTGGAGGAACACTATGAGTTCATGTGTGTTTTCCTTAAACGGACGGTGTTTCATGGAAATACAATGTGTTTCCTCTTACACATATAAAAAACACTTTTTCAGCCTTTTTGAGTTTTGAATTAAGAGAGATGAAATCCCAGTGAAAAAAAAACTTAGAGAAACATAAGAATGAATTCTTACGATTCATTATTTTAAAAATTGATGGGAATTTGAGATATATAAGAAGATTGAAATACACGTTTAAACATTTTGAATTTGTATGGTTCATGTATTAATAGTTTTAATTTTTACTTAAGACCATTTATTTCAGTTATTGTTTTTTTTACCTCAGATCAAAAAATTGAATATGGTTGAACATTTCAATCACCCAACATTATTAGAATATCTAATTTGAAAAATACCTTTTAAAGAGATTGAGGTTTATCCTTTTGTCTTATTCAATAACTACTCGATCGGTTTTCAATTAATAGTAGATGAATCTTTGTAGTTGAATATTTTGCTATCATATTTCCCTCAAGTCATTGTATATTCATAGAACAAAATAAAAACAGGCTTCCTATCATGATTAATAAAAATCCAATTTATTTTTATTCATGAGTTTCACCCTTACATCATTGAAAAACATTTAAGTCAAGTTTGTTAAATTGTAATTCATAGTATCGAAATTATGGATGTCGAAGGGTTTAGAGGTGGATCGAAGCAGGTTGTTCAAAGGAAGCCATTGCCCAGTCGAATAGCTTGCGGATCAAAGCAAGCTGCACACAAATTAGATTTGTTTTAAATTTAGATAGATTTGATTTAAGTCTAAAATATAATAGATTTGATTTAGTACCAAAATAAGTATTTTGGGCTTTTATAGTTTTGGGCTTAGGGAGCAAGCTAAATCTATAAATAGAGGGAGTAACCCCTAATTTTATAATTAAGTAAATTAAGTTGTATTCACAGAATTTGTAGTTGCAAGTTGTTGTACCCCAAAATTTTCCCTCCCACTTTTACTCAAGGCATGCTCATTGAATTTCAGAATTGCTCAAGGATGACCAAGAATTGACCAGACAAATTCTCCTCCTAAGCAATGAACCTCTAACTAGGGTTTCACTTTTCATCAAGATGTGTAAGATCCAAAGGTCTCAAATGTTTTCCATGGCCCTAATATTCCTTCAAGGTTATCCATGACAGATTTCATACCTTACACTACAAGTTTGCTCAGTCAATTGCTCAAATGCTGGAAAATCAACTGTACTAGGTCAAAAGTCAATTGTGGCCTATATACAATCAAACTTCAAGATTTTTGCTCAACATCAATATTTTGAAGTGATATCCATCATTTGATCAATAGTTGATCATGATTCCTCAAGAAATACTCCTAATCTATCAAAAGTCAAGAATTGCTAAATTAGGGTTTCTATAGGAAAAGTCAATTGAAATTTGACCAGGCATAACTTTCACATACTTCATCCATTTTCCCCAACCAAAGCTCATTTTGAAGAGAATCCAATTATCTACAACTTCTATTTTTCCCTCAAGTCCAAGAGATACACCATTTGAAAGATACAAGGTCATACATTACAGGTCATATTCAGAAAGTCAACAAAAGGCACTTTTTGTCAAGACCATTTACATCAAGATAAAGTCTTAAAATGCAAAATTGATCAAAATAGGGATTTAAGTAGACATATTGGGATTTCCAAAAAGTCCCAGATCATCACCATGAGATAAAATTGAGCAATTTATGGCTTGCCCAAGTTGGGAAAATTTTGGAAATTTCAAGAATTATGCATTGGACAAATTTGAACTTTTAGGTCAATGGCCTAACTTCTTGGACTTCAAACACATTCTTAAACTTATAAGGGACCTCTAATATCATTCTTACAATGCCTTGCAAGTTATAGCTATTTTATTCACATTTTATTTTATTTTATTCAAATAAATACAAAATAAAAGGCATAAAATAATAAATATTTATTTTGGGCATATGGGCTAACATTTTGGATCAGCCTTGGGCCCATAAATTCGTGCCAAGATGTCCAGGTGCATGCAAGTATGGAAAGGGCAAGTTTTGCAAAGTTTGGAAGCTTTTTAATTTGTTGGATTTTAGTATGAAAGCATGGCTTTATGGATTGGATTCTTGCCGTATTTCTTTGTCACCTCTATCTCCTCTATATAAGGGTGGTCTTTGCAAGCCAAACTTACGCTACACACTGCCTAGAAGAGCCACAAAAAATTACAAAAAAATCCAACAAAGTTGTGAAATTCAAACAACTGATCCAGCCATATTCAACTCTCTCTAAGCATTCCATCAACTCCCTGGAGGCTCCAGAAGTCCATTCCAATCATCACATAAGCCCAATGCACCCTAAAACGCACGCACGACATATCTCCATTTTGGTATTTTTTTTTATAATCTCAAACTCTTTCTACATGTAGTATAAACTAATTATCTTTACATGTTCATGTTTTTGTAGTTGTTTGTTGATGTTCTAACATATTTCATGTGAGTTATAGTGCCGGGATCATAGATCACCATTATTAAGGCTTAAGAGCATTTAAGCTTCAGATTCGTTGATACAGGGACTTTCGAGACAAAAGGCCATCGCCATTGAACTCGTAGCATGCGAAATAGGGGGGTAGCCTTAATCTTGAGTCTTGATTTTGATTTTTTGTAGGTTTAAGGTTTTGATGTAGCCGGAGAAGGTGACCAGAGTTTGACTCCGGAACCCCTACAATTGGTTGAATTCGATGGAGTCCGCGTGGCAGAATGATACAATTCTATTGGTCCACTGAAGCTAGCGCGCACGTTTTTATTTTTTTTTTGAATATATTTGACTTTGTTTTATATATAATATAATGCGTTGGTTATGATACACGAATGGTAAAGTAGCTCAGATAGCAAGGCGTGTGTGTGCAAAGAGAAAGGACCTGGGTTCAATACCCAGGTCGTGCATTTGGATTTTTCTAACATTTTCTTGCAGGATACCATGCATTGCATCCCTAAGCACGCGCCATGGACCATCAGATCCACGTCTTCCAATGTCAACGCAACCAAATCCAAGAGCTTCAACGTGAGATTCACCATACGCCCTCAAGGCTTCTCCTCACTGAATCCCAATACATCCTCTGGGCTCCCTCACTTATGGGCCAAACAAATTTCAATATACTCCCCCCCTGTTTATTAATCAGCACCAGGCCCATTAGCTTTCTTATTTGTTTTATTTTAATATTTACTTCATTTTAATCTTTTTTTTAACAAATCATAAAAATCAAAATATTAAATAGACTTAGGTTTTCTTAAATTAATTTCAATTTTGTAATTTAATTTATTTAATCATTTTGACATTACTTTATAATTTTAAAATAATTAAAACTAGGTTCATTTAATTCAAATATTTTTCTTAGCAAAAAATACAAAAAAAAATGTTAGATTTTGTATAGAATTTAATTTCGATTAATAACTTTCTTTTTATTTTTATTAATTAAATTTAGGTTTAATTTAGTTTAATATTTTCCTAAGTAGACAAAACAACAAAAAGGTTTTCTTATTTTACTTAGAAACATTTTAGGGTCCAAGACGTCTTCTCCATTTCACGCGCGTTCATTATTTCCTGTCTTTCTTTTTTCATATTTTTGTATCTGCTGATGGAATGTAATAGATAATTAACTAGGGCTTTACTGCTTTTCTTTATTTTCTTTCCCCCATTTGGACATGTATATACCCCCTCCCCGAAGCATTGTAATAGCATAGGATTTACAATTCCCGCATTTTGTATTGCTTTCATATTAACTGCTAGATGTATGACTAATAGGATTGTATGGCAAAGATTAAAATCAAAATGCTAGAAAACCTAATAACAAAGATAAATGAACTGAATATAACACACATTTCACATATACACCTCTAGGGTACCCCACTTCAGTTGCCTTCGGAAAATAGTCACAACTCTCGAAACGTGAGAGGTTTTAGTGGCTACCCTCTGGTTCAAAAAGATCATAAGTCCCTCGATGACCCTTTCGATGTTGCCTCGGTAAAAATATGATCTTAGAACCCTAGGGTAGTTACTAAAGCTTCTTGCCTAGTTTCCTTTGTGTCTATAAAAAACGTCCCTTCGAATATCCCTCATACATCCAACGATAGGGCTACCTACTCACTAATAGTAGGATAGCACTGTCTAAAGGATAGGAGGAAAAGAACTAACCTTTTCGAGTATAAGTAAATAGCTGTTAGATGCTTGCTCAAAACAAACTTTTACACTTACACAAAAAACATTTCAAAAACATTCGCTTTGTCAAACACTCTTGAGGACTTATACAAGAGTTATCATAAAGTGGATCGTCGCACTAAGGCATTTCAAATACTTTTAAAAAACACAAAGCACACGGTATTTCAAAAATGAGCTAAGCATCTAAGAGCCTGTAGATAACTACGGATGTAAAGGGTGTTAACACTTTCCCTTTCCATAATTAACCCCCCTTACTCAGAAAATTCTCGAAAAGGTCTTTTTCTGTTCTTTTCACCCTTTCCATAACTTGGATAAAAGAAAAGTCAGTGGCGACTCTTGCTCATCGTAACATTTGCAAACACAAACGCAAAACCAGTATAACAGTCAGTTTTACCACCGTATCACACAAGTGAATAACAAAGTTTTCCATAGTTTGTGGGCAGAGAGAACCTCTGCAGAAAATAATTGTCTTCTTTCTTTTATTTTCTTTTCTCATAATTCATTGTCATTTTGTAGTGATATCAATCTTGTACATCAAGATTGGTAGAAATTCATCATAGATATTTTGGTGGATTTCCAACATCTGGTATCAAGAGATGGGTTTCGATTCAAGGGAAGAATCGATCAAGAACGATTGAGGAAGAAAAAGAAAAAACGATGGAGAATTATGGGAATGCAAATTATCCAGCAACTCTACCAATTCTGAAAGTAGACAACTATAAGAATTGGTGCAAACAGATGAAAGTTTTGTTCAGGGGTCAAGGTTTTTGGGATCTTGTAAAAGATGGATTCAAATCGCTTGGAGAGAATGCTTCAGAAGAAGGAAAGAAGAAACACACAGAAATTGAGAAGCTGAGTTATAAAGCACTCTTTATAATTCATCAATGTGTAAGTCCATAAAATTTTGAAAAAGTGAGTGATTCAGAATTTGCAAAAGAAGCTTAGGATGTACTTGAGAAGTATTTTGGGTTTGTATAAAAGGTGAAAGAAGTGAGGTTACAAACTCACAAGAGAACGTATGAATTACTTAAGATGGAAGATAGTGAGAACATATCTGATTTCTTCACCAGGGTTACAAAAATAGTGAATCAAATCAAGATATGTGGAGAAACATTAACAACAAGAGTCATTGTTTCGAAGATCTTGAGATCTTTGGTTCCTAGGTTCGACCACGTGGTGGTGGCTATAGAAGAGGGGAAAGACTTATCGAAATTGACAAAGGAAGAGCTTCAAGGGAGGCTTGAATTTCATGAAAAAAGAATGAAAGAAAGAGCTGCAGGCAAGTCGAAGAGTGATGTGGCTTTGCAGGCACATTCAACAAAAGAAACCAAAGGCAAAGGAAACTGGCTCGACAGAGGTAGAGGCAACTACAACAAATCGAATGGTAGAGGAAACTAGAACGAAGGAAACATGTCAAATCAAAGAATACCATACCAAGGCAACCAAAGAGGTGGTGTTGCAAATAGAGGAAGAGGTGGTGGTCAAAAACTTGACAAGAGTCACATTTAATGTTACAATTGTCAGAAGTATGGTCACTATTTGAGTGATTGTCCAGAAAAATGAAAGAATCAAGAAAGTGATGCAAGGTTTGCAAAACATGAAGAAGAAGAGATGATGTTAATGGTAACAACAAAATATGAAGATAGATTCAAGGACCAATGGTACTTGGATTTAGGATGCTCATCACATATGCCTGGAAGGAAATACCGGCTTGTCAACATAAAGCCCTCAATGAAAAATATGGTAAAATTCGCAAATGAAAATACCATAGCAGCTGAAGGTATTGGTGAGGTTATGATTATGAGGAAAGATGGTGTTGTACCCCAAAATTTTCCCTATCATATTTCTCAAAACATTGCAAGAAGAATCTCCAAGTTGCTCAAGTTTGCTCAAGAGTGGGTCAGACAAATCATCTCCTAAGGCAGTCAACCCCAAATTAGGGTTTTGTGTTGAATCAATATCCTTGATTCCAAATGACCTCAAATGCTCCCTAATGTCCTAATATGTCCTCAAGGTAATCCATGTCAAATTTCAAGCCTTGCAGAGGAAGTTTGCTTAGTCAATTGCTCAAAGGGTCCAAAAATCGACTGTGCTAGGGCAAAAGTCAACTGTGACCCAAATACAGTCAAACCTCAAGATTTTTTGTCAAAATTCTCATTTTGAAGGATATTTCATCATTTGATCAAGGGTTGATCATGATTCATCAAGGATTGATCAAAATTCATCAAGACTCGAAAGTTGCTAAATTAGGGTTTTGTAGGAAAAGTCAACTCAACTTTGACCAAGCATAACTTTCTCATACTTTATTAGAAATGACTCATCCAAAGCTCATTTTTAAGAGGATGAAATTTCCTACAATCCATCTTCATTCCCCAAGATCATAAAATTCACTCACAAGAAGTTATAAATTTGGACATTATAGGTCATTTTTGAAAGTCAACAAAAACACCTTTTTTCCAAAGCTTATAACTTGAGAATGGAATATCAAAATTAGATTATACCAAAAGGGTTGGTTAGAGGACATCTCAAGATTTCTAAAAAGTCAAAGAACACCTCTAAAAGTTCAAAATTGAAGAAGTTATGCATTGTTGAAGTTGGGCATTTTTGCAAAATTGCCAAAAGTCAACTATCCCCAAAACTTCAAATTTTGTCAAATGGGCCCATTATTTTCCACTTGATTTGAACTTTCCACATTGCACACGTGTCCTAGATTCAGCCTTGTGTCCATTCATCAATTTTATTATTTGATTTGATTTTTTATTGAATTATTTCATTTTTAATCAAATTAAATCAAATTAAATCCAAAAATTGATTGCTTGATATCTTTTTGGCTATTTTAGGACTTAATCATCATCATGATCAGCATCAAACTCGTATCAAGCATTCCATGTGCAAAAAGATTGGATTTTTGGCAAATTAGGCAAGCTTTCAATGGTGGATCAAATCAAATCTCATGGCATTGATGTGCAAGGATTCAATCCACAAATGTTAACCTAATACATCCCATGATACATATAGAAGGCAAAGGCATGAAATTGAGACCTGGAGGCTGCAAGAATAAACAGAACAAAACTTGAAAAAAGTGGGGAAAAAAGCTTGAATTTGAATTCATAGCTAGAGACATTTTCAGGACTTAGCAAGCATCCCAATCGCTTTCTGGACGTTCATTGGAGCTAAACCAATCAAAAGCAAGTGTTCTCACACACCACAAAGCGCTGTAAGTGTCACACGATTCCCTTCTGTACTTGGTTTTGTATCTCAAAAATTATGCATTGTTACAATGAAATAATTGCATATTTGTAATCACCATGCCATTTGCCAGCGTCTGACATTAACCAATTTCATTTATATGATCAATATGGAGATCTGCCATTGCTAGGTTTTCGTCCTTGTTTTTGGGGCTTTTATTTTCAGGTACAATTGGCCATAATAATGGCTATGGTTGTGACTAGCTGGCCAAGACGAACACAACCATGGGTTCAGAATGCATTTCCATGGCGCCTATAGGATTTTAGAGATGCTTGATTTATAGCTACGGACTTTTGTCTGTTGGTATATGCCTGAGTTGTTTTTGCCACGGTTCAACAAAGAAGACGATGGCGTGTCGCTTCCCTATTTGCCCGTTCAAATAGCGCGCACAATTTTTTTGTTTTTCTGGCATATAATTTGTTTTCTTTTATTATATTATTTTTGTATATTACTAACAATTGAAGCAAAGCGTCCTAGTGGCAAGGCAGGCAAGCATATCACTTTCAGGACCTGGGTTCGAATCCCAGGTCCCCACTTCCCTTGTTATTTTTCTTTTTCAAGCAATTGTGTGCATATCCAGATTTGCAGGTTACCATGCACCATCATTCAATCAATTGCCAGTTGACCCAGGGCCAAATCTGGTGGCCAAGATCTGAAGGACCACCATAGGCAAAGTCAGCGCACACACACGGAATCTCAAAAATCAACAGGGCCACCTACATTTGGGCCTCAACATTGCTATTCACACCATGGAAATCAGGCCCAAACATCTTCTCTTTATTTATTTTTAGTATTTGTTTTTATTTATTTAATTGTTTTATTAATTTCTAACCATTTAAAAAATTCTTTTTTTTTTATAAATTAAAACCACAAAAATATTTTCTTCATAAAATCAAATTTTAATTTTTATTAACAAATACTAATTAACTTAATTTAGGTTCTTAATTAGAATAACTTTAACATTTTTATAAATAATTAAAATTAACTAGACATAATTAGATTTTAATTACTAACTTAATCATTTTATTTTCTTTCTTTAAATAACAAAAACCCAAAAATAATTTATTTTTATTTAATTTAGTAATTAATTTAGATTTATTTCTTTCTTAAAATAAAAAACCACAAAATAATTTATTTATCAAATTAAATTCTAACTTTTATTTTTATTAACAAATACTAATTAAATTAATTTAGTTCTTTTTTTAATTAGAATAACTTTAACTTTTTTTGTAAACAATTAAAATTAAATTAGAATTAATTTAGGTTTTAATTACTAACATTAATTTTGATTTCTTTCTTAAAATACCAAAAAAAATCCAAAAATAATTTTTCTCATTTAATTAATTAATTTATTTAATTCAATTTAGTAATTAACTTAGAATTTATTTCTCTCTTAAATAAAAACAACAAAAAAAATTTTTTCTTTAACAAAAAGGGTCAAAACCCTAGAACTTTGCGCTCGATTTAATTTCTCGCATGCGATTTACCTTCTTTTGTCCAATTATGTACTTGCCTCCGGTTTGTAATAGTTAATAGGACCTTTATTTATTTTTTACCGCTTTATTTACTTTTAAAGGGTTTGTCTTTGGCGATGTAAATACCCGACGCCTTGTAATTTAAATTCCGCATTTTATTTTCTGCAAATTATAACTGTTAGATGTTTGATAATAGGAATGCATGACAAGACTGAATGTTTTAACCTAAAATCAACTTAGATCACCCTTAACATGTACAAAGATAAAATTAACTGAAAACAACACACTCGCACATGTGCACTCTTAGGGTACACCCCACTCGGTTGCCTTCGTACGCGGTCATTGAGTATAGGTCACTTTAGAGGTCACCCTCTTGTCCAAAGATCATAGTCGCCTCGAAACGGTTGCCTCGGATATTGTTGCCTCAAAACAAATGATCTAAGACATTAGGGTTACCGCTAAAGCATCCTAACATTGCTTTGGTGACCGTAAGTCCCTAAATTCGAATTGACCCTTAAAACTCCAACGACGGTGCTACCTACTCATTCATAGTGGGATAGCATTGTCTAAAGGAAGATAGCATAGAATGATTCCCTTTTTTAGTAGGTTGATGGTTCTTAAGTACTTGCTCTTTCAAAAACAAAAACTTTTCACACTTACACTTTTCAATTGAAGTTTCAAATAAAAACTTTTTCAAACCCACAAGCACAAAGAAAGCAATATTTTGAAAACAATATGAGCAAGTACCTAAGAGCTCGTGGATAACCACGGATAGAAAGGGTGCTAATATCTTCCCTTTCTATAATCTACCCCCCGAACCCGAGAAACATCTCGAAAAAAGAATTTTTCTGTGCTTTTTTCCTTTCCTTGTTGGATAAAATAAAAGTCGGTGGCGACTCTTGCATACCGCGACATTTTATGAAAACAAATGCAAAACACAAACCAGCATTCCAAAAAACAGTCAGTTCTTTCCCACCGTATCACAGATGGCAAGAGGTCAATAATTTCCAATGTGTTGTACATACCAGGAATGAAGAGCAATTTTCTCAGTATAGAGCAGTTGGTCAAAAAGAAATATAAAGTGTCGATCGAAGATAAGATAATGAGAGTCTTCAACACAAATGGAAGATTAATCTTGAAGGCTCCAATGTCTCAAAATAGAACCTTCAAGATCGAACTAAATGTGATGGAGCACAAGTGCCTTTCGGCTGCAACTAGCAGATATTAATGGATATGGCATTATCGACTAGGCCATCTCAACTTCAGAGACATCAGGGATTTGAAGAGAAGAAATATGGTTTCAGGATTTCTAGAAATCGACATTCCAAACGAGGTATGTGAGGAATGTGTGCAGGCGAAGCAACACAAGAATAGCTTCAACAAGGATGTAGGAAGCAGGTCGAAGGTTATTCTTGAAGTTATATACTATGATGTATGTGGACCAATCCAGGTGGATTCGATAGGAGGTAAAAAATACTTTGTTACATTCATAGATGATTTCAGTCGAAATCTATGGACTTACCTGATCAAGAAGAAAAGTGAAGTGATCGAGGTATTTGCCAAGTTTAAGTCTATGGTCGAAAGACAAAGTGGTCGAAAACTCAAAATTTTGAGAACTGATGGTGGTGAAGAGTATGTGTCGAAAGACTTCGACAGGTTATGTGAAAAGGAATGGGTTGTGCATGAGGCGGTGCCATCCTATACTCCACAGCATAATGGAACTGCAGAAAGGAAGAATCAAACCATCATGAATATGGTGAGAAGTATGTTAAAATGCAAGAATTTACCTAAAGAGTTTTGGGATGAAGCTGTGTTGACTACAACATACATTTTGAACAGATGTCCTACGAAGAAGCTAGAAGGAATTACTCCAAAAGAATGTTGATCTGGTGTGAGGCCTAGCTTGATTCATCTGAAGGTATTTGGATCCATTGCACATAGACATGTGCCAGATCAGTTGAGAAGAAAACAGTCAAGTCAAATGATTCTAGTTGGATATCATTCGACATGAGGTTACAAGTTGTTCGACCCAGTGAACAAGCAGATTATGATCAGCAGGGACGTGATCATAAATGAGCTTAAAGAATGGGATTGGACTGAAAATGTCAAGAAAGATTCAGTGGGAATCCTACTTGAAGAACCAGAAACTCAAGTTGAAAGAGAAGTCCGACAAGAGAAACCAACCGTTATAGATCAACCAAGTACAAGCAAACCTTAAAGAACAAGACGCATGCCTGCAAGATTGCAAGATTATGTGATTAGGTCAGATGATGTGATAGATAATGAAGGTGAGTTGGTACATTATGCTTTCTATGCAGATGTCAAACCTGTCAATGCAGATTGAGCATTAAAGGATTCGAAGTGGGTGAAAGCAATGAACGGAGAAGTGAAGTCTATCAAAGACAACAACACTTGGTCACTTGTCGAATTGCCTCAAGACAAAAAGGAAATTGATGTCAAGTGGGTATACAAAGTGAAGATGAATCCCAAAGGGGAAGTAACTCGAAACAAAGCAAGGCTTATGGCAAAAGGATTTCTACAGAAAGAAGGAATAGACTTCGATGAAGTTTTTGCACCTATTGCTAGGATCAAAATAATCAGGTTGGTTGTTGGTCTAGCAGAAATAAACAGATGGCACATATGTCAAATGGACGTGAAGTGTGCATTCGTGAACGGACCCTTAGACGAAGAAGTTTATGTTAAACAACCAGTTGGATTTGTGAAACATGATGAAGAGAGAAAGGTGTACATGCTACATAAAGGTTTGTATGGATTGAAACATGCTCCAAGAGCTTGGAATAAGAAAATTGATAGTTTCCTAAGCGAGAAGGAATTTTTAAAGTGCATAACTGAACATGGAGTATATGTAAGAAGCAATGGTGAATTTCTTATACTATGTCTCTATGTAGATGATTTGTTGATAACAGGTAGCTGCAAAAGTGAGATCGAAGACTTCAAAGGCGATCTCAGCAAGGAATTCGAAATGTCTGATTTGGGTGAGATTTCATATTTCCTTGGCATCGAATTCTACAAGAGTAGTAGAGGTTTGATGATGCATCAAAGAAGATATACAAGAGAAATTCTCAAGAGATTTGAGATGGAAGAATGCAACTCAACTTCAACACCTACAAACCAAGACTACAACTGTCGAAATATGCATATGAAGATGATGTCGATCCAACCCAATATAGATGACTTATTGGGTCATTGAGATACCTTAGTCATACAAGGCCTGACTTAGCATATAGTGTAGGTATGGTAAGTAGATTCATGCAGAAGCCAAATGTATCACATCTAGCAGCAGTGAAGAGGATACTAACGTATCTCAAAGGAACTCTCGACTATGGCATTTTGTTTCCTGTAGCCGATAAAGGAAAAAAATGCAAGTTAGTTGGATACACTGATTCGAGTAGGTGTAGTGATGCTGAAGATCGAAAATCAACAGCAGGATATATGTTTATGTTAGGTGGTGCACCAGTTGCTTGGAGTTCAAGAAAGAAACCAATAGTGGAATTATCATCATGCGAAGCAGAATACATAGTTGCTTCTCTTTGTGCATGTCAAGCAACTTAGATGGTGAACTTGGTCGAAGAGATAACAGGGGAAGATCATGGAGCAATTACCATGAAGTCCGACAGTATGTCAGCTATCAATCTGACGAAGAACCCGATAGCACATGATCGAAGTAAGCACATCAAAATGAGGTTACACTATCTTCGAGAGCAGGTAGCAGATGAGAAGATGAATTTGGAACACTACAGAACTGAGAATTAAATTGCAGACATCATGACGAAGGGTGTGCAAGTCGAAGTATTTCGAAGACTAAGAGCCATGATGAAATAGATAGTTTAGACACAGTGAATTAGGTGGTGTGTTAAATTTTAATTCATAGATCAAAACTATATGTGTCAAAGGGTTTAGAGGTGGATCGAAGCAGGTTGTTCGAAGGAAGTTATTGCCCAGTCAAAGAGCTCGTGGATCGAAGCAAGCTGCACACAAATTAAATTTGTTTTAGATTTAGATAGATTTGATTTAAGTCTAAAATATAATAGATTTGATTTAGTACCAAAATAGGTATTTTGGGCTTTTATAGTTTTGAGCTTAGGGAGCAAGCTAAATATATAAATAGAGGGAGTAACCCCTAATTTTGTAATTTAATCAATTAAGTTGTATTCAGAGAATTTGCAGTAGCAAGTAAATAACAAAGTTTCCCACAGTTTGTGGACAGAGAGAACCTCTGCAAAAAATAATTATCTTCTTTCTTTTATTTTCTTTTCTCATAATTCATTGTCATTGTGTGGTGATATCAATCTTGTTCATCAAGATTGGTAGAAATTCATCATAGATATTTTGGTGGATTTAAAGTTAAAATTTGAATTAGTTTTTATTCAACTTTACCAAATCAGGTTATGTAAAGTAAAAATTGCATCACTCATTAACACATATTGATATCGTATCTCATTTAACTTTAAATTTTTAACATTTTTTAAATGAAATAAAAAAAGACAACTCCAATGGAATAAAGATGTATATAGTAAGAAATAGATTGATTTATTGTGTTACATGAGTAAAATTTCAAAGAAACATGAGTAATAAATAAAAACAACAAATTCAAGACATTAAGAATGATGTTTTAATAAGGTGTCAATCGAAACAATGACATTAAAATAGGAAGACAAGACAAAGATAGAAAGTATAAATGTAGTTTAAACACTTTGATTGGCTGCAAGAAAAGCAAGCATTAAAGGAACAAGAACAATGATGGCAGTAGGATAACTGAGGCTTCGTGGAGAGGCAGAAGGTGCATTTGCATCATAGTCAGACCCACCACCATATTGAGCAGCAGCAACTGCAACTGAAACCAAAAGACAAGCTACATACACAATGAATTTAAGTGATGAAGCCATTTCTGAATATGTGCACTTTGATGATATTGAATAATTTGTTTGATGTTTTTTACCAAAATGTTGTGTTAGTAACTTAGCTTAAATAGTGGAGAAGGATTGTACAGTTTCGGCCAAATGATTCTTTCTTATAGGATAAACAAACAAACAAGAGAGAACTAATTAAGGTGTTAGCTGGCCTAGGACTTGATTTCTAACACGTTTTCTTGTTTATAACTAATGGATACAATAAATACAACAATGGATTAATCATTTGTTTCTATCATTAATAATTACAAAAGGGTTGCAATTAATTGTTACAATTTGTTTGATGATGTTTAGACTAGTTAATATTATGATCAATTTGTAAGGGGTTTAATTGGACACTTAATACTAGAATTAAGTGTTATTGTTGTGGAATTAAAAGGTTGAAACACACCAACAATATTAATATGTAGAACAAAAGAACAATAATAAACAAAAATAAATCAAATCTGATTAAAAAAAATCAATTTATCAAAACAGTGTAAGCAAATTCAAAAAACAATTAAAAAATACTCATGCTCAAAAAACGGTCTTTCAATTTTTAGAATAATAAATCATGGGAATCTCTCTTTTGTCTCTCTAAGTTCCTCTCTAGAAAACTCTCAAATGGCACTCATGCTCAAAAAAGGATGTATCTTTTATAGACATTGGAATAAAGCACTCCATTTTTGCAACAAAAAAAATGCAAAACACAATGTGTTCCTATGAAACGAAAAGCATCCTCGCCATATTTTTTGAGATTTTGCATTCAGCAACATAATTCTTTACCTTTACTTTAAAGCCTATGGTTATGTTAAATTATCCATTGTTGGAAATCCACCAATATTCTAGAATGAATTTCGACCACCTCTGATGATTAGTTATGAGACAAACAAAGAAAAGACAATAGAGATATTTCTGCAGAGTTTCTCTCTGCCCACAAATTGTGGAAATTTTATTATTCACTTTGCAACTGTAAAATACTGTGAATGACTTGATTACAAAAATAGGGATTACTCCCTCTATTTATAGATTTAGGTTAGCTTGCTCCATAAGCTAAAACCCAAGCCCAAAATATCTTTTTACTAAACCAAATCTAATCAAATCTATTCTAGACTTAAATTCAAATCTATTTAAATCTAAAACAAAATCAAATCTAATCTTGACACATATGAATTACAATTTAACACACCACCTAATTCATTGTGTCTAAACTGTCTATGTTCATCATGGCCCTTAGCTTTCTAAATACTTCGACGTGCACTCTCTTCGTCATGATGTCTGCAATCTGATTCTCAGTTCTGCAGTGTTCCAAATTCATCTTCCCATCTGCTACCTTCTCTCGAAGATAATGGAACCTCATTTTGATGTGCTTACTTCGACCATGTGCTATTGAGTTCTTTGCCAGATTAATAGCTGACATGTTGTCTATCTTCATGGTAATTGCTCCATGATTTTTCCCTGTTATCTCTTCGACCAAGTTCACCATCCAAGTTGTTTGACATGCACAAAGAGAAGCAGTTATGTATTCTGCTTCGCATGATGATAATGCCACTACTAGTTCTTTTCTCGAATTCCAAGCAATTGGTGCACCACCTAGCATAAACATATATCCTGCTGTTGACTTTCGATCTTCAGCATCACTACACCAACTCGAATCAGTGTATCCCACTAACTTGCATTCTTTTCCTTTATCAACTGCAGGAAACAAAATGCCATAATTGAAAGTTCCTTTGAGATACCTTAGTATCCTCTTCACTGCTGCTAGATGTGATACCTTTGGCTTCTGCATAAATCTACTAACCATACCTACACTGTATGCTAAGTCAGGCCTTGTATGACAAAGATATCTTAATGATCCAATAAGTCTTCTATATTGGGTTGGATCAACATCATATTCATATGCATCTTTCGACAGTTGCAGTCTTGGTTCTGCAGTGTCGAAGTTGAGTTGCATTCTTCCATCTCAAATCTCTTGAGAATTTCTCCTGCATATCTTCTTTGATGCATCATCAAACCTCTACTGCTCTTGTAGAATTTGATACCAAGGAAATATGAAATCTCACCCAAATCAGACATTTTGAATTCCTTACTGAGATCACCTTTGAAGTCTTCGATCTCACTCTTGCAGCTACTTGTTATCAACAAATCATCTACATAGAGACATAGTATAAGCAATTTACTCTTGCTTCTTCTTACATATACTCCATGTTCAGTTATGCACTTCATGAATTCCTTCTCCCTTAGAAAACTATCAATTTTCTTATTCCAAGCCCTTGGAGCTTATTTCAATCCATACAGGGCTTTATGTAGCCTGTACACCTTTCTTTCTTCGTCATGTTTCACAAACCCAACTGGTTGTTTAACATAGACTTCTTCATCTAAGGGTCCATTTAGGAATGCACACTTCATGTCCATCTGACATATGTGCCAACTGTTGATTTCTGCTAGACCAACAACCAGCCTGATTGTTTTGATCCTAGCAACAGGTGCAAAGACTTCGTCGAAGTCTATTCCTTCTTTCTGTAGAAATCCTTTCGCCACAAGTCTTGCTTTGTGTCGAGTTACTTCACCTTTCGAATTTATTTTCACTTTGTATACCCACTTGACATCAATTGCCTTCTTGCCTTGAGGCAATTCGACAAGTGACCAAGTGTTGTTGTCTTCGATAGACTTTACTTCTTCGTTCATTGCTTTCACCCACTTCGAATCCTTTAATGCTTCAGCTGCATTAACAAGTTCGACATCTGCATAGAAAGCATAATGTACCAGCTCACCTTCATCATCTATTACATCATCTGATTTAATCACACAATCTTGCAATCTTGCAGGCATGCGTCTTGTTCTTTGAGGCCTGCTTGTACTTGGTATATCTATTGGTTCCTCTTATCGAACTTCTCTTTTGACTTGAGTTTCTGGCTCTTCGAATAAGATTCCCACTGAATCTTTCTTAACATTTGCAGTTCAATCCCATTCTTTAAACTCATCTATGATCACGTCCCTGTTGATCACAATCTTCTTGTTCTCTGGATCGAACAACTTGTAGCCTCCCGTTGAATGATATCCAACTAGGATCATTTGACTTGACTTGTCATCAAGTTTTCTTCTCAACTGATCTGGTACATGTTTATGTGCAATAGATCCAAATACCTTCAGATGACTTAAGTTAGGCTTCACACCAGACCAACATTCTTCTGGAGTAATTCCTTCTAGCTTCTTTGTAGGACATCTGTTCAAAATATAAGTTGCAGTCGAAACAGCTTCACCCCGGAACTCTTTAGGTAAATTCTTGCCTTTCAACATACTTCTCACCATATTCATGATGGTTCGATTTTTCCTTTCTGCAATTCCATTTTGCTGTGGAGTATAGGGTGGCACCACCTCATGCATAATCCCTTCCTTTTCACATAATCTGTCGAAGTCTTTCGACACATATTCTCCACCACCATCAGTTCTCAAAACTTTGAGCTTTCGACCACTTTGTCTTTCGACCATAGACTTAAACCTGGTAAATACTTTGATCACTTCACTTTTCTTCTTGATCAGGTAAGTCCATAGCTTTCGACTGAAATCATCTATGAATGTAACAAAGTATTTTTTACCTCCCATCGAATCCACCTGGATTGGTCCACATACATCAGAGTATATGACTTCGAGACTAGCCTTCGATCTGCTTTCTGCATCCTTGCTGAAGCTATTCTTGTGTTGCTTCGCCTGCACACATTCTTCACATACTTCGTTTGGAATGTCAATTTCAGGCAATCCTGAAACCATATTTCTTCTCTTCAAATCTCTGATGTCTCTGAAGTTGAGATGACCCAGTCTATAATGCCATATCCATTCATCTCTGCTAGCTGCAGTTGAAAGGCACTTGTGCTCCATCACATTTAGTTCAATCTTGAAGGTTCAATTCTGAGACATATGAGTCTTCAAGATTACTCTCCCATTTGCATCAACAACTCTCATCAACTTATCTTCGATTGACACTTTATAATTCTTTTCGACCAACTGCCCTATACTGAGCAAATTGCTCTTCATGTCTGGTATGTACAATACATTCGAAATTACTGACTTCTTGCCATCTTTCCTCATGATCATAACATCACCAATACCTTCAGCTGCTAGGGTGTTTTCATTTGCAAATTTTATCATATTTTTCGTTGAGGGTTTTATATAAACAAACCAGTCTTTCCTTCCAGACATATGTGATGAACATCCTGAATCCAAGTACCATTGGTCCTTGAATCTATCTTCATTTTTTGTTGTGACCATCAGCATCATCTCTTCTTCTTTTTCTTCATGTTTTGCAAGCTTTGCATCACTTTCTTGATTCTTTCGTTTTTCTGGACAATCACTCGAATAGCGTCTATATTTCTGACAATTGTAACATTGAATGTGACTTTTATCAGGTTTTCGACCACCACCTCTTCCTCTGTTTGCAGCACCACCTCTTTGGTTGCCTTGTGTGGTCTTCTTTTATTCGACACGTATCCTTCGATTTGGTTTCCTCTACCATTCGATTTATTGTAGCCACCTCTACTTCTGTCGAAATACTTTCCTTTGCCTTTGGTCTCTTTTGCTGAATGTGCCTGTAAGGCCACATCACTCTTCGATTTTCCTGCAGCTCTTTCGTTCATTCTTTGTTCATGAGATTCGAGCGTCCCTTGAAGCTCTTCCTTTGTCAATTTCGACAAGTCTTTCCCCTCTTCGATCGCCACCACTATGTGGTCGAACTTAGGAGCTAAAGATCTCAAGATCTCCGAAACAACAGCTCTTGTTGTTAATGTTTCTCCACATGCCTTGATTTGATTCACTAGTTTTGTAACTCTAGTGAAGAAATCAGATATGTTTTCACTGTCTTCCATCTGAAGCAGTTCATAGGTCCTTTTGTGAGTTTGTAACCTCACTTCTTTCACCTTCTCAGCGCCTCCAAAAGACTTCTCAAGGATCTCCCAAACTTCTTTTGCAGATTCTGAATCACTAATCTTTTCGAAATTGTCTGGGCTGACACATTGATGAATTATAAATAATGCTTTATAACTCTGCTTCTCAGATTCTGTATATTTCTTCTTTTCTTCTTCTGAAGCGTTTTCGTCAAGCGCTTCAACTCCATATTTTACAAGGTCCCAAAGGCCATGACACCTTAATAGGACTTTCATCTGTTTGCACCAATTCTCATAGTTGTCAACTTTCAGAATTGGCAGCGTTGCTGGATAGTTTGCATTCCCATAACTTGTCATCGTGAATTCTTCAATCGTTCTTGATTGACACTTCCCTTGAATCGAAACACAAGCTCTTGATACCAGATGTTGGAAATCCACCAATACTCTATGATGAATTTCGACCACCACTGATGATTAGTTATGAGACAAACAAAGAAAAGACAATAGAGATATTTCTGCAGAGTTTCTCTCTGCCCACAAACTGTGGAAATTTTATTATTCACTTTGCAACTGCAAAATACTGTGAATGACTTGATTACAAAAATAGGGGTTACTCCCTCTATTTATAGATTTAGGTTAGCTTGCTCCCTAAGCTAAAACCCAAGCCCAAAATATCTTTTTACTAAATCAAATCTAATCAAATCTATTCTAGACTTAAACTCAAATCTATTTAAATCTAAAACAAAATCAAATCTAATTTTGACACATATGAATTACAATTTAACATCCATCAATTATTTTTCTTCAAAGCTAAGCTTGAATTATTATTTAACAAATTTGATTAAGTCTAAGACATGGTTGAAATTTAATTAAGGAAATGATTTGGTAAACATCTTTCTGCTCTCTTCAAAGCTTGAATCATTAAACAAATTTGATCAAGTTCAATAAATGTTTGAACATGGATTAAGGAAATGAATTTTAAATATATATGTTAGATTACTTTCTTTCTTCTTAAAGATCAATTTGCATTCAACCACTATTTATTTCTTGAGCAGTCTTACAAGCTCCCGAGTAAGGTTCCTCAAAAGGGAGTGCATATCATCATTAAATTATTTTTAATTTGCTTTCGAATGTCTCCCTGCAGGTCTTTGATTTTGAGTCTTACAATCTTTCATCAATATTTAAAGTATAAAAAAATAAAGTAAGCATAAGTGTATCACTGAAGTGGTACAATTTCCTTCCTAACTATATAACGAGTCAACTAATAATCAGAAGTTGTTGTGGATTTCCCCTCACTATAACTAGAATCAAATTTCTTATTTTCTCATCATCCAGTATCACTAGTAAGAACCTCCACTTGAAAATGAGTCTTTTTCATCATAGTTTCTTATTCTTTCATTTCCAGATCTTTGTACTTCATCCTCGTACATATTTCATCAAAAGTAAAAAAAATGCTACTTAAGATAAATTTTGATCCTACAAGTTGCATCTTCCACGACTTGTAAGCCTTCACACATTCAAGGATAACTAATGTGTTGTGAATAACAACAAGGTTCAGTTTTACTATATGAGGCAAAGAGCAGTAGTAACTAAAATAAATGGTCTTCAGCAATGATAATTAATAAATAGAAGATATAACATAATAAGGCGAAGAAAAAAGACAAAGGTTTTCTTACTCAGCTCGATCAAAAGATCTACTCTGGAAGAGAGATTAGCTCTCCAATTTGCTATTGTCAGAATTGTTACAAGAAATTTCAGATGAGTTACAAGAAAATAGGCTTCGCCTTCAGAGTTCCAAAAAACAACTCTGAAGGCGCCCAAAAACAACCCTATTTTCTATCCAAGTGTTTCCTAACCTCTCAAACTCTCAATAATATAAACACACAAGCCCAATGTGTAACAAGTGTTTTTCAATACCCTTATATAACTCTAAAGGTTTTCCCAAATCTTTGCATTTTTAAGGTTTCCCTTGAGAAGACCCTAAACTCTTTGCTCTACCCTTTTGTTGTAAACTTCTAAGATTGTCACACATTCAAATAACAAAGATATATATATATATATATATATATATATATATATATATATATATATATATATATATATATATATATATATATATATATATATATATATATATATATATATATATATATATATATATATATATATATATATATATATATATATATATATATATATATATATATATATATATATATATATATATTAAATAAACTGATCCATAAACCGAACCGGTCAAACCCGAAATTCACGAACTAGTCAAACTGGGCATTCTTGCTGCTTTTCGGCTTCCTGAATTTTGACAATCTCGAAACATGTTTTCCTTCTCTTCATTAACAAAAGGTGTTAAGGCATACTTAAACAATCTCCATATTGACTTGAAACCGTGTTGATGTCAATTTAACCATCAATAATCTTATTGCTCTCTACCATATTGAAACTCCAATCAATAACTTTGACCAAATTCAAGTCACCCTTGAAACTTGATCTCGCCACTCTCATCCACTTGTTTCCAATTACCTTTTTCTGCCTAGGTAATTTAACAAGTTCACAAGTATGATTTTTCAACCATCATTGTATCCACCTGTTTTCAAATGCCTCCCTGAAGAATCTTCCCTTTTTATTTTGCAATCTTTTAATCACATTTAAAATATAACACTAAAGGCTAGCATAACCTTCCCTTTGAGATTCTACAATAACTCTTCTTACCTTATCACGAGTCAAGTGATAATTAGAGATCTCTGTAACTGTTCCCTTACTACTACTAGTATCCATAGTAGGAAACTCTATCTCAAATTGAGTTTTCTCCATTATAGTTTCTGACAGGTCACTTGGTTTTCACTATTCCTCCTCTAAAGAAATTATCTACCAATCAATTAAGTTATTTTGACATCAACCCTTCCTCAAAAAATCAATAATAACTTAGCAGTAACATATATTTGTATCCCTTATTTTATGTAAAATTCATTATACACTTCTGAAACAACTTCAAAGCATTCATAATGCCTTGACCACAAATCCCATAGCTTTTTTTGTCATGAAAGCCTCCAATAGTTAATGATGAATGAATAATAAAATTTGAACCTTCTAAAATATATAGACCACATATTTTAGACCCTTTAGCAATAATCAATTCATCATGCGAAATTTTCAACACTCCACGTTTAACTCTAGCACAATAGCCTATACCATCAAACATACTTATAGATAAAAAATTTCGTTTGAGTTTCAGAACATACCTCATATTATGAATAAGAAACCCATGATCATCAAACATTTTAAGTCTGACCATACCAATACCATGAACCTTGCAAGCTTTTTTATCACCAAGGAGAACTACTCCACCTTGCACCAACTTCAAAGTCTCAAAGTATTATATTCTTGGACACATATGATAAGAGAAACCTGGGTCAATAACCCAACTATATTTAGTTTCCAAAATCAATACCACTAGTGCACTGACATCCTCATAACCATCCTCATCCAAGGCAACTGCAACTTGAACATAATCTTCATTGACTTTTCTCTCAGGACAATCTTTCTTAAAGTGACTAGTTTTATGACAATTAAAACATTTTACCTTTGATTTGTCAACCCTCTTTGATTTGGACATCCATTTAAGCTCACCTCCTCCTCTTAACACACTTAAGCCTTCACCACTATCTTTAATTTTCAAATCTTTTGCCTTTGAAAATTCTTTGAATTTTTTACGTCGTCTGGACTTCATCCCAAGTGATAGTACTTTCCTTACCATAAAGGAGGACATACTTAAAGTGCTTAAACGATCTGGGTAATCAACAAGAGTAAATCCTTGTCCTCATCTTCAATCTTCACTTCAATATTCTCAAGATCATCAATAATCTTATGAAATTTTGTAAGTTTCTTAACTATGAATTTGTTTTCCACCATTCAAAATGAATTGAGTTGTTGTTTTAGACACAACATGTGAGCTAAATACTTGGTAATATATAATGATTCAAGTTTTTCCCACATAGAAACCGCAGTTTGTTCCCTGTAGACTTCTCTTAGAACTTTATCCCTGAGGCACAAGATAATGGCACTCCTGGCTTTATCCTCCATCTCGGTCTTCAGTACCCGTGTAAGCCCTGGAGGCATCAATGCTTCATCCTTAAAAGAATCAATACACTTCTCTTGAATTAGAATTGCTTGCATATTAACTTTCCACAATCCAAAGTCGTTGTTTCCAGAAAATTTCTCGATCTCCTATTTTCTCATGATGCTCACTTATAAACAATACATCTTTGCCCCGCAATGGACGCTACTTGTTGTGAATAACGACAATGTTCAATTTCAATATATGGGGCTGTTGTACCCCAAAATTTTCCCTCCCATTTCCCCAACATTTTCTCATCACCAGACCCTTGAAGATCAAGATCCAATTAGGGTTTCCTCTACTCAAGACTTCTCCTTGCACTGTGGACTCAAATTAGGGTTTGTGTTTGCCCAAGGATGTTTTGACCTAAAATGCCTAAGATGACTTTCATGCTTCATGTGGGACTCCCAAGTTTACCCATGCCAAGTTTCAAGTCTTGATTCCAAGTTTTGCCCAGTCAACTGGACAGTTGACCTAGAAATCAGCTGTATTGGAAAAAAAGTCAACTGTGGCCAATTGACAGTCAAATCTCATGAAATTTGATCCACATCAACATTATGAACTCATATGGACCATTTGATCAAGTTTGGATCACAATTCCACAAGAAATTTGATCAGATCACCAAAAGGGCAAAATGGTCATTTTTAGGGTTTTGACTGCACAAAGGCAATTTTTGACTGTTTGACCTAGCCAATGGCAAATCAAGCTCACATATGGACTCAAGGACCCCATGGAATTATCTTGACATGCTCAACAAACTCAAAAGATCCCAAGTACACAAGATTGACAGTTGAATTTCCCAGTCAATTGATCAATTTTGACTGTATACTGAAAAGTCAAACTTTGACTTTTTGGTCAAAATCAAGGGTCAAGATTCATTTTTCATCAAAACATGCCAAATCATGAAACTTGTTCACCAAGAAATCACAAAATGCAAATTAGGGTTTGAAAATGGAATTTTTCATAACTTAGAATTTTTCTAAGTTATGAAAAACCCTAATTTTTTCCCAACTTTGCCCCATCTTTTCACCAAGATCCATTTGGATTCAAACAAAAGTCAAAACATGAAAGTTGTAGCTTGTTACATAATCTACAACTTTGATTCACAAAGTTTTCTCATTTGAAGCTTGTAGCTCAAGTTATAATTTTTTGAATAAGGGCACTAAACCATTTTTAACTTAGTGAAATTTTAACCTATTTTGACAAGGTTTTCTACCCCACTTCAAGGCCATTTTTCATACCCTTCCACTTGGAATTTTAATTTGCATTTCAAATATGGATTGTATTACACATTCCAAGCTTTCCAAAATGTCCAAGAACTTCTCAAACAACCTCATAACTTGAGAGATTCGAATTTCACAAGTTGGCAAAAATTCACTTTTGTTCTTCATCAAAACATGTCCATAACTTTGCAAATTTGAACTCAGCTTGCTTTATGCTTGATTAAAGGTCCTTGAACCATTCCATACTCAATAATTTAATACATATTCAATGTGTTAAGGTGTTGTTCTTTGAGTGCAAGCATTGTATGCAAGATTAATCCTAAACTAGATAAAGTGCTTTATCCATTTTTGTAAAAAGCTAGCTTTATGTCAAATTGAAATCCAAGCAAGTACAGTTAGGATCTCATTGGCACAAGATTATGGGCAAATTGCTCTGATCAAGAGAGGCTTATGCAGCAGGATTAGAGGCCCCCTACTGACCTAAAACACAAAGTGACCATTGCTTGCTTCAAATTCAAGTAACATTGCATAACTTGTGCCAACTTGAATCTCAGCCTTAGCACACAAGAGCAAAGTTATCAAACACCTTCCATAGAACACAACCAAGCTTTGGCATGAATCCTTGACCTCCAAAACACCCTCCATCTCAGAATCATCCTCAAACTGCAAAAACAGAGTTGCCTCTGCAGTTTGAGTGCCAACTCCCATTTCCCTCGAGCATTCTTACCAAAATCAATCCATACACATTCCCTAACATATGTGCAAGCTAACCATGACCTAAAACCTGACCTGTAATCCCTCTAACAGCTTCCACCATTTTTACATTTTTGACTTGCAGGTGAAGTTCTATAGCTTGGTACAAGAAGTTTCAAGACAAAGTAAGCATTGAAAAAGCATCCCTGGACCTCAAGGAAGCTTTTCCAATCATTACCTTGCACTAGAAGTTCCTCATTCTCCAGATAGAAGTTCAACTGCACAGGTAAAACTTTGAACTCGTATCTCTCTTATCATGCATCTTTAGTCTTAAGTTTGTGAAGAAATAAGGTTCTACTCATAGCCCTGAACATGTACATATCTTTACATTTCATTTCTTTTACCTGAGTAGAGAGAATTTGGAGTTTGAAAATGGCAGAAAAACTAGGTTAGGATTTGGGGGAGGAGAAATTCTCCCTCATCTTAGAGAGTTAGGTCAAGTTCCATACATGGTTAGAATCGTCTCTTCATGCTGAACATTTGTTGTGTTATGAGTTTTTGCTAAAAAGCTAAGAATCAAGAGTTAGGAGAAGCTGAACATGGCGCGCGTTTTTTCAAACATTTGTGCTGGAGGTTGAAGACAGTGGCATTGGGCTGGGCTTGTGTGTTTTTTCTTATTCACACCATATATTTGCTATTACACCCCCTGAGTCCATTTGCTTTATTTTTATTCTTTTTTGACTTTTTCTTTTTTGATTGACTTTGTTTATTTTTTCCCATGACATAAAAAAAATAAAAATATTTTTTCCATCATTTTTTGAATATATGGCATATTTATTTGATTTATTTCTTTTGTTTGTATATAAATAATATATATATACTATTATTAGAATAAATAGAAATATAGTGTAAATACATTTTTTTTATTTTTATTTACCTTCTGAAAATGTTTCACATAAAAATACTTCTTTTATTTATTTTGTTAAAATATTAAATATATTATTTTGTGTATAACCCATATTTAAGACTTAATATATATATATATATATATATATATATATATATATATATATATATATATATATATATATATATATATATATATATATATATATATATATATATATATATATATATATATATATATATATATATATATATATATATATATATATATATATATATATATATATATATATATATATATATATATATATATATATATATATATATATATATATATATATATATATATATATATATATATATATATATATATATATATATATATATATATATATATATATATATATATATATATATATATATATGTTTATCAATACATTTAAGTTAAAATATAAAAATACTTAAAATTTTCATTTTTATTAATATTTGATACAAAAATACCTTTTTTCATAATATACTTCATTTCATTTTATTTTTATAAATAATAAATAAATACTTGTATTAAATTAGATAATAACACATTTTCTTTAAAATTAGGGTTTTTGCCCTAAAAGTTGAAAATACTCAAAAATAATACCTTTTTATTTTCTTATTTTACTTTACATAAATCATACTTTTCTCACACATAAAAACCTTCCTTTTGCATTTTACATATTTATTTAATTTCCATTTAAATTATGCAATTTATTTACTTTGCAAATATTCAAAAATGATGTAATAATTTAGATTTAAATTCTTGTCAATATCCCCATTTGAACTTTTGTACCCCCCTTCCCATATTTGGTTTTGTAATAGCTTAGTAAATTTAAATTTCGCGCTTTATTGCTTTCTAATAATAACATGTTAGAATTAGGGTTTGCATGCGAAAAACGATAAAAAATAGTTGGACCTAATACAAGATAGACAAGCATGAAAATAAACAACACATCTCACACTTGCACCCCTAGGGTATTCCACTTTGTTGCCTTCAAATAAATGGGCCATATTGTATGTTGAACTTCTTTGGGCAAAGCAAACAATTTGAATGATCATAGTCCCTCGATAAAACTTTTCAAAACAAACAAAAACAAATGATCAAGTCCCTTAAAGAAAATTGCCCAAAGACATTTAACGCCGTTGCAATTATGGTCTAAACGATGACCCGCGCCTGTCCCTTTCACATCCTAACATAAGGTTGCCCACCAAATACAATGGTGGAACAAACTTGTTAAAAGGGTTAAAACATAGCAATAATCTTTTGAGAAATTTAGGAGTAGATAACCTCTTAGTTACTTGAATCAAACTTGCAAAACAAAACACTTGCCTGATTTCAAAACCACACCTCACAACACTTTCAAAACAAACTTTCAAAAAAAACAAATGAAAACCTTTTCAAAAGACGTACATCTTTGTATACATCCCCACATGGATCATTACAAAGGTTGCCACCACATTGGCTTCTTTTCAAATATTTTCAAACCCACACACACACAAAGCATCATTTCAAACAAATTGAAAACAAAAGGCAAGTTGATCTAAGCAAGTAACTAAGAGCCCATGGATAACCATGGATAGAAAGGGTGCTAATACCTTCCCTTTCTATAATCTACTCCCCGAACCCAAGAAAACATCTCAAAAGGTTTTTGCTGTGCTTTTTAACCTTTCCTTAGGATAAAATAAAAAGTCGGTGGCGACTCTTGCTCAACCGAAACATTTGCGAATACAAACGCAAAACCTCAAGTCAGTTCTCCCACCGTATCGCCAGAACTGGCGACTCTGCTGGGGATTTCTTTAAAAGTGGAGTAACCTTAGGGCTTAGATCACCTTTGTTTTCAATTGTTTGCTTTGTTTGCTTTTATATTTGTGGGCTTTGCATCGGAGTTTTATAGATCCTAACCCGGATCTGGGAAATACCCTTTTAGGTAGCATAATCTGTGAGGGACCTGTCCGGCGTAGACCGACATGGGTGAAGCAGTGGCTACGTTGGTGTGGTGTCTTAGTCTGTACCTATATCCCTTGTGTTGCAACGGGGAGAATATATGTCTTCTAAGGGGTCATTAAACACCAACCAACCTTAGAACCCTAAATTGACCAACTTGGCTATTAGGACAGTAGCAGTATGCTACACTCATTGAGGTTAAACTCTCGAGATGGTTCTGGCCGCGAGAAAAGATTGCGATGCTGGAGTTATGACCGATTGAGGGTAGCCAATGATTTGAGATCCTCTAGAACCCGGTTACTTTTGATAGGACAGGTTTTAACCAACAACACCAAAAGAGGGTAATACCTGAAACTCATGCTGGCCTGAAACCTAAGGGTGTCTTGTGTGACTTGTGTGCCTTACTTACCTATGTGAATACTTGTGGTGTGCTTCATCATAGCATCATGTCATCATACCATTGCATGCATCCTGTACAAAGGGCTAACCCATTTCAAAGACAAAAAAGGTTTCATCTTTGCTCTGTTTTGTAGGACATCATGATGCCCGTGCGTAGGAATACTGTCCGGCTCAACTTTGTGCAACCACCAGTGTTACTCAAGGATTTGGTCGGAAGGATTCCAAACACTTCTTCATTCATCAACAGACATGGTTCTCTCCTTGGCTTGGTCACTGCAAAATGGGACCAACAACTGATAAGTGTTCTGACCCAGTTTTATGACCCTCTGTATCACTGTTTCACCTTTCAAGACTTCCAGCTGGTTCCTACCCTGGAAGAATTTTCTTATTTGCTTGGGATCCCTGTCTTGGAGCAAACTCCATTCACTGGTTTGGAAAAGACTCCTAGGCCTGAAGAGATTGCTGCAATTCTCCCCTTGACCAAAGAAGAGGTATTGTCTAACTGGGAAACTAGAAATGGGGTCAAGGGCTTTTTGGTCAAATTTCTGGTTGGCAAGGCTAATGATTTCTGGAATGACTTGGACTTCAAGGCGTACGGGGATATTTTGGCTCTTTTGATCTATGGTCTGGTATTGTTTCCCAACCCCGACACCTTTATCAGTATCCATGTTATAAGGATCTTCATGTCTCGGAATCCGGTACCCACTCTTTTGGGTGATATTCTACAACAACTCTATGCTCGTACTGCTTGAAAACGGGGAACTCCGTGGTGTTGTGCTCCTTTGCTAGTAAGGTGGTTTATTTCGCACCTTCCTAAGTTCGTGTTGAAGAATGAAGAAGGAAAAGGTTGGGCTCGGAGGTTAATGTCTCTCACTGATAATGACATCACCTGGACTCTCAGAGGTTTGGATGAGGTAGCTGTTATTGACCGTTGCGGAGAATACCCTAATGTTCCGTTGATTGGTATCCAAGGAGGAATCTCTTACAATCCGTGCTTAGCTCTCCGACAGTTTGGAAGAGCCAGAGGAGATGGGCCTCATGAAATGCTGGTTCCTCACTTCCATTTTGAGTTTCAGGCAGACAGTGACAAACTACGCCAGGGATTCATTAGAGCTTGGGACAGAATCCACAAGGCCAACCCACATGAATTGGGATCAAAGACTTCTCTGCCATTGAAGCCCTATTGCAAATGGGTCCGCATCCGTGCTCAAAGGTTAGGTATGCCCTACGAAGCTGTTAGACCTCTCATTCTTGAGTCTCCTGTTGAAGATGGGGTTCCTCCAACTGTCCTCCCTCCTCAGATACCTACTGATTTTGACACCATGAAGAGATCTTGGGCGCAGCTAAAGGAAGAACGGGATTTCTATCGGGAGAAATTCAACGAGCAGGAGCGGAAGATCCAGAGGCTGACTAAGCAATTGGAGGAAGAACGGGTCCTGAACAACTATATCAACACTGAAAAGAGGAGGCCATGGGAGCATTGATGAGCTTTGGATGTTCCCTTTTATAGTTTATTTCCTTTCCAGTATTTTTCATTCCTGTAATGCCTAAGGGCAAATTGTTGAACAATTGAAAATTTCAATCTAATGAAGTGTGTTTCCCTTTTTTGTCTACAAAGTTGAATCTTGTTTGTCTTTGAAAACATAAAACATACGCATTCCATTGCACCATATGCATAGCAGGTACCCTATTTCACAGGTTGCTTAATCTCCTTCGCTGTTTATTTTGCACAGTCATCATGAATCCAGACTCCTCCAGTGAGCAAGCAATCAAGGCCCTTCAGGCCCAGAATGCACAGTTTCAAGAGATGGTCCTAAGCCTAGCCCAAGGTCAGCAAGAGTTGAAGACTCTACTCCTGAAGAAGAAGAAGAAAAAGAGGACTGCGTTGTTCAACATCGGACGCAGATTTGGGAACACACTCCATAATGAAGTTGATCCAACTACTTCTTCTGCTGAGAAAAACAGTCCCCAAGGGGGAGGAGCTCCCAGTCCCGCAGTCTCCGACAACGAGACGGACTATAACGACGAACAATACCCACCTGCTGCTGACAGATACAAGCAATTGGAGGACCGCTTGAGCGCCATGGAAATTCAGAATGTGCCGGGGCTGGATTTCGGAGATTTGGGGTTATCTTCCGGGGTAGTAATTCCACACAAGTTTAAGGCGCCTGCCTTCGCCAAGTATGATGGGGTCTCCTGCCCAAAGCTGCATCTGAGGTCGTACGTAAGGAAAATCCAACCTTACACGGCAGATAAGAACCTCTGGATTCACTTCTTCCAAGATAGCCTCTCGGGGTCACAGCTTGAATGGTTATACCAATTAGATGGAGCTAGCATCCGACACTGGGAAGATTTGGCAACCGCATTCTACAGACAATACCAATACAATTCTGATCTCGCTCCTACGCGTACCCAACTTCAGGGTATGTCTCTAGGAACGGGTGAAGGGTTCAAAGAGTACGCTCAAAAATGGAGAGATTTGGCTGGCAGGGTGCAGCCTCCATTGACTGATCGTGAGCTGGTTGATATGTTTCTGGGGACGTTGTCTGGTCCGTTTTTCAATCATTTGGTTGGTAACTCCTCCGCTGGGTTTACAGATTTGATATTAACGGGAGAAAGAATTGAAGCTGGCATCAGGTCAGGCAAGATACAAAAGGCTGCCTCCACAAGTGCTGAGAAGAGGCCGTTTAAGAAAGAAGCAAGTGCCGTCTATGGTACTAGAAGACAAGTCAAGCCCGAAAATCGCCAAGCCGTCAATGCTTTGGTCATCTCAAAACCTGTTGCTGCTCCTCAGCAGTACAATCAACAAAGAAGCGAAAGGCCTAAGAGGCAGTATACTCGACTGAGTATGACCTTATCTCAAATTTTACCCCAACTGTTATCCACCAACCTGGTGACCCTCAAAGAAGCTCCTAAGGTCGTCAACACTGCGTCTCCTAAGTATAACCCAAATGCCCGGTGTGCTTATCATTCTGATAGTCCCGGGCACACTACTGATGATTGCTGGGCCTTGAGAAACAAAGTACAAGATTTGATCGACGCAAAGGAAATTCAGTTTGAAGCACCAGAGAGACCAAATGTCGTAACTGCTCCTATGCCCCAGCATAGAGTAAATGCCATTGAGGAAGAAATGTATGCTGTTTCGGTAAATGAAGTTGTTACCCCTCTGAAGACTGTCAAGAAGAACCTACTGCGGGCCGGTTTATTTCCGGGTTGCAGTGAAGGTTGCCTGTTCTGTGCTGTTTCCCTATCTGGTTGTCCCTTGTTGAGGTTAGGCGTCCAAAGCCTAATGGATAGCAAGGAGATTCTGTTTAAGAAGTCTGCTGTTCAGTTGGTTCCAATAAAAGAAGTTTCTGTGGTTACCATCTTCAAAAATCCAATCAAGGCTCTCCCGAAGAAGCCTGTTCAAATCATGACTGTTGCACCTGTGGTTATTACTGTTCCGGGGCCTCTCCCCTACGTATCTGATAAAGCTGTCCCCTGGCACTATGGGGCAGACGTGTATGTAAATGGAATCAAACAAGAATTCGACACTGGCGCCAGTATCTGCGATATCACTGGTCCAGCCAAAGTTACCCGCAGTGGCAGGCTCTTCTCGCCTGACATTGCACCGCCCGCTATTCGAAAACCCCTCCTTATAACACCTACAAGTGTACCTGTTACTATCGCCGATCAAGTTGTTTCCCCTGCTGCCGAGTCATCTAATGCTCGGGGCAAAGGGATTGAAGAAGAGCCTGCCCGGATGGAGGCACCAATACCCATAAATGCTGAAGCCTCCCAACAAGAAATGGAGGAGATCTTGAAAATAATAAAGAAAAGTGATTTCAATGTTGTCGAGCAGCTGGGGCATACGCCCTCCAAGATCTCCATGCTCTCTTTATTGCTATGCTCCGAGGCCCATGCTAAGGCCTTGATCTCATTTCTCAAAACGGCCCATGTGCCGCAGGAGACAACTGCAGTCCAGTTCACTGATTGTGTAGCAAATCTGACGGCAGACAATGGCTTGGGTTTTTCAGATGCTGACCTGACTGCGAAGGGAAGAGACCACAACGATGCCCTGCATGTCTCCATCGAATGCAGGGGCACTACTCTGGCGCATGTATTGGTGGATACTGGTTCCTCCTTGAATGTTCTACCGAAAAAGGCTTTAGACCGTTTGGATTATGAAGGCCTGGAACTGAAGCCCAGCAACATCATCGTCAGGGCCTTTGACGGTTCAAAAAGGATGGTTCATGGAGAGGTTGACATCCCTATTCGTGTGGGCTCTCAGGTGTTCGATTCTACGTTTTATATGATGGATATACGTCCATCGTACTCTTGTCTACTGGGTCGACCTTGGATCCATAAAGCTGGGGCAGTGACCTCTACCTTGCACCAGAAGCTGAAGTACCCTGTCAAGGGGAAGATCGTCACTGTGCAAGGAGAAGAGGAGTATATGGTGAGCCATTTGAATTCCTTCAGGTACATCGAGATGGACGGGGAGTTTATTGAAACTCCCTTTCAGCATTTCGAGGAGGTGCATCCAATTTCAGCAGCAGCAGAAACAACAGTCAAAGAGAATGATTCCTTGAAGATGGCTTCCCTGAGGGATGCCCGGGCTGTGGTTCAGAAAGGCAATTGTGCAAACTGGGGTCAGCTTCCTGACTTCACTCAGAAGAACGACAAGTTTGGGCTGGGCTTTACTGCAGAGGCTCAGAGGGCTGTGCGCAAGGAGAAGGTCAGAAAGGCTCCGGTGTTTATCTCCAGCTCAGGGGTGAATGCTATTGAGGAGGATGTGGAGGAAGCAGAATTTGACAGTTGGATCTACCCGACTACCAGCAACGGACCAAGCAACTGGACGGCAAAGTATTTTACACCCATCACATTTGTCACGCAGTAATTGATTTCTTTTGATTTCCAAATTTGTAACAAACAATATGTTAAAACTTTGTTGGCTCGGTGTCCTACCCGGGGCATCGTAGCTCCATTTGTGAGGGCTTTTTGTATGACATTTTCATATATCATCAATCAAAACATTGGACGTTTGTTGCATTTCAAATCTTGTGCTCTTTTCCTTTCTGTGTTATATATATTGCAAAACAACTATATTTACACACACTCACTTATACAGGTTTCAATCCACTCTGGATCTCACTGGTAACAGCTCTGCTACCGCCAGTTATGACTTCGAAAATCCGATCAACTTGGCCGAAGACGAAGGTGAAGATGATTGCGAAGTTCCTGGTGAACTCGCAAGACTGCTACTCCAGGAAGAGAGGGCTATTCAACCACATGAAGAACCTGTGGAAACAATTAACTTGGGTACTGAAACAGATAGGAAAGAGGTCAAGATTGGTGCCAATCTAGAGCTCAGTGTGAAGCAACGATTGATCCAGATGCTACAAGACTACATGGAGATTTTTGTTTGGTCCTATGAAGATATGCCTGGTTTGGATGCCGACATTGTAGTTCACCACCTACCAACTAAGGAAGATTGCCCTCCGGTAAAGCAAAAAGTCTGACGGATGCGCCCAGAGATGTCTGAAAAGATCAAGGCCGAGGTTATGAAACAGTTTGATGCCGGTTTCCTTGCAGTGACTTCTTACCCTCAGTGGGTTGCCAATGTGGTGCCAGTGCCGAAGAAGGACGGTAAAGTCAGAATGTGTGTTGACTACAGGGATCTAAACAGGGCCAGCCCCAAGGATGACTTCCCCTTGCCTCACATTGATGTCCTTGTTGACAATACAGCCCAACACAAGGTGTTCTCCTTCATGGATGGTTTCTCAGGGTATAATCAGATCAAAATGGCTCCAGAAGATATGGAGAAGACTACCTTTGTGACTCAGTGGGGCACCTTCTGTTATAAGGTCATGCCATTCGGATTGAAAAACGCTGGGGCAACCTATCAACGTGCCATGGTTGCTTTATTTCATGATATGATCCATCATGAGATTGAAGTATACGTTGATGACATGATTGCAAGGTCTCAAACTGAGGAGGAGCACCTTGACCATCTGAGGAAGTTATTTAACCGACTCAAGTTGTACAAGCTGAGATTGAATCCCAACAAATGTACCTTTGGGGTAAGGTCCAGAAAGTTGTTAGGTTTCATTGTAAGTGATAAAGGTATTCAGGTGGACCCTGCCAAGGTAAAAGCCATACAAGAGATGCCGACTCCAAAAACAGAGAAAGAAGTCAGAGGCTTCCTGGGACGACTGAATTACATTGCCCGATTCATCTCACATCTGACTGCTACTTGTGAGCCAATCTTCAAATTGCTGAAGAAAGATCAAGTAGTACGCTGGAATGATGAATGTCAGGCCGCCTTTGAAAAGATAAAGGAATATCTCCAAGAGCCACCCATTCTTATGCCACCGGTGGAGGGAAGACCTCTGATACTATACTTGACAGTACTTGATAATTCAATGGGGTGTGTGCTGGGGCAGCATGACGAGTCTGGCCGAAAAGAGCACGCTATTTATTACTTGAGCAAAAAGTTTACCGACTGTGAGTCTCGTTACTCACTGCTTGAGAAAACTTGCTGCGCTCTTGTATGGGCTGCTCGCCGGCTGAGACAGTATATGCTGACTCACACTACTTTATTGATTTCAAAGATGGATCCCATCAAGTACATATTTGAAAAGCCCGCTCTGTCTGGAAGAATAGCGAGATGGCAGATGATCTTAACAGAATATGATATCCAGTATACAACTCAGAAAGAAATTAAAGGAAGTGTACTGGCCGATCATTTGGCACACCAACCTGTGGACGATTACCAATCATTGAACTTTGATTTTCCGGACGAAGACATCATGGTAGTAACTGACTGTGAAGTACCTGGACCGGATGAAGGACCTGAGGAAGGATCCCGATGGTCTATGCATTTTGATGGAGCCTCTAATGCTTTGGGTAACGGCGTCGGCGCTGTAATCATATCCCCCAAAGGAACTCATACTCCCCTCACCGCCCGATTATGTTTCAGCTGCACCAACAACATGGCAGAATATGAGGCATGTATCATGGGTTTACAAGCTTCAATCGACCTAAGGATAAAATTTCTAAGTGTCTTCGGAGATTCCGCTCTCGTGATCAATCAGATCAAAGGCGAGTGGGATACGAAACACCCAAATCTTATTCCTTACAAGGAGTATGTGTCGACCTTGCTTCCCCACTTTGAAGAGATAACTTTTGAGCACTTCCCTAGAGAGGAGAATCAGCTAGCGGACGCCCTAGCTACGATGTCTTCAATGTTCAAAGTTAAATGGGACAATGAGGCTCCCCGAATCATTATCTGGAAGTTGGATGAACCAGCATACTGCTGCGAGCTCGAGGCTGAGAAGGTGATTGAAAAACCCTGGTATCATGAGGTGAAGAGGTACTTGGAAGCTCAGGAATACCCTGAAGGTGCGTCTGTCAATGATAAGAAGTTCATGAGGAGGTTTGCTGCAAAATTCTTCCTCAGCAGCGGCATTCTCTACAAACGGAATCATGATTCAACTCTGCTACGTTGTGTGGATAAGGCTGAAGCAGAGAAAATTATGATAGAACTGCATGAAGGTGCATTTGGAACACATTCCAGTGGACACACCATGGCTAAGAAAATCCTTCGGGCAGGATATTTCTGGTCCACAATGGAAGCCGATTGTTACCAGCACTCCCGAACTTGTCACAAATGCCAGATCTATGCTGACAAGGTGCATATCCCTCCGGTTCCTCTGAATGTCCTGACGGCACCTTGGCCTTTTGCAATGTGGGGCATCGATATGATCGGTGAGATCCGACCAACGGCATCCAATGGGCATCGCTTCATCTTGGTGGCGATCGATTACTTCACGAAGTGGGTTGAGGCAGCTTCCTATGCCACAGTAACCAAGAGCGTCGTGGCACGTTTCATCCGGCATAATCTGATCTGTCGGTACGGCGTCCCGGAAAGAATCATTACGGACAACGGTACCAATCTCAATAACAAAATGATCACTGAACTCTGTGAACAATTCAAGATACATCACCACAATTCTTCTCCCTACCGACCGAAGATGAATGGGGCTGTAGAGGCAGCCAATAAGAATATCAAGAAAATTGTGCAGAAGATGACAGTGACCTATAAAGATTGGCACGAGATGTTACCGTTCGCTCTTCATGGGTACCGCACCTCAGCAAGGACGTCAACCGGGGCAACTCCCTTCTCCTTGGTCTATGGCATGGAGGCAGTCTTGCCAATTGAAATCCAGATACCCTCTCTCCGGATAATGAAGGATGCAGACTTGAATGAAGATGATTGGATCCAGACTCGACTTGATCAATTAAATCTGATTGACGAAAAGAGGCTCACTGCTATCTGTCATGGTCAAACGTATCAAAAATGGATGATCAGAGCATTTAACAAAAGAGTCAGACCACAAGAGTATCAAGTTGGGGACCTGGTAATCTAACGCATCATCCTTCCTCAAAGTGATCCCCGGGGCAAATGGACCCCTACATACGAAGGGCCATTTGTGGTTAAACGTGTGTTCTCAGGAGGAGCCATGATCCTAACCACCATGGATGGTGACGACCTTCCTCACCCCGCCAATGCAGACATAGTGAAAAAATACTACGCATAAATAAAAGACCCGCTAGGTTGACATACCTAGGCAAAAATAAGGGCTTCCCGGCGAATCAAAAGGGTTCGGGCAAAAATAAGGGATGAAATGAATAAAAATCTGTACACCCGGCAAGTCGAAAACCTGAAAAGGCGGCTTGGGCAAAAATGGGTATCCCGGTGGACTGAAAACCCGAAAGGGCGGTCCAGGAAAAAGTTAGGGATAAAAGCGTAACACTATGTCTCATTGGATCACTTCGTATCCGGATTTCGGCATCAACTATCTGGCTCAGATTTCGGCATCGACCAATCAGCTTCATCTTCAACTAGGCAGCAAAGCGATGAGACGTTCGAAGACATAAAGGCGATAGCAGAGTTGGAACCCAGTGGGATTGTTCACATAGCTGTTTTGTTTCCTTTTTAAAATTGTAAACTCTATGTTATTTGGCGGCGTCCTCTTACTAGGATGTCAGACTCTTGTACAAAAAACGCCTATTCACGGGCAAAGTCTAAATCAATACAAAATTCACTTGTTCATACAAATTACTGTTGTTTTCTTTTTTCTGTTTTGTCTTGCGAAGAACGTCCAATGTTCATTTTTTGATATATGCATCTGACATTAAATTGCTAATTCATAAATATTTGCATATGAAACAAGAGATTGATTACAGGTGACATCAGAGACAGGGGCAATGTGAAGTTGTCTAATGCAGTCTGGTTGTTTTGACCGCTAAGGTACCAAGGTAGGTTCAACTGAAGAATGTGGCCAAATCATCTCAACTCCCCGCAGAGTAAAACAAGATTCAGTAGTACTTTCCCAAGAAGAGTTGGTCCCCCGTCGATCCTGAAAAGGCACAACATTCCCCGGCAGGTCTTAAAGCCCATCCCCAGTAGATTCTGGAAGCTTATCCCCTGCAGAGTACGGACGTCTCTCCCGAGCTTTATTTAGAGTTATTTCCTCACAAGGACTTATAACTGGGTTATCCTCAGCTAAAAACCACGGAAGACCGCCCTCGGCAAAGTTCCCTCAAATCCCCAGCGGAGTTTATCATCATTATCCCCGGCGGAATCCATCTTTAAAGTCCTCAACAGGCCTCTCAGCAAAACCTCGGCCAAGTATCTCTAACCACGGAGCAGCTCCCCGGCCGTTCGTCAAGGATTTATTTTCCTAAAACGAAATTACATTCATAAACATTTCACATTTTCATACATCTTGCTTACATACATGATAAAGCGCATACAACACTGTCTCATGATTGAACATCATAACACCATGCATATCATACATCATGACATTGCATACAACTTACGTTTTTGCCTTTTCAGGAAAAAGACAATCCCAAAAACAATTACCTTCAACTGTCACAATTCCAGATCCGATACCTGTATCTAGCCAGGGCACATCTGAGAGTGATCAGTTTCCAGACTCGATTCCTGTATCTAGCCAGGGCACGTCTGAAAAGTTCGAAGATTCGATTCCTGTATCCAGCCAGGGCACATCTATCAACTACAACATCTCCAGATTCGATTCCTGCATCCAGCCAGGGCATATCTGTTGACCACGTTTCCAGACTCGATTCCTGTATCTAGCCAGGGCACGTTTGAAGATTCCGAAGATTCGATTCCTGTATCCAGCCAGGGCACATCTATTAACGACTATTTCCAGATTCGACTCCTGTATCCAGCCAGGGCACATCTGTGAGCAACCAACTGTAGATTCGATACCTGTATCTAGCCAGGGCATATCTGCATAAGGAGACTGAAGATCAAACACCTGTAACAAGCCAGGAAAACATCTTCCTTCCTTAAAATACACAAGTTCTCGCTAAGGAATCTCTTATGCGATCAACACCTCCAAATGGCATCTATAAGCCCATTCCCGACAAGGTTCTGTCACATCTCCAGATGGCATCTATAAGCCCATCTCCCTATCCACCATCTCTCCAAATGGCATCTATAAGCCCATTTCCGACATCACACTGTTGAGACTCCAGCATGCGAGTGCAAATTTCCGGGCACTCTAGTGTCCAATCTCCTTTTACCCTCGAGTCACGAAAGGCAAGCTTGCCAATCTGACTCTTCAGGTCCAAGAAGATTGAACAGGGGCAACTGTTGTACCCCAAAATTTGCCCTCCCATTTCCCCAACATTTTCTCATCACCAGACCCTTGAAGATCAAGATCCAATTAGGGTTTCCTCTGCTCAAGACTTCTCCTTGCACTGTGGACTCAAATTAGGGTTTGTGTTTGCCCAAGGATGTTTTGACCTAAAATGCCTAAGATGACTTTCATGCTTCATGTGGGACTCCCAAGTTTACCCATGCCAAGTTTCAAGTCTTGATTCCAAGTTTTGCCCAGTCAACTGGACAGTTGACCTAGAAATCAGCTGTATTGGAAAAAAAGTCAACTGTGGCCAATTGACAGTCAAATCTCATGAAATTTGATCCACATCAACATTATGAACTCATATGGACCATTTGATCAAGTTTGGATCACAATTCCACAAGAAATTTGATCAGATCACCAAAAGGGCAAAATGGTCATTTCTAGGGTTTTGACTGCACAAAGGCAATTTTTGACTGTTTGACCTAGCCAATGGCAAATCAAGCTCACATATGGACTCAAGGACCCCATGGAATTATCTTGACATGCTCAACAAACTCAAAAGATCCCAAGTACACAAGATTGACAGTTGAATTTCCCAGTCAATTGATCAATTTTGACTGTATACTGAAAAGTCAAACTTTGACTTTTTGGTCAAAATCAAGGGTCAAGATTCATTTTTCATCAAAACATGCCAAATCATGAAACTTGTTCACCAAGAAATCACAAAATGCAAATTAGGGTTTGAAAATGGAATTTTTCATAACTTAGAATTTTTCTAAGTTATGAAAAACCCTAATTTTTTCCCAACTTTGCCCCATCTTTTCACCAAGATCCATTTGGATTCAAACAAAAGTCAAAACATGAAAGTTGTAGATTGTTACATAATCTACAACTTTGATTCACAAAGTTTTCTCATTTGAAGCTTGTAGCTCAAGTTATAATATTTTGAATAAGGGCACTAAACCATTTTTAACTTAGTGAAATTTTAACCTATTTTGACAAGGTTTTCTACCCCACTTCAAGGCCATTTTTCATACCCTTCCACTTGGAATTTTAATTTGCATTTCAAAGATGGATTGTATTACACATTCCAAGCTTTCCAAAATGTCCAAGAACTTCTCAAACAACCTCATAACTTGAGAGATTCGAATTTCACAAGTTGGCAAAAATTCACTTTTGTTCTTCATCAAAACATGTCCATAACTTTGCAAATTTGAACTCAGCTTGCTTTATGCTTGATTACAGGTCCTTGAACCATTCCATACTCAATAATTTAATGCATATTCAATGTGTTAAGGTGTTGTTCTTTGAGTGCAAGCATTGTATGCAAGATTAATCCTAAACTAGATAAAGTGCTTTATCCATTTTTGTAAAAAGCTAGCTTTATGTCAAATTGAAATCCAAGCAAGTACAGTTAGGATCTCATTGGCACAAGATTATGGGCAAATTGCTCTGATCAAGAGAGGCTTATGCAGCAGGATTAGAGGCCCCCTACTGACCTAAAACACAAAGTGACCATTGCTTGCTTCAAATTCAAGTAACATTGCATAACTTGTGCCAACTTGAATCTCAGCCTTAGCACACAAGAGCAAAGTTATCAAACACCTTCCATAGAACACAACCAAGCTTTGGCACGAATCCTTGACCTCCAAAACACCCTCCATCTCAGAATCATCCTCAAACTGCAAAAACAGAGTTGCCTCTGCAGTTTGAGTGCCAACTCCCATTTCCCTCGAGCATTCTTACCAAAATCAATCCATACACATTCCCTAACATATGTGCAAGCTAACCATGACCTAAAACCTGACCTGTAATCCCTCTAACAGCTTCCACCATTTTTACATTTTTGACTTGCAGGTGAAGTTCTATAGCTTGGTACAAGAAGTTTCAAGACAAAGTAAGCATTGAAAAAGCATCCCTGGACCTCAAGGAAGCTTTTCCAATCATTACCTTGCACTAGAAGTTCCTCATTCTCCAGATAGAAGTTCAACTGCACAGGTAAAACTTTGAACTCGTATCTCTCTTATCATGCATCTTTAGTCTTAAGTTTGTGAAGAAACAAGGTTCTACTCATAGCCCTGAACATGTACATATCTTTACATTTCATTTCTTTTACCTGAGTAGAGAGAATTTGGAGTTTGAAAATGGCAGAAAAACTAGGTTAGGATTTGGGGGAGGAGAAATTCTCCCTCATCTTAGAGAGTTAGGTCAAGTTCCATACATGGTTAGAATCGTCTCTTCATGCTGAACATTTGTTGTGTTATGGGTTTTTGCTAAAAAGCCAGGAATCAAGAGTTAGGAGAAGCTGAACATGGCGCGCGTTTTTTCAAACATTTGTGCTGGAGGTTGAAGACAGTGGCATTGGGCTGGGCTTGTGTGTTTTTTCTTATTCACACCATATATTTGCTATTACACCCCCTGAGCCCATTTGCTTTATTTTTATTCTTTTTTGACTTTTTCTTTTTTGATTGACTTTGTTTATTTTTTCCCATGACATAAAAAAATATAAATATTTTTTCCATCATTTTTTAAATATATGGCATATTTATTTGATTTATTTCTTTTGTTTGTATATAAATAATATATATATATATACTATTATTAGAATAAATAGAAAAATAGTGTAAATACATTTTTTTTATTTTTATTTACCTTCTGAAAATGTTTCACATAAAAATACTTCTTTTATTTATTTTGTTAAAATATTAAATATATTATTTTGTGTATAACCCATATTTAAGACTTAATATATATATATATATATATATATATATATATATATATATATATATATATATATATATATATATATATATATATATATATATATATATATATATATATATATATATATATATATATATATATATATATATATATATATATATATATATATATATATATGTTTATCAATACATTTAAGTTAAAATATAAAAATACTTAAATTTTTCATTTTTATTAATATTTGATACAAAAATACCTTTTTTCATAATATACTTCATTTCATTTTATTTTTATAAATAATAAATAAATACTTGTATTAAATTAGATAATAACACATTTTCTTTAAAATTAGGGTTTTTGCCCTAAAAGTTGAAAATACTCAAAAATAATACCTTTTTATTTTCTTATTTTACTTTACATAAATCATACTTTTCTCACACATAAAAACCTTCCTTTTGCATTTTACATATTTATTTAATTTCCATTTAAATTATGCAATTTATTTACTTTGCAAATATTCAAAAATGATGTAATAATTTAGATTTAAATTCTTGTCAATATCCCCATTTGAACTTTTGTACCCCCCTTCCCATATTTGGTTTTGTAATAGCTTAGTAAATTTAAATTTCGCGCTTTATTGCTTTCTAATAATAACATGTTAGAATTAGGGTTTGCATGCGAAAAACGATAAAAAATAGTTGGACCTAATACAAGATAGACAAGCATGAAAATAAACAACACATCTCACACTTGCACCCCTAGGGTATTCCACTTTGTTGCCTTCAAATAAATGGGCCATATTGTATGTTGAACTTCTTTGGGCAAAGCAAACAATTTGAATGATCATAGTCCCTCGATAAAACTTTTCAAAACAAACAAAAACAAATGATCAAGTCCCTTAAAGAAAATTGCCCAAAGACATTTAACGCCGTTGCAATTATGGTCTAAACGATGACCCGCGCCTGTCCCTTTCACATCCTAACATAAGGTTGCCCACCAAATACAATGGTGGAACAAACTTGTTAAAAGGGTTAAAACATAGCAATAATCTTTTGAGAAATTTAGGAGTAGATAACCTCTTAGTTACTTGAATCAAACTTGCAAAACAAAACACTTGCCTGATTTCAAAACCACACCTCACAACACTTTCAAAACAAACTTTCAAAAAAAACAAATGAAAACCTTTTCAAAAGACGTACATCTTTGTATACATCCCCACATGGATCATTACAAAGGTTGCCACCACATTGGCTTCTTTTCAAATATTTTCAAACCCACACACACACAAAGCATCATTTCAAACAAATTGAAAACAAAAGGCAAGTTGATCTAAGCAAGTAACTAAGAGCCCATGGATAACCATGGATAGAAAGGGTGCTAATACCTTCTCTTTCTATAATCTACTCCCCGAACCCAAGAAAACATCTCAAAAGGTTTTTGCTGTGCTTTTTAACCTTTCCTTAGGATAAAATAAAAAGTCGGTGGCGACTCTTGCTCAACCGAAACATTTGCGAATACAAACGCAAAACCTCAAGTCAGTTCTCCCACCGTATCACAGGGGCAAAGAAAAGTAGCAACCAAAATAAATGATCTTCAACAATGTTAATCAATGTAAATAAGATATAACATAATAAGACAAAGAAAAAAGACGAAGGTTTATTTACCCAGTTTGATCAAAATATCTCCTATGGGGGAGAGAGCAGCTCTCCAATTCGCTATTGTCAGAATTGTTTCAAGAGATTACAAATGAGTTACAGAAAAATAGCCTTCACCTTCATAGTTCCAAAGAAAAACCTCGAAGGTGCCCAAGAACAGTCATATTTTCTATCCAAGTGTTTTCTAACCTCTCTAACTCTCAATAATGTAAGCATACAAGCCCAATGTGTAACAAGTGTTTCCCAATACCCTTAGATAACTCCAAAGGTTTTCCTAAACCTTTGCCTTTCTAACGTTTCCATTGATAAGTCCCTAAACCCTTTGCTCTACCATTTTGTTGTAAACTTCTAAGATTGTTACACATTCAAACAACAAATACACACACACACACACACACACACACACACACACACACACACACACACACACACACACACACACACACACACACACACACACACACACACACACACACACACACACACACACACACATATATATATATATATATATATATATATATATATATATATATATATTCTAACATTAAATAAATGGAACCACAAACTGAACCGGTCAACCCTGTAATTTGTGACCCGCCTAAACTGGACATTCTTGCTGCTTTTCGGCTTCCTGAATTTTGACAATTTTGAAACATGTTTTCCTTCTCTTCATCAACGAAGGTTTTAAGGCATAATTAAACATAATGAAAACACACTTAACATCCCTAACATCAAACTTGTCTTTCTGGATATATGCAAATTCCAAAGCTCTAAATACCTTCAAATTAGATAAGTATATAAGTTTTCTACTTTAATCATCCAAATGTGTCTGGATATATATTCATGTGGATGGGAATATTGTTGCAACTGACTTTTAAATCAGAGTCGCCACCCTTAATTTTTATCCTTAAATAAGGGAGTATAAAGAAATAACCCTAAAGTTCAGAGATTCTAGATTTGAACTCGGTTCTAGACGAGGGGAAGGTGTTAGGCACCCCTTATCTACCTTGTTCATAAGAATACTAGGTTTACAAGCGCATTTTTAGGAAATAGGATTTTAAAGTTTTATTAAGGAAAGTCGCCACGATTTTAAGTCGTATGCCTACGTATCCTCTTATGAGGAATCAGAGTCTCAATTCGTAGTTCGTAGTTTGGTTAGTGTTTTTTTAGAGGATTGCGTAGAATTGCTTTCGATTTTATCCTTGAACCTTGTCTGAGTTTTGTAAAAAGAGTGACCGTAGATGCAATTTACAGTTAATTTTGATAACAATTCTCCTTAATATTTTTTCCGGAAATATCTTGATTTTGATTATGTTACTAGAAAATGATTTGATGTTGGTTAGCTATTTTGAAGCTTAATTGATCGAGTATGGTAAAACATAGAGCATGGGAAGTCTAATATAGTTTTCTCATCACGTGGCCAGATATTGACTACGTGTCTCTTGCGGATGAGATGTTTAGTGAGTTAAGTGGATTTTAATTATTTGATTTTGTAAAATATTAAATTAATTATTATAGCTAAACTAATTAAATAAAAGAATTATTTTAATATTTAGCTAATTAACTAAACTAATTAGAGAAGCTAAACAAAAGTAGTGTGTAAAATAATAGAGGGGTGTGATTAAAAGATTGAGTGTATTAATTATGAATTTTTATACAAGTATATTTTATATTCTTAAATATAGCTTTGATGACTTAAATAAACATACAAATGGGCTTTAATACAAATTAGCAGCCTAAGGTAAAAACCGAAAAATCTATTGGAACAATAAAACAAATAATAACTAAATAAAAAATCATAATTTAAAAAGAGGGTTCATCGTCGCAGGTAAGAGCGTGCATTGTTCAATTCAGGTGAGGAGAAGGCAGCGCGGTGTTCGCAAGAAGGTGGTTGGTCGAAGCTGGTTGAACGGAGAAGCGGTTTGTACGCAGGGTGTGGCCAGAGCTTCAGTTGTCTGCGTCGGAGCTTCGATGTGTAGTCGCTGGATCTGGGTCGCGTTCTTCTTCTTTCTTCTTTTTTCTGCAAAAGAAACTTTGTACAGGTATTGATTTGTTACTGGTTTTGATAAAGATATAAAAAAAATGGTGGTTGCAATGGTTGATCAGGGATAGGATGCATGAAATTAAGTGTAATTTTTGTGATGGTAAATGATGCCAGAAATAAAAGTGGCACCCAATCTCGTACCTACAAGTTTCATTCTTTATCAATTGTACTATATTACTCATTTGTAAATAAATTCAATTGAAAGTATATGAAAAGTGTGCAAATATTTGTTATTTTAAAAATACAAATAATTTAAAATAAATTATTATATTTTTAACTGGACTTGAGAACGAATATCTATAAAAATTAAATTATATTATAAAAACAATGTTTAAAATATTTTTTACTGGACTTGAGAATGAATATCTATAAAAATCAAATAATATTATAAAAACAATGTTTAAAGTATTTTTTACCGTAGAAATAAAAGGGCGGACACATTTAGAATATAGCACATATGATGATATGTAATTTATTGTAAAAACAACTTCACCCCTAAAACTCCTTGGTAACCCAACTCCAAGCAACATGCACCTTACCCTCTCTTAAATGGTTTTACCATTCATTTAGCTAGGATATTTTGTTGATGTGTACCAACAACTATTCTATGCCTCTTTATACCTTACTTTTATAAAAAAAATCCATTAAACTTCTATGAAAAAGACATTGAGTCATTGTTAGTTCTCAATGCATTCAATTTAGTTCTCATCTAATTTTATATAAGAGTATGTCATTCCTTGAACTTTTAAAAGGTGTAACTTTTATTTTATAAAATATAGACTAATTAAGCTCATACGAAAAAGACACCAGATAATTGTTACTTCTCGACACATTCAATTTAATTTTCATCTGATTTCTTATAAGAGTGTGTCATTCCTTGAATTTTTTAAAGGTATCACTTTTAATTTACAGAATGTAGACTCGTACACTTCTAGAAAAAGCATCAATAATAGTGAGGAAATATAAACCCCCATAAACTTCCACCTTTGTCGAGCCCTAAAGATCTGAGTGAACATACTCTAAAAATCCATTAGAATTATGCACACCACCCCCCAAACTCCATGTTGTGTTTTTTTGCCAAGTATGCAATGATCACAAAATTCTAATTTGTTAAAATTCTTAGCACGCCTTCTTGAGATAGCTTAATCAAGCCTATTTTGCTAACCTGTCACAATATCAAATGTCATAGCTTGGTTATGTCTGAAAGTTTTGACTATGTAATGATGAATGGCAATAATATTAGGACCATCTAAAATATGCAATCCACAATTTTAGACCATTTAGCCATGAAAAAATGTCAACATTCCCCGTTCAACTTAGTGCAGTAGCCTAAGTCACTGAATATGCTTTTGGAGTGTAAATTTACCTTAAACTTGAGAACATGCCTCACATTGCATAAAAGGAACCCATGCTTATTCAATAATTTAAGCTTAATTGTATCAATATCATGAACCTTGCAAGCCTTATTGTTACCAAGCCAAATAACTAAATTTTCTTTATGTTCAAAAATCCCAAAATGGTCTTTCCTTGGGCAAGTGCGTTAAGCGCATCCTGAGTCCATGACTCAAACCTTCTTTATCTTTAAACTTGAAATTCTGGTACTTGCAATACAAGGTCAAGAGTGATGTCTTAACACAAAAATATGATGTCAGGATAGATGTTATGACATATGTTGATAGAAAACCTACTAAAATTGTTGATTGTGCAGAAAGATAAATTGCCAAAATTTAAAGAACACAATTAATTGTTAACTCAATTCGGTGTAACATCACCTACTCTGGAAGCTAGCAAGTTAGGAAGGAAATCTACTATGATAGTATTAGTTCAAAGCTAAACCAACCCTAATTTACAACTTCTCACCTAATCATTATATTGTGCAACTTCTACCTAGAGACCAGTAGATATGAGATCCCTATCTTACTTCCAATCACCGCTATGATATACCTATAGCCACAAACCTTATGACTAGACTTAACAACCCAAAAAAAGATTACACTTCCACTAAATAATAATTGGTTTTGCTTAAAAGCTTCAACCAAGAACAATACTCAACTCTTTATTTAAAATCTCATGAGTGAGAATAATAGCTTGATAAACAAGAAAAATTAAGTCAACTCAATGCATCAAAATTACATGAGTGACATACAAAGAACAGAAACACTAAAAACCTAAGAGACTCCCAAAACCCAAAACCCTTATATTGCACCCACAATTTCTTCTTGTGACTGCTTGCTATTTTAGGTCTAGCAAGTCTTTATTTATAGACTCTTGCAGTATGGGTTTGAACTATTCAAATCAAATCCAACCTTCATATTTTAAATCAGCTGCAAGATCTTCACATAAAAATAGGAACAAATCTTTTTAAATCTTCCTAAAAATTCTCCAAGACCCTTTTTAAGAAGTCTAATTAAATCTGCACTTTGTTCCTAAATATTCTGCTTGACATGCGCATAATGATGAGGAATATTCAAAAGGATCTCATCAAATCAACACAAATTTGTCAAGAGACAACCAACAACAGTGCATGTTGTATACATACCAGGATGTCACGACATCAGTCTTCAACATCTAGTTGAAAACTCATAACAACTGAATTATCATGACAGTTGATGTAGATGTTATAACATCTTGATCAACATCAGTATAGAACCATGTTTTACCAAAATTATCCAATCATAAAACCATGGAACTAACAATCTCTCCCCTTTGGCAAATTTTGACTAAAACAACTAAAGCGTGAAAAACCTAGAGATATGAATAACACTACAACACAAGCTACATGCAACCATGTAAACTTTGTACAAACTGCATCCATAAAAATGTATCAAAGATTTCATGCAATTAAATATCATTATCTTCAAAACTTCTGAAGAATAGATGTTCAGACATGTGGTCTAACACCACACAACACAACTCCTCCGTAACACATGAGCTATACATATCAAACAGGTCCAATACTCCCCCTGTCACACATGATGAAGACTCCCCCTCAAGGGAAAACCCAAATCACCATAAAATCCAAAACGCCAAATATGAACTACCCAAGTTCACACATCACAGGGAAAAAACAACAAAAGATACAAATAGTCTCACATCAGGAAAAATATCATAACATCAGGAAAAACATCTTGCACATAACCTCCATCAGTAGCAGCAGCAACAACAAAAACTTTACCTTCAAATCAGCATGACAGACTATCATGCTCCCCCTAAATAGTTGCATCCAGTAAGCAACCACAATAACTACTCTCTCCTTAGAAGTAACACAGTCCTATTTGCATGATAATTAACATGTCAAGACATGTTTCATATAATCAGGACACACATAATATAGTAACACTTTACTCCTTTTTAGCCAAAACTTGAAAAAAACAATAGGGTAAATGTAAAAAAAAAATTAGAAGCACAATAATTTTACATAAGCAATAAACAGATGGAAGCACAAAAGAACAGTTGGAAAAAAACACTCATTTGAAAACACAACTCAATTTGAAATAAACAACTTGTATCATCTTCAGGTGGTCTTTCACCTTTTACCCCTATCAAAAATCCTCCTACACTCCTTGCTTATGTCACATACTTTAGGAGTGTTCACATTGAATTCCTCTACCAGCACCTCAGAACTTGTCTTCTTCAAATCATCTTCCTTTCTTTGCAAGGACCATTTTTTCCACCTTTTTGTAGGTCCAACACTAATACTTTTCTTAGGAATATTATACACCATAAAATAGAGGTAAAATAGAGTACATGTTGCCTTCCTCCACACTTGTAATTGCTATAACTCCTCAAAAGTGCAGATTTCTAACCCACTCCTCAATTTATCAAATTGATTTGAATGTAAAGCCTTAATAATGGATAATGAATCACAATTTAGCTTTGTTGAACCAAGAGATGAGATTATTCCCCAAGAATAACCATCCTCCAAAAGCACTTTTTCTATCATTAGCACCACTTATCCAATCTTCATCATAATACCTTGCAGACTTAATGTTGGATTCATTGTCTTCCTCATGTTTTGGATCATCACTTTGCTGAGATGATGTTCCGACATCCTTTTTTACATCATTCAATTGTTAAACGGTAGAGTCATCAAATACAACATTTAGAGATTCCATTTTGGTTTTGGTTTTGGAATTAAAAATTCTATAACCTCTATCCATAAATATCCCATTAGTTCTCCTAGGATCTATCTTCCTTCTTCGTTCTCTTTGAATGCATTTATAAATATCTTTAAATACTTAAATGACATTTGATTTTTCTTTGATAAAGTTCATCCAAGCATATTTTGAAAAATCATCAACAACCACACAAACATATCTCTTTCTACCAGAACTGTCAACCTGCATAGGTCCTATTAAATCCATATGAATAACTTCTAACCCCTTGAAAGTAATCTGATGTTCCAGCTTTGGATGTAACATCTTGATTTGCTTCCAAATTTGACACTCCTCACACTCTCTTCCTTCCTCAATTTTTAGCCACTACTACAAATAACGTTTTTAACGTTGGACGTGAAATGTATTTTACCTCGGAGGTAGATGCGACGTAAGTAAGATCGTCATAATAAGTAAAGACTTATCACCCCGGTCTTTAAAACACCGAGGTACAAGTTTATTAGCGCATGGGTGTGATCCTCAGCAGCAGCAAATAATATTATTTTCAAAACTAGCATTTCTTTTATCTCTGTTTATCAAATAACTTAGGGGTATGATTATTATTTTTTTAATTGCTATATTGTTTACCCATAATATTACATTGTTTACATAGAATATTACGTTGTTTACCCAAAATATTTAAATCAAAATAAAAACCAAATTCCCTAGGGATCTAGATTAAAATCAAATTCCCTCAAGATGTAGATCTAGATCTTTGAATTATTAAATACTACCGATGGATCTTGCATGCATTTGTTTCTGGTGGAAAAAAAAGGGTAACATAATTAATATCAATAATAAATAAAAAATTTGGTAAAAATAAAAATTTAATAAAAAAAAACCTTGAACACAAATGATTTTATGCTCTTGCAATTTATCGTAGAGAACTTTTCCAAGCATCCTTAGGTTTCAAGTGCTTCATATGTTTCATTTAGATTTCCAATATAATGAACTTATATAATGTATGTCCCTTAAGTTTCATGTGGATCACTAATGGCAGATTCTTGAGCGTTGATAACCTTTAAATAGACGATAAAGATTTGTTTAAGGTCGTTGAAAAAAGTGAAAAATAACACTTAACCTTCCTCTCGGTTTTGGAATAAAACTGAGGGGTTAGATTTTTTTATTTACAAAAATGGTACATTGTTTACCCAGAATATTAAAAATCTATTGTATGGAACAAATCTTCGTAGAATATAAAAAATACAGCATGTCCAGGTCCCACACAAGATGCTAGAGATCTGTTTCGCTGATATCCATCATCTGAAAAGTTAAGCTCCCTTCTATGTTTAAAATTTCAAAGGTTGAGCTCCCTTCTTTGTGTAATTTGAAGAAAGAATGATTGTCTGCACTTGCAATATACCAAATACAACAACAACATTTCTCAAAAATAAAATACAACACTATTTTGTGAGCATAGGGCGGCTTAATTGAACACAAATTAGGGTAAAATCTAATGATTTCTTTTATAGTAAAATTTGACTACTATACCCCTCAGTTTAAAGTTTAAAACTGATGTGGTGGTTAAAAACCGAGGCGATAGTTATTTTTTTTAAAAGTATTACACTGTTTACAGATGATATTAAAATAAATTATTTACAAAAAAATCTCTTCAATGGTTTTGTTGCACTTGCAATCCATCATAACTTTGTGTTGTACCCCAAAATTTGCCCTCCCATTTTTCAAGGCATTTCTCCAGGGTCAAGCTTGCACAAGTACATTGGGATTTTCCAGTACCAAGATTAAAAGGAAACTGTCAAAAAGGAAGAGAACAGATAAAAATAATCTTTTGACAAAGTTGGAGAAAAATAAGTCCTTTCGTTTCAGCTCCTTCGATTGGCCTTTTGGCCTCTTTCGATGCAAGCCTGGCTTGCATCCTTCGAATGAGCATGGGCCTCTGGCACGTTGGTTTTTGTTCACAAGGAAGGAGCTTCTTGTACGACACCTTCGATTTCACCTTTAGCCTTACAGGGTTCACAATGCAATAGGTACCTATGTGCCTACTTTGATTGGATGTTTGATGATTGCATGCATATACAAACTTTCCTTCAATGTTTGCCTTGACTCACAAAGTAATGACTAGCTACATACAAACTTTCGTTTGAGTCACAACTTCTTTCTTACGCGCAAAAGGCTTCCCCCATGCTAGCATGCACAAGGTACAAAGTCTCCTATAGCTTCCTTTGATTCCAAAGCAAAAAAGATCTCTTTTCGATTGCACTCTTTTGCCTCTTGGATGCCTCTTTCGAATCTGGACATTTTTGCCTCCTACATGCCTCTTTCGTTTGGGCATGTGGATCCCTTCATGCAAGTCTTCGTTTGAACAAAGATCTTTTGCATGTTTGCATGAAGTCACAAAACAGGGACCCCCTACGTACACTCCTTTGTTTGGCCATATGGACCTTTGGCAGACAAGATTTCGACTGGACATAACCACCTTCACAAGGTTTCATTTGTAACTTTCATTCCCTTCGAATCAACATCTTTTGAACCCAACTCTGGGTATCCCATTCGAAGGACATGCTTGATGTCCCATTCGAAAGATTTATGAAGCCCACCTTAAGGCATGTTTTGGTGACTCATCCAAGGGTCACATACTTGGCTCCTTCGAAGGATGTATAAAAGTGGCCCAATCGAAGGACATTTGTTGAAGGAAAATCAAATAATATTGTTGAGGAAAGAATCTAGTCGAAGGAGGTTCAAAACTAAAAGATGATATTCAAAGATGCTTGCTACCAAGTTCAGGCCTGACACACTGGCCAAAACTGCTGCACAACAGTCCTGAAACACTGCCCCCATTCTTACACCAAAATAGCATTCAAAACACTGTCTCTCAAAAGCTACAAAGAGCAGGTTACTCAAATTGTTCAAACTTTTTGTTTTCCCTCCAAAAGCTTCAGGCAGCTTTGCCTATAAATAAAAGGCTTCGCAACATGTTCAAGGAGGACTTTTTAGCCAGAGAAATGAATCTTCAAAAATTTCTCAAACACCATAAAGCTCTCAAATGCTTAAACACTTATCGAACACAAGCCCAAAATCCAAACACTTGTCCCATTCGAATCTGAAACATCCCTACACCTTGTTACCTTTTTAATCCAGTAAGAAAGACATTTCACTTGTTCTTCTCTTTTGAATCCAACAGTAGAGACGCTACCCTCGCTCATTCCCTTCGAATCCAGGGACACTCAAGGAAACCACTCAAAGTCCAGCACACGTCCCAACCCCAAGCAAGGTAAGTCATTCTTAACCTTGGATCCTTCGGTTCCAGCATAACATGTAAATAAATTTCCTTTTCATTTCAAACATGTACAAAGTATTTGTTTCCCTTTCGTTTACACCCTTTTAGTTTGTTTTTATTGCCTTTCCTTTTGGTTTTGTTCTTTGGTTTGTTACAAATGCTTTAAGAACTAACCTGGCCCTAAGGTAATGCTAGCGTGGCCTTAGGCCATGTTGCTATTTAATGTCTCAAACAAAAGAAACAGGAGATAGGAGTATGAAACGAAGTCTCGGGATTCCTCACTGATTCCAGGCCCAGTCAAAAGGCACTCCCTCACTGCTTTCAACCCCCAGTCAAAGGAGGCAGAAAGGCATATTACATCTTACACTGATTCCAGGCCCAGTCGAAAAGCATAACATGTTGGCCTCCAGGTCCCAATCGAAAGGCACGCTTGCACTAGTTCCAGCCCCCAGCCGAAGGAGGCAGAAAGGAAAATCGAAGGGCATGACTCTACTGACTCCAGACCCCAAATTGAAGGAAGCTAGAAAATGCAGAATCGAAGGGTGTTTCTTCCTAAATCGAAAGACCCATTTTTCTTGCTTTTATTTTATTTTTTCCTTTATATTTTCATGCAACTCAATATGGTTGTAATAGTGTAGGATTTTATCTTTCTTCATTTTATTACTTTTGTATGATTTCTAGTAAAATAGGGTATGTATGGCAAGATAAAAACAACAACTAGACAATCCCTAATAAAAGACTAAATGCATGTAAACCAAACTCATTACTCACACATGCACCCTTAGGGTAATCTCACTTGTTGCCTCAGAAAAATAGTCATGACCCTCGAATATGGGCATTTTAGCAAAGACCCTCAATAAAAGATCGTAGTCCCTCAATGACCCTTAATGTTTCCTTCGGTAAACGATTTAGTCCCTAAACGACATTGTTAAAACGTCCCATAGGTTGTCTTCTATGACTATACAAATATCTCACGCCCATCCCTTCACATCCAATGATGGGGCTTCTTACCAAATCAATGGTAAGATAGCAACATGTAAAGGAGGAGGAAAAGAATATTTAAGACCTTTTGAGTAGGTAGGTTGCTCCTAGTTGCTCGCTTGCTCACAAAAAAAACATTTTATACACCCACACTTTCATTTGAAACATATTCAAAAGTTAAAACACTTTGTACATGTTCTTATAGAAACGAGAACCATTACAAAGACACCTTTTCAAAATCACTTTCAAAAACACATTCCACAAACACCTCTTTGAACTATTTTTAAAAACAACACTTTGTACGCGTTCTTATAGAAACGAGAACCATTACAAAGACATTTTTAAAAAACATTCAAAACCCACACCACAAGCACATTTTCAAACAAAATCAAGTGATCTAGAAAGCAACTAAGAGCCCGTAGATAACTACGGATGAAAAGGGTGCTAACACCTTCCCTTTTCATAACCTACCCCTCAAACTCAGGAAATAATCTCGAAAGGTCTTTCCTGTTCTTTTCAACCTTTCCTTTTTGGATAAAATAAAATTCAGTGGTGACTCTTGCTATCCGCAACAATTATGATCAAACACAAAACACCCAAGTCAGTTCTCCCACCGCGTTACAGAACTGGAGACTCTGTCGGGGATCTTACTTAAAAGTGGGGTTACCTTAGGGCTAGATCAACTTTACTTGCTTTCCTTTGTTTGATTTGTTTGCTTTACATTATGATTCCTTGTTTGAGTTTGTTTTGATCCTCTACCCGGATCTGGGGCACCTTTTTAGGTAAATAGCAATAGATTGTGGAAAATGTACGACGTAGACCGATATGGTTGAAGCAATGGATACATTAGTGTGACGCTTTTGTTGGTACCAGTATCCCTTGTGTTGAATCGAGGAGAATACAGGGCCGCTGAGCGGTGTCATGAAGCACTAACTGACCTTAGAACCTTAATTAAATAACCTGGCCATTAGGAAATAGTGAGATAACCGGTTTCGGTGGAAAGCTGATAATTGGTTGATACTCGATACTACACTAATTGAGATCGGACTTTTGGGATATCTCGGCCGCAAGAAAAGATTGATTGTGCTGAGACAATGCCTAAAAGAAAGGTCAATGCTATTGAGATCCCTTAGAACTCGGTTACTATTACTAGGACATGTTGAGCCAACTAAACTTCAAGAGGGTACTTACCTATAAACTCCATGCAAGCCTAAACCTAAGGACATGTCTGCTTTGTGTGTACATAACAACTTACTTGCTTTGCATACATGTACATCATAAACATCATAACATCATGAGCATTCTCACTAATCATTTCAAGGATTTAGGAATTTATCTTTGTTTTGTTTTGTAGGTCATGAATCCCAACCGAAGGAATACCATCCGGATTAGCTTCGTGAAAGCACACCCTCAACTCCAAGAGTTAGCATCAAGGGTGCCTAGAGACTCTCCCTTAACCAAGAAATATGGTCGACTTCTCAGCTTGGTTACCTCCAAATTCCCAGAAGAAATGATGTGTGTGCTCTTCCAATTCTTTGATCCCATGCATCATTGCTTCACCTTTCCTGACTATCAGTTGGTCCCTACGCTAGAGGAGTTCTCTCAACTGTTGGGAGTGCCCGTGCTTGATAAATTATCGTTAACTGGTTTAGAAGGGACTCCAAAGCCTGAAGTCATTGCTAAAGCCCTGCATCTGAAGAGAGCCGACATCATAGAAAATTGGGAGACAAGAAGCGGAGTTAAGGGTTTCCTAGACAAATTCCTGTTGGATAAGGCTCGCTCATTCTGGGAAGATATGGATTTCCAAGCCTTTGAAGATGTCTTGGCTCTTCTAATCTATGGTTTAGTTCTATTTCCCAATCCGGACCAATTCATAGATGTGAATGCCATCAAGGTCTTCCTCTCTCGTAATATTATACCTACTTTGCTTGGAGACATTTTTCATTGTTTCCACACTCGCACAATGGAGAAAAGAGGTATACTCTTGTGTTGCATTCCCCTAATATCTAAGTGGTTTTGCTTTGCACCTACCTCGATCAATACTGAAGAACGAGCAAGGATTAACATGGTCTCAAAGGATGATATCCCTCACACACTCTGACATTTATTGGTGTTCTTGATTCTTGGAGGATACTACTATCATTGACCGTTATGGGGAATTCCCTAATGCCCATTTGCTTGGCATTAGGGGAGGTATCACCTATAACCCTTCTCTTGAATTACGACAATTTGGCTATGCACGAAGAGATGGTTCCTATTGATGCACTCATCCAAGGTATGGTGTTCGACTACGACAGTGACAATCAAGGCTACCGCCAGAGGTTTATACGAGCTTGGAGGATGGTAAACAAAGTGGATAGCAAGACATTGGGGCGTAAGAACTCCATTCCTTTGGAGCCTTATCTTAAGTGGGTACGAACTCGTTCTCAAAGGCTCAGTATGTTGTACCCTGCCACTTTGCCTATCATCATGGAGCCTTTAGTTGAAGGAGATATTTCTTATGTTATCCTTCATCCTACCATGCCTACTTCTCTCGAAGGGTGTTTCTGCCTAAATCGAAAGACTCATTTTTCTTGCTTTTATTTTATTTTTGCCTTTATATTTCATGCAATTCAATATGGTTGTAATAGTGTAGGATTTTATCTTTCTGCATTTTATTACTTTTGTATGATTGCTAGTAAAATATGGTATGTATGGCAAGATAAAAACAACAAGTAGACAACCTATAATCAAAGACTAAATGCATGCAAATCAAACACATTATTCACACATGCACCCTTAGGGTAATCTCACTTGTTGCCTCGGATAAATAGTCATGGCCCTCGAATATGGGCATTTTAGCAAAGACCCTCAATAAAAGATCGTAGTCCCTCGATGACTCTTAATGTTGCCTTCGATAAACGATCTAGTCCCTAAACGGCATTGCTAAAACGTCCCATAGGTTGCCTTCCATGACTATACAAATGTCTCACGCCCATCCCTTCACATCCAATGATGTGGCTTCTTACCAAATCAATGGTAAGATAACAACATCTAAATGAGGAGGAAAAGAACATTTAAGAGCTTTTGAGTAGGTAGGTTGCTCCTAGTTGCTCTCTTACTCACAACAAAAACATTTTATATACCCACACTTTCATTTGAAACATTTTCAAAAGTTAAAACACTTTGTAAGCATTCTTATAGAAACGAGAACCATTACAAAGACACCTTTTAAAAATCACTTTCAAAAGCACATTCCACAAACACCTCTTTGAACTATTTTCAAAACAACACTTTATACACGTTCTTATAGAAACGAGAAACATTACAAAGACATTTTCAAAAAACATTCAAAACCCACACCACAAACACATTTTCAAACAAAAGCAAGTGATCTAGCAAGCAACTAAGAGCCCGTATATAACTACGGATGAAAATGGTACTAACACCTTCCCTTTTCATAACCTACCCCCCAAACTCAAGAAATAATCTCAAAAGGTCTTTCCTATTCTTGTCAACCTTTCCTTTTTGGATAAAATAAAAGTCGGTGGCGACTCTTGCTATCCATAAAAATTGCAATCAAACGCAAAACAACCAAGTTAGTTCTCCCACTGTGTTACACTTTGCATCCAAGATTGATTGTTGATGCTTGAATATCATAAATTTGCACACAAGATTGATTGTTGATGCTATCATTATCATTGCATTTACTAGAATATACAATATGCATGCATTGAATGCATCCAACTTCTAATAAGGCGTTTCTCCAAAAAATTGGAAAATGTTTTTCTATACTTGCAATCCATCAGTAAAGATTTTAGGAATAACAACAACAATAACTTTTAGGAATAACAATAAAAACGTCAACACCATTGTTTGAGATGAATTGCAAAAGCTGAAAAATGTTTTGTTCAAGGTAGAAGGACATTTGTTTCTCATATTTGCAATCCATCCCAAAAATGATGCATTTGACGGTGGATAGGCTACAAATAAGATTGCAATAAGGTGTAATATGTTCAACGAGTGTTTTTATAGTAAAATCTGATTAATTTATCCATCGGATTATCAAAAAAGATGAAGGGTTAGATAATTTATTTTACACTTGTAAACAAATGAAAACATAAAGTACAGTAGCTGGGATTCGAAGCATGTCGAGAAGGGTATAACAACACAATTTTTTAAATAACCGAGGGAACAAGTTGTTTTTTTAACAAAAAAAACATGGCGCGCCTAGGAAAAAAACCTCGGTTTTTTTTCTGGATGATGTGAAAGCTCGTCATGAAAAGCATTATTTGTAGTAGTGAGCTTAAGAATGCCTCTGATATCTTCTTTAGACACAATCTTCTTCATACCTTTTAGATGCAAATGGCCAAGTTTTTGATGCCACAACTTGACTTCATCTTTCTTGGATAACATACATGTGGAGGAACAAGTAATTTCTTGAGGCGTCCATAAGTAGCAATTGCCCTTAGACCTGGCTCCCCTCATCAATAATTTATTCTCCTCATTAGTGACCACACATTCAGAATTAGTGAAATTAACCTTAAGACCTTGATCACGTAACTTAATAATACTTATCATATTAGCAGTCAAAACTTTTACATACAAGAAGGACATTATCAAACCTATGGAATCCTTCACATGCTAGTATTCCAACTTCTTTAATTTCTCCTTTGGCACCATCACCAAAAGTGACATAACTAGTAGTGTGAGACTTAATGTCCACTAAGAAATTATTCACTCATGTCATATGCCTAGAGCATCCACAGTCAAAATACTAGTCTTCTCCAAATAATACTTTAAGAGAGGTATGAGCTATGAGACTAGTGACAACATCCTTTACTTTACATTCTTTTCTAGCTTTAATCCTTTCATGATTAGCCCTAGGTTGAGGTGAATATTTTGGATAAACATACAGTTTGAAATTGAATGATTTTATGTGACCATATTTTACATAATAATTACATTTCCAAGTCTGGAGCTTGGCTCTGGTCTGAGTTTTCTAAAGTCTGACAGAATGTTGTAGTATTTAGTTTGACGTTATGCTCTCCTCCTTCACTTCAGCAGATTTTTTTTTTGTCATTTGGGGTTTTCTTTTATTATTCAGAGATTTATAATTAAACCCTAAACCAGTAAATCTTCTACCTCCTTCTCCAATTTGAAGAATTTCATCCAACACATCAGACCCATTGTTTAGCATCCTTGTGGATTTAGTCATATTCTCAAGTTTTGAGGTTAATAGGGTTACCTTATCTTGAAGCTCAGAGTTTGTGGATAAAAGTTTTTCTTTTTCATCTTGAAGTTGAGCTATATCCTTCTTTTGTGTTTCACTTAGCTCACACACTTCTTTACTTCTGACACAAAGCTCTTTGTTGGAAGCAGCTAATTCTTCATGAGAGAGATCCTCATCACATAAATCTTCATCAGATTCATATCTACCCGTGTAAACTCACTATTAGTTAAATCATCGTCGAACAAGCCCTTCTTTTGTTTCTTGAGGTATGTGGGACATTCTGATCTAACGTGACAAAAAACCTCACATTCATGGCACTTCATGCCTCTATCTTGATTTGGCTTTTCCTCTGTTCTTCCTTTTCTTTAAAACTCATTATTCTTGCTAATGTTAGGGGAGACGTTCTTGATATTTGGTATTGACTTCCTATCCATACTCTTTAGTACCTTATTGAACTGCCTCCCAAGAAGCAAAATAGCATTAGAAATTCCTTCATCAGTATCCAAGTCAAATTGATCCTCATCATCTTCAGTGTTGTATACAAAAGCTATGCTTTTGTTCTTCTTTTCAGATCTGTCACTAATAGCCAATTCAAATGTTTGAAGTGACCTAACAAGTTCATCAACCCTCATGTTTCTGATGTCATGAGCTTCTTCAATGGTTGTAACCTTCATGATAAATTTCCTAGGTAAGACCTAATAATATTTATAACAATATTTTCTTCTGACATCTTTTCTCCTAAGGCACTAGATGTATTTTCTATTTCAAGAATCTTCATATGAAAGTCCTGGATGATCTCATCATCATTCATCTTTAGATTCTCAGATTTAGTAGTGAGAAGCTGAATTCTTGACATCTTCAATTTAGATGTACCTTCATGAGTTGTCTTGAGAATTTCCTAAGCATCGTTGGCTACAGTACATGTATTGATTAGCCTGAACATATTCTTGTCTACTCCATTGAATAAAGCATTCAAATCCTTGAAATTTCCAATAGCTAATTTATCATCTTCTTCAAACCAATATTCCTCTAGTTTCAAGGACTCATTCACATCTTTGTCCTTCACAACAGGATGATTTCATCCTTTCAAAACACTTCCAAGATTTGTTGTCCATGGGTTTCAGAAAGGCCACCATTCTGACATTCCACCAATTATAATTTGAACCATCTAACAAAGGTGGTTTATTTTTGTATCTTCCTTCCTTGTCCATAGTACCAGAAATTATTCTCCCCGGAGCTCACCCAATAGACAGAACAGGGTGTCTTCTCCGATGCCAATTGAAATTTTGGAACTTTCCATACAAGGTCAAGACTAATGTCTTAACACAGAAACATGATGTCAGGACAAATATTATGACACCTGTTGACAGAAAACCTTCTAAAATTGTTGAATATGCAGAAAGATAAATTGCAGAAATTTAAAGAACACAATCAATTGTTAACCCAGTTCGGTGCAATGCCACCTACTCTGTGGGCTACCAAGCCAGGAAGGAAATCAACTATGATAGTATTAGTTTAAAGTTAAACCAACCCTAGTTTACACTTCTCGCCTAATCACTACCTTGTGCAACTTCTACCTAGATACCACTAGATATGAGATCCCCCTCTCACTTCCAATCACCGTAGTGATATACCTACAACCACAAACCTTATGACTAGACTTAAAACCCCAAAAGAAGATTACAGTTCCAATAAACAATACTTGGTTTTTCTTAAAAGCTTCAACCAAGAACAATACTTAACTCTTTGCTTAAAAGCTCATGAGTGAGAACAAAAGCTTGATAAACAATCAACAATCAGTCAACTCAATGCATAAAAAATACATGAGTTACATACAAAGAAAACAAACACTAAAAACCTAAAAGACTCCCAATACCCTAAACCCTTACATTGCATCCACGATTTGTTCTTGTGAATGCTTGCTATTTTAGGTCTAGCAAGTCCTCATTTATAGACTCTTGCAGTATGGGCTTGAACTCTTCAAATCAAATCCAATCTTCATGTTTTAAATCAGTTGTAAGATCTTCACATAAAAATAGTAATAAATCTTTTTAAATCTTCCTAAAAAGTCTCCAAAATCCTTTTTAAGAAATCCAATTAAATCTGCACTTTGTACCTAAATATTCTCCTTGACCTATGTATAGTGATGAGGAATATCCAAACGGATCTCATAAAATCAAAACAAATCTGTCAAGAGATAACCAATAGTAGTGTTTGCTCTAAACAAACCCGAATATCACGACATATGTCTTCGACATCTGATTGAAAATTCATAACAACTGAACTATCATGACAGTTGATGTAGATGTTATAACATCTTACTCAACATCAGTATAGAACCATGTTTTACCAAAATTTAGCCAATCATAAAATCATGAAACTAACAATCTTCCCCTTTGGAAAATTTTGGCTATAACAACCAAAGCATGAAAAACCTAGATATAAGAATAACACCACAACACAAGCTACATGCAACCATGTAAAATTTGTACAAGGTGCATCCATAAAAATGTATCATAGATTTCATGAAGTTACAAATCATTATCTTTAAAACTTCAAAAGAACGGATGTCTAGACATATGGTCTTACACCATATAACATAACTCATTCACAACACATGAGCTAGATAGATCAGACATGTCCAATACTCCCCCTGTCACACATGATGAAGAATCCCCCTCAAGGGAAAACCCAAATCACCAAAAAATCTAAAACACCAAATATGAACTATCCAAGTTCACATATCAGAGGTAGCAACAATAGAAGATACAACTAGCCTCACATCAGGATTTCCTCACATCAGGAAAGAAGTCAAAACATCAGACAAATTATCTTGCACACAAACTCTAATAGCAGTATCTTTACCTTACTTATTATGTTTAATGGAACTCTTGACCTTATTCACCATCTCAGTCTTCTCTATGTCTATTATGCTTGCGGGAATTAGTGCCTTATCTTTAAATGTTTCTACATTTTTTAAAGTTAAGATTACATGCAACTACATTTTCTATAATAAGAAGATTATATAGGCAAATATGGAAGCAGAGGAATAGAATAATGAAGATGGAGAATAGAGTGAAGAAGATGAATAAGATGGATAGATGCACTACTACGAAAAACCCATTTAACAATGGTTGGAAAATATATATAATCATGCAGGTCCATGAGTTGTTGTGTAGAGTGTTGTTGTAAATTCGTTACTAACAATATTGGTCCTGAGACCATTGTAGTATATTAGAAAACATGCGTGATATCATAACGATTATGCCTAACAACTGTTGTCATATATATGGTACTGGGTTTGAAATATAGTAACAACAAATAAATTACATTAGATCACAGTTAATATTGAAAACCGTTGTGGAACATAACCATAGTTTATTATATACCAATGTATATTGCTTGTTTTAGCATTCACCTTATTAAAGAATTGTAACCATTAAAATTGGTAAAGAATTATATAATATAAAAATTAAACTATTCTTGAAAAACCAACTTAAACACACCACTATATTTCAAATTGCACGCATCTCATCGCACATATTTTATGTTATTTAACACATATATGGCTCAATGGTGGATTCCTTCAATGCATCAATATCTTTTATTATTGTTTACCTCATCATATTTTCTTATCATTGTGATTGTTATAATGACTCATCATCATAACAATCATGATCTTAACAGTCAGGATAATAAGCGACGACGACGAGGTAAAGTAGAATTTAGATATCAATGTATTGAAGGAATTAGACCATTGAACCATATATTATGTGTTAAAGAACATAAAATGTGTGGAATGAGATGCATGCAATTCGGAAAACATTGATTGATATAGGTTGGTTTTTAAATACATCTTAATTTTCAGATTATAAGTTTATATGTCAATTTAGATGATTCCATTTTCATTAAAAGGTTAGTGAAACAAACAATATACATAGTAGATAATGAACTAAACTTCATATACTGTCAACCTGTATAATAATTTAAAGAGAAAAACATTACTAAGTTACAAGAAGCCTTTTTCATATGACTTGCAATGTTATGTTCTTGTTTTAAGAACATTTGTCAACAAAAAACAACACAACAAATACATGCAACACAACTAAAAAATATACATTTTAGCAACAAAACACTAACAACATACAATATCACCATGTATCATAACCTTAACCTGCAAGGAAACATAGCAAACTCCAACCATGAGCATCCTTACAATACAACCAATAGCCATAATATCACATTGTTACACACCCACATACATACATGGCCAAACAAATTTCAAATCAAATTCAATTCGAAAAACAAATTCAGCTAAAATTAAATGTCCACAAAACCCTGAAGTTTTCCCTCTCTCTTTTTTAACAGAATATCACATGCTTCAACTTTCTATAAGTACAAAACCCTTACTGTTACGATGCTGAAGTTGAAACCAAAACCTAAAACCATAATCTAGTGAAGAGTAAAGAGAGATCAAAAGAGAGAGCAAGAGAACATACCATCTTTGCTGATGTCGGAGTTTGTGTTGCATGTTGTTCAATTTAGGTATCATTTAAGCTTCCTTTAAGATTTTTCTATTTAGGGTTTTCCTTAGAGAGAGAAACAGTTGTTATGAAATGGGCGGCACATACTTTCGTTTATATATAAATGAAATATCACTTTTTATCACCGTTGAATAACATAACCATGATGATATATTATTTTAAATAAAAATCAAATTAAATTTATCACAATAGTTGAATAACATAATTGTGTTGATATACTTTTTTTAAAAAAGAATTAATGTTAAAGGAATAAAATATTTTAGGATACTGAGGTTCGAACCCATGAAAGCTTGATTGTATCACCACAACATGTTATCTAACTGTTATTATATCCTAAAAATTTATAATAAATAAATAAATAAAAATGCTATGCACCTGAGTTTAGAGATGTCACCACGGTGTTTGAAAGAACTGTAGTGACTTTGGTGTTGTTGTATGCGTGTTTTGTAATAGTGATTGCTAGTGAAAAGGATGATTAGTCTGGTATTACATGTTTCTTCCCCACCACTGTTAAGTAGTTATTTTGTTGTTTTAGTTTAGTTACTTTCTGAACAAATTATGTTTGCTTTTATGTATTTTTTTTATATTTTCCAATACCATGAACATAGGACTTGGGTATGTTGACATTTTGTACCAAGAACATGAGCATTCCCGAGCTCCCAGACATTTGAGGACTAATTGAACATGATTTAAGACATTATTCCATAAATGAAATGTGTTTTGTGATTTAAAATTCAAACAAGTATAACATGTACATAAAAGTTATAGAAGCTGACTAAGCGAGCTCTAGTATGAGCTTGGCGCACCCTAGTGCTCATTGGTGACAAAGTGAGCTTCGTTGTTTGCTTAGAGAACCACGATGCTTATTATTGGCTAAGAGAAGCTCTTGTGGATACACTAGATACTCCACAAACACCATCCCTATTCGGATGATCTAAGGACATGCCAAAATTTTATACAGGGGGTGGAATGTAAGGAAGATCTAAGATGAGGCCTATACAATAGTTGTGATATTTAATTGTTTTCATGATTAAGCACTTGTTTAAAAAAAATTAATAAATTAAAAAATTTCTTTTTGTTTTAATAAAATAGTTTATCTGCAGATGATTCAAGTGACCTGAAATGCCAAAGGCTAGGTTGATGACAAATTTAGGAAAAATGACATGACGAAAAATGTTTCTTTTTAGATGCTTCACTCATAATTGATATTTGTTTATTTGTGAAGTATAGCATGAATATGAACTAATTGCTTAAAAAATTGATTTTACTATTGTATAGTGAAAACGTATCAATAATGGTCAAGAATAATACAAGCCTAACCAAGTGAGATACATGAAACCTCATGTATTAGTTAAATAATAAGGGCCGACATGTATACTAACTATGTGGATTTTGAATCATTCTTGCTATTACTTGATGTATTTGAAATCATGGATATGGCCAAGACATTGTTTGCTATTGAGTAAAAATCTACTTGACTAAAAAGACTACCTTGTGAAGATGTCATCCTTTGGAAAATGTTCACCACCTTATCTTAAGCATAGGGAGAATTAAAAAAATACAAGAATATAAAGAGCAATAAAGTTGGGGAGAAAAGGAAAAGATTTGAAAAATTAAGTAGTTAATGGTGAAAAGAAAGAAAATAAAATATTTTGACAGAACAAAAATAAAGAAAAAGAATCAAATGTAAAAGCATACAAATACAAGAAAGTCACAAAAAGTGTTGTAAAATAGAAAGAAAAGAAATTTTGGAAAAAAAATATATACCTAAAAGATTTTTGCTATCTTATCTTTAGGCTTTTTGAATCTAAAGAAATGTCAATATTTTTTGTATTCCAACTACGTTACAACCAAAAGAAATATCTTAGTGATCCATGACCGATGATTATCTCGTCATGCTTACATTAAATATAAAGTGTTTATATAATTTATGCATTGTCAAACAAAGAGGGAAATACTAAACCTTTTTTTAGAAATAAACCAGAGACAATATGATTATGATGATAAACTGACTATTGATTTAGACATGTTTTGAAACATTACTTTGATAAAGAAAATATTTCATTCTCATGCTATGGTTTGATGATAATTATAATTTTGATTATGAACTTACATTGTAAACAAAATCATGATACAAAATAAATCTTTTTCAAAATTTCTTGATCAAGTCATCTAACTTCTTTTGAAACATGCATTTGAACTTCTTCTGAACAATTTGATTAGATTTTGTTTGAGGATAAACAAAAATATAACTTATGGAGAGTTGATAAGGGCCAAAAATATATTAAATATGTATGCACTAATTAACTTTCTTTACATGTTATCAAATGAAAAACCCTTGATTTATCAATGAAAAGTGATAAAATGCATGTCTTGACATTTTAGTCGTGCATTGCTTAAAACAGTAAAAAAGAATCAAGAAATCACCAAAGTAGCACAAGAGGCCAAGCCGAAGTACTTTCCCAACAAAACAAGACTCGTTAAGCCAAGAATACATCATGTTTAAAAAAGCAAAGGGGCAACCTCTCTAAGCCAAAAAACACAAGTGCGCTTAGCGCTCAAAGGCGGTTCATAATTTCTTAGTTAAGTTACTTCAAGGTGAATGAAGGGTCCAGTGGTTAAGTAAGCATGGGAGATGTGCTTATAAAGAATAGGCGGATAAAATAGTGGTAGGTGAGCTAACATTATTTAACCTAGAATAAAGTAGGCATGCTAAGCGAGCCTAGCTGGTGCACTTAGTGAGCCTACCCTTTATAACCCTATAAATAGGGTTGTCAGGCAGTTTATTTGGAGAAATCGGTGGATTCAAGGTAGTTCGTAAGAGAAACTAGGTTCTCAACACAAATAAAAACAAAAGAGAATAAGAGAGGAAAATCGAGGGAGAAAGTGACATCCGAGGAATCGTCAATAGATTTGTTGTTCAACTTTTTTCTTCTAGGGCGTGATTGTAAAGCTATAATGAGTAAGCGTATCTAAGTTTCTCTTTTGTTGGGGTTGTAGTTGTCATAGTACTTATGTTTTCATCCTGACTATGATGTTCTATAAAATTCTTCATTCATAATACTTGTTTTGAATTAGCTACCTAAAACATGTTTTTATGGTATGACTTGATATTCGAAAGGTATTGATCATCACTAGATCCAAGTCTGTCATCTATTGGATGTTAAAGTCTATACATAAATTTATGTTTAATATCTGCATTTACTATTGAAACTTAATGTTGATGTATTAGTTAATAGGCTGAGAGATTATCTATTAGGTAATATGACTGAACTCACATTGTTGACTAAGACATGTGTTGCGATGAAAGTTTCGGATATTAATATTAATAATTGATTAGAATTGCATATTATTGGTGAAGAATGCTACATAAGAATGGGTCAATGGAATTTAACCATAACAAAATTTTCTCACTATTAAAACACCGAACATTTAATTTTATTTATGCTACTTTGGGTTTCAAATATTCACCAAACAATCAATTATATGATAAATTAAATTTAAAGTAATAGAAATTATTGTACGTTTGTGAAACACAATCAGTCCCTATAAAGTCGACAGTGGGATGGAACGCCCTAGAGACTCACTTGATCAAGACCTACTAAGATTGCTGTAGACCGTTAGACGACCAGGACATATCGGATCCCCTAACAACTATAGCAAACAAAAAGTTCTAGATTCTTGTGACCTCTGAGACCCCACTATAAAACCTCACAGAGACTTCATATTCCGGTACACATTCTCTAAACTTAAAAACACTGTCTGCCTCTGATAACTATTGACTTGAATATTAGAGTGTTTGCATATATCACCCTAGTGTCTAACAGAAGCATCAAGGCATTTGTCATACTATAAGTCTTCAAAAAATTTCGATCAACACTGTCATCAAGTTATCATATGAATGAGTGTCGGCCTGACTGTAAACCTAAGTTTCACATTGGGACACTCCGAAAGAAAAACCTTGGAAAACCTCTAAATACTTAAATGAACATGATTGCATATAAATATAGTTGAAACTATCATTAGCAAGTGGATGATTTCTTTTTATTCCATAAGTATAACTTCAAAAGTACACAACTTAAATGTTTATAAATAAAGTACACCACATAAATGAAAGATAATTAAAACCAGCATATGACTGAAAGGCTTATTATCCTTTACTCATAATAAGTACTGCCTAATAAAACATCAACACGTACAACAATAACAACCAAATTAAGACAAACCAGAAAAACTTGTAGAGTTAATAAAATCCAAATCCATCTCATTTGGCAACAACAAAGGAAATCATAAAAGGAAGGAAAATGAGGATGGCAGCAGAATAAGTGAGGACTGGTGGAGAAGCAGAAGATTGCGGTGTTGGTGCAGGACCAGGACCCATCCACATTCCAGACATATCGTTGGATGCTTTATCAACAGTGTCTACTCCATTGTTTTGAGCAGCAACAACCATAACCAAAACCAAAACACAAGCTATGAGCATGCTGAATTTCATTGGTGAAGCCATAGATATATTTATATTAAGTTACCTTTTGCTTATTGCACTAGTAGTTATATTTGTTTTTGTTGTTTTGAACCAAAGTGTGTTGTGTTATATATATAACTTTGGTGTACGTGAAGGTCTAGGACTTGGCTGTAAATTATGTTTCTTGTTTAACTTATGATTAAATAATTGAGTCGAACAAATATATGTATATGCATAGTTTTCATCGTGAAAGTTGTGTTTATTTGGGATTATTATCATAGTCTTCTTGTTGAGAAAGAAATATTGTACAGCTGTTAATTTGTTGTGTTTTTTGGTCGGACACCATTCTTTTTGATTTGTTGATTCATATGTTTTGTACCGTAATCATAAGCAAATGTGATGTCACTCTGATTTTATTGAAACAAGTGTATATCAAAAAGAAATGTAGGGGTCCACAAATTTCGGCCGACCTATTGAAACCGATCAATCTATTGTTTTTTATTTATTTATAAATGGACCGGGTTGGATTAAATGTCGGGTTGATTCATTTGATTAATTTGAATGCTATAGGATTGTTTCGATCGGAATCGGATAATTATTTTGAAACAGTCGAAAATTGAAACGGACTAAAAATAATTAATATATATTTATTTTATTTTTATTATTATAGGATTGATCCATTATAAAAATGGAATTCATAATATTATTAGGTTGTTATCATTTTTAAAATTTAATGGTGGTATTGTGTACTTGTTAAAACATAGTTGCAGCACTGACGTGCATGGCAAGTTAACCGTGCAATCTTGCATGGTTCCATCAATATAGCATAGCTCCTCTTGTATTTTGATATTGTTTAGGCTCATAATAGAAGATTACACGTAAGCACAAGTTTGTTGAAATTCTATTAGAGGTTGGTAGAAGTTCAACCTCTATATAAGTTCACATTGTAGCTAACTTTATCGTGATAAATGAGTTTAATATCTCATTTCACTTTTTCTAACAGTTTTTCATTCATCTTCATCATGATTCATACAAACTTCATGATGGTATCAGAGCAATTTTGAGCTTTGTTGCATATCGCTATTGACAAACTGGTTCGTGGTGGTGCTAATGTTGTTGGCACTCTGATAGTGGCTGCTTCGTTTCAAGATCTATTGTAGTAACCTGGAAATGTGTACTACATTCATCCTTCAAATGGACGTTCTTCTGTTCTAACACATTCAAACTATCATGCACGGGCAAGGTCCATGCGATGTGCACTTGTTGGAAAGAAAATTTTTGATTTCGTTGATGGATCAATTCTAGTTCTTGAAGAATTTGATATGAGTTTCAAAGTTTGGAATCATTGTAACATGTTAGTACATATGTGGATCATGAATTCAATTGATATGGTTGAATTTGTGATTAAATTCCAAGCAAGTTTGATGTTTACACTTTTCAAAATGGTTGAGAAATGAGTATGCTCGAAAATTTAAAAAAAAATGAAGTTATGTTGTGGTTACAGTAAGCGCGAGAGGAAGAAGAAAGAGGTGTGCTGGAAATTTCAAATTTTCAAAAGCTTGTTTATAATATATTTACTAGGGAGCCTTTCATATCCGGATTAAACAGTCACCCCAGTGGTAAAACAAATGTGCGATAATGTGAGAGACCTGGGTTCGAGTCACAGCGGTACCCTTTTATTTTTCACATATTTGTTTCTTTCAGATCCAATACAAACAAGTCCAAGGCGCGCATAGTGTACCTCATATCACAACCATCATATCCTCATCGGGACTTCATCATCATCATCATCATCCAACACTTAGAAGCTCACCCCATGGTGTACCCTCACTGAAGCCACGTACAGGATCACCAGGATGGCCTTCTTAGACCTGGGCGTCAGCTACTATCAGCACCCCCTGTTTACTTCCAATCCAGGCCCATTCTAATCTTTTTTTTTTTAATTTTATTTTCTACTTCAAACAAAAAATCATTTCTTGGTGGGCCTAGTATCTTTTGCTTTTCTCATACCCCCCCCCCCCCCCCAACTTCTTTACAACGCAGGCCCATTTACGTTTTTTTCCTTTTCTTTTGTTTTAATTAATTATTTTCCTCTTAACTAATTTTATTTTAAATCATAAAAATCATTAAAAAAATTAGATTTAGGTTTTATTTAATTAATTTGATTTTCATAAATAAAAATTATTTTATTTTAATCACTTTATTTTATTTTGTTAATTAATTTATAAAATAATTAGAATTAGGTTTTATTATTATTTTACACTATAAAATATTTTTTTAAATATAAAACATCAAAAACATTTTCTAAACACTTAGGTTTTTATTTCTTTTTTTTATTAAATTAATTAAAATTAACATAGATTTTTTAGGGTTTTGTTTAAATTTAATTAACTAATTAACTTTTAAAAAAAAAAACTAATTAGTCTTTTTAGGATAATCATCAAACTTTTTCTATAAAAAAATCACAAAAAACAATCCCCTCTCTCTTTTCTTTATTTTACATTTTTTGTGTATTTTATTATTATTTTGCACTTTTCCAATTATGTAATTGCTCAATGGTCTGTAATAGCTTTAATTAGGATTTACTGCTTTTCATCCTCATTCATAAATTTGTACCCTCATTCCCAAAGTGTTGTAATAGCGTAGGACATTTAATTTCCGCAATTTACTGTTTTCCTTATCACTGTTAGTTTAATAGGATTGTATGGCAAGATTTAAAATCAACTGCTAGATAACCCTAATCAAGACAAAAATAAACTGGAAATAAAACACTATTCACACATGCACCTATAGGATAACCTCACTTGTTTCCTCGGGTAAAAACAATCATGTCCCTCGAACGTGGATTGTTTTAGCAAATACCCTCGGTTAAAAGATCATAGTCCCTCGATGACCCTTCGGTGTTGCCTTCGGTTAATGATCTTAGTCCCTTACGAAAATTGCTAAAATATTCTACAAGTTACTTTCATGACTGTATGATGACCCGCACCTATCCCTCACATCCAATGATAGGGCTTCCGACTAACTAATTGTAGGACAACACTATCTAAAGGAGGAGGAAAAGAACAGAGACTTTTTGAGTAGATAGATCACTCGTAATCGCTTGCTCACAAACTAAAACAATTTTTACACCTCACACTTTCAAAACAACTACTTTCAGAGCACTTTATAAATACTCTTGAGGACTGATACAAGGATTATTATAAAGCAAATTGCCTTACATTGGCATTTTCAAAACATCTTTTTCACAAAACAACACCTTCTTTCACAAATATTTTCAAAATAAACATTTTTTTATACATTCTCAACGATACGAGAATCATTACAAAATTGCCGCACTTAGGCATTTTCAAGATATTTTCAAACATACGCAAAGCACTAAGCATTTCGAAAAAGTGAGCTAGCAATTAAGAGTCCATAGATAACTACGGATGAAAAGGGTGCTAACACCTTCCCTTTTCATAACCTACCTCCCGAACTTAAGAAAATTCTCAAAAGGTCTTTCCTATTCTTTTCACCCTTTCCTTTATTGAATCAAAGAAATGTCGGTGGAGATTCTTACTATCCGCAACATTTTCGATAAAACTAAAACCAGAAGTCAGTTCTCCCATCTTATTATAAAACTGGCGAATCTGATGGGGATATTACTAAAAATGGGGTTACCTTAAGAGCTAAATCACCTTTATTAATTTACTTGTTTGCCTTGTATGCTTTATACTTCGGGATATGCTTGGGTTTATTTCTTGTATAGATCTTATACCCGGATCTGGGGGAATTTTAGGTAAGTAGCAATAGATCGTGAAAACTGTACGGTATAGACCGATATGGTTGAAACAATGGCTATGTTAGTGAGACACATTGGTTTGTGTTGGTGTCCCTTGAGTCAGTCAAGGAGAATGTTGGGCTACCGTATGGTGTCATAAGCACTAACTGACCTTAGAACCTTAGTTGACACAACTTAGCCATTAGAAAGTAGTGAGATAACTGGATTTGGTGCATATTGAAGTTAGTTGATACTCGATGCTACACTCATTAAGACTAGACTTTTGGCATATTTCGGTCACAAATTAGATGCTTGTGCTGAAACAATGCCTGAGAGAAAAATCAGTGATATGAGATTCCTAGAACTCGGTTACTTATTTTAGGATAAGTTGAGCCAACTAAACTCAAGAGGGTACTTACCTATAAAACTCCTTGCAAGCTTAAACCTAAGGCTTTGTGTGTTTTGTTTATGTTTGATTAAATTGTTTGAACATGACATCATAACATCATGACATCATTAGACATGTCATTTTCACTAACCATTTCAAGGACCTATGGATTTATCTTCATTTCTTTGTTGTAGGTTATGGCTTCTGATCACAGAAATACTATTCGGATCAGTTTTGTGAGGTTACCTCTTCAACTTAAGGAGTTAGTCTAAAAAGTTCCTGAAAGCTCTCAATTCACCAAAAGGCATGGTCATCTACTCATTTTAGTTATCTCAGGTTTTGAAGAAGACGTGATGAGTATTTTGTTCTAGTTCTTTAATCCCGCACATCACTGTTTCACCTTTCTGGATTATCAGCTGGTACCTACAATGGAAGAGTTCTCTAAGCTACTGGGAACACATGTTCTAGATCAAACACCTTTCACTAGTTTAGAGAAAGATCCACAACCTGAAGAAATTGCAACAGCCCTACATCTGAAGCGGTCCAACACTGTAGCTAATTGGGAAACAAGAAGTGGAGTCAAGGGTTTTCTTGTTAAATTTTTGTTAGAGAAGGCTCGACTGTTTCTGGATGCTATGAGTTTTCAAGCTTTCGAGGGAATCTTGGCTTTGTTGATCTATGTCTTGGTGTTATTCCCTAATCCAGAACAACTCATAGATGTGAATGTTTTCAAAATTTTCCTCACTCGTAACACTGTGCCTACTTTACTTAGAGAAATTTTGTATTATCTTCACACTCGTACTATGAGGAAATGAGGGACTCTTATGTATCGCATACCTTTGCTATCCAGGTGGTTTATTTCTCACCTTCCTCAATCAATAATGAAGAATGAACAAGGTTTGAGGTGGTCTCAAAGGATGATGTCGCTCTCTCATTCAGATATCTATTGGTGTTCCCGATCTCTGGAAGATGTTAGTATCATTGACCGTTGCGGGTAATTCCCTAATGTTCCACTCCTTGGCATTAGGGGAGGTATTACCTACAACCCTTCTATAGCTTAATGCCAATTTGGTTATGCCCACAGAGATGGTCCTCATGACATGCTTATCCAGGGGATTGTATTCGATTACGAGAATGATTTTCAAGGTTATTGTCAAAAGTTTATACGTGCTTGGGGCATGGTAAACAAGATTGATAGACAAACTTTAGGACAAAAGTATCCATCCCTTTGGAGTCCTACATCAGATGGGTACGATCTCGTGCTTAAAACTTCTAATGCCATATCCCAATGTCTTACCAGTAATTGTGGAGCCTGTTGCCGAGGGGGATATTCCTTATACCATTCTTCATCCGGATATGCCTACTGACCTTGAAGAATTGTATAAGTCCTAGATTCAACTCAAGGAAGAACGGGACACCTTTGAGACTCAGTTCTATGCAAGTAAGAAGAAAGTTTTGGAGCTCACAAGGCAACTTCATGAAGAGCAAAGACTTAATACCTATATCGACACGAAGAGGAAGCGTCCGTGGGAGACTTGAGTCTTAAGTTTTAGGAGTTTATAATGTTGTCCCTTTGAGACCTTTTTTGTTTTCATTGTAAGCCTAAGAAGCAATTGTAATTTTGAACTTACTAATGAAAATATTTGTTTCTGTCTCCTCTTGATTAATGAATTTAAATCTCCTAAGTTCCTTGAAAACATTGCATCTACATATTATGCATCATTTCATAAGTAGGTTCTCCAATACAGATCTTCTCATCTACTTACTATTTATTTTAGTATAAGATGGATCTCAAATAAACTGTCAAAGATCTCCAAACTCAGCATGCACAATTCCAAGAGACTCTGTTGAATCTGGCTAAAGGACAACAAGAGATGATGGTACTTCTCACCAAGGAAAAGAAGACTAAGAAATCGGTTGTTATCCTCAATATGGGGAGAAGGTTCAAAGGTCCTGCTCAACCAATTCAAGCGGATGATGTTTTCTCTGAGGAAGACGACAACCAAGAGGAGGATATTAGAAGCACCAGGCCTGAAGGTAGAAACATTCAGGGTTTCGAAAATGAAGACTACTCTAACGAATAGTATCCTATTACAGATAACAAGTATAAGCAGTTGGAAGACCAACTCAAAGCTGTGGAAATCCAGAAAGTACCTGGATTGGATTTTGGAGAATTAGGTCTAATCACGGGGGTGGTCATACTTCATAAGTTCAAGGTCCCCTCCTTTGCTAAATATGATGGGGGTCTCTTGTCCCAAACTTCATCTGAGGTCGTATGTTCGAAAAATCCAACCTCATACTGCTGACAGGAAATTGTGGGTCTGTTTCTTTCAAGAAAGTTTGTCTGACACTCAACTTGAATGGTTCTATCAGCTTGAGAGAACCAACATTCACACATGGGAATACTTGAATGTTGATTTCTACAAGCAGTATCAATATAATGCTAACCTGGCACCGACTCGTGTGCAGTTGTAAAACATGTCCATGGGCTCGAATGAAGGGTTTAAGGAGTATGCACAAAAATGGAGAGATCTAGCTGGAAGAGTACAATCTCCTTTGACTGACCAAGAATTGGTGGATATGTTCATGGGCACTCTGACGGGTCCATTCTTTAATATGCTGATTGGGAGTTCCTCATAAGGGTTTACTGAGCTAATTCTGATTGGAGAACAAGTTGAAAGTGGCACCAAGAGCGGGAAGATTTCGATGGCTACATCTTCTAATGCTGTGAAGAAGCCATTCAATGGTAACAAAGAAACCAATGTTTTCTATGGCCAGAAGAGTCATAGTAACAATGATTGTTATTAGTCTGTGGGGGAAGTGTTGATCTCTAATCTGACGCCTGTTCAACAACAACAACAATAACAACAGGGAAATCAGCGTAGGTCAGACGCTCCGAGGAGGCAGTTTAATAGGATTAATATGCCATTGGCTCAAGTATTGCAACATTTATTGAAGGTTGAACTCATTTCAATACAGGACCCTCCTCCTAATCCCAACACATCCTCTCCTAAGTACAATCCAAATGCGAGGTGTGCCTATCATTCAAACAGCCCTGGGCACGACACCAACAACTTCTGGCCTTGAAAAACAAAATTCAAGACATGATTGATAACAAGGAAATTGATTTTGATCCTCCGGAGACTCTGAATGTGATTACTTCTCCTATGCCGAAGCATGACAAAGGCATAAGTTCTATTAAAGACGTTATGTATGTTACCTCCGTAAGTGATGTGGTTACTCCTCTCTCAACAATCAAAAAGAATTTGCTACAAGTCGGTTTATTTCCAGGTTATATTAAAGAATGTTATTGTTGTTCAGTTCAACCCAATGGATGCGGGTTACTGAAGGAAGGCATTCAGGGCCTGATGGATGCACATGTTATTCTGATTGAGAAAATTTCGTATGCTGAAAATTTGTGTTAAGATTTGTCTGTCATATCTGGTGCTCCTTTCAGGATCACTTCCAAGGGTTCTGTAAGGATTACCACCAATCCAAAAGTTGCTCCTTTAATCATTACAACCCCTAGGCCCATCCCATATCTTTCAGAAAAGGCTATTCCATAGAATTATGGGTCTGATGTCTATTATCATGGTATTAAACAAGAGTTATCCGACGAAGATGATGAAGAGGATGATCCCAATATTGACAATATTGCGGGGACTAGAAAAATTACTAGAAGAAGAAGGACTTTCTCCCCAGAAATCTCTCCACCTGTTCAAGTCACAGTTACCAAGACAACTACCGAAACTCGGGGTAAAAAGCCAATGGTAGAGCATGCCCAGACAGAGGCGCCTAAAGAAACCACAGTTAAAGACACCTCTGGATAAGAGTTGGAAGAGGTTTTGAAGATCATTCGTAAAAGTTACTATAAAATTGTTGAAAAGCTGGGGAAAAAGTCCAAAATCTCCATGATATCTTTACTACTGTGTTCTAAAGCCCACACACAGGCTTTAATGAAATTATTGAAGAATGCTCATGTGCCACAAGAAACTTTGGCTGATCAATTTGGAAGTTACATGGCTAGCTTGACAACTGATAATGGATTAGGCTTCTCCGATACTGACCTGACTCCAGAGGGGAGAAATCATAATAAGGCCCTGTATGTCTCCATTGGATGCAGGGGCACTACTTTGGCTCATGTGTTAGTTGATACTTCCTCTTCTCTGAATGTTCTGCCAAAGGGATCTCTTGGCAGACTGGATTGCGAAGGGGTTGTGCTAAAACCTAGTGACATTATAGTTCAATCCTTTGACGGGTCTAAAAGAATGGTACATGGAGAAATGGATCTTCCTATCAAAGTGGGTTCACAGATCTTTGAATCCACCTTCTATGTAATGGACATCTGGATGGCTTATTCTTGACTATTATGACGCCCTTGTATCCATGGGGAAGGCGTTGTCACCTCCACCTTGCACCAAAAATTAAAGTATCCTGTGAAAGGGAAGATTGTTACTATCTGTGGAGAAGAGAAGTACATGGTCAGCCACCTAAATTCATTCTGATATGTGGAGATGGACGGATAATTCATCGAGACTCCCTACCAAGATTTTGAAGTAATTTCCCCTACTGCTATTAAAGATGTTTCTACCATTCCAAAGACTACCAGGGTTCTGCACAAGATGACTTCCTTGAAGGATGCCAAAGCTACTATAAAAGAAGGTGGTTGCACTATTTAGGGTCAACTTCTTGATATCCCCTACAAATCTGACAAGTTTGGTTTGGACTTTACTGCAGAAGGTCAAAGGGCTATCCTCCGCGCTCATGCTGGAGGACCTCCATTTCGTGTCAGCAACAATGGAGTCAACACAATAGAAGATGATGACAGTGATTGTGATCTCAGTAGCTGGATCTTTCCTACCATTGGCAACGAACTAAACAAATGGAAGGCGAAAGACATTATCTCCATCTCCTTTAGTCAGGAGTAATAGCTATTTCTATTTTATTGTTTAAGAAGTTTGGTTATGTAATTTATTTTAAAACAATGACTTTAAACCTTGTGTCATACCCGGGGCACAATGGTCCATTTGTTAAGGGTTGACATTTCATATGTCATATTTTCATTTAATGAAAACATTGGACGTTTTGCATTCAAATTTTGCGCTCTCTGTCTTTCTTTTACTTTATTGCACTTTCAAATATCTATGTGTTCTTACATACACCCAGACACTACATTGCAAATCCCCATCCACTCTGGATCTCGTTGATAACGATTCTGCTATTGCCCCTTATGACTTTGAAAATCTGATCTACCAAACCGAGGACGAAGGTGAGGAAGATTGTAAAATACCTGGAGAACTTGTCAGACTCTTAATACAAGAAGAAAAGGTTATCCAACCGCATGAAGAGCCAGTTGATGTCATAAATCTAGGTACTGAGACAGACAAAAAAGAGGTCAAGATAGGCACCAACTTAGAGGATAGTGTCAAGGACAAATTGATTCAGATGTTGCACGACTATGTTAAGGTATTTGCTTGGTCATACGAAGACATGACAGGGCTCAATACTGATATTGTAGTTCACCGTCTGCCAATGAAAGAAGGTTATTCTCTGATTAAACAGAAAGTTCGTCGCATGCGCCCTAAGATGTCAGAGAAAATCAAAGTAGAGGTTATGAAACAATTCAACGCAGGGTTCTTAGCAGTGACATCATATCCTTAATGGGTTGCTAATGTTGTTCTGGTACCAAAGAAATATGGCAAGGTACGTATGCATGTAGATTACAAGGACCTGAATAGGGAAAGCCCCAAAGATGACTTCCCGCTTCCACATATTGATGTTTTGGTTGACAACACCGCTCAGCACAAAGTATTCTCCTTCATGGATGGTTTCTCAAGTTACAATAAGATCAAGATGGTGCCTGAAGACATGGAGAAAACTACCTTCGTCACGCAGTGAGGAACTTTCTGTTACAAGGTCATGCCTTTTGGGTTGAAGAACGCTGGGGCAACTTATCAGCGTGCCATGGTAGCTTTATTTCATGACATGATTCATCATGAGATAGAAGTCTACATCCACGATATGATATCCAGATCACAGACTGAAGAAGAACATCTTTATTATCTACATAAGTTATTTGAAATATTGAAGAAATACAAGCTGAGGTTGAATCCAAACAAATTCACCTTTGGGGTGAGGTCTGGAAAACTCCTAGGTTTCGTCGTCAGTAGTAAAGGTATTGAAGTTGATCCCGCAAAAGTTAAAGCTATTAAAGAAATTTCAGCTCCCCGTACTAAGAAAGAAGTCAGAGGTTTCTTAGGACAACTGAATTACATTTTCTGATTCATTTCTCATTTGACTGCTACCTATGTGCCAATCTTCAAGCTGCTGAAGAAAGATCAAGTAGTGAAGTGGAATGACGACTGTCAAATAGCCTTTGATAAAATCAAGGAGTACTTACAAGAACCTCTGATTCTGATGCCGCTAGTTGAAGGAAGACCTTTAATCATGTACCTAACAGTGTTATAGAACTCAATGGGGTGTGTACTGGGGCATCATGACGAGTCTGGTCGAAAAGAGGATGCAATATACTACCTTAACAAAAAGTTTATCGACTGTGAAACAAGATATTCACTACTCGAGAAAACTTGTTGCGCTTTGGCATGGGCTACCAAACAAAATTCGTTCCAATCTTTAATCTATAGCTTTTGAAATCTATATGGTTGAATTCTTGATTAAATTTCAAGCAAGTTTGATGTTTACACTTTTCAAAATAGTTGAGAAATAAGTATGTTCAAAAACTAAAAAAAAATGAAGTTATGTTGTAGTTACAGTAAGCGCGCGAGGAAGAAGAAAGAGTTATGCTGGCAATTTCAAATTTTCAAAAGCTTGTTTATAATATATTTACTGGGGGCGTTTCATAACCGGATGAAATAGCCACCCCAAAGGTAACACAAATGCGCGCTAATGTGAGGGACCTGGGTTCGCGCCCCAGCGGTACCCTTTTATTTTTCACATATTTGTTTCTTTTAGTTCAATACAAACAAGTTCAAGACGCACATAGTGTACCTCATATCACAACCATCAGATCCTCATCAGGACTTCATCATTATCATCCAACACTTAGAAGCTCACCCATAGTGTACCCTCACTGAAGCCACATACAGGATCACCAGGATGACCTTCTTGGGGCTGGGCATCAGCTACTATCAGCACTCCCCTGTTTACTTCTAATCCAGGCCCATTTTAATCTTATTTTTTTATTTTCTACTTCAAACATAAAAAGCATTTGTTGGTGGGCCTAGTATCTTTTTCTTTTCTCATACCCCCCCCCCCCCAACTTCTTTACAACTCAGGCCCATTTACGTTTTTTTTTCTTCTTTTCTTTTGTTTTAATTAATTATTTTCCTCTTAACTAATTTTATTTTAAATCATAAAAATCATAAAAAAATTTAGATTGAGGTTTTATTTAACTAATTTGATTTTCATAAATAAAAATTATTTTAATTTAATCACTTTTTTATTCTGTTAATTAATTTATAAAATAATTAGAATTAAGTTTTATTATTATTTTACACTATAAAATATTTTTCTAAATAAAACATCAAAAACATTTTATAAACACTTAGGTTTTTATTTCTTTTTTAAATTAAATTAATTAAAATCAACATAGATTTTTTAGGGTTTTGTTTAAATTTAATTAACTAATTAACTTTAAAAAAAAAGTAATTAGTCTTTTTAGGATAATCATCAAACTTTTTCTATCAAAAAAACAATTTCCTCTCTCTTTTCTTTATTTTACATTTTTTGCGTATTTTATTATTATTTCTCACTTTTCCGATTATGTAATTGTTCAATGGTCTGTAATAGCTTTAATTAAGATTTACTGCTTTTCATCCCCATTCATAAATTTGTACCCTCATTCCTGAAGCATTGTAATAGCGTAGGACATTTAATTTCTGCAATTTACTATTTTCCTTATCACTGTTAGTTTAATAGGATTGCATGGTAAGATTTAAAATCAACTGCTAGATAACCCTAATCAAGACAAAAATAAACTGAAAACAAAACATTATTCACACACGCACCTCTAGGATAACCTCACTTGTTGCCTTAGATAAAAACTGTCATGTCCCTCGAACATGGATTGTTTTAGGAAAGACCCTCAGTTAAAAGATCATAGTCCCTCGATGACCATTCGATGTTGCCTTCGGTAAACGATCTTAGTCCCTTACGAAAATTGCTAAAACATTCTACAAGTTACTTTCATGACTGTACGATGACCCGCGCATATCCCTCACATCCAATAATAGGGCTTCCCACTAACTAATGGTAGGATAGAACTATCTAAAGGAGGAGGAAAAGAACAAAGACTTTTTGAGTAGGTAGATCACTCGTAATCGCTTGCTCATAAACTAAAACAATTTTCACACCTTACACTTTCAAAACAAATGTTTTCAAAGCACTTTATAAACACTATTGAGGACTGATACATGGGTTATTATAAAGCAAACTGCCTTACATTGGCATTTTCAAAACATCTTTTTCACAAAACAACACCTTCTTTCACAAATATTTTCAAAACAAAACTTTTGTATACATTCTCAACGATACAAGAATCATTACAAAATTGCTGCACTTAGGCATTTTCAAAATATTTTCAAACATACACAAATCACAAAGCATTTCCAAAAAGTGAGCTAGTAATTAAGAGCCCATAGATAACTACGGATGAAAAGGGTGCTAACACCTTCCCTTTTCATAACCTACCCACCGAACTCAAGAAAATTCTCAAAAGGTATTTCCTGTTCTTTTCACCCTTTCATTTATTGAATAAAAGAAAAGTCAGTGGCGTCTCTTGTTATCAGCAACATTTGCGATAAAATACAAAACCAAAAGTCAGTTCTCCCACCGTATTACACTTTGAATCATTACAACATTGGATCTTGGATTGTAGATTCTGGTGCTACTGACCATATATGTTCTTCCATGAAACTTTTTGATTATTATCATTTAATTGCACCATTAAACATTACATTACCGAATGACCATATGACAATGGCTAAATATTTTGGAACTATTATTTTCTCATCAAGTCTCATTGTTAAAGATGTCTTATTTATACCTGGTTTTAACCTGAATTTATTATCAGTTCCAAAGTTATGTTTTAATCTTAATTGCATAGTAATTTTTAATAATGAAAATTGTTCAATTCATGACAAGAGCTTGAGGAAGATTCGTTTGGCTAATTTATTTGAAGGATTGTATTACCTGGTCATTACACAAGTCTAGCCTCAAACCTCACATCAAGCCAATATCAATGCATCACAAGCCCAACAAACACTTGCTTTCATTTCTTAAACTGCTCTATAGCACTTTAGACTGGATCATATATCCAACAGAAGACTTATAACTTTACATAAACACATACCTCTTGTAACTATAAATAAAGATGTTGCATGTGATATCTATCATTATGTTAAGCATAGGAATATTTCTTTCCATCTTAGTGTAACTAAATAAAATCAATGTTATGAGTTGATTCATTTTGACATTTGGGGTCCTTTGTCTATTCAATCTAGACATGGTCACAAACATTTACTAACTGCTCTTGATGATTTTAATATATTTAATTAGGTTATACTTTGCAAATCTAAGTTTGAAGTGACAAACCTTGTTTAAAGCTTTATAATTATGATTGAAAACCAACATAGGTGTAAAGTTGAAATTTGTAGGACAAAAAGTGGTCCTTAATTCCTTATGCATGATTTTTATCTTTCCAAAGGTATCAAACATCAAACTAGTTATGTAGAGACTCCACAAAAAAATGGTAGGGTTAAAAGGAAGCACCAACACATTTTGAATGTGGGAAGATCTTTGCTTTTTTCAATCAAAATTTCCAAAACGGTTTTGGTCATATGCCATACTTCATGCTACTTATCTCATAAATAGGATCCCTAGTCATTTACTTCAAAATAAGTCCCTATTCTTTGATAAATATAGAACTGAACCTGATCTAAATAAGCTAAGGTGTTTGGTTCCTTGTGTATGGCCACTACTTTGGAGAATCATAGAATCAAGCTCGATTGTAGAGCTAGAAATAGAGTTTTCTTGGGGTACAAACCACATGTTAAAGGGGTTGTCATCCTTGATTTAAATACAAAATCCATTTTTATGTCTAGACATGTTACACACCATGATCAGATCCTTCCTTACTCTAATCCTAATTCACCTCTTTCTTGGACATATCATTATAATCCTAAAGCTAACAATGATCATGTCATAGTGTCTGAAGATGTTGAGAATCAAACTCTAAGTCATCTTGTCCATGATGATGTTGAACATATACCACCATCATAAAATGATGTTGAGTTCCAACAAACCATTACTTTTGAATCTAGCCATGAATCTGAAGACAACCATAAACCTCAAAACCTGTGAAGATCAAATAGTCAAACTCATAAGTATATCTACTTATTAGACTTTATATGCAATCTTTCTAAGAAGTCAGATGATCATGATTCCTCAAGTATATCATATCATATCATATTAAAGCTTATCATTCATTAAATAATCTTTCTACTACACACACAAAAAATTCCTTGTCCATCATTGTTCCAGTTGAGCCTGCCAGCTACAATAAAACAAGTAAACATTAGTGTTTGGTTAAAGCAATGCAGTCTGAGCTAGAAGCCTTAAAACACAACAAAACTTGGACATTTGTTGATCCTCCACTGGATATCAAACCAATTGGAAGAAAATGGGTTTATAAGGTGAAGCATAAGCTGATAGGTCCATTGAAATATTCAAGGTAAGACTTGTAGCCAAAGGCTACAATCAAGTTGAAGAGCTTGATATTTTTGACACATTTTCACCTGTGGCCAAAATCACTCTTGTTAGAGCTTTATTGAAATGGCATCCATCAATTCATGGAATTTAAATAAATTGGATGTAAGCATTGCCTTTCTATATGGAGATTTGAAATTTTGGTAGACATAATATAAGAAGTCAAGATTGGTGTCTTAACAACACACACAAATGTTATAACATCTGCTGACAAAACAACAACAATGACAACAATGCATAATTTAAAATTTGTAGAAGTAAAAGAACACAATGATATGTTAACCCAGTTCGATGCAAACTCATCTACTCTGGGGGCTACTAAGCCAGGAAGGAAATCCACAATCAGTAGTACTAGTTCAAAGCTAAACTCCCTCATTTACAACTTCTCGCCTAATCCCTACCCAGTGCAACTTCTACCTACACACCTCCTAGATATGATAAATATACATCTCACTTCCAGTCACTGCAGTGATAAATAAACACACCCAAGCTCAGGGAATGTCTCAAGAAACCAAAATAGGAAGAACACACTTCCAAATTACAAATAGTTAGTCTTGCTTAAAAGCTTCGACAAAGAACAATTCTCAACCCGTGCCTACAGAATTTGAGTGAGAATAGTAACTTGATAAGAAAGTAACAATCAGTCAACTCAAATGTATCAGAGATACACGAGGACGTACAATAAAACATACAGAGAACCTAAGGAATGTCAAACTCTAAACCCTTATTGTTCACAGGGTATTAGAATAAAAACTATGCTTAAAAAATAGGTCTTGAACGACTCCTTATATAGGCTTCTGCGGTTGGGCTTGGACTGGCTTGAATTCTTCAATCAACTCCAATCTACAGCTGAAAAATCTCTGCAGAATATTCTCCATAAAAATAGAAACAATCTTTAAAAAAAGTTTCCTAAAAATTCTCAATCGATTCTTTTTAGTAACCAATCAAATCTGCACTTGTTTCTAACAAAATCCTTGATTGGCCTGCGCCTATAATGAGTATAGAATATTCTAGATACTCATATCTTCAAATAAAATCACCAAGGATATCCAAAAGCAAGCATGCTGCATCAAACCCCAGATGTCATAACATCTTCTGTTACATGTGGCAGAAAAAACTCATAACAACAAAATTGTTATGACAGTTGATAAAGATGTTGCACCATCTTACTCAACATCCACACAGAACCATGTTAAGAACCATGCTTAGCCAAAATTTAGCCAACCATTAAAACATGAAGCTAACAAGATTTATATGAGGATATCTACATGCCAGACCCACATGGTGTCACTAGTCCTAAACCAGATCAAGTGTGCAAATTATTGAAGTCATTGTATGGATTAAGACAAGCTAGAAGAAAATTGTATGAGAAACTAATTAGTTTCCTCATTGGTCAAGGCTACAAATAATCTAACTTTGACCACTCTTTATTTACACTTCACTAATTCACATTTCAATGTTTTTCTAGTATATGCAGATGATAGCATCCTAGAAGTTGAATCTATGGATGAAATTAACAGGGAGAAGGCTACACTTGACACTTAATTCAAAATCAAGGATCTTAGAAGACTGAAATATTTCCTAGGCATAGAGGTAGCTCACTCCAAAATTGGTATTAACATATTCCAAATAAAACATTGTTTAGATTTGTTAAAAGATACATGTCTTCTTGCTTCTAAGCCATCCAAAACTCCTCTTAATCCATTTGTCAAACTCCATCGAGATGCAAGTGCACCCTTTGAAGACATAATCAGTTATAGAAGTCTATTAGAAAATTTCTTAACCTCACAACTACTCGGCCTGACATAGCTTTTTTAACCCAACAACTAAGCTAGTTCCTTGAATCACCATCCACTACACATTATGACACATCTTGTAAAGTTATGAAATACTAGAAGGGTTCACTTGGGAGAGGGCTATTATTCAAAATAGACTCAAACATTCAACTCCTTGGTTTCACTAATGTCAAATGGGCCATATGTTTGGAGAAAAGGAGATCACATTCAGGATACTGCTTCTTCATTGGATCTTCCTTGATCTCTTGCAGAGCTAAGAAACAACAAATTGTGTCTCGAAGTTCATCTAAAACTGAATATCCGACACTATCCTTTATAAGTTGTGATCTTCAATGGCTCCTCTATATGTTGCGAGATTTAGGTGTTCAGTGTAGTAAACCACTAGTATTGTATTGTGATAATCAAAGTGCCATCCACATTGCAGCCAAATTGGTTTTTCATGAACGCATGAAGCACTTAGAGATTGACTTTCATTTCATGAGAGTCAAGCTATTGCAAGGAACATTCAAGTTGCTACATGTCAAGTCTCAAGCACAACTTTTTGATTTCTTTACCGAGCCTACAACCAAAGAGCTTTAATTCTTTCATTTCAAAGCTTAACATGTTTGATTTGTACCATACTAAGCTTGAAGGATGGTGTTGAAGCATAATTGTAGTGCTGACCTGCATGGCAAGTTAACTATGCAACCTTGCATGGTTCCATCAATATAGCATAGCTCCTCTTGTATTTTGATATTTGATCATAATAACTTAGTGTAGGAACACTATAGAAGATTACACCTAAGCACAAGTTAGATGAAATTATGTTAGAGGTTGTTAGAAGTTCAACCTTTATATAAGCTCACATTGTAACTAACTTCACCATGAGGAATGAGTTCAATATCTCTTTTCACTCTTTCTAATAGCTTTTCATTCATCTTTATCATGATTCATACAAAATTCATGAGTACTCACGAGAATACAAGACATAGAATATAAAACTTTTAGTGTTATTTAACTTGTGATTTAAAGTACGATAATAATGAAATTAATGTCAAATGATATTGAAAATGTTATCATGTATTAATAAAAAAAATTCAAAAATAAAAAAAAGGTTCTTTTTTTAGCCATTCTAAAATTTTGGTAGTTTTTTTAAATTAAAAATAAATAAATGTTTATGAATTTTATAAATATTAAATCGATTAAATACATACAATTTACACGTCAAACTGATTTAACTTAATCCACCAAAAACGGAAATTTTATCGGTTGAAATTGTACCTTTAGAATGAAATTGCGGTGAATTTAAATTTTGGACTCGATATCAACCCAAACCGATCGATTGTCCAATCCTAAAGAAATGTAAAGGGCTTGAAATTACCAAAATAATAAAACAAAAAGTAATGGGGAAATCATTTGGAAAGTGAATTTTGGTGAAAATAATTTTATTAAATAAGTGAAGATAAAAAAATGGATACATGTTTGGTCTCCCTATTTTGATCGTTTTTAACTTTTTGTCTCTCATTTTAAAAATTAGCTTTTTGGTATTTGAATTTACATCACTTGAGATTAAGTTGCTCCCCCACCATTTTTGCATATGTGGAATCAATGATTAGGATTAAAAAAAAAATAATGACGTGGCAATGGTGAGTAGGATAATTTATTGTTTAATATTTATTTATTTAATAAATTAATAGTTTAATTAAGTTTTTTTTAAAATATTTATATAGAAATTATTTAATGCAAATTTTAAAAGAAATTTTCTTGTACTGAATGCTCATTTGTTAGGATCATTTCTCAATCTCGTAACTTTGACATCAAATGAAACTAGTGTACGATATGATATATAAACACTCAAACAAAATGCACAACCCAAAAATGTGGAACTGTTCACTGTAACCTCATTTTTTATTAATTTATTTTAATTGATTTATCTATGATTTTTAATTGAATTGTTATTATGAATTTATAGGATTTAATTCATTATTGTGTAGTCGTGGGGGTGTAGAGAGAGTTAGAGTTGATTTGGATTATTTAGATATTATTTAGAATTTTAAATAATTAAATAATAGTAATCTTAGTAGATTTATTTAATTGAAATAATAATATTGGTAGAATATTGAATTACTATATTTAATAGTAAAATAAATGGAATTATGAGAAATTAGGGGAAATAATATGGATTATATTCATGTCTATTGATATGTTGTTGTGGTGTTCATGGATCAATTGAATTACGATGAAATTAGTGTGAATTAAATATTTTAGTGCACGAGTTTGATGAATAATGTATGATTTAATGGTGTTAAAATTGTGAACTAACTTGAGATAATTAGGGTATTGCATAGGTTGTAATTTTTTGAGTGTTGGGAATTTTACGGAATCGAAATCGGAGGTCTGGAAGGCTCCAACTATGGAAAATGCATAATTCTGCATTATGTAGCGATTTAGAGTATTGCAAAAAAGCTGGCGTTAGTAACGGTAATGGTCCAACCATCGCTGATTAGGCTGATTTTGTTCATATTTTGTTTTTACCGTAACTTTTGATCCGTAAGTTCAAACAACATCTTGTTTAAAGCGTTGGAAAGCTAACACAATTTGATATCAAATGAAATTAGTTTCAAGGGCTGAATGTGTCGTGATAACATGAATAATTGATGAGAATTATATGTATTTGTTGATGTTATCTTGTGATGATGTTATGATGTGAGAATGCTAATTATAATTGGTTGACAATGTAAATGGTGAATATTGATGATGTTGTTACATTGGTGTGGTTATAAATAATATTGTATTGAACATGCTTATATTTGTCGATAAAGAATTATTGTGTATGAATAATCGCGGTGATTGTTAAAATGTTGCATATTTAATTATAAATATACTATGTTTATGTTGATTGTGTTGTTGGTGGTATACACGATCAAAAGAGGAGTCAATGTGTATGTGTTGTTGTTGCATGCTGAGATTCCATACATTCATTTTGTCGGAACTTCGATTCTTTTTGGTGAGCCTCGATCTTATGGTGATGGATCACGTGCGATTAGCTAATTCCTATTATGGAGAATTAGTGAAGCATTACCTATGGTGATGGTGGAGATTTGGTGTGCTCTGGTTCCAAGTGGGAATCAATCCTACGGTGGGGATCGTGGAGTGAAATAAACCTGAGTGTTCATATTTTGGTACCACATGCATGTTGAGTCAATATTTGAGTACAATTGCATTGTGTTGCATTGGTGATTATTTTGGTGTTATGTTGTGTTGTATTGTGTTGCATTAGTGATTATTTTGGTGAAATGACCCATTTGCAATTAATTTGAATCAAGTGCATTGTGTGATTCGAATCATAGGCCACGTGATTCGAATCATGTGAATTATGAGATTCGAATCAATTGCTACAGTTCCTTTTGGAAAAATCAGAAAAGTGCATAATTCGAATAAAGTATATTGTGTGATTCGAATCAACAACATTCGAGACTTTTGAAAGATAAAAATTTCACCTGATTTGAATCATGTATAAAGCTTGATTCGAATCAGATTCTTCTCAAAATCTTCTGGGAGCCTTTGTCTCATTTGATTTAAATCATAACTTAAGTACAACTTATATTATTCGAATCATAGAGTTCAAAAACCAAATATTTATGCTTTTAACACTTTTCTTTGCACGCAATGCTTTTATTCCACAGGCTCATACACTTGACTATTAAAATTTTGATCAAGAACAAATGTAATCAAAAGGTTTATGAATGCTAAAAGATATGAATCATGTGTGATAAACTATTAAGGGAGACTCAATAACGATACAACATGAAAGAGATAAGACAAGCAATCAAAACATAACTGTATCGGCATTCCCCCTGCATATGATGAGAATGTGCAACAACAACCCCCCTTGGGGATATGCAGCTACACCCTAAAATTGGTTATGAATGTTTTCAATATTTTCCATAGAATTCTCCTTTGTTCAAGCTTGTCCAAACCATATATTATTGTGAGCCATGTTTTGAAATGACCATCAAAGTTGTGCACTTCATAATGTATCAGTTGATCTGAGCATTTATTAACATGGATCTGGACCTTATTCTTATCTCAAAGCAACTGAATTCTACCATTCTCATGGAAATAATAGTTATCAACATATGACTAAATTCTACCCAAGTTTTTTCTAATTTTATCAACATTTAAGGCCTTCACTCTAGTTTCAACAATAATAGTCACAACAGGTTTAATATGAAAGAGACGAGAGCTAATCTCTTTAATTTTACCTGTCTTTAATAGGCTCTACAGGATTTTCCCAAATCCACAGAGTTTCAAAATCATTACTTCTCAATACATGGTCTTTAATAGGCTCATGAAAAATTCTTTTTCCTCCAGTCTTTGAGGTGCTAGCTCTGCTAAGCTCCTTTTATGGTGAGTCTTCAACCTGCTTTGGTTGCGTTACCTCTGCTTCCTCAGGCTGCTTTACCTTGTCCTCTACAACTTTCCATGTTTTTACAGTTGGTTGTTTCTTATGTCCTTCTTTAATGTATCTATGTCTTATTCTTTGACCATTCTCAAAGTAGATTGGCTTCCATTTATATTCAACATTTTGCTTTATTTTGTTTCCTTATGTATCCTAGATGCTTATCTCCTCACATATTTTCTGTGTAACATCAACCTCCACAAGAATTTGTGCATATAGGACTCTAAATTTGTTGTCATTTCATTCATCAATGTACATAGATCTCCCTTGTGCACTGCCAATGTTCCCTAAACTCTTAGCTCCCCACAAGTGAAAAGGGAGTTCTGGAAATTTAACCCATATTGGTACCATACACATCATTTCTTTTGTCAAGGAGAAATTAGGTTTCCACTCTGTAATAAACAATGACATGTTCATGATTGTATAACGTCATCTCATGAATACTTCATCTCTATCTTTGATTAATTTGAACCTCAAGATGAAAAATCCTTCATCAATATAGGACAACTCAGGTAATTGGATAAAGTTCCAAACTTTATCATGAAGTTCTTCACTGTGTTCATGCTCATGTTACCACCAATGACATACATTATCAATGCTGACTCCAAGAATTTCACTAACATTGTCGCAACCTCCGTCGCGGACTTCCCACCTACTCTGATCAAGTAAGTGTTTTCTAGTACTGATTGTTATTTACGATTGGCTTTTCGATAAATCTTTGATGAATTTAGCTACCCGGGGGATTTTTACTTGGGGTGTTCATACATCCCTTCGTAACAGTCACAAATGGGCCTGTGAAATTCATCTGCTCCCTGCAAAATTCGTGAATTTTCCCGTGAGATTTATCTGCTCCCCACAGAATTTGTGAATTTTTCCCGTGAAATTCATTTGTTCCCCGCAGAATTCATGAATTTTCCTGCCAAATTCATATATTCCCCGTAGAATTCATGAATTTGCTCATAGGGTTTATCCCATACCCGCGGTGCTCATGAATATTCATTTTGTCTTCATCACCGTCGTGCGGTTGTATGAGGCGTGTATCAGCTCTATGTGGCGCTCATGAGTCGTGTTTGTTTCTCACTGCACGAGGGGTCGTCGACCTGGTTTGGACGTGGCTATCCCCTTTAACTTGTGTTGCGGTGGAAGGGTGGATTTGATTAGCTGTCGAATTCACTGGTTTTCTCTGCTTTACAAGTGAAATGGCCAAAACCACTAAGTCATCCGAGTAGATCAAGGTGCAAGAGACAAGTGTAGCCGACAAGGGCGTCCATTTGGTCGCCACGATCGACGACCAGCCACTATCCTGGGTTGGGCCAGAACCCCAAGGGATAGCCCCGGTCTTCAGTTACACTAGAAGGGAAGCGTACACTGTTGTTGAGTATGGCAGCGACCAAGAAGGTTCCCGTCATAACTTCACGATCCTGCAACCAACGTTTACGGCCAGGATATGCTCGGAATTTGAGGAGGATCGTTTCCCCATGTACGGGGTCAACTTCAGGGATTTGGGGCTTCATCTTCCCTTCAGTGACTTTCAGATGGGTATGTTTAATCACTTGAACTTGGCGCCTTCTCAGCTACACCCCAATGCAATCGCTTTTATCTGAGCTTTAAAAATTACTTGTCGGTACTTAAGGATTGGGGCGACAATTCCCTTGTACTTCAGGGTTTTCCACCTTCAATGGAAGTCTAGGGGTTGCAAACATAGTTGGGTTTCTTTCAAACGGTCTAAGAGGTTGTTTCAGATGTACATGTATTTTGTGCATGCATTTAAGGATAAATGGCACGTTGTGCAACCTTCAGCTCAGGTGGCTGTGGATGATGTGTTCAACTCGGTTTCTGTCGTGGATGAAGATGGGAAGTGTGATGTGACGGGGATGGGAACCCAGAGATTGAGAGACTATCGAAAATCCCTATCCACTGGTGCCAGGGTCACTACGAGCATAGTGTCGGCCATTACCATACCCCCGCCGATATCATGAGTGTCGAGGATGAAGGGGCCTTCGGTGTTCTCAATCGGTTCGTCGACGGTTTATTTCCCTCGAGATGGGTGACAAGGGAATGAGATGATATTCTTGATGAAGACAGTGAACCTACATTCTAGGCGCGCCCGATCAACACTAAGGCGCTAGTTGAGTGTCGTGCCTACGGGAAAGCGTGACCTTTCTAGGTTTCTGACTGCATGACTCTATTGTATTTTTGCTTCTTGATTTGTTTTGGGTATGTCCTTCTAACGAGGCTGACTCGAGGGTTTTATTTTTATTTTTGTAGGTAACATGACCGGGGGTCGCAGACGACTTCTGAAGTTGACCCGAGAGAAAAAGAACCACAAAATGTAAGTGAAGCCAAACCAGTCCACATGCCTTGGTCCAATCTCAGAGCCAGCCAGGGATGGGTCGAGCGGGTCGTCAGGTTCTCGTGAAGTTGCGCAGCATGCGGCCGTATTGAGTAAGAAGAGAAGTCATCCTGAAGGCAGACTTGCAGATGTGACTGATGAGGGGGTGGTTGCTCGAGCCTTCACCCTTCCCCCTTGCTTCATCGAAAAAGATTTCTTCAAAGGTTTTCCTTTGATTGTGTCTGAAAGTGAATCTGATGTCATCAGGCACCTCGACAAGGAGGGTCGAAGGAAGCACCTGGCTTTTGGTATGGTCAGCCTGATGAAGGTCACGGAGATGGTTGTCGTCCTCGCGGGTGAGGGAGTCGGCTCTTTTGGCCTGGTGAAGAAACTGGAGTCGGAGAAGGCGGCTCTTCAAGAGAAGACGTGGAAGTTGAAAGCTGCCCTCGAGCAAAGCGAGGAAAAGTTTTAGGGGTGGGATGATGAGTTGGAAAGGGAGAAGGAAAAGGTGGTCAAAGCCTTCGAGGAAAGGGATTCCTTGATGCTTGAGAGGGAACTCCTGGAGAAGGAGGTCGCCGATTTAAAGGCTGCCATGCTGCCCATGGAAGGAGAGCCCGAGGGAGTTGCTAACTTGAAAACTCGTGCGAAGCTGATTGCTCGAGTTCAGGTCCTCAAGTCAGACTATGTCGATGCTGTGACCGACGGTTTCAAGACCATATTGGTTCAATTGTCTATACTAAATCTGGGGCTCAACACCAACGGCGCCGAAGTTTTATCTCAAGTAATTGATGTCAGGGTGGTTCCTCCTCCTAATTCTCCCGAGCTAGAGATTGAAGGAGCAGTCTGCAGAGTGATTAGTGTTCCTTTGATAACTTGGTTGTTTATATTTGGGGCCTGCATGCCTGTAATCTTATAATATTCAGACAACGTCGGCCTTCGTGGTCGGCATTTATAAATGTTTTTACTTTGCCTTTATGCCTTTGTTAAATATTTTTTTCGTTCTGCTTGACTTGTTTATTTATGAAAGTTGGTACTTCCATGAGTGGAGATTTGTGCTCGACCTTGGTTATGGTCGACACATGTTGAGATGTGTCGAGGAGGCGGTGTAGGAATTTGCGGGACGAATTCAAGATCGTGGTCAGGGTCTTGACTTTGTGGCGTGAACTGTTCATTGCAAGCTGGGTGTTCTGCATGTTGGGTACTTTGACAGCAAAGCTCAATTGAGGTGTCCATATCAGGCTAAGGTTCTACTCTAGAAATGAACAACAAACTCGCCTTTGTTTAATGTTTGAAGGCTATGTCTGTACCTCGACATGCCTCCATGGTCGAGCGTGTCTTGTCGTCTGTTGGAGAGGACCAGTCGACTACTAATGTTCGTCATTTGATAAGGACTTAGAAATAATAATGTTTCAACTTTATAGCATTCCATGGTCGAGGTAGCGGTTCTCTCTTTAGGTGTTCTAGGTAGTATGCCCCGGTGCCCGTAGCTCCACGGACGTGGTACGGTCCTTCCAAGTTCGTGGCTAGCTTCCCTTCACGTGAATCTTTTTGATTTCTCTACAAGACTAGGCTTCCGACCTAGAATTTGCGTTTTATGACTTTGCTCTCATAGCGAAGGGCTATTATGGTTTCAGCGTGGCTTCGCTTAGAGTTACTCCTAATCGGATTTCCTCAACTAGGCCGAGCCTTTCTCTTAGGGCCTCGTCATTTATTTCCTCTTTTAGAGGGACTTTAGTTCCCCTGGATGTGTTGCACCCCAAAATTTCCCCTCCCATTTTACTCAAGGCATGCTCATTAAGGTCCTCAATTGCTCAAGGTTGACCAATAATTGACAAGACAAATTCTCCTCGTAAGCAATGGATTTCCAACTAGATTTTTATTTCTCACAAAGAATTTTGGTTTGCAAAAGCTTCAAATGATTTCCATGGCACCCTATACACCTCAGCATAATGGCATAGCTGAAAGAAAGAAAAGAAGTGTATGGAACATAACGAGGTGTATGTCAAAAGCTAAGAATATGTCTAAAAGATTTTAGGTTGAAGCAGCTTCGACAGTAGTATGCATTCTAATTAGATGCCCAACGAAGCAGTGTTAGTTGGGAATTTCGATTACATAAGTTTTGAATAATTGACACTATGATCGAAGAAATAATAGTTCGAAAGAAAGTGTGAGGAGGCTTTTATGAAGTATTCAATTGAAGAAGAGCTAGTAAAGAGCTTCACTATGTTGAACCATTATCAAAGGGTTTATTTTCGAACTATTGAAATATAAGCTATTCGAAGCATTACATGTAAAGACATTTCGAATGTTGTGTTGATTGAATTGACGCTTTAAAAAGAAGAATATTTTGAATTCAAAAGATTTGATCTTATCCAAATAAACACGTGGAAGTCTAATGGTTTGAAGGACATGTGTTGTACCCCAAAATTTTCCCTCTCACTTTACTCCATGCATACTCCTAAAGGTCCTCAATTTGCTCAAGTTTGCCCAAGAGTTGACCAGACAAACTCTCTCCTAAGTGTGTCTCAAATTAGGGTTTCCACTTTCATCAAGATGTGTGGACTCCAAAGACCTCATATGCTCTCCATGGTTCTAATATGTTCTCAAGATCATCCACTTCAAGTTTCATACCTTGCACAAGAAGGTTGCTCAGTCAACTACTCAGATGCTTGAGAATCGACTGTACTAGGTCAAAAGTCAAATGTGGCCCACATACAGTCAAACCTCAATATTTTTGGTTAACATCAACATTTTTAAGTTATTTCCATCATTTTATCAAAGGTTGATCATGATTCCTCAAGGAATGCTCCAAATTCATCAAAACCCAAAAGTTGTAAATTAGGGTTTCTTAGTAAAAGTCAACCCAACTTTGACCAAGCATAACTTCTTCATACTTTATCATAAATTTTCCATACAAATCTCATTTTGAATAGGATGCAATTCCCTACAATTCATCTTCAGCCCACAAGTTCAAAATATGCACTCACAAAAAGATATGAAATTTTACATTATAGGTCATTTTGAAAAGTCAACAAAAACACCTTTTGGGTCAAAGCTTCATACATGAATATGGAAGATCCAATTGAGATGAAACCAAAAGGTTTGTTTTGAGGATATCCTAAGATTTCTAAAAAGTCCAAGAACACCCTCCTAGGGTCAAAATTGAGAGAGTTGTGCATTGTCAAAGTTGGCAATTTTTGGAAAATTGTCAAAAGTCAACATTAATCAAATTTGCATTTTTTCCAAAGGGGCCCATGTTTTCTTGTTTGAAATATGTTTCTAATAGGACCCACAACCCCTGAGCTTTTCCACCTATTATTTTATTATTTTTATCATTTATTTTGATTTTGTATTCATTTAAACCAAAATAAATCAAATTAAATGGTAAAATAATAAAAGCAAATCAAATATTGGGATTTTTGTGCAAATTATGAGTCCATATACAGATAGCATGGCATGTAATTCATGCAAGGATGATTTAGATTGAAAAAGTCATGATTGGAGCTATTTTGGAAAGAAATCATACTAGGCCAAAATCAAATCAAATCTTCATAATTCCTCAAGATACTATGGGATTTCTTCCATTATTTTTAACCTAAATTCCTCCTCTATATAAACACAACACCCTCATACACTAGGGAGAACGAAATTGGCTTCCCAAGAACGCTCTCTAAAAACCTCAAATTCTGTCAAAACTAGTGCAAAGTCAAAACCAAAGACCCAGCCACTTTCAGTCCAAGCCATCAATTACAAATCATTCATGAGGTATCTAAGAGTAAGAATAGGTTAAAAGTCATGGCCATTGATGCTTGAAACAAGCATACTCATCTTCTTCGATTTGCTTTTCTTTCAAACATTCATATAATTAATTTCATGCATTGCTAATGTTTATTAACTGTCCAAATGAGTTCTTGTTGTTACGTAGAACAAGTTTGAATCACAAACAATAGCTTGACTTGGTGGATGAGGCGCCTAACTGTGACCCAAGGGGCATGGGTTCATCACCCACCCCATGCATTTTTCACTTTTTTGACTATTTTCTTTTCTAACCTTTTTCATTTATTTATTTTCACTTGATTTGTTTTCTATCATTAATTTGATTAACATATAAAATCACAAAAAAAAATCATTAAATATTAGTTTTAGGCTTTCAATTAATTAAAATAATTTTTGACATAAAAGTTGTTTTGATTTAATCAATATTGAATTTATTTCATAATTAACTTGTAAATTAATTAGAGTTAGGTTTTTAATTATTAATTCACACTTTTATTATTTTCTTAACAATTTACTGCAGATTCAGTATATCACCATTCCATGCGTCCATCATACGCCCACAAATCCTACCCTTTGGATCATCCCTTGGTACAGATCCAGCGTCCAACCACAGCAGTCCATGGTACACTCTCTGAAGCTAATCCATATGGGATCATACGCAAGGAACATGGGCCAACCAATTTGGGCCAACCAATTTGGGCCTAACAATTTGGCAATGCACCCCCCAGTCTGCATTCTACCACACATGCCCAATTGTTTCTTTTTTATTTTATTTCAATTCTTTTTATTGTTTTAATTTATTTATTTTATTTATTTTCCAAAAATCATTTTTAATCAAAACATAAAAATCAGAAAATCACAAACAATATTAGGTTTAGTCTTTTTTTTTCCATAAAATATTTAATTGCATTAATTAGTTCAATTAGGTTAACTTAAATCTTTTTTTCATAATTAAAATCAAATAGAAATTAGATTTAATTCTTAATTTTAATTCCTTCTCAAAATAAAAACACAAAAATAGGTTAATTGTTTTTTTCATTAATTTAATGATTTTTCATAATTAAAACTTAATTAGTGATTAGGATATTTTGCAATTTATTCTTTATTTCCTTAAATAAAAATGACAAAAAATGATTTTTTTTTCTTTAATTAAATTCAATTTGGTTTTTATTTCCTTAAATAAAAATGACAAAAAATGATTTTTTTTCTTTAATTAATCCAATTAGGTAGCCAAGGGTCAAAACCCGAGTTCTCTCGTATTTACGATTGTCGCGCGTATTTATTTTTGATTAATTATGTAACTGCTTACTGGTTTGTAATAGTTAAAACTAGGGTTTTTATTTACTGTTTAAATCCCCGATTTTTGGTTATGTAATTAATCCCCCCTCCCCGAACCCTTGTAATAGCGTAGATTTACTTTTTCGCTTTTAATTTTGGCAACTATGAACTGTCTAGATGTATGGATAATAGGCTTGCATGCAAAAGACAAATAAAATTAAAACAGTAGATCACCTTAATTGTGCAAAGATTAAATAATTGAAATCAAACACTGCTTCACACTTGCACCCATAGGGTATGTCTCACTTGGTTGCCTCGGAAAACAATGGTCATGTCCCTCGAACGTAGGGATATCTTAGCAAAAGACCCTCAATCTAAAAGTCATCATAAAGATCATAGTCCCTTAACGTCCCTCGAGTTGCCTATGAGAAATGATCTTGTCCCTCGATGTTGCCTATGAATATATGATGACAGTCCCTTCAAAATGCTAAGGTATCCTTACACGTTGCCTTCAATGACCATTACGTCCCTTTCGATAGTCCCGCAAACATCCAACGACTAGGGTTACCTACTCACTAATAGTAGGATAACACGGTTTAAAGGATAGGAGGAAACAAATAGCCTTTTTTTGAGTAGGTAGATAACTGTTAGGTACTTGCTCAAAACAAACAAACTTTTTCACACCAAACACCTTTCAAAACAAATTTTCAAAACAAACTTTGTCACACCCTTGAGGACAGAAACAAGGGTTAAAATGAAGTAAAACAAAACTTTTCAAAAAGATAAACACACAAGCAATTTAAAAATGGGCAAGTACCTAAGAGCCCATGGAAAACCATGGATATAAAGGATGCTAACACCTTCCCTTTCTATAATCTACCCCCGTACTCAGAAACATCTCGAAAAAGGTTTTTTCTGTTCTTTTTCCTTTTCCTGATTGGATAAAATAAAAGTCAGTGGCGACTCTTGCTTACCACGACATTTTGCGAACAAAAAACGTAAACCAGTAAAAATAGTCGGTTCTGCCACCGTATCACAGAACTGGCGACTCTGCTGGGGAGAAAATAAGTGGGGTATACCTTAGGATCTAGGTCATTAAATTGCTTCTCTTGATTGTCTTGATTGCTTTACTTTTGAGGGTTTTGTTTGGGGTTACTATAGATCCTACACCCAGATCTGGGGGCACTCATTAGGTAAACAACAATAGATCGTGGAGACTGTACAACATAGGCCGATATGGTTTAAGCGATGGTTGTGATAGTGTGGCACTTTGGTTGGTACCGGTATCCTTCATGGGGAAACGAGGAGAATACGGGGCCGCCGCGTAGTGTCGTGAAGCACTAACGGACCTTAGAACCTTAGTTGAATAACTTGGCCATTAGAAAGTAGTGAGATAGCCGGCCTCGGTGTAGAGCTGAGAACTGGTTGATACTCGATGCTACACTCATTGAGATCAGACTTTCGGGATATTTTGGCCGCAAGAAAAGATTGAGAGCTGAAACAATGCCCAATAAAGGATGGTCAGTGATATTGAGAATCTCTAAAACCCGTTACTTTTTAGGACAAGTTTGAACCAACTAAACTTCAAGAGGGTACTACCTTTAACCTCATGCAAAGCCTTAAACCTAAGCACTTGGTGTGACTTGACTGTGTTTGATATACCTGTGTTTGCTATACCTATGGTTTATCATGACATCATGCATCATAACATGGCATCCATTCTTATTTCACTAACCATTTCAAAGACCGGGGGAATTTATCTTTGTTCTGTTTTGCAGATTATGGCTTTCGTTCGTAGAAGCACTATCCGAATCAACTTTGTGAATATAACTTCCCAACTCAAAGAGCTAGCATCAAGGGTTTCTAAAACTTCTACGTTCACTAAGAGACATGGTCAACTTCTCAACCTGGTTACTTCAAACTTTGATGAAAAGATGATGAGTGTACTCTTTCAATTCTTTGATCCCAAGCACCACTGCTTCACCTTTCCAGACTATCAGTTAGTGCCTACCTTGGAGGAATTCTCTCAGTTACTGGATATACCTATTCTTGAACAGGTACCCTTCACAGGTCTAGAAGAAGTTCCTAAGCCAGAAGTCATTGCCTCAGCTTTGCACCTGAAACGGGCCGACGTGGTATCCAATTGGGAAACTAGAAGCGAAGTCAAGATTTTTCTAGCTAAGTTTCTGATAGACAAAGCCAAGCTGTTTTGGGATAGTATGGATTTTCAGGCTTTTGAGGAGGTCTTGGATCTTCTTATCTATGGTTTAGTTCTCTTTCCTAATCCGGACTCATTCATAGATATGAATGTTACTAAGATCTTTCTCTCTCGCAACCCGATGCCTACTTTGCTCGGAGATATTTTGCACACTCTCCATACTCGTACCATGAGGAGAAAAGGGATCCTTGTGTGTTGCATGTCATTGTTGTCGAGGTGGTTTATTTCTCACCCCCCTAAGTCCATACTGAAGAATGAGGAAGGTCTGGTTTGGTCACAAAGGATAATGTCACTCGCTCATACGGATATTCTTTGGTGTACTCGATCTATGGAAAACATTGCTATTATTGACCGCTGCGGATAATACCCTAATGTCCCACTGCTTGGTATCAAAGGGGGTATAACCTACAATCCTTGTTTAGCTCTGCGACAATTTGGTCATGCTCGAAGGGATGGTCCCCATGAATTGCTTATCGAGGGCATTGTATTTAACTACGAGGATGATATTCAAGAGTATCGCTGGAGGTTCATACGAGCTTAGGGCATGGTAAACAGATCGGGTTTCAAGACTTTGGGGCCAAAAACTTCCATTCCTATGGAACCTTATCTACAATGGGTACGAGCTCGTGCCCAACAACTTATGATGCCCTATGTGGCCGTTTTACCAGTGATTGTGGAACTCACTACCGAAGAAGGCATTCCTTACATGGTTCTCTATCCTTACATGCCCACTGATCTTGGGGAATTACAGAGGTCCTGGATTCAGTTGCTGAAAGAGCGGGATACTTACAGGGATCAATTCCATGCTCAGGAGAGGAAGGTTTTAGAGCTCACAAAGCAACTCCATGAAGAAAAAGGGATCAATGACTATCTCGGCACAGAGAGGAAGCATCCATGGGATTTTTGGTGTCTTTTATAGTTTTAGATTTGTTTTTTAATTGTAACGCCTAAAAGGCATTTGAACTTCAAATTTAGCTAATAAAGTTTTTGTTTATTTTGGTTTGCAAATTTAAATTTCCTGAAGTCTTTGAAATCATTGCATACGCATACCATTATCATACACATCATTATAGGTACCATTACAGGTTTCTCACCTCCTTCGCTGTTTACATCATGCAGAAATGTCTTCCGAACAAAGCATTAAGGACCTGCAGGCACAGAACGCCCAGTTCCAACAAATGTTCATCAGTCTGGCAAAGGGGTAGGAGGATCTGAAAGCCCTCATTCTGAAAGAGAAGAAGAAAAAGAAGAAGGCTGCTGGTATTCTGAATATGGGAAGAAGGTTTGGAGAGCGGTTAAAGCGACAAGTCGACCTGACCTCTTCATCTAAGGAAGGGGAGAACCAAGAAGAAGAGAAGGACCCTAGTCCTGCAGTCTCTGACAATGATACTGATTATAATGATGAGCAATATCCTTCTGCTGAGGATAGATACAAACAATTGGAAGACCGTCTGAGTGCCATGGAAGTTAAGAGGATACCTGGGATGGATTTCAAGGAATTGGGATTGGTGTCGAGAGTGGTCATCCCGCAAAAGTTCAAAGCCCCGGTTTTTGCCAAGTATGATGGGGTGTCCTGCCCAAAGCTCTATCTCCGTTCCTACGTCAGGAAAATCCAGCCCCACACCGCTGATAGAAATCTGTGGGTTCATTTCTTTCAAGATAGTCTGTCAGGGACTCAGCTTGAATGGTTCTACCAGCTGGAGAGAGCCAATGTCCGGAATTGGGAAGATTTGGATGCTGCTTTCTATAAGCAGTATCAATACAACGCCGACCTTGCTCCTACTCGTACTCAACTCCAGAGTATGTCTATGGGGGAAAGTGAAGGCTTTAAAGACTATGCCCAGAAGTGGAGAGACTTGGCTGGAAGAGTCCAACCCCCGTTGTCTGATAGGGAGTTGGTTGATATGTTTCTGGGTACGCTATCCGGTCCATTCTTTAATCATTTGATCGGTAGCTCGTCAGAAGGTTTCACCGAGCTGATTCTGACTGGAGAAACTGTAGAAGTTGGGATCCGGAGTGGCAAGATCCAGAAAAATACCTCTTCGAGTATAGAGAAAAAGTCATTTGGTGGCAAGATGGAAGCTAATGTTGTGCACGGCCAGAAGGGGCGTAGCAAGGCAGACTACCACCAATCTGTGGGGGCAGTGCTGATCTCTAATTCGGCACGCGCACAACAACCACAACAACGAAACAATCAGCCAAGGGTGGAAAGACCTCAAAGGCAGTTCACCCAAATCAACATGCCACTGTCACAAGCATTGCAACACATGTTGAAGATGAATCTGATTACAGTGATAAACCCTCATCTGAACCCAAAGACTTCCTCTCCTAACTACAATCAAGAGGTGTGATCGGTGGATCTGGAACTGACTGTTTAAAGCTGGATCGCGAAATGTCGCGGAAGCAAGAGTCGCCACCGTCTTTTATGTTCTCCAACGTGGAAAGGACAAAAGCACAGCAAAATTCCTTATGAGAATAGTTCTCGGTTCGGGAGGTAGATTTATAGAAAGGGAAGGTGTTAGCACCCTTTCTATCCATGGTTATCCATGGGCTCTTAGATACTTGCTCATTTGTGTTTTCAAAAAATGTTTGTTTGCTTTTCAAGTGTGAGTGAGTTTGAAAAGGTTTCATTTAAAGATTTCAGATCGACTCTTGTATCAGTCCTCAAGAGTGTTTGAAAAATTGTTTTGAAAGCTTTTTGAAAGTGTCGGTGTGAAAAGAGTTTTGATTTGTTTTTGGATTAGAGCAAGTATCTATGAGTCATCTACCTACCCTAAGGAATTAGGCTGTGTAAATGTCCTTAAGGTAGTGCTATCCCACCATTGAAAGGCAGGTAGCACCACCGTTGGAGGTGTTCGGGTCAATTCGGTTTTAGGGACAGTGTGGTCACCAGAGCAACAGTAGGACACCTTAGAAGCTACCCTTATGCCATTGATCCTTTTTTATTCCGAGGAAACCGTTTCGAGGCAACTATTCCGAGGCAACAGGATCAATGGACATAAGGACTTACTAAGACATCCTATACTCGACGACCACGTTTCGAGGGGCAAGGCAACAGTGAGGCGTACCCTAAGAGTGGTGTGTGAATTCGTGTATTGTTTTCAGTTATGTTTGTCTTTGATCATGCATTGTAGTGAGCTACGCTTTGTTTTTAATTTAGGCATTCATTCTTTCATACAAGTTAACAGTTAAAGGGGTGCGGAAAATAAATTGCGGAAACGTAAATCCTACGCTATTACAAGGCGCGGGTCTATACATCGCCAAAAATTTACAAAGACCCGTTTTAAGTAAATAAGTACGGAAAATAAAAAAAACAGTAAAAGGTCCTATTTACTATTACATATCCGGAGCAATTACATAATAAAGAAAAATAAGGAATTAAAATTAAAATGCGCGCGAATAAAATTAAATCGGAATGTTCTAAGGGTTTTGACCCTTTTAAGAAAAGAAATTAACTTTTTTGGTCTTTTTGGTAATTAAATGAAATTGAAAACTAATTAAATATTTTAATTACAAGAAAGTATTTTTTGTTTTTTTATATTTTTTATGAAATAAAATAGAAATAAAAAGAAACAAAGTTAAAGATTAACCTAAATCTAAATCTATTTTAATTATTAAAAGGAATGTTAAAATGGCCTAATTAACGACTAATTCAATTATAATTTATTTACAAAATAAAAATAATAATAAAAGTGTTAATTATATTTTTTGTTTTTTTATGAAAATGGTTAATTAAATTAATTATTAGTAATAAATAAAATAAAATAAAAAGAGTTTAGAAATTAAATTGAAAAAAAATTAAATGAAAAGAAAATAATAAACCCAATGGAGGGGGTGCTGGGCCAGAAAGGGGGGTATGATGCTGAATCTGGGCCCATGAAGGCAAATGCCTCGTTGACTTTTCCTGCTTGCGTGTGCATCCATTGACTGAAGCATATGGTAAGCCTCTTTTGTGCCCTTTGGATTGAAGCTCCTGGGCGCGTGGCAAGCTGGCATGTGAGGTTGTACGATGAGCCCTTTGATGAACACTGCATGGGAAAATCAAATGAAAAATAATATGGGAATTGTGAGGGGACCTGGGAATCGAACCCAGGTCCCAGCGTTTACCAAATGGAAGCCTTGCCAGTTGAGCTATTTGTGCGTTTTGGATATAGAATAGAAAACAAATAATATAACACAAAACAAGAATTAGTGATGTGAAACAAAAAAAAAGCGCTGAAACTTTGAATGCCCCAATCATCATGAGCCACGTCCACCTTCTTCCTCATTTGTGTACCCGTAATACAATCAAATAGCGGGGGTTTTAAACCCCCACTAAACACAACCTGCAAAAATAGCGAATAGCCCATGCTTGAACATAAATTGGGCGCGAGGTCATGGAATGATTCGTTTGGACGTCACGAACTCAATGGTACCAGTTTGGTAGCCTAATTTTACTATATGCATAAACGCCTAATTTCGAGCTTTTGAAAACCTAATGTCCATCAATGGCAACTTTTGATATGGGATGCCATTGTTCAATTGAATGATACCAAAAGTTTCAGGATGTCCCTATGAGTACAAATCCATTCAAAAAAATGTCAAAAAACGCATGAAAGATTATATAGAATTCCAAGAAAAAATGCAAACCATTTGGCCTGAGTTATAGGATTCTGGGCACGTTTGGATTGGTTTTTGATTGCAAAAGTTTCCTTGGGATACCAGGAATGTGTTTGGATGGGAATGGAGGCTTGAGAGGCGCTGCAACTAGGTTTTCAGTTTCTCTTTTTTCTTTGAAATTTTGAAAAGTGTATGGCCATTTTTGGTGCTTCTTAGGTCGTGTCCTCCCTTGTGATGGCTTGCATACAGGTTATGTAATGTGTTTCAATGAGAATTAAGGCCAATAACACAATGCATTCATGCTTGGGATTCTCCATAAACTCCATTGAAGCACTTTCCATTTTTGAGCCAAAATTTGAATTCTTGCTTCATTTAGGCCCTTGCACGAAATTGGAATGGTCATGATGGTGATTCAAAGTTATTCAACACAAAATATTCCCTTTAATTAACCTTTTTAATTTTTATTTGATTTTAAAAGATTTAAAATGCATTAAATCCAATAAAATTAAATAAAAATGAAAAAAAATTAATTTTAAATTTTGAAATAATTTTTGGGACACGTGGGAAGCATGGCCAAGCTGAAACAAGTGGAAAAAGTGGGCCTCTTTTGTCAAAAATGAAGTTTCAAGGATAATTGATTTTGGCCATTTCATAAAAATTTCCCAACTTCTCCAATGCATATCTTGCTCAATTTTGAAGTTATGAACATGTTCTTGGACATTTTGGAAAGGTCTTGAATTCCTCTAACCAATTTCTTTGGTCCCATGTCATTATAATTTACCAATCTCAAGTTATGATCTTTGACTTAAAGTCCCTTTTTGTTGACTTTTGAAAATGACCTATAATATTGAAATTGATAACTTTTTGTGAGAGCATTTCTTGGACTTGGAGTGTGAAGATGAGTTGTAGGAAATGTCATCCCCTTCAAAATGAGCATTAGATGGAATTTTTCTGATAAACCATGTGGAAGTTATGCCCTGGTCAATTTGCAGTTGACTTTTCAACTGTCCAAAAATAGAAACTTTTGCATCTTGATGATTTTTGAGCCATTCTTGTGAAATCATGGTCAAGATTTGACCAAATGATGATTGTGGCTTCAAAATAAGATGTTGACCAAAAATTCTGACTTTTGACTGCCAAATGACCATTTTGCCCCTACAGTTGACTGTGAAGCAAATGGGACTTTTGACTGTGCAACTTGACCTTGTGAGCCTTGAAACTTGGCATGTAGGTGCTTGACAATGTGTATGAGCATATGGGACTTGATTGAGCCATTGAAAACCTCAGCTTCCTTGTGAGAACCAAAACCCTAGTTTGACTGGCTTCAGGAGAGTGGTTGACTGTGTGGCCCTTGAGTAGACCTTGAAGCATTTGAAGAGGATGTTTGTCAAAACTTTTGAAGAATATGGGAGGGAAAATTTTGGGGTACAACAGTTGCCCCTGTTCAATCTTCTTAGACCTGAGGATGTAGATTGGCTGGTGTGCCTTTCGTGATCCGAAGGTGGAAGATGATTGAACACTAGAGTGCCCAGAAATTTGCACTCACATAGCTGAGTATCAGCAGTGTGATAGCGGGAATGGGCTTATAGATGCCATTTGGAGAGATGATGGATAGGGGGATGGGCTTATAGATGCCATCTAGAAGTGTGACAGAACCTTGTCGGGAATGGGCTTATAGATGCCATTTGGAGACTGTCGGCTTGTGGATGGGCTTATGGATGCCATCTGGAGGTGTCGATCGCGTAAGAGATTCCTTAGCGAGAATTTGCGTTCCTGAAAAAGAAAGATACTTACCTGGCCTGTTACAGGGATTGATCTTCAAATTCTTTATGTAGATGTGCCCTGTCTGGATGCAGGAATCGAATCTACGAATAGTCGCTCACAGACGTGCCCTGGCCGGATACAGGAATCGAATCTGGAACTTCAAACGGTTGCTTACAGACGTGCCCTGGCAGGATACAGGAATCGAGTCTGGTAATGTAGTCGTCAACAGATACACCCTGGCAAGATACAGGAATCGGATCTTCGAACTCTTCAGACGTGCCCTGGCAGGATACAGGAATCGAGTCTGGTAATGTAGTCGTCAACAGATACACCCTGGCAAGATACAGGAATCGGATCTTCAAACTCTTCAGACGTGCCCTGGCAGGATACAGGAATCGAGTCTGGTAATATAGTCGTCAACAGATACACCCTGGCAAGATACAGGAATTGGATCTTCAAACTCTTCAGACGTGCCCTGGCAGGATACAAGAATCGAGTCTGGTAATGTAGTTGTCAATAGATACACCCTGGCAAGATACAGGAATCAGATCTTCGAACTCTTCAGACGTGCCCTGGCAGGATACAGGAATCGAGTCTGGTAATGTAGTCGTCAACAGATACACCCTGGCAAGATACAGGAATCAGATCTTCGAACTCTTCAGACGTGCCCTGGCAGGATACAGGAATCGAGTCTGGTAATGTAGTCGTCAACAGATACACCCTGGCAAGATACAGGAATCGGATCTTCAAACTCTTCAGACGTGCCCTGGCAGGATACAGGAATCGAGTCTGGTAATGTAGTCGTCAACAGATACACCCTGGCAAGATACAGGAATCGGATCTTCAAACTCTTCAAACGTGCCCTGGAAAGATGCAGGAATCGAGTCTGGTAATGTAGTCGTCAACAGATACACCCTGGCAAGATACAGGAATCGAATCTTCGAACTCTTCAGACGTGCCCTGGCAGGATACAGGAATCGAGTCTGGTAATGTAGTCGTCAACAGATACACCCTGGCAAGATACAGGAATCGGATCTTCAAACTCTTCAGACGTGCCCTGGCAAGATACAGGAATCGAGTCTGGTAATGTAGTCGTCAACAGATACACCCTGGCAAGATACAGGAATCAGATCTTTAGTTGCGACCGTTGATGGTAATCATCTTTGTATTAACCTTTGTCCTGAAAAGACAAAATGTTAGCTGTGTGTAATGTCATGATGTATGACATGCAGGATGTTCTCAGAATAAGTGAGATTGTATGTTCATGATGCGTATATGCATGCTATAATGTATGAAGATGTGTTTATGAATGTATGTTTTCGTCTTAGGAAAATAAATCCTTGACGGATGCCGGGAAGTTAAATCCCGGGCTGATGTTGAAGAATAGTGCTTCTTGTTTCCGCTGGGGATGGTAGTTGCAAGAATACCGGTAGGAGAAGATGACTCCATTGGGGAATAAACTTGGAGATTACTCTGTGGGGAATGATTACTCTAGCGACCTTGCTGGGGAACGATACTCTGTGGGAAGAGAGGTACTTTGCTGGGATGTTGAATGAGAACTCCGCTGGGGATACCATTGTTGAGTTATGTTGGAAGGTTTGATGAACTTCGCTGGGGATAGGAAGACTTCGCCGATGACGATCTTTCCGTGGCTTTTGGCTGAGGATAACCCAGTTATAAGCTTTGAATAAAGTCTGGGAGTTGCGTTCGTGCTCTGCAAGGGATAAGCTTCCAGAATCTACTGGGGATAAGCTTCAAGACCTGCTGGGGAGATGATTCAGCTTTCCTGGGGAAATCTTCAGACTGGACTCTCCTGGGGAAATTTTTGAGATGTACTGGGGAAGTGACTCCACTGAATGTCTGGTATACCGCCAGGGAACAATCTTAGATTAAGACTGCCGGGGATGCTTGTTAAGAATATTTGTATACTTGCGCTGGGGAATGTTGAGATCTGCTGGGGATACCCAACTTCCTTAAGGCTGACAGTAGGCTAACTCTGCTTGGGGAGAGTATCGCTGACTTGCTAGAGATACTGTGGGGAATTAAGGTATCTTAGTTACGTTCTTCAGCCGAACTTACCTTGGTACCTTGGTGGACAGAGCAACTAGATCGCTTAGACAACTCATTATTGCCCCTGTTTCTGATGTCACCTGTAATTAATCCTTTGTTTCGCAAGCAAATATTTATGAATTAGCAATTAGTGTCAAATGCATATATCAAAACTGAACATTGGACGTTCTTCGCAAGACAAAACAGAAAAAGGAAAAACAATTGGCAATTTGTCTGAAAATGTGAATTTGTATTGATTTGAAGTTTGCCTGTAAATAGGCATTTATGTACAAGAGGCTGACGTCCTAGTAAGAGAACGTCGCCGAACAACATAGAGTTTACAATTTTGAAAAGAAAACAAAACAGCTATGTGGAAAGAATGATTCCACTGGGTTTCAACTCTGCTATCGCCTTTATGTCTTCAAGCGTCTCATGACTTGACGACCTAGCTGAAGATGAAGCTGATTGATTGATGCCCTTTGAACCTGCTAGCTGATACCGGGTTCTGGATGCAAGGTGATCCAATGAGACATAGTATTACGCTTTATCCCTAATTTTTGCCTGGACTGCCCTTTCGGGTTTTCAGTCCACCGGGATACCCATTTTTGCCCAAGCCGCCTTTTCAGGTTTTCGACTTGCCAGGTGTACAGAGATTTTTTTTTTTTTTGATTTCATCCCTTATTTTTGCCCGAACCCTTTTGGTTCGCCGGGAAGCCCTAATTTTTTTCCTAGGTATGTCAACCTAGCGGGTCTTTTATCATGCGTAGTATCTTTTTACTATGTCTGCATTGGCGGGGTGAGGAAGGTCGTCACCATCCATGGTGGTTAGGATCATGGCTCCTCCTGAGAACGCATGTTTAACCACAAATGGCCCTTCGTACGTAGGGGTCCATTTGCCCCTGGGATCACTTTGAGGAAGAATGATGCGCTTGATTACCAGGTCCCCAACTTGATACTCTTGTGGTCCGACTTTCTTGTTAAATGCCCTGATCATCCGTTTTTTGGTACGTTTGACCATGACAAATAGCAGTGAGTCTCCTCTCGTCAATTAGGTTTAATTGATCAAGTCGAGTCTGGATCCAGTCATATTCGCTCAGATCTGCATCCTTCATTATCCGGAGAGAGGGTATCTGAACTTCTATGGGCAAGACTGCCTCCATGCCATAGACCAAGGAAAAGGGAGTTGCCTCGGTTGACGTCCGTGCTGAGGTACGGTACCCATGAAGAGAAAACGGTAACATCTTGTGCCAATCTTTATAGGTCACTGTCATCTTCTGCACAATCTTCTTAATATTCTTATTCGCTGCTTCTACAGCCCCATTCATCTTCGGCCGGTAAGGAGAAGAATTGTGGTGCTGTATCTTGAACTGCTCGCAGAGCTAAGTGATCATCTTGTTGTTAAGATTAGTACCGTTGTCCGTAATGATCCTTTCCGGGACGCCGTATCGACAAATCAGGTTATGACGAATAAACCGTGCCACGACGTTCTTGGTTACCGTAGCGTAGGAAGCTGCTTCAACCCACTTGGTGAAGTAATCAATCGCTACCAGGATGAAGCGATGCCCGTTGGATGCCGTAGGTTTAATCTCACCGATCATATCTATGCCCCACATTGCAAAAGGCCAAGGTGCTGTCAAGACATTCAGAGGAACTGGAGGAACGTGCACCTTGTCTGCGTAAATCTGGCATTTATGACATGTCCGAGAATGTTGGTAACAATCAGCTTCCATTGTGGACCAAAAATATCCTGCCCGGAGGATCTTCTTCGCCATAGTATGTCCACTAGAATGTGTCCCAAAGGTACCCTCATGTAGCTCTGCCATGATCTTTTCTGCTTCAGTTTTATCCACACAACGCAGTAAAGTTGAATCATGGTTTCTCTTATACAGAATGCTATTGCTGAGGAAGAACTTCACTGCGAACCTTCTTAGAAACTTCTTGTCATTGATGGATGCACCTTCAGGGTATTCTTGAGCTTCCAAGTACCTCTTCACTTCATGATACCATGGTTTTTCTGTTACCTCTTCAGCCTCAAGGTCACAACAGTATGCAGGTTCATCCAGTTTCCAGATGATAATCCTGGGAGCCTCATTGTCCCATTTGACTTTGAACATGGAAGACATCGTAGCTAACGCGTCTGCTAACTGATTCTCCTCTCTTGGGAAATGTTCAAAAGTTATCTCTGTGAAGTGGGGGATCAATGTCAGCACACACTCTTTGTAGGGAATAAGGTTTGGGTGTTTCGTATCCCACTTGCCTTTGATCTGATTGATCACGAGAGCGGAATCTCCGAAGACACTCAGAAACTTGATCCTTAAGTCAATCGCAGCTTGAAGACCCATGATGCATGCCTCATACTCCGCCATGTTGTTAGTGCAGTTGAAACATAGTCGGGCAGTAAGTGGAGTATGAGTGCCTTGAGGGGATATGATCACAGCGCCGATGCCGTTACCCAAAGCGTTGGATGCTCCGTCAAAGTGCATAGACCATCGGGATCCTTCCTCAGGTCCTTCATCCGGTCCAGGTACTTCACAATCAGTTACTATCATGATGCTCTCGTCAGGAAACTCAAAGTTCATTGATTGGTAGTCATCCACTGCCTGATGTGCCAAGTGATATGCCAATACACTTCCCTTGATAGCTTTCTGAGTCGTGTACTGGATGTCGTATTCTGTCAAGATCATTTGCCATCTTGCTATTCTCCCAGACAGAGCAGGCTTTTCGAATATGTACTTTATTGGATCCATCTTTGAGATCAACAGAGTAGTGTGAGTCAGCATATACAGTCTCAGCCGGCGAGCAGCCCATACCAAAGCGCAGCAAGTTTTCTCGAGCAGTGAGTATCGGGTCTCACAGTCGGTAAACTTTTTGCTAAGGTAATAAATGGCGTGCTCTTTTCGGCCAGACTCGTCATGCTGCCCTAGCACATACCCTATTGATCTGTCAAGTACTGTCAAGTATAATATTAGAGGTCTCCCTTCAACTGGTGGCATAAGGATGGGTGGTTCTTGGAGATACTCTTTGATTCTGTCGAAAGCGGCCTGACATTCATCATTCCAACGTACTACTTGATCTTTCTTCAACAGCTTGAAGATTGGTTCACAAGTAGCAGTTAGATGCAAGATGAACCGGGCAATGTAATTCAGACGTCCTAGAAAGCCTCTGACTTCTTTCTCTTTCTTGGGAACGAGCATCTCTTGAATAGCCTTAACCTTGGCAGGGTCCACTTGAATACCCTTGTCACTTACGACGAAGCCTAGTAGTTTTCCAGATCTTACCCCGAAGGTGCACTTGTTCGCAATCTCAATTTGTACAACTTCAGACGGTCAAACAGTTTCTGCAGATGATCAAGATGTTCCCCCTCAGTTTGGGACCTTGCGATCATATCGTCGACATACACTTCAATCTCATGGTGGATCATGTCATGAAATAGAGCAACCATGGCACGTTGGTAAGTTGCCCCAGCATTTTTCAACCCGAATGGCATGACCTTGTAGCAGAAGGTGCCCCACTGAGTAACAAAGGTAGTCTTTTCCATGTCTTCAGGAGCCATCTTGATTTGATTGTAACCTGAAAAACCATCCATGAAGGAGAACACCTTGTGTTGAGCAGTATTGTCAACCAGGACGTCAATGTGAGGTAGGGGGAAGTCATCCTTGGGGCTGGCCCTGTTCAAATCCCTGTAATCGACACACATTCTGACCTTACCATCTTTCTTTGGCACTGGAACCACGTTGGCAACCCACTGAGGGTAAGAAGTCACTGCTAGAAACCCGGCATCAAATTGTTTCATAACCTCAGCCTTGATCTTCTCAGACATCTCTGTACGCATGCGACGAACCTTTTATTTAACCGGAGGGCAGTCTTCCTTGGTAGGCAAATGATGGACCACAATGTCGGTATCCAACCCAGGCATGTCTTCGTAAGACCAAGCAAAGATTTCCATGTAGTCATGCAGCATCTGGACCAATCGTTGTTTCACGCTGAGCTCTAGATTGGCACCAATCTTGACTTCCTTTCTATCTGTCTCAGTACCCAGATTCACCGTTTCCACTGGCTCTTCATGTGGCAGAATAGCCCTCTCTTCCTGGAGTAACAGTCTTGCAAGCTCGCCAGGCACTTCACAATCGTCTTCACCTTCGTCTTCGGCTAAGTTGATCGGATTTTCAAAGTCATAACTGGTGGTAGCAGAGACGTTACCAGTGAGATCCCGAGTGGATTGAAACCTGTATAAGTGAGTGTGTGTAAATATAGCTGTTTTGCAATATTATAACAAAGAAAGAAAGGGAGCACAAGATTTGAAATGTGAAAAACGTCCAATGCTTTTATTCATGATATATGTAAGTGACAAACAAAAGCCCTCACAAATAAAACCACGGTGCCCCGGGTAAGACACCGGGCCAAAAAGTTTAGAATTATTGTTTATTACAACTTTAAAACAAAGAAGTTCATTACTGGGTGACAAAAGTAATGGGTGTAAAGTCTTTTGCGGTCCAGTTGGTAGGTCCACCATTAGTCGTCGGGTAGATCCAGCTGTCAAACTCGGATTCTTCCACTTCGTCTTCATCCCCAATAGCATTCACTCCTGGATTAGTGATGAGCACAGGAGGTCTTCCAGTCCTTGCCTTCCGCACAGCCTTCTGAGCCTCTGCAGTAAAACCCAGCCCAAACTTGTTAGTCTTAGGAGTAAAATCCGGGAGCCTGCCCCAGTTTGCACATTCACCTTTCTCAACCACAGCCCGGGCATCCCTTAAGGAGGCCATCTTCCACGGAGGATCTTCAACCACTGATTCTACTGCTGCCAAAGTCTGAGGCACCTCTTCAAAATGTTGAAAGGGGGTTTCAATGAACTCCCCATCCATTTCCACGTACCTGAAGGAGTTGAGGTGGCTGACCATGTATTCCTCTTCCCCTTGCACTGTTACGATCTTCCCCCTGACTGGGTACTTCAACTTCTGATGCAATGTGGAGGTCACCGCTCCAGCCTTGTGGATCCAAGGACGACCCAGCAGACAAGAATAGGACGCTCGGATATCCATTACATAGAACTTTGAATCAAATACCTGCGAACCAACCATGATCGGGATGTCAACCTCACCATGGACCATCCTCTTGGACCCGTCAAAGGCCCGGACGACAATGTTACTTGGCTTGAGTTCTAAACCCTCACAGTCCAGCCTGTTCAGAGCCTTTTTGGGTAGCACATTCAGTGAAGAACCCGTGTCAACCAGCATGTGAGTCAAAGTAGTGCCCCTGCATTCAATGGAGACATACAGGGCATCATTGTGGTTCTTCCCTTTTGCAGTCAGATCAGCATCAGAGAAACCTAGGCCATTATCAGCGGTTAAGTTGGCCACACAGTCGGTGAATTGATCGGCAGACGTCTCTTGTGGTACGTGGGCCTTTTTCAGGAATGCAATCAGGGCCTTAGCATGGGCCTCAGAACACAATAGCGATGAAAGCATGGAGATCTTAGATGGGGTGTGCCCCAGTTGTTCAACGACGTTGAAGTCACTCCTCTTTATAATCTTGAGGATCTCTTCCATCTCTTGCTTGGAAGCCTCAACAATGGTCTTTGGTGCCTCCATCCGGGCAGGCACATCAGTAGCAATCCCCTTGCCCCGAGCGTCAGATGACTCGGCAGCAGGGGTAGAAGCAGGAACTTGATCAGGCGGGGGAATAGGCACACTGGTAGGTGTGATAACAAGAGGCCTCTGAATTGCCGGAGGTGCAATGTCTGGCGAGAACAGTCTTCCACTACGAGTGACTTTGGCAGGCCCGGTGATGTTGGTGACACCGGTATCAGTATTGAACTCTTGCTTCACTCCCAAAACATAAACATCTGCCCCATAGTGCCACGGGACAGCTTTATCAGACTTGTAGGGGATGGGCCCCAGAACCGTAATGGTTACAGGAGCAATCTTGTGAACATGCAAAATTTGGACAGGCTTCTTCGAAGGAGCCTTGGAAGGGTTGTTGAAAATGGTAACAATTGAAACTTCTTCAACAGGAGTAGCAGGAACATCATTCTTTTTGAACAAAATCTCTTTACTATCCATCAGGTTTTGGACGCCTGACTTCAGCAAAGAACAACCAGAAGGGGAATCAACACATAAAGGGCAACCTTTGCTACATCCCAGAAATAAACCGGCTAGCAACAGGTTCCTCTTGACAGTCGGCAGCGGAGTAGCAACATCATCCACAGAAGCTACATACAAATCCTCCTCAACAGCATTCACTCCATGCTGGGGCATGGGAGCGGTCACAACATTTGGCCTCTCGGGCGCCTCGAACTGTATCTCCTTGGCATCAATAAGGTCCTGAACCTTATTTCTCAGGGCCCAACAATCATCAGTAGAATGCCCCGGGCTATCAGAGTGATAAGCACAGCGGGCATTTGGATTATACTTCGGAGAGGTAGTGTTAACAACCTTCGGAGCTTCTCTGACGGTTACCAAGTTGGTCGCTAGCAGTTGCGGCAGGATCTGAGAGAGAGTCATGCTGAGCCGAGTATACTGCCGTTTGGGCCTCTCAGCTCTTGGCTGGTTGTATTGTTATGGAGCAGCAGCAGGCTTAGAAATAACCATCGCGTTGACAACTTGGCGGCGTTCTGGTTTGTTTTGCCTTCTTGGACCATACACAACACTGGCTTCCTTCTTAAAGGACTTCTTTTCAGCATTTGAGGAGGAAACCTTCTGTATCTTCCCCGATTTCATCCCAACTTCGATCCTTTCCCCAGTCAGAATGAGGTCTGTGAACCCTGCAGAAGAATTACCAATGAGATGATTGAAGAACGGCCCGGATAGGGTCCCCAAGAACATGTCCACTAATTCCCGGTCAGTTAATGGTGGCTGCACCCTGCCAGCCAGATCTCTCCATTTCTGTGCGTATTCCTTAAAACCTTCACCCGTTCCCAGCGACATACCCTGGAGTTGGGTACGCGTGGGCGCGAGGTCGGAATTATATTGATACTGCTTATAGAAAGCAGTGGCCAAATCCTCCCAGTTACGAATGTTGATTCCATCCAGCTGATAGAACCATTCGAGGTGAGTCCCTGAAAGACTCTCCTGGAAGAAGTGGATCCATAAGTTCTTGTCTGCTGTGTAAGGATGGATCTTCCTTACATAAGAATGGAGGTGCATCTTCGGGCAGGAAGCCCCGTCATACTTCACGAAGGTCGGCGCCTTGAACTTGTGTGGGATCACCACCCCAGAGGATAACCCCAAGTCTCCGAAATCCAACCCCGGCACACGTTGAATCTCCATAGCGTTTAACCTGTCTTCCAGCTTCTTGTACCGGTCCTCAGCAGGAGGGTACTGTTCATCGTTGAAGTCTGTCTCGGTGTCAGAGACCACAGGACTAGGGACCTCTCTCCTTTGGTGACTGCCTTCTGCCACAGATGGGGTAGTCCTTTCAGCTTCATTCTGCAATGTATTCCTGAGTCTTCGTCCATTGCTGAACAGGACGGTCCTCTTCTTCTTCTTGTTCTTCTTCAGGAGCAAAGCCTTCAGTTCTTGTTGTCCCTGGGCCAAGTTCATGACCATCTCCTGAAATTGAGCGTTCTGGGCCTGGAGGGCCTTGATAGCTTGCTCGGTAGTTGGTTCAGGATTCATGATGCTTGAGTGCTGAAATAAACAGCGAAGAAGATTAAGCAACCTGTAGAAAAAGGGTACCTGTTATGCACATGATGCATGATATGCTATTTATGCAATGCATTCAAGGGTTCGAAAGTTCAAATTCGTTATAGAAAAAAAAGAACACACTTTTATTAGGAAATAATTTGTTCAGTACATCAGGGCCTCATGGGCAAAACAATACAAAATGACTAATCCCAAAAGACACTGCGCATCCTCTTTGGAGCTATGTAAGTGTTGAGAGTCTTTTCCTCGTGTAGTAGGCGGGTGAGCTCCAAGACCTTCTTCTCACTGGCATGTAGGTTGGCTTCAAGAGAATTTCGTTCTTCCTTGAGTTGGATCCAGCTTTTCTGCATTTCTTCCCAAGAGGTTGGCATGTCAGGGTGTTGAATGGTGTAGGACACCTCTCCTTCCAAAACTGGCTCTTTGATCACCGGGAGAACATGAGGATAAGGCATCACTAGCTTCTGGGAGCGGGCTCGTACCCACTTGAGATAAGGCTCCAACGGGATGGAGTTCCTGTGCCCCAGTGTCTTGCTGTCTATCTTGCTGGGCATCCTCCAAGCTCTGATAAATCTCTGGCGAAGTCCTTGTGCATCGTTGTCGAAGTCAAAAACTATGTCAGGAATTAACATGTCATGAGGGCCGTCCCTCTGAGCATAACCAAACTGTCTCCAAGCCAGACACGGGTTGTAAGTAATACCTCCTTTGATTCCAAGTAAAGGAACATTAGGAAACTCCCCGCAACGATCAATGATAGTGACATCTTCTCTGGACCGAGAACACCAATGTATATCAGCATGCGTAAGAGTCATCAATCGTTGTGACCATCTCAAACCCCACTCATTCTTCAAAATTGATTGTGGAAGGTGCGAAATAAACCACCTTCCCAGGAGAGGAGTGCAACACATAAGAATACCTCTTTTTCTCATGGTTCGAGTGTAACATGAGTGAAGGATGTCCCCAAGCAACGTAGGTATAGGATTCCGGGACATGAAGACCTTGACAACATTGATATCTATAAGCTGATCTGGCTTAGGGAACAACACCAACCCATAGACAATGAGGGCTACAACTTCTTCAAAGGCTTGTAGGTCAAGGGAATTCCAACACTCTTGGGCCTTCTCAAACAGAAACTTTGCCAAGAACCCTTTGATACCATTTCTGGCTTCCCAATGTCCCTTGATGTCAGATGGTTGTAGGCATAATGCTTTAGCAACCTCTTCAAGTTTTGGTTCCCTTTCCGTACCGTTGTAGGGTAGTTGACTGAGAATGGGAATCTTCAGAAGCTGGGAAAACTCTTCTAAAGTAGGCACCAGTTGATAATCCGGGAAAGTAAAACAGTGATGCAGAGGGTCAAAGAACTGGAAGAGGACCTTTATCATATCTTCCTCAATATTGGTATTGACCAGGCTGATGAGTCTACCATGCCTTTCACTGAATGACGAGTTCTCGGGAATCCTAGATGTAAGCTCCTTAAGCTGAGGAGGGACCCTTACAAGGTTGACCTGAATTGTCTTTCTGCGGATAGTTTCCATGTCCTACAAAACAAGAACAAAGATGAAGATTTGAACCCCTGAAATGGTTAGTGGATGCATATGATGCTGTATGATGTTATGATGCTATGATAAGGGCATACCACAAGTATTCACAAAAAGCAAACATGATAAGGCACACAAGTCACACCACAGCCTTTAGAGTTTAGGCCAGCATGAAGTTAGGGGTACTACCCTCTTGAAGTTGGTGGGCTCAAACCTGTCCTATCAAAGTAACTGGGTTCTAAGGATCTCAATATCATTGAATTGTTTTCATTGTTCATCGTTTCGATTTAGCCACTGACTGGCGATCAAAATATCCCAAGAAAACAACCCTCAACTGAGTGTAGTATCGAGTATCAACCAACTTCGGACTGCACCAAAGTAGTTATCTCACTACCCTAAAGAGGCCAAGATGGTTCAATTAAGGTTCCTAAGGTCAGTTGATGCTTCACGACACCACGCGGCGGCCCCGTACTCTCCTTGACTGAACTCAAGGGTTACCGGTACTCACCAAAGTGCCACATCAACGTAGCAGACTGCTTCAACCATGTCGGTATACCCCGCACAGTTCCCTCACAGTCTTGTTGCTACTTTCTAAGAAGGTATCCCCAGATCCAGGTTAGGATCTATAGAACTCCCGAGACAGTCCCACAATAATAAAGCAAGCAATTCAGACAATTGAAAACACAAGTGATCTTAGTCCTAAGGTACACCTCACTTTAAGATATTCCCCAGCAGAATCGCCAGTTCTGTGATCGGTGGATCTGGAACTGACTGTTTAAAGCTGGATCGCGAAATGTCGCGGAAGCAAGAGTCGCCATCGTCTTTTATGTTCTCCAACGTGGAAAGGACAAAAGCACAGCAAAATTCCTTATGAGAATAGTTCTCGGTTCGGGAGGTAGATTTATAGAAAGGGAAGGTGTTAGCACCCTTTCTATCCATGGTTATCCATGGGCTCTTAGATACTTGCTCATTTGTGTTTTCAAAAAATGTTTGTTTGCTTTTCAAGTGTGAGTGAGTTTGAAAAAGTTTCGTTTAAAGATTTCAGATCGACTCTTGTATCAGTCCTCAAGAGTGTTTGAAAAATTGTTTTGAAAGCTTTTTGAAAGTGTCGGTGTGAAAAGAGTTTTGATTTGTTTTTGGATTAGAGCAAGTATATATGAGTCATCTACCTACCCTAAGGAATTAGGCTGTGTAAATGTCCTTAAGGTAGTGATATCCCACCATTGAGAGGTAGGTAGCACCACCGTTGGAGGTGTTCGGGTCAATTCGGTTTTAGGGACAGTGTGGTCACCAGAGCAACAGTAGGACACCTTAGAAGCTACCCTTATGCCATTGATCCTTTTTTATTCCGAGGCAACCGTTTCGAGGCAACTATTCGGAGGCAACGGGATCAATGGACATAAGGACTTACTAAGACATCCTATACTCGACGACCACATTTCGAGGGGCAAGGCAACAGTGAGGCGTACCCTAAGAGTGGTGTGTGAATTCGTGTATTGTTTTCAGTTATGTTTGTCTTTGATCATGCATTGTAGTGAGCTACGCTTTGTTTTTAATTTAGGCATTCATTCTTTCATACAAGTTAACAGTTAAAGGGGTGCGGAAAATAAATTGCGGAAACGTAAATCCTACGCTATTACAAGGCGCGGGTCTATACATCGCCAAAAATTTACAAAGACCCGTTTTAAGTAAATAAGTACGGAAAATAAAAAAAAACAGTAAAAGGTCCTATTTACTATTACATATCCGGAGCAATTACATAATAAAGAAAAATAAGGAATTAAAATTAAAATGCGCGCGAATAAAATTAAATCGGAATGTTCTAAGGGTTTTGACCCTTTTAAGAAAAGAAATTAACTTTTTTGGTCTTTTTGGTAATTAAATGAAATTGAAAAATAATTAAATATTTTAATTACAAGAAAGTATTTTTTGTTTTTTTATATTTTTTTATGAAATAAAATAGAAATAAAAAGAAACAAAGTTAAAGATTAACCTAAATCTAAATCTATTTTAATTATTAAAAGGAATGTTAAAATGGCCTAATTAACGATTAATTCAATTATAATTTATTTACAAAATAAAAATAATAATAAAAGTGTTAATTATATTTTTTGTTTTTTTATGAAAATGGTTAATTAAATTAATTATTAGTAATAAAAAAAAAAGAGTTTAGAAATTAAATTGAAAAAAAATAAAATGAAAAGAAAATAATAAACCCAATGGAGGGGGTGCTAGGCCAGAAAGGGGGGTATGATGGTGAATCTGGGCCCATGAAGGCAAAGGCCTCGTTGACTTTTCCTGCTTGCGTGTGCATCCATTGACTGAAGCATATGGTAAGCCTCTTTTGTGCCCTTTGGATTGAAGCTCCTGGGCGCGTGGCAAGCTGGCATGTGAGGTTGTATGATGAGCCCTTTGATGAACACTGCATGGGAAAATCAAATGAAAAATAATATGGGAATTGTGAGGGGACCTGGGAATCAAACCCAGGTCCCAGCGTTTACCAAACGGAAGCCTTGCCAGTTGAGCTATTTGCGCGTTTTGGATATAGAATAGAAAACAAATAATATAACACAAAACAAGAATTAGTGATGTGAAACAAAAAAAAAGCGCTGGAACTTTGAATGCCCCAATCATCATGAGCCACGTCCACCTTCTTCCTCATTTGTGTACCTGTAATACAATCAAATAGCGGGGGCTTTAAACCCCCACTAAACACAACCTGCAAAAATAGCGAATAGCCCATGCTTGAACATAAATTGGGCGCGAGGTCATGGAATGATTCGTTTGGACGTCACGAACTCAATGGTACCAGTTTGGTAGCCTAATTTTACCATATGCATAAACGCCTAATTTCGAGCTTTTGAAAACCTAATGTCCATCAATGGCAACTTTTGATATGGGATGCCATTGTTCAATTGAATGATACCAAAAGTTTCAGGATGTCCCTATGAGTACAAATCCATTAAAAAAATGTCAAAAAACGCATGAAAGATTATATAGAATTCCAAGAAAAAATGCAAACCGTTTGGCCTGAGTTATAGGATTCTGGGCATGTTTGGATTGGTTTTTGATTGCAAAAGTTTCCTTGGGATACCAGGAATGTGTTTGGATGGGAATGGAGGCTTGAGAGGCGCTGCAACTAGGTTTTCAGTTTCTCTTTTTTCTTTGAAATTTTGAAAAGTGTATGGCCGTTTTTGGTGCTTCTTAGGTCGTGTCCTCCCTTGTGATGGCTTGCATACAGGTTATGTAATGTGTTTCAATGAGAATTAAGGCCAATAACACAATGCATTCATGCTTGGGATTCTCCATAAACTCCATTGAAGCACTTTCCATTTTTGAGCCAAAATTTGAATTCTTGCTTCATTTAGGCCCTTGCACGAAATTGGAATGGTCATGATGGTGATTCAAAGTTATTCAACACAAAATATTCCCTTTAATTAACCTTTTTAATTTTTATTTGATTTTAAAAGATTTAAAATGCATTAAATCCAATAAAATTAAATAAAAATGAAAAAATTAATTTTAAATTTTGAAATAATTTGTGGGACACGTGGGAAGCATGGCCAAGCTGAAACAAGTGGAAAAAGTGGGGCCCTTTTGTCAAAAATGAAGTTTCAAGGATAATTGATTTTGGCCATTTCATAAAAATTTCCCAACTTCTCCAATGCATATCTTTCTCAATTTTGAAGTTATGAACATGTTCTTGGGCATTTTGGAAAGGTCTTGAAGTCCTCTAACCAATTTCTTTGGTCCCATGTCATTCTGATTTACCAATCTCAAGTTATGGTCTTTGACTTAAAGTCCCTTTTTGTTGACTTTTGAAAATGACCTATAATGTTGAAATTGATAACTTTTTGTGAGAGCATTTCTTGGACTTGGAGTGTGAAGATGAGTTGTAGGAAATGTCATCCCCTTCAAAATGAGCATTGGATGGAATTTTTCTGATAAACCATGTGGAAGTTATGCCCTGGTCAATTTGCAGTTGACTTTTCAACTGTCTAAAAATAGAAACTTTTGCATCTTGATGATTTTTGAGCCATTCTTGTGAAATCATGGTCAAGATTTGACCAAATGATGATTGTGGCTTCAAAATAAGATGTTGACCAAAAATTCTGACTTTTGACTGCCAAATGACCATTTTGCCCCTACAGTTGACTGTGAAGAAAATGGGACTTTTGACTGTGCAACTTGACCTTGTGATCCTTGAAACTTGGCATGTAGGTGCTTGACAATGTGTATGAGCATATGGGACTTGATTGAGCCCTTGAAAACCTCAGCTTCCTTGTGAGAACCAAAACCCTAGTTTGACTGGCTTCAGGAGAGTGGTTGACTGTGTGGCCCTTGAGTAGACCTTGAAGCATTTGAAGAGGATGTTTGTCAAAACTTTTGAAGAATATGGGAGGGCAAATTTTGGGGTACAACAAGAGGCAATGTGTGCTTATCATTCTGACAGCCCGGGGCACGATACTAACGATTATTGGGCGTTGAAATACAAGATTCAGAATATGATTGATGCCAAGGAGATCGAATTCGACCCTCCTGAGACTCCCAACGTGATCACTGCTCCCTTGCCAAAACATGGCTAGGATTGAAAGCATTTTTGTTCATTTAAATTCTGAAGTTGTATTTTCTTTGCTTATTCGAACAATTATTGTCATGTCAAACTCTATTATTTCATTAATGCATTACACATGTCTATCTTGAATTAATTTGTTTTCATTATGCTTAAATTTCTTTATATTTCCTTTTCGTGATATTCAACTCTCGACTAAAAAACTGTAAGCCTTTAGAGGGAGGATGACGAAAACGATACCACAATCTCTACAATATGCTTTTGAACAGACCTTGTTGACGATGTACAGGCGTTGTTTCAAATCCTAAACAATGGAGTTATAAGGAAGATAACCCCTATACAACCCCTCGAGCCAAAGAAGTAGGAGTTTTTCTTTTCACACATATTAAAACCCTTAATCATAACCTGGGGCAGGGTAGTTTTCTCAGTTAATTCAGAGGCGTATTCAGTCACAATCTGCCGCTTCGTACACAATGAATGGCATCAAAGACGTCCTTCCGAAACAAAAGACGGTGATGGTTCCCTATAATCATTAAGACAGGCAGTCATTATCTCTCGAAATAAAATCCCATTAAGTCAAAACCTATGAAGGAGACTTAAGAAAAAACAGTAGGGCATCCCGCTGACTGTAATCACAAAAAGAAACAGTTCAGGAAAAAGACAGGGATAATAAAATAAAAAAGAAAGAGGTCCTACAAACCCTCAACAAAAAAGAAATGACTGCCTATTCAAAATAAACTGTCAGTATCTGAACCATCACTGGAATATCAGAACAAAGACTCAAACAAGATCTAAATGCACAATTAGCTGAGTTTAGGATCGAAGAACATCACGAAGAACGGGTGGGTACAAATAAAATTTGAGTCTTTATCCTTTGTTTCTTAAACCGTGAACCAGGCCACGTTATAACCCTTAAAAGTCCTAGCTGAAGCATGGGTTAGTTCGAAAGCATACTGTTACAAAAGGTATCCTGACTCCCGAAGATCCGTTACAAATCCTGAGTTGATATCACATCTTTACAAAATTCTATTTTTTCTATAAATAAAAAACTGCATTTTCAAAACTTCAAGACAGACGTAAGATTTACATTCTTAAAATAACATTGTTTGCATATGACTATGTATTCAACAACAAAGAAATTCGCATGATGAATATCTAGTGAATAAAGACCTTCTCAATAAAAAGGATCACCTCAAGTGAAAACACTTCCAACCAAGGGGCGCAACATGATCATTGTCCATCATCTGGGGCAGTCAAGTCAAGATTCAAGGAATCTCTCAAAGATGCCAAATAGCCAGGGATAGATCTCCATCTGAATCACTTGGGGGAATTGGGCATGAATTCTAGCAACAAATCTTGTACGATCAAACAAACATCTTCTGGTAGTGTGGCAACACAACACTACCAACAGTGACAACTCCCTACACCCTGAGAGCATGGACATAGTCAGAAAATATTGCGCATGAACAAAGACCTGCTAGGTTGACTGGCCTAGGCAAAAATAAGGGCATCCCGGCGAACCAAAAGGGTTCGGGCAAAAATTAGGGATAAAAACAAAAAAGATCTGTACACCCGGAAAGTCGAAAACCTGAAAAGGCGGCTTGGGCAAGAAAGGGTATCCCGGTGGACTGAAAATCTGAAAAGACAGTCCAGGAAAAAGTTAGGGATTAAAGCGTACGACTATGTCCCGTTATCTTGTCACTTGCCTATCAGTAGAAGACTTATCATTTCGATCGGCAGTTACCAAGCACCTCATAAGTTGGGATGACACTCAATCCACAAGGCCTCCGCAGGCACTTTCTCCAGCAGGTACAGGGGCATAAAAGTCTTGATGCAAAGTCATTGTCATATCCTCATCATGCGTCCCAATAACATCTACACTCCCCACAGAGTAGAGGCAACCAAAGTTTTGATCTCTGCTTCCCCAAACAGGAGTTACTTTCCCCAACCAAGCTCTTTCGGAGAGTTGACGTCTATATTCCCCAGCCGAGTTTTGTAATCGCAAGCGGTTCATAAAGTTTTCTCCCGAACAGAGTTTATTTCTCTAAATACAGAAGCTCAATCCCCGAAAGAGTTTATCCCTTCAGCTATGGAAGCTTCTCTCTCCAACGGAATTATTCCCCCGCAGAGTTGTTCTCAAGCAGAGTCTCTCCTCGACAGAATATCCGTAAACAAGGGGAAAATCCCCAGCATAGTCATCTTTGGTTCACCATCTCCAGCGGAAGTAGAAGAACCACTTTTTCTACGACAGTCAGGAACTCAAATTCCATTACTCTCCAACAGCAGTCAGAGATTTATTTTCCCAAACTCGGACGTGCCACAATAGCATTTCATGTTCATATATCATGACGTGCGCATACATATTGCATACGGCATAATCTCATTTATTTTGAGAACATCATCATACAATACATGTCATGCATCATATACGATTAATTATGTACCTTTTCAGGAAAGATGGTTATCATCAACAACTTCTAGCAAGTTCATGATTAGCTCCTGAAACTAAACAAAGTAATTATCTGCACGATCAAATGCAGCTTTACACGGGTTCGTCACGAAGCAATCTTACACGGGTTTCTCCTAAATGCAACTTCACACGGGTTTATCCTGAAAAATCTTACACGGGTCTTTTCTCATACATTTCCAAATAAAGTTTTACACGAACTTATCACAAAGTAACCTTACCCAGGTTCCTTTTGAAGTTTTACACGAACTTATCACAAAGTAACCTTACCCGGGTTCCTTATGAAGTTTTTACACGAACTTATCACGAAATAACCTTACCCAGGTTCCTCCTGAAGTTTTACACAAACTTATCACAAAGTAACCTTACCCAGGTTCCTCCTGAAGTTTTACACAAACTTATCACAAAGTAACCTTACCCAGGTTCCTCTTGAAGTTTTACACATACTTAGCCCAAAGTAATATTACCCAGGTTCCTGCCGAATTTTACACAGACTTATCTCGAAGTAGCCCTACCCAGGTTCCTCCTAAAGCCCTACACAGACTAATCACGAGCAACCTTACCCAGGTTCCTTCTGAAGTTTCACTCAGACTTATCCTGAAGCAACCTTACACAAGTTCATTCTCAGTTCAGATGTAGTTTTACCCAAACTCCTCACAAAGCAACCTTACCCAGGTTCCTTCTCGGTTCAGATGCAGTTTTACCCAAACTCCTCACAAAGCAACCTTACCCAGGTTCCTTCTCGGTTCAGATGCAGTTTTACCCAAACTCCTTACAAAGCAACCTTACCCAAGTTCCTTCCCATAAGCCCTACTATCTAGGTTCCTTCTCATAACCTTACCATCCAGGTCTCCAGACAGCAGTCCACAACACTGTAAGACCTGGACCTGATCAAACACGATCCGTTTCACCTTTCCCCAATCGGTCGCGATGCAGCCTATACACTGACCAGATATGCAGTTCACCTCCAGAGTTAATTCCCTAGTAGAGTAACGGGCAACTGAAGCTCCTAAAATTCTATCTCTCCCAAGACAGATACCAACATTCCTCAACAGATTCTTCCTCAACGATAGGAGTAGGGATTCTCAACAAAGGAATATCTCAGGAAATCAACATCCTCTAGATGTCATCTTTATGCCCATCTTCGACGGTACTCCATCACGTCTTGGATGGCATCTTTAATCCCATCTCCGACAATTCTCTAGCGACTTCCAAATGGCATCTATAAGCCCATTCCCGATATCACAAATCAAGTATCACTTCAGGCGAGTGCAAATTTCTGGGCACTCTAGTGTTCATTCATCTTCCACCTTCAGATCACGAAAGGCAGACGAGCCAATCTACATCCTCAGGTTTAAGAAGATTAAACATGGGCAGCTGTTGTACCTCAAAATTTTCCCTCTCACTTTACTCCATGCATACTCCTAAAGGTCCTCAATTTGCTCAAGTTTTCCCAAGAGTTGACCAGACAAACTCTCTCCTAAGGCAGTGTGTCTCAAATTAGGATTTCCACTTTCATCAAGATGTGTGGACTCCAAAGACCTCATATTCTCTCCATGGTCCTAATACGTTCTCAAGATTATCCACATCAAGTTTCATACCTTGCACAAGAAGGTTGCTCAGTCAACTGCTCAGATGCTTGAGAATCGACTGTACTAGGTCAAAAGTCAACTGTGGCCCACATACAGTCAAACCTCAAGATTTTTGGTAAAAATCAAGATTTTGAAGTGATTTCCATCATTTGATCAAAGTTTGATCATGATTCCTCAAGGAATGCTCCAAATTCATCAAAACCCAGAAGTTGCTAAATTAGGGTTTCTTAGTAAAAGTCAACCCAACTTTGACCAAGCATAACTTCTTCATAATTTATCAAACATTTTCCATCCAAAGATAATTTTTAAGAGGATGCAATTCCCTACAATTTATCTTCATCCCACAAGTTCAAAATATGCACTCACAAAAAGATATGAATTTTTACATTATAGGTCATTTTGAAAAGTCAACAAAAACACCTTTTGGGTCAAAGCTTCGTACATGAACATGGAAGATCCAATTGATATGAAACCAAAAGTTTTGTTTATAGGACATCCTAAGCTTTCTAAAAAGTCCAAGAACACCCTCCTAGGGTAAAAATTGAGAGAGTTGTGCATTGTCAAAGTTGGAAATTTTTGGAAAATTGTCAAAAGTCAACATTGATCAAATTTGCATTTTTTCCAAAGGGGCCCATGTTTTCTTGTTTGAAACATGTTTATAATAGGACCCATGACCCCTGAGCTTTTCCACCTATTATTTTATTATTTTTATCATTTATTTTGATTTTTTATTCATTTAAACCAAAATAAATCAAATTAAATGGTAAAATAATAAAAGAAAATCAAATCTTGGGATTTTTGTGCACATTATGAGTCCATATACAGCTAGCATGGCATGTAATTCGTGCAAGGATGATTTAGATTGAAAAAGTCATGATTGGAGCTATTTTAGAAAGAAATCATACAAGGCCAAAATCAAATCAAATCTTCATAATTCCTCAAGATACCATGAGATTTCTTCCATCATTTTTGACCTAAATTCCTCCTCTATATAAACACAACACCCCCATACACTAGGGAGCACGAAATTGGCTGCCCAAGAACGCTCTCTAAAAACCTCAAATTCTGTCAAAACTAGTGCAAAGTCAAAACCGAAGATCCAACCACTTTCAGTCTAAGCCATCAATTACAAATCATTCATGAGGTATCTAAGGGTAATAATAGGTCAAAAGTCATGGCCATTGATGCTTGAAACAAGCATACTCATCTTCTCCGATTTGCTTTTCTTTCAAACATTCATATAATTAATTTCATGCATTGCTAATGTTTATTAACTGTCCAAATTCTTGTTGTTACGTAAAACAGGTTTGAATCATAAACAATAGCTTGGCTTGGTGGATGAGGCGCCTAACTGTGACCCAAGGGGCATGGGTTCATCACCACCCCATGCATTTTTCACTTTTTTGATTATTTTCTTTTCTAACCCTTTTCATTTATTTATTTTCACTTGATTTGTTTTCTATCATTAATTTGATTAACATATAAAATCACAAAAAAATCATTAAATATTAGTTTTAGGCTTTCAATTAATTAAAATAATTTTTGACATAAAAGTTGTTTTGATTTAATTAATATTTATTTTATTTCATAATTAACTTGTAAATTAATCAGGTTAGGTTTTTAATTATTAAGTCACACTTTTATTATTTTTCTAACAATTTACTGCAGATTCAGTACATCACCATTCCATGCGTCCATCATACGCTCACAAATCCTACCCTTTGGATCATCCCTTGGTACAGATCCAACGTCCAACCACAGCAGCCCATGGTGCACTCTCTGAAGCTAATCCACATGGGATCACACGCAAGGAACATGGGACAACCAATTTGGGCCTAACAATTTGGCAATGCACCCCCCAGTCTGAATTCTACCACACAGGCCCAATCTTTTCTTTTTTATTTTATTTCAATTCTTTTTATTGTTTTAATTTATTTATTTTATTTATTTTCCAAAAATCATTTTTAATACAAACATAAAAACCAGAAAATCACAAACAATATTAGGTTTAGTCTTTTTTTTCCCATAAAATATTTAATTGCATTAATTAGTTCAATTAGGTTAACTTAAATCTTTTTTTCATAATTAAAATCAAATAGAAATTAGATTTAATTCTTAATTTTAATTCCTTCTCAAAATAAAAACACAAAAATAGGTTAATTGTTTTTTTTCATTAATTTAATGATTTTTCATAATTAAAACTTAATTAGTGATTAGGATATTTTGCAATTTATTCTTTATTTCCTTAAATAAAAATGACAAAAATGATTTTTTTTCTTTAATTAAATTCAATTTGGTCTTTATTTCCTTAAATAAAAATGACAAAAAATGATTTTTTTTCTTTAATTAAATTCAATTTGTTTTTTATTTCCTTAAATAAAAAATGAAAAAAATGATTTTTTTTCTTTAATTAATCCAATTAGGTAGCCAAGGGTCAAAACCCGAGTTCTCTCGTATTTACGATTGTCGCGCATATTTATTTTTGATTAATTATGTAACTGCTTACTGGTTTGTAATAGTTAAAACTAGGGTTTTTATTTACTGTTTAAATCCCCGATTTTTGGTTATGTAATTAATCCCCCCTCCCCGAAGCCTTGTAATAGCGTAGATTTACTTTTTCGCTTTTAATTTCCGCAACTATGAACTGTCTAGATGTATGGATAATAGGCTTGCATGCAAAAGACAAATAAAATTAAAACAGTAGATCACCTTAATTGTGCAAAGATTAAATAATTGAAATCAAACACTGCTTCACACTTGCACCCTTAGGGTATGCCTCACTTGGTTGCTTCGGAAAACAATGGTCATGTCCCTCGAACGTAGGGATATCTTAGCAAAAAACCCTCAATCTAAAAGTCATCATAAAGATCATAGTCCCTTAAAGTCCCTCGAGTTGCCTACGAGAAATGATCTTATCCCTCGATGTTGCCTACAAATATATGATGACAGTCCCTTCGAAATGCTAAGGTATCCTTACATGTTGCCTTCAATGATCATTACGTCCCTTTCGATAGTCCCTCAAACATCCAACGACTAGGGTTACCTACTCACTAATAGTAGGATAACACGGTCTAAAGGATAGGAGGAAACGAATTGACTTTTTTCAAGTAGGTAGATAACTGTTAGGTACTTGCTCAAAACAAACAAACTTTTTCACACCAAACACCTTTTAAAACAAATTTTCAAAATAAACTTCGTCACACCCTTGAGGACAGAAACAAGGGTTAAAATGAAGTAAAACAAAACTTTTCAAAAACACAAACACACAAGCAATTTAAAAATGAACAAGTACCTAAGAGCCCATGGAAAACCATGGATAAAAAGGGTGCTAACACCTTCCCTTTCTATAATCTACCCCCCGTATTCAGAAACATCTCGAAAAAGGTTTTTTCTATTGTTTTTCCTTTTCCTGATTGGATAAAATAAATTTCGGTGGCGACTCTTGCTTACCGCGACATTTTGCAAACAAAAAACGCAAACCAGTAAAAACAGTCGGTTCTGCCACCGTATCACAACATGCAACCTTCAAACATGGGGTGACTTAGAAGGACCGTTAGGGTTGAATCAGCCAAATATAAGTCATCTTAGAGTTTTTGGATCAATATGTTTCAGGCATAGTGAGGAAGAGGTGATACTTCGATTGGTCGAGTTGAAAGAAAGGAGATTGAAAAGAATAGAACGGAGCTTTGATAAGTCAAAAGGAAGAGGTGATACTTCGATTGGTCGAGTTGAAGGAAATGAGATCGAAAAGAACAGAACTAAGCTTCGATAAGACAAAAGGAAGAGGTGATACTTCGATTGGTCGAATTCAAGGAAAGGAGATCGAAAAGAACAGAATGAAGCTTTGATAAGTCAAGATGAATAGGTGATACTTCGATTGGTCGAGTTGAAGGAAAGGAGATCGAAAAGAACAGAATGAAGCTTCGACAAGTCAATATGAAAAGGTGATACTTCGATTGGTCGAATTGAAGGAAAGGAGATCGAAAGGAACAAGAACTTAGTTCGACTAGGCTGATTGGATATGAGGGGTTTCCAGATTACACAATCGATGCAGATGGTGACTAAGTCGAAGAAGCCATGATGATGAAGCCTTGAGCAGTTCGAATTGGAACTCAAAGCCATCAAAAAGAACAAAGCTTTAGAACTTGTCAAAAGAATCAATTGATGTGAAATTGATATGCAAGTCGAAATGAAAACCTAATTGGATGAAGCTTGTTGAGCTTGGAATGATTAGCTCGAAGCCCAAATTTGTGCAACACACCAATGATAACCTATCCAGGTTCACTCAAAGTTCAAAATGGCATGAAATATCTCAAAATGGCAACTTTTCAAATCTTTCGATTTTTCTTTCAAAGCCATGGTTAATGGCTGATTCATGCCATATTTGTTTACCACTGCACCCCTATATAAATACAAGACCAAATCAGAAGCAGGAGGGATGAAATAAAATTGCCTTAAAGAGCTACACACACACGAAATTTCCTCAAAGAGCCATAGGCAGACAGTACCTCAAATCACCACAAACTACCTCAGAAAACCATATCAAAATTCTCAAAATTGCATAAAGCTGTCAAAATTCAAAACCCGCATTACATGCCTTCTTAATCCAAACTAACACCCAAATCATTCTCCTAAGACTTCCAGGAAGCCACCCAGGCCCTTACACGAGTTGTTTCATGCCCAGGGTTATAGATCGAAGCATCTCCGATTGGTAAGGATTTACAAAATCAAAACTGTATTTCCAGGCCATTTAAATACATATTGCTTGCATATTTATGCTACTAATGTTGTTTGTGTTTGTATGAACATATCATATGTAAGATAACGTGTAGGAATAAGATCCTGTCGTCGTTAGGGCACAATCTGAATTTACCTTTGAAGCTCACGATACAGGGAGTTTCAAGCCAAATAGACCCTAGATTTGGATTCAGGGGATGATTTCACGTGGGATAGGGTCATTTGCATTGTTTTAAATTAACGTTTGGTTGAGTTTGCAGGTTTTGGTGCACCGGAGAAGACAACCGGAGTTTGACTCTGGCGTCTCTCCATCTGTTGACTCAGGCGAGGGAGCATGCAGATGTTATTTTTATATCAAAAATGTATTGTTCCTAATATAATATTATCATTTTATTTTTATCAATAAATGGATAGCTGGCACAATTGGTGAGGAAGATGCTCTGCAATGAGAAGGACCTGGGTTCGATACATAGGTCGTGTATTTTATTTTTCTAACATGTTTCTTACATATCCAGCATGTTGTGATCCTATGGGTGTACCATGTATCATAAGATTATCACCATCAGATCCATACAGCGTTAGATCCAACGCCTTCAAACATGCAGCTTCATGATGGACTCTCAAGGGCTAGCAACATAGGATCCAACGCAGCTTCTGGGTTCTATTTGTTTGGGCCCAAACAAATTCCAGATCTCCCCCCCTGTTACTTTTACTATCCTGGCCCATTTACTTTTTTTATTTTATTTTATTTATTTTCTATTAATTTGTTTTATTTTATTTTTTAATAACATTATAAAAATCATCCAAAAAAATCATAAAAAAATATAGTTTTGGATTTTTTTTATTAATCTATTTTTGTAAATTAATTTATTAATTGTTTTAACCTTTTTTAATTTAAAACTAAATAGACTTAGGATTTTAAATTAAATTTCTTTCCATGATCAAAAACAAACAAAAAGATTTTTCTTTTTAAAGTTTTAGACGTTATTTTCATTTCGCGCGCGTTATTTCCTTTCACACTTTTTTTCATATTATTGTACCTGCTTCCTGGTTGTAATAGTTTAAAGTAAGGCTTTTACATTTACTGCTTTATTTCCCTCCTAGTTTTGGACATGTAATTAATCCCCCTCCGTGAAGCCTTGTAATATTTTAGGATTTACATTTCCGCACTTTTAATTTCTGCAAACTATTAACTGTTAGATGTATGCATAATGGGATTGTATGGTAAGAATAACAAACAAACGCTAGCAAACCTAAATGCAAAAGATAAATAACTGAATATAACACAATTTCACATGTGCACCTCTAGGGTACCCCACTTTGGTTACCTTCGGAAAAGTAGTCACAATTCTCGAAATGTGAGAGATTTTAATGGCTACCCTCCGGTTTAAAGATCATAAGTCCCTCGATGACCCTCTCGATGTTGCCTCAGTAAAAATGATCTTAAAACTTTAGGGTAGTTACTAAGATTTCTTGCCCAACTACCTTTGTGACTGTATAAACTTCCCTTTGATCGTCCCTCGAACATCCAACGACTAGGGCTACCTACTCACTAATAGTAGGATAGAACTGTCTAAAGGAAAAGAGGAAAAGAACACCTTTCGAGTAGAAGTAGATAGTTCCTAGATGCTATGCTCAAACAATTTTTACACTTACACAAAATTTCTTTCAAAACATTTTTAAACACTTTGTATATGTTCTCTACCATTCCAAGAAACATTACAAAGTTCCCCATACTAAGGTGTTTTCATAAAATACTTTTCAAAAACACATAAAGCACAAGGTATTTAAAACTGAGCTAAGCATCTAAGAGCCCGTAGATAACTACAGATGGAAAGGGTTCTAACACCTTCCCTTTCCATAATCTACCCCCCTTACTCAGAAATAATCTTGAAAGGCCTTTTTCTGTTCTTTTCACCCTTTTCTTTGTTGGATAAAAGAAAAGTCGATGGTGACTCTTGCTTACTGCAACATTTATGAATACAAACGCAAAACCAGTATAACAGTCGGTTCTGCCACCATATTACAGAATTGGCGACTCTGCTTGGGATATATATATATATATATATATATATATATATATATATATATATATATATATATATATATATATATATATATATATATATATTATATATATATATATATATATATATATATATATATATATATATAAGTGGGGTTACCTTAGAGTTTAGTTCATTTTAAATTGATTTCATTGTGTGTTTTGTATGCTTTACTTTTGAGGGCTTGTTGGTGTTATTACCAAAGATCCTACACCTGGTTCTGGGGCACTTTATTAGGTAAGTAGAAACAAATCATGGAGGTTGTACAGCGTAGACCGATACAGACGAAGTGGTGGCTACATTAGCGTGATACTCTAGATTGTACTAATGTTCCTTGAGTAAGTCAGGGATAACATTAGGCTTCCTCATAGTGTCACTAAGCGCTAACTGACCTTTAAAACCTTTAATTGACTCATCCTAGCCATTAGGAAGTAGTGAGATAACCGACTTTGGTTCCGAACGAAGACTGGTTGATACACGATGCTACACTCATTGAGATTGGAATTTTGGGATATTTTGGCCGCAATACTTCGGTGCTTGAGCTAGAAAAATGCCTAAAAGAACGGTCAGTGATATGAGACTCCTTAGAACCCGGTTAGTATTACTAGGACAAGTTGAGCCAACTTAAACTTTAAGAGGGTACTTACCTTTAAACCTCATGCAAGCCTTTAAACCTAAGGCTACTTTTGTGACTTGTTTTCTTTCATTATCTAACAACTTGAACTCCTTGCAGGGTTTTGTTTATCATCTAACGACGCGAGTTCCTTGCGGGACTTTTTTGTTGTCATTATCCAATAACCTGGACTTCTTGCAAGACTCACTTGTCTTCATCACCTTATACTTTTGCTTGGTGCATAGCATACACATCATGACATCGTGCCATAGTATTTCCTTAACCATTTCAAGGATCTCAAGGGTCTGTGATGCAGGCTATGATGAACCAGACGTCTAGCAAGGGGCAAGGAGATTTATTTTCCTCTAGTCAATGCTTTCAAAAGACCAAAGCGCAACAACTTGAGTCATAGGCTATGACCCACTTGACATGGTGAGCTTGGTTCTTGTAGAAGGATATTCAATGATACAAAGTTCTTCTGTAAAAGTTGCAGTAAAAATTCAACTTCTGAAATTTTCTTGTGTTTACCCCGCGAGATCCCTGAAAACATTGCATCCACACATCATGCATCATATCATGACAGGTTTCCCCCATACAGGTTTTCTCATCCGCTTGCTGTTTATTTCAGTAAAAATGGCTCTCGAGCAGACTGTCAAAGATCTCCAAACTCAAGATGCTCAATTCAAGGAAATGTTCCTAAATCTATCCAAGGGGCAAGAAGAATTGGAAGCACTCCTCGCTAGGAACTTGACCAAGAAAAATCCTGACAAAAACAAGGATGACCAGTTGGAACAACTGCAAGCTGAGATGGAAACAATGAGAATCCAGATGTTGGGACATATGGCTCTTATCCAAAACTTAGCTTCAGGACAAGAAGAGATAAGATCCCTCGTTAATAAGATTCATCAAGATGGATGCAATCATATGGAGCAAACAACTAGAATTGGGGATCGAGTCTTTAATCAGCCTCAGTTGAAACAAGAAGATTTGGTTGAGAAAACACCTTTCAAAATGGCTACTACGCCAAGAGTCCAACAATGACCCCACAAACCACGACAGGGTGGTCCGCATAAGCAAGATACTCCCAAAAGACAATTTACCGAGATCAAGATGTCCTTGACTCAAGCATTGTATCATGTATTGGAAGCCGAGCTGGTTGTATTAAGGGAGCCTCCTCAAAAACCTAATACTTCTTCTCCTCACTACAAGCATAATGAAATATGCATGTATCACTTCAACAGTTGTGGGCACGACACTGACCACTGTTGCACGTTGAAAAATAAGATTCAGGACTTGATCGACAAAGGGGTGCTGGAGTTCACACAAGATGGTCAGACTGAATTCTTCTACCATCCCCCAAAGGCACACCATCTGAAGTGACTAGTTCAGACAATGAGACTTTTTGTTCATTAGAATTTTCAAATTGTAATTTTCTTTTGATTATTTGAACACTTATTTCATGTCAAACTTTTCTATTCCATTACACATTGCATATGTTTGTCTTGAGTTAATCCACTCGTTTTCACTATACTGAAATTATGTTGTTACCTCTTTTTGTATGATATTCAACTCTCGACTACAACCCGTAAGCCTTTAGAGGGAGGACGACAAAAACAATACCATAATCTCATACAATATGCTTTTGAATAGACCCTGCTGACGATGTACAAGCGTTCTTTCAAATCCTAAATAGTGGAGTTATAAGGATGATAATCCATAGTCAACCCCTTTGAGCCAAAGAAGTAGGAGTTTTCTTTTTCACACAAATTGAAACCTTTAATCATAACCTGGGGCAGGATAGTTTCTAAGTTAATTAAATGGTGCATTCAATTTCAAGCTTTCCCTTCGTACATGACGAGTAGTGTCGGAGGTATCCTTCCAAAACAAATGTTGGTGATGGTTCCACATGATCATTAAAACAGGCAGTCATTATCTTGCAAAAGAAAAGCCCGCTAAGTCAAAACCTATGAAGGAGACTAAAGAAAAAAAACGGGGGCATCCCGCTGACTGTAATCACAAAAGAAACAGTTCAGGCAAAAGGTAGGGATAATAAAATAAAAAAAGAGGTCGCTAAGAATCCTCAACAAAAAATATTAAAAAAAATGATGACTGCCTTCTCAAATAAACTTTTAGTATCCGAACCGTCACCGGAATATCAGGGCCAAGATTCCGGAACTCAATTGGGATCTAAACATACAGTTAACTGAGTATAGAACTGAAGAACATCATGAAGAACGGGTTGGGTACAAATAAATTTTGAGCCTTTATTCTTTGTTTCTTAAACCGTGAACCAGACCACGTTACAACCCTTAAAAGTCCCAGCTGAAGCATGGGTTAGTTCGAAAGCATATCGTTACAAAAAGGTATCCTGACTCATGTAAGGTTTGCTATAAATCCTGAGTTGATATCACATTCTTGCAAATTTTGTTTTACTAAAAATATGCATTTTCAAAAACTTCAAGACAGACATAAGCTTTGCATGTTTAATACCACTGTTTGCATATAACTAATTGTTCAACAACAGAGAAATTCGCACGACGAATATTCAATGAGCGAAAATCCTCTCAATGAACAAAAACACCTCAGATGGAAATACATTTCCAATAATAGGCCTTTCATAATCAAGGGGCATGGCATGGTGTCCAACTGATCTGGGGGAAGTCGATTCAAGATTCAAGGAATTCCTCAAAAGTTCCGAATAGCCAGGGACAGATCTCCAGCTGAATCACTTGGGGCATTAGACATGAATTCCAGCAAAGGATCATGTACGATCGAGCAAACATTTTTCTGGCAGTGCTACAACACTTACTACTATGTATAGTGACAATTCTCCGCACCCTGTGAACACGGACATAGTCGGAAAATACTACGCATGAAAAAAAGGACCCGCTAGGTTGACTGGCCTAGGAAAAAGTAAGGGCATCCCGATGAGCCAAAGGTGTTCGGGCAAAAATTAGGGATATATAAATAAAATTGTACACCCGGCAAGTCGAAAACCTGAAAAGGCGGCTTGGGTAAAAAAGGGTATCCCGGTGGACTGAAAATCTGAAAGACATTCCAGGAAAAAGTTAGGGATTAAAGCGTACGACTATGTCTTGTCATCTCGTCACCTGTCTATCATTAGAAGGCTTATCACCCCAATCAACATTTACTTAAGACTCCAGGAGTTGGGATAAAATTCAAGCTATCCACAAAATCCCCTCAGAGTAACCACCCCTAGGGGACTATCTTCGTAGAGTTCGTCATCAATAAGGATATGTTCCCCAGTAGGTACAATGACAGAGACGTCCTCCTACAAAGTCATTGCTACATTTTCAGCATACAACCTAATTAAGTAAGGTGATCCAATACCCCCTGCAGAGCAAGGATCTCCAATCATCTCCACAGCGTCTGAAAGAATTCCTCAACATGGTTCATAAACTTCTTGGGTTCCCCAACATGGCTTCATAAAAATCCCCAAGTAGTTTACGGAGTTTTATTTCCCTAAGTAGAGTTTATTTCTCTAGCCACGAAATTTCAACTCCCAGCAATTCAACTTCAACAAATATTGAAGACTTACATTCTTCATCCCCAGCAACAATCAGAGATTTATTTTCCCCAGTTCAATAACACTGCAATAGAACAGCTGATACCTTCATACATTGCATTCATACATCATTTTACAAGCGCCATAGCATATGCAGCACAAATGCATATATCACAATTTCATTTATTTTGAGAATATCATTACCCAGTGCACTTCATGCATCATGATATTGTATACAACTAATTCTTTACCTTTTCAGGAAAGATCAACAGACGAATATCATCAACAACTTTCAAAATTTCCAGATTAATTCCTGAAACCAGACAGGGAAACTATCCGTTACCAACTGACTATAGATCAATTCCCGAAACAAGACGGGCGACTATCTACAAGACCAGGTTAGAGATTAATTCCTGAAACCAGACAGGGCAACTATCTCAACGAGCAACAAAAGCAAGTTCCAGATTAATTCCTGAAACCGGACAGGGCAACTATCTATGAACAACTGATCATAGATCAATTCCTAAAACAAGACGGGGTGACTATCTACAAGACCAGGTTAGAGAGTAATTCCTAAAACCAGACAGGGCAACTATCTCAACGACCAACAAAAGAAAGTTCCAAATTAATTCCTGAAACTAGATAGGGCAACTATCTGTGAACAACTAATCATAGATCAATTCCCGAAACAAGATGGGGCGACTATCTACAAGACAAGGTTAGAGAGTAATTCTTGAAACCAGCCAGGGAAACTATCTCAACGACCAACAAAAGCAAATTCTAGATTAAAATCCCGAAACCAGATAGGGCAACTATCTGTAAACGACTGGTTGTAGATCAATTCTCGAAACAAGACGGGGCGACTATCTACAAGACCAGGTTAGAGAGTAATTCCTGAAACCAAACATGGCAACTATCTCAACGACCAACAAAAGCAAGTTCTAGATTAATTCCTGAAACCAGACAGGGCAACTATCTGTGAACAATTGATTATGGATCAATTCCAAAAACAAGACGGGGCGACTATCTATAAGACTAGGTTAGAGATTAATTCCTGAAACCAGACAGGGCAACTATCTCAATGACCGACAATTTTTAAAAGTTCTAGATTAATTCCTAAAACCAGATAAGGCAACTATCTGTGAACAACTGACTGTGGATCAATTCCCGAAACAAGACGGGGCGACTATCTACAAGACCATGTTAGAGATTAATTCCTGAAACCAGACAAGGCAACTATCTCAACGACCAACAGAAACAGTTCCAGATTAATTCCTAAAACCGGACAGGGAAACTATCTGTGAACAACTGACTGTGGATCAATTCTTGAAACAAGACGGGGCAACTATCTACAAGACCAGGTCAGAGATTAATTCCTGTAACCAGAAAGGGCAACTATCTCAATGACCAACAAAAACAGTTTTAGATTAATTCCTGAAACCAGACAGGGCAACTATCTGTGAACAACTGATTGTAGATTAATTCCTGAAACCAGACAGGGTAACTATCTGTGAACAGCTGATTATGGATTAATTCCCGAAACAAGACGGGGCAGCTATCTACACGACCAGATGAAGCATCCCTACACAGGCTCCTTCTCATATATTTCCAAATGAAGCAGCCCTAACCAGGCTTCTTCTAATATATTTTCAGATGCAGCTTTACACGGGCTCATCCTGAAATAATCTTACACGGATTCCTTCTCACAATTTGCAAATGCAGCTTTACACGGGCTCATCCTGAAGCAATCTTACACGGATTCCTTCTCATCCTGAAATGCATCTTTACACGGGCTCATCCTGAAGCAATCTTACACAGGTTCCTTCTCATAATCTCTAGATGCAGCTTGACACGGGCTCATCCTGAAGCAATCTTACACGAATTCCTTCTCGCAATTTTCAGATGCAGCTTCTCACGGGCTCATCCAGAAGAAATCTTACACGGGTTCCTTCTCATTATCTCCAGATGCAGCTTTACACGGGCTCATCATGAAGCAATCTTACATGGGCTCCTTCTCATAATCTCCACATGCAGCTTTACACGGGCTCATCCTAAAGCCATCTTACACGGATTCCTTCTCATCCTGAAATGCAGCTTTACACGGGCTCTTCCTGAAGCAATCTTACATGGGTTCCCTCTAATAACCTTTCAGATGCAGCTTCACACGGGCTCATCCTGAAGCAATCTTACACGGATTCCTTCTCTTAATTTTCAGATGCAGCTTCACACGGGCTCATCCTGAAGCAGCCCTACACAGATGCAGCTTTACACGGGCTCATCCTGAAGCAATCTTACACGGATTCCTTCTCATATATCTCCAGATGCAGCTTCACATGGGCTCATCCTGAAGTAATCTTACACGGGTTCCTTCTCATGATCTCCACATGCAGCTTTACACGGGCTCATCCGGAAGCAATCTTACACAAATTCCTTCTTGCAATTTTCGGATGCAGCTTCACATGGGCTCATCCCGAAGCAGCCCTACGCAGGTTCCTTCTCATATATCTCCAGGTGCAGCTTTACACGGACTCATCCTGAAGCAGCCCTACACAGGCTCATTCTCATATATTTCTAGATGAAATTTAACATGGGTTCATCCTGAAGCAATCTTACACGGGTTCCTTCTAATTTCCAGATGCAGTTTCACACGGGCTCATCATGAAGCAGCCCTACACAGGCTCATTCTCATATATCTCCAGATAGCAGTTTACAACACTGCAAAGCCTAGACCTGACCAAATGACAGTATACCTCAAGTTCAAGTTGAAGCCTGGACCCGACCAGATAACAACTTAATTTCTGAATCCTGGACCCGACCAAATAACAGTTCAACCTCTTCAATTATTGTAAAGCCTGGAAACCGACCAGATAACAGTTAATTTCATTTTCCCCAGTAAATCACTCTGAAGCCTGGACCCGACCTGATAACAGTTCAACCTCTTCAATTAATGCAAAGCCCAGAAACCGACCAGACAACAGTTAATTTCATTTTCCCCAGTAAATCGCTGTGAAGCCTGGAATACGACCAGATGACAGTCAACTTTATTACCCTCAACAAGTTACGGTGAAGCCTGGATTTCGACCAGAAAACATCTAACTTTCATCTCTCCAGTCCAGAGATAACTCCTCAAGAGATCCATGGACAACTAAAGCTCCTAGACTATATTCCCCACATATTTTTCCTCAAGCAAAAGAACAGAAATCAACATTCCCCAGTGGAGTCCTTCTCAAACAACATGAACAGGAATCCCCACAAAGAAACTTCTTATGAAGTCAGTATCTACTTTGGATAGCATATTTAAGCCCATCTCCGACAACTCTCAGTCATCTTCCCAAAATGGCATATGTAAGCCCATTCCTGATATCATCAACCAATGACGTTACTTCATGTGAGTGCAAATTTTTGGGCACTCTAGTGTTCAATCATCTTCCACCTTCAGATCACGAATGGCGGACATGCCAATCTAAATCCTCAGGTATAAGACGATTGATTAGGGGCAGCTGTTGCACCCAAAAATTTGCCTTCCCGTTTTATTCAAGGCATGCTCATTAAGGTCCTTAATTGCTCAAGGTTGACCAAGAATTGACCAGACAAATTCTCTTCCTAAGCAATGGATTTCCAACTAGGGTTTCATTTCTTACAAAGAATTTTGGTTTGCAAAAGCTTCAAATGATTTCCATGGCACCCTATATGCCTCACCATAATGGCATAACTGAAAGAAAGAAAAGAAGTGTATGAAACATGACAACGTGTATGTCGAAAGCTAAGAATATGTCTAAGATATTTTGGGCTGAAGTAGCTTCGACAGCAGTATGCATTCTAATTAGATGCCCAACGAAGCAGTGTTAGCTGGGAATTTCGATTACACAAGTTTTGAATAATTGACACTATGATCGAAGAAATAATAGTTCGAAAGAAAGTTTGAGGAGGCTTTTATGAAGTCTTCGATTGATGAAGATCTAGTAAAGAGCTTCACTATGTTGAACCGTTATCGAAGGGTTCGCTTTCAAACTATTGAAATATAAGTTATTCGAAGCATTACACGGAAATACATTTCGACTGTCATGTTAATTGAATTGGAGCTTCGAAAAGAAGAAGATTTTGAATTCAAAAGCTTTGATCTTATCCAAAGAAACACGTGGAAGTCTAATGGTTCGAAGGACATGCATCCTTCAAACATGGCGTGATTTCAAAGAAGGACCGTTAGGGTCGAATCAGCCAAATATAAGTCATCTTAGAGTTTTTGGATCAATATGTTTCAGGCATAGTGAGGAAAAGGTGATACTTTGATTGGTCGAGTCAAAGGAAAGGAGATCGAAAAGAACAGAATGAGCTTCGATAAGTCAAAAGGAAGAGGTGATACTTCGATTGGTCGAGTTGAAGGAAAGGAGATCGAAAAGAACAAAATGAAGCTTTGATAAGACAAAAGGAAGAGGTGATACTTCAATTGGTCGAATTGAAGGAAAGGAGATCGAAAAGAACAGAATGAAGCTTCAAAAAGTCAAGATGAAGAGGTGATACTTTGATTGGTCGAATTGAAGGAAAGGAGATCGAAAAGAACATAACGAAGCTTTGACAAGTCAAGATGAAGAGGTGATACTTAGATTGGTTGAATTGAAGGAAAGGAGATCCAAAGGAACAAGAACTGAGTTTGACTAGGATGATTGGATATGAGGGGTTTCCAGATTACACAATCGATGCAGATGGTGACTAAGTCGAAGAAGCCATGATGATGAAGCCTTAAGCAATTAGAATTGGAACTCAGAGCCATCGAAAAGAACAAAGCTTTGGAGCTTGTCGAAAGATTCAATTGATGTGAAATGGAGATGCAAGTCGAAACGAAAACTTAATGGGATGAAGCTTGTTGGGCTTGGACTGATTATCTCGAAGCCTAAATCTGTGCAAAACACCAACCATAACCTGTCCAGGTTCACTCAAAGTTCAAAATGACATGAAATATCTCAAAATGGCAACTTTTTAAATCTTTCGATTTTGCTTTCAAAGCCATGGTTAATGGATGATTCATGCTATATTTGTTCACCACTACACTCCTATATAAATACAAGACTAAATCAGAAGCAGAAGGGACGGAAAAAAATTGCTTCAAAGAGCTACACACACACGAAATTGCCTCAAAGAGCCACAGGCAGACAATATCTCAAATCACCACACACTACCGCATAAAACCATATCAAAATTCTCAAAATTGCATAAAGCTGTCAAAATTCAAAACCTGCATTTCAGGCCTTCTCAATCCAAACTAATTCCCAAATCATTCTCCTGAGACTTCCAGGAAGCCACCTAGGCCCTTACACGAGTTGTTCCACGCCGAGGGTTATAGATCGAACATCTCCGATTGGTAAGGATTTACAAAATCAAAACTATATTTCTAGGCCATTTAAATACATATGTCTTGCATATTTATGCTTATAATGTTGTTTGTGTTTGTATGAACGTATCACATGTAAGATAACGTGCAGGAATAAGAACGTGCCATCGTTAGAGCACAATCTGAATTTGCCTTCGAAGCTCACGATACAGGAAATTTCAAGCCAAATAGACCCAGATTTGGATTCAGGGGATAATTTCACGTGGGATAGGGTCCTTTGCATTATTTTAAATTAACGTTTGGTTGAGTTTGCAGGTTTTAGTGCACCGGAGAAGACGACCAGAGTTTGACTCCGGCGTCTCTCCGTCCGTTGGCTCAGGCGAGGGAGAATGCGGATGTTATTTTTATATAAAAACTGTATTGTTCCTGTTGTACCCCAAAATTTTCCCTCCCATTTTATTCAATATATGCTCATTAAGACCCTTAACTTGCTCAAAGATGCTCAAGAGGTGACCAGACAAACTTCTCCAACTATGGTTTCCATTTTTATCAAGAAGAGTGAGCTCCAAAGGCCTAATATGCTCTCCATGGTCCTAATATGTCCTCAAGACCCTCCATGTCAAATTTCAAGCTTTGCACAAGAGGTTTGCTCAGTCAACTGCTCAGATGCTTGAGAATCGACTGTATTAGGTCAAAAGTCAACTATGGCCCACATACAGTCCAACTTCAAGATTTTTGGTCAACATCAACATTTTGAAGTGATATCCATCATTTGATCAAGGTTTGACCATGATTCCCCATGGAATGCTCTTAATTCATCAAAACTCAAAAGTTACTAAATTAGGGTTTCTTAGGAAAAGTCAAACAAACTTTTACCAAGCATAACTTTCTCATACTTTATCAGAAATTTCTAATCCAAGGCTCATTTTTAAGGGAATTAAATTCCCTACAACTCATATTCAGCCCTCAAGTTCAAAAAATGCACTCAAAAAAATATATGAATTTCTACATTATAGGTCCTTTTGAAAAGTCAACAAAAACACCTTTTGGGTCAAAGCTTCTTACATGAACATAGAAGACTCAATTTAAATGAGACCAAAAGGGTTGTTTATGGGACTCCTAAGATTTCTAAAAAGTCCAAGAACACCTATCTAGGGTTAAAATTGGAAGGGTTATGCATTGTCAAAATTGACCATTTTTGGAAAATTGCCAAAAGTCAAATGTGCTCAAAAATGTATTTTTTGCCAAAAGGGCCTAGCATTTTAGGTTTGTAACTTGTTAAGGACATGGTCCATGTAACGCCTGTAATTTAATTAATTATTTAATTAAATTATTTTTAGAATAATTGTGAAGAAGTGTTATTAAATTGGATTTATTTTATTAAGTAGAGAAATAATAATATAATTGAGGTATTATATTATTATGTGAAATAATGTTAGAAGCTAATATTATTTAATGTGGGCCTATATGGTGTGAGTGGAAGTAATAAAAGGGTGTAGGTTTTGAGCCCAATAAGGAATAATATAATAATATTAGGTTATTTTATTATTTATGTGAAAGAACATAAGGAGGCAGTAGTAAGAAGAGAAAAAAAGATTTGAGGAGAACGTGAAGCTGCTGGATTTTGAAGGAAACGGCAAGAACAAAGATTCAACCCGGAAATTGTAGAGCGACCTTCGATCCAAGGTAAGGGTGGGGTTCTGGCTTTATAATTGGGTTCATGATGTTTGATATGTGGGGTTAGAGGATTGCTGTTTTTGTTCTTGAATTGGATGATGTTTGATGAATATTGATGAATTCTTGATGAATAATGATGTTATGATGTTGTGTAATCGATGTATTATTATAGGTTAATGTTAGGTGATGATTTAGTATGTTTATAATAAGGTTTTTAGGGCTGTAGTATAATTCCCGTAGTGAAATTACAGAAGAAACGCAGAAAATTATGCAGAAAATCGCAGGATGCGTCGACCTCAAACTGGATGAGTCGATGCAAGGAGGCTGTTAGACTCAGGATGAGTCGATGCATGGAGGGTTTGCGTCGATACATGTTCGATGTTGGACTTAGGATGAGTCGACCGGTGCGATGCATGTGTCGATACATGCTGCGTTTTGAAGTCAGGATGAGTCGATCGGTAAGTGCATGTGTCGATACATGCTGTGATTTGAAGCAGAATGAGTCGATCCATAAGGAGGATGCGTCGACTTATAGTGAGTAGATGAAGCAGGATGTGTCGATCCAAGGAGTTTTGTGTCGATAAATAATGTTGTACCCCAAAATTTTCCATCTCATATTATCAAGATTTTCCTCACAAGACTTCTTGGACTCCAGACAGGATTAGGGTTTGCTCAGCTCAAGACATCACCTTGCACTGATGACCTGAAATTAGGGTTTGAGTTTGCACAAGGATTTTTGGATAATCAATGCTTCATGTGGCTTTCATACACCATCTTGGACCCCTAAGATTGCTCATACCAAGTTTCAAGCCTTGAATCACACTTTTGCCCAGTTAATTGGACAGTTGACCTAAAAATCAGTTGTATTGGGGAAAAAGTCAACTATGGCCAATTTACAGTCAAACTTCATAATTTTTGATCCACAAAAACATTATAGGCTCCTATGTACCATTTGATCAAGTTTGGATCAAAAATCCTCAAGAAATTTAATCAGATCATCAAAAGGGCAAAATTGTCAAAATTAGGGTTTTGACTGAGAAAGGGCAATTTCTGATTTTAACCTAGCCAATGACCAATTAGGTTCAAGCATGATTCCAAGGACTCAATAGCATCATCTTGACCTAATCATATAGTTCAAAAGATCTCAAATGCATAGGATTGACAAATGAATTTTGCAGTCAACTGATCAAAAGTCAACTGTACACTAAAAAGTCAAACTTTGACTTTTTGGTCAAAATCAAGTGCCAAGGGTCATAATTCATCAAGATATGTCAAAATATGAAACTTGTTGATCAAGAAAATCAATTTTGCAAATTAGGGTTTCAATTTGAAAATTTTTCATAACTTAGAAAATTTCTAAGTATGGAAAATTTCTTATTTTTCCCCAACTTTCCACAACTTTTTCACCATGATGCAATTGGATTCAAAGAAAACTTCCAACATGAAAGTTGTAGTCCTCCATGAAATCTACAAATTTTATTCACAAAGTTTTCCCAAAAATACTTGTATCTCAAGTTATGATTTTGTGAATAGGGGTCTATAAACTTTTTAACTTAGTGAAAATTTGCCCTAATTTAGGCAGGATTTTGACCTAACTTCATGGACATTTTTCACCTAGTTCCAAGAGGTATCTCAAAATGCATTTCAAAGATGGTTTGTAGATAATGTTACAAGCTTTCCAAAATGTCCAAGAACTCTCCAAGATCATTTATGTTTAGGGAGAATGGAAGAAGAGAAAATGGCAATTCGTCACTTTTGTTCAAGCCATGTTTACAAATGCTTCAAGTTGAAAATTTGTCCTAGCATGCTTGTACCTTGTATTACAGGTCCCAAATCCCTTCTACACTCCATAATTAAATGCAAACTCAATGGATAATGGTCTTGTTTTGACTTTTGAAGCATTGCACAATGAATTAATCCAAAAATGGTATAAAGTTCACAATACTACTTTGATAAAGCAAGCCTTTTTGCAACTTTACATTTCTTGAGCCATGGACCTGATATTTTGTTGCAAACAAGATGCACAAACATAAGGCAAAGCATACCAACTCCTTGAAGCCCTAGAACTAGCAAGTACAACACTTTGGCATTGTCACCTCAAACTTTCTTCAAAAGCAAGCAAACTTGCAAAAGTCAAGATAACTTGTCCATCTGATAAAGGCAAGGCTTGGCTTCATTTGAAACATCTTCACAAACTTGTTGCAAGCAGAAACATGAATCCATAGCATCCCAAACACCCTCAAACACCAAAATCACATTTTTCTGCCTAAACAGGGCATCATCGGCAGAACCCTTGCCAAATCAATATTGGCTCGTGCGTTTCTCATTTTAAGACTTCAAACACATTACATACATCCTACCTAAGCTGTCCAGGCCCTTGTCTTGCAACTGTAACCCCTATTTCAAACATCACCATTTTCATTTTTGAAGGTTGCAGGTTGACTTCCACAAGGAGTTTCAAGCATTCTCAAGGCAAGCTGAGCATTGGAAAAGCTTGAGAGAACTTCAAGGAAGCTCACACGATCTTCAGGCCTCACTCAAAGTCCCCACATTGCCATATCCAAACTCAGCTGAACCAGGTATTTTTCAAAGTTCTATCTCTTTATTTAGGAATCCTTAAGCTTAGGTTTGTGAAGCAAAAATGTAGTCCTTAACTTGCTTAAGCTGTACATATGCATACTTTCCATTTATATTAACTGAGCTAAGAGTATTTGATGGATGAACATGCTGAAAAAACTAGGTCATAAATTAGGGGTTATTAAATTCTCCATGATCCTTGGGAGTTAGATTATGTTTTTTATATCACTAGAATCGTGAGATCATGAGCTACATGTTTTGTGTTATGGGTTTTTGCTTTTGTGCACGTATGTGAGAGTTGCAGGTTTGTACATGGGATGCGCGCACAAAGCCAAGGACAGGGATGAAGTTGGTGTTCTGGGCCTGGCGACTTGGGCCTGTTACTTTTCACACCCCCTGTTTCCTATCTGCACCCCCTTGGCATGTTTTGATATTTTTCATATTTTCTTTTCTATTTTTGTGTTTATTGACTTTATTATTATTTTTTTTGAACATTAAAAAATCCCAAAAAATATTTTCTTAATTTTTTGCATTTTATTTTATTATTTTTATTATTTTTTTGGCATAAAAATAATTTATTAGGTTTATAGAATTTATTTTTCTTAAATAAACTTGTAAATAATAATAAAATACTTAATATTTTATTTCATTATTTTATACACATTAAACATTTATTTTTCATACATATTTAATTTTTAATATTGGTACATAATATTATTATTATTTTTCTTAAACAAAAAATGAATAAAATAATAATAGAAAAACATATTTTCTTTTAAAACAAAATTAGAGTTTCCCCTTTTAAAAATAATATTATTATTTTTTTCTTATTTTTAGGACTTAAATAATTTATTTTTCTCATACTTGAAATAAATACAAAAACATTTTGCATCCATACATTTTATTTGCATATTTAAATAATTGTTTATTTATTTATTGTGCAATAATTCAATTTGGTTGTAATAATATTTTAGGGTTTATTTTTTGTGCAATATTCCCCATTCAAAACTTGTATCCCCCCTCCCATAATATTGTTGTAATAGCTTAGATTTACTTTACGCAATTTATCGCATTATATACATGTTTAGTAAACTAGGGTTTGCATGATAAGACAAAAAAATCAAACAAATAGCATGACCTAATGCAAGACAAAAATGCATGAAAAATGAAAACACATTGCACACAAGCACCCCTAGGGTTTCAATCACTTGGTTGCCTTAACAAAATGGCCATGGTATACATGCAAGGTATCTTAACAAAACAAAACAAAACAAAAGATCATAGTCCCTCGATGACGCTATCAAAAGGTTGCCTAAAAACAAATGATCTTAGTCCCTCAAAACAAGCTAAGATACTTGGCAACATTGCTATCATGGTCATACGATGACCCACGCCCGTCCCGTTTAACATCCAAAGATAAGGTTGTCTACCAAAATAATGGTAGGTCAACAATATCAAAGGAATAAAAATGTATAGGAAAGACTTTTGAGTAGGTAGATAAGCTTCTAGTTACTTGATCATTTCAAAAACAATCCTTGCTATTTTTAAACACACACACATTTCCAAAACAATTTCCAAACAACTTTCAAACATTGAAACATTTTTCAAAAGACAAAACATCTTTGTATACATTCTTACAAACAATAATCATTACAAAGATTTTCTAAACGATGGCCTCTTTTCAAAATACTTTCAAAACCACACAAAGCACCATTTCAAACAATTGAAAAAGCAAAGCAAGTGATCTAAACAAGTAACTAAGAGCCCATGGAAAACCATGGATGAAAAGGGTGCTAGCACCTTCCCTTTTCATAATCTACCCCCCGAACCCAAAAACAATCTCAAAGGTCTTTCCTATGATTTTTTACCTTTCCTTTTGGATAAAATAAAAGTCGGTGGCGAATCTTGTTAACCACAACATTTGCAAACACAAACGCGAAACCTCAAGTCAGTTCTCCCACCGTATCACAGAATTGGAGACTCTACTGGGGAATATTAAATAAGTGGGGTTACCTTAGGGTTTTAGATCACCTTTACATGCTTATCTTGCTTGACTTGTTTGCTTTACACTTTGGTTCTATTGTTTGGGTTTGAATCCTTTACCCGGATTTGGGAAACATTCATAGGTAAATAACAATATGTTGTGGAAACTGTGCGGGGTATACCGACATGGTCTAAGTAATAGCTATATTAGTGCGACATATTTGTGAGTACCGGTAGCCTTTGAGTCAATTAAAGAGAATACGGGGCCGCTGAGTGATGTCATGAAGCACTAATGGACTTTTAGAACCTTTACTTGACCAACTTGGCCTTTTAGGATGTAGTGAGATGACCGACTTTGGTGCAGTCCGAAGTTGGTAGATACTCGATACTACCCTCATTGAGGGTTGGTTCCTTGGAATATTTCGGTCGCCAGTAACGAGGTTGAATTGAAACAATGAACAAGGAAACAATCCAGTGATATTGAGCTCTTTAGAACCCGGTTACTATTTCTAGGACAGATTGAGCCAACTAAACTTCAAGAGGGTACTTACCTATGAAACCCCATGCAAGCCTAAACTAGGAACTTGTGTGATTTGCTTGTACATATATACTTGTGCATAACATCATGGACATCATAAACATCATATGCATCCACTAACCATTTCAAGGATTTTGGAGATTCATCTTTGTTCCTGTTTTGTAGGTTATGGATTCACTTCGCAGGAAAACTTTCCAAATCAACCTTGTAAGAATTCCTCCACAACTCAAGGAGCTAGCTTCAAGGATTCTTGAGAATTCTCCATTCACCGAGAGGCATGGTCGTCTTCTCAACTTAGTCACTGCCAACACTGAGGAGGATATGCTGAAAGTTCTCTTCCAGTTCTTTGACCCTTTGCATCATTGCTTCACATTTCCTGACTACCAACTTGTGCCTACTTTGGAGGAATTTTCTCAACTCTTGAGGATTACTATTCTAAATCAACTACCCTTCAACGGTACGGAAAGAGATCCAAAGCCAGAAGAGATTGCTCAAGCCCTACACTTGCACTCATCTGATGTCACAAGACATTGGGAAACTAGAAGTGGTGTCAAAGGCTTCTTGTCAAAGTTTCTGTTTGAGAAGGCCCAAAGCTGTTGGAATTCTCTAGACTTGCAAGCTTTTGAAGAGATTGTAGCTCTTCTCATCTATGGGATGGTCTTTTTCCCTAACCCTGACCAGCTTATAGATGTGAGTGCTGTCAAAATTTTCATGTCTCGCAACCCGGTACCTACATTGCTTGGGGATATCCTCCACTCTTTTCACACTCGTACAATGAGGAAAAGAGGTGTTCTCATGTGTTACACTCCTCTCCTGGCAAGATGGTTTATTTCTCATCTTCCCCAGTCAGTCTTGAATAATGAGCAAGGTTTGAGGTGGTCACAACGATTGATGACTCTTACACATTCATATATTCATTGGTGTTCTCGATCGAAAGAGAATGTTATCATCATTGACCGTTGTGGGGAATTTCCTAATGTCCCTCTACTTGGCATTAGGGGAGGCATCACCTATAACCCCTGCTTGGCTCTGAGACAGTTTGGGTATGCCCGAAGGGATGGCCCACATGATATGCTGATTCAAGGATTGGTTTTCGACTTCGACAACGACGACTAAGGACTCCGACAAAGGTTCATCCGAGCTTGGAGGATGCCCAATAAGGTGGATAGTAAGACCTTGGGACACAAGAATTCCATCCCTCTTGAGCCTTACCTTAAGTGGGTACGAACCCGCGCCCAAAGTCTTATGATGCCTTACCCCTCCATTCTCCCAGTGATTATAGAGCCTGTTATGGAAGGAGAGGTTCCATACACCCTCCTACATCCTGACATGCTAACATCACTTGAAGATTTACAAAGGATTTGGATACAACTCAAGGGAGAGCGCAATAATTTTGAAGCCCAATTTTACGTAAGCGAGAAGAAGGTTTTGGAACTCACTCGTCAACTTCACGAAGAGCAGACTCTCAACACCTACATTGCACCAAAGAGGATGCGCAACGTCTTTTTACCTTAGAATTTTGTATTATTTTGCCCAAGGGGCATTGATGTACTAACAATTCTATCTTATTAATATGACGTGTGTTTCTTTTTTTTGTTTAAAACAATTTTGAATTTCTGAATCCTTGAAAGCATTACATGAATACATATCATTCATCATATGCATAAACAAGTCTTCACACCAAGTTTCCTCATCTCTCTGCTGTTTATTTCAGCAAGATGGATATTGAACAAATGGTCAAAGATTTGCAAGCTCATAACTCACAATTTCAACAGCTACTCTTGACCTTAGCCAAGGGGCAGGAGGAGCTCAAGACTCTGTTAGAGAAAGAGAAAAAGAAGAAGAAGAAGAAGCGAGCCGGTGTGGTTCTCATGGGCAGAAGGTTTGAAGGACAAGCCAGATAGACTTTGGAAATCCCATCAACATCTGATAAAGGGGTAAGAAAGGGAAAAGAAACGGCAGTACCATCTGATTCTGAGGAAGAAGAAGAAGAAGAGGATGAGGACTACTCCGAACAACAGTACCCTCCGGCCGATGAAAAATACAAAAACTTGGAAGAACGTCTAGCTGCTATGGAGATACAAAGAGTACCGGGGCTGGATTTTGAGGAGTTAGGGTTGGTTTTTTGAATTGTAATCCATCCTAAGTTTAAAGTTCCACTGTTTGCTAAGTATGATGGGGTGTCTTGCCCAAAAATGCACCTACGATCTTATGTCAGGAAAATTTAACCACATTCTTCTGACAAAGACCTATGGGTCCACTTTTTCTAGGACAGTCTGTCAGGAACCCAACTTGATTGGTTCTACCAGTTGGAGAGAGCAGATGTCCATAATTGGGAAGACTTGGCAGCCGCATTCTATAAACAGTATCAATACAACCCCGACTTGGTGCCAACCCGTACTCAACTACAGAGTATGGCTATGGCTACCAATGAGGGTTTCAAAGACTACGCCCAAAAGTGGAGGGATTTGGCCAGAAGGGTGCAACCACCTTTGTCAGAAAGAGAGCTAGTTGATATGTTCTTGGGGACTCTGCCAGGTCCTTTCTTTAATCACCTGATAGGGAGCTCTTCTGCAGGCTTTACTGAGTTGATTCTAATTGGCAAAAGAGTGGAGGCCGGTATTAGAAGTGGGAAAATTCAGAAAGACGCGTCTGTCTCAACTGTTGCAAAAAAGCCCTTCACTGGAAAGAAGTAAGTGTATGTTGTCTATTCCCAAAGGAATCAGGGAAGAATTTAAAGACGACCAACTGTGGGGGCCGTTATGATTCAGAAGTCTGCATCAGAGCAACCCAGAAACAACCAGCCGAGAAATGATCAGCCGAGAAATAACCAACAAAGGGTGGAAAGGCCTGTAAGGCAATTCACCAAGATAAACATGACTCATGCTCAAGTCTTACCCCATCTCTTGAAGTTGAACCTGGCCATGCTAAAAGAGGCCCCTAAAAATCCTAATACTTCATCTCCACATTACCATCCCAACGCCAGATGTGTGTACCACTCGGAAAGTCCAGGGCACGACACCAACAACTGTTGGGCCCTGAAGAATAGGATTCAAGATCTAATTGACACAAAGGAAGTTGAATTTGAAGCTCCAGAAAAGCCGAATGTTATCTCCGCCCCAATGCCGAGGCATGGGCACAATGCCAATGCTGTCGAAGAAGATCTGTTTGTTTCTACTGTAGATGAACTGTTAACTCCTCTCCTAACCATTAAGTTGAATTTGTTAAAGGCTGGGGTGTTCCCAGGTTGTGACCAAGATTGCCATGATTGTCTATCCTCCCCATTTGACTGTCCTCTATTGAAGAAAGGAATCCAACAACTGATTGATAACAAGGAAATTTTGTTTGAGAAAGCTCCTGTCTCACCCATTCCAGTTCCAGAAGTTTCAATAATAACCATATACGCCAATTCTTCCAAGGTTCCTAAAAAACCCATTAGGATTACATCTTCTTCAGTGACTACTCTGTTGAAGATAACAATGTCCGGGCCAACCCCATACAAAACCGATAAAATGGTACCATGGAACTATGGTGGAGAAATCTACTACCATGGTGTCAAACAGATTGAACAAACCATTGAAGAATAAAGCTCTGAGGAGGATAATCCCGACATCAGTAACATTGCTGGAACAAGCAAAGTAACCCGTAGTGGAAGGATCTTTTCTCCAGAGATTGCTCCTCTAACAGCAGTCTTTGGACCCGCGGCCATTCTGAAGATTACACCTATACCAGTAATCGTACCTGCAAGTGTACCCGCCAACAATGACAATGCAATTCCCATCCCTGTCTCCGCTGCTGAGAAAAAAAGGAAAGAATGTTCAAGAGGAGCTTGTCTTGACGAAGGCTCAATCACTAGTCATTCCTGAGACATCCAAGAAGGAGTTGGAAGAAATCCTGAGGATCATCAAGAAAAGTGATTATGATGTTGTTGAACAACTAGGGCAGACCCCCTCCAAAATATCTATGTTAGCCCTGTTGCTGTGCTATGAGGCACATGCTAAAGCTTTGGTCAAGTTTTTGAGGACGGCCCACGTGCTGCAAGAAACCTCCGCTGATAAGTTCCAGGAATGTGTGGCTAGTTTAACAGCTGACAATGGTCTAGGATTCTCCGATGCAGATTTAACTTCGAAAGGTAGAAAACATAATGATGCTTTGCATGTCTCGGTGGAATACAGAGGGACAACCCTATCACACGTACTGGTAGACACTGGTTCGTCTTTAAATGTCTTGCCGAAGAAAGCCTTGGATAGACTGGATTGTGAAGGCTTAACCCTGAAACCCAACAATATAATTGTCAGAGCCTTTGATGGTTCTAAGAGGATGGTCCATGGAGAGGTGGACATCCCGATCAAGGTGGGTACCCAAACGTTCAATTCAACATTCTACGTGATAGACATCCGTCCTTCCTATTCTTGCCTATTGGGAAGACCTTGGATCCACCATGCTGGAGCCTTCACTTCTACCTTGCACCAGATGCTCAAGTACCCTGTCAAGGGGAAAATAATAAATGTTCATGGCGAAGAGGAATACATGATCAGTCATCTTAATTCTTTCCGTTATGTAGAATTGGATGGCGAATTCATAGAGACCCCTTTCCAACACTTCGAAGAGTTCTCTGAGGAGATAGCGGCGACCAAGACAATATCCTCTGTACCCACAGTTACCAGACCTCCGCCTCGGATGTCGTCTCTCAAGGACGCTAGAGCAGTGGTGGAAGAAGGCGAATCCACAATTTGGGGGCAGCTTCCAGACTTTCCTTTCAAAACAGACAAATTCGGCTTGGGATTTACTTCGACTGGTCAGAAGGCTGTGCGCCGCTCCCGTGCCGGAGGGCCACCTGTGAAGATCAGCCACCGAGGGGTTAATGCACTAGAGGATAGTGAAGAAGAGGGCAGCTTGGAAGACTGGATTTTTCCTACTTTTGGCGGAGGACTGTGCAACTGGGAAGCAAAAGACTTTGTTCCGATTACTTTCATACCGCAGTAATTTATCTTTTCCATTTCTGTTGGACTGTAATAATTCACAAACAATTCGTACTTTTTTAACCTTGTGTCTTACCCGTGGCACATAGGTCCATTTGTAAGGGTTCTTCTTTCATTTTCATATGTCATTTAATGAATCATGGACGCTTTTCATATTTAAACCTTTTAAGCTCATTTTCTTTCTTTTACATTTTATTGTTTTAAGATGGCTATCCCTCACACACACCCACACTCAAAAATGCAGGTACCCTTCCATTCTGGAACCCATGGGTAACGATACTGCTATAGCCTTCAGTGACTCTGTAAATATGATCAACCAAGCCGAGTACGAAGGTGAGGAAGATTGTGAGGTGCCAGGGGAATTGGCCAGATTACTACAGCAAGAGGAAAGAGAAATTCAGCCTCATGAAGAGCAGTTGGATACAATCAACTTGGGAACTGAGGATGACAAAAAGGAAATCAAAATAGGTGCTAATCTAGAGCCGAGTGTCAAGAAGCGCATAATTCAGCTACTGCATGATTATGTGGAGATCTTTGCCTGGTCATACGAAGACATGGCGGGACTCGATACAGACATTATGGTACACCGTTTCCGCACAAGAGAAGACTGTCCACCAGTTAAACAAAAGGTCCGCCGCATGAGACCTGACATATCAGAAAAGATCAAAGCAGAAGTTATGAAGCAGTTCAATGCTGAATTTCTGGATGTTACTTCCTATCCACAATGGGTTGCTAACATTGTGCCCGTGCCTAAGAAGGACGGCAAAGTGAGAATGTGCATGGATTATAAAGACTTAAACAGGGCCAGCCCTAAAGATGACTTTCCACTTCCGCACATTGACATTCTGGTTGACAACATAGCTCAGCACAAAGTATTTTCTTTCATGGACGGTTTCTCAGGCTATAACCAGATCAAAATGACACCTGGGGACATGGAGAAAACTACTTTTGTTACACAGTGGGGTACGTTCTGCTACAAAGTGATGCCATTCTGACTGAAGAATGTCGGGGCAACCTATCAACGCGCCATGGTAGCTTTGTTTCATGATATGATACATCATGAGATAGAGGTCTACGTAGATGACATGATAGCCCGATCACAGACTGAAGAAGAACACTTTGATCACTTGCAAAAGCTGTTTGTCAGGTTGAAGGAGTACAAGCTCAGACTGAATCCAAACAAGTGTACATTCAGAGTCCGGTCCGGTAAACTCTTGGGTTTCATTGTCAGTAACAAAGGCATCGAGGTTGATCCTGCCAAAGTCAAAGCTATACAATAAATGCATGCTCCTCGCACTGAGAAGGAGGTCAGAGGTTTCTTGGGACGCCTAGACTACATCGCAAGGTTCATTTCTCAACTAACATCTACTTGTGAGCCAATCTTCAAGCTGTTAAAGAAAGATCAGGTAGTTCGATGGAATGATGACTGTCAAGTTGCTTTCGATAAACTCAAGGAGTATTTGCTAGAACCTCCTATCTTGATGCCACCCGTCGAAGGAAGACCGCTAATCATGTATCTGACCGTCCTAGAGAATTCAATGGGGTGCGTACTGGGGCAGCATGACGAGTCTGGCCAAAAAGAACATGCTATTTATTACATTAGCAAAAAGTTTACCGACTGTGAGACCCGATACTCACTGCTCGAGAAAACTTGCTGCGCTTTGGTATGGGCTGCTCGCCGGCTAAGGCAGTATATGTTGACTCATACCACTTTGCTGATATCTAAGATGGATTCGATCAAGTACATCTTTGAGAAGCCTGCTCTATCTGGGAGAATAGCTAGATGGCAGATGATCCTAACGGAATACGATATACAGTACACGACCCAAAAAGCTATAAAGGGGAGTGTGTTAGATGACCATCTGGCTCATCAAGTTGTCGAAGATTACCAATCCATGAGGTTCAACTTCCCCGACGAAGACATTATGACATTGGACAACATTGAATAGAACAGACCATATGACAGACCTGAACAAGGATCCCGATGGACCCTGTACTTTGATGGGGCCTCCAATGCACTTGGCAACGGTATCGGCGCGGTACTCATCTCCCCAGAAGGTTTCCATACACCTTTCACAGCCAGACTTTGCTTCAACTGTACGAACAACATGGCAGAGTATGAAGCTTGCATCTTTGGACTCAAGGCTGCCATAGACTTGGGAATCAAATCTTTGATTGTGTTTGGGGACTCCGCTTTGGTCATCAGTCAGATCAAAGGAGAGTGGGATACTAAACATCCAAACCTCATCCCTTACAAAGAACATGTCTTGACATTGTTACCACATTTCGAGCAGATTACCTTCGAGCACTTCCCGCGAGAAGAAAATCAGCTAGCGGATGCTCTAGCTACAATGTCATCCATGTTTAAACTTAACTGGGATAATGAGGCTCCCCAAATCACCATTGAACGGATGGACGAACCTGCACATTGTCACGAGATTAATATCGAAGAAGTAGTGGACCAACCATGGTTTCATGAAGTCAAAAGGTATCTCGAGGCTCAAGAATACCCTAAAGGAGCTTCAGTCAACGACAAAAAGTTCTTAAGGAGATTCTCGGCTAAGTTCTTCCTAAGTAATGGCATCCTATACAAGCGCAATCATGATTCTGTTTTGCTCTGTTGTGTGGACAAAGCTGAAGCTGAAAAGATCATGGCTGAATTGCATGAAGGTACCTTTGGAACTCACTCTAGCGGGCATACGATGGCTAAGAAGATTCTACGGGCAGGCTACTACTGGTCTACCATGGAAGTTGACTGTTATCAACACTCCCGCACATGCCACAAATGTCAAATCTATGCGGACAAGGTACACGTGCCTCCAGTTCCTCTAAATGTCCTAACAACTCCTTGGCCATTCGCTATATGGGGAATCGACATGATTGGAGAGATCAAGCCTACAACATCCAATGGACATCGTTTCATTCTGGTGGCCATTGACTACTTCACCAAGTGGGTCGAAGCAGCTTCCTTCGCATCTGTTACTAAGAATGTTGTTGCCCGCTTCATCAAGCAGAATCTTATTTGCCGGTATGGTATCCCCGAAAGGATCATCACTGATAACGGTACAAACCTTAACAATACTATGATCACCGCTTTGTGCGAACAATTCAAGATTCAACATCACAATCCATCCCCCTATCGGCCAAAGATGAATGGTGCAATTGAGGCTGCGAACAAAAATATCAAGAAGATCATACAAAAGATGACAGTCACCTACAAGGACTGGCATGAAATGTTACCGTTTGCTCTTCACAGGTACCGTACCACGGCACGCACGTCAACTGGGGCAACACCCTATTCCTTGGTATATGGCATGGAGGTTGTTTTACCTATCGAGGTTCAGATTCCCTCTTTGAGAATCATGAAAGATGTTGGTTTAAGTGAAGACGATTGGATCCAAACCCGGCTTGATCAACTGAACTTAATTGACGAGAAAAGACTTACTGCTGTTTGCCACGGACAGACGTATCAAAAACGGATGATCAAGGCTTTCAACAAGAAAGTCAGACGCCAGACATATCAAGTCGGGGATCTAGTAATCAAGCGCATCATCTTGCCGCAAAGTGATCCCAGGGGAAAATGGACTCCTACCTACGAAGGACCATTTGTAATCAAGAACATCTTTTCTGGTGGGCAATGATCTTAACCACCATGGATGGCGACGACCTACCGCACCCTGCGAACGCAGAAATAGTCAAAAGATACTACGCATAAATGACCCGTTAGTTGACACAATTAGGCAAAAAAAGGGCATCCCAGTGAATCGAAAACCCGAAAGGGAGGTTCAGGCAAAAATTAGGGATAAATAAAAAAAATCTGTACACCCGGCAAGTTGAAAACCCGAAAGGGCGACTTGGGACAAAAAAGGGTTTCCCGGTGGACTGAAAACCCGAAAGGACGGTCCAGGCAAAAGTTAGGGAATTAAAGCGTATGACTATGTCTCGTCGGATCACTTTAAGGACAATCTCTTCACTGACAAACTCTGAGCTTTTGATCAATCCAATCATCTGCGGACGAAGCAACGGGTGGACAAGATATCAGGAGTTACGAAGGCTATAGTAGAATGGGAACCCCATGGGATTTTTACACACATAGCTATCTTTCTTTGTATAAAATTTTCTTACTTTTATGACACCATCTTCTTATTAGGATGTCTGTCTCCTTTGTACAAAACACTTACTCAAAGTAAATACAAAGATGTCTCTTTCAAAGTGCAAAAACTATTTGCCTTTTTCTTTTACACTTGTGTTTTTATTTGCAAAAATGTCCAATGATTCATTGATGAACATATGCATTTGAACATAATTACTGTTTACAAATAAACAGGATGGAAAAGAACAACTACTGACAGACTGAAAGGATACGAAAACGTCTTTAGGCTATTCCAGGAGCAATCCCTACAGTACATCATCTAGATCCCCAGCGGAGCCAAAACCTTGAAATACATATCCCCAGTGGAGCTAAATTACAAACCCTTAATCCTCATCAGAATTAAAACTTCAAACTCACAATCCCCAGCGGAGCAAAAACTTTGAGTTACGGATCCCCAGCGGAGATGAAACCCTCTTCCCCAGTCAAGTCAAAACTTCAAACTATCTAATCCCCAGCGGAAACCATCCAATTTCCCCAGCAAGTTATCTTGAAGCCTGGAAATCAACCAGATAACAGTTAACTTTTGTCTCTCCCCAACCTAGGTTAACTCCCCAGTAAAGTGGCAGACGACCGAAAACTCCTGAACCTACTCCCAGCAGTAAACTCTTCCCCACAGAGTCTTCATTACTCCCCAGTGAAGTCGCCAAGGTTTTCATTACTCCCCAACAGAATGAAGATTCTCATTCTTAATTCCCCGCAGAAGTCATCAGAGTCTTCCTTATTCTCCAGCAGATCAAGGATTTCCTTTGTATAATCCTCAGTAGAGGTCATCAAAATTCTCTAGACTCCCCAAGCATATTTCTCCGGCAGTTTGGCATTACTCTCACAACAAATTTTTTGTCAATACTCCAACTTCAAGGCATGAAGGATCCTCATATCCCCACAGAAGTTGTTAAGGATCTCTTGTTCCCAACAGTCACCAAGATTTTCTTACTCTCAGCAGTCAAGGATTTATTTTCCCCGACAGAAGTCAAGGGTTTTATTATCTCCAGCTGGCATGGATTTATTTTCCTCAGAAAGACAACAAATTAGCTTACATGCACATACATTACATCCATATATCATAAACATTGATAAAGCACATATATTGCATCATACATTTCATGCAACATAACTTTGTGTTTCAGCTAACATTTTACCCTTTTCAGGATAAGATTAACAAGCTACCATTAACAGTATACAATCATGATACAGTGCAGATACACTCCAGACACGGAAGTCATTCTGTTACTTATTCAATTTCAAGTCAAGATACACTCCAGACACGGAAGTCATTCTGTTACTTATTCAATTTCAAGTCAAGATACACTCCAGACACGGAAGTCATTCTGTTACTTGTTCAGATATCAGATACAAATTAGAGACGCTCCAGACACGGAAGCCATTCTATTTCTCATTCAGATCCAACTATCAGATACAGTACAGATACACTCCAGACACGGAAGTCATTCAATCACTTATTCAGATTCTAGTTCAGATACGCTCCAGACACGGATGCCATTCTGGCCCTTATTCAGTTTTCCGATTCAGATACAGTACAAATACACTCCAGACACGGGAGTCATTCTGTTGCTCATTCAGATTCAGATCTCAGATACAGTTTAGATATTCTCCAGACGCGGATGCTATTCTATTACTCATTCAGATTCAAAACTTCAGATACAGTCCAAATACGCTCCAGACATGATTGCCATTCTGTCACTTATTCTGATTTTCCTCAGCTCAGAGACGCTCCAGACACGGATGCTATTCTATTGCTTATTCAGATTTAACATTCAGATACAACTTGGATACGTTCCAGATACGAATGTTATTCCTTTTCTCATTCAGATTCAGTCCCCAGATACAGTACAGATACATTCCAGACACGGATACCATTCTGAGACTTATTCTCCTGATTTACAACATACAATTCAACAAACATTCTTGGATGGCATCTTTAAGCCCATCTCCAACAAGATTCTATCACATCTCCAAATGGCATCTTTAAGCCCATTTCCTCAACTACACTTTGACGAGTGCAAATTTACGGGCACTCTAGTGTCCAATCATCTTTTACCTTCGAGTCACGAACGGCAAACTCGCCAATCTAACTCTTCAGGTTCAAGAAGATTGAACAGGGGAAGCTGTTGTACCCCAAAATTTGCCCTCTCATATTATTAAGATTTTCCTCACAAGACTTCTTGGACTCCAGACAGGATTAGGGTTTGCTCAGCTCAAGACATCACCTTGCACTGATGACCTGAAATTAGGGTTTGAGTTTGCACAAAGATTTTTGGATCATCAATGCTTCATGTGACTTTCATAAACCATCTTGGACCCCTAAGATTGCTCATACCAAGTTTCAAGCCTTGAATCACATTTTTGCCCAGTCAATTGGACAGTTGACATAAAAATCAGCTGTATTGGGGGAAAAGTCAACTGTGGCCAATTTATGGTCAAACTTCATAATTTTTTATCCATAACAACATTATAGGCTCCTATGTACCATTTGATCAAGTTTGGATCACAACTCCTCAAGAAATTTGATCAGATCATCAAAAGGGCAAAATGGTCAAAATTAGGGTTTTGACTGAGAAAGGGCAATTTCTGATTTTTAACCTAGCCAACGACCAATTGGGTTAAAAAATGATTCAAAGGACTCAATAGCATCATCTTGACCTAATCACATAGTTCAAAAGATCTCAAATGCATAGGATTGACAGATGAATTTTGCAGTCAACTGATCAAAAGTCAACTGTACACTGAAAAGTCAAACTTTGACTTTTTGGTCAAAATCAAGTGCCAAGGGTCATAATTCATCAATATATGTCAAAATATGAAACTTTTTGATCAAGAAAATCAATTTTTCAAATTAGGGTTTCAATTTGAAAAATTTTCATAACTTAGAAAATTTCTAAGTATGGAAAATTTCTTATTTTTCCCCAACTTTCCACAACTTTTTCACCATGATGCAATTGGATTCAAAAAAAACTTCCAACATGAAAGTTGTAGTCCTCCATGAAATATACAACTTTGATTCACAAAGTTTTCCCTAAAGTTGCTTGGATCTCAAGTTATGATTTTGTGAATAGGGGTCCATAAACTTTTTAACTTAGTGCAAATTTGCCCTAATTTAGGCAGGATTTTGACCTAACTTCATGGACATTTTTCACCTGGTTCCAAGAGGTATCTTAAAATGCATTTCAAAGATGGATTGTAGAGAATGTTATAAGCTTTCCAAAATGTCCAAGAACTCTCCAAGATCATTTATGATTAGGGAGAATCTAAGAAGAGAAAATGGTAATTCGTCACTTTTGTTCAAGCCATGTTTACAAATGCTTCAAGTTGCAAATCTGTCCTAGCATGCTTGTACCTTGTATTACAGGTCCCAAATCCATTCTACACTCCATAATTAAATGCAAACGAAATGGATAATGGTCTTGTTTTGACTTTTCAAGTATTGCACAATGAATTAATCCAAAAATGGCATAAAGTTCACAATACTACTTTGATAAAGCAAACCTTTTTGCAACTTTACATTTCTTGAGCCATGGACCTGATCTTTTGTTGCAAACAAGATCCACAAACATCAGGCAAAGTAAACCAACTCCTTTCAGCCCTAGAACTAGCAAGTACAACACTTTGGCATTGTCACCTCAAACTTTCTTCAAAAGCAAGCAAACTTGCAAAAGTCAAGATAACTTGTCCATCTGATAAAGGCAAGGCTTGGCTTCATTTGAAACATCTTCACAAACTTGTTGCAAGCAGAAACACGAATCCATAGCATCCCAAACACTCTCAAACACCAAAATCACATTTTTCTGCCCAAACAGGGCATCATCTGCAGAACCCTTGCCAAATCAATATTGACTCGTGCGTTTCTCATTTTAAGAATTCAAACACATTACATACATCCTACCTAAGCTGTCCAGGCCCTTGTCTTGCAACTGTAACCCCTATTTCAAACATAACCATTTTCATTTTTGAAGGTTGCAGGTTGACTTCCACAAGGAATTTCAAGCATTCTCAAGGCAAGCTGAGCATTGGAAAAGCTTGAGGGAACTTCAAGGAAGCTCACACGATCTTCAGGCCTCACTCAAAGTCCCCACATTGCCATATCCAAACTCAGCTGAACCAGGTATTTTTCAAAGTTCTATCTCTTTATTTATGAATCCTTAAGCTTAGGTTTGTGAAGCAAAAATGTAGTCCTTAACTTGCTTAAGTTATACATATGCATACTTTCCATTTATATTAACTGAGCTAAGAGTATTTGATGGTTGAACATGCTGAAAAAACTAGGTCAGAAATTAGGGGTGATTAAATTCTCCATGATCCTTGAGAGTTAGATTATGTTTTTTATATCACTGGAATCGTGAGATCATAAGCTACATGTTTTGTGTTATGGGTTTTTGCTTTTGTGCACGTATGTGAGAGTTGCACGTATGTTTTTTGCTTTTGTACATGGGATGCGCGCGCGAAGCCAAGGACAGGGATGAAGTTGGTGTTCTGGGCCTGGCGCCTTGGGCCTGTTACTTTTCACACCCCCATGTTTCCTATTTGCACCCCCTTGGCATATTTTGATATTTTTCATATTTTCATTTCTATTTTTGTGTTTATTGACTTTTTTTTTGAACATTAAAAAATCCCAAAAAATATTTTCTTAATTTTTTGCATTTTATTTTATTATTTTTATTATTTTTTTGGCATAAAAATAGTTCATTAGGTTTATAGAATTTATTTTCTTAAATAAACTTGTAAATAACAATAAAATACTTAATATTTTATTTCATTATTTTATACACATTAAACATTTATTTTTCATACATATTTAATTTTTAATATTGGTACATAATATTATTATTATTTTTCTTAAACAAAAAATGAATAAAATAATAAAAGAAAAACATATTTTCTTTTAAAACAAAATTAGGGTTTCCCCTTTTAAAAATAATATTATTATTTTTTCTTATTTTTAGGACTTGAATAATTTATTTTTCTCATACATGAAATAAATACAAAAACATTTTGCATCCATACATTTTATTTGCATATTTAAATAATTGTTTATTTATTTATTGTGCAATAATTCAATTTGGTTGTAATAATATTTTAGGGTTTATTTTTTGTGCAATATTCCCCATTCAAAACTTGTATCCCCCCTCCCATAATATTGTTGTAATAGCTTAGATTTACTTTACGCAATTTATCGCATTATATACATGTTTAGTAAACTAGGGTTTGCATGATAAGACAAAAAAATCAAACAAATAGCATGACCTAATGTAAGACAAAAATGCATGAAAAATGACAACACATTGTACACAAGCACCCCTAGGGTTTCACCCACTTGGTTGCCTTAACAAAATGGCCATGGTATGCATGCAAGGTATCTTAACAAAACAAAACAAAACAAAAGATCATAGTCCCTCGATGACGCTATCAAAAGGTTGCCAAAAAACAAATGATCTTAGTCCCTCAAAACAAGCTAAGATACTTGGCAACATTGCTATCATGGTCATACGATGACCCACGCCTGTCCCGTTTAACATCCAAAGATAGGGTTGTCTACCAAAACAATGGTAGGTCAACAATATCAAAGGAATAAAAATGTATAGGAAAGACTTTTGAGTAGGTAGATAAGCTTCTAGTTACTTGATCATTTCAAAAACAATCCTTGCTATTTTTAAACACACTCACATTTCTAAAACAATTTCCAAACAACTTTCAAACATTGAAACATTTTTCAAAAGACAAAACATCTTTGTATACATTCTTACAAACAAGAATCATTACAAAGATTGTCTAAACGATGGCCTCTTTTAAAAATACTTTCAAAACCACACAAAGCACCATTTCAAACAATTGAAAAAGCAAAGCAAGTGATCTAAACAAGTAACTAAGAGCCCATGGAAAACCATGGATAAAAAGGGTGCTAGCACCTTCCCTTTTCATAATCTACCCCCCGAACCCAAAAACAATCTCAAAGGTCTTTTCTGTGCTTTTTTACCTTTCCTTTTGGATAAAATAAAAGTCGGTGGCGACTCTTGCTAACCACAACATTTGTAAACACAAACGCGAAACCTCAAGTCAGTTCTCCCACCGCATCACACATAATGTCGAATTTCTTTTGACAAAATCAGTTTTAAGTTGCTGTAACTTGAGTTGTAGGATGCTGTTTGAGATGCCGTTCGAAGCGTTGATTAGCTAACGCAATGAATATTATTCTAGATGATTAAAATGATGATTAAGAGGTGTAATCCTAGTAACTAATTTAGGATTTATTTCCGTAGATGACAATTATGCTGGATTTTGAACAGAATGAGGAATGTGTGATGTTTAGAGGTTGCTGTTAGGAATTATAACAGTAGGATTAGTGACGATAATGATGTACAGTAGCAGAATAATAGTATGGATTACTGTATTATTGATATACAACTGAGTTATTAGTAAGATGTGGTTATCAAAGTGGTGTTTGATAATTTATGATGAACAAATGATGTTTGATAAATAAGTAATGTTTAATAAATTATTTTGAGATGTTTACGAGATGCTGTAATTGAGATGTTATGAGATGTTGTTGTTCCGAGATGACTGAGATGTTGTTGTTTGAGATGACTGAGATGTTGTCGTTTTGAGATGATTGAGATGTTGTTGTTTTGAGATGTGTTTTGAGATGTTGTTAACTTAGTGTGTTATTACATTCATGTTGAGTCGCATACATTGCATTTTTTTTGATGGAGCTTATGCTCGTTGAGATGGCCTGGATTGGCAAATTTTGAGATGAAGGCTATGCCTTGTTGATGCCTCTACTAATTGGCAGATTAGATTTTTGAGATGGGAGTTCTGCTCCAATGGTACCACATGCATTTGCATAGTTTTGAGTCGCATCGTAGGAATGAATAATGAGATGTATCTGATGTTGATGAATGAGTATATATGCTGTAATTGTTGTTGATTATGAGATGAGAAGTGGTGATATGATTGATCTAATTTAATATATTCATTATCATACACTTTATTATATTGTTAGATATCTCATTCCTTTTGTTTGAATGTTGCCCCTATGTTGGTAACGTGCAGGTAATCGAGAGTGAAGGCTGTATACCTTCAATAGATCGAGTCAGTGTCATTGCTCTGATATGTAACACTCGGGGGGATGAACGCTTGCTGATTTTTGATTGCTGATTTTTAGTTGTTGGACTTTAAATTGTTTATTTACTAAATATGAGATGTTTCGAAGTTGTTGCTTTTATTTAGAGATGTCATTGAAGAATTCCGTTGTGTAGTTGTTGAATTATTTTATTAAAGATGCTATGTTGATTGTTCATCCGATGTTTTATTAAAAGTGTTATATATCCATGATGAATGCAATGAATTTGTTAGAAGAATTTGTGACGTCCCGATTCGTTTGTATGAATGAAATTTTATAACTCTAATTTATTTTGCATAATTTGCTTGGGGTAGAATTGGGGTGTTACAGTCCACGACCCAAACCAGAAGCCATATCTTATTTTCTCTATTTATTTATTTAATTTTTATTTTTATTTATTAAAAATCACATTAAATCAAATAAATAACAAAAAATATCAAAGATTGTTTTGATGATCTGATTTTGATGAAGATCAAATCTAATTGAGCTGGCCTAATCAAGCCAAATCGAATCAAGGAAAAAAGGCATGATTTAGTCAAGTTTGGAATGAAAGAATATGGCTTAAATATCAAAGATTTTATCCATCAATTCTCAAGATTGGATCCAAAATTGTTACCCTAATTCTTCATACTACATATAATGAACAAAAACAAGGCAAGAGAACAAGGTTTGCAGTCGTGAAAACAGAGAAAGAAACTTGACTTTTTTGGCAAAAAAGTGGTGATTCATTTTCTCATATAGAGGGTGATTCAGGCCATTCCAGAGATTCTAATCGCTTCCTGGACATCTCTTAGAGCAAACACAATTCATTGCAAGCATTCCCAAGCCCAGAACCGTCCCCTAGGCTCCATAAGGTTTGCATCTTTTCTCAAAATCGTTTACGATAATCCTTGCATCTTAGGCATGTTTGAATGATATATTTATGATTGTTAACATATTTGCAACATGTTGGGATAATTTAATTGATTTTTTGATGCATATACTGATGGTTGCCATGGCTAGGGTTTAAGAAGCCATTTTGGGGCTTCTTTATACATGTGAAATTAGGCCAAGAAAGTGATGCCATGATACTCGTGAGATCAAGACGACTTGATTGGTGCACTTAGGATAAATTTATCAAGCGTTGTATGGATTTTTGAAGTTTGCAGGTTTTTGGCCATGGAGCTTTGACCGTAGGTATAGATCTGATACCTAAGAGGACGGACAAGGAAGAAGATGATGAGTTGTCACCCTCCCACTGGGCCATTTGAATAATCACGCGTTTTTTTGGACCATCCATGTTGTTTTACATATTATGCTTTAATGTTATTATTATAACAACTAAACAGTGTAGCACAGATGGCAGGGCAAGCGTGGAATGAGTGGAAGGACTCGGGTTCGATCCCAGGTACCAGCATTATCTTTATTTTCTCAACATGTAATTGTAGATCCCATGCGTTCCAAAGTATGATGTCCATCATGCGCCTCATTGATCCAGCCACTGGATTGTTGCCAACGCAGATCCAATGTTCAATCCAAGGAGAGATCATGGTGCACCTTCCAAGCGTGCCAACACAGGATTGGGCTCAGTGTGCATTGGGCCTAACAAAAATCAAAAGTGCACCCCCTGGTTTACTTATGCGTGGGCCCAATTTCTTACTCTTTTATATTTTAATTATTTTATCTTTATTTATTAATTTTGTTTTTTTTAAATAATTAAAAAAAATCATATTTTTTTTATTTAATCAAAAAAATCATAAAAAACTTCAAAAATGTATATTATTTATAAAAAATTTATTAATTAATTAGTTTAATTAAATTAGGGTAATTTAATGTTTTTTATTATAATTCAAAATAATTAGAATTAGGGTTGACTTTATACTTAACCTAATTTTTCCTCAAAAACAACATAAATATTTTCTTAAATTAGATTTTTAGATCGCCAAGTTATTTCTCGCATTTAATTTATCGCGCGCTTTGGATTTTCCTTTTTATTATTATTTGTAAATGCTCCGAGTTTGTAATAGATTTAAATAGGGTTTCAATTCCGCATTTTATTTTCAGTCAAAATAATTATGTATCTGCCCAAAGCCATGTAATAGCTAAGACTCTAATTTCCCGCATTTTAATTTCCGCAAATTATAAACTGCCTAGACGTATGTATAGGATTGCATGGAAAGACAAACTGAAATTAAAAGAGTAGAAAACCCTAATTGTGCAAAGATAATTAATTGAAAAAAATACACTTGCACATGCTCACTCCTAGGGCTTACTCCACTCCGGTTGCCTTCGGTAAACGGTCATGAAGTATAGGAAATATTAGTGGTTGTCCTGTAGTCTCAAAAGATCTAAAATGACCCAATCGGATGTTGCCTCGGAAAAAGATCTTTAAGGCTTTAGGATGATTACTAAAATTTCCTAACATTGCTTTTGTGATCGTATTTGTCCCATTCAAACGTCCCTTAAAACTCCAATGACGGTGCTACCTATTCCTTAATAATAGGATAGCGTTGTCTAAAGGAAAACGAACAGAATTTTTTCGAGTAGGTAGGTTAGTTCCTAGGTACTTGCTCAAACAAAACTTTTCACACAAATACTTTTCAAAACAATTTTTAAAATGACTTCGCCACACTCTTGAGGACTGACACAAGGGTTATCACAAAGTAAAACTTTTTCAAAACAAGAACACACAAGCAATTTAAAAAATGAGCAAGTACATAAGAGCCCGTGGAAAACCACGGATAGAAAGGGTGCTAACACCTTCCCTTTCTATAATCTATCCCCCGTACTCAGAAACATTCTCGAAAAAGGTTTTTTCTGTTCTTTTTCCTTTCCCTTAGTTGGATGAAATAAAAGTTGGTGGCGACTCTTGCTTACCGCAACATTTGCGAATACAAAACGCAAACCAGTATAACAGTCGGTTCTGCCACCGTATCACAGAACTGGCAACTCTGCTGGGGAAAGTAAATAAGTGGGGTATACCTTAAGATCTAGGTCACTTTTAAAATGGCTTTCTTGTTTGCTTTGCCTGCTTTATATTCAAGGTTTTTGTTTGGGTATTATTGTAGATCCTGCACCCGGATCTGGGGACACCTTTTAGGTAAGTAGCAATAAACTGTGAGGGAACTGTGCGGGGTATACCAACACGGCTGAAGCAGTAGCTACGTTGATATGGCACTTTGGTTGGTACCGGTAACCCTTGAGTCAATCAGGGAGAGTACGAGGCCGCCGTGTGGTGTCGTGAAGCATCAATTGACCTTAGAACCTTTAATCGCACATCTTGGTCAGTAGGACGTAGCGAGGTGGCCAGCCTTGGTGCATTCCCAAGGTCGACAGATACTCGATGCTACACTCATTTGAGGAGAACGTGAAGCTGCTGGATTTTGAAGGAAACGGCAAGAACAAAGATTCAACCTGGAAATTGTAGAGCGACCTTCGATCCAAGGTAAGGGTGGGGTTCTGGCTTTATAATTGGGTTCATGATGTTTGATATGCGGGGTTAGAGGATTGTTGTTTTTGTTCTTGAATTGGATGATGTTTGATGAATATTGATGAATTCTTGATGAATAATAATGTTATGATGTTGTGTAATCGATGTAGTATTATAGGTTAATGTTAGGTGATGATTTAGTATGTTTATAATAAGGTTTTTAGGGCTGTAGTATAATTCCCGTAGTGAAATTACAGAAGAAACGCAGAAAATTATGCAGAAAATCACAAGATGCGTCGACCTCAAACTGGATGAGTCGATGCAAGGAGGATGTTAGACTCAGGATGAGTCGATACATGGAGGGTTTGCGTTGATACATGTTCAATGTTGGACTCAGGATGAGTCGACCGGTGCGATGCATATGTCGATACATGCTGCGTTTTGAAGTCAGGATGAGTCGATCGGTTAGTGCATGTGTCGATACATGCTGTGTTTTGAAGTAGAATGAGTCAATCCATAAGGAGGATGCGTCGAATCATAGTGAGTAGATGAAGCAGGATGTGTCGATCCAAGGAGTTTTGTGTCGATACATAATGTCGAATTTCTTTTGACAGAATCAGTTTTAAGTTGCTGTAACTTGAGTTGTAGGATGCTGTTTGAGATGCCGTTCGAAGCGTTGATTAGCTAACACAATGAATATTATTCTAGATGATTAAAATGATGATTAAGAGGTGTAATCCTAGTAACTAATTTAGGATTGATTTCCGTAGATGACAGTTATGCTGGATTTTGAACATAATGAAGAATGTGTGATGTTTAGAGGTTGCTGTTAGGAATTATAACAGTAGGATTAGTGACGATAATGATGTACAATAGCAGAATAATAGTATGGATTACTGTATTATTGATATACAACTGAGTTATTAGTAAGATGTGGTTATCAAAGTGGTGTTTGATAATTTATGATGAATAAATGATGTTTGATAAATAAGTAATGTTTAATAAATTATTTTGAGATGTTTACGAGATGCTGTAATTGAGATGTTATGAGATGTTGTTGTTCCGAGATGATTGAGATGTTGTTGTTTGAGATGACTGAGATGTTGTCGTTTTGAGATGATTGAGATGTTGTTGTTTTGAGATGTTGTTAACTAAGTGTGTTATTACATTCATGTTGAGTCGCATACATTGCATTTTTTGAGATGGAGCTTATGCTCGTTGAGATGGCCTGGATTGGCAAATTTTGAGATGAAGGCTATGCCTTGTTGATGCCTCTATTAATTGGCAGATTAGATTTTTGAGATGGGAGTTCTGATCCAATGGTACCACATGCATTTGCATAGTTTTGAGTCGCATCATATGAATGAATAATGAGATGTATTTGATGTTGATGAATGCGTATATTTGTTGTAATTGTTGCTGATTATGAGATGAGAAGTGGTGATATGATTGATCTAATTTAATATATTAATTATCATGCGCTTTATTATATTGTTAGATATCTCACCCCTTCTGTTTGAATGTTGCCCCTATGTTGGTAACGTGCAGGTAATCAAGAGTGAAGGTTTTATACCTTCAATAGATCGAGTCGGTGTCATTGCTCTGATATGTAACACTCAGGGGGATGAACGCTTGTTGATTTTTGATTGCTGATTTTTAGTTGTTGGACTTTAAATTGTTTATTTACTAAATATGAGATGTTTCGAAGTTGTTGCTTTTATTTAGAGATGTCATTGAAGAATTCCGCTGCGTAGTTATTGAATTATTTTATTAAAGATGCTATGTTGATGGTTCATCCGATGTTTTATTAAAAGTGTTATATATCCATGATGAATGCAATGAATTTGTTAGAAGAATTTGTGACGTCCCGATTCGTTTGTATGAATGAAATTTTATAACTCTGATTTATTTTTCATAATTTGCTTGGGGTAGAATTGGGGTGTTACAAAGTTGGTATCAGAGCAAAAGGTTGGTCCGACCTTGTCGTCGAGTCTTAGTTGTCTAAAAATTGAGTATTGTTATTTTGAGTTCTAACAGTTGTTTGTGTTGTATAGATAAGTTGAGATGGCTTGAAGGAATGATGCTGCCCTTGCTGCTGCTTTAGAAGCTATGGCTCATGCGATGGAAAATCAGCCGAATATTGATGGGAATGCTGGATCTCGGAGCTTGGCGACTTTCCAGAGAGAGAATCCACCTACGTTCAAGGGAAAATATGATCCTGACGGAGCTTTGGAATGGTTGAAAGAGATTGATAGGATCTTTCTCTTAATGGACTGCACTCCAGCGTAGAAGGTTCATCATGGGACTCATATGCTAGCAGTTGAGGCTGATGACTGGTGGCTAGAGACTTGCCAAAAGTTAGAAGCTGCAGGTGAGAATGTCACTTGGGCTGTGTTTCGTAGGGAGTTTTTGAGAAAGTATTTTCCTGAAGATGTCCTTGGTAAGAAGGAAATTGAGTTCCTTGAGCTGAAGCAAGGAAGTATGTCTGTTGTTGAGTATGCTGCCAAGTTTGCTGAATTGGCCAAGTTTTATCCGCATTACGCTGAGGAAAATGCTGAGTTTTTAAAGTGTATTAAGTTTGAGAATGTGTTGCGCCTGGAAATTAAGAAGGCGGTTGGATACCAGAAGATCCGAGTCTTTGCTGATTTGGTTGATAGCTGTGGGATTTTTGAGGAAGATAATAATGCACATTACAAGATTATTAGTGAGAAGATGGGTAAGCACCCGCAGAGTCGTGGTAAACCCTATGATGCCCCAGCTGGTAAGGGTAAGCAGAGGGTTGCTCATGGTCAGAGGACTAGTGGGGGAGATGCTCCTGCTGATGTGATTTGTTTTAAGTGTGGGAAACCTGGACACAAGAGTAATGTGTGCACTGCTGAATTGAATAGATGTCACCGTTGTGGTAAGAACGGACATATTGTATCTGAGTGCGAGCACAAGAATATGGTTTGTTTCAATTGTAAGGAAGAAGGGCACATTGGTAGCCAGTGTCCGAAGCCGAAGAGGGCTCAGTCTAGTGGTAAAGTGTTTGCTTTGGTTGAGGATCAGACAGCTTCCGAGGACATACTTATTAGAGGTACATGTTTCATTAATAGTACTCCTTTAATTACTATTATTGATACTGGTGCTATGCATTGTTTTATTGCTGCTGATTGTGTTGAAAGATTGGGTCTTGTGTTGTCTTCTTTGAATGGAGAAATGGTCGTCGATACTCCAGCCAAGGGATCGGTGACTACTTCTTTTGTGTGTGCTAAGTGTCCCTTGTCGATCTTCGACAAAGACTTTGTTGTTGATTTGATTTGTTTGTCGTTAAGAGGTTTGGATGTGATTTTGGGTATGAACTGGTTAGAGCATAACTGCGTTCATATTAATTGTTATGACAAGTCGGTGAAGTTTTCTACTCCTGAAGAAGAGGAAGATGGTCTGTTGTCTGCTAGACAGTTGAGAAAGTTGATGCAAGAGGAATCACAGATGTTTTCGTTGATGGCGTCGCTATCTGTAGAGACTCAAGCTATAATTGAGGAATTGCCGGTGGTATGTGAATTTCCTGAAGTTTTCCCTAATGAGATTCCTGATGTACCGCCAGAGAGGAAAGTTAAATTTGCAATTGATCTTGTACCTGGTACCAGACCTGTGTCTATGGCACCATACAGGATGTCTGCGTCTGAGTTGTCAGAGTTGAAGAAGCGATTGGAATAGTTACTTGATAAGAGGTTTGTAAGACCAAGTGTATCGCCGTGGGGAGCTCCAGTGTTGTTAGTGAAGAAGAAAGATGGAAGCATGGGGCTTTGTGTTGATTATAGACAATTGAACAAGGTGACGATTAAGAACAAGTATCCGCTTCCAAGAATAGATGACTTGATGGACCAATTGGTGGATTCCCGTGTGTTTAGCAAGATTGATTTTGAGGTCGGGTTACCATCAGATTAAAGTGAAGGATGAAGACATTCAGAAGACGGCTTTCAGAACACGTTATGGACATTACGAGTATTCGGTGATGCCTTTCGGTGTTACTAATGCGCCTGGAGTATTCATGGAATATATGAATCGTATATTTCATACTTATTTGGATCGGTTCGTAGTGGTGTTCATTGATGATATTTTGATTTACTCTAAGTCAGAAGAAGAGCATGCTGAACATTTAAGAGTAGTATTGCAGATTCTTAAAGAGAAGAAGTTGTATGCAAAGCTGTCCAAGTGTGAATTCTGGCTGAAAGAGGTTAGTTTTCTTGGTCATGTGATTTCAGGTAGTGGCATTGATGTAGATCCGTCGAAGGTTGATGCTGTGTTGCAATGGGAAACTCCAAAGTCAGCTACTGAGATTAGAAGCTTCTTGGGATTAGCTGGTTATTATAGAAGGTTTATCGAAGGGTTTTCTAAGTTGTCACTTCCATTGACTAAGTTGACTTGTAAAGGTAGAACATTTGTTTGGGATGTTCAGCGCGAAGAAAGTTTTACAGAATTGAAGAAGAGGTTGACGTCGGCTCCGATTTTGAAGTTGCCTAATCCAGGAGAGCCTTTTGTGGTGTATTGTGATGCTTCCAAGATGGGTTTGGGAGGTGTGCTTATGCAGAATGGTAAGGTAGTTGCTTATGCGTCAAGGCAGTTAAGGACTCATGAGAAGAACTATCCTACGCATGATTTAGAACTTGCTGCAGTTGTTTTTGTGTTGAAGATTTGGAGGCATTATCTTTATGGTTCTAGATTTGAAGTGTTTAGTGACCATAAGAGTTTGAAGTATTTGTTTGATCAGAAGGAATTGAATATGAGGCAACGAAGATGGTTAGAATTGTTAAAGGATTATGATTTTGGTTTGAATTATCATCCAGGAAAGGCGAATGTGGTAGCTGATGCGTTGAGTCGAAAGACTTTACATATGTCAGCAATGATGATTAAAGAGTTGGAATTGATCGAGCAGTTCAGAGATATGAGCTTAGTTTGCGAGGTTACTCTGCAGAGTGTTATGTTGGGTATGTTGAAGATTAATAATGAATTTTTAGACAGTATTAGAGAAGCTCAGAAGTTGGATGTGAAACTGGTAGATTTGATGGTTGGGACTGATCAATCTGAGAATAGTGATTTCAAGCTAGATGAGCAAGGTGTGTTGAGATTTCATAATCGGATTTGTATTCCTGATGATGTTGAGATGAAGAAAGTGATACTTGAAGAGAGTCATAGAAGTAAGTTGACTATTCATCCAGGAGCTACAAAGATGTATCAAGATTTGAAAGGTTTGTTTTGGTGGCCTGGGATGAAGAGTGATGTGGCTCGGTTTGTGTATGCATGTTTGACTTGTCAGAAGTCGAAAGTTGAACATCAGAAGCCTGCAGGATTGATGCAACCGTTGGAAGTTCCTGAATGGAAATAGGATAGCATTTCAATGGACTTTGTGACGGGGTTTTCTAGTACTTCAAGAGGACATGATTAGATTTGGGTGATTGTTGATAGGATTACGAAGTCATCTCATTTTATTCCTATTAACATCAGTTTTCCAGTGTCGAAGTTGGTTGAGATTTATGTTAGTGTGATTGTGAAACTGCATGGTGTTCCTTTGTGCATTGTGTCAGATAGAGATCAAAGATTTACTTCTTATTTTTGGAAGAGTTTGCAAGAAGCGTTGGGTTCTAAGTTGAGGTTGAGTTCAGCGTATCATCCTCAGACAGATGGTCAAACTGAACGGACGATTCAATCGTTAAAAGACTTGTTGAGGGCATGTGTTCTCGAGCAGGGAGGTTCGTGGGATACTTATCTTCCATTGATAGAGTTCACTTATAATAACAGTTACCATTCTAGTATTGGGATGACACCTTTTGAAGCGTTGTATGGTCGGAGATGTAAAACTCCGTTATGTTGGCATGAATCTGGTGAAAGTGTAGTACTTGGACCTGAACTTGTTCGTGAGACTACTGAGAAGGTGAAGTTGATTCGAGAAAAGATGAAAGCTTCACATAGTAGACAGAAGAGTTATCATGACAAGCGAAGGAAGGATTTAGAATTCCAAGTTGGTGATCATGTAATTTTGAGAGTTACACCTGTGACTGGTATTGGGCGAGCATTGAAGTCTAAGAAGCTCACTTCTCGTTTTATTGGACCGTATCAGATTTCAGAGAGAGTGGGGAATGTCACTTATAGAGTGGCTTTACCGCCTAATATTTCGAATTTGCATGATGTGTTTCATGTGTCGCAACTTCGGAAGTATATTTCAGATCCATCTCATGTGATTCATATGGACGATGTGCAAGTACGGGATAATCTTACGGTGGAGACGATGCCTGTACGGATCGCAGATTGTGAAATGAAGACTCTGAGGGGCAAAGAGATTGCCTTGGTTAAAGTGGTTTGGCTAGGAGCTGCTGGTGAAAGCATGACTTGGGAATTGGAGAGCAAGATGCGAGACTCCTATCCTGAATTGTTTGATTGAGGTAAATTTTCGAGGACGAAAATATTCTAAGTGGGGGAGAGTTGTAACGCCCGTAATTTAATTAATTATTTAATTAAATTATTTTTGGAATAATTGTGAAGAAGTGTTATTAAATTGGATTTATTTTATTAAGTGGAGAAATAATAATATAATTGAGGTATTATATTATTATGTGAAATAATGTTAGAAGCTAATATTATTTAATGTGGGCCTATATGGTGTGAGTGGAAGTAATAAAGGGGTGTAGGTTTTGAGCCCAATAAGGAATAATATAATAATATTAGGTTATTTTATTATTTATGTGAAAGAATAGAAGGAGGCAGTAGTAAGAAGAGAAAAAAGGATTTGAGGAGAACGTGAAGCTGCTGGATTTTGAAGGAAACGACAAGAACAAAGATTCAAGCCGGAAATTGTAGAGCGACCTTCGATCCAAGGTAAGGGTGGGGTTCTGGCTTTATAATTGGGTTCATGATGTTTGATATGTGGGGTTAGAGGATTGTTGTTTTTGTTCTTGAATTGGATGATGTTTGATGAATATTGATGAATTCTTGATGAATAATGATGTTATGATGCTGTGTAATCGATGTAGTATTATAGGTTAATGTTAGGTGATGATTTAGTATGTTTATAATAAGGTTTTTAGGGCTGTAGTATAATTCCCGTAGTGAAATTACAGAAGAAACGCAGAAAAATATGCAGAAAATCGCAGGATGCGTCGACCTCAAACTGGATGAGTCGATGCAAGGAGGATGTTAGACTCGGGATGAGTCGATGCATAGAGGGTTTGTGTCGATACATGTTCGATGTTGGACTCAGGATGAGTCAACCAGTGCGATGCATGTGTCGATACATGCTGCGTTTTGAAGTCAGGATTAGTCGATCGGTAAGTGCATGTGTTGATACATGCTGTGATTTGAAGCAGAATGAGTCGATCCATAAGGAGGATGCGTCGAATCATAGTGAGTAGATGAATCAAGATGTGTCGATCCAAAGAGTTTTGTGTCGATACATAATGTCGAATTTCTTTTGACAGAATCAGTTTTAAGTTGTTGTAACTTGAGTTGTAGGATGCTGTTTTAGATGCCGTTCGAAGCGTTGATTAGCTAACGCAATGAATATTATTCTAGATGATTAAAATGATGATTAAGAGGTGTAATCCTAGTAAATAATTTAGGATTGATTTCCGTAGATGACAGTTATGCTGGATTTTGAACAAAATGAGGAATGTGTGATGTTTAGAGGTTGCTGTTAGGAATTATAACAGTAGGATTAGTGACGATAATGATGTACAGTAGCAGAATAATAGTATGGATTACTGTATTATTGATATACAACTGAGTTATTAGTAAGATGTGGTTATCAAAGTGGTGTTTGATAATTTATGATGAACAAATGATGTTTGATAAATAAGTAATGTTTAATAAATTATTTTGAGATGTTTACGAGATGCTGTAATTGAGATGTTATGAGATGTTGTTGTTCCGAGATGATTGAGATGTTGTTGTTTGAGATGACTGAGATGTTGTCGTTTTGAGATGATTGAGATGTTGTTAACTGAGTGTGTTATTACATTCATGTTGAGTCGCATACATTGCATTTTTTGAGATGGAGCTTATGCTCGTTGAGATGGCCTGGATTGGAAAATTTTGAGATGAAGGCTATGCCTTGTTGATGCCTCTATTAATTGGCAGATTAGATTTTTGAGATGGGAGTTCTGCTCCAATGGTACCACATGCATTTGCATAGTTTTGAGTCGCATCATATGAATGAATAATGAGATGTATTTGATGTTGATGAATGAGTATATATGTTGTAATTGTTGTTGATTATGAGATGAGAAGTGGTGATATGATTGATCTAATTTAATATATTAATTATCATGCGCTTTATTATATTGTTAGATATCTCACCCATTCTGTTTGAATGTTGCCCCTATGTTGGTAACGTGCAGGTAATCGAGAGTGAAGGCTGTATACCTTCAATAGATCGAGTCGGTGTCATTGCTCTGATATGTAACACTCGGGGGGATGAACACTTACTGATTTTTGATTGCTGATTTTTAGTTGTTGGACTTTAAATTGTTTATTTACTAAATATGAGATGTTTCGAAGTTGTTGCTTTTATTTACAGATGTCATTGAAGAATTCCGCTGCGTAGTTGTTGAATTATTTTATTAAAGATGCTATGTTGATGGTTCATCCGATGTTTTATTAAAAGTGTTATATATCCATGATGAATGCAATGAATTTGTTAGAAGAATTTGTGACGTCCCGATTCGTTTGTATGAATGAAATTTTATAACTCTAATTTATTTTGCATTATTTGCTTGGGGTAGAATTGGGGTGTTACAGTCCACGACCCAAATCAGAAGCCATATCTTATTTTCTCTATTTATTTATTTTATTTTGATTTTGATTTATTAAAAATCACATTAAATCAAATAAATAACAAAAAATATTAAAGATTGTTTTGATGATCTGATTTTGATGAAGATCAAATCTAATTGAGCTGGCCTAATCAAGCCAAATTGAATCAAGGAAAAAAGGCATGATTTGGTCAAGTTTGGAATGAAAGAATATGGCTTAAAGATCAAAGATTTTATCCATCAATTCTCAAGATTGGATCCAAAATTGTTACCCTAATTCTTCATACTACATATAATGAACAAAAACAAGGCAAGAGAACAAGGTTTGCAGTCGTGAAAACAGAGAAAGAAACTTGACTTTTTTGGCAAAAAGTGGTGATTCATTTTCTCATATAGAGGGTGATTCAGGCCATTCCAAAGCTTCCAATCGCTTCCTGGACATCTCTTGGAGCAAACACAATTCATTGCAAGCATTCCCAAGCCCAGAACCGTCCCCTAGGCTCCATAAGGTTTGCATCTTTTCTCAAAATCGTTTACGATAATCCTTGCATCTTAGGCATGTTTGAATGATATATTTATGATTGTTAACATATTTGCAACATGTTGGGATAATTTAATTGATTTTTTGACGCATATACTGATGGTTGCCATGGCTAGGGTTTAAGAAGCCATTTTGGGGCTTCTCTATACATGTGAAATTAGGCCAAGAAAGTGATGCCATGATACTCGTGAGATCAAGACGACTTGATTGGTGCACTTAGGATAAATTTATCAAGCGTTGTATGGATTTTTGAAGTTTGCAGGTTTTTGGCCATAGAGCTTTGACCTTAGGTATAGATCTAATACCTAAGACGACGGACAAGGAAGAAGATGATGGGTTGTCACCCTCCCACTGGGCCATTTGAATAATCACGCGTTTTTTGGACCATCCACGTTGTTTTACATATTATGCTTTAATGTTATTATTATAATAACTAAACAGTGTAGCACAGATGGCAGGGCAAGCGTTGAACGAGTGGAAGGACACGGGGTTCGATCCCAGGTACCAGCATTTTCTTTATTTTCTCAACATGTAATTGTATATCCCATGCGTTCCAAAGTATGATGTCCATCATGCGCCTCATTGATCCAACCACTGGATTGTTGCCAACGCAGATCCAATGTTCAATCCAAGGAGAGATCATGGTGCACCTTCCAAGCGTGCCAACACAGGATCTGGCACAAGATTGGGCTCAGTGTGCATTGGGCCTAACAAAAATCAAAAGTGCACCCCCTGGTTTGCTTATGCGTGGGCCCAATTTCTTACTCTTTTATATTTTAATTATTTTATCTTTATTTATTAATTTTTTTTTTAAAATAATTTAAAAAAATCATATTTTTTTTATTTAATCAAAAAAATCATAAAAAACTTCAAAATTTTATATTATTTATAAAAAATTTATTAATTAATTAGTTTAATTAAATTAGGGTAATTTAATGTTTTTTATTATAATTCAAAATAATTAGAATTAGGGTTGACTTTATACTTAACCTAATTTTTCCTCAAAAACAACATAAATATTTTCTTAAATTAGATTTTTAGGTCCCCAAGTTATTTCTCGCATTTAATTTATCGCGCACTTTGGATTTTCCTTTTTATTATTATTTGTAAATGCTCCGAGTTTGTAATAGATTTAAATAGGGTTTTAATTCCGCATTTTATTTTCAGTCAAAATAATTATGTATCTGCCCAAAGCCATGTAATAGCTAAGACTCTAATTTCCCGCATTTTAATTTCCGCAAATTATAAACTGCCTAGATGTATGTATAGGATTGCATGGAAAGACAAACTGAAATTAAAAGAGTAGAAAACCCTAATTGTGCAAAGATAATTAATTGAAAAAAATACACTTGCACATGCTCACTCCTAGGGCTTACTCCACTCCGGTTGCCTTCGGTAAACGGTCATGAAGTATAGGAAATATTAGTGGTTGTCCTTTAGTCTCAAAAGATCTAAAATGACCCAATCGGATGTTGCCTCGGAAAAAGATCTTTAAGGCTTTAGGATGATTACTAAAATTTCCTAACATTGCTTTTGTGATCGTATTTGTCCCATTCAAACGTCTCTTAAAACTCCAATGACGGTGCTACCTATTCCTTAATAATAGGATAGCATTGTCTAAAGGAAAACTAACAAACTTTTTTCGAGTAGGTAGGTTAGATCCTAGGTACTTGCTTAAACAAAACTTTTCACACAAATACTTTTCAAAACAATTTTCAAAATAACTTCGCCACACTCTTGAGAACTGACACAAGGGTTATCACGAAGTAAAACTTTTTCAAAACAAGCACACACAAGCAATTTAAAAAATGAACAAGTACCTAAGAGCCCGTGGAAAACCACGGATAGAAAGGGTGCTAACACCTTCCCTTTCTATAATCTATCCCCCGTACTCAGAAACATTCTCGAAAAAGGTTTTTTCTGTTCTTTTTCCTTTCCCTTAGTTGGATGAAATAAAAGTCGGTGGCGACTCTTGCTTACCGCGACATTTGCGAATACAAAATGCAAACCAGTATAACAGTCGGTTCTGCCACCGTATCACAGAATTGGAAACTCTGCTGGGGAAAGTAAATAAGTGGGGTATACCTTAAGATCTAGGTCACTTTTAAAATTGCTTTCTTGTTTGCTTTGCCTGCTTTATATTCAAGGGTTTTGTTTGGGTATTATTGTAGATCCTGCACCCGGATCTGGGGACACCTTTTAGGTAAGTAGCAATAAACTGTGAGGGAACTGTGTGGGGTATACCAACATGGTTGAAGCAGTAGCTACATTGATATGGAACTTTGGTTGGTACCGGTAACCCTTGAGTCAATCAGGGAGAGTACGAGGCCACCGCGTGGTGTCGTGAAGCATCAATTGACCTTAGAACCTTTAATCGCATAACTTGGTCATTAGGACGTAGCGAGGTGGCCAACCTTGGTGTATTCCCAAGGTCGACAGATACTCGATGCTACACTCATTGAGGTTTGAATCTTGAGTTTTGTTTAGTTGCGAGTCAATCGCCTATTGAATGAAGTTGGGGGAAAGATTGATGATATTGAGATCCCTTAGAACCTAGTTACTATTTATAGGACAGGTTGAACCAATCCAACTTCAAGAGGATATGACCTTAAAACTCATGCGGGCCTTAAACCTAGGGACTTGGTGTGACTTGTTTGTTGTTTGCTATACCTATGATTTTCTAACATAATCATGACATCATAAGCATGGCATATCATGGCTAACCATTTCAAGGATTTCCTAGGGCTCATTTTTGCTTTGTTTTGTAGGACATGGCATCCTCCCGTAGGAATACTATACAGATCAACCTTGTGAAAGTGTCTCTCCAACTAAGGGACCTGGAATTAAGGGTTCTTGAAAGTTCTCATTTCACTAAAAAGCATGTCCAGTTTCTTAATTTGGTCACTTCAAAACCTGATGAAGAATTATTAAAAGTGATGTTTCAGTTCTTCGATCCTGTGCACCATTGTTTCACCTTCCCGGATTACTAGCTAGTACCTACTATGGAGGTATTTTCTCAGTTGTTGGGGGTACCCATTCTTGATCAATTACCTTTCAATAGTACGGAATAACATCCAAAGCCTGAAGAGATTGTTAGAGCTCTGCCCTTACAACAATCTGACATAGTGACAAATTGGGAGACTAGAGGGAATGTCCAAGGAATTCCGGTTAAGTTTCTATTCGAGAAGGCCTACCATTTTTGGGATACCTTAGATTTATAAGCTTTCGAAGAGGTGCTGGAACTTCTCGCTTACGGAACGGTACTTTTCCCTAATGCGGATCAAATCGTAGATGTGAGCACTATTAAGGTTTTTCTGTCTCATAACCCAGTGCCTACATTACTAGGGGATATTCTACACTCTCTGCATGCTCGTACTCTAAAGAGAAGGGGGACCCTCCTGTGTTGCACTCCTCTATTGGCTAGGTGGTTTATTTCACACCTACCCAGGTCTGTTTTGAGGAACGAGCAGGGTTTGAAATGGTCTCATAGGCTGATGTCCCTTAAGCATTCAGACATTCATTGGTGTTCACGGTTCTCGGAAGATATTACCATCATTGATCGCTGTGGTGAATTCCCTAATGTCCCTCTCTTAGGCATTAGGGGAGGAATCACTTATAAACCTTGTTTGGCACTGCGTCAGTTTGGTTATGCGAGAAAAGATGGTCCTCACAACACGCTTATCCAAGGAATCGCCTTCAACTATGAGAATGATGCTCAGGGGTACCGCAAGAGGTTCATAGAAGCTTGGGGCATGGTGCATAAAATTGATAGCAAGACGCTAGGGCACAAGAATTCCATTCCTCTTGATCCCTATCTCTGGTGGGTACGAGCTCGCTCCCAAAGTCTCATGATGCCTTACCCTGATGTCCTACCAGTAACTCTGGAGACAGCTATTGAAGGAGGTACTACTTCACTTGGTCATCATCCTGACATGCCAACCGATCATGAAGAGTTACAGAAGTCCTGGGTTCAACTCAAAGAGGAGTGGGACACGTTTGAAGGTTAGTTCTATGCTAGCGAGAAGAAGGCCCTGGAGCTCACTAGGCTACTTCATGAAGAAAGGAACATAAACGCCTACATCACACCAAAGAGGATGCGCTCCTAGGAGACCTAGTTTCTTTTTTGTGCTTTAAGTTTTGTTTTGTTTAATTGTAAGCCTAAAAGGAATTCTTTGTAACAATTCAAACTTATTAATGCAATTAACATGTGTTTCTTTTGGTTAAACAAATCTGAGCCTTTAAAAATCCTTGAAATCATTGCATACGCATCCCATTCATAGCATCGCATAAACATGTACCATTACAGGTTTCTCATCTTCTTCGCTGTTTATTTCATCAGAAATGTCTTCCAAACAAAGCATCAAGGATCTTCAGGCACAAAATTCCCAGTTCCAACAGATGTTCATAAATCTGGCAAAAGGGCAGGAGGATCTGAAGGCCCTCATCCTGAAGGAGAAGAAGAAAAAGAAAAAGAAAAAGGCCGTTGGTATTCTGAATATGGGCAGAAGGTTCAGGGGGCCGTTAAAGCAGCAAGTCGATCTGACCTCTTCATCCAAAGAAGGGGAGAATCAAGAAGAAGAAACAAGGGAAACGGACCCCAGTCCTGAAGTTTCTGACAATGACACAGATTACAATGATGAGCAGTATCCTCCTACTGAAGATAGATACAAGCAGTTGGAAGACCGTCTGAGTGCTATGGAGGTCCAGAGGATACCTGGGTTGGATTTCGAAGAATTAGGATTGGTGTCGGGAGTGGTCATCCCGCAGAAGTTAAAGGCTCCAATTTTTGCTAAGTACGATGGGATGTTTACCCAAAGCTCCATCTCCATTCCTACGTCAGAAAGATCTAGCCCCACTCCGCTGATAGAAATTTGTGGGTTCACTTCTTTCAAGACAGTATGTCAGGGACTCAACTTGAATGGTTCTACCAATTGGAGAGAGCCATTGTCCGAAATTAGGAAGACCTGGATACTGCTTTTTACAAGCAGTATCAGTACAACACCGACCTTGCTTATACTCGTACTCAACTCCAAAGTATGTCCATGGGTGAAAGTGAAGGCTTTAAGGACTATGCACAGAAGTGGAGAGACTTGGCTGGAAGAGTCCAACCCCCATTGTCTGATAGGGAGTTGGTCGATATGTTTCTGGGGACGCTATCTGGTCCATTCTTTAATCATTTGATCGGCAGCTCGTCAGCTGGTTTCACCGAGCTGATCCTAACTGGAGAAAGAGTAGAAGCTGGGATTTGGAGCGGTAAAATATAGAAGGATGCCTCTTCGAGTTCGACAAAGAAGCCTTTTACTGGTAAGAAGGAAGCCAGTGCCATCTATAGTCTGAGAGGCCAAAGCAGAGCTGAACACCGTCAGACAGTAGTGCCGTAATGATACTGTTGTATCCCAAAATTTTCCCTCCCATATTTCTCAAGACATGTCAAGAATCATCTCCAAGTTGTTCAAGATGGCTCAAGAGTTGGACAGTCAAATCACCTCCTAAGGCAGTCAACCTCAAAATTAGGGTTTTGTGTTGCATCAAGGACCTTGCATCCAAATGGTCTCAAATGCTCCCAAATGTCCTAATATGTTCTCAAGTTCATCCATGTCAAATTTCAAGCCTTGCAGAGGAAGTTTGGTCAGTTAATTGCTCAAGAGGTCCAAAAATCGACTATGCTAGGGCAAAAGTCAACTATGACCTATGGACAGTCAAACCTCAAGATTTTTTTCCAACATTCTCATTTTGAAGTATAATTCATCATTTGATCAAGGGTTGATCATGATTCATCAAGGATTGCTCAAGATTCATCAAGATTCAAAAGTTGCTAAATTAGGGTTTTGCAGGAAAAGTCAACTCAACTTTGACCAAGCATAACTTTCTCATACTTTATGAGAAATGACCTATCCAAATCTCATTTTGAAGAGGATGCAATTTCCTACAATCCATCTTCACACCCCAAGATCAAGAAATGCTCTCACAAGAAGTTACAAATTTGGACATTATAGGTCATTTTTGAAAGTCAACAAAAACACCTTCTATGCCAAAGATTGTAACTTGAGCATGGAATATCAAATTGATATGAGACCCAAAGGGTTGATTAGAGGACATCTAAAGGTTTCTAAAAAGTCCAAGAACACTTCCAAAAGTTCAAAATTGAAGACGTTATGCATTGGTGAAGTTGGGCATTTTTCCAAAATTGCCAAAAGTCAACTATCCTCAAAACTCCAATTTTTGACAAAAAGGCCCACTTTTTTCCACTTGATTTGGTCTTGTCACACCACACACGTGTCCCATCTTCAATTTCATGCCCATTCATTAATTTTCTATTTTATTTAATTTTTATTGATTTAATTCATTTTAAATCAATATTAATTCAAATAAAATCCAAAAATTGATGGAATGAGATCTTTGTGATCATTACAGATTTCAAATATCATGATTCACATAATCAAATTCGTATCAAGCTTTGTTATGCACAAAAAATCAGATTTGGTACAAATTTGGAAAGTTTATCAATGGTGATCATATCAAATCCCAAACCTTGAATTCACATGGATTGCAAGCCCAACTCTTGACCTAATTCATTCCCATATACACACACAAGCTGTACAAATTGAGAACATGACCTGAAACTGCAAGAAACAGCCAGACAAAACTTGAGAAAAAGCTTGAAAACTTTGAATCTGAAATCAATATTACAGCATGATTCAGTCCAAAATCTCCACATAGCCTTCTTGCCTGACATTCACTGAAGCCAAAGGGATCAAAATCAAGCCTTGAAGCAGTCCCAAACTCGCTGTAAGTGTCCACGAACATAGCTTTTGTTGTACCCCAAAATTTGCCCTCCCATATTCTTCAAAAATTGCAAAGAGCATGCTTCAAAATTCCCCAAGGGTTGCACAGTTCAAGGGCCTCCTAAACAGTCAAAAATTAGGGTTTTGGTTGACAAAGAAAATGAAGTTTCCAAGGGTCCAATCAAGTACCACATGCTTATAAACATGGTCAAGCATCCTCATACCAAGTTTCAAGACTTACAGCACAAAATTGCACAGTCAAAAACCCTAATTGCACCACAGTCAACTGTAGGGGCAAAATGGTCATTTGACAGTCAAAAGTTCAAATTTTTGGTCAACATCTCATTTTGAGGCCACAAACATCATTTGATCAATTCTTGATCATGATTTTCAAGGCATGGCTCAAAAAGTCTCAAGATGCAAAAGTTTCCATATTTGGACAGTTGAAAAAGTCAACTGCAACTTGACCAAGGCATAACTTCCACATGGTTTATCAGAAAAATTCCATCCAAAGTCCATTTTGAAGATAAAGACATTTCCTACAACTCCTCTTCACACTTCAAGTCCAAGAAATGCTCTCACAAAAAGTTATCAATTTCAACATTATAGGTCATTTTCAAAAGTCAACAAAAAGGGACTTTAAGTCAAAGGCCATAACTTGATATTGGTAAATCAAAATGACATGGGACCAAAGGCATTGGTTAGAGGACTTCAAGACCTTTCCAAAATGTCCAAGAACATGATCAAATCTTAAAAATTGAGCAAGATATGCCTTGTGGAAGTTGGGAAAGTTTTGGGTATTTTGAAAAGTCAACTTTGCTTCAAAGGCCTTAAAATTGCTAATGGGCCACATTTTCTTCCAAGATTCATCATCCAAAGCATGTGCACGACCATTTGGCCCAAAGGGAATTTATTCATCATTTTTATTTATTTATTTGAATTTTTAATTGCTATTAATTCATTTAATAAAATAAAATATGTGAAAAATACCAAAGCAAGCTTTTCAAATCTTTTTATGCATGAAATAACTTCAAGATTTCGTGCATTATCTGGTATGGAAAGAATCAAGGTGATTTGGACATGATTGGTATCAAATATGCATGGAAAAGATTTGAAAATATATGCATGAAAATCAAATATTCATTCCATGAATGCAAGGATTTTTGGATCAAAAACTCAACCCTAATTCATTCCTTACATATACTAATGCAAACCTAATGCACAAAAAACCTCTAAGCTGCGCCCAAAGCTGAAGAAGAACATTGCACTTTTTGTGAAAAATTCCAAAACTGAAATCACGATTACAAAGGGTTTCAAGACAGAATAACCATCCCATTGCATTCCTGAGACTTCAAGGAAGGTTTCTGGATCAAAACCATCATCTCTAACGCAAAGAATTGGTAGAACAACCTCGTTCTGTTCATGCTTTTTTTCGTATTCATGTATCATGATTCACGCATTATTGTCAATTTTTAATGTTTGATTTATATTCAGTTAACCATTCTAAAGCTAACCATATGTTTTAATTGAGTTTTCATGCATCGTATGAAGAATCACCATTGAAGCACTCTAGGGTTTCAGAGTTGCAAAATTAGGGATTCCCTCGTCCAGAAAAATTAGACCCTAAGACCAGGGCTGTTGGAACGAGAAGCTTCACACGAATCCAACTACCCTATCGCGCCTAATTTATGATCCAAGGATTTCTATTCGCTATTTTTTTACACAACATATAGTGGGGGTTTAAAACCCCCGCAATCTTGTTTCTTTTTTCAGGTAAAACGCAGAATGGAGGAGGAAGACGCTTAGGTGTCCAGATGTGAATGGGCCATTCAAAGATTAGCGCGCTTATTTTATTTATTCAGGCCACTAACTTTTTTTCTCTTATAATAATTTCCTTCCACTAATGTTACAAAGAAAGCGTTTGGCCTAGCTGGTTAGTGCATTGTCCATTGAATACTGGGACCTGGGTTCGAATCCCAGGTCCCCCTCCCTTTCTCATATTATTTTCCATTCCATCTTCCTATGCAGCGCGTACTCCAGGGGTTCATTATGCACTCAAGATCCCAGCTTGCCACATGGCCACTGAGGGCAATCCAAGGGCCTTGATTTGGAGACCACCATGGGCATGAGTCAGACGTGTCATACGCAAGCCAATAAAGTCAACGAGGCCAGGAACTTAATGGGCCAAAAATGATGGATGATACCTCCCACTTGGGGTCAACACCCCCTAGGGTTTGTGTTTATTTTCTTTTTTATCTTTTTTATTATTTGTTTAAATTAATTATTTCCTCTTAAAACTTTAAATTAATATTTTCATAAAACATAAAAATAATAGAAAAAAAATCAGAAAGACAAAATAAAAAAATATTTTATTTTAATGTTATTTTTGCAAATAAATATTATCAATTAATTTAGTTCTTTATTCTAGGATTAATTTTAATCTTTTTCTTAATAAACTTAAAAGTTGTAGAATTAGGGTTTTAATCATTTTTTTATCCTTTTTCTTTTTCACCATATTAATTATTAATTATTATTTTTTGTAAATAAAATTGTATTAATTAATTAGGTTAATTTTAGATTAAATTTTAATGCTTTTTCTTAATAAATTAAAAATAACTAGAATTAGGTTTTAAATTCCATAATCTTCTCATTAAAATTCCATAAATACAAAAACTCAAAAATCTTTTCTTTTTATTTTAATTTAATTAATTTGGTTAACCATAATTTTAATTTCATTAAAAAGGGTCCAACGCCCTCGCATTCGATCGTAATTCCAATTCGCGCGCTTATTTTATTTCCTCTTTTTATGTAATTCTCCCAAAGCCGTGTAAATTAGACATTTATATTGCTCGCACTTTATTTTATGTCAAATCGGGTCCTGGATTTAATTTGGCGATGTGGACCCGCGCCTTTGTAATAGCGTAGAACTTTTAAATTCCGCACTTTTTAACTGTTAATAAAATTTGCATGCAAGAATGAATGTCAAAATAAAAATGAACGCGTAGATCACCCATGACATGAACAAGATAAATGTAAATGAACATGACACACAAATCACACACCACCCCTAGGGTACGCTTCACTGTTGCCTTGCCTCTCGAAAGGTGATCGTCGAGTAGAGGATGTTTTAGTAAGTCCTCATGATCCGGGAACCTGGCATGAGGGTAGCTTCTAAGGTATCTTCCTATTGCTCTGGTGATCACCATGTCCCGAGCCTCGAATTGACCCGAACAACTCCAATAGTGGTGCTACCTACCTCTCAATGGTGGGATGGCACTACTTTAAAGGACATCTACACAGACGAATTCCTTAGGGTAGGTAGACGACTCTAGATACTTGCTCTAATTTCAAAACAAATCAAAAATACTTTTCACACCGACACTTTTCAAAAGCTTTCGAAAGCAACTTTTCAAACACTCTTGAGGACTGATACAAGAGTCGAACTGAAATTTTCAAAGGAACTTTTTTTTAAAAACCCACAGTTGAAAAGCAAACAAACCATTTTTGAAAACACAATGAGCAAGTATCTAAGAGCCCATGGATAACCATGGATAGAAAGGGTGCTAACACCTTCCCTTTCTATAATCTACCTCCCGAACCGAGAGCAATCTCTATAAGGAATTTTTCTGTGCTTTTGTCCTTTCCATTTGGAGAAAATAAAAGACGGTGGCGACTCTTGCTTCCGCGACATTTCGTGAACCAGCGTTAAACAGTCAGTTCCAGATCCACCGATCACAGAACTGGCGACTCTGCTGGGGACTTAACTTAAAGTGAGGTGTACCTTAGGGTAGTTCATAACTGTGTTTTCAATTGTATTGACTTGCTTGCTTTAAATTATGGGTTGCTTGGGAGTTCTATAGATCCTAACCCGGATCTGGGGATACCTTCTTAGAAATTAGCAACAAGGCTGTGAGGGAACTGTGCGGGGTATACCGACATGGTTGAAACAGTCTGCTACGTTGATGTGGCACTTTGGTGTGTACCGGTAACCCTTGAGTTCAGTCAAGGAGAGTACGGGGCCTCCGCGTGGTGTCGTGAAGCATCAACTGGCCTTAGGAACCTTAATTGAACCATCTTGGCCTCTTTAGGGTAGTGAGATAACTGACTTTGGTGCAGTCCGAGGTTGGTTGATACTCGATACTACACTCAATTGAGGGTTGCTTTCCTGGAATATTTCGGTCGCCAGTTCAGTGGCTAAACCGAAACGATGAACAATGAAAGCAATCCCGTGATATTGGGACCCTTAGAACCCGGTTACTTCTAATAGGACAGGTTGAGCCCACCAACTTCAAGAGGGTAATACCCAGGCCCCATGCTGGCCTTAAACTCTAAGGGCTTGTCTTGTGTGACTTGTGTGCCTTACATGTTTGTCTTTGTAAATATCTGTGGTGTGTTTAATCATAGCATCATGACATCATCCAGCATCATATGCATTGACTAACCATTTCAGGGGTTCGAATCTTCATCTTTGTTCTTTGTTTTGTAGGACATGGAAACTGTTCACAGAAAGACAATTCAAATCAGCCTTGTAAGGGTTCCTCCTCAGCTTAAGGAGCTTATATCCAGGATTCCCGAGAGCTCTTCATTCAGTGAAAGACATGGAAGACTCATCAGCTTGGTCAATACCAACATTGAGGAAGATATGATAAAGGTCCTGTTCCAATTCTTTGACCCTCTGCATCACTGTTTCACCTTCTTGGATTATCAGCTGGTACCTACATTGGAGGAGTTCTCCCGGCTCCTGAAGATTCCTATCCTTGATCAACTACCCTACAACGGTACAGAAAAGGAACCTAAGCTTGAAGAGATTGCTAAAGCCTTACACCTACAATCATCTGACCTCAAGGGACATTGGGAAGTTAGAAGTGGTATCAAAGGGTTCTTAGCCAGGTTTCTGTTTGAAAAGGCCCATGAATGTTGGAACTCCCTTGACTTACAAGCTTTTGAAGAAGTTGTGGCCCTCCTTGTCTATGGTTTGGTGTTGTTCCCTAACCCAGATCAGCTTATAGATATCAGTGCTGTCCAGATCTTCATGTCCAGGAATCCTATACCTACGTTGCTGGGGGACATCCTTCACTCATGTTACACTCGAACCATGAGAAAAAGAGGTGTCCTTATGTGTTGCACTCCTCTCCTGGGAAGGTGGTTTATTTCGCACCTTCCACAATCAGTTCTGAAGAACGAGCGGGGTTTGAGATGGTCACAACGGCTGATGACTCTTACACATGCAGATATACATTGGTGCCCTCGGTCCAGAGAGGATGTCACTATCATTGATCATTGTGGGGAGTACCCTAATGTTCCTTTACTTGGAATCAGAGGAGGTATTACTTATAACCCATGCCTGGCTTGGAGACAGTTTGGGTATGCTCGAAGGGATGGCCCTCATGACATGTTAATTCCTGACATAGTTTTTGACTTCGATAACGATGCACAAGGACTTCGCCAGAGATTTATCAGAGCTTGGAGGATGCCAAGTAGGATAGACAGTAAGACATTGGGGCATAGGAACTCCATCGCGTTGGAACCTTATCTCAAGTGGGTACGCGCCCGCTCCCAGAAGTTAGTAATGCCTTATCCTCATATGCTCCCAGTAATCAAAGAGCCAGTCTTGGAAGGAGAGGTGTCCTACACCATTCAACATCCTGACATGCCCACATCCTGGGGAAGAGATGCAGAAGAGCTGGATCCAGCTTAAGGAAGAACGGAATTCTCTTGAGACCAGTCTACATGCTAGTGAAAAGAAGGTCTTGGAGCTCACCCGCCTATTGCATGAGGAGAGGAATCTCAACACCTACATAGCTCCAAAGAGGATGCGTAGTGTCTTTTGGGATTGATTTGCTTTGTAATTTGTGCCCATGAGGCTTTGATGTACTGAACAATTATTTCCTTAATGATAACGTGTGTTCTTTTTTGTCTACAACAAATTTGAACTTTCGAACCCTTGAATGCATTGCATAAACACATATCATTCATCATGTGCATAGCAGGTTTCTTCTTTTCAGGTTGCTTACCGTTCTTCGCTGTTTATTTCAGCATCATGAATCCTGACTCATCATCAACCGAGATGTCCATCAAGGCTCTTCAGGCGCATAATGCGCAATTTCAGGAACTAATCATGGGTTTGGCTCAGGGCCAAGAAGAGCTGAAGGCTTTTCTCCTGAAGAAGGAGAAGAAGAAGAAAAAGAGAACTGTTCTTTTCAACTCGGGCCGAAGGTTTGGCAACACTCTGCAGAATGAAGAGGCTGGTTCTTCTATAGGCAAGAGTAGTCCCCAAGGGGGAAAAGGTCCTAGTCCGGTAGTCTCTGACAACGAGACTGATTTTGATGAGGAACAGTATCCTCCGGCTGAGGACCGGTATAAGCAGTTGGAGGACAGACTGAATGCTATGGAGATCCAACAAGTGCCTGGGCTGGATTTTGGAGATTTGGGTTTGTCCACTGGTGTGATTATTCCTCATAAGTTCAAAGCAGCATCTTTTACCAAGTATGACGGGGCGTCTTGTCCCAAGCTACATCTCAGATCCTATGTGCGGAAGATTCAACCGTACTCAGTGGATAAAAATTTGTGGATCCACTTCTTCCAGGAGAGTCTTTCAGGGACTCATCTCGAATGGTTCTATCAGCTGGATGGGACCAAGGTTCGTAACTGGGAGGAGTTGGCTACTGCTTTCTATAAGCAGTATCAATATAATGCCGACCTTGCTCCTACGCGTACCCAACTCCAGGGTATGTCGCTAGGGTCAAGCGAAGGTTTTAAAGAGTACGCACATAAGTGGAGGGATCTGGCTGGCAGGGTGCAGCCTCCGTTAACTGACCGGGAGTTGGTAGACATGTTCTTCGGGACCCTATCTGGGCCATTTTTCAACCATCTTATCGGTAACTCATCTGCAGGGTTTACTGATCTTATTCTGACTGGAGAGAGAATAGAGGCTGGGATGAAGTATGGTAAAATTCAGAAGGGGGCATCGTCAAGTTCTGAGAAGAAACCCTTCAAAAAGGAGGCCAATGCTGTATATGGGTCTAGAAGACAAGAGAAACCTGAGCGCCGCCAATCTGTCAACGCGGTGATGATTGCCAAGCCTGCTGCCGCTCCTCGGCAAACCAATCCTCAAAGGGCTGAAAGACCTAGAAGGGAGTTTACCCGTTTGAGTATGACTTTGTCGCAGATCTTGCCGCAGTTGCTGTCCACCGACCTAGTGACTGTCAGAGAGGCCCCAAAGGTTGTAAACACTGCTTCTCCCAAATACAATCCAAATGCCCGCTGTGCTTACCATTCTGATAGCCCGGGGCATTCCACTGATGACTGTTGGGCATTAAGGAATAAGGTGCAAGACCTTATCGATGCAAAAGAGATACAGTTTGAAGCGCCTGAGAGGCCAAATGTGGTGACTGCTCCTATGCCCCAGCATGGAGTAAATGTCGTTGATGAAGACGTATACGCTGTTTCTGTGAATGATGTAGCTACTCCCTTAATGACCGTCAAGAGGAACCTACTGCTGGCCGGTTTATTTCCGGGTTGTAGTGAAGGTTGCCTTTTCTGTGCTGTTTCCCTGTCTGGTTGTCCTTTGCTGAAGTTAGGCATCCAAAGCCTAATGGACAGCAAAGAGATTCTGTTCAAGAAGACTGCTGTTCAGTTTGTTCCGGTAGAAGAAGTTTCTGTGGTTACAATCTTTAATAATCCAATCAAGGCTCTCCCAAGGAAGCCAGTTCAAATCATGACTGTCGCACCTGTTGTTATTACTGTTCCGGGGCCTCTCCCCTACGAATCTGATAAGGCTATCCCCTGGAACTATGGGGCAGATGTGTATGTGAATGGGATTAAGCAAGAGTTCAACACTGGCACCAGTATCAGCAATATCACTGGTCCAGCAAAGGTTACCCGCAGTGGCAGGCTCTTCTCGCCTGACATTGCACCACCCGCTGTTCGAAGACCCCTCACTATAACACCTGCAAGTGTACCTGTTCCCAGTTCTGATCAAGTTGTTTCCCCTGCTGCCGAGTCATCTAATGCTCGGGGCAAAGGGATTGAAGATGAGCCTGCCCGGATGGAGGCACCAAGACCTGTAAATGCTGAGGCCTCCCAACAAGAGATGGAGGAAATCCTGAAAATAATCAAGAAGAGTGACTTTAATGTTGTCGAGCAGTTGGGGCATACCCCCTCCAAGATCTCCATGCTCTCCTTATTACTGTGCTCCGAGGCCCACGCTAAGGCCTTGATTTCATTCCTCAAGACGGCCCATGTGCCACAGGAGACATCTGCAGTTCAATTCACTGATTGCGTAGCAAATCTGACAGCGGACAATGGCTTGGGTTTCTCAGACGCTGACCTTACTGCCAAGGGAAAGGACCACAATGACACCCTGCATGTCTCTATTGAATGCAGGGGCACTACTCTGGCGCACGTGTTGGTGGACACTGGTTCTTCCCTAAATGTGCTACCCAAGAAGGCCTTAGACCGTTTGGATTGTGAGGGCCTGGAGCTGAAACCTAGCAACATCATCATCAGAGCCTTCGACGGTTCCAAGAGGATGGTCCATGGAGAGGTGGACATTCCCATTCGTGTGGGTTCTCAAGTATTCGACTCTACCTTCTATGTGATGGATATCCGTCCATCTTATTCTTGTCTACTGGGTCGACCTTGGATCCATAAAGCTGGGGCAGTGACCTCTACCTTGCACCAGAAGCTAAAATACCCTGTCAGAGGGAAGATTGTCACTGTGCAGGGAGAGGAGGAGTATATGGTGAGCCATTTGAATTCCTTCAGGTACATTGAGATGGATGGGGAGTTTATTGAAACCCCCTTTCAGCATTTCGAAGAGGTACCTCCAACTTTAGCAGCAGCAGAAACAGTGGTCGAAGAGGATGTTCCTTTGAAGATGGCTTCCTTGAAGGATGCCCGGGCTGTGGTCAAAAAAGGTGAATGTGCTAACTGGGGCAGGCTCCCTGATTTTACATAGAAAACTGACAAATTCAGACTGGGTTTTACTACAGAGGGTCAGAAAGCTATGTGGAAGGCAAAGATCAGAAGACCTCCTGTGCTCATTACCAACCCAGGAGTGAATGCTGTGGGAGATGAAGATGAAGTGGGAGAGTCAGAGTTCAATAGCTGGATCTACCCGACAACTGAGGGCGGATTGACCAATTGGATTTCCAAAGACCATACTCCTGTTACTTTTGTTACGCAGTAATAAACTTCTTTGTTTTGTTATTTGTAATAAACAATTAAAACTCTATGGCCCGGTGTCTTACCCGAGGCACCGTTGGCTTCATTTGTGAGGGCATATAAATTGTCATTTCATATATCATGAATAAAGATCTTGGACGTTTTCTCTCATTTCAAATCTTATGCTCCTTTTCTGTCTTTCCTTCCTTTATATATTTCAAAAACAGCTGTATTTACACACACTCACTCATACAGGTTTCAATCCACTCTGGATCTCACTGGTAACGACTCTGCTACTGCCAGTTATGACTTCGAAAATCCGATCAACTTAGCCGAAGACGAAGGTGAAGATGATTGCAAAGTGCCTGGCGAGCTTGCAAGACTGTTACTTCAGGAAGAGAGGGCAATTCAACCACATGAAGAGCCAGTGGAAACAATAAACCTGGGTACTGATACAGACAGAAAGGAGGTAAAGATTGGTGCCAACCTAGAGCTCAGCGTGAAGCAACGGTTGACTCAGATGCTACATGATTATATGGAGATCTTTGCATGGTCCTACGAAGACATGCCCGGGTTGGATACCGATATTGTGGTCCATCACTTTCCTACTAAGGAAGACTGCCCTCCGGTTAAGCAAAAGGTCCGCCGTATGTGTCCAGAGATGTCTGAGAAGATCAAGGCCGAGGTTATGAAACAGTTTGATGCCGGGTTCCTTGCAGTGACTTCTTACCCTCAAAGGGTTGCTAATGTGGTGCCAGTACCAAAGAAAGATGGAAAGGTCAGAATGTGTGTCGACTACAGGGATCTGAACAGGGCCATCCCCAAAGATGACTTCCCCTACCTCACATTGATGTCCTTGTTGACAATACAGCTCAGCATAAGGTGTTCTCCTTCATGGATGGTTTTTCAGGTTACAATCAGATCAAGATGGCACCTGAAGACATGGAAAAGACTACATTTGTTACTCAGTGGGGCACCTTCTGCTACAAGGTCATGCCTTTTGGACTAAAGAACGCTGGGGCAACCTACCAACGTGCCATGGTTGCTTTATTTCATGACATGATCCATCATGATATAGAAGTGTATGTTGACGACATGATCGCAAGGTCCCAGACTGAGGAAGAGCACCTAGATCATCTGCAGAAGTTGTTTGACCGTCTGAAGTTGTACAAGCTGAGGTTGAACCCGAACAAGTGCACCTTCGGGGTAAGATCTGGAAAGTTGCTAGGCTTCGTGGTAAGTGACAAGGGTATTCAAGTGGACCCTGCCAAGGTTAAAGCTATTCAAGAGATGCCAGTTCCTAGGACAGAGAAAGAGGTCAGAGGCTTTCTAGGACGCCTGAATTACATCGCTCGATTCATCTCACACCTAACCGCTACCTGTGAACCAATCTTTAAGCTGCTGAAGAAAGATCAGGTAGTACGTTGGAATGATGAATGTCAGGCTGCGTTTGACAGAATCAAAGAGTATCTCCAAGAACCACCCATCCTTATGCCACCGGTGGAAGGGAGACCTTTGATACTATACCTGACAGTACTTGACAACTCAATGGGGTGTGTGCTGGGGCAGCATGACGAGTCTGGCCGAAAAGAGCATGCCATTTATTACCTTAGCAAAAAGTTTACCGACTGTGAGACCCAATACTCACTGCTTGAGAAAACTTGCTGCGCTTTGGTATGGGCTGCTCGCCGGCTGAGACAGTATATGCTGACTCACACTACCTTGTTGATCTCAAAGATGGATCCTATAAAGTACATATTTGAAAAGCCTGCTCTGTCCGGGAGAATAGCAAGATGGCAAATGATCTTGACAGAATACGATATCCAGTACACAACTTAGAAGGCCATCAAGGGAAGTGTATTGGCAGACCACTTGGCACATCAGGCAGTAGACGACTATCAGTCCATGAATTTTGAATTTCCTGACGAAAGCATCATGATAGTGACTGATTGTGAAGTACCTGGACCGGATGAAGGACCTGAGGAAGGATCCCTATGGTCTATGCACTTTGACGGAGCCTCCAACGCTTTGGGTAACGGCATTGGCGCTGCGATCATATCCCCTCAAGGCACTCATACTCCACTCACCGCCCGGCTATGTTTCAACTGTACCAACAACATGGCAGAGTATGAGGCGTGCATCATGGGTCTTCAAGCTGAGATTGACTTAAGGATCAAGTTTCTGAGTGTCTTCGGAGATTCCGCTCTCGTGATCAATCAGATCAAAGGAGAGTGGGATACGAAACATCCGAATCTTATTCCTTACAGGGAATGTGTGTTGACATTGATCCCCCACTTCACAAAGATAACCTTTGAACACTTTCCGAGAGAGGAGAATCAACTGGCGGACGCGTTAGCTACGATGTCTTCTATGTTCAAGGTCAAATGGGACAATGAGGCTCCCCGAATCATCATCTGGAAACTGGACGAACCGGCATACTGTTGTGATCTCGAGACTGAATTGGTAACTGAGAAGCCTTGGTACCATGAGGTGAAGAGATATTTGGAAGCTCAGGAATACCCTGAAGGTGCGTCTGTCAACGATAAAAAGTTTCTGAGAAGGTTCGCAGCGAAGTTCTTCCTTAGCAACGGCATCCTTTATAAGCGAAACCATGATTCGACTTTACTGCGTTGTGTGGATAAGACAGAAGCAGAAAGGATCATGGAAGAGCTACATGAAGGGACCTTCGGAACACATTCCAGTGGACACACTATGGCAAAGAAAATCCTTCGGGCAGGGTATTTCTGGTCCACAATGGAAGCTGACTGCTATCAACATTCTCGGACATGTCATAAATGCCAGATCTATGCAGACAAGGTGCATGTTCCTCCAGTTCCTCTGAATGTTCTGACTGCGCCTTGGCCGTTTGCAATGTGGGGCCTAGATATGATCGGCGAGATTAAACCTACGACATCCAACGGGCATCGCTTCATCCTGGTAGCAATTGATTATTTCACGAAGTGGGTTGAAGCAGCATCCTACGCTACGGTAACCAAGACTGTTGTAGCACGGTTCATTCGGCATAACCTGATCTGTTGATACTGCGTCCCAGAAAGAATTATTACAGACAACGGTACCAATCTCAATAACAAGATGATCACTGAGCTCTGCGAGCAGTTTAAGATACAGCACCACAACTCTTCTCCTTACAGACCGAAGATGAATGGAGCTGTAGAAGAAGCAAATAAAAATATCAAGAAAATCGTGCAGAAGATGACAGTGACTTACAAAGATTGGCACGAGATGTTACCGTTCGCTCTACATGGGTACCGCACCTCAGCCAGGACGTCAACCGGGGCAACTCCTTTCTCCTTGGTCTACGGTATGGAAGCGGTCTTACCGATCGAAGTGCAAATACCCTCTCTCCGGATAATGAAGGATGCAAATCTGAACGAAGATGATTGGGTCCAGACACGACTTGATCAATTAAACCGTATTGATGAAAAAAGGCTTGCTGCTATCTGTCATGGTCAGACGTATCAGAAACGGATGATCAGGGCATTTAATAAAAAGGTCAGACCACAAGAATATCGAGTTGGGGATCTGGTAATCAAGCGAATCATCCTTCCTCAGAGTGATCCAAGGGGAAAATGGACCCCTACGTACGAAGGAACATTTGTGGTTAAACATGTGTTCTCAGGAGGAGCCATGATTCTAACCAACATGGATGGTGACGACCTTCCTCACCCCGCCAATGCAGACATAGTAAAAAGATACTACGCATGAAAAAGACCCGCTAGGCTGACATGCCTAGGCAAAAATTAGGGTTTCCCGGCGAACCAAAAGGGTTCGGGCAAAATGAAGGGATGAAATGAAAAAATCTGTACACCCGGCAAGTCGAAAACCTGAAAAGGCGGCTTGGGCAAAAATGGGTATCCCGGTGGACTGAAAACCCGAAAGGGCGGTCCAGGCAAAAGTTAGGGATAAAGCGTAATACTATGTCTCATTGGATCACTTTGCATCCAGAATCCGGTATCTACATCAAGTTCAGACGGCAACAATCAGTCAACTTCATCTTCAACTAAGGTCATCAAGTGATGAGACGCTCGGAGATATAAGGGCAATAGCAGAGTTGAAACCCAGTGGGATCATTCCATTTCACACAGCTGTTTTATTTTCTCTTGTATAAAATTGTATAAACTCTTTTTCGGCGGCGTTCTCTTACTAGGACGTCAGCCTCTTGTACATAAACGCCTATTTTACAGGCAAATTCAAAAAAAATCAATACAAAATCACTTTTCAGTTAAAATTGCCATTTGTTTTTTTTTTCCTTTTCTGTTTTGTTTTGCGAAGAACGTCCAAGGTTCAATTTGTGATATATGCATTGACAATAATTTTCTAACTCATGAAAATTTGCATACAAAACAAAGGATTAATTACAGGTAACATTAGAAACAGGGGCAATAAAGAGTTGTCTAAGCAATCTAATTGTTCTATCCTCCAAGGTATCAAGGTAAATTCGACTGAAGAACACAACCAGTATATCTTAATTCCCCAGAGAGTGAGTCAGCAAGACAGTATACTCACCCCAAGCAAAGTTACAACCAACCTTAAGGAAATTGGGTATCCTCCAGCAGATCTCAACATTCCCCCAGCAGTATATATGCATTCTTAACAAAGCATCCCCGGCAGTCTTGGTCTAAAGATTGTTCCCCGACGGTATATCAAACATTCAGTGGAGTCACTTCCCCGATACAGTTCAAGACTTCCCCAGGAGAGTCCAATCTAATTCCCAAGGAAAGTTGGAATCCATCTCCCCAAGCAGTAAGCTTATCCCCAGTAGATTCTGGAAGCTTATCCTCGCAGAGCATGAACGCGTCTCCCGGCTTTATTCAAAGAGTTATTTCCCTACCAGGATATAACTGGGTTATCTTCAGCCAATAGCCATGAGAAGATCGTCCTCGGCAAAGTCTTCTTATCCCCAGCGAAGTCTATTAACACTTCCAACACAACAATGGTATCCCCGGCGAAGTTACCATCAACATTCCAGCAAAAGTACCTCTCTCCCACAGAGCATTGCTCCCCAACAAGATCACTAGAGTACTTTTCTCCCCACAGAGTATTGTTCCCCAGCAAGAGCGTTAGAGTAATTTTCTCCCCGTAGAGTAATCCATTCGCCAAGTTTATTCCCCAACGGAGTTATCTTCTCCTACCGGTATTCTTGCAACTATCATCCCCAGTGGAAGCAAAGATCTATTCTTCGACATCAGCCCAGGAGTGACGTCCCGGCACCCGTCAAGGATTTATTTTCCTAAGACAAAAAGATACATTCATAAACATCACATTTTCATACATTATAGCATGCATATGTGCATCATACCTTACAATCTCATTTATGTTGAGAGCATCATTGCTTGATTCATATCATTGCATATGACTGACCTTTACCTTTCAGGAAAGATCCAGTTAAGTTCTCAGCTATATTTCAAGACCTAGACCGGTTCAGTTAAATCGACCCTAAGATTTTCCTGATGCTTATCCAGTCAAAGGCCTTCTCTGGTTCAGTCAGATCGACCCTAAGATCTCCCTGATTCTTATCCAGTTGAAGATTTCAAGACCTAGAGCGGTTCAGTTAAATCGACCCTAAGATTTTCCTGTTTCTTATCCAGTCAAAGGCCTTCTCTGGTTCAGTCAGATCGACCCTAAGATCTCTCTGTTTCTTATCCAGTTGAAGATTTCAAGACCTAGACCGGTTCAGTTAAATCGACCCTAAGATTTTCCTGTTTCTTATCCAGTCAAAGGCCTTCTCTAGTCTAGTTAAATGGATCCCTAACAGATTTTCCTGATGAAGACTCAGTAGAAGACACCCAAGATTCTCTCAGTGTTACTGTTGAGGTTGAAGTCGCCCAAGATTCTCTTAGCAAAACTGTTGAGGTTGAAGTCGCCTATGGTTCTCTCCCCGTTACTGCAGAGGTAGTAATCGCCCCAAGGTTCTCTCAACGTCCCTGTTGAGGTAGTAATCGCCCCCGGGTTCTCTCAGCGTTCCTGTTGAGGTAGTAATCATCCAAGGTTCTCTCACCGTCCCGTTGAGGTAGTAACCATCCCTGGTTCATTCATCACCTTTTAAAGCTCCAGATCCAGCTCCTGTAACCAGTCAGGACACCTCTATACAAAAATTTTGAAGACCAGCTCCGGTAAACAGGTCAGGTAATCATTTTTCCTTTTCAGGTACGCAAACTCTCGCTAAGGAATCTCTTACGCGATCAACATCCAGATGGCATCTATAAGCCCATCCACCATCCATCATCTCTTAGCATGGCATCTATAAGCCCATCATCCTACCCATCAATCTCCAAATGGCATCTGTAAGCCCATTCCCACCATCACACTACTATGTGAGCGCAAATTTCTGGGCACTCTAGTGTTCAATCATCTTCCACCTTCGGATTACGAAAGGCACGTCAGCCAATCTGCATCCTCAGGTCTAAGAAGATTGAACAGGGGCAACTGTTGTACCCAAAAATTTGCCCTACCATATTCTTCAAAAATTGCAAAGAGCATGCTTCAAAATTCCCCAAGGGTTGCACAGTTCAAGGGTCTCCTAAACAGTCAAAAATTAGGGTTTTGGTTCTGACAAAGAAAATGAAGTTTCCAAGGGTCCAATCAAGTCCCACATGCTTATAAACATGGTCAAGCATCCTCATACCAAGTTTCAAGACTTACAGCACAAAATTGCACAGTCAAAAACCCTAATTGCACTACAGTCAACTGTAGGGGCAAAATGGTCATTTGACAGTCAAAAGTTCAAATTTTTGGTCAACATCTCATTTTGAGGCCACAAACATCATTTGATCAATTCTTGATCATGATTTTCAAGGCATGGCTCAAAAAGTCTCAAGATGCAAAAGTTTCCATATTTGGACAGTTGAAAAAGTCAACTACAACTTGACCAAGGCATAACTTCCACATGGTTTATCAGAAAAATTCCATCCAAAGCCCATTTTGAAGATGAAGACATTTCCTACAACTCCTCTTCACACTTCAAGTCCAAGAAATGCTCTCACAAAAAGTTATCAATTTCAACATTATAGGTCATTTTCAAAAGTCAACAAAAAGGGACTTTAAGTCAAAGGCCATAACTTGAGATTGGTAAATCAAAATGACATGGGACCAAAGGCATTGGTTAGAGGACTTCAAGAACTTTCCAAAATGTCCAAGAACATGATCAAATCTTAAAAATTGAGCAAGATATGCCTTGTGGAAGTTGGGAAATTTTTGGGTATTTTGAAAAGTCAACTTTGCTTCAAAGGCCTTAAAATTGCTAATGGGCCACATTTTCTTCCAAGATTCATCATCCAAAGCATGTGCACGACCATTTGGCCCAAAGGGAATTTATTCATCATTTTTATTTATTTATTTGAATTTTTAATTGCTATTAATTCATTTAATAAAATAAAATATGTGAAAAATACCAAAGCAAGCTTTTCAAATCTTTTTATGCATGAAATAACTTCAAGATTTCGTGCATTATCTGGTATGGAAAGAATCAAGGTGATTTGGACATGATTGGTATCAAATATGCATGGAAAAGATTTGAAAATATATGCATGAAAATCAAATATTCATTCCATCAATGCAAGGATTTTTGGATCAAAAACTCAACCCTAATTCATTCCTTACATATACTAATGCAAACCTAATGCACAAAAAACCTCTAAGCTGCGCCCAAAGCTGAAGAAGAACATTGCACTTTTTGTGAAAAATTCCAAAACTGAAATCACGATTACAAAGGGTTTCAAGACAGAATAACCATCCCATTGCATTCCTGAGACTTCAAGGAAGGTTTCTGGATCAAAACCATCATCTCTAACGCAAAGAATTGGTAGAACAACCTCGTTCTGTTCATGCTTTTTTTCGTATTCATGTATCATGATTCACGCATTATTGTCAATTTTTAATGTTTGATTTATATTCAGTTAACCATTCTAAAGCTAACCATATGTTTTAATTGAGTTTTCATGCATCGTATGAAGAATCACCATTGAAGCACTCTAGGGTTTCAGAGTTGCAAAATTAGGGATTTCCACGTCCAGAAAAATTAGACCATAAGACCAGGGCTGTTGGAACGAGAAGCTTCACACGAATCCAACTACCCTATCGCGCCTAATTTATGATCCAAGGATTTCTATTCGCTGATTTTTTACACAGCATATAGTGGGGGTTTAAAACCCCCGCAATCTTGTTTCTTTTTTCAGGTAAAACGCAGAATGGAGGAGGAAGACGCTTAGGTGTCCAGATGTGAATGGGCCATTCAAAGATTAGCGCGCTTTTTTTATTTATTCAGGCCACTAACTTTTTTTCTCTTATAATAATTTCCTTCCACTAATGTTACAAAGAAAGCGTTTGGCCTAGCTGGTTAGTGCATTGTCCATTGAATACTGGGACCTGGGTTTGAATCCCAGGTCCCCCTCCCTTTCTCATATTATTTTCCATTCCATCTTCCTATGCAGCGCGTACTCCAGGGGTTCATTATGCACTCAAGATCCCAGCTTGCCACATGGCCACTGAGGGCAATCCAAGGGCCTTGATTTGGAGACCACCATGGGCATGAGTCAGACGTGTCATACGCAAGCCAATAAAGTCAACGAGGCCAGGAACTTAATGGGCCAAAAATGATGGATGATACCTCCCACTTGGGGTCAACACCCCCTAGGGTTTGTGTTTATTTTCTTTTTTATCTTTTTTATTATTTGTTTAAATTAATTATTTCCTCTTAAAACTTTAAATTAATATTTTCATAAAACATAAAAATAATAGAAAAAAAATCAGAAAGACAAAATAAAAAAATATTTTATTTTAATGTTATTTTTGCAAATAAATATTATCAATTAATTTAGTTCTTTTATTCTAGGATTAATTTTAATGTTTTTCTTAATAAACTTAAAAGTTGTAGAATTAGGGTTTTAATCATTTTTTTATCCTTTTTCTTTTTCACCATATTAATTATTAATTATTATTTTTTGTAAATAAAATTGTATTAATTAATTAGGTTAATTTTAGATTAAATTTTAATGCTTTTTCTTAATAAATTAAAAATAACTAGAATTAGGTTTTAAATTCCATAATCTTCTCATTAAAATTCCATAAATACAAAAACTCAAAAATCTTTTCTTTTTATTTTAATTTAATTAATTTGGTTAACCATAATTTTAATTTCATTAAAAAGGGTCCAACGCCCTCGCATTCGATCGTAATTCCAATTTGCGCGCTTATTTTATTTCCTCTTTTTATGTAATTCTCCCAAAGCCGTGTAAATTAGACATTTATATTGCTCGCACTTTATTTTATGTCAAATCGGGTCCTGGATTTAATTTGGCGATGTGGACCCGCGCCTTTGTAATAGCGTAGAACTTTTAAATTCCGCACTTTTTAACTGTTAATAAAATTTGCATGCAAGAATGAATGTCAAAATAAAAATGAACGCGTAGATCACCCATGACATGAACAAGATAAATGTAAATGAACATGACACACAAATCACACACCACCCCTAGGGTACGCTTCACTGTTGCCTTGCCTCTCGAAAGGTGATCGTCGAGTAGAGGATGTTTTAGTAAGTCCTCATGATCCGGGAACCTGGCATGAGGGTAGCTTCTAAGGTATCTTCCTATTGCTCTGGTGATCACCATGTCCCGAGCCTCGAATTGACCCGAACAACTCCAATAGTGGTGCTACCTACCTCTCAATGGTGGGATGGCACTACTTTAAAGGACATCTACACAGACGAATTCCTTAGGGTAGGTAGACGACTCTAGATACTTGCTCTAATTTCAAAACAAATCAAAAATACTTTTCACACCGACACTTTTCAAAAGCTTTCGAAAGCAACTTTTCAAACACTCTTGAGGACTGATACAAGAGTCGAACTGAAATTTTCAAAGGAACTTTTTTTTAAAAACCCACAGTTGAAAAGCAAACAAACCATTTTTGAAAACACAATGAGCAAGTATCTAAGAGCCCATGGATAACCATGGATAGAAAGGGTGCTAACACCTTCCCTTTCTATAATCTACCTCCCGAACCGAGAGCAATCTCTATAAGGAATTTTTCTGTGCTTTTGTCCTTTCCATTTGGAGAAAATAAAAGACGGTGGCGACTCTTGCTTCCGCGACATTTCGCGAACCAGCGTTAAACAGTCAGTTCCAGATCCACCGATCACAGCTCTGAACATGGAATCGTGAATCCATGTTCTTGCATCTTTTTGCCATTTTTTTTGTACAATCATGCTTAACGTCAAATTTCTAACATGTCTGCATTATTCAATTTTGTTTTCATGGCCTATAACCTTAGATACGAAGCTAGGGTTCGTGTTCTTGTTTTTTAGGCATTTTTGATACAGGCATAATCAAGGCAAACCATGGCTATAGTTGTGTTCAGGGAAGCAAGACGAACACGATGATGGTCTTAGCTGGCGTTTACATGGCCTAGGATGAATGTTTGAAACATCCTACGAATCTTCCTGCGGATAAAAATCTGCAGGTAAATAACCAGGGATTTGTTGAAGAAGACGACCACGTGTCCTCTCCCAGTTGGCTAGTTCAAAAGTTACGCGCTTTTATTTTTTTTATTCAGGCATAGTTGATTGTTGTGCATATAATGATCATTGTTTATCCTATTAAGAAAAAGAACCAATAGCTCAGTTGGCAAGGCGTTAGTGCATGATCCACTGGGACCTGGGTTTGAATCCTAGGTCCCCCAAAACCTTTGTTTAATTTTTCTTCAGGTATTCTCATGCAACGCCTAAAGTGTAGTACACCATATGCCTCAAAGATCCACCTGCCAGATGGCCTGCAAATCAAATCCAATGGCTCAAATGGAACATCCACCATGGACTCTAGTCAACAAGCATGCATTGGATGGGCAAAGTCAAACAAGGCTTGGACGTATTGGGCCTCAGAAATGCTGATTCCACTCCCAGATTGGGCCTAGTACCCCCCACCCCCCCTCACCCCTTGGTTATTTCTTTTCTTTTAACATTTTATTTATTTACTTGATTTATTTTTCTTAATTAATTACTAATCAAAATAACTAATATTTTCCTAATAAAATCAGAAAACATAAAAAATATTATTTTTATTAATTTCATTATTTTTGTAAATAAATAATTTAATTGACTTAGTTTTTTAATTAGGTATAATTTTAACATTTTTGTCATAAATTAAAATTAATTAGAATATTAGGTTTTAATAATTTTAAATCATTTTTATTTTTATTTCCTTAAATATTCAAAAACCCAAAAAATATATTTTTTATTTAATTAATTAATTAACTTAGATTTAATTTCCATTTAATTCAAAATAACAAAAATCTTCTCTTTAAATAAAAAGGGGTCAAAACCCTAAAAATGCGTCGATCTAATTTTCTCGCACGCGTCTTATTTTTATCCAATATTGTAATTGCTTCCAGTATGTAATAGTTTCAATAGGACTTTTAATTATTTATCGCTTTTATTTACTTTCCGCAATTTAAATTAAAGGGTTTGTCTTTGGCGATGTAAATACCCGATGCCTTGTAATAGTTTAGATTTACTTTCCGCAAATTTAATTTCCGCAACTATTAACTATTAGATGTTTGATAACTAGGCAATGCATGACAAGATCAATCTTTAACCTAAAATCAACATAGCTCACCCATAACATATACAGATAAAATTAACCAAAATAACACACTCGCACATGCGCACTCTTAGGGTACACCTCACTTGGTTGCCTCGAACGTGGTCATTGAGTATAGGAAGTTTTAGAGGTCGCCCTCTTGTCCAAAGATCATAGTTGCCTCGAAACGGTTGCCTCGGAAAAATGATCTAGGATATTAGGGTTACCGCTAAGGCGTCCTAACATTGCTTTAGTTACCACACGTCCCTTAATCGAATTCACCCGAAAAGTCCAACGACGATGCTACCTACTCCTCAATAATGGGATAGCATTGTCTAAAGGACATTAGCACAGTTTAATTCCTTTTTCGAGTAGGTAGATGGTTCTTAAGTACTTGCTCCTTTTAAAAACAAAACAAAACTTTTCGCACTTACACTCTCTTCAAAACAAAAACTCTTTTCAAACCTACAAACACAAAGAAAAGCAAACTTTTGAAAACACAATGAGCAAGTACCTAAGAGCCCGTGGATGACCACAGATGGAAAGGGTGCTAACACCTTCCCTTTCTATAATCTACCTCCCGAACCCGAGAAATATCTCAAAAAGGAATTTTTCTGTGCTTTTGTCCTTTCCTTGTTGGATAAAATAAAAGACGGTGGCGACTCTTGCTTACCGCGACATTTTGTGAAAACAAACGCAAAACGCAAACCAGCATTCCAAAACAGTCAGCTCTCATTCCCACCGATCACAGAACTGGCGACTCTGCTGCGGAATTTTAAGTGAGGTATACCTTAGGATTAGATCATTGTGTTTTCAATTGTATGCTTTGTATGATTTATATTTGTGGGCTTGTATCGGAGTTCTATAGATCCTAACCCAGATCTGGGGGTACCCTTTAGGTAAGTAGCAATAAACAGTGAGGGATCTGTACGGCGTAGACCGATACGGATGAAGCAGTAGCTACGTTGGTGTGGCACTTTAGTCTGTACCGATATCCCTTGTGTTAGAACGAGGAGAATATGGGTCTTCTAAGGGGTCATTAAGCACCAACTGACCTTAGAACCTTAAATTGACCAACTTGGCCATAGAACAGTAGAAGTATGCTACACTCATTGAGACTAAACTCTCGCGATGATTCCGGACGCAAGAAAAGGTTGCTAAACTGGAATTATGACCGATTGAGGGTAGTCAGTGATATTGAGATCCTCTAGAACCCGATTACTATTTCTAGGACAGGTTTAAACCAACTCAACTGAAAGAGGGTAGTACCTAAGCTCCATGCCAGCCTGAAATATAAGGGCTCTCAGTGTGACTTGTGTGCCTTTACCATGTTTGCTATTTGTGGATACTTGTGGTGTGCTTACTATCATGACATCATGACATCATAACATTGCATACATCTTGCATAAGGACTAACCTATTTCAAAAGACAGGAGGGTTTCATCTTTGCTCTGTTTTGTAGGTCATCATAATGCCCATGCGTAAGAATACTATCTGGATCAACTTTGTCCAAGTCCCTACCTTGCTTAAAGAGTTGGTTGCCAAGATGCCTGACATTACTTCCTTCATCAGGAGGCATGGTTCTCTTCTCCGTTTGGTCACCTCCAAATTAGACGAGCAGATGATGAGTGTTCTGGTCCAATTCTATGATCTGTTGTACCATTGTTTCACTTTTCAAGACTATCAGCTGGTTCCCACCCTAGAAGAGTTCTCTGAGCTGCTCGGTATCTTTGTTTTGGAGCAGACTCCGTTTACTGGTTGGGAAAAGACCCTTAGGCCCGATGAAATTGATGCAGCCCTTCATTTGACTAAAGAGGAGGTGATGGATAATTGGGAGACTAGGAGTGGAGCTAAGGGCTTTCTGACTAAGTTTTTGGTTGGCAAGGCTAACTACTTCTGGGATAGCCTAGACTTTAAGGCGTTCGAAGATATTCTGGCTCTTTTGATTTATGGCTTGGTACTGTTTCCGAATCCTGACACTTTCGTTGATGTGAATGCCATAAAGATCTTCATTTCTCAGAACCCTGTACCCACTCTCTTGGGTGACATTCTTCATCAGCTCTATGCTCGTACGGCCCGAAAGCGGGGAACCTTGATGTGCTGTGCTCCCTTATTGTCGAGGTGGTTTATTTAGCACCTCCCTAAGTCAGTGCTGAAGAACAAAGAAGGAATGGGTTGGGCTTATAGGGTGATGTCTCTTTCTCATAATGACATTATCTGGACTCTCAAAGGAATGGATGAGGTGACTATCATTGATCGCTGTGGAGAGTATCCTAATGTTCCATTGCTAGGAACCCATGGAGGAATTTCTTATAGCCCATGCTTAGCTCTCCGTCAGTTTGGAAGAGCCAAAAGAGAAGGACCTCACGAGCTGCTAATGCCTCATATCATCTTTGATTTTCAAGGGGATAGCGACGAGCAACGTCGTAGATTCATCAGGGCTTGGGACATAGTTCACCAATCTGATCCACATGAGCTGGGCCCAAAGACTTCTCTGCCAATGGAGCCATATCTCAGATGGGTCTGCATCCGTGCCCAGAAGCTAGGTATGCCATATGAAGCCGTCCGGCCGGTCACTCTTGAAGTTGCTAATGAAGAAGGGGTTCTTCCAACCATTCTCCATCCTTATATGCCCACTGACATTGGGGCACTGAAGAGATCTTGGATGCAACTGCAGGAAGAACGGGATTCTTATCGGGAGAAGTTCAACGAGCAGGAACAGAAGATCCAGAGGTTGACTAGGCAGTTAGAGAACGAGCGGATTCTCAACGATTATGTCCGCACTGATAAGAAGATACCATGGGAGCATTGATGGACTGTTGATGATTTCCTTTCCAGTTTTTTGTTTACTTTTCAGTATTTCCATTCTTGTAACGCCTTAAGGGCAATCTGTTGAACAATTTAAATTTTGAAGTTTAAATCTAATAAAGTGTGTTTCCTTTCTTGTTTACAAATTTGAATCTCGATTGCCTTTGAAATCATAAATCATACGCATTTCATCCCATGCACTTCATAAACAGGTACCCTTTACAGGTCTCTTATCTTCTTCGCTGTTTATTTCAGCGATCATCATGTCTACTGAACCATCAACTGAGCAAGCTATCAAGGCCCTCCAGGCCCAGAATGCCCAATTTCAAGAGCTGTTCATGAATCTAGCTAAGGGTCAGCAGGACCTGAAGACCTTGATTCTGAAAGAGAAGAAGAAGAAGAAGAGGACAGTCCTGTTCAGCACAGGACACGGGTTTGGGAACAGGTTACAGAATGAAGTTGATCTGACTACCTCATCTGGAGGGAAAGATAGTTCACAAGAAAGGAGGGCTCCTAGCCCTGTGGTCTCCGACAACGAGACAGACTACGATGAAGAACAGTATCCTCCTGCTGAGGATAAATACAAACAACTGGAAGACCGTTTGAGCGCTATGGAAATTCAGAAGGTGCCCGGTCTGGACTTCGGAGATCTAGGTCTATCATCTGGGGTGGTGATTCCCCATAAATTCAAGGCACCAGCCTTTGCCAAGTATGACGGAGTTTCCTGTCCCTCAGCTGCACCTCCGGTCATATGTGAGGAAGATCCAGCCTTACACTGCTGATAAGAACTTATGGATCCATTTCTTTCAAGACAGTCTCTCAGGGACTCAGCTTGAGTAGTTCTATCAGTTAGATGGAGCCAGTATCCACAACTAGGAAGATTTGGCTACTGCATTCTACAGGCAGTATCAGTACAACTCCGACCTCGCTCGTACGCGTACCCAACTCCAGGGTATGTCAATGGGAACCGGTGAAGGATTTAAATATTATGCTCAGAGGTGGAGGGACCTCGCCGAAAGAGTACAACCACCCTTAGCTGATCGGGAACTTGTTGATATGTTTCTGGGGACCCTGTCTGGTCCATTTTTCAACCACTTGATTGGAAGCTCTTCATCTGGGTTTACAGATCTTATTTTGACTGGTGAGAGAATTGAAGCTGGTATTAAGGCTGGGAAAATACAGAAGGGTGCTTCATCGAGCACCGAGAAGAAGTAATTCAAAAAAGAGTCCAGTGCTGTCTACAGTGCAAGAAGACAGAATAGACCTGAACATCGCCAAGCTGTCAATGCGGTTGTTATTTCAAAACCTGTTGGTGCTCCTCAGTACAACAATCAACAAAAGGACGAGAGACCTAAGAGGCAATGCACTCGTCTCAACATGACCTTATCTCAGATTCTGCCACAGTTGCTGAAGACTAATCTGGTGACTCTAAGGGAAGCCCCAAAGAATTCAAATACAACGTCACCAAGGTATAACCCTAACGCCCGCTGCGCTTATCACTCTGATAGCCTGGGGCATAATACAAATGATTGTTGGGCTTTGAAGAACAAGATACAAGACTTAATTGATGCAAAGGAGATTGAGTTTGAGGCGCCCGAGAGGCCTAATGTTGTGACTGCTCCCATGCCCAAACATGGAGTAAATGCTGTAGAGGAAGACTTGTTTGTAGTTTCTGTGGATGACATTGTTACCCCTCTGGTGACTGTCAAGAAGAACCTGTTGCTAGCCGGTTTATTTCCGGGATGTGACGAAGGTTGCCATATGTGTTCTGTTTTACCTACCGGTTGCCCATTCCTGAAGTCAGGTATCCAAAACCTGATGGATAGTAAAGAGATCCTGTTTGAGAAGACTGTTGTTCCGTCAGTTCATTCTGAAGAAGTTGCCATTATTACCATTTTCGACAATTCTTCCAAGGCTCCCTCGAGGAAGCCTGTTAGAATTACATCTGTTCCGAGAATCACACCTGTGATCATCACTGTTCCGGGGCCCATCCCCTACACCTCTGATAAAGCTGTCCCTTGGCACTATGGGGCTGATGTTTATGTTCATGGAGTTAAGCAAGAGTTGGATGCTGATACTGACGTCAGCAACATTACTGGACCTGCTAAAGTCACCCGCAGCGGTAGACTTTTCTCACCTGATATTGTTCCACCAACAGGCCGAAGACCTGTTGCCATTACGCCTGCAAGTGCACCTACCACTATTCCTGATCAAGTCCCTATTCTTACCCCTGTCGCCGAGTCATCTGACGCTCGGGGCAAAGGGATCACCACTGATGTACCTGCCCAGACGGAGGCACCGAAGACAATTACTGTTGAAGCTTCCAAACAGGAGATGGAAAAGATTTTGAAGATTATCAAGAAGAGTGATTATAATGTAGTTGAGCAGCTGGGGCAAACCCCATCCAAGATTTCTATGTTGTCACTGTTGTTGTGTTCAGAGGCCCATGCTAAGGCTCTGATTACCTTCCTGAAGACTGCCCACGTGCCACAAGAGACATCAGCTGATCAGTTTACAGATTGCGTAGCCAATTTAACTGCTGATAATGGTTTGGGTTTCTCTGACGCCGATTTGACCGTTAAGGGGAAGAATCATAACGATGCCCTGCATGTCTCCATTGAATGCATGGGCACTACTCTTACACATGTATTGGTTGATATTGGTTCCTCATTGAACGTATTGCCTAAAAAAGCTCTAGACCGGTTGATTGCGAAAGGTTGGAGCTAAAACCAAGTAACATTGTTGTCAGGGCCTTTGATGGGTCTAAAAGGATGGTGCACGGTGAAGTTAATATTCCAATTAAAGTTGGTTCTCAGGTCTTCAATTCCACGTTCTATATGATGGACATTCGGCCATCCTACTCTTGTTTGCTGGGTCGTCCATGGATCCATAAAGTTTGGGCCGTAACCTCAACACTCCACCAGAAATTGAAGTACCCGGTCAAAGGGAAGATTGTGACAGTACAAGGGGAGGAAGAGTATATGGTCAGCCACCTCAACTCGTTCCGATACGTAGAGATGGATGGGGAGTTCATTGATACCCAATTTCAACACTTTGAAGAGGTTCCCCAAACACTGGCATCAGCTGAGACTGTGGTTGAAGATGCTCCTATGAAAATGGCTTCCTTAAAAGACGCCCGGGCTGTTATTGGGAAAGGTGAGTGTGCAAATTGGGGCCGACTCCCTGATTTTACACAAAAGACTAACAATTTTGGTTTGGGTTTCACTGCAAAAGCTCAAAGGGCTATTCGAAGTGCAAGGATCGGAAGACCTCCCATGTTCATCAGCAACTCGGGAGTAAATGCCATTGAAGATGATGTGGAAGAGTCTCAATTCGACAGCTGGATCTACCCTACGACCGACGGTGGACCAAGCAACTGGACAACAAAGGACTTCATCCCTATTACTTTTGTTACCCAGTAATAAAACCTTTTGTTTTGAATTTGTAATAGACAATGTTTTGAAACTTTATGGCCCGGTGTCTTACCCGGGGCACCGTGGCTTCATTTGTGAGGGCTTTTGTATGTCATTTTCATACATCATTAATAAAAGCATTGGAAGTTCTTGCATTTCAAATCTTGCGCTCCTTGTCTTTCTTTATTATATATTGCAAAACAGCTATTTTACACACACTCACATATACAGGTCTCTATCCACTCTGGATCTCACTGGTAACGACTCTGCTACTGCCAGTTATGACTTTGAAAATCCGATCAACTTAGCCGAAGACGAAGGTGAAGATGATTGCGAAGTTCCTGTTGAACTTGCAAGATTGTTACTCTAGGAAGAGAGGGCTATCCAGCCACATGAAGAGCCAGTGGAAACAGTGAATCTGGGTACTGAGACAGACAAGAAGGAAGTCAAGGTTGGTGCCAATCTGGAGCCTAGTGTGAAACAATGATTGATTCAGATGTTGCGTGACTACATGGAGATCCTTGCTTGGTCTTACGAAGATATGACTGGTTTGGATACCGACATTGTGGTTCATCGCCTGCCTACCAAGGAAGCCTATCCTCCCGTAAAACAGAAGGTTCGCCGAATGAGCCCAGAAATGTCTGAGAAAATCAAGGCTGAAGTTATGAAACAATTTGACGCCGGTTTTCTAGCAGTGACTTCTTACCCTCAGTGGGTCTCCAATGTGGTTCCTGTTCCGAAGAAGGATGGGAAGGTTCAAATGTGTGTTGACTACAGGGATCTGAACAGGGCGAGCCCCAAGGATGATTTCCCTCTACCTCATATCGACGTTCTGGTTGACAATACTGCTCAGCACAAGGTCTTCTCCTTTATGGACGGTTTCTCCGGTTATAATCATATAAAAATGGCTCCCGAAGACATGGAGAAGACCACCTTCGTTACTCAGTGGGGGTACCTTTTGCTACAAGGTCATGCCTTTTGGGTTGAAAAATGTTGGGGCAACGTATCAACGTGCCATGGTTGCTTTGTTTCATGACATGATCCATCATGAGATTGAAGTATACGTCGACGATATGATTGCCAGGTCCCAGACTGAGGAAGAACACCTTGACCATCTACAGAAGCTGTTTGACAGGTTGAAGTTGTACAAGTTAAGGTTGAACCCGAACAAGTGCACCTTCGGGGTGAGATCTGGTAAGCTAATGGGTTTCGTCGTGAGCGACAAAGGTATTCAAGTGGACCCTGCCAAGGTGAAAGCTATACAAGAGATGCCAGCTCCCAGAATAGAGAAAGAGGTCAGAGGCTTTCTGGGATGTCTAAACTACATTGCCCGATTCATCTCACACCTAACTGCTACTTGCGAGCCAATTTTCAAGCTACTGAAGAAAGATCAAGTGGTACGTTGGAATGATGAATGCCAAGCCGCTTTCGAAAGAATCAAAGAGTATCTCCAGGAGCCACCCATCCTGATGCCACCAGTTGAAGGGAGACCTCTGATCTTATACTTGACAGTACTTGACAACTCAATGGGGTGTGTGCTGGGTCAGCATGACAAGTCTGGCCGAAAAGAGCATGCTATTTATTACCTTAGCAAAAAGTTTACCGACTGTGAGACCCGATACTCACTGCTCGAGAAAACTTGCTGCACTTTGGCATGGGCTGCTCGCCGGCTGAGACAGTATATGCTGACTCACACTACTCTATTGATTTCAAATATGGATCCAATCAAGTATGTCTTCGAAAAGCCTGCCTTGTCCAGAAGAATAGCAAGATGGCATATGATCTTGACTGAGTATGACATCCAGTACACAACTCAAAAAGCAATCAAGGGAAGTGTATTGGCAGACCATTTGGCACATCAGGCAGTGGATGATTACCAATCTATGAACTTTGAATTCCCGGACGAGAATATCATGTTAATAACTGACTGTGAGACACCTGGACCGGATGAAGGACCTGAGGAAGGATCCCGATGGTCTATGTACTTTGATGGAGCTTCAAACGCTTTGGGTAATGGCATTGGCGTTGTGATCATATCTCCTAAAGGCTCTCATACTCCGTTTACCGCCCGACTATGTTTCAACTGCACCAATAATATGGCGGAGTATGAAGCGTGCATCATGGATCTTAGAGCAGCAATTGACCTAAGGATTAAGTTTCTGAGTGTCTTCGTAGATTCCTCTCTCGTGATCAGTCAGATCAAAGGCGAGTGGGATACGAAACACCCAAATCTTATTCCTTACAAGGAGTACGTGTTGACATTGCTTCCCCATTTCGAGGAGATAACCTTTGAACACTTCCCTAGAGAGGAGAATCAGTTAGCGGACGCGCTGGCTACGATGTCTTCTATGTTCAAAGTCAATTGGGACAACGAGGCTCCCCGGATCATTATTGAAAGATTGTATGAACCTGCACATTGCTGTGATCTTGAGACTGAAGAGGTAATAGAAAAGCCCTGGTATCATGAAGTGAAAAGGTATCTTGAAGCTCAGGAGTACCCCGAGGGTGCATCTGTTAATGATAAGAAGTTTCAGAGGAGGTTTGCGGAGAAGTTCTTCATCAGCAATGACATTCTTTACAGGCGTAACCATGATTCGACCTTACTGCGTTGTGTGGATAAGAGTGAAGCAGAAAGGATCATGGTTGAGTTACATGAAGGTACTTTCGGAACTCACTCCAGTGGACACACCATGGCAAAGAAAATCCTTCGGGCAGGATATTATTGGTCCACAATGGAAGCCGACTGTTATCAGCATTCTCGGACATGTCACAAGTGCCAGGTCTATGCTGACAAGGTGCACATACCTCCAGTTCCTCTGAACGTCTTGACGGCACCTTGGCCTTTTGCAATGTGGGGCATTGATATGATCGGCGAGATCAGACCTACGGCATCCAACGGGCATCGTTTCATCCTGGTAGCGATTGATTACTTTACGAAGTGGGTTGAAGCAGCTTCTTTTGCTACTGTAACCAAGAACGTCGTGGCACGGTTCATTCGGCACAATCTGATTTGTCGATACGGTGTACCAGAGAGGATCGTTACGGACAATGGCACCAATCTCAACAACAAGATGATCACTGAGCTCTGCGAGCAATTCAAGATACAACATCATAACTCTTCTCCCTACCGGCCGAAGATGAATGGGGTTTTCGAAGTGGCTAATAAGAATATTAAGAAGATTGTGCAGAAGATGACAGTGACATACAAAGATTGGCACGAGATGTTACCATTCGCTCTCCATGGGTACCGTACCTCAACGCAGACGTCAACAGGGGCAACACCCTATTCCTTGGTATATGGCATGGAGGTAGTCTTGCCTATTGAAGTTCAGATACCCTCTCTTAGAATCATGAAGGATGCAGGTTTGAGCGAAGATGACTGGATTCAGACCCGACTTGATCAACTGAACCTAATCGACGAAAAGATACTCACTGCTATTTGTCATGGTCAGACGTACCAAAAACGAATGATCAAGGCATTTAACAAGAAAGTCAGATGACAAGAGTATGAAGTTGGGGATCTGGTAATCAAGCGCATTATCTTACCTCAAGGTGATCCCAGGGGCAAATGGACCCCTACTTATGAAGGGCCATTTGTGGTTAAGAACATTTTCTCAGGAGGAGCTATGATTCTAACCACCATGGATGGTGACGACCTTCCTCACCCCGTCAATGCGGACATAGTGAAAAGATACTACGCATAATCAAATACCCGCTAGGTTGACTGGCCTAGGCAAAAATAAGGGCTTCCCGGCGAACCAAAAGGGTTCGGGCAAAAATAAGGGATGAAAATGAAAAAATCTGTACACCCGACTAGTCGAAAACCTGAAAAGGCGGCTTGGGCAAAAAATGGGTATCCCGGTGGACTGAAAACCCGAAAGGGCGGTCCAGGAAAAAGTTAGGGATTAAAGCGTAACACTATGTCTCATTGGATCACCTCGCATCCAGACTTCGGTATCGACTATCAAGCTCGGACGACACTAATCAATCAGATTCATCTTCAACTAAGCAGCAAAGTGATGAGATGCTTGAAGATATAAAGGCAATAGTAGAGTTGGAACCCAGTGGGATTATTCACATAGCTGTTTTGTTTCCTTTTCACAAATTGTATAAATTCTATTTGTTCGGCGGCGTTCTCTTACTAGGACGTCAGCCTCTTGTACAAAAACGCCTATTTTCAGGCCAAACTTCAAAATCAATACAAATTCATTTTCAAAAATTTCAAGCTGTTTTTCCTTTATCTGTTTTGTTTTGCAAAGAACGTCCAATGTTCATTTTTGATATATGCATTTGACATTAATTGCTGATCATGAATATTTACATGCGAAACGAAAGATGAGTTACGGGTAATAATAGAAACAGGGGCAAATAAGAATTTCCCGAACTGTACAAGTTGCTCTGTCCACCAGGTACCAGGGTACATCCAGCCGAAGAATATGGCTAAGATACCTTCACTCCCCGCAGAGTAAGACAGTAATGATAGCTCTCTCAGTTGAGACTTGCAACTATGGATGAATCAGCAATACTCTCCCCAAGCAGAGTTAGTCTACCATCAGCACTAAAAAGGTTTGGTATCCCCAGAAGGTCTTAATATTTCTCAGTGGAGTATAAAGATATTCCCTAGCAAGCATAAAATCATCCCCAGCGAAGTTTTTTCCTTTCACAAACAGGAATTCAATCCTAAACAGATTCAATATCACCAGCAACGGTAATCCATCCCCAGCGGAGTTCATCATTAAAATCCCCAACAGAGCTTATCAACGGAACCCCCAGCGGAGTTTATCGTTAAAATCTTCAGCAGAACATCCCTTCCCCACAGAGTAATTCCCCTCAGAGTAATCTCTTCATGAGTCTATTCCTCAACTGAGTTCTCTTCTCCTGCAGGTTTATCCTCACAATCATCTTCGTCCACCATCCCTGGCGGAAGCAAAGCATTCAACTTTATTCTCCAGCAGCTCTGGGATTTATTTTCCCCATCTAGGACATCGCATGTCCATACATCATGATACATGCATATACGCATCATACCATACAATCTCATTTATATTGAGAACATCATTGTTTGACCCATATCATGCATTGCATAAGACTAACCTTTACCTTTCAGGAAAGATACAATCAAAATTCAAGTTATGAAGCCCGGATACGACCGGATAATATCTTGATTTCTACAGCATATTGTGAAGACTGGATTACGACTGGATGACGATATCAGACTACCGCGAAGCCTGGATTACGACCAGATAGTAAGATCTATCAAAAGTAAGCTATGAAGCCCGGAGAACGACCGGATAATAGTTTATTCCCCAGTGAGCCATGAAGCTCGGATTACGACCGGATAGCAGCTCAGTAAGCACCATGAAGCCTGGATTCGACCAGATAGTGGTATATCATAAACACAAGCCGTGAAGCCCGGATAATAGCTCAGCAAGTTATTGTGAAGCCTGGATTACGACCAGAAAGCAATACAAGACCATGAAGCCTGGATTACGACTAGATAATGGTAGAGGATGTTGTGAAGACTGGATTATGACGAGATAGCAACCAAGAGTACTACGAAGCCTGAAGTACGACCAGATAGTGGTATACCTTTAATAAAAATTATGAAGCCCGGGTACGACTGGATAGTATCTTGATTCCTCCGAACACCATGAAGCCTGGATTTCGACCAGATAGTGGTATGATACATCGTGAAGCTTGGATTACGACCAGATAGCGTTAAGGGACACTGTGAAGCTTGGATTACGACCAAATAGCAGTCTACCCAGCCAGTTACTATGAAGCCCGGATTCGACCGGATATTAGTAAACCAAACTGTCAAAGGGAAGACCGGATGCGACCGGATAACCACTTGATTTGTTCTGAAGCCTGGATTTCGACCAGATAAGAAATGAGGTATTGTGAAAATTGGATTCGACCAGATAGCGGTACAAGACACTGTGAAGCTTGGATTCCGACCAAATATCAGTTTACATAGACAGTTACTAAGAAGCCCGGAGTCGGCCGGATATTAGTGTGTCCTAAATTTAAGTTGAAGCCCGGATGCGACCGGAAAACCACTTGATTTGTTCTGAAGCCTGGATTTCGACCAGATAAGAAGTGAGAAATTGCAAAGCCTGGATTACGACCGGATAGCAAGTTTAATCTCATCTCCCCAGTAAGTCACTGTAAAGCCTGGATTGAGACCATATAGTAGTCGGTTTTATCACTATGAAGCCTGGTTTGCGACCAGATAGTAGTTCACTCTCACCTCTTCAACAGAGATGATTCCCCAGTAGAATAACGGACGACCAAAGCTCCTAAAGTTCTACTTCTCCTAAGACAAAGAACAACATTCCCCAGCGGAATCTCCCTCAACAACAGGTATACAAGCTCTCACTAAGGAATCTCTTACGCGATCGACACCCCTTCGGATGGCATCGTTAAGCCCATCTCCCATCGTCCATCTCCAAATGGCATCTGTAAGCCCATTCCCGACATCACAAGGCAATTACTACTTCATGCGAGTGCAAATTTCTGGGCACTCTAGTGTTTAATCATCTTCCACCTTCAGATCACGAAAGGCCGGAACGCCAATCTATATCCTCGGGTTTAAGAAGATTGAACAGGGGCAACTGTTGTACCCCAAAATTTGCCCTCCCATATTTCTCAAGACATGTCAAGAATCATCTCCAAGTTGTTCAAGATGGCTCAAGAGTTGGACAGTCAAATCACCTCCTAAGGCAGTCAACCTCAAAATTAGGGTTTTGTGTTGCATCAAGGACCTTGCATCCAAATGGTCTCAAATGCTCACCAATGTCCTAATATGTTCTCAAGTTCATCCATGTCAAATTTCAAGCCTTGCAGAGGAAGTTTGGTCAGTCAATTGCTCAAGAGGTCCAAAAATCGACTGTGCTAGGGCAAAAGTCAACTATGACCTATGGACAGTCAAACCTCAAGATTTTTTGCCAACATTCTCATTTTGAAGGATAATTCATCATTTTATCAAGGGTTGATCATGATTCATCAAGGATTGCTCAAGATTCATCAAGATTCAAAAGTTGCTAAATTAGGGTTTTGTAGAAAAAGTCAACTCAACTTTGACCAAGCATAACTTTCTCATACTTTATGAGAAATGACCCATACAAAGCTCATTTTGAAGAGGATGCAATTTCCTACAATCCATCTTCACACCCCAAGATCAAGAAATGCTCTCACAAGAAGTTACAAATTTGGACATTATAGGTCATTTTTGAAAGTCAACAAAAACACCTTCTTTGCCTAAGCTTATAACTTGAGGACATCTCAAGGTTTCTAAAAAGTCCAAGAACACTTCCAAAAGTTCAAAATTGAAGAAGTTATGCATTGGTGAAGTTGGGCATTTTTCCAAAATTGCCAAAAGTCAACTATCCTCAAAACTCCATTTTTTTACAAAAGGGCCCACTTTTTTCCACTTGATTTGGTCTTGTCACACCACACACGTGTCCCATCTTCAATTTCATGCCCATTCATTAATTTTCTATTTTATTTAATTTTTATTGATTTAATTCATTTTAAATCAATATTAATTCAAATAAAATCCAAAAATTGATGGAATGAGATCTTTGTGATCATTACAGCTTTCAAATATCATGATTCACATAATCAAATTCGTATCAAGCTTTGTTATGCACAAAAAATCAGATTTGGTACAAATTTGGAAAGTTTATCAATGTTGATCATATCAAATCCCAAACCTTGAATTCACATGGATTACAAGCCCAACTCTTGACCTAATTCATTCCCATATACACACACAAGTTGTACACATTGAGAACATGACCTGAAACTGCAAGAAACAGCCAGACAAAACTTGAGAAAAAGCTTGAAAACTTTGAATCTAAAATCAATATTAGAGCACGATTCAGTCCAAAATCTCAACATAGCCTTCTTGCCTGACATTCACTGAAGCCAAAGGGATCAAAATTAAGCCTTGAAGCAGTCCCAAACTCGCTGTAAGTGTCCACGAACATAGCTCTAAACATGGAATCATGAATCCATGTTCTTGCATCTTTTTGCCATTTTTTTGTACAATCATGCTTAACGTCAAATTTCCAACATGTCTGCATTATTCAATTTTATTTTCATGGCCTATAACCTTAGATCCGAAGCTAGGGTTCGTGTTCTTGTTTTTTAGGCATTTTTTATACAGGCAAAATCAAGGCAAACCATGGCTATAGTTGTGTTCAGGGAAGCAAGACGAACACGATGATGGTCTTAGCTGGCGTTTACATGGCCTAGGATGAATGTTTGAAACATCCTATGAATCTTCCTGCGGATAAAACTCCGCAGGTAAATAACCAGGGATTTGTTGAAGAAGACGACCACGCTTCCTCTCCCAGTTGGCTAGTTCAAAAGTTACGCGCTTTTATTTTTTTTATTCAGGCATAGTTGATTGTTGTGCATATAATGATCATTGTTTATCCTATTAACAAAAAGAACCAATAGCTCAACTGGCAAGGCGTTAGTGCATGATCCACTGGGACCTGGGTTTGAATCCTAGGTCCCCCAAAACCTTTGTTTAATTTTTCTTCAGGTATTCTCATGCAACGCCTAAAGTGTAGTACACCATATGCCTCAAAGATCCACCTGCCAGATGGCCTGCAAATCAAATCCAATGGCTCAAATGGAACATCCACCATGGACTCTAGTCAACAAGCATGCATTGGATGGGCAAATTCAAACAAGGCTTGGACGTATTGGGCCTCAGAAATGCTGATTCCACTCCCAGATTGGGCCCAGTACCCCCCCCCCCCCCCCTTGGTTATTTATTTTCTTTTAACATTTTATTTATTTACTTGATTTATTTTTATTAATTAATTACTAATCAAAATAATTAATATTTTCCTAATAAAATCAGAAAACATAAAAAATATTATTTTTATTAATTTCATTATTTTTGTAAATAAATAATTTAATTGACTTAGTTTTTTAATTAGGTATAATTTTAACATTTTTGTCATAAATTAAAATTAATTAGAATATTAGGTTTTAATAATTTTAAATCATTTTTATTTTTATTTCCTTAAATATTCAAAAACCCAAAAAATATATTTTTTATTTAATTAATTAATTAACTTAGATTTAATTTCCATTTAATTCAAAATAACAAAAATCTTCTCTTTAAATAAAAAAGGGGTCAAAACCCTAAAAATGCGCCGATCTAATTTTCTCGCACGCGTCTTATTTTTATCCAATATTGTAATTGCTTCCAGTATGTAATAGTTTCAATAGGACTTTTAATTATTTATCACTTTTATTTACTTTCCGCAATTTAAATTAAAGGGTTTGTCTTTGGCGATGTAAATACCCGACGCCATGTAATAGTTTAGATTTACTTTCCGCAAATTTAATTTCTGTAACTATTAACTGTCAGATGTTTGATAACTAGGCAATGCATGACAAGATCAATCTTTAACCTAAAATCAACATAGCTCACCCATAACATATACAGATAAAATTAACCAAAATAACACATTCGCACATGCGCACTCTTAGGGTACACCTCACTTGGTTGCCTCGAACGTGGTCATTGAGTATAGGAAGTTTTAGAGGTCTCCCTCTTGTCCAAAGATCATAGTTGCCTCGAAACGGTTGCCTCGGAAAAATGATCTAGGATATTAGGGTTACCGCTAAGGCGTCCTAACATTGCTTTAGTGACCACACGTCCCTTAATCGAATTGACCCGAAAACTCCAACGACGATGCTACCTACTCCTCAATAGTGGGATAGCATTGTCTAAAGGACATTAGCACAGTTTAATTCCTTTTTCGAGTAGGTAGATGGTTCTTAAGTACTTGCTCCTTTTAAAAACAAAACAAAACTTTTTGCACTTACACTCTCTTCAAAACAAAAACTCTTTTCAAACCTACAAACACAAAGAAAAGCAAACTTTTGAAAACACAATGAGTAAGTACCTAAGAGCCCGTGGATAACCACGGATAGAAAGGGTGCTAACACCTTCCCTTTCTATAATCTACCTCCCGAACCCGAGAAATATCTCAAAAAGGAATTTTTCTGTGCTTTTGTCCTTTCCTTGTTGGATAAAATAAAAGACGGTGGCGACTCTTGCTTACCGCGACATTTTGTGAAAACAAACGCAAAACGCGAACCAGCATTCCAAAACAGTCAGTTCTCATTCCCACCGATCACAGATACCTAGGCCTGCAGTTGCTCCACAATGCAACAATCAACAAAGGACGGAAAGACCACAACGACAGTTTACCCAGATCAATATGACATTGGCTGAAGTTCTACCCCATCTGCTGAGATCCAACTTGGCAACCTTGAAAGAGGCTCCCAAGAATTCGAACACCACATCTCCCTGATATAACCCAAATGCTCGGTGTGCCTACCATTCTAAGAGTCCATGCCACGATACCAATGACTGCTGGGCTCTGAGAAATAAGGTACAGGATCTGATCGAAGCCAAAGAGATTGAGTTCGATGCTCCGGAAAAGCCCAACGTCATAACTGCTCCCATGCCTAAGTACGATCGTGGAGTTAATGTTGTGGATACCGATCTGTTTTTGACCTTGGTGGATGAAGTCTCTACTCCTCTTATGACGGTTAAGAAGAATTTGTTGTCGGTCGGTTTATTTCTGGGTTGTGGTGAAAGTTGCCACATGTGTTCATTTCTACCTTCTGGTTGCCATTTGCTGAAGTCAAGTGTTCAACACCTGATGGACATCAAGGAAATTCTATTCGAGAAAACTTTGATTCCCGTTGTTCCATTTGAAGACGTTGCTATTATAACCATTTCCGCCAATCCTTCCAAGGTCTCCTCGAGAAGACCTGTTAGGATTAAATCTGTTCCAAGAGTCACTCCGCTAATAATCACTGTTCCTGGTCCTGTCCCGTATGCCTCGGACAAAGCTGTCCCCTGGCATTATGGTGCTGATGTGTACTATCATGGCATCAAACAAGATCCAAAAAATGAAGAGGCTGATCCTAATGTTAGTAACATTGTCAGGACCAGCAAGGTTACCCGAAGTGGAAGGGTTTTCTCTCCCGAGATTTCCCCGAAGACTGTTAATAGGCCTATTGTTATTCCGTTTGCTACTCCTGTTGGTACATCAACTACTACTCCTGTGCTTACTCCAATTATCACTCCCACCGTCGAGTCATCTGGGACCCGAGGCAAAAAAGTTATAGGTGAACCTGCCCGGACGGAGGCACCTAGAAAAATTATTGTGGAAGCCTCTAAGCAAGAGATAGAGGAAATACTGAAAATAATCAAAAAGAGCGACTACAATATGGTCGAGCATCTGGGGCAGACCCCCTCAAAAATATCCATGTTGTCCCTGTTGTTGTGCTCTGAGGCCCATGCGAAGGCTTTGATTGCATTCCTCAAAACTTCGCATGTGCCGCAAGAGACCTCAGCTGATCAATTCAAAGATTGTGTGGCCAGCCTGACTGCTGACAATGGGCTGGGTTTTTCAGATGCAGACTTGACACTAAAGGAGAGGAAGCATAATGATTCTCTACATGTATCGATTGAATGTAGGGGCACCACTATGGCTCATGTGTTGGTAGATACTGGGTCTTCGTTGAATGTTCTGCCTAAGAAGGCATTGGATTGGTTGGTTTGTGAGGACTTGACTTTAAAGCCTAGTAACATTGTGGTGAGGGCTTTCGATGGATCGAATAGAATGGTGCATGGGGAAGTGGACATCCCTGTCAAAGTAGGTTCCCATACTTTTGAGTCCACTTTCTATGTAATGGACATCCGGCCGTCATACTCTTGTTTTTTGGGTCGTCCTTGGATCCATGAAGTTGGGGAAGTTACTTCTACACTGCACCAAATGCTGGAGTACCCAGTAAAAAGGAAGATTGTTACTGTGCGTGGTGAGGAGGAGTATATGGTGATCCGCCTCAATTCCTTCAGGTATGTAGAGATGGACGGGGAATTCATAGAGACTCCTTGCCATAACTTTGAAGAGGTTCCCCAGATCTTGGCATCGGCTGAAACTACTACCAACAAACCTCCTCTGAAGATGGCTTCCCTCAAAGATGCCAGAGCAGTGGTTGAAGAAGGTGGGTATACCAATTGGGGACAACTCCCTGATTTTACTCACAAAACTGACAAGTTTGGTTTGGGCTTTACTTCAGGAGCTCAAAGGGTTGTTCGACGCGCTCGGGCTGGAGGACCTCCCCTACGCATCAGCAATCGGGGAATCAATGCCATTGAAGATAGCGAGGAAGACTCTGACATTGACAGCTGGATCTACACAACTACCAATGGTGGACCGAGTAACTGTATGGCTAGGGACTTTATACCAGTCTCTTTTATTCCGCAGTAATTCTCTTACTTGTTTTGAGATTTGTAATAAACAATTTAAATTCTACAACTTTGTGTCTTGCCCGAGGCACATTGGCTATGTTTGTGAGGGCTATTATTTGTCATTTCATATATCATCAATAAAACATTTGACGTTCCTTGCATACAAATTTTGTGCTCTTTGTTTTTCTTTTATGTTTTCACTTTATCAAAAAAGTTATGCTCTTACACACACTCACGTATCATATTGTAGATCCATATGCACTCTGGATCCCATTGATAACAGCCCTACTACTGTCTGTTATGACTCTGAAAATCCGATCAACCAAGCCGAAGACGAAGGTAAGGATGATTGTGAGGTGCCTGGAGAACTTGCAAGACTATTACAGCAGGAAGAAAGGGCTATACAGCCTCATGAAGAGCCGGTTGAGACGATAAACCTGGGCACGGAGGTAGACAGAAAAGAAGTCAAGATCGGCGCAAATCTGGAAGTTACGATCAAACAGTGGTTGATACAAATGTTGCACGACTAGGTTGAGATCTTCGCATGGTCATATGAAGACATGCCTGGTTTAGACACTGATATTGTGGTTCATCGTCTTCCAACCAAAGAAGACTGTCCTCCGGTTAAACAAAAGGTCCACCGTATGCGCCCTGAAATGTCATAAAAGATCAAGGCAGAGGTCATGAAGCAGTTCGACGCAGGGTTCTTAGCTGTCACCTCCTATCCACAGTGGGTTGCTAACTTCATTCCGGTACCTAAGAAGGACGGTAAGGTACGGATGCGTGTGGATTACAGAGATCTGAACAGGGCAAGCCCCAAGGATGACTTCCCGCTTCCTCACATTGATGTTCTGGTTGACAACACCGTGCAACACAAAATTTTCTCCTTCATGGATGGTTTCTCTAGCTACAACCAGATCAAGATGGCTCCCGAAGACATGGAGAAGACAACCTTCGTCACACAGTGGGGCACCTTCTGTTACAAGGTGATTCCTTTCGGGTTGAAGAATGCTGGGGCAACTTATCAGCGCGCCATGGTCTCTTTGTTCCATGATATGATTCATCACAAGATCGAAGTTTATGTTGATGACATGATAGCCAGGTCTCAAACCGAGGAAGAGCACCTTGATCATCTACAAAAGTTGTTCGACAGGTTGAAGATATACAAGCTGAGGTTGAATCCGAACAAGTTCACCTTCGAGGTAAGGTCTGGTAAACTTCTGGGTTTCATTGTCAACGACAAAGGCATCCAAGTAGACCATGTGAAGGTGAAAGACATACAAGAGATGCCAGCTCCCCGTACAGAGAAGGAGGTTAGAGGTTTCTTAGGACGCTTGAATTATATTTCCAGGTTCATTTCACATTTGACTGCTCTTGCAAGCCCATCTTCAAGCTTCTGAAGAAAGATCAAGTGGTAAAGTGGAATGATGAATGCCAGACCTCTTTCGAAAGAATCAAGGAATGCCTACAAGAACCGCCGATTCTGATGCCTCCGGTTGCAGGAAGGCCTTTGATATTGTACTTAAAAGTGCTAGACAATTCAATGGGGTGTGTGCTGGGGCAGCATGATGAGTCTGGTCGAAAAGAGCACGCAATATACTACCTTAGCAAAAAGTTTACTGACTGTGAGACAAGATACTCACTACTCGAGAAAACTTGTTGCGCTTTGGCATGGGCTACTCGCCGACTAAGACAGTATATGCTGACCCACACTACTTTGTTGATATCTAAGATGGATCCGATCAAATACATCTTCGAGAAACCTGCTCTCTCCGGAAGAATAGTAAGATGGCAGATGATCTTAACCGAGTACGATATACAATATACAACCTATAAAGCAATCAAGAGGAGTGTATTGGCTGATCATTTGGCTCATCAGGCCGTGGATGACTACCAGTCCGTGAATTTTGAATTCCCGGATGAGAATATTATGCTGGTGACTGACTACGAAGAACCTGGACCGGATGAAGGACCCGAGGAGGGATCCCGATGGACTATGTGTTTTGACGGAGCTTCGAACGCACTGGGTAATGCATCGGTGCTATAATCATATCTCCTGAGTGCTGTCATACTCCTTTCACCACCCGACTATGTTTCAACTGCACTAATAACATGGCAGAGTATGAAGCCTGGTAATAAGTCAGATCAAAGGCGAATGGGATACGAAACATCTGAATCTCATCCCATACAAAGAGTACGTATTGACATTGCTCCCACACTTTGAGGAGATAACTTTTGAACATTTCCGGCGGGAGGAGAACCAGTTAGCGGACGCGCTAGCTACCACTTCTTCTATATTCAAAGTTAGGTGGGACAATGAAGCTCCCCAAATCACCATTGAGAGGTTGGATGAACCAGCACACTGCTGTGAAATTGATACCGAAGAGGTGGCAGACAAACCCTGGTTTCACGAAGTCAAAAGGTATCTCGAGGCTTGAGAGTATCCCGAAGGGGCATCTATCAATGATAAGAAGTTTCTGAGAAGGTTCGCTGCAAAATTCTTTCTCAGTAATGGAGTCCTCTACAAGCGCAATCATGACTCTACATTACTACGGTGTGTAGACAATGGTGAAGCAGAGAGGATCATGATAGATCTACATGAAGGTACCTTCGGAACCCATTCCAGTGGACATACTATGGCTAAGAAGATCCTACGGGCAGAATATTACTGGTCCACTATGGAAGTCGATTGTTATCAGCACTCTCGAACTTGTCATAAGTGCCAAATCTATGCTGATAAGGTGCATGTGCCTTTGATTCCCTTAAACGTCTTAACAGCTCCGTGGCCCTTTGCAATGTGGGGCCTCGAAATAATCGGAGAAATCAGGCCAATTGCTTCCAATGGACATCGCTTCATTCTAGTGGCCATTGATTACTTCAGGAAGTTGGTTGAGGCGGCCTATTTTGCTACGATAACCAAGAACATCGTGGCGCGGTTTTTCCCGACATAATATGATTTGTCTATATGGTGTGCCAGAGAGAATTATTACTGACAATGGTACGAATCTTAATAACACAATGATCACCAAGCTCTGTAAACAGTTCAAGATACAGCATCATAACTCTTCTCCCTATAGGTCGAATATGAATGGCGTTGTTGAGGCGGCTAACAAGAACATCAAGAAAATTGTACAGAAGATGATGGTGACGTACAAAGACTGTTATGAGATGTTACCATTTGCTCTTCATGGATACCGTACCTCAGTGCGGACGTCGACAGGGGAAAACTCAGAAGTCCAGATACCTTCTCTCAGAATTATGAAGGATACGGGTTTGAACAAAGATGACTGGATCCAAACTCGGCTTGATCAGCTAAATCTAATCTATGAAAAGAGACTTACTGCTATCTGTCATGGTCAGACGTATCAAAAGCAAATGATCAAGGCTTTTAACAAGAAAGTTAGGCGTCAAGAATATCAAGTCGGGGATCTAGTGATCAAGCACATCATACTGCCGCAAGGTGATCCCAGGGGCAAATGGACTCCCACATACGAAGGGCCATTTATGGTTAAGAACATTTTCTCGGGTGGAGCTATGATTCTAACCACCATGGACGGTGACGACCTTCCTCACCCTGTCAATGCAGACATAATGAAAAGATATTACGCCTAATTAAAAGACCCGCTAGGTTGACTGGCCTAGGCAAAAATAAGGGCTTCGCGGAGAACCAAAAGGGTTCGGGCAAAAGTAAGGGATGAAAATGAAAAAATATGTACACCCGGCAAGCCGAAAACCTGAAAAGGCGGCTTGGGCAAAACAGGGTATCCCGGTAGACTGAAAACCAGAAAGGGCAGTCTAGGAAAAAGTCAAGGATGTAAAGCGTATCACTATGTCTCATTGGATCATCTCGCGGCCAGACTTCGGTATCGACCATCAAGCTCGGACGACACTAATCAATCTAATCAACTTCGGACAAACAACAAAGTGATGAGACGCTCGAAGACATATGGGCAATAGCAGAGTTGGACCCCATGGGATTGTTTCACATAGCTGTTTTCTTTTAACACAAATTGTATAACTTCTATTTTTACGGAGGTGTTCTCTTACTAGAACGCCAACCTCCTTGTATAAAAAACGCCTATTACAGGCCAACTTCAAAAATCAATACAAAATCATTTTCACAAGAAACTTCGAGTTGTTTTTCTTTTTCTGTTTTGCTTGGCAAGAACGTCCAATGATTTATTTTTGACATATGCATTTGAATATGATTGTTGCTCATAAATATTTACATAAGAAACAAAAAGACAATTACTCGTAATTCCAGAAATAGGGGCAAAAACAAGAAGTGTCAAACCCGACAGTTACTCTGCCTAGTAGGTATCGGGACAAAGATAGCTTTGGAGCATAATCATCAGTGCACACACTCCCTACAGAGTAAAGATATTCAGAAGCATTGATGTTAGCTTTCTTGAAACAGGAAGTAACCTTCCCAGCCAGGGTCATTCAGAAACCCGACAGCTATATCCCCCAGCCAAATTTCATAATCACGAGCGGGTCAGTAAATTTTATCTCCCAAGCAAAGTTTATTTCTCTAGATATAGAAGCTCAATCCTCGACAGAGCTCATTACTTCAGCTACAGAAATTCACTTTCCAAGTCGTCTCCTGCAGAGTTATCCTCGAACAGAATCTTTCTCCGACAGAATGTTCAAAGGGCAAATCTCTAACATAGTCATTTCTGTTCACCATCCCCGGCGGAAGTAGAATGACCATAATTCTCTAACAATCAGGAATGCTATATTCTCCAGCAGCAGTCAGGAATTTATTTTCCCAAGACTCAGACATACCCCAATAGCATTTCATGTACATACATCATGACATATGCATACATATCACAAACAGCATAATCTCATTTATTCTGAAAACATCATCCCACCATGCATTTCATGCATCGCATATAATTAACCCTGCTATCTTTTCAGGAAAGACAATTATCTTCAATAAATCCAGCAGTTATACAGGTCACATCTGTAGACGACTAATGGAAACTCAGTTCCCGAAACCAAACGGGTCAACTAATCTACATTATCATTCCTAAGTAACCCTACTATCCAGGTTCCTTCTCATAAGCCCTACTATCCAGGCTCTCATCCCGAAGTAACCCTACGATCCAAGTTCCTTCTCATAGCCCTACTATCCAGGCTTTCATTTTGAAGTAACCCTACTATCCAGGTTCCTTCTCATAAGCCCTATTATCCAGGCTTTCATCCTGAAGTAACCCTACGATCCAGGTTCCTTCTTATAGCCCTACTATCCAGGCTTTCACCTCGAAGTAACCCTACGATCCAGGTTCCTTCTTATAGCCCTACTATTCAGGCTTTCATTTCGAAGTAACCCTACTATCCAGGTTCCTTCTCATAAGCCCTACTATCCAGGCTCTCATCCCGAAGTAACCCTACTATCCAGGTTCCTTCTCAAAGCCCTACTATCCATGCTCTCATCCCAAAGTAACCCTACTATCCAGTTTCCTTCTCAAAGCCCTACTATCTAGGCTCTCATCCCGAAGTAACCCTACTATCCAGGTTCCTTCTCAAAGCCCTACTATCCAGGCTCTCATCCCGAAGTAACCCTACTATCCAGGTTCCTTCTCATATCCCTACTATCCAGGCTTTCATTTTTAAGTAACCCTACTATCCAGGTTCTTTCCCTCTTATCTCCAGACAACAGTTTACAATATTGTAAGACCTGGACTTAACTAGATACGGTCGATTTCACACTTTCCTAGTAAGTCGTTGTGCAGTCGGGAACCTGACCAGATATGTAGGTTACTTCCATCTCCTAAATCAAGAATTAACTCCCCAGTAGAATAATGGACAACCGAAGCTCCTAGACTCAATTTCCCAAGACGTAAATCAACTTTTCTCGGTGAAGTCCTCCTCAGCGGCAGGTACAGGAATTCTCGCAAAGGAATCTCTTATGCAACTGATATATTTTCTGAATGGCATCTTTAAGCCCATCTCCGACAATTCTTTGTCGACTCCCAAATGAAATTTTTAAGCCCATTCCCGATATCACCAATCACCAGGCACTGCATGCGAGTGCAAATTTCTGGGCACTCTAGTGTTCAATCATCTTCCACCTTCAGATCACGAAAGCCATACCAAGCGAATCTACATCCTCAGGTTTAAGATGATTGAACAGGGGCAGATGTTGTACCCCAAAATTTTCCCTCCCATTTTATTCAATATATGCTCATTAAGACCCTCAACTTGCTCAAAGATGCTCAAGAGGTGACCAGACAAACTCTCTCCTAAAGCAATGAATCTCCAACTAGGGTTTCCATTTTTATAAAGAAGAGTGAGCTCTAAAGGCTTCATATGCTCTCCATGGTCCTAATATGTCCTCAAGACCCTCCATGTCAAATTTCAAGCTTTGCACAAGAGGTTTGCTCAGTCAACTACTTAGATGCTTGAGAATCGACTATATTAGGTCAAAAGTCAACTGTGGCCCACATACAAACAAACTTCAAGATTTTTCGTCAACATCAACATTTTGAAGTGATATCCATCATTTGATCAAGGGTTGACCATGATTCCCCAAGGAATTCTCTTAATTCATCAAAAGTCAAAAGTTGCTAAATTAGGGTTTCTCAAGAAAAGTCAACCAAACTTTGATCAAGCATAACTTTCTCATACTTTATCAGATATTTCTCATCCAAGGCTCATTTTGAAGTGATTTCAATTCCCTACAACTCGTCTTCAGCCCTCAAGTTCAAAAAATACACTCATAAAAAGATATGAATTTCTACATTATAGGTCCTTTTGAAAAGTCAACAAAAATACCTTTTGGGTCAAAGCTTCTTACATGAACATGGAAGACTCAATTGAAATGATAACAAAAGGTTTGTTTAGGGGACATCCTAAGCTTTCTAAAAAGTCCAAGATAACCTCTCTAGGGTTAAAATTGGAAGAGTTATGCATTGTCAAAATTGACCATTTTTGGAAAATTGCCAAAAGTCAAATGTGCTCAAAAATGTATTTTTTTCCAAAAGGGCCTAGCATTTTAGGTTTGTATCTTGTTAAGGACATGGTTCACGACCCAAATCAGCAGCCATATCTTATTTTCTCTATTTATTTATTTTATTTTGATTTTTATTTATTAAAAATCACATTAAATCAAACAAATAACAAAAAATATCAAAGATTGTTTTGATGATCTGATTTTGATGAAGATCAAATCTAATTGAGCTGGCCTAATCAAGCCAAATCGAATCAAGGCAAAAAAGGCATGATTTGGTCAAGTTTGGAATGAAATAATATGGCTTAAAAACCAAAGATTTTATCCATCAATTCTCAAGATTGGATCTAAAATTGTTACCCTAATTCTTCATACTACATATAATGAACAAAAACAAGGCAAGAGAACAAGGTTTGCAGTCGTGAAAACAGAGAAAGAAACTTGAATTTTTTGGCAAAAAGTGGTGATTCGTTTTCTCATATAGAGGGTGATTCAGGCCATTCCAAAGCTTCCAATCGCTTCCTGGACATCTCTTGGAGCTAACACAATTCATTGCAAGCATTCCCAAGCCCAGAACCGTCCCCTAGGCTCCATACGGTTTGCATCTTTTCTCAAAATCGTTTACGATAATCCTTGCATCTTAGGCATGTTTGAATGATATATTTGTGATTGTTAACATATTTGCAACATGTTGGGATAATTTAATTGATGTTTTGATGCATATACTGATGTTTGCCATGGCTAGGGTTTAAGAAGCCATTTTGGGGCTTCTCTATACAGGTGAAATTAGGCCAAGAAAGTGATGCCATGATACTCGTGAGATCAAGACGAGTTTATGGGTGCACTTAGGATAAATTTATCAATTGTTGTATGGATTTTTGAAGTTTGTAGGTTTTTGGCTATGGAGCTTTGACCGTAAGTATAGATCTGGTACCTAAGACGACGAACAAGGAAGAAGATGATGAGTTGTCACCCTCCCACTGGACCATTTGAATAATCACGCATTTTTTTGGACCATCCACGTTGTTTTACATATTATGCTTTAATGTTATTATTATAAAAACTAAACAGCGTAGCACAGATGGCAGGGGAAGCGTGGAACGAGTAGAAGGACATGGGTTTGATCCCAGGTCCCAACATTTTCTTTATTTTCTCAACATGTAATTGCAGATCCCATACGTTCCAAAGTCTGATGTCCATCATGCGCCTCATTGATCCAACCACTAGATCGTTGCCAACGCAGATCCAATGTTCAATCCAAGGAGAGATCATGGTGCACCTTCCAAGCGTGTCAACACAGGATCTGGCACAGGATTGGGCTCAGTGTGCATTGGGCCTAACAAAAATCAGAAGTGCACCCCCTGGTTTGCTTATGCGCATGCCCAATTTCTTACTCTTTTCTATTTTAATTCTTTTTCTCTTTATTTATTAATTTTGTTTTTTTTAATAATTAAAAAAAATCATATATTTTTTTTATTTAATAAAAAAAAATCATAAAAAACTTCAAAAATTTATATTTTTTATAATTTTTTATTAATTAATTAGTTTAATTAAATTAGGGTAATTTAATGTTTTTTATTATAATTCAAAATAATTAGAATGAGGGTTGACTTTATACTTAACCTAATTTTTCCTTAAAAACAACATAAATATTTTCTTAAATTAGATTTTTAGGTCGCCAAGTTATTTCTCGCATTTAATTTGTCGCGCGCTTTGGATTTTCCTTTTTATTATTATTTGTAAATGCTCTGAGTTTGTAATAGATTTAAATAGGGTTTCAATTCCGCATTTTATTTTCAGTCAAAATAATTATGTATCTGCCCAAAGCCATGTAATAGCTAAGACTCTAATTTCCCGCATTTTAATTTCCGCAAATTATAAACTGCCTAGATGTATGTATAGGATTGCATGAAAAGACAAACTGAAATTAAAACAGTAGAAAACCCTAATTGTGCAAAGATAATTAATGAAAAAAATACACTTGCACATGCTCACTCCTAGGGTTTACTCCACTCTGATTGTCTTCGGTAAATGGTCATGAAGTATAGGAAATGTTAGTGGTTATCCTTTAGTCTCAAAAGATCTAAAATGACCCAATCGGATGTTGCCTCGGAAAAAGATCTTTAAGGCTTTAGGATGATTACTAAAATTTCCTAACATTGCTTTTGTGATCGTATTTGTCCCATTCAAACGTCCCTTAAAACTCCAATGACGGTGCTACCTATTCCTTAATAATAGGATAGCGTTGTCTAAAGGAAAACGAATAGACTTTTTTCGAGTAGGTAGGTTTGTTCCTAGGTACTTGCTCAAACAAAACTTTTCACACAAATACTTTTCAAAACAACTTCGCCACACTCTTGAGGACTGACACAAGGGTTATCACGAAGTAAAACTTTTTAAAAACAAGCACACATAAGCAATTTAAAAAATGAGCAAGTACCTAAGAGCCCGTGGAAAACCACGGATAGAAAAGGTGCTAACACCTTCCCTTTCTATAATCTACCCCCCGTACTCAAACATTCTCGAAAAAGGTTTTTTCGGTTCTTTTTCCTTTCCCTTAGTTGGATGAATAAAATTCGTTGGCGACCCTTGCTTACCGTGACATTTGCGAATACAAAATGCAAACCAGTATAACAGTCGGTTCTGCCACCGTATCACAGTTCCTAATATAATGTTATCATTTTATTTTTATCAACGAATGGATAGCTGGCACAGTTGGTGAGGAAGATGCTCTGCAATGAGAAGGACCTAGTTTCGATACCCAGGTCGTGTATTTTATTTTTCTAACATGTTTCTTGCAGATCCAGCATGCTGTGATCCTATGGGTGCACCATAAACCATAAGATCAGCACCATCAGATCCATACAGCGTTAGATCCAACGCCTTTAAACTTGTAGCTTCATGATGGACTCTCATGGGCTAGCAACATAGGATCCAGCGCAGCTCCTGGGTTCTATTTGTTTGGGCCCAAACAAATTCCAGATCTCCCCCCCCCCCTGTTACTTTTACTGTCCTGGCCCATTTACTTTTTTTATTTTGTTTTATTTATTTGCTTTTAATTTTTTTTATTTTATTTTAATAACATTATAAAAATCATCCAAAAAAATCATAAAAAATATAGTTTTAGGTTTTTTTTATTAAACTATTTTTGTAAATTAATTGATTAATTATTTTAACCTTTTTTAATTTAAAACTAAATAGACTTAGAATTTTAAATTAAATTTCTTTCCATGATCAAAAACAAACAAAAAGATTTTTTCTTTTTAAGTTTTAGACATTTTTTTCATTTCGCGCGCGTTATTTCCTTTCACACTTTTTTCATATTATTGTACCTACTTCCTGGTTGTAATAGTTTAAAGTAAGGCTTTTACATTTACTGCTTTATTTCCCTCCTAGTTTTGGACATGTAATTAATCCCCCTCCCCGAAGCCTTGTAATAGTTTAGGATTTATATTTTCGCACTTTTAATTTCTGCAAACTATTAACTGTTAGATGTATGCATAATAGGATTGTATGACAAGAATAACAAAAAAATGCTAGCAAACCTAAATGCAAAAGATAAATAACTGAATATAACACAATTTCACATGCACACCTCTAGGTTACCCCACTTTGGTTGCCTTCGTAAAAACAGTCACAACTCTCGAAACGTGAGAGATTTTTTAGTGGCTACCCTCCGGTTTAAAGATCATAAGTCCCTCGATGACCCTCTCGACGTTGCCTCGGTAAAAATGATCTTAAAACCCTAGGATAGTTACTAAGATTTCTTGCCCAGTTGCCTTTGTGACTGTATAAACGTCCCTTCGATTGTCCCTCAAACATCCAACGACTAGGGCTACCTACTCAGTAATAGTAGAATAGCACGGTCTAAAGGAAAAGAGGAAAAGAATAACATTCGAGTAGAAGTAGATAGTTCCTAGATGCTATGCTCAAACAATTTTTACACTTACACAAAATTTCTTTCAAAACATTTTTAAACACTTTGTATACGTTCTCTACCATTCCGAGAAACATTATAAAGTTCTCCGCACTAAGGCGTTTTCAAAAAATACTTTTCAAAAACACACAAAGCACAAGGTATTTCAAAATGAGCTAAGCATCTAAGACCCCGTAGTTAACTACAGATGGAAAGGGTGCTAACACCTTCCCTTTCCATAATCTACCCCCTTACTCAGAAATAATCTCGAAAGGTCTTTTTCTGTTCTTTTCATCCTTTCCTTTGTTGGATAAAAGAAAAGTCGGTGGCGACTCTTGCTTACCGCAACATTTGTGAATATAAACGCAAAACCAGTATAACAGTCGGTGCTGCCACCGTATTATAGGATGGCTCCATGATTTCCACGGGGATGACTACTTCAGTGCCATAGGTTAGCCGAAATGGGGTCTCACTGGTCGTCGAGTATGGTGTTGTTCGGTATTCCCATAGGATGTTATGCAGTTCTTCGACCCACCTCCTTTTAGCTTCTCCCAACCTGCACTTGATTCCTCGCAAGATGACTCTATTCACGGCCTCAAATTTCCCATTGATTCGAGAGTGTTCGACCAAGATGAAGTGCTACTTGGTGCCGAGCTTGGTGATAAAATCTGGGAAACCTTGATCGGTGAACTGCATCCCATTGTCGGTGACGAGCTCTTGTGGTATCCCAAATCAGGCAAGTACATTTCGCTTGTAGAAACGGAGGATATTGTGAAAAGTGATTCGGGCCATGGCTTCGGCTTCTATCCACTTCGTGAAATAGTCGACAGCCATGATCAGGAATTTATTTTGATATGTACCTTGCATGAATGGTCTGAGGATGTCCATCCCCCACCAGGCGAACGGCCACGGGAACGATAATTTTTTGAGCTAGTGTGAGGATGCGAGGTGCATGTCCGCGTGTCTATGACATTTGTCGCATTTTTTGACGTATTCCTTTGCATCTTGCTGCATGGTGGGCCAATAATAGCCTGCTCGCAGCGCCTTTCGTGCCAAGGATCTTCCTCCCAAATGTTAGGCGTTGATTCCCTCGTGGATTTCCCGTAGTATCTCGAGGATTTTGGATTCCTCGACACATTTCAGGAGCGGAATAGAGGATCCTCTCCGATAAATTTTGTGCTCAAGCACCACGTACGAACAAGCTCGTTGTTTGGTCGCAGCCGCCTCCCTTTGATCAATAGGCAATTCCCCCTTTGTCAGAAAGTTAAACACTGGGGTCATCCAACATGAATTTTCCCCGATGGCATTCATCTCGAGTGGTACAGTTGATTTTTCAATGCTCGGGCAAGAAATGGATTCTTGGATGACGAATTTGTTCCCACCTTTCTTCTTTGTTCTCGCGAGCTTTGAAAGCATGTATGCCCGTGTGTTTTGTTCATAAGGTACGTGTTTGATTTCTGCCCGGTCAAACCTCTTCATCCATTCTCTGACTAGGTTCAGATATTCGATGAGGCTGTTGTTCTTATCCTGATATCCTCCTTGTACTTGAGACGCGATGAGTTAGGAGTCTATGAAAATTTGTATTTCTCAGGCACCCAGATCCTCGGCCAGCCTTAACCCTGCGAGAAGAGCCTCGTATTCAGCCTGATTGTTCGACATCGGAAACGAGAGGGTGAGAGAGTGTTCGATCAAGATGCCTTCTTCGTTATCGAGGAGGATTCCCGCTCGGCTCCCTATCGAGCTGGAAGCTCCATCTACAAAGATGGTCCACTTATGCTTCTTCCCTATGGGGGAATCGTGAGTGGTCATCTCTATGACAAAATTGGCTAGTGCTTGGGCTTTGAGGGCCTTCCTGCTCTCATACTAGACGTCAAACTCCGAGAGCTCTAGGGACCATATTAGCATTCAACCGGTAAAGTCTGGTCGGCACAAAAGCTGTCTCACGGGTTGGTCTGTTCGTACAATGATCGTTTGGGCCAAGAAGTAGTATCTAAGTCTCCTCGCGGCATTGATTAGGGCTAAGGCTACTTTTTTCAATCTGTTGATACCTAACCTCGGGCCCTTGTAATGCTTTACTCGTAAAATATACTAGTTTATGTTCTTCTGGAGTCTCGCAAATGAGGGTCATGCTTACGGCCTCGGCGGAGACGGCCAGGTAAAGGAATAAAGTTTCCCCGTTCTTTGGCTGTGACAACATGGGCAGTTGTGAAATGCTTTTTTTGAGGTGGAGGAGGGCTTGCTCGCATTCCTTGATCCACTCGAAATCTGCTTCTTTGCGCATAAGTTTGAAAAATGGTAGTGTGTGTTGCGCGCACTTTGCCGCGAAACAGGAAAGCAAGGTGAGCATACCGTTTAGGACTTGTTTGGATTTCTTCGATCTAGGTGTGAGAAGTTCAGAGAATGCTTGGCACTTTTCGGGGTTGACTTCAATCCCTCGTTCGGTCAGATAGAAATCAAGGAATTTTCCCGCCTTAACCCCAAAGTTGCATTTCTCCGGGTTGAATCTCATTTTGCATTGTCTCACTTGGGAGAAAACTATTTTGAGATGGGCAGCATGGTCGATTTATGTTCGAGATTTGACGATCATGTCGTCCATATATACCTCGAGCATGTCTCTGATCTCGTCGCAGAAGACTTTGTTCATCATCCGCTGGTATGTTGCCCCTGTGTTTTTTAGGTCGAAGGGCATTACGTTGTAGAAGTAATTGCCTGAGCCGGTCATGAAAGTGGTGCAATGCTTGTCTCTCATCGCCATTGGAATTTGGTTATAGCCCGAGTAGGCGTCCATAAATGATAGAATTTTGTAGTCGGTCGAGTTGTCGACCAACATATCAATGTTAGGTAAAGGAAAAGCATCTTTGGGACATGCCCGATTAAGATCATTATAATCGACACACATTCTCCATTTTCCATTATTCTTTTTTACTAGTACAACATTTGAGATCCATGTTGAATACCGGGCCTCAGAAATAAAATTTGCCTCTAGGAGGTATTTTACAGCTTTTTCAACAGCCTCCGCTTTCTCGGGAGACTGCCTATGCCTACGTTGCACTACTGCCCTAGTGGCTAGATCAACGACGAGTATGTGATAAGCGACCTCGAGGTCGAGCCCGGGCATCTCCGTAGCACTCCATCCGAACAGGGCCACATTCTCCCTTAAGAAAGCTTTGAGCTGCTTCCTTGCCAAGTCAGGGAGTTCAGTGTCGATCTTCATGCCTTTGTGAGGGTCTTCGTCGAGGGGGATGAACTCTAAGTCTCCGTCTGGAACGGGTTGGTGAAGATCATGTTCACCGTTGGGGGCTTCGACTTCATCTTTGTCAAAGTGGATGTCGAGCGAGATGGAGTCGAACTTTGGTGGAGCCCTTTGTTCTTCGGTCCGAGCAAGCTGCGATTCAGGTCGAGTAGTGGTTTCTCTTTTGGCGGGTTGCGCTCCAGTGTCGATCATGCTCTACCCTTTCGAAGCCGCATGAAAACATCTCCTAGTAGCTGAGATATCTCTGTGGATGGTGGCAACGCATCCCCTCTTGGTGTAGAACTTCATTTTCAAATGGACGGTGGAGGGTACGGCGGTCAGCTCAGCCAATGTCGGCCTCCCCAAGATGTAGTTGTAGAGGGATGGGAAGTCGATCACTAGGAACGACACCTTGATCTGTCGGGAGGAAGTCTCTTCCACGAAGGTGACAAAAAGCTTAACATAGCCCCACAACTTGGAGCTCGAGCCGTTGAATCTTTGCAGGGCATATCCCACATATGGTGATAGGTGGGTATCATCGAGCTGTAGGGTTCGGAACAGGTGGTTGTACATGACGTCGACGTAACTTCCCTCGTCGACCAGAATATGATGCCCGTCAAAGTTGGCCATTGTTGTACCCCAAAATTTGCCCTCCCATATTTCTCAAAGCATTTCAAGAAAGATCCCCAAGTTGCTCAAGATAGCCCAAGAGTTTGATCAGACAAGCCCTCTCATAAGGTAGTCTACCCCAAATTAGGGTTTTGTGTTGCATCAAGATCCTTGAGTCCAAATGACCTCAAGTGCTCCCCAATGTCCTAAAATGTTCTCAAGATCATCCATGTCAAATTTCAAGCCTTACAGAGGAAGTTTGCTCAGTCAATTGCTCAAAGGTCCAAAGATCGACTGTGCTAGGGCAAAAGTCAACTGTGACCTAAATACAGTCAAACTTCAAAATTTTTTGTCAACATTCTCATTTTGAAGGATATTTCATCATTTGATCAAGGGTTGATCATTATTCATCAAGGATTGCTCAAAATTCATCAAGATTCAAAAGTTGCTAAATTAGGGTTTTGTAGGAAAAGTCAACTCAACTTTGACCAAGCATAACTTTCTCATACTTTATTAGAAATGACCCATCCAAAGCTCATTTTGAAGAGGATGAAATTCCCTACAATCCATCTTCATACCCCAAGATCAAAATATTCACTCACAAGAAGTTGTGAATTTTGACATTATGGGTTATTTTGAAAAGTCAACAAAAACACCTTTTTTGTCAAAGCTTCTAACTTGAGCATGAAATATCAAAATGAAATGATACCAAAAGGGTTGGTTATAGTACATCTCAAGCTTTCTAAAAAGTCAGAGAACACTTCCAAAAGTTCAAAATTGAAGAAGTTATGCATTGTTGAAGTTGGACTTTTTTGCAAAATTGCCAAAAGTCAACTATCCCCAAAACTTCAAATTTTGCCAAATGGGCCCATTCTTTTCCACTTGTTTTGAGTTTGCATTGTTTCCCACGTGCTCTAGCCTTGGCCATGTGTCCATATCTCATTATTATTATTTAATTTGATTTTTATTTGAATTAATTCATTTTAAATCAAATAAAATCACATAAAATCTAAGACATTGATAACTAATGATTTTCTGGTTGTTTTAGGCTCCAACTACAGCTAGCATTGCAATCAAATTCAAATCAAGGCTTGTATGCACAAAAAGATCCAAATCAAATCAAATTTGGAAGGTTTTAATGGAAGATCAAATCAAATATGCAATCATCAATGTGGGAGGATTTGGACAAAGTTTGTTACCCTAATCCAATGTACAATATATAAGCAAGCTAAAGGCACGAGAATCAGGGTTAGAGAGCACTTGAGGAGGCAGAACAAAAACTTACAAAATCACAAAAAAGTGGGAGATCAAAATCAAAGTTGGAGACATTTTCAGGGCTTAAGACTTGTCCCAAATGCTTCCTGGCAACTCTCAGAAGCTAACCCAATCCAAACCACGCGTTTTCAAGCATCCTAAAGCACTGTAAGTACCTCACGGATCCGCCATGTTCTTGAAATCGAAACTCACTATTCTTGCATCCATTGAATGAAATAATTGCATATTTGTAACCCTCATATCATTTACAAGCTTTTGGCATCATTTAATTTTGTTTATCTGACCTGTATGAAGATCCACCATAGTTAGGGTTTTCTTGGAGTTTTTGGGGTTTTTTATTTCAAGTACAATTGGCCATCATATTGGACATGGTTGCATCCAGGAGGTTGAGACGAACTCAACCCTGGCCTTAGAACTCGTTTTCATGGCCTGAGGAAGATTTTGGAATGAGGCTACGACTTTAGCTGCGGATGGAAATCCGTAGGTAAAAATTGCAGGAATTATAGGACAGGGATGAACTTGTGTCACCCACCCATTGGCCAGTTCAAATATTACGCGCTTTTTTTATTTTTTCTAGCATTTGATTTGTTTTTATATATTATATTTCATTTGCATTGATATAACAAAAACAACAACACGCCCCAGTGGTTAACACATCAGAGTTCAAAGCATTCCAAGGCTGGAGGTCAGGGGTTTGATCCCTGCCTCCAGCCATTTGTATTTTCTTGTTATTTTTCAGGAAATTATGTGCACGCTCAGGCTTGATGTCTACCATACTCCCTCACCATCAAAGCGCCAGATGGCCATATCTGGTGGTCAAGATTCAAAGGTACACCATGAGCCAGGTCAACACGCGTGTACTGGATCAGAAAAAGTCAAATGGGCCAGCAAAAAATTGTTTTCAACACCTCCAGATTCCAGGCCCAATTCCTTCTTTCTCTTGCGTTTTTTTTATTATTAATTTATTTACTTTATTTTTATTTAATTAATTTCTAACCAATAACAATTTTTTTCTTTTTATTAAAAAATCACAAAAAAATATCATTTTGTCCAATTAAAATTAAGAACTTTATTTTTCTTTAATGAATTTTAATTAAATTAATTAGGTTTTTTATTTTAGGAAACTTTAATTTATTTTATAAATAAATAAAATTAATTAGACTTAATTAGGTTTTAACTACTAATTTAATTATTTTATTTTCTTTCTTAAATTAACAAAAATTCCAAAAATATGTCATTAATTATTATTTTTCATTAATTTATTTAATAATTAATTTAGCTTTTAATTTAGGATTTAGTTTCTTTTCTTAAAATAAAAAATAACAAAAATGGCATTTTCTTTTAAAGGGTCAAAACCCTAATTGTGCATCCGATTTAATTTCGCGTCGCGATTTACTTTTCTTTATCCATATTGATGTATCTGCTTCCGGTATGTAATGGATAATTAGGGCATTTTATTTATTTTACCGCTTTATTTTATTTTCAAAGGGTTGCTTTTGGCGATGTAAATACCCGACGCCTTGTAATTTAATTTTCGCACTTTAAATTCTGCTAATTATAACTGCTAGATGTTTGATAAATAGGGTTTGCATGACAAGGCTGAATGTTTAATCTTAAAATCAAATTAGATCACCCTTAACATGTGCAAAGATAAAAATAAACTAAAAACAACACATTCGCACATGCACACTCTTAGGGTACACCCCACTTGGTTGCCTTCGTACACGGTCATTGAGTATAGGGTATTTTAGAGGTCGTCCTCTTGTCTAAAAGATCATAGTTGCCTCGAAATGGTTGCCTCGAATATTGTTGCCTCAAACAAATGATCTAAGACATTAGGGTTACTGCTAAGGCATCCTAACATTGCTTTAGTGACCGTACGTCCCTTTCGAATTGACCCTAAAACTCCAACGACGGTGCTACCTACTCATTAATAGTGGGATAGCATTGTCTAAAGGAAATTAGCATAGAACGATTCTTTTTCCGAGTAGGTAGATAGTTCTTAGATACTTACTCATCCAAAATAAAACTTTTTTCACACTTACACAAACAAGTTTTCAAAACACTTCATTACACTCTTGAAGACAGACGCAAGAGTTAAATCAAAGTTAAAAACAAAAACTTTTCAAAACCCACAAGCACAAAGAAAACATTTTGAAAATGATGAGCAAGTATCTAAGAGCCTGTAGATAACTACGGATAGAAAGGGTGCTAATACCTTCCCTTTCTATAATCTACCCCCCGTACTCAGATAATCTCGAAAAAGGAATTTTTCTGTGCTTTTTTCCTTTCCTTGTTGGATAAAATAAAAGTCGGTGGCAACTCTTGCTTACCGCGATATTTTGCAAAAACAAACGCAAAACGCAAACCAGCATTCCAAAAAACAGTCAGTTCTTCCCACCGTATCACAGAACTGGCGACTCTGCTGGGGACAGATTATAAGTGGGGTGTACCTTAGGAATAGTTCATCATAATGTTTTCAATTTCTTGATTTGTATGCTTTATCTTTGTGGGCTTGTATCGGAGTTACTATAGATCCTAACCCGGATCTGGGGATACCTTTTAGGTAAGTAGCAATAGACTGTGAGGGAACTGTTCGGCGTAGACCGATACGGTTGAAACAGTAGCTACGTTGGTGTGGAACTTTAGTTTGTACCGATATCCCTTGTGGCACAACGAGGAGAATATGGGTCTTCTAAGGGGTCATTAAGCACCAACTGACCTTAGCACCTATCATTGACCAACTTGGCCATATAACAGTAGCAGTATTCTACACTCATTGAGACCAAACTCTCGTGATGATTCCGGCTGCAAGAAAAGGTTGCCAAACTGGAATTATGACCAATCGAGGGTGGTCAGTGATATTGAGATCCTCTAGAACCCGGTTACTATTTCTAGGACAGGTTTGAACCAACTAAACTGAAAGAGGGTAATACCTAAACTCGTTGCCAGCCTGAAATCTAAGGGCTATCTGTGTGACTTGTTTGCCCTTACCATGTTTGCTATCTGTGAATACTTGTGGTGTGTTTCTATCGTAACATCATGCATCATGACATTGCATGCATCTTGCATCAAGACTAACCTATTTCAAAGACATAGGGGATTCATCTTTGTTCTGTTTTGTAGGTCATGGCACCCATGCGTAGAAACACTTTTCCGATCAGCTTTGTACAGATTCCAACTCAACTTAGAGAATTGGTTGCAAAGGTTCCAGATACTTCCTCCTTTATCATAAGACATGGGAACCTCCTTGGTTTGGTCACTTCCAGATTAGATGAGCAGATGATGAGTGTTTTGTGCCAGTTCTTTGATCCATTATACCACTGTTTCACTTTCCCGGACTATCAGTTAGTCCCTACTCTGGAGGAATTCTCTTATCTACTTGGTATCTCTATTTTAGAGCAGATCCCGTTTACAGGTCAGGTATTTACAAGAACGAAGAAGGAAAGGGTTGGGCTCATAGGTTAATGTCTCTCACTGATAATGACATCACCTGGACTCTCAGAGGTTTGAATGAGGTAGCTGTTATCGATCGTTGCGGAGAATACCCTAATGTCCCTTTGATTGGTATCCAAGGAGGAATCTCTTATAATCCATGCTTAGCTCTCCGCCAGTTTGGAAGAGCCAGAAGAGTCGGGCCTCATGAAATGTTGGTTCCTCACTTCCATTTTGAGTTTCAGGCAGACAGTGACAAACTACGCCATGGATTCATTAGAGCTTGGGACAGAATTCACAAAGCTGACCCGCATGAATTGGGACCAAAAACTTCTCTACCATTGGAACCCTATTGCAGATGGGTCCGCATCCGTGCTCAGAAGTTAGGTATGCCGTATGAAGCTGTCAGACCTATCATTCTTGAATCTCCTGATGAAGATGGGGTTCCTCCAACTGTCCTCCCTCCTCAGATACCTACTGATTTTGACACAATGAAGAGATCTTGGGCGCAGCTAAAGGAAGAACGGGATTTTTATCGGGAAAAGTTCAACGAACAGGAACGGAAGGTCCAGAGGCTGACTAAGCAATTGGAGGAAGAGCGGGTTCTGAATAACTACATCAACACTGAGAAAAGGAGGCCATGGGAGCACTGAGGGGCTTTGGATATTTCCTTTTATAGCTTTTATTTCCTTTCCAGTATTTTTCATTCCTGTAATGCCTAAGGGCAAGTTGTTGAACAATTTGAAATTTCAATCTAATAAAGTGCGTTTCCCTTTTGTCTACAAAGTTGAATCTTGTTTGTCTTTGAAAACATAAAACATACGCATCTCATTGCACCATATGCATAGCAGGTACTCTTTTTCACAGGTTGCTTAATCTTCTTCGCTGTTTATTTGAACAGTCATCATGAATCCAGAATCCTCCAGTGAGCAAGCAATCAAGGCCCTTCAGGCCCAAAGTGCCCAGTTTCAAGAAATGGTCCTGAGCCTGGCCCAAGGTCAGCAAGAGTTGAAGGCTCTACTCCTGAAGAAGAAGAAGAAAAAGAGGACTGCGTTATTCAACACAGGACGCAGATTTGGGAACACACTCCATAACGAGGACGATCCAATTACTTCTTCTGCAGAGAAAGACAGTCCCAAAGGGGGAGGAGCTCCTAGTCCTGCAGTCTCTGACAACGAGACGGACTACAATGACGAACAATATCCACCTGCTGCTGACCGATACAAGCAATTAGAAGATCGCTTGAGCGCCATGGAGATTCAGAATGTGTCGGGGCTGGATTTCGGAGATTTGGGGTTATCTTCTGGGGTAGTAATCCCACACAAGTTTAAGGCGCCTGCCTTTGCCAAATATGACGGGGCTTCCTGTCCAAAGCTGCATCTAAGGTCGTACGTAAGGAAGATCCAACCTTACACGGCAAATAAGAACCTTTGGATTCACTTCTTCCAAGATAGCCTTTCGGGGTCACAGCTTGAGTGGTTCTACCAGCTAGATGGAACCAGTATCCGACACTGGGAAGATTTGGCAACCGCATTTTATAGACAATATCAATACAATTCTGATCTCGCTCCTACGCGTACCCAACTTCAGGGTATGTCTCTAGGAACGGGCGAAGGGTTCAAAGAATATGCACAAAAATGGAGAGATTTGGCTGGCAGGGTGCAGCCTCCGTTGACTGATCGTGAGCTGGTTGATATGTTTCTGGGTACTTTGTCTGGTCCTTTTTTCAATCATTTGGTTGGTAACTCCTCCGCTGGGTTTACGGATTTGATTCTGACGGGAGAAAGAATTGAAGCTGGCATCAGGTCAGGAAAGATACAAAAAGCTGCCTCCGCAAGTACTGAGAAGAGGTCTTTCAAGAAAGAAGCAAGTGCCGTCTATGGTCCTAGAAGACAAGTCAAGCCAGAAAGTCGCCAAGCCGTCAATGCTTTAGTCATTTCAAAACCTGTTGCTGCTCCTTAGCAGTACAATCAACAAAGAGGTGAAAGGCCCAAGAGACAGTATACTAGGCTGAGTATGACCTTGTCACAAATCTTACCGCAACTGTTATCAAACAACTTGGTGACCATCAAAGAAGCCCCAAAGGTCGTGAATACTGCATCTCCTAAGTATAACCCAAATGCCCGTTGTGCTTATCATTCCGATAGCCCCGGGCATACTACTGATGATTGCTGGGCCCTGAGAAATAAAGTGCAAGACCTTATCGATGCGAAGGAAATTCAGTTTGAGGCGCCTGAGAGGCCAAATGTTGTAACTGCTCCTATGCCCCAGCATAGAGTAAATGCCATCGAGGAAGATTTGTATGTTATTTCGGTGAATGATGTTGCTACCCCACTTTTGACTGTTAAGAAGAACTTACTACTAGCCGGTTTATTTCCGGGTTGTAGCAAGGGTTATCTCCTGTGTGCTGTTATCCCTACCGGTTGTCCGCTGCTGAAATCAGGCATCCAAAGCCTGATGGACAGCAAAGAAATTCTGTTCAAGAAAACTGTTGTTCCATTTGTCTCCGTTGAAGAAATATCTGTTGTCACAATTTACAATCCTACCAAAGCTCCCCCGAGGAAGCCAGTCCAAATTCTGTCTGTTGCACCCATCACTATTACTGTTCTGGGGCCTCTCCCTTATAAGTCTGATAAAGCGGTCCCATGGCATTATGGGGCCGACGTGTATGTGCTTGGGGTGAAGCAGGAGTTCAACACCAATACCAGTATCAGTAACATCACTGGTCCCGCCAAGATTACCCGCAGTGGCAGGCTCTTCTCGCCTGACATTGCACCTCCAGTTATCCGAAAACCTCTCACCATCACACCCACAAGTGTGCATGTTCCGAATCAAGTTCCTGTGTCTACTACTGCCGCCGAGTCCTCTGATGCTCGGGGCAAAGAAGTTGCTACCGATTTTCCTGCCAGGACGGAGGCACCAAAAAAGACTACTGTTGAGGCCTCCCAACAAGAGATGGAGGAAATCCTTAAAATCATTAAAAAGAGTGACTTCAATGTTGTTGAACAGTTGGGTCATACCCCCTCCAAAATCTCTATGCTATCATTGCTGCTATGCTCAGAGGCCCATGCAAAAGCCCTGATTTCATTTCTGAAAACGGCCCATGTGCCGCAAGAGACCTCTGCAGATCAATTCACTGACTGTGTGGCTAATTTGACAGCTGACAATGGTTTGGGGTTCTCGGATGCTGACCTCACCGCCAAAGGGAAAAATCACAATGATGCCCTGCATGTTTCCATAGAATGCAGGGGCACTACTCTCGCACACGTGTTAGTGGATACCGGCTCTTCCCTGAATGTTTTGCCCAAGAAGGCATTGGATCGCTTGGATTGTGAGGGTATGGAATTGAAGCCTAGTAACATCATTGTTAGAGCCTTTAACGGTTCTAAGAGGATGGTGCATGGGGAGGTAGACATTCCTATTCGTGTGGGTTCCCAAGTCTTTTACTCAACGTTCTATGTAATGGATATTTGTCCATCTTACTCCTGCTTGTTGGGTCGACCCTGGATTCACAAGGCTGGGGCAGTAACATCCACTCTACACCAAAAGCTCAAATACCCTGTCAAAGGGAAGATTGTTACTGTGCAGGGCGAGGAGGAATACATGGTTAGTCACTTGAATTCATTCTGTTATATCGAGATGGACGGGGAGTTTATTGAAACCCCCTTTCAGCATTTTGAGGAAGTACCTCCGACTTTGGCATCGGCTGAAACAGTGGTTGAGGAAGACTTTCCGTTGAAGATGGCGTCCTTGAAGGATGCCCGGGCTGTGATCAAGAAAGGCAAATGTGCAAACTGGGGTCAGCTTCCTGACTTCACTCAAAAGAACGACAAGTTTGGGCTGGGCTTTACTGCAGAGGCTCAGAGGGCTGTGCGCAAGGAAAAGATCAGAAAGGCTCCAGTGTTTATCACCAGTCCGAGGGTGAATGCTATCGAGGAGGACGTAGAGGAAGCAGAATTTGACAGTTGGATCTATCCAACCACCAACAGCGGGCCGAGCAACTGGACGGCAAAGGATTTTACACCTATTACATTTGTCACGCAGTAATTAACTCTTTTGATTTTCAATTTGTAACAAACAATATGTTGAAACTTCTATTGGCTCGGTGTCCTACCCGGGGCATCGTAGCTCCATTTGTGAGGGCTTTTTGTATGACATTTCCATATATCATTAATCAAAACATTGGACGTTTGTTGCATTTCAAATCTTGTGCTCTTTTTCTTTGTGTTATATATTGCAAAACAGCTATATTTACACACACTCACTTATACAGGTTTCAATCCACTCTGGATCTCACTGGTAACAGCTCTGCTACCACCAGTTATGACTTCGAGAATCCGATCAACTTGGCCGAAGACGAAGGTGAAGATGATTGCGAAGTGCCTGGCGAACTCGCAAGACTGCTACTCCAGGAAGAGAGGGCTATTCAACCACATGAAGAGCCGGTGGAAACAGTTAACCTGGGTACTGAGACAGATAGAAAAGAAGTCAAGATTGGTGCCAATCTAGAGCTCAGCGTGAAGCAACGATTGATCCAAATGCTACATGATTACATGGAGATATTTGCTTGGTCCTATGAAGACATGCCTGGTTTGGATGCCGACATTGTAGTTCATCACCTGCCAACAAAGGAAGACTGCCCTCCGGTAAAGCAAAAGGTCCGCCGTATGCGCCCAGAGATGTCCGAAAAGATCAAGGCTGAGGTTATGAAGCAATTCGATGCCGGGTTTCTTGCAGTGACCTCTTACCCTCAGTGGGTCGCCAATGTGGTGCCAGTACCTAAAAAGCATGGTAAAGTCAGAATGTGTGTCGACTACAGGGATTTAATCAGGGCAAGTCCCAAGGATGATTTCCCTCTACCTCACATCGACGTTCTTGTCGATAATACTGCTCAACACAAGGTGTTCTCCTTCATGGATGGTTTTTCAGGGTACAATCAGATCAAGATGGCTCCGGAAGATATGGAGAAGACTACCTTTGTGACTCAATGGGGCACCTTCTGCTACAAGGTCATGCCATTCGGGTTAAAAAATGCTGGGGCAACCTACCAACGTGCCATGGTTGCTTTATTTCATGATATGATCCATCATTAGATTGAGGTATACGTTGATGACATGATTGCCAGGTCTCAAACTGAGGAAGAACACCTTGATCATCTGAGGAAGCTGTTTGACCGACTGAAGTTATACAAGCTGAGGTTGAATCCCAACAAATGCACCTTTGGGGTGAGGTCCGGAAAATTGCTAGGTTTCATTGTAAGTGATAAAGGTATTCAGGTGGACCCTTCCAAGGTAAAAGCCATACAAGAGATGCCAACTCCAAAAACAGAGAAAGAAGTCCGAGGCTTTTTGGGACGACTGAATTACATAGCCCGATTCATCTCACACCTAACTGCTACCTGTGAGCCAATCTTCAAATTACTGAAGAAAGATCAAGTAGTACGTTGGAATGATGAATGTCAGGCTGCTTTTGAAAAGATAAAGGAGTACCTCCAAGAGCCACCTATTCTTATGCCGCCAGTAGAAGGGAGACCTCTGATACTATACTTGACTGTACTTGACAATTCAATGGGGTGTGTGTTGGGGCAGCATGACGAGTCTGGCCGAAAAGAGCACGCTATTTATTACTTAAGCAAAAAGTTTACCGACTATGAGTCTCGTTACTCACTGCTTGAGAAAACTTGCTGTGCTCTAGTATGGGCTGCTCGCCGGCTGAGACAGTATATGCTGACTCACACCACTTTGTTGATTTCAAAGATGGATCCCATCAAGTACATATTTGAAAAGCCTGCTCTGTCTGGAAGAATAGCAAGATGGCAAATGATCTTAACAGAATATGATATCCAGTACACAACTCAGAAAGCAATTAAAGGAAGTGTGCTGGCAGATCATTTGGCACACCAACCTGTGGACGATTACCAATCATTGAATTTTGAATTCCCGGACGAAGACATCATGGTGGTAACTGACTGTGAAGTACCTGGACCGGATGAAGGACCTGAGGAAGGATCCCGATGGTCTATGCATTTTGACGGAGCCTCCAATGCTTTGGGTAACGGCGTCGGCGCTGTAATCATATCTCCCAAAGGAACTCATACTCCACTCACCGCCCGATTGTGTTTCAACTGCACCAACAACATGGCAGAATATGAGGCATGTATCATGGGTCTGCAAGCTGCAATCGACTTAAGGATCAAATTTCTGAGTGTCTTCGGAGATTCCGCTCTTGTGATCAATCAGATCAAAGGCGAGTGGGATACGAAACACCCAAATCTTATTCCTTACAAGGAGTATGTGTTGACTTTGCTTCCCCACTTTGAAGAGATAACTTTTGAACACTTCCCAAGAGAGGAGAATCAGCTAGCGGACGCATTAGCTACAATGTCTTCAATGTTCAAAGTCAAATGGGACAATGAAGCTCCCCGAATCATTATATGGAAGTTGGACGAACCTGCATACTGCTGCGATCTTGAGGCCGAAAAAGTAACTGAAAAACCCTAGTATCATGAGGTGAAGAGATACTTGGAAGCCCAGGAATACCCTGAAGGTGCATCTGTCAACGACAAGAAGTTCATGAGAAGGTTTGCGGCAAAATTCTTCCTCAGCAACGGCATTCTCTACAAACGGAATCATGATTTGACTCTACTGCGTTGTGTGGATAAGGCTGAAGCAGAAAGGATCATGATAGAACTGCATGAAGGTACATTCGGAACACATTCCAGTGGACACACCATGGCAAAGAAAATCCTTCGGGCAGGATATTTCTGGTCCACCATGGAAGCCGATTGTTACCAACACTCTCGAACTTGTCACAAATGCCAGATCTATGCTGACAAGGTGCACATTCCTCCAGTCCCTCTGAACGTCCTGACGGCACCTTGGCCCTTTGCAATGTGGGGCATTGATATGATCGGTGAGATCCGGCCGACGGCATCCAACGGGCATCGCTTCATCTTGGTAGCGATCGATTACTTCACGAAGTGGGTTGAGGCAGATTCCTACGTAACGGTAACCAAGAGCGTCGTGGCACGTTTCGTCCGACATAATCTGATCTGTCGGTACGGCGTCTTGGAAAGAATCATTACGGACAATGGTACCAATCTCAATAACAAAATGATCACTGAGCTCTGCGAACAATTCAAGATACAGCACCACAACTCTTCTCCCTACCGGCCAAAGATGAATGGGGCTGTAGAAGCAGCTAATAAGAATATCAAGAAAATTGTGCAGAAGATGACAGTGACCTATAAAGATTGGCACGAAATGCTACCGTTTGCCCTTCATGGGTACCGTACCTCAGCAAGGACGTCAACCGGGGCAACTCCCTTTTCCTTGGTTTATGGCATGGAGGCAGTCTTGCCGATTGAAGTCCAGATACCCTCTCTCCGAATAATGAAGGATGCAGATCTGAGTGAAGATGACTGGATCCAGACTCGACTTGATCAATTAAACCTGATTGATGAAAAGAGACTCACCGCTATCTGCCATGGTCAGACATATCAAAAATAGATGATCAGGGCATTTAACAAGAAAGTCAGACCACAAGAGTATCAAGTTGGGGACCTGGTAATCAAGCGCATCATCCTTCCTCAAAGTGATCCCCGGGGCAAATGGACCCCTACATACGAAGGGCCATTTGTGGTTAAACATGTGTTCTCAGGAGGGGCCATGATTCTAACCACCATGGATGGTGACGACCTTCCTCACCCCGCCAATGCAGACATAGTAAAAAGATACTACGCATGATAAAAGACCCGCTAGGTTGACATACCTAGGCAAAAATAAGGGCTTCCCGGCGAACCAAAAGGGTTCGGGAAAAAATAAGGGATGAAAATAAAAAAAAATTTGTACACCCGACAAGTCGAAAACCTGAAAAGGCGGCTTGGGCAAAAATGAGTATCCCGGTGGACTGAAAACCCGAAAGGGCGGTCCAGGCAAAAGTTAGGGATAAAGCGTAACACTATGTCTCATGGGATCACCTTGCATCCAGAATTCGGCATCAACCATCTGGCTCAGATCTCGGCATCGATCAATCAGCTTCATCTTCTACCAAGCAGCAAGGTGAAGAGACGTTTGAAGACATAAAGGCGATAGCAGAGTTGGAACCCAGTGGTATTGTTCACATAGCTGTTTTGTTTTCTTTTCAAAATTGTAAATTCTATGTTATTCGGCGGCATTCTCTTACTAGGATGTCAGCCTCTTGTACAAAAACGCCTATTCACATGCAAATTTCAAAATCAATACAAATCCACTCTCTTATACAAATTGCCCTTTGTTTTTCCTTTTTCTGTTTTGTCTTGCGAAGAACGTCCAATGTTCATTTTTGATATATGCATTTGACATTAAATTGCTGATTCATAAATATTTGCATATGAAACAAAAGACTAATTACAGGTGACATCAGAAATAGGGGCAATGTGAAGTTGTCTGATGCAGTCTGGTTGCTTTGTCCACCAAGGTACCAAGGTAGATTCGACTGAAGAATGTGACCAAATCATCTCAACTCCCCGCAGAGTAAGACAAGATTCAGCAAAACTTTCCCCAAGCAGAGTTGGTTCCCTATCAATCCTGAAGATAACAACATTCCCCAGCGGAGCATAGGCATTCATTAGCAAGCATCCCCGGCAGTCTTGATCTAAGATTGTTCCCCGGCGGAATATCAATTTTCCAATACAGTCTGAAGGTTTCCCCCCATGAAAATGGAAATTCTTATCCCCAGCAGGTCTTGAAGCTTATTCTGGAAGCTTATCCCCTGCGGAATACGGACGTCTCTCCCGAGCTTTATTCAAAGTTATTCCTCACAAGGGCTTATAACTGGGTTATCCTCAGCTAATTGCCATGGAAGATCGCCCTCGGCAAAGTTCTTTCAATCCCCAGCGGAGTTCATCAAAGTTCCCCGACATAACTTATCAACGCAATCACCAGCAGAGTTTATCTTTGTTATCCCCAGCGGAGTTTATCATCATCCTCAGCAGGCCTCTCATCAAAACTTCAGTAAAGTATCTCTTCCACAGAGCAATTCCCCGGCCGGTCGTCAAGGATTTATTTTCCTAAGACAAAAATACATTCATAAACACTTCATATTTCATACATCTTGCTTACATACATGATAAAGTGCATACAACACTATCTCATGTTGAACATCACGACATCATGCATTTCATACATCATGACATTGCATACAACTGATGTTTTTACCTTTTCAGGGAAAAAGACAATCCCAAAGACAACTACCTTCAACTGTCACAATTCCAGATTCGATTCCTGTATCTAGCCAGGGCACATCTGTGAGTAGTCAATTCCCAGACTCGATTCCTGTATCTAGCCAGGGCACGTCTGAAGAGTTCAAAGATTCGATTCATGTATCTAGCCAGGGCATATCTATCAACTATCACCATTTCCAGATTTGATTCCTGTATCCAGCCAAGGCATATCTGTTGACCACATTTCCAGACTCGATTCCTGTATCTAGCCAGGGCACGTCTGAAGAGTTCGAAGATTCGATTCCTGTATCCAGCCAGGGCATATCTGTTGACGATTATTTCCAGATTCGATTCCTGTATCCAGCCAGGGCATATCTGTTGACGACTATTTCTGGATTCAATTCCTGCATCCAGCCAGGGCACATCTGTGAGCAACCGATTGTAGATTCGACACCTGCATCTAGCCAGGGCATATCTGCATGAGGAGATTGAGGATCAAACACCTGTAACAAGCCAGGAAAACATCTGTCTTTCTCAAATACACAAGTTCTCGCTAAAGAATCTCTTATGCGATCAACGCTTCCAAATGGCATCTATAAGCCCATTCCCGACAAGTTTCTGTCGCATCTCCAGATGGCATCTATAAGCCTATCTCCCTATCCACCATCTCTCCAAATGGCATCTGTAAGCCCATTCCCGACATCACATTGCTGATACTCCAACATGCGAGTGCAAATTTCCGGGCACTCTAGTGTCCAATCTCCTTTTACCCTCGAGTCACGAAAGGCAAACTTGCCAATCTAACTCTTCAGGTTCAAGAAGATTGAACAGGGGCAACTGTTGTACCCCAAAATTTTCCCTCCCATTTCCTCAACATTTTCTCATCACAAGACCCTTGAAGATCAAGATCCAGTTAGGGTTTCATCTGCTCAAGACTTCTCCTTGCACTGTTGACCCAAATTAGGGTTTGTGATTGCACAAAGAGATTTTGACCTAAAGTGCCTAAGATGACTTTCATGCTTCATGTTGGACTCCCAAGTTTATCCATACCAAGTTTCAAGTCTTGATTCCAAATTTTGCCCAGTCAATTGGACAGTTGACCTAGAAATCAACTGTATTGGGGAAAAAGTCAACTGTGGCCAATGGACAGTCAAATCTCATGAAAATTGACCCACATCAACATTATGAACTCATATGGACCATTTGATCAAGTTTGGATCACAACTCCACAAGAAATTTGATCAAATCATCAAAAGGGCAAAATGGTCATTTTTAGGGTTTTGACTGCACAAAGGCAATTTTTGACTGTTTGACCTAGCCAATGGCAAACCAAGCTCACATATGGACTCAAGGACCCCATGGAATTGTCTTGACATGCTCAACAAGTTCAAAAGATCCCAAATGCACAAGATTGACAGTTGAATTTCCCAGTCAATTGATCAATTTTGACTGTATACTGAAAAGTCAAACTTTGACTTTTTGGTCAAAATCAAGGGTCAAGATTCATTTTTAATCAAAACATGCCAAATCATGAAACTTGTTCACCAAGAAATCAAAAATTGCAAATTAGGGTTTGAAATGGGAATTTTTCATAACTTGGAATTTTTCTAAGTTATGAAAAACCCTAATTTTTCCCCAACTTTGCCCCACTTTCTCACCATGATCCATTTGGATTCAAGCAAAAGTCAAAACATGAAAGTTGTAGCCTATTGCATAATCTACAACTTTGATTCACAAAGTTTTCCCAAAAGAGGCTTGTATCTCAAGTTACAATTTTTGGAACAAGGGTACCAAACCATTCTTAACTTAGTGAAAATTTGACCTATTTTAGGCAAGTTTTTTACCTAACTTCAAGACCATTTTTCACACACTTCCATTTGGAATTTCAAATTTCATTACAAAGATGGATTGTAGTACACATTCCAAGCTTTCCAAAATGTCCAAGAACTCATCAAACAACCTCATGACTTGAGAGAATCGAATTTTGCAATATGGCAAAAACTCACTTTTGAATTGGCCAAGTTACATGTTCATAACACTATGCATTTTCAAAACTCAGCATGCCACTTGATTACAGGCCCTTAAACCATCCAACACTCAATAATTTAATGCATGTTCATTGTGCTAAGGCCTTGTTTCATGAGTTTAAGCATTACACAAGAGATTAACCTTAAGATGGAAAAAGCATTTTAGCCATTTTTGAAAAGATTGCTTTATGTCAAGTTCACATATCTTTGAAGTATAAAGAAATCTCAGAGGCACAAGATATGAGACATATTGCACTGATCAAGACAAGGCTTTGCAGCATGTTTAGGGGTCCTCTACCTGTCTAGAACACAAAGTGGCCATTGCTTGCTTAAAGTTCAAGAAAGATAGCATAACATATACCAACTTCCATATCAGTCAACCAAGCCTTAGAGAAAGTTATCAAACACATTCCAAACATTGATCCTAAGCTAAAGCACGAGCCTTTCACCTTCAATACCTTCACAAACTCAGAACCACCATTAAACTGCACCAAAACAGGGCTTGCTGCAGATTGAGTTCCCTAGCTCAATCCTTTCATACACTCTTGCCCAAACCAGTTCACACACCTTCCCTACCATCAATGCAAGCTGACCAAAACCTAAGACACGACCTGTAACACTCCCAGGCCACTTCACCGTTTTCATTTTTCTTGTTTTGCAGTTGAAGTTCTCTAGCACGATTCAAGAAGTTTCAGGACAAAGTAGAACTTGGAATAGCATCCTCACACTTCAAGGAAGCTGTACAAATCATCATCTTGCTCTGAAAACTCCTCCATTGCAAGGCACGATTCCAACTGAACAAGTATATTCATGAAGTTCTATCTCTCAGTATAGGTATTGTTAGCTTTAGGTTTGTGAAGGAAACATGTCACAATCATAGCCCTGAACATGCCCATATGATTAGATTTCATTTATATTATGTATGCTTAGAGAATTTTGGTTCTGAACATTGATGAAAAACTAGGTCAGGAATTGGGGGAGAAGAAATTCTCCCTCATCTTAGAGAGTTAAGTCAAATTTTTTATATCCCTTGGATTCGTCTTCTCATGCTCTACACTTTTCATGTTGAAAGTTTTGCTTAAAAGTCCAGGAATTGGGAGATAGAAAACGCGTGTTTGGCTTGAACAAAGATGTTCTGAGGTTGAAGATGACTTGGTTCTGGGCTGGGCCTGTTTGACATTTCTTTTTGCACCATATTTTTACTTCTGCACCCCCTGAGCCCATTTTGTTCATTTTAATGATTTTTTGACTTTTCTTTTTTTGGTTTGACTTATTTATTTTTCCTCATAATATAAAAAATATAAAAATAATTTTTTACACCATTTTTGAATTTATTAGGTATTTGTTTGTTTAGTTTAGTTTTTATACACAAATAAATAAATAAATACATTTTGTTAAAGAATACTAAAAAATATGCAAAAACATTTTTATTTTCATTTTTATTTTGTTTTATCTTCTGAAAATATTTCATATAAAAAAATACTTTTTTTTATAAATATTAAATATTATTATTTTGTATATATAATACTTTTTTTATATATATTTATTAATATATTTAGGTTAAATTACCAAATATACACACTTTTATTTTCCTTATTAATATTTAATATAAAAATACCTTTTGACAAATATACTTCATTTTTATTTTATTTTTGTATATAATAAATAAATATTATACATGATAAATAAATAATACATTTTATTTAATAAAATTAGGGTTAGCCCTAAACATGAAAAAGCTCCAAAAAAAATAATACTTTTCTTTTTGTTTATTTTGACATATAAAAATACTTTTTTTTTCACATATACAAAAACCATTTTTGCATCTTGCATATTTATTCTTATTTTATTTAATTTGTGCAATTAAATTATTTTGTAAATAATTCAATATTGATGTAATAGTCTAGGTTTAAATTCCTTGTCAAAAATCCCCATTTGAACATTTGTACCCCCCTTCCCATATATATGGTGTTGTAATAGCTTAGTAAATTTATTTTTCATACTTTATTGCTTTCTAATTATACCATGTTAGAATTAGGGTTTGTATGTGAAAAACAACGAAAATAGTTTGACCTAATTTCAAGATAAACAAGCATGAAAATGGACACACAAATCACACTTGCACCCCCTAGGGTATTCCACTTGTTGCCTTCAATAAATGGGCCATATTTCATGTTAGGTCTCTTTGGGCAAAACAAACACAAATAAAATGATCATGGTCCCTCGATGACGCTTTTAAAAAGTTGCCTAAACAAATGATCAAGTCCCTTAAAGAAAAATTGCCCAAATATACTTGGCACCATTGCAATTATGGTCTAAACGATGACCCGTGCCCGTCCCTTTCACATCCTAACATGAGATTGTCCACCAAATACAATGGTGGAACAAACTTGTTAAAAGGGTTAAAACATAGCAATAAACTTTGAGAAATTTAGGAGTAGATAACCTCTTAGTTACTTGAATCAAACTTGCAAAAACAAAACACTTGTCTATTTTCTAAAACCACACCTCACAACACTTTCAAAACCACTTTCAAAAACAAATGAAAACCTTTTCAAAAGACATACATCTTTGTATACATCCCAACATGGATCATTACAAAGGTTGCCACCACATTGGCTTCTTTTCAAAACATTTTCAAACCCACACACACGAGCACCATTTCAAACAATTGAAAATGCAAGGCAAGTGATCTAAGCAAGTAACTAAGAGCCCATGGATAACCATGGATAGAAAGGGTGCTAATACCTTCCCTTTCTATAATCTACTCCCCGAACCCAAGAAAACATCTCAAAGGTTTTTTGCTGTGCTTTTTAACCTTTCCTTAGGATAAAATAAAAAGTCGGTGGCGACTCTTGCTCAACCGAAACATTTGCGAAAACAACCGCAAAACCATAGTCAGTTCTCCCACCGTATCACACACGCCTACTGACATTGGAGAATTAAAGAGGTCTTGGATGCAGCTCAAAGAAGAGCGGGATACTTACAGAGAAAAGTATCACGAGCAGGAGCGGAAGATTCTAAAGCTTACAAGACAACTGGAGAATGAGCAGATCCTCAACGACTATGTCAGCACCAAAGGGAAACGACCATGGGAGCGCTGATGTCTTTTGATTATTTCTAGTTTTGATTTACTTTTCAGTTTTTGTTTCTTGTAACGCCTTAAGGGCATTTATCAAACATTGTTTCAAGTTTATCTAATAAAAGTGTGTTTCATTTTGGTTTATGAATTTGAATCCCTAAAGTCTTTTGAAATCATATCATACACATACCATTCCCATGCACCTCATCACAGGTACCCATTACAGGTATCTTATCTTCTTCGCTGTTTATTTCAGCATATCATGTCTGCTGAAACATCAACTGATCAAGCTATCAAGGCTCTACAAGCTCAAAATGCTCAGTTCCAGGAAATGTTCATGAACTTGGCTAAGGGTCAGCAAGATCTGAAGACTCTTATCTTGAAGGGTAAGAAGAAGAAGAAGAAGAAGAAGACGGTCCTACTGAATATGGGTCGTAGATTTGGAAACAATTTGCGAGAAGAGGTTGATTTGACTCACTCATATGGAGGGGGAGAGAATCAGGAAGAAAGGAGGGATCCTAGCTGTGATCGGTGGATCTGGAACTGACTGTTTAACACTGGTTCGCGAAATGTCGCGGTAAGCAAGAGTCGCCACCGTCTTTTATTTTCTCCAAATGGAAAGGACAAAAGCACAGAAAAATTCCTTAAAGAGATTGCTCTTAGTTCGGGAGGTAGATTATAGAAAGGGAAGGTATTAGCACCCTTTCTATCCATGGTTATCCATGGGCTCTTAGATACTTGCTCATTGTGTTTTCAAAAATGGTTTGTTTGCTTTTCAATGGGTTTTAAAAAAGTTTCTTTGAAAATTTCAGTTCGACTCTTGTATCGGTCCTCAAGAGTGTTTGAAAAATTTGTTTTGAAAGCTTTTGAAAATATGTTGGTGTGAAAAGATTTCAGTTTGTTTTGAAGAGAGCAAGTATCCTTGAGAACCTACCTACCCTAAGGAATTCGTCTGTGTAAATGTCCTTTAAAGTAGTGCCATCCCACCATTGAGAGGTAGGTAGCACCACCGTTGGAGGTGTTCGGGTCAATTCGAGTTTGTAGGGACATGGTGATCACCAGAGCAATGGGAAGACACCTTAGAAGCTACCCTCATGCCAGGTTCCCGGATCATGAGGACTTACTAAGACATCCTCTACTCGACGATCACCTTTCGAGGCAAGGCAACAGTGAGGCGTACCCGAGGGGTGGTGTGTGCGATTCGTGTGTCGTTTTCATTGATTTTTGTCTTGTCATGTTAAAGTGATCTACGCTTGATTTTATTATGTCCATTCATTCTTGCATGCTTATTTAACAATTAATATTTGCGGGAAAATAAATTCTAAGGCTATTACAAATGGCGCGGGTCCACATCGCCAAAATTAAACCGGACCCGATTTGACAAAAAATAAATAAAGCAAAGTAAATATTCGTCTTGTGATCTACGCTTGATTTTATTTTTAAGGCCATTCATTCTTGCATGCTTTTTTGTTAACAGTTAATATTTGCGGGAAAATAAATCTAAACTATTACAAATGGCGCGGGTCCACACCGCCAAAATTAAACCGGACCCGATTTGACGGAAAGTAAATAAAGCGAATAAAAAAGAATTGAAAAGTGCGAGAAGTTTAAGTTACATGGCTTCGGGACAGATACATAACTATTTAAGCGAAATAAAATAAATACGCAAATTAAATAAATTACGAACGAGGGCGTTGGACCCTTTTGCAAAATATTATTAATAAGGAATTAAAGTTAAGAGTTAAAAGAAAATGTTTTTTTGTATTTTTGTGTTTTTTGATTTACGAGAAAAAAGAGAATTAATTATAATTAAAATAAAATGTCAAACCCTAATTCTAATTAGTTTTAAGTTATTTAAGAAAAAAAATGTTGAATCTTAACCTAATTTAAACCTAAATTCTTTTATGTACAATTTAATTATGAAAATAAAATGAATAATATTATTATAAAAAGGAAAAATTAAAAGGAATAAAAATCACCAATTAAACCTAAATTCTATATTTTTTTATATTTTATTATGAAAAGAATTAAAATTTCAAAAAACCCTAATTATACTAAATTCAATTATACAATTTATTTATGAAAATAATTAAAATAAAAATATTTATTACATTTTGTCTTTTTTCTGATTTTTTTGTATATTTTATAATTTGTAAAATATAATTAATTAAATTAAAACAATTGAATAAAATAAAATAACAATTAATAATAAAATAAAAATAAGTAAAAAAAAAAATAGAAAGAGATTGCAAACCAGGGGGGGTTCAGTCCCAATTGTGAGGTATAGTCCAAGCAAATCTGGCCCAATTAAGCTTGGATCCGTTTGACTTTTGGCGTAGCGTGTGATGCGTTTGACTAGGGTTTAGTGTGCTCATCAATCTGGAGCCCTTGATTTGCTTCTGAGGGACGCGTGGCTGGCTTGATGATGATGGAACATGGTATGCCTTAACGCTAGCGCTGCATGGGAATTTATATTGAAAAAGAATATTGAAGTTGCACAGACCTGGGACTCGAACCCAGGTCTTGGATGTTATTGCCTTGATAGTTTGCCAGCTGAGCCATGAAACATATGTTAATATATTATAACAAACAAATAACAAAAAGGAAAATGAATTAATGGCCTGGAAAAGCGCGCGAGAGTTTAAATGAGCCAGTCAGCGTGTGACATGTAATCGTCTTCTCCACCTTCCCTGAAAACAAAACCATATGGCAACGGTTTCTTAAGCGTGGTTTAAGGTTTCTTTAGAGAAAATAGCGACTAGCGCTATACAACTCATAAATTAATCGCGATCAATGTTTCTTCTTCGTCTAGGTCTGCTGAATGGAACGGTGGTGATCTGGGGTTCTAATTTTGCCTCGTTACCAAAGCCCTAAATTGACAAACCTGTAAACCCTAGAAATCGCGCATGGTGAAATCTTGTATGTAACATAAAAACTCAATTAAACATATCAGTTAGCTTTGAAATCACATCAAGAACAAGGATCAATAATTGAAATGTCGTAAAAATGCATAGAATGTAGAATACGATTTTGAAATTTTCATGGAATATGTTGAGTTCTATACACCGATTCCTTGCCTTTTGATGAGTGTTATGAATTGGAATATGATCAGTGAACCACAAGGAAGCTTTTGGAATCAATATTAGGACTTGAATCAACCTAGAACACTGATTTCGGTTTTGAGTTTTATGGAGAATTTTTCAATTTTCTAGGGAGCTTTTCTGCGCAGCTTAGAGTGTTCCAGGATTAGGTTTGTGATCCTGATTATGTACTGAGGCTATTAGGTCAACAAAATTCATAAAAATCTCTTGCAATTATGGATTAAGGATTTGATTTGTTAAGGATCTTTTTGAATCTTTTTCATGTGTATTTTGCTCTCAATCATGCCAATCAGCTCCAAATCTTTCCCCATTTGTATTTACACGAAATATTGAGTATCAAACATGCATAAAAAGATTGGTTAAGGCAAGTTAGATATTTTTCATGTATTTAAATAATTTAAATGAATTAATATAAATAATAATTCAAATAAATAAATAAAAAATGAGAAAATACTTCCCTTTGGGCCAAGTGGTCGTGCATATGATTGGAATGATGAATCATGGAAGAAAAATGGGCCCATTAGCAAATTTAGGTCATTTGAAGTAATGTTGACTTTTCAAAATATCCAAAAATTTCCCAACTTCCACAAGGCATAACTTGCTCAATTTTTAAGCTTTTCTCATGTTCTTGGACATTTTGGAAAGGTCTTTGAGTCCTCTAACCAATGCCTTTGGTCCCATGTCATTTTGATTTACCAATCTCAAGTTATGGCCTTTGACTTAAAGTCCCTTTTTGTTGACTTTTGAAAATGACCTATAATGTTGAAATTGATAACTTTTTGTGAGAGCCTTTCTTGGACTTGAAGTGTGAAGATGAGTTGTAGGAAATGTCTTTCTCTTCAAAATGAGCTTTGGATGGAATTTTTCTGATAATCCATGTGAAAGTTATGCCCTGGTCAATTTCAGTTGACTTTTTCAGCTGTCCAAATATAGTAACTTTTGCATCTTGATGATTTTCTGAGCCAAATTTTGAGAATCATGATCAAGCATTGATCAAATGATGTTTGTGGCTTCAAAATGATATGTTGACCAAAAATTTGAACTTTTGACTGTCAAATGACCATTTTGCCCGTACAGTTGACTGTAGTGCAATTTAGGGTTTTGACTGTGCAATTTTGAGCTGAATGCCTTGAAACTTGATATGAGGATTCTTGACCATCTTTGTAAGCACATGAGACTTGATTGGGCCTTTAAAAACTTCAATTTCTTGATCAGAACACAAACCCTAGTTTTGACTGTATAGGAGACAGTTGGACTGCACAACCCTTGGGGAATTTTGTGACTTAGCTTGGCAATTTCTTGAAGAATATGGGAGGGCAAATTTTGGGGTACAACAGTTGCCCCTGTTCAATCGTCTTAGACCTGAGGATGCAGATTGGCTGACGTGCCTTTCGTAATCCGAGGGTAGAAGATGATTGGACACTAGAGTGCCCAGAAATTTGCGCTCACATAGTAGCAGTGCGATGGAAATGGGCTTATAGATGCCATTTGGAGATTGATAAATAGGATGATGGGCTTATAGATGCCATCTGGACGTTGATCGCGTAGGAGATTCCTTGGCGAGAACTTGCATACCTGCAAAACAGAAAATGAGTACCTGACACGTTGCAGGAGCTGATTTTAGATGCTTGGCATAGATATGTCCTGACTGGTTACAGGAGCTGAGTCTGGAGCTTCAAAAGATGATGAATGAACCAGGTATGGTTACTGCCTTAGCATGAATGGTAAGAGAACCTTGGGTGATTTTAACTTCAACAATGCTCGTTGAGAAAAATCTTGGCGGGAATTATTATCTTCGCAGTATTGGAACGGGAACCATAGACCATTATAATCTGAAAGGGAATCACCTCACTCGCCGTCGGAGAGGGAATCATAGGAAAAGGAATTGTCACCTCACACTCATCGTCGGAGAGGGGAACATCTGAAAAGGACTTACCACCTCACGCGTCGTCGGAGAGGGAATCATAGGAAAAGGAATTGTCACCTCACACTCATCGTCGGAGAGGGGAACATCTGAAAAGGACTTACCACCTCACGCGCCGTCGGAGAGGGAACCATAGAAGACTATCACCTCACACTCATCGTCGGAGAGGGAAACATCTGAAGAAGGAATTACCACCTCACGCACTTGTCGGAGAGGGGACCATAAGAGACTATCACCTCACACTCATCGTCGGAGAGGGAAACATCTGAAGAAGGAATTACCACCTCACGCACTTGCCGGAGAGGGGACCATAGGAGACTATCACCTCACACTCATCGTCAGAGAGGGAAACATCTGAAGAAGGAATTACCACCTCACGCACTTGCCGGAGAGGGGACCATAGGAGACTATCACCTCACACTCATCGTCGGAGAGGGAAACATCTGAAGAAGGAATTACCACCTCACGCACTTGTCGGAGAGGGGACCATAGGAGACTATCACCTCACACTCATCGTCGGAGAGGGAAACATATGAAGAAGGAATTACCACCTCACGCACTTGCCGGAGAGGGGACCATAGGAGACTATCACCTCACACTCATCGTCGGAGAGGGAAACATCTGAAGAAGGAATTACCACCTCACGCATTTGTCGGAGAGGGGACCATAGGAGACTATCACCTCACACTCATCGTCAAAGAGGGAAACATCTGAAGAAGGAATTACCACCTCACGCACTTGTCGGAGAGGGGACCATAGGAGACTATCACCTCACACTCATCGTCGGAGAGGGAAACATCTGAAGAAGGAATTACCACCTCACGCACTTGCCGGAGAGGGGACCATAAGAGACTATCACCTCACACTCACCGTCGGAGAGGGAAACATCTGAAAAAGGAATTACCACCTCACTCACCGTCGGAGAGGGGACCATAAGAGACTATCACCTCACACTCACCGTCGGAGAGGGAAACATCTGAAAAAGGAATTACCACCTCACTCACCGTCGGAGAGGGAACCATCTGGGATAACTTCTACTGAGTCTTTATCAGAAAAATCTGTTGGGAGTCGATTTAGCTGGACTAGAGAAGGCCTTGAAATATGTTTTGAGAATTTAACTGCATCTTTCCTGAAAAGTAAAGGTCAGTCATATGCAATGCATGATATGGGTCAAGTAATAATGTTCTCAACATAAATGGTATTTGTATGATATGATGCGTACATGCATGCTATAATGATGTATGCGATGTTTTATGAATGTATTTTTCGTCTAGGAAAGTAAATCCTTGACGGGTGCCGGGAAGTCACTCCTGGGCTGATATTTGAAGAGTGGATTTTGCTTCCACTGGGGATGATGGCTGCAAGAACACCGGTAGGAGAAGATGACTCCGTTGCGGAATAAACTTGGCAAATGGGAGATTCTGCGGGGAGAAAAGATACTCTAGCGACCATGCTGGGAAGCAATACTCTGTGGGGAGAGGGATGCCTTGCTGAATTGTTGATAACTTGCTGAGGATATCTTTGTTGTTATTGGAAGTGCTGACAGACTTCGCTGGGGTAAGAAGACTTCGTTGACGACGACCTTTCCGTGGCTTTTGGCTGAGGATAACCCAGTTATATCCTGTTAAGGAAATAACTCTTTAAATCAAGCCGGACGACGCGTTCGTGCTCTATGAGGGGATAAGCTTCCAGAATCTACTGGGGATAAGCTTACTGCTTGGGGAGATAAATTCCAATTTTCCTGGGGAAACTGGATTGGACTCTTCTGGGGAGGTTTGAACTGCAGGGGAGTGATTCCTTTGAATATTGGTATACCGCCGGGGAACAATCTTTAGGCCAAGACTGCCGGGGATACTTGTTAAGAATATATGCTGCTGGGGAAGTGTTGAGACCTATGGGAGGATACTCAACTTCCTTGAAACTTGATAATTTTGCTTGGAGAGGAGTATACTGTTTTGCCGAACCACTCTCTGGGGATTTAATATGTACTTGGTCGTGTTCTTTAGTTGAACCTACCTTGGTACCTTGGAAGATAGAACAATTAGACTGCTCAGACAACTCTTTATTGCCCCTGTTTCTAGTGTCACCTGCAATTAATTCCTTTGTTTCGTATGCAAATATTTATGAGTTAGCAAATTATTGTCAATGCATATATCACAAATTGAACCTTGGACGTTCTTCGCAAAACAAAACAGAAAAAGAAAAACACTTGGCACGTTTAACTGAAAATATATTTGTATTGATTTTTTTGAATAGCCTGTGAATAGGCGTTTTGTGTACAAGAGGCTGACGTCCTAGTAAGAGGAACGTCGCCGAACAAGATAGTTTTATACAAATTTTGTACAAGAGAAAATAAAACAGCTGTGTGAAATGAATGATCCACTGGATTTCAACTCTGCTATTGCCTTTATAACTCCGAGCGTCTCATCACTTGATGACCTTGGTTGAAGGTGAAGCTGACTGATCGATGCCGTCTGAACTTGATGTAGATACCGGATTCTGGATGCAAAGTGATCCAATGAGACATAGTATTACGCTTTATCCCTAATTTTTGCCTGGACCGCCCTTTCGGGTTTTCGGTCCACCGGGATACCCATTTTTGCCCAAGCCGCCTTTTCAGGTTTTCGACTTGCCGGGTGTACAGATTTTTTCATTTTCATCCCTTCATTTTGCCCGAACCCTTTTGGTTCGACGGGAAGCCCTAATTTTTGCCTAGGCATGTCAGCCTAGCGGGTCTTTTTTCATGCGTAGTATTTTTTAACTATGTCTGCATTGGCGGGGTGAGGAAGGTCGTCACCATCCATGTTGGTTAAGATCATTGCTCCTCCTGAGAACACATGTTTAACTACAAATGGCCCTTCGTACGTAGGGGTCCATTTGCCCCTTGGATCACTCTGAGGAAGGATGATTCTCTTGATAACTAGATCCCCAACTTGATATTCCTGTGGTCTGACCTTTTTGTTAAATGCCCTGATCATTCGTTTCTGGTACGTCTGACCATGACAGATAGCAGCAAGTCTCTTTTCGTCAATGAGGTTGAGTTGATCAAGTCGTGTCTGGATCCAATCATCTTCGTTCAGATTTGCATCCTTCATTATCCGGAGAGAGGGAATTTGTACTTCAATCGGCAAGACTGCCTCCATGCCATAAACCAGAGAGAAAGGAGTTGCCCCGGTTGACGTCCTTGCTGAAGTTCGGTACCCATGTAGAGCGAACGGTAACATCTCGTGCCAATCTTTATAAGTTACTGTCATCTTCTGCACGATCTTCTTGATGTTCTTATTTGCTGCTTCTACAGCCCCATTCATCTTCGGTCTGTAAGGAGAAGAATTGTGGTGCTGTATTTTGAACTGTTCGCAGAGCTCAGCAATCATCTTGTTGTTTAGATTGGTACCGTTGTCTGTAATAATCCGCTCAGGGACGCCATATCGACAGATCAGGTTGTGCCGAATGAACCGTGCCACAACAGTCTTGGTTACCGTAGCATAGGATGCTGCCTCAACCCACTTCGTAAAATAATCGATCGCCACTAGGATGAAGCGATGCCCATTAGATGCCGTAGGTTTTATCTCGCCGATCATGTCTATGCCCCACATTGCGAACGGCCAAGGCGCAGTCAGAACATTCAGGGGAACCGGAGGAACATGCACCTTGTCTGCATAGATCTGACATTTGTGGCATGTCCTGGAGTGTTGGTAGCAGTCAGCTTCCATTGTGGACCAGTAATATCCTGCCCGTAGGATTTTCTTAGCCATAGTATGCCCACCGGAATGTGTACCAAAGGTCCCTTCATGTAGATCTTCCATGATCCGTTCTGCTTCAGTTTTGTCCACACAACGCAGTAAGGTTGAATCATGGTTTCTCTTGTACAAGATGCCGTTGCTTAGGAAAAACTTGGCTGCAAACCTCCTCAGGAATTTCTTATCATTGACAGAGGCACCTTCAGGGTATTCCTGAGCTTCCAGATATCTCTTCACTTCGTGGTACCAAGGCTTCTCAGTCACCAATTCAGTTTCGAGATCACAACAGTATGCCGGTTCGTCCAGTTTCCAGATGATGATCCGGGGAGCTTCATTATCCCATTTGACCTTGAACATTGAAGACATTGTAGCTAACGCGTCCGCTAACTGATTTTCTTCTCTTGGAAAATGCTCAAAGGTTATCTCCGTGAAGTGGGGAATCAGGGTCAACACACATTCTCTGTAAGGAATCAGGTTTGGGTGTTTCGTATCCCACTCTCCCTTGATCTGATTGATCACAAGAGCGGAATCTCCGAAGACACTCAGAAATTTGATCCTTAGGTCGATCGCAGCTTGAAGACCCATGATACATGCCTCATACTCCGCCATGTTGTTGGTACAGTTGAAACACAGCCGGGCAGTGAGTGGAGTATGAGTACCTTGAGGGGATATGATGATGGCGCCGATACCATTTCCCAAAGCATTGGAGGCTCCGTCAAAGTGCATAGACCATCGGGATCCTGGCTCAGGTCCTTCATCAGGTCCAGGTACTTCACAGTCAGTTACTATCATAATGCTTTCATCCGGAAACTCGAAGTTCATTGATTGGTAGTCATCTACAGCTTGATGAGCTAAGTGGTCTGCCAATACACTCCCCTTGATGGCTTTCTGGGTTGTATACTGAATGTCGTATTCCGTCAAGATCATTTGCCATCTTGCAATTCTCCCAGACAGAGCAGGCTTTTCGAATATGTACTTTATAGGATCCATCTTTGAGATCAACAAAGTAGTGTGAGTCAGCATATACTGTCTCAGCCGGCGAGCAGCCCATACCAAAGCGCAGCAAGTTTTCTCAAGCAGTGAGTATCGAGTCTCACAGTCGGTAAACTTTTTGCTAAGGTAATAAATGGCATGCTCTTTTCGGCCAGACTCGTCATGCTGCCCCAGTACACACCCCATTGAGTTGTCGAGCACTGTCAGGTATAGTATCAGAGGTCTCCCTTCAACCGGTGGCATAAGGATGGGTGGTTCTTGGAGATACTCTTTGATTCTGTCAAAAGCAGCCTGACATTCATCGTTCCAACGTACTACCTGATCTTTCTTCAGCAGCTTGAAGATTGGCTCACAGGTAGCAGTCAGATGTGAGATGAACCGAGCAATGTAATTCAGGCGTCCTAAAAAGCCTCTGACATCTTTCTCTGTCTTAGGAACTGGCATCTCTTGAATAGCTTTGACCTTAGCAGGGTCCACTTGAATACCTTTATCACTGACCACGAAGCCTAGCAACTTCCCAGATCTTACCCCGAAGGTGCACTTGTTCGGGTTCAATCTCAGCTTGTATAGTTTCAACCGGTCAAACAACTTCTGCAGATGATCTAGGTGCTCTTCCTCAGTCTGGGACCTAGCAATCATGTCGTCAACATACACTTCTATCTCATGATGGATCATGTCATGAAATAGGGCAACCATAGCACGTTGGTAGGTTGCCCCAGCGTTCTTCAACCCGAATGGCATGACCTTGTAGCAGAAGGTGCCCCACTGAGTAACAAATGTAGTCTTTTCCATGTCTTCAGGTGCCATCTTGATCTGATTGTAACCTGAAAAGCCATCCATGAAAGAGAACACTTTGTGCTGGGCCGTATTATCAACAAGGACATCAATGTGAGGTAAGGGGAAGTCGTCTTTGGGGCTGGCCCTGTTCAGATCCCTGTAGTCAACACACATTCTGACCTTACCGTCCTTTTTAGGTACCGGCACCACATTAGCAACCCACTGAGGGTAAGAAGTTACTGCAAGGAAACCGGCATCAAACTGTTTCATGACCTCGGCTTTAATCTTCTCGGACATCTCTGGACGCATCCGACGGACCTTTTGTTTAACTGGAGGGCAGTCTTCCTTAGTCGGCAAGTGATGGACGACAATATCGGTATCCAACCCGGGCATGTCTTCGTAGGACCAGGCAAAGATCTCCACATAATCATGTAACATCTTGGTTAACCGTTGCTTCACGCTGAGCTCTAGGTTGGCACCAATCTTTACCTCTTTCCTGTCTGCCTCAGTACCCAGGTTTATTGTTTCCACTAGCTCTTCATGGGGTTGAATTGCCCTCTCTTCCTGAAGCAACAGTCTAGCAAGCTCGCCAGGCACTTCACAATCATCTTCACCTTCGTCTTCGGCTAAGTTGATCGGATTTTCGAAGTCATAATTGGCAGTAGCAGAGCGGTTATCAGTGAGATCCAGAGTGGATTGGAACCTGTATGAGTGAGTGTGTGTGTAAATACAGCTGTTTTGAAAATTATGTAAAGGAAAGGAAGACAGAAAAGGAACACAATATTTGCGATGCGAAAAATACGTCCAAGATTTTCATTCATGATGTATAAAATGACAGTTTGTATGCCCTCACAAATAGAACCTCGGTACCTCGGGTAAGACACCGGGCCATAGAGTTTATCATTGTTTATTACAAAATAACAAAACAAAGAAATTTATTACTTAGTAACAAAAGAAACAGGGAGATTGTCCTTGGCGCTCCAATTGTTAAGTCCACCGTCAGTTGCTGGGTAGATCCAGCTATCAAACTCAGCTTCATCAACTTCCTCTTCATCCCCGATAGCATTAACTCCATGAGCAGGCAGGGGAGCTGTCACCACATTAGGCTTGTCAGATGCCTCAAACTGTACCTCCTTAGCGTCAATGAGGTCCTGCAGCTTGTTCTTTAGTGCCCAACAGTCATCGGTAGAGTGCCCCGGGCTTTCTGAATGGTAAGCACAACGAGCATTCGGGTTGTACTTGGGAGATGTTGTATTGGGGAACTTTGGGGCTTCCCTGACAGTTACTAAGTTGGTGGCTAGCAACTGTGGCAGGATCTGCGATAGGGTCATGTTTAACCGGGTAAACTCCCTCCGGGGTCTTTCAGCCCTTTGAGAATTATTTGACCGAGGAGCGGCAGCAGGCTTAGCAATCATCACCGCGCTGACAGATTGGCGGTGCTCAGGTCTCTCTGATTTTCTAGAACCATACACGGCACTGGACTCCTTCTTGAATGGTTTCTTTTCTGAGCTAGATGATGCACCCTTTGTAATCTTCCCAGACTTCAGCCCAGCTTCAATCCTCTCTCCAGTCAAGATCAAATCGGTGAACCCAGCAGAAGAATTCCCAATGAGATGGTTGAAAAACGGCCCAGATAGGGTCCCCAAGAACATGTCTACCAGCTCCCGATCAGTCAATGGTGGCTGCACCCTGCCAGCCAGGTCTCTCCACTTCTGAGCGTACTCCTTAAAACCTTCGCTTGCACCTAACGCCATACCCTGAAGTTGGGTACGTGTGGGGGCAAGGTCGGCATTATATTGATACTGCTTATAGAAAGCAGTAGCCAACTCCTCCCAGTTACGAACCTTGGTCCCATCCAGCTGATAGAACCATTCGAGATGAGTCCCTGAAAGACTCTCCTGGAAGAAGTGGATCCATAAATTCTTATCCGCAGAGTACGGCTGAATTTTCCGAACATAGGACCTTAAATGCAGCTTGGGACAAGATGCCCCGTCATATTTGGAGAAGGATGATGCTTTGAACTTATGCGGGATAATCACACCAGTCGACAAACCCAGATCTCCGAAATCCAGCCCAGGTGACTGTTGGACCTCCATAGCCTTCAACCTGTCCTCCAGTTGTTTGTACCTGTCATCTGCAGGAGGGTACTGCTCTTCATCAAAATCTGTCTCGTTGTCGGAGACGACCGGACTAGGAACCTTTACTTCTGCCTGAGAAGGACTCTTGCCAACAGAAGAACCAGCCTCTTCATGTTGCAGAGTATTGCCGAACCTTCGGCCCGAGTTGAACAGAACAGTTCTTCTCTTCTTCTTCTTCTCCTTCTTCAGGAGCATAGCCTTCAGTTCTTCTTGGCCTTTAGCCAGACCCTTGATTAGTTCTTGAAACTGCGCATTCTGCGCCTGGAGAGCCTTGATTGATGTCTCAGTTGATGCAGATTCGGGATTCATGATGCTGAAATAAACAGCGAAGAACTGTAAGCAACCTGAAAAGGGGAAAACCTGCTATGCACATGATGTATGAAATGCGTATGCAATGCATTCAAGGGTTCGAAAGTTCAAATTTGTTGTAGACAAAAAGGAACACACGTTATCATTAAAGAAATCATTGTTTAATACATCAAAGCCTCATGGGCAAAAATACAAAAATCAAATCAATCCCAGAATACACTGCGCATCCTCTTCGGAGCTATGTAGGTGTTGAGGTTCCTCTCTTCATGCAACAGGCGGGTGAGCTCCAAGACCTTCTTTTCGCTGGCATGCAGACTAGTCTCAAGAGAACTCCTTTCCTCCTTAAGCTGGATCCAGCTCTTCTGCATCTCTTCCCAGGATGTGGGCATATCAGGGTGCTGAATAGTGTAGGACACTTCCCCTTCCAAGACAGGCTCTTTGATTACCGGGAGCATATGAGGATAAGGCATCACTAACTTCTGAGAGCGGGCTCGTACCCACTTGAGATAGGGTTCCAATGGGATGGAGTTCCTGTGCCCCAGTGTTTTGCTGTCTATCCTACTTGGCATCCTCCAAGCTCTGATAAATCTCTGGCGAAGTCCTTGAGTATCATTGTCGAAGTCAAAAACTATGTCAGGAATTAACATGTCATGAGGACCATCCCTCCGAGCATAACCAAACTGTCTCCAAGCCAGGCATGGGCTATAAGTAATACCTCCTCTGATTCCAAGTAAAGGAACATTAGGGTACTCCCCGCAACGATCAATGATAGTGACATCTCCTCTGGACCTAGGACACCAATGTATATCTGCATGCGTAAGAGTCATCAACCGTTGTGACCATCTCAAACCCCACTCATTCTTCAAGACTGATTGTGGAAGGTGCGAAATAAACCACCTTCCCAGGAGAGGAGTGCAACACATAAGGACACCTCTTTTTCTCATGGTTCGAGTGTAACATGAGTGAAGGATGTCCCCCAGCAACGTAGGTATAGGATTCCTGGACATAAAGATCTGAACGACACTGATATCAATGAGCTGATCTGGGTTAGGGAACAACACCAAACCATAAACAAGGAGGGCCACAACCTCTTCAAAAGCTTGCAAGTCAAGGGAGTTCCAACATTCAAGGGCTTTTTCAAACAGAAACTTGGCTAAGAACCCTTTGATACCACTTCTGACTTCCCAATGTCCCTTGAAGTCAGATGACGGTAGGTGCAAGGCTTTAGCAATCTCTTCAAGCTTAGGTTCCTTTTCTGTACCATTGAAGGGTAGCTGATCAAGGATAGGGATCTTCAGGAGCCGGGAGAACTCCTCCAATGTAGGTACCAACTGATAGTCCAAGAAGGTAAAACAGTGATGCAGAGGGTCAAAGAATTGGAACAAGACCTTAATCATATCTTCCTCAATGTTGGTGTTGACCAAGCTGATGAGGCTTCCATGCCTTTCACTGAATGAAGAGTTCTCGGGAATCCTGGATATAAGCTCCTTAAGCTGAGGAGGGACTCTTACAAGATTGACCTGAATTGTCTTTCTACGAACAGTTTCCATGTCCTACAAAACAAGAACAAAGATGAAAATCCGAACCCCTGAAATGGTTAGTCAATGCATATGATGCCGGATGATGTCATGATGCTATGATTAAACACACCACAGATATTTACAAAGACAAACATGTAAGGCACACAAGGCACACAAGACAAGCCCTTAAGGTTTAAGGCCAGCATGGGGTCTGGGTAGTACCCTCTTGAAGTTGGTGGGTTCAACCTGTCCTAATCAAAGTAACCGGGTTCTAAGGTTCCCAATATCACGGGATTGCTTTCATTGTTCATCGTTTCGATTTAGCCACTGAACTGGCGACCGAAATATTCCAGGAAAGCAACCCTCAATCGAGTGTAGTATCGAGTATCAACCAACCTCGGACTGCACCAAAGTCAGTTATCTCACTACCCTAAAGAGGCCAATATAGTTCAATTAAGGTTCCTAAGGTCTGTTGATGCTTCACGACACCACGCGGAGGCCCCGTACTCTCCTTGACTAAACTCAAGGGTTACCGGTACACACCAAAGTGCCACATCAACGTAGCAGACTGTTTCAACCATGTCGGTATACCCCGCACAGTTCCCTCACAGCCTTGTTGCTACTTTCTAAGAAGGTATCCCCAGATCCGGGTTAGGATCTATAGAACTCCCAAGACAGTCCCACAATAATAAAGCAAGCAAGTCAATACAATTGAAAACACAGTTATGAACTAGCCCTAAGGTACACCTCACTTTAAGTTTACTTCCCCAGCAGAGTCGCCAGTTCTGTGATCGGTGGATCTGGAACTGACTGTTTAACACTGGTTCGCGAAATGTCGCGGTAAGCAAGAGTCGCCACCGTCTTTTATTTTCTCCAAATGGAAAGGACAAAAGCACAGAAAAATTCCTTAAAGAGATTGCTCTTGGTTCGGGAGGTAGATTATAGAAAGGGAAGGTATTAGCACCCTTTCTATCCATGGTTATCCATGGGCTCTTAGGTACTTGCTCATTGTGTTTTCAAAAATGGTTTGTTTGCTTTTCAATGGGTTTTAAAAAAGTTTCTTTGAAAATTTCAGTTCGACTCTTGTATCGGTCCTCAAGAGTGTTTGAAAAATTTGTTTTGAAAGCTTTTGAAAATGTGTTGGTGTGAAAAGATTTCAGTTTGTTTTGAAGAGAGCAAGTATCCTTGAGAACCTACCTACCCTAAGGAATTCGTCTGTGTAAATGTCCTTTAAAGTAGTGCCATCCCACCATTGAGAGGTAGGTAGCACCACCGTTGGAGGTGTTCGGGTCAATTCGAGTTTGTAGGGACATGGTAATCACCAGAGCAATGGGAAGACACCTTAGAAGCTACCCTCATGCCAGGTTCCCGGATCATGAGGACTTACTAAGACATCCTCTACTCGACGATCACCTTTCGAAAGGCAACAGTGAGGCGTACCCTAGGGGTGGTGTGTGCGATTCGTGTGTCGTTTTCATTGATATTTGTCTTGTCATGTTTCTTGTGATCTACGCTTGATTTTATTTTTAAGGCCATTCATTCTTGCATGCTTTTTTGTTAACAGTTAATATTTGCGGGAAAATAAATCTAAACTATTACAAATGGCGCGGGTCCACACCGCCAAAATTAAACCGGACCCGATTTGACGGAAAGTAAATAAAGCGAATAAAAAAGAATTGAAAAGTGCGAGAAGTTTAAGTTACATGGCTTCGGGACAGATACATAACTATTTAAGCGAAATAAAATAAATACGCAAATTAAATAAATTACGAACGAGGGCGTTGGACCCTTTTGCAAAATATTATTAATAAGGAATTAAAGTTAAGAGTTAAAAGAAAATGTTTTTTTGTATTTTTGTGTTTTTTGATTTACGAGAAAAAAGAGAATTAATTATAATTAAAATAAAATGTCAAACCCTAATTCTAATTAGTTTTAAGTTATTTAAGAAAAAAAATGTTGAATCTTAACCTAATTTAAACCTAAATTCTTTTATGTACAATTTAATTATGAAAATAAAATGAATAATATTATTATAAAAAGGAAAAATTAAAAGGAATAAAAATCACCAATTAAACCTAAATTCTATATTTTTTTATATTTTATTATGAAAAGAATTAAAATTGCAAAAAACCCTAATTATACTAAATTCAATTATACAATTTATTTATGAAAATAATTAAAATAAAAATATTTATTACATTTTGTCTTTTTTCTGATTTTTTTGTATATTTTATAATTTGTAAAATATAATTAATTAAATTAAAACAATTGAATAAAATAAAATAACAATTAATAATAAAATAAAAATAAGTAAAAAAAAAATAGAAAGAGATTGCAAACCAGGGGGGGTTCAGTCCCAATTGTGAGGTATAGTCCAAGCAAATCTGGCCCAATTAAGCTTGGATCCGTTTGACTTTTGGCGTAGCGTGTGATGCGTTTGACTAGGGTTTAGTGTGCTCATCAATCTGGAGCCCTTGATTTGCTTCTGAGGGACGCGTGGCTGGCTTGATGATGATGGAACATGGTATGCCTTAACGCTAGCGCTGCATGGGAATTTATATTGAAAAAGAATATTGAAGTTGCACAGACCTGGGACTCGAACCCAGGTCTTGGATGTTATTGCCTTGATAGTTTGCCAGTTGAGCCATGAAACATATGTTAATATATTATAACAAACAAATAACAAAAAGGAAAATGAATTAATGGCCTGGAAAAGCGCGCGAGAGTTTAAATGAGCCAGTCAGCGTGTGACATGTAATCGTCTTCTCCACCTTCCCTGAAAACAAAACCATATGGCAACGGTTTCTTAAGCGTGGTTTAAGGTTGCTTTAGAGAAAATAGCGACTAGCGCTATACAACTCATAAATTAATCGCGATCAATGTTTCTTCTTCGTCTAGGTCTGCTGAATGGAACGGTGGTGATCTGGGGTTCTAATTTTGCCTCGTTACCAAAGCCCTAAATTGACAAACCTGTAAACCCTAGAAATCGCGCATGGTGAAATCTTGTATGTAACATAAAAACTCAATTAAACATATCAGTTAGCTTTGAAATCACATCAAGAACAAGGATCAATAATTGAAATGTCGTAAAAATGCATAGAATGTAGAATACGATTTTGAAATTTTCATGGAATATGTTGAGTTCTATACACCGATTCCTTGCCTTTTGATGAGTGTTATGAATTGGAATATGATCAGTGAACCACAAGGAAGCTTTTGGAATCAATATTAGGACTTGAATCAACCTAGAACACTGATTTCGGTTTTGAGTTTTATGGAGAATTTTTCAAGTTTCTAGGGAGCTTTTCTGCGCAGCTTAGAGTGTTCCAGGATAGGTTTGTGATCCTGATTATGTACTGAGGCTATTAGGTCAACAAAATTCATAAAAATCTCTTGCAATTATGGATTAAGGATTTGATTTGTTAAGGATCTTTTTGAATCTTTTTCATGTGTATTTTGCTCTCAATCATGCCAATCAGCTCCAAATCTTTCCCCATTTGTATTTACACGAAATATTGAGTATCAAACATGCATAAAAAGATTGGTTAAGGCAAGTTAGATATTTTTCATGTATTTAAATAATTTAAATGAATTAATATAAATAATAATTCAAATAAATAAATAAAAAATGAGAAAATACTTCCCTTTGGGCCAAGTGGTCGTGCATATGATTGGAATGATGAATCATGGAAGAAAAATGGGCCCATTAGAAAATTTAGGTCATTTGAAGTAATGTTGACTTTTCAAAATATCCAAAAATTTCCCAACTTCCACAAGGCATAACTTGCTCAATTTTTAAGCTTTTCTCATGTTCTTGGACATTTTGGAAAGGTCTTTGAGTCCTTTAACCAATGCCTTTGGTCCCATGTCATTTTGATTTACCAATCTCAAGTTATGGCCTTTGACTTAAAGTCCCTTTTTGTTGACTTTTGAAAATGACCTATAATGTTGAAATTGATAACTTTTTGTGAGAGAATTTCTTGGACTTGAAGTGTGAAGATGAGTTGTAGGAAATGTCTTTCTCTTCAAAATGAGCTTTGGATGGAATTTTTCTGATAATCCATGTGAAAGTTATGCCCTGGTCAATTTCAGTTGACTTTTTCAACTGTCCAAATATAGTAACTTTTGCATCTTGATGATTTTCTGAGCCAAATTTTGAGAATCATGATCAAGCATTGATCAAATGATGTTTGTGGCTTCAAAATGATATGTTGACCAAAAATTTGAACTTTTGACTGTCAAATGACCATTTTGCCCCTACAGTTGACTGTAGTGCAATTTAGGGTTTTGACTGTGCAATTTTGAGCTGAATGCCTTGAAACTTGATATGAGGATTCTTGACCATCTTTGTAAGCACATGAGACTTGATTGGGCCTTTAAAAACTTCAATTTCTTGATCAGAACACAAACCCTAGTTTTGACTGTATAGGAGACAGTTGGACTGCACAACCCTTGGGGAATTTTGTGACTTAGCTTGGCAATTTCTTGAAGAATATGGGAGGGCAAATTTTGGGGTACAACACTAGCCCTGTGGTTTATGATAACGAGACAGACTTTGATGAAGACCAGTATCCTCCGGCTGAGGATAGGTATAAACAGCTTGAAGACCGGTTAAGTGCGATGGAGATCCAGAAGGTACCTGGATTGGACTTTGGTGATTTGGGTTTGTCATCTGGGGTGGTGATTCCACAAGTTTAAAGCACCGATCTTTGCTAAATACGACGGGGTTTCTTGTCCAAAGCTGCACCTCCGATCGTATGTTAGAAAGATCCAGCCATACACTGCTGATAAGAACCTCTGGATCCACTTCTTTTAAGATAGTCTTTTAGGGACTCAACTTGAATGGTTTTACCAGCTGGAAGGAGCTAGTATCCGTAATTGGGAAGATCTTGCTGCTGCTTTCTACAAGCAGTACCAATATAATGCTGACCTCGCTCCCACGCGTACCCAACTTCAGGGTATGTCTATGGGTGCGAGCGAAGGTTTCAAAGACTATGCTCAGAAATGGAGGGACCTTGCTGGAAGAGTACAACCCCCGCTAGCTGATAGGGAGTTGGTGGATATGTTTCTAGGGACTTTGTCTGGTCCGTATTTCAACCATCTGATTGGAAGTTCATCGTCCGGGTTTACTGAGCTGATTATGACCGGGGAAAGAATTGAGGCCGGTATCAAGAGCGGTAAGATACAGAAGGTTGCTTTGTCAAGTACCGAGAAGAAGCCTTTTAAGAAGGAGTCAAGCGCAGTTTACAGCGCAAAGAGCCATAATATACCTGAACGCCGCCAAGCAGTCAATGCGGTGGTTATATCAAGACCTCATGTTGCTCCTCAGCGCAACAATCAGCCAAGAGCCGAGAGGCCGCGAAGACAATTCACTCAGCTCCATATGACCCTGTCTCAGATTCTGCCGCAGTTGCTAAAGACCAACCTGGTGATTCCGAAGGAAGCCCCGAAGAATCCCAATACAACATCACCGATGTACAACCCAAACGCCCACTGTGCTTTTCACTCCGATAGCCCGAGGCATGATATAAATGATTGCTGGGTCTTGAAGAATAAGGTACAGGACTTGATTGATGCTAAGGAGATTGAGTTCGAAGCGTCAGGAAAGCCTAATGTCATAACAGCTCTGTTTACAGTGATTTCTAGTAAACAACCGCTAGTCTTCCAATTTACTAATTATTATTGGTTACTTGCAGGATCGACTAGATTGATCCTAGAACACATGTGCCATAACTCATTTCCATGTTCATATATTGATAGACTTATATTGTATGTTAAGTTCGAATATGAGATTCTTAGGAAAGATTTCTAAAATGGTCTATAGAAATAAACTAACTGAATGTAGGCAGGAAAGGCTTCGAATTAGACTTGGGCTTGAATGTAAAGATAAGTGTTTAACTTAAAGGATAAAGTAAATCGAAGGATAAAGTAAATCGAAGTGTTTGACTAAGTGTTTAAAGTAAATCGAAGGATAAAGTAAATCGAAGTATAGAGTAAATCGAAGTATAGAGTAAATCGAAGTATAGAGTAAATCGAAGTGTTTGACTAAGTGTTTAAAGGCAAGTAAAACAAGGAAATGCAAGGAAATCGAAGTGTTTAAGGGCAGAAATACTGTAATGGCGAACTAAATATAACAAGACTTGTATTGAAATTGTAAAAAAGTGATGATGTTCAATACGTACATTGTATCTTCTGACTCGTTTTCCTTAATTCACGGAAGTTTGAGTATTTTGAGATCTTTTAGTACACAAAAATGAACACCCCAAATCTAACAAAAGAACACCTATTTATAGTGTCTTGACCCTAACGGCCCTATTCTAAAATCACGCCATGTTCGAAGCATGCAGGCTTCCTACGTTTGCTGACTTCCACGCGTCTTCTAGAATGACGCTCTTTATTTGAAATTCGAAAGTTGTACCAATCGAAGCATCTTGTTTCTTTGTTGCTTTCGAAATAACCCAAATACCTGGACCGTTTCCAATTCCTGGCACCCTTACATAAAGGAGCTCTTTTATAATTCGAACACTAAAACAAGTCCAAATCGAAATCTGCTGGTCCAAATTGAAATCTGCTGGAAATTGAATAATCCTTCAGCATAATGACTCCATATCTCCCACCAATATCCAATATTGATATTAATCTCCTTAGGTACTTTATTCGAAATATTATTTTGAAAGTGGTTTCTTCCTTATTCGAAATAGCCAGCTAACAAATTGCCCCCCAAGAACATGTATTTCGACAGATATAAAGAAATACTTGTTTTTTGACTCATCCAGGCTATTTCGAGATTATCAAAAACTCATGCAAGAGCAAGTTTGCTAAGTTGAAACGAAATGCCCCTTTCTGATTGTTGAATGTATTTTGTTAATGCTTTTTATTGTAAATGATTGAACACAACCATTCTGGCACTTATATAATACCATTTTGGCTTCATGTTTATATATATTTTTTATTATCCTGCAGTGATTCTAACTTCTTGCAAGCATGGTTTATACCTTTTTAAGTATTTCCCATTTACCCTCAAGATTCTTCTATCCTCTGCTAATTCTTCTATTTCGTAAGCATTATTCAAAAATGTTTTCAATACTCGAAAGGGACCCTCCCAATGGGGTGACCATTTACCTAATAATCTGTTCTTTTTATCCATAGGTAATATAACCTTCCATACCAGATCATTGGTTGAGAACAACTTACTTTTAACTCTTTTGTTGTATGCTCTGGCTACTCTTTCTTTCTGTCTTCTCATAACTTCTAAAGCATGTAGCCTATCTTCATCCACGTCCACTAATTCATTCATCATCATTTCCCAATATTGATCAGCTGGTATCTCATTTTGTCTTTGGATTCTTACTGATTGTAAGTGTATTTCGACTGGCAACACTGCATCATGTCCAAAGGTAAGTCGAAACGGAGTAGTATTTGTTGCTTCTTTAGGAGATGTTCGACATGCCCACAAAGCTTGGTCCAAAGTTTTGTGCCAATTTCTTGGCTTTCGTCCTACATGTTTCTTTATCAAACCTATTATGACTTTATTGGCTGCTTCTACTTGTCCATTAGCTTGAGCATAGTAAGGAGTTGACGTGAGTAGTTTAAATCCCATTTCTTTTGCAAACTCTTGCATTTTTCGCCCAGTGAAAACTGAACCTTGATCTGTTGTAATACTTTCTGGTATTCCGAACCTGTAAATTATTTGCCTCTGGATAAATTCCATAATGAGCTCTTGATCAACGTTCACTAGAGGAATTTCTTCGACCCATTTTGTAAAATAATCTATACCCACAAGGATATATTTCTGTCCTTTGGATGATGCTGGTCGAATTTCACCAATTAGATCTAATGCCCATCCTCTAAAAGGCCAAGGCTTAACAATTGAATGTAACTCACTTGCAGGAGCATGTTGAATACCTGCATGAACTTGGCATTGTTCGCAACCTTTAGCAAATTCTATGCAGTCTTTGAGCATAGTGGGCCAATACATTCCATATTGAAACAACAACCATTTCATTTTTTGACCTGCTTGATGTGCCCCACATGCCCCACTGTGCACACTGGATATTGCTAAATATGCTTCATTTTCTCCCAAACACTTGAGTAATATACCTTCTGGGGTTTTCTTAAAAAGTTCATTTCCTATTAGGACATAAGACAATGCCCTATATTTGGTCTTTTTCTCTGTACTTACTGAAGGTTCTTTCAGGTAATTTACTATGGGACTTCTCCAATCTGTATCTACCAAAGTATCAATATTTAGAACTTCAAATTCTTTCTGATCTGCATAACCTAGTTTCGAAGTTTCCAAGTCTAATGGTGATAATTTGGTAGCCAATATTCTGCCTCTTGTTTCTATGAGATATTGGAGTTTTTCTCTAGGTGTCTTATATCCTGAAGCTATTTGAGCCAAGTCATTTGCCTCCTGATTATCAATTCTGGGAATATGTTTTATATCCACATATTCAAATTTTTTGAGTAATCTATTAGCAATAACGAAGTACATGATCAAATTTTCCTTGATACATTTGTATTCTTTGGTTATCTGTTTGATGACCAGCTCTGAGTCTCCCCTAATTTTGACTCTGGTTGCCCCCAATTCTAACAAAGCTTCAAGTCCAGCAATTAATGCTTCATACTCAGCTTCGTTGTTCGAACAAGGAGGGCCTTCTAACTTGTACTTGAATTTTGTTGGAATTCCCTCAGGAGAAATTATAAGGACTCCAACACCACTTCCAAATTTATGTGTTGACCCATCGAAGGATAATTTCCAAGGTTGGATCTCAACATAATCTAACGCGAAGTCCTCACTCACAAAGTGATCCACTATGAAATCTGAAACTATTTGTCCTTTCATAGCTTTTAAAGGCTTGAAGGTCAAATTGTACTCAGTGAGCGCTAAGGCCAATTTGCCAATCCTGCTGTGCATGATTGGTTTTGAAAGCATATGTTTAATAACATCAAAGTGAGATGAAACATAAACATCAACTGGTTTAATATAATATTTAAGTTTTGTACAAGAGAAATACAGACAGAGGCATAGTTTTTCAATGCTACTATACTTAGCCTCTGCTTTATTTAGGACCCTACTAAGATAATAGATGGCTCTTTCGACGCCATCATCATTTTCTTGGGCCAACATACTACCTATAGTTACATTGGAGGCAGAGATGTACAGCCTCATTGGTCTATCTTTAGAAGGGGGTGCAAGTATAGGAGGATGCATCAAATAAGCTTTGATTTTCTCGAATGCCTCCTGATGCTGCGCAGTCCACTCAAAATTCCCTTGGTTGAGACGGAGGAGTGGAGAGAAAGCTTGAGTTCACCCACTCAAATTAGATATGAATCTCCTTAAAAAGTTAATTTTACCCAATAGAGATTGCAACTCTTTCTTTGTTGAAGGAGGTTTCGTCTCCATAATAGCCTTCGCCTTGTTCAAGTTAATTTCGATCCCCTTCTTGTGGACCAAAAAGCCTAGGAAATCCCCAGCCTGAACAAAGAAAGCACATTTAAGAGGATTCATTTTTAAGCCATGTTTTCTCATTCTTTCGAATGACTGGCAAAGGTGAGTCAAATGATCCTCATCAGAAACAGATTTGACTACTATGTCATCTATATAAATCTGCATAAATGACTCAATGAAATCATGAAAAATAGTGTTCATTGCCCTCTGATATGTTGCCCCAGCATTTTTTAGTCCAAAGGGCATAACTACCCATTCATAAGTGCCTAAAGCGCCTGGACATCTGAATGCAGTTTTGGGAACATCATCCTCAGCAATAAAAATCTGATTATACCCATAGTATCCATCTAACATACTCAGGTATTCGAAACCCGCAGCAGAATCAATCAGCAATTATGCTATAGGCATGGAATATTCATCTTTTGGGGTGGCAGTGTTTAAATCCCTAAAATCTATGCAAATTCGTAAAGAGCCATTTTTCTTAATAACAGGTACAATGTTAGCAAGCCATTCTACGTACCTTGTGGTCCTGATAAATTTGCATCGAAGGAGCCGTTCCACCTCTGCCTTTATTTTTGAGAGGATTTCTGGAGCGAATCGTCTAGGCATCTGCTTGATGGGCTTCTTGCCATCCTTGATTGGAAGCCTATATTCTACCAGTTCCCTTTTTAAACCAGGCATTTCATCGTAGTCCCAGGCGAAGCAATCCCTATTTTGTTTGAGCATTTTAACCACTTTGCCTTTTAAATTGGGACTAAGCTTCGCACTGATGTATGTAATCCTTTTTTCAACACCATCCCCAATATCAACTTCCTCCAAAGGATCTTGGTCCAGCATCTTAGCGCTTGATGACTCTGGATCCTTTTCGAACCCCAAGGGCTCTTGATCATAAATGGCATCTAGTCTTTGATCCATCAGTTCAGAAGCTTGTCCATCACAGGGTGAGGATGAATGGTTTCCTTCAGGATTTGCTATTTCTTTTTTGTCTATGGCTTCGACAACCATGTTTTGTATTTCGGCTTCGAGAGTCGTTCTTCGTTTGTTCTCAGCCAAATAGGCCGAAATCTTTTGGTAGTAATTTGATTCAGTCATAATAACCTTCGCTTGCCCAGCCAGTTGGCCGTATCGTCGAAGTCTCTCCATCTTTTTCAGTCACCTGCCCGTTCCACATGATTTCCCTATCCCATTGGAATCCATTGGGACGCAAGGTTAGGGAATAATAAGCGTTCTCATTTGGCTCGAAATATTCCTCAGGTGGGTGACATGGCCCTATGTTGGCCATATTTCTGTCGAAATTTCTTTTGTCCACATTGTTGATTTCTGCCATATAGTAACTTTGGTCTGCTTCTATATTTTCAACAATCCCATCATCTCTCCACAACACCAGCCTTTGATGCATTGAAGAAGGTACAACTCCAACTCCATGGATCCATTCCCTGCCAAGCAACAGATTGTAATTTGCTTTTGCAGCAATGACCATAAACATTGTTGGCCTTGTGAGGGAACCAACGGTCAGGTTAACTTGTATTACTCCCAAGGTCTGGCCAACCTTCCCTTCATAATTCGAAAGCACCATGTTGTGAGGTCTAACATCTGAATCATGCATTCCTATTCTCTTTAGCATGAATTGCGGCATCAGATTGACGGCAGCTCCACCATCTACCAGAACCTTGTTCACACCATATTGTTCCACCTTTGCCCTGATGAATAAGGGTTTGAGATGGTTTTTCATTCCTTCGTCTGGCTTTTCAAAGAAAGCATTCTGCTCTTCGACCGCTCCATTATTTATCACATAATAGCATACTGGTCTATGCCTGACCATTTCGTCCTCATCAGTCTCCTCGTCAGCATAAACCTCTGTTTCCTGATTGTACTCACAAGGCAGCACCGAAACTACATTGCAGTTTGCATTGAAGAAGGATTCCCCCTCAGATTCGAAGGCATCAGTCATCAAGTCCTTTTCATTCGCAGCTTCCTTTTGAGTCCTATTTTCTTTAGCGTCCTTCTGTGGAGAAAAAAGTTTCCTGGACACTGGGGGTTTGCCCCCAGTCTGGTTCAGTGATGTTGGGTTATTGGTACTGGATACTCCTACTCCTGTAGGTTTCGAATCCCTTGCTGCTTTTTGGTTTCTCTGGTGTCTGCGCCACTGAGAGCGAGACATTGGGTTTCTGCCTTTATAATTCTCCAATCTTATTTCTTCCCTCCTGTTCGAATTGAATTGCCTCCTGTAAGCCATTGCAGTCCTGCCTCCTCGATCGAAGTTGTGCCACTTCCCTTTTCCCTTATCAGCATTCACTTGCAGCCATCTAACATGGGGGATTTCTGCAGGTAGTTTAAAGGAAACTCTCTTTGCTCCCCTAGGATAAGGGCTATCTGGCCTCCTTGGCATACTTCTGGCTGTGCTAACAAGATTCGAAGGCATTCCGCCTTGGTGCCCCCAGCCTGACGCAAACAGAATTCTCTCGAATGCTTCAGCCATTTCCTTATCATACACTGCTGCACATCTGGGACATATCAAGCATTCTGTTCCAATCTTGTGGCAACGAACCAAGAATTTGAGCAGACTTTCATCAGCTTTTGGATAGACTTTGTATAGTTGGTTGTCTTGCCGCCAGTTGACTCCTGTTCGTTCATGCTGGGCCCTTTCGAATTCAGCAGCAATTCTGGGGTTGCAGATGATACTGCACCTTGGGCATAGCAACTTTTCCTGATTTTTCTTATGATAGTGGAAGAGGTATTCACACAAACCTGCGTCCTTTCTAGGTAAGTTCTCTCTTCTCTGTTCTCTTTCCCTCTCTAAACAGCGTTCTACTTCTTCCATTTCAGCGTTAGGCTGTTCGAAGTCCACCATATTTACCCCTAGCATTTGGTCATCAGAAATTTTGACTTCTTCAAATTTCATCCTAAGACCTTCAGTGGCCTCAGCTAATTTTCTGTCACTTAATATCTTTGCTTTGAGCACCTTTGGGAGGCCATCAGTAGCTTCTGTTTCATTTTTGATCAATGGGAGGCCATCAGTAGCCTCTTTTTCATTTTTGATTAGGATGAAGTCCCCATCCTCTTCGAATTCCACTTTTGATTCAAATTTCCTCTCAGCAATTTCTACCACATTGATGTCTAGTGGTTCAGCATAGTTAGTCTCCGCCATTAGCAACGGATCTGTATCAACTTTCATTGGATTCTTTCCCTTGTCTGAGAACTTCATCCTGCCATCCTTGATCGCATTCTGTATCAAATCCCTGAAAAGAAAACACTGTGAGGTTTTATGGCCTAAAAAGTTGTGATATTTACAAAAGCCTCTCTTTTTCCTTTGTTCCAACGGAGGAACCTTAAGGTTAGGAGGAACTATTAATTGGCCATCTTTAACAAGTAGATCAAATATCTCATCACATTTAGTTATATCGAAAGTATAGATTTTCTTGGGGAATTTATCATTCCTTTCACTTTCGAGAGAATCCTTTCCATTGGAAGGAAGTAGAACTTTGCAAGCATAAGGGGGTGCTTCTTTTAGTTCTGCAAGATCTATTTCGAACTGATCGAAATCATAAGGGTCTCAAGAATCATCTATGTTTTCCTCTTCAGCCACTATGTAGGCTATTCTCTCTTTCTTATGATTTTTACTAGCCCTAGCTTTTTCAGCTTTTAATCTTTCGACCTGACGCACTCTGTCTGATAGTTGGGCCATATCTCTAAGATATTGTGTATCCAATTTATTTCGAATGGAATAATCTAGGCCCCCATCAGCCATTTCGACCAATTCATGTTCAGGGACCACTGTGAAGCATCTGGATTTTAATAAACGGAATCTATTCAAATATTCATCTATTGGTTCCGTGAATTTTCTCTTAATGCTTGCTAGTTCCTTGAGACTGATTTTAGACTGACCCATATAAAATTGTTCATGGAAAAGCCTTTCTAAATAAGGCCAGGTGTCTACAGATCCAGGGGGCAAGGTGGTGAACCAAGTGAACGCGTTCTTTGTCAAAGAACTTGGGAAGTATTTTATCCTAAGATTTTCATTATTTTCTATATCTCCTGCTTCTGTTAAATATCTTGCTATATGTTCCACTGTTGATTCACTTATATCTCCAGCAAATTTCGTGAATTTAGGAACTTTAACGCCCCTGGGTAATTCTGTTTGCATAATATAATCTATAATAGGAGATGTGTAGTTTGGCCTCCTAAATCCTGGATTTAAACCATTCTGGGCCATTATTCTTTCAATCATGGTGGTGAGGTTATTTTCTGCCACTAAATTGTCATTTCTAATTCTATGAACAATTTTGTCTGCATTTTAGTCCCTATTCACCATCAGTATAGGTCTAGGTTGTTCATTCTGAATTTCCTGAATTCCCTGATCTCTTAATCTCACCCCTATATTTCTTTCTTCGACCACTTGCACAGGGGGTCGAATTCGTTCGATTATGGGTTCTTCATTTCGAATTTCCACTGGGTTTTGCCTACGCCTTGCAGGCGCATTAGGGGAACCAAAGAAATCTGCTATTCTGGCCATCTGGGCTGCATTTTCTTGGTTTGTTCTATTTATATTCTGGATTAGGGGATTGAAAATAGAATTCATTTCGCGGGCTAGGATACCTACCATATCATGATTGCTATCATCCATCTGTTGCCTAAGCGCTGCCTGACTATTAGTTGTAAGAGTAGGCATTTGGGAAAAGTTTCCTATATTCTGGAAATTTGTACCCAAATGGTTCATTCCTGAACCAGATCCTTGGAGTGGGGACGAAGTTTTTGTATTATGTAACCCTGACATAAACGAAGTTGGCATCCCATACTGAGGATTTCTGGGTCTCAAAGGTTCAAAACCTAGAGGCCTAGGGGGGGGGGGGTCGAATACTGTTGATTCCCTATGTGTGGCGCAGTTTGCACTGAAGACACGTTTGATGGCATGTCTAATGTACTTACTGGGATCGTATTCGAACTGCCAACAGGAATGGCATTGGAGGCATCAATCGAACTTGAAACGATTGTTGCAGCCCCCTGTGGGGGATTCTGTACCCCATCTTGGCTGGTTGTATTAACCATTATTTTGGTATGTTGTTTTCTGGGTATATGTGGATTGTTATTCTTTATTTTGCCGCTTCGAAGGTTCATGTACCGAAACACGCTCCACACTCAGAAAATCCTAACACTTCTCTAATATGTTTGTTTGATAAAACTTTTTGTTATGACACTGTCCCACTGGGCGTGCCAATTTGTTTACAGTGATTTCTAGTAAACAACCGCTAGTCTTCCAATTTACTAATTATTATTGGTTACTTGCAGGATCGACTAGATTGATCCTAGAACACATGTGTCATAACTCATTTCCATGTTCATATATTGATAGACTTATATTGTATGTTAAGTTCGAATATGAGATTCTTAGGAAAGATTTCTAAAATGGTCTATAGAAATAAACTAACTGAATGTAGGCAGGAAAGGCTTCGAATTAAACTTAGGCTTGAATGTAAAGATAAGTGTTTGACTTAAAGGATAAAGTAAATCGAAGGATAAAGTAAATCGAAGTGTTTGACTAAGTGTTTAAAGTAAATCGAAGGATAGAGTAAATTGAAGTATAGAGTAAATCGAAGTGTGATCGGTGGAAATAGAACTGACTGTTTTTTAGCTAGTTTCGGGAAATGTCGCGGTAAGCAAGAGTCACCACCGTCTTTTATTTTCTCCAACATGGACAGGACAAAAGCGCAGCAAAATTCCTTATGATATTGTCTCTCGGTTCGGGAGGTAGATTTATAGAAAGGGAAGGTGTTAGCACCCTTTCTATCCATGGTTATCCATGGGCTCTTAGATACTTGCTCTTATGTTTTCAAAATGTTTGCTTTTCAAAATGTGAGTGGGTTTGAAAAAAAAGTTTCTTTGAAAGATTTCTGAATAACTCTTGTATCTGTCCTCAAGAGTGTTTGAAAAATTTGTTTTGAAAGTGTAGGGTGTGAAAAGTATTTTTGTTTGTTTTTGAAAAGAGCAAGTATCTATGAGTAATCTACCTACCCTAAGGAATTAAGTTGTGTAAGTGTCCTTTAGATAGTGCTATCCCACCATTGAGAGGTAGGTAGCACCATCGTTGGAGGTGTTCGGGTCAATTCGATTTTAGGGACAGTGTGGTCACCGAAGCAACAGTAGGACACCTTAGAAGCTACCCTTATGTCCTTGATCCTTTTTTAATCCGAGGCAACCGTTTCGAGGCAACTGTTTCGAGGCAACTATTTCGAGGCAACTGTTTCGAGGCAACTGTTTCGAGGCAACTGGATCATGGACATAAGGACCGCTAAGACGTCCTATACTTGACGACCACGTTTCGAAGGCAACAAGTGAGGCGTACCCTAGAAGTGGTGTGTGTATTTGTGTGTTGTATTCAGTTAATGTTTGTCTTGTTAATTAGTGAGCTACGAGTTGTTTTTATTTACATACATTCTTTCATGCAAGTTTAGCAGTTAAGGGGTGCGGAAAGTAAATTGCGGAAACATAAATCCTACGCTATTACAAGGCGCGGGTCTATACATCGCCAAAAATTACAAAGACCCGTTTTTTAGTAAATAAGTACGGAAATTAAATAAAGCGATAAACCTATTTAACTATTACATTCTTGAAGGCAATTACATAATAATCAAATAAAGTAAATGCGCGCGAATAAATTAATCGGGAATGTCTAAGGGTGTTGACCCTTTTTTTTAGAAAAGAAATTGTTTTTTTTTGTCTTTTTTGTAATTAAAATGAAATTAAAGCTAATTAATGACTAATTAATTAATTTAATTAAAAAGAAATATTTTTTTGTTTTTATGTTTTTATGAAATGAAATAAAATTAAAAGTTAACTTTACCTAATTCTAGATCTATTTTAATTATTTAAGAAAGGAATTAAAATTGCTTAATTAAACTATTTTGGTTAATATTTATTTACAAAATAAAATAATAATAATAATAATAATGTTAATTCTATTTTTTTGATTTTTTTATGAATATGTGTTAATTATGCTAATTATTAAAAAAAATAAAATAAGGCAAATAAATAAAAGAAAAGAAAATGACAAAACAAAATAAAATAAGAAAAAAGTAAATAAACCCAAGGGGGGTGAGATGGCCTTGATGGAGGTTTTCTGAAGTAATTCTGGCCCAACAACAAGAAGCCTTATTTGACTTTTTTCGGTTGCCTACGTATGCGCTGACTCCAGAGCATAGTACTCTTGCGTTTTGGGCCTTTAGATCTGCCTCCAATGACACTTGGCTTGTTGGATGGGTGAGGCTTATGGTGGAAACTACTTGAGAAACTGCACAAGAACGCGTTAACAAAAATGATATGAGAATTATGGGGGACCTGGGAAGAACTTACAGCGCGGTATGAGCCTCAGGACTTGGCAAAGGTTGCTTTAGCCACGTGCTTGTTTTGATCTGAAGATGCTCGCAACTCTCACTTTTTGAATAATTTTTGGTTTTGCTCTTGGCCGTTTCTGCACACCCCTCTTTTTTGAATGAGGTTGGGAAGGCTTGTATATATATTAATGTAAAGTGTATCAATAAGAATAATGGTCATTAAGCTTATGCAATTATGTTCTTGATTTCCTCCATAACCAACATTGAACCATTTGCCATATTTGTGAAATTTTGAATTTTTATGCCCATAATAGGCCATGCACGAATTTGGAATGTGTTTTAAGGTGTATCAAAGCTAATCATCACAAAATATATCCCTCCATTAATTTCTTTGATTTTTATTTGAATTTTAAAGATTTAAAATGAATTAAATCAAATAAAATTAAATAAAAATGGAAAAATTAATTTTAAATCTTGAAATAAATTGTGGGACACGTGGGAAGCATGGCCAAGCTGAATCAAGTGGAAAAACTGGGCCCCTTTTGTCAAAAATGAAGTTTCAAGGATAATTGACTTTGGCCATTTCACAAAAATTTCCCAACTTCTCCAATGCATATCTTGCTCAATTTTGAAGCTATGAACATGTTCTTGGACATTTTGGAAAGGTATTGAAGTCCTATAATCAATGTCTTTGGTCCCATGTCATTTTGATTTAGCAATCTCAAGTTATGGTCTTTGACTTAAAGTCCCTTTTTGTTGACTTTTGAAAATGACCTATAATGTTGAAATTGATAACTTTTTGTGAGAGCATTTCTTGGACTTGGAGTGTGAAGATGAGTTGTAGGAAATGTCTTCCCCTTCAAGATGAGAATTGGATGGGATTTTTCTGATGAACCATGAAAAAGTTATGCCTTGGTCAAGTTACAGTTAACTTTTCAGTTGTCCAAAAATAGAAACTTTTGACACCTTGATGATTTTTGAGCCATTCTTGTGAAATCATGATCAAGACTTGATCAAATGATGATTGTGGCTTCAAAATAAGATGTTGACCAAAAATTTTGACTTTTGACTGCCAAATGACCATTTTGCCCCTACAGTTGATTGTTGAGCAATTAGGGTTTTTGACTGTGCAACTTGACCTTGTGAGCCTTGAAACTTGACATGTAGATGCTTGACAATGTGTATGAGCATATGGGACTTGATTTAGCCCTTGAAAACCTCAACTTCCTTGCAAGAACCAAAACCCTAATTTGACTGGCTTTAGGAGAGTGGTTGACTGTGTAACCCTTGAGCAATTCTTGAGCCATTTGGAGATTGATCTTGACAAACTTTGAAGATTATGGGAGGGCAAATTTTGGGGTACAACACGAAGTATAGAGTAAATCAAAGTATAGAGTAAATCGAAGTGTTTGACTAAGTGTTTAAAGGCAAGTAAAACAAGGAAATGCAAGGAAATCGAAGTGTTTAAGGGCAGAAATACTGTAATGGCGAACTAAATATAACAAGACTTGTATTGAAATTGTAAAAAAGTGATGATGTTCAATATGTACATTGTATCTTCTGACTCGTTTTCCTTAATTCACGGAAGTTTGAGTATTTTGAGATCTTTTAGTACACAAAAATGAACACCCCAAATCTAACAAAAGAACACCTATTTATAGTGTCTTGACCCTAACGGCCCTATTCTAAAATCACGCCACGTTCGAAGCATGCAGGCTTCCTATGTTTGCTGACTTCCACGCGTCTTCTAGAATGGCGCTCTTTATTTGAAATTCGAAAGTTGTACCAATCGAAGCATCTTGTTTCTTCGTTGCTTTCGAAATAACCCAAATACCTGGACCGTTTCCAATTCCTGGCACCCTTACATAAAGGAGCTCTTTTATAATTCGAACACTAAAACAAGTCCAAATCGAAATCTGCTGGTCCAAATCGAAATATGCTGGAAATTGAATAATCCTTCAGCATAATGACTCCATATCTCCCACCAATATCCAATATTGATATTAATCTCCTTAGGTACTTTATTCGAAATATTATTTTGAAAGTGGTTTCTTCCTTATTCGAAATAGCCAGCTAACAAGCTCCTATTCCGAAACATGATGCGGGAGTAAATGCTATTGGGGATGATGATGATGAAGAGTTTGATATCGATAGCTAGATTTACCCAACTACCGATGGTGGCATGAGCAATTGGACGACAAGGGATTCCATGCCCGTTTCTTATATTACCCAGTAATGAGACTTTTGTTTTGAATTTGTAACAGACAATTTTTAAACTTTACGGCCCGGTGCCTTACCCGAGACACTGTGGCTTTGTTTGTGAAGTCTTTATGTGTGTCATTTCCATATATCATTAATAAAAGCATTGGACATTTCTTGCATTTCAAATTTTGCGCTCCTTGTCTTTCTTTTGTTATATATTGCAAAACAACTATTTTACACACACTCACATATACAGGTCTGCATCCACTATGGATCCCACTGATAACGACTCTGCTACTGCTGGTTATGACTTCGAAAGTCCGATCAACTTAGCCGAAGACGAAGGTGAATATGATTGCGAAGTGCCTGGTGAACTTGCTAGACTATTACTTCAGGAAGAGAGGGCCATACAGCCGTATGAAGAGCCAGTGGAAACAGTAAATCTGGGTACAGAGGAAGACAAGAAAGAGGTCAAGATCGGTGCAAATCTGGAATCTAGTGTTAAGCAACGGCTGATTCAGATGCTGCGTGACTATGTTGAGATATTTGCCTGGTCTTATGAAGATATGCCTGGGTTGGATACCGATATCGTGGTTCACCGCCTGCCTACCAAGGAAGACTTTCCTCCAGTGAAACAGAAGGTTCACCGAATGTGCCCAGAGATGTCTGAGAAAATCAAGGCTGAAGTCATGAAACAGTTTGACGCCGGTTTTCTAGAAGTTACTTCTTACCCACAGTGGGTGGCCAACGTGGTGCTAGTGCCGAAGAAAGATGGTAAGGTTCATATGTGTGTCGACTATAGGGATCTGAACAGGGCGAGCCCCAAGGATGATTTCCCTTTGCCTCATATCGACGTTCTGGTTGACAACACCTCACAGCATAAGGTCTTTTCCTTTATGGATGGTTTCTCTGGTTATAATCAGATTAAGATGGCTCCCGAAGATATGGAGAAGACAACCTTTGTTACTCAATGGGGTACCTTTTGCTACAAGATCATGCCTTTCGGGTTGAAGAATGTGGGGGTAACGTACCAGCGCGCCATGGTCGCTTTATTTCATGACATGATCCATCATGAGATTGAGGTATACGTTGACGACATGATTGCAAGGTCCCAGACTGAGGAAGAATATCTTGACCACCTTCAGAAGTTATTTGACAGGTTGAAGTTGTACAAGCTGAGGTTAAACCCGAACAAGTGCACCTTCAGGGTGAGATCTGGTAAGCTGCTGGGTTTCGTCGTAAGTGACAAAGGTATTCAGGTGGATCCTGCAAAGGTGAAGGCTATACAGGAAATGCCAGCTCCCCGAACAGAAAAAGAAGTCAGAGGCTTTCTGGGACGTTTGAACTATATTGCCTGATTCATCTCACACTTGACTTCTACTTGTGAGCCAATCTTCAAGTTACTGAAGAAAGATCAAGTGGTAAGATGGAACGACGAATGTCAAGCCGCTTTCGAAAGAATCAAGGAGTATCTCCAAGAGCCACCCATTTTGATGCCTCCAGTTGAAGGGAGACCTTTGATCTTATACTTGACAGTACTCGACAATTTAATGGGGTGCGTGTTGGGGCAGCATGACGAGTCTGGCCGAAAAGAGCATGCTATTTTATTACCTTAGCAAAAATTTTACCGACTGCGAGACCTGATACTCGTTGCTTGAGAAAACTTGATGCGCTTTGGCATGGGCTGCTCGCCGGCTGAGACAGTATATGCTGACTCACACTACTCTGTTAATATCAAAGATGGATCCAATCAAGTATATCTTCGAGAAGCCTGCCTTATCCGGAAGAATAGAAAGATGGCAGATGATCTTGACTGGGTATGACATCCAATATACGACCCAAAAGGCAATCAAAGGAAGTGTGTTGGCGGATCATTTGGCACATCAGGCTGTGGACGATTACCAGTCTATGAACTTTGAATTCCCGGATGAGAATATCATGATAGTGACTGACTGTGAGACACCTGGACCGGATGAAGGACCTGAGGAGGGATCCCGATGGTCTATGTACTTTGATGGAGCTTCGAACGCTTTGGGTAATGGCATTGGCGCCGTGATCATATCTCCTGAAGGCTCTCATACTCCGTTCAGCGCCCGGCTATGTTTCAACTGCACCAACAACATGGCGGAGTATGAAGCATGCATTATGGGTCTTCGAGCAGCTATTGACCTAAGGATTAAGTTCTTAAGTGTTTTCGGAGGTTCCGCTCTTGTGATCAGTCAGATCAAAGGCGAGTGGGATACGAAACACCCTAATCTTATTCCTTACAAGGAGTATGTGTTGACCTTACTTCCACACTTCGAGGAGATAACCTTTGAACACTTCCCTAGAGAGGAGAATCAGTTGGCGGACGCGCTAGCTACGATGTCTTCTATGTTCAAGGTCAGATGGAACAATGAAGCTCCCCAGATTATCGTTGAGAGGTTGGACGAACCTGCACATTATTGTGACATTGAGACTGAAGAGGTAGCAGATAAACCCTGGTTTCATGAGGTGAAGAGGTATCTTGAAGCTCAAGAGTATCCTGAGGGTGCATCTGTTAATGATAAGAAGTTTCTGAGGAGGTTCGCGACGAAGTTCTTCATCAGCAATAGCATTCTTTACAAGTGTAACCATGATTCAACCTTACTGCGATGTGTGGATAAGAACGAAGCAGAAAGAATCATGGCAGAGTTGCATGAAGGTACTTTCGGAACTCATTCTAGTGGACACACCATGGCAAAGAGAATCCTTCGGGCAGGATATTATTGGTCCACCATGGAAGCCGACTGTTATCAACATTCTCGGACCTGTCACAAGTGCCAAGTCTATGCTGATAAGGTGCACATACCTCCAGTTCCTCTGAACATTTTGACAGCTCCTTGGCCTTTTGCAATGTGGGGCATCGACATGATCGGCGAGATCAGACCTACGGCATCTAACGGGCATCGTTTCATCCTGGTAGCTATTGATTACTTTACAAAGTGGGTTGAAGAAGCTTCCTTTGCTACCGTAACCAAGAACATCGTAGCACGGTTCATTAGGCACAATCTGATATGTCGATACGGTGTACCAGAGAGGATCATTACGGACAATGGTACAAATCTCAATAATAAGATTATCATCGAGCTCTGCAAGCAGTTCAAGATACATCATCACAACTATTCTCCTTACCGGCCGAAAATGAATTGGGCTGTAGAAGCGGCTAATAAGAATATCAAGAATATTATGCAGAAGATGACGGTGACGTACAAAGATTGGCATGAGATGTTACCTTTTTCTCTTCATGGATATCGTACCTCAGCGCGGACTTCAACTGGGGCAACACCCTATTCCTTGGTTTATGGCATGGAGGCCGTCTCGCCCATTGAAGTTCAGATACCCTCTCTTCGAATAATGAAGGATGCATGTTTGAGCGAAGATGACTAGATTCAGACCCGGCTTGATCAGCTGAACTTAATCGACGAAAAGAGACTTACTGCTATTTGTCATGGTCAGACGTACCAAAAACGGATGATCAAGGCATTTAACAAGAAAGTTAGACGACAAGAGTATCAAGTTGGGGACCTGGTTATCAAGCGCATCATATTACCTCAAGGTGATCCCAGGGGAAAATTGACCCCTACTTACGAAGGACCATTTGTGGTTAAGAGCATTTTCTCAGGAGGAGCTATGATTCTAACCACCATGGATGGTGACGACCTTCCTCACCCCGTCAATGCAGACATAGTGAAAAATACTACGCATAATCAAAGACCCGCTAGGTTGAATGGCCTAGGCAAAAATAAGGGCTTCCCGGCGAACCAAAAGGGTTTGGGAAAAAGTAAGGGATGAAAATGAAAAATCTGTACACCCGGCAAGTCGAAAACCTGAAAAGGCGGCTTGGGCAAAAAAGGGTATCCCGGTGGACTGAAAACCCGAAAGGGCAGTCCAGGCAAAAATTAGGGATCAAAGCGTAACACTATGTCTCATTGAATCACCTTGCAACCAGACTTCAATATCGACTATCAAGCTCGAACGCCACTGATCAATCTGATATACCTTCAACCAAGTAGCAAAGTGATGAGATGCTCGAGGACATAAGGGAAATAGCAGAGTTGGAACCCAGTGGGATTGTTCACATAGCTGTTTTTCTTCGTTTTTCACAAATTGTATAAACTCTATTGTTCGGCGGCGTTCTCTTACTAGGACGTCAGCCTCTTGTACAAAAAACGCCTATTTACAGGTCAAACTTCAAAGTCAATACAATTCATTTTCAAAGAAATTTCAAGCTGTTTTTCCTTTATCTGTTTTGTTTTGCAAAGAACGTCCAATGTTCATTTTTAATATATGCATTTGAAATTAATTGATGCTCATGAATATTTACATGCGAAACAAAAGACGATTACTTGTAATATCAGAAACAGGGGCAATAAGATTTGTCCAAGCTTTACAGTTGCTCTATCCACCAGGTACAAAGGTAGATTCAGCTGAAGAATATGACCAAGGTGCGTTCACTCCCCGCAAAGTAAGAAAAGACAGTGATGTTCACTCTCCCCAGCTAAGACTCGCAACTGTGAATGAATCAGTAATATTCTCCCCGAGCAGAGTGTATCTACCATCAGCACTGAAAAGTTTTATCATCCCCGGCGGAGTATAAAATATCCCCAGTGGAGTTTGGAAAGTTTCCCCAGCGCAGTCTGAAAAATATTCCCCAGTGGAGTATGGAGAATCATCCCTAGTAGACTCTGGTAGATTGTCCCCAAAAGAGCCTAAAAGGTTATCCCCAGTAAGGTCTCCATTGGAAAATCATCCCCAGCGGAGTTCATTCCGTTCACAAACAGGAACTCAAATCCCCAACAGGACTCAGTATCACCAGCAATGGTAATTCATCCCCAGCGGAATTTATCAGCGGAATCCTCTACAGAGCATCTCTTCCCCACAGAGTAATCTCCTCATCAATTTATTCCCCAGTGGAGTTATCCTCTCTTGCAGGCTTTATTCTCACAAGAATCTTCATTCGCTATCCCCAGCGGAAACGAAGAATTCAACTCTTTTCTCCAATAGCTATCCGAGATTTATTTTCCCCCAGCTAAAAACATTACATTTCCAAACATCATGACACATGCAAATACGCATCATACAACACAATCTCATTTATTTTGAGAACATCATTTCTTGATGCATATCATGCATTACATACAGCTAACCTTTACCTTTCAGGAAGGATACAGTTAAATTCTCACAAAATCCAAGCTATGAAGCTTTTACCTCCGTCGAATTACAGACGAGTTCCTAAATCTCAGCAGAGTTTTCTCAGTTGAATTACGGGTGAGTTCTTAAATCTCAATGAAGATGTTTCCCTCCAGTCAAATTACTGACAAGTTCTTAAATCTCAATAGAGATGTTTCTCTCGGTTTAATTACAGACAAAGTCCTAAATCTCGACAAAGTTCCTCCGTCGAATTACAGACGAGTTCCTAAATCTCAGTAGAGTTTTCTCAGTTGAATTACGGGCAAGTTCTTAAATATCGATGAAGATGTTTCCCTTCAGTCGAATTACTGAAAAATTCTTAAATATCAATGGAGTTTTTATCAGTTGAATTACAGACAAGGTCCTAAATCTCGACAAAGTTCCTCCGTCGAATTACAGACAAGTTCCTCAATATCAGCAGAGTTTTCTCAGTTGAATTACGGGCGAGTTCTTAAATCTCGATGAAGATGTTTCCCCAAGTCGAATTACTGACAGGTTCTTAAATCTCAATAGAGTTTTTCTCAGTTGAATTACAAACAAGGTCCTAAATCTCGACAAAGTTCCTCCGTTGAATTACAGACGAGTTCCTAAATCTCAGCAGAGTTTTCTCAGTTGAATTACAGGCAAGTTCTTAAATCTCGATGAAGATGTTTCCCCCCAAGTCGAATTACTGACAAGTTCTTAAATCTCAACAGAGTTTTTCTCAGTTGAATTACAGGCAAGGTCCTAAATCTCGACAATGTTCCTCCGTTGAATTACAGACAAGTTCCTAAATCTCAGCAGAGAAGTTTTCTCAATTGAATTACGAGCGAGTTCTTAAATCTCGACGAAGATGTTTCCCCCTCAGTTGAATTACAGACGAGTTCCTAAATCTCGACATTTCAGTTGAATTTTGGGCAAGTTCCTAAATCTCAACAAAGATCAGACTTCCTCAGCGGAATCTTCCTCAACAACAGGTATACAAGCTCTCGCTAAGGAATCTCTTATGCGATCGACATTTCTCCAAATGGCATATGTAAGCCCATTCCCGACATCACAAGGTTGATACCACTTCATGCGAGTGCAAATTTCTGGGCACTCTAGTGTTCAATCATCTTCCACCTTCGGATCACGAAAGGCATGAAAGCCAATCTACATCCTCAGGTTTAAGAAGATTGAACAGGGGCAGCTGTTGTACCCCAAAATTTTCCCTCCCATATTTCTCAAAGCATTTCAAGAAAGGTCCCCAAGTTGCTCAAGATAGCCCAAGAGTTTGATCAGACAAGCTCTCTCCTAAGGCAGTCTACCCCAAATTAGGGTTTTGTGTTGCATCAAGATCCTTGAGTCCAAATGTCCTAAAATGTTCTCAAGATCATCCATGTCAAATTTCAAGCCTTGCAGAGGAAGTTTGCTCAGTCAATTGCTCAAAGGTCCAAAGATCGACTGTGCTAGGGCAAAAGTCAACTGTGACCTAAATACAGTCAAACTTCAAGATTTTTTGTCAACATTCTCATTTTGAACGATATTTCATCATTTGATCAAGGGTTGATCATGATTCATCAAGGATTGCTCAAAATTCATCAAGATTCAAAAGTTGCTAAATTAGGGTTTTGTAGGAAAAGTCAACTCAACTTTGACCAAGCATAACTTTCTCATACTTTATGAGAAATGACCCATCCAAAGCTCATTTTTAAGAGGATGCAATTCCCTACAATCCAACTTCATACCCCCAAGATCAAAATATGCACTCACAAGAAGTTATGAATTTTGACATTATGGGTCATTTTGAAAAGTCAACAAAAACACTTTTTTTGTCAAAGCTTCTAACTTGAGCATGGAATATCAAAATGAAATTAGACCAAAAGGGTTGGTTAGAGGACATCTCAAGCTTTCTAAAAAGTCCAAGAACACTTCCAAAAGTTCAAAATTGAAGAAGTTATGCATTGTTGAAGTTGGACTTTTTTGCAAAATTGCCAAAAGTCAACTATCCCCAAAACTTCAAATTTTGCCAAATGGGCCCATTCTTTTCCACTTGTTTTGAGTTTGCATTGTTTCCCACGTGCTCTAGCCTTGGCCATGTGTCCATATATCATTTTTATTATTTAATTTGATTTTTATTTGAATTAATTCATTTTAAATCAAATAAAATCACATAAAATCTAAGGCATTGATAACTAATGATTTTCTGGTTGTTTTAGGCTCCAACTACAGCTAGCATTGCAATCAAATTCGAATCAAGGCTTGTATGCACAAAAAGATCCAAATCAAATCAAATTTGGAAGGTTTTAATGGAAGATCAAATCAAATATGCAATCATCAATGTGGGAGGATTTGGCAAAGTTTATTACCCTAATCCAATGTACAATACATAAGCAAGCTAAAGGCACGAGAATCGGGGTTAGAGAGCACTTGAGGAGGCAGAACAAAAACTTGCAAAATCACAAAAAAGTGGGAGATCGAAATCAAAGTTGGTGACATTTTCAAGGCTTAAGACTTGTCCCAAACGCTTCCTGGAAACTCTCAAAAGCTAACCCAATCCAAACCACGCGTTTTCAAGCATCCTAAAGCACTGTAAGTACCTCACGGATCCGCCATGTTCTTGAAATCGAAACTCACTATTCTTGCATCCATTGAATGAAATAATTGCATATTTGTAACCCTCATATCATTTACAAGCTTTTGGAATCATTTAATTTTGTTTATCTGACCTGTATGAAGAACCATCATAGTTAGGGTTTTCTTGGAGTTTTTGGGGTTTTTTATTTCAGGTACAATTGGCCATCATATTGGACATGGTTGCATCCAGGAGGTTGAGACGAACTCAACCCTGGCCTTAGAACTCGTTTTCATAGCCTGAGGAAGATTTTGGAATGAGGCTACGACTTTAGCTGCGGATGAAAATCCGTAGGTAAAAATTGCAGGAATTATAGGACAGGGATGAACTTGTGTCACCCACCCATTGGCCAGTTCAAATATTACGTGCTTTTTTTTATTTTTTATGGCATTTGATTTGTTTTTATATATTATATTTCATTTGCATTGATATAAAAAAAACAACAACACGCCCCAGCGGTTAACACATCAGCGTTCAAAGCATTCCAAGGCTGGAGGTCAGGGGTTTGATCCCTGCCTCCAGCCATTTGTATTTTCTTGTTATTTTTCAGGAAATTATGTGCACGCTCAGGCTTGATGTCTACCATACTCCCTCACCATCAAAGCACCAGATGGCCAGATGGCCATATCTGGTGGTCAAGATTCAAAGGTACACCATGAGCCAGGTCAACACGCGTGTACTGGATCAGAAAAAGTCAAATGGGCCAGCAAAAAATTGCTTTCAACACCTCCAGATTCCAGGCCCAATTCCTTCTTTCTCTTGCGTTTTTTTTATTATTAATTTATTTACTTTATTTTTATTTAATTAATTTCTAACCAATAACAATTTTTTCTTTTTATTAAAAAATCACAAAAAAATATCATTTTGTCCAATTAAAATTAAGAACTTTATTTTTCTTTAATAAATTTTAATTAAGTTAATTAGGTTTTTAATTTTAGGAAACTTTAATTTATTTTATAAATAAATAAAATTAATTATACTTAATTAGGTTTTAACTACTAATTTAATTATTTTATTTTCTTTCTTAAATTAACAAAAATTCCAAAAATATGTCATTAATTATTTTTTTTCATTAATTTATTTAATAATTAATTTAGCTTTTAATTTAGGATTTAGTTTCTTTTCTTAAAATAAAAAATAACAAAAATGGCATTTTCTTTTAAAGGGTCAAAACTCTAATTGTGCATCCGATTTAATTTCGCGTCGCAATTTACTTTTCTTTATCCATATTGATGTATCTGCTTCCGGTATGTAATGGATAATTAGGACATTTTATTTATTTTACCGCTTTATTTTATTTTCAAAGGGTTGCTTTTGGCGATGTAAATACCCGACGCCTTGTAATTTAATTTTCGCACTTTAAATTCTGCTAATTATAACTGCTAGATGTTTGATAAATAGGGTTTGCATGACAAGACTAAATGTTTAATCTTAAAATCAAATTAGATCACCCTTAACATGTGCAAAGATAAAAATAAACTGAAAACAACACATTCGCACATGCGCACTCTTAGGGTACACCCCACTTGGTTGCCTTCGTACACGGTCATTGAGTATAAGGTACTTTAGAGGTCGTCCTCTTGTCTAAAAGATCATAGTTGCCTCGAAATGGTTGCCTCGGATATTGTTGCCTCAAACAAATGATCTAAGACATTAGGGTTACCGCTAAGGCATCCTAACATTGCTTTAGTGACCGTACGTCCCTTTCGAATTGACCCTAAAACTCCAACGACAGTGCTACCTACTCATTAATAGTGGGATAGCATTGTCTAAAGGAAATTAGCATAGAACGATTCTTTTTCCGAGTAGGTAGATAGTTCTTAGATACTTGCTCATCCAAAACAAAACTTTTTTCACGCTTACACAAATAAGTTTTCAAAAACACTTCATTACACTCTTGAAGACAGACGCAAGAGTTAAATCGAAGTTAAAAACAAAAACTTTTCAAAACCCACAAACACAAAGAAAACATTTTGAAAATGATGAGCAAGTATCTAAGAGCCCGTAGATAACTACGGATAGAAAGGGTTCTAATACCTTCCCTTTCTATAATCTACCCCCCGTACTCAGAGATAATCTCGAAAAAGGAAGTTTTCTGTGCTTTTTTCCTTTCCTTGTTCGATAAAATAAAAGTCGGTGGCGACTCTTGCTTACCGCGACATTTTGCAAAAACAAACGCAAAACGCAAACCAGCATTCCAAAAAACAGTCAGTTCTTCCCACCGTATCACAGCCATCCTTGCCCTTACTAGCAGAGGGATGCTCGAGTTCGGGGTTCGGTCGGGCAACTCCTCCAGGTAGAAAGTGTTTGGCTCAGATTTTCCTCTGAACCTCTCAAGCGTTGGTGCCTGGGTTAGGGTTGCGTCCACCAACTCGTCGAGCTTCCTCTTCTCCGAGTTCATTGAGATGTCGTTGAATCCCTCACTAGATATGACCATGGCGGAGGGGAATTTCTACCATCTGTAGTGTGTGGACAAGGGTTTTTCGTCTTCGAAGCTGTCACGGGTGTGGAAGTCCTCGGGCCTAGAGACGGAGAAATCCACCTGAATGGGGCCCGACTCGTTGGATGGTCGGGTTTCTTCCTCGACTTCTTTTACCTCGTGGGTGTCCCGGCAAGGGGCGTCGTTGCGTATATATTGCCCGAGTCTCCTACCCTTGATGAAAGTCTCGATGGCATCCTTGAGGTGGACGCAGTCTTCTATCGAGTTCCCATGGCTACGATCGTACTGACAATATTTTGTCCTGTCTTCCCCGGGCTTTACAGGAGTAGATCGAGGACGTCTAACACCGCCGTCCTTGAACTCAATATTAGAGCAATCTACAAGGATACACTTGCGGGAAGCGATCAGTGGGGTTTACTCTGTGAACCGCCCTGCTGGTCCCCAACGCTCGCGGGTATCGTACGGTTTCTCCTCCCTTCTCTTCTCCATAGTCTGTCAAGAAAGGCCCACATCTTGGTGTCATGGGATGTTAGCTTCTCCATTATTCCTCGAATCGTGAGCTTTATTGGCTGCTTCTTTCTCCTTGTAGTCCATATTTGCCTTGGCCTTTTCGAGGAGAGCGTCGAAAGACCGGGGGGCTCAATGCCGACAACCTTTCTGAATTCAGTGCTTGAAAGAAGTCCTCTCTCGAGCAGGTACCTTTTCATGTGATCTATGCAAGGGACCTGAATGGCCTCGCGGTTGAACTGATCAAAGTATTCCCTGAGGGTCTCGTCGCTCCTCTAGACGATTGCCTCAAGAGTGGCCTCGATCTTTGAATATCGATGAGACGCAGTGATGGAACTGATGAACTGGTTCTTGAGACTCCTCCAAAAGGTGATCTACCCAGGGGCGAGGTTTTTGTAACAGTCCATGGTTATTTTTCTTAGGGTCGTGGGGAACAACCAACATTTAAATTGTCCCCCGATGTTGTGGTAATAAAGCATTACTTCAAACCCATCGATGTGGTCGACAAGGTCTAAAATTACCTCGTACTCCTTTAGTAGGGGAGGCTTCTCCATTCCCCTAGGAATGGGCGCCTCTATGATTGCGTGGGACAAGGGACTGTGGGGGTCATCTTTGTCACTTCTGTCTGAAGAGCGGGAGGGGACGGGTTGTAATGGCGGTCGTGGTAACAACCTTGGCCGCGGGGAGGATCCCTTGGCCGAGGTTGTCCTTCTCAGTTTCCCATGTTTCTGTTGTTTCCTGGGGATCTTCACTCCCTGCGTAGGGGGGGGGTGTGACTACGTCTGCCCATGGCTTCGGGCTGGGGTCTCTCCAACGCAGGGCCTCGCCTAGTCCGTCGAGGAGAAGGGCTTCACGAGCCATCCCGTCTACATCTCCGCGGGGAAGACTGGGGACGGTCTTTGTTCTAACGTGGAGGAGGAGTGTCAGGTCTCTCGTGTCTTCTAGGGGCCCGGCAAGTCTGTTCGAGCATCCTCACCCGCTCACCCTGTGAGAAGATCATGTAGTCTGTCTGGTTGATGGCTGCGAACAGAGCTCTGGTCATGGCATCAGCGCCCGTAGGGACGGGGACCTCCTGGAATGCATTTGGTTCATAGTTCTGGGGAGGATGGTAGTCGTGTTCGTGCAGACGGGAGTGGGATGATAAATAGGTGGTCAGTCCATCTCTGTAGTTCTGCTTGGGACGGACCATGTCGATGTCGTTGTCGATGTTGTTATTGTCAATGTTGTTGTCGCCGACATTGTTGTTGAGGTCGGGGAGATGGGCGTTTTGGTTATTATCGGCAGCTTGGTCGGCCATGACAATAACATAGTTTGATGGAGAGTTGCTTTGGTCTTGAGATGGAGACGGGGAAGTTGATTTCCAACAGACGGCACCACTGATCGTACCTGACCAGAAGGGATTGTCAAAGCCCACAAGCTTCGAGCTGAGCACCTGTTGGATGTGAAGTGGGGGGTACCTGCAAGACACTTTGATGCCAAAGTGAGGTCCAGAACAAATGCGAGCAAGTATAAGAGTAAGAATGAGAGATTGAATACCTGACCCTCTCAAGTGAGAGGGTATTTATAGCTCCCAGCACTAGGCCAAGATTCCCATCGTTGGGCTGGGCAAGCAGGCCTAAAATGGAGACTGCCAGGTCCTACGTGTGTAATGGGGGCTAGCACGTGGTCCCCAACCTGGATGGACTCCTCCAAACTATCAGGAAGATATGAATGCGGTCTTTTCGGGTCCAGGAGGACTCTGATATTCTGAGGTGTTGAGAGTCACCCTACGAGGGGGATGCTCGTGAGGTCCTTCTTTCCATTGTTGACCCTCCCTGTCAGCTGTGAGGTCGTCCCCAAAGGACTTGTCTTGGTCGAGGAGAAGAGAGGAGCATGCTCGTGAGGTCCTCTTGACCATCATTGGCCCTCCTCTTTATTCATGGGTTTATCCCCGTAGGACAAAGCCATGTCGATCAGAAGAGTGAGGTTACTTCCCGACCTAGTCGAGGACAAACTCTGTCAGCAGGCTTTCTCATGTAGCACAGTCGAATTGGGTCTTGTATGATGTTTGGGCCAAGTGCAGGCTCAGTCCAGAACAATGGTGTTTATCCACACCTTTATCTTGAGAGCTTCATTGATACTGACAGTTTTAGAGTCCACCATCATGGCATATTGAATAACTTCCCCTTCAGAGTCAATTTCAGTATCTTATATCAAAACAAAGTCTGTTTGTCTCCTTTGGATCTAGAAAATTCTCAATGGTCTAGCTTTAGAGGCAGGACCATCTTCAAATTCTAGACCACTTTCAGAGGCTCCACCTTCAGAGACTGGATTATCACCTGGGTCTGGATCACCATCAGATTCTGGATCAAAGTCATGTCATACCCTAATTTTTGACCTGAGATCCCACTTTCCATATGCACCTGTACATAGCAAGTGTTCACAAGTGGTTTGATCTATTTTTGCCGATTCTCGAGTCAGATTTCAAAAATTCATAACTTCTTCAAATTTTGACATTTTGAGCAATTATTTTTGCGTATGATTCTCTTTGACATCATCTACAATTTCTCTTTATAAGTCAAATGATGATTATGTTCGAAAAGCCATAGGAAAACAGAAACGCTTGAAGTTGCTTTGTGAATTTATTAAAACTTGACTAGTTTTTCAATCGTGTTTCGTCCGACTTTACAAAATCGTGCATATTGCACATTTCGCTTTTATTTATCTTTCTTTTGTTTTTATTTCAAAAAATCTCAAAAAAATATAACTAGTATCATATTGCAATTCTAATCTCTTTTAATTCAAAAAATATTCAAAAAAATCATAGTCAATATCTTTTGCTTTCATTTGTTTTATTTGATTATATAAGTCATTGCCATCTTTTAAATTGCACTTTACTTTCAATTAATTCAAGAAAAAGAAAAAACATTAGAATTTAAATGCATGTTAATTTCTTTAGTGTATTATTATTATCATCATTATTACTAGTATTATATTTATTATTATTATTATTATTATTGTAGTTTTGTTATTATTTGATTATGTCCAAAATCAAAAAGAAAAAGAGCAATTGAGACCACTTCATATCAAGAATGAATCCCATTGTTGCACTAGAAGCTTTACCAAAATATCCATACATAAATCTGTCATAAAACAACAAAAAACAGACATATTGTTGTTCATAAGCTGTCCAAAAATCAGTTGCAACCTGCACCATAAACCATCCAAAAGTTGCACAAAATTGGTTAAACATAAAACTTGTATAAAAAAAGCCACAAACCAAAGTATCATATTTGTTCAAACTCATCAAATTCTCCTTCCTAAACTCCATCATCGATTCATTATAAAGAGATGTTAGTTGGTTAATTCTTGTTATGTACTTATTTGGACTTTTAGCATGTAATTGGGTCTGGGCATTTTTGCCTATATAAAGGGCATTTGTGTTTGTAATAGTAAGCAACAATAATAACAAATCAGTTAGATAGTTAGTTACACATAACTAACTCATCATTCTCTCTCTCTCTCTCTCTCTCTCTCTCTCTCTCTCTCTCTCTCTCTCTCTCTCTCTCTCTCTCTCTCTCTCTCCCTCTCTCTCTCTCTCTTCTTCTTCTTCTTCTTCTTCTTGTTTTCACAAAATCATCTTTCTTGAATCCTTTGTTCCAACAAATTGGTATCAAGAGCTTGTTTGCGATTCAAAGTGAATCTAATGGAAAACGGATCAACAACATCAACACAATTTCCAGCAAATCTACCAGTTTTCAAAGGTGATAACGATCAACGATGGGTGGCACAAATGAAGGTTATTTTCAGATTTCAAGATGTTGTAGAAATCTTGAATGATGGAATATCACAACTGGAAGTGAATGCTACGGAAGCCCAGACAGTTGTGCACAAAGATCAGAGGAAGAAAGATGGAAAGGCGCTGTTCTTGATTCACTAATGTGTGGATTTTGATGTATTTGAGAAGATAATCGAAGAAGAAACAATAAAAGGAGCTTGGGAAAAGCTGAAGTCCTTGTATGGTGGAGATAAGAAATTAAAGAAAGTGAAGTTGCAGACTCTGAGAAAGCAGTATGAGATGCTTCAGATGAAAGAGGATGAATCTATTTCTGCATATTTCTCAAGATTTGTTGCGCTAACAAACCAGATGAAGGCGTGTGGTCAAGTGTTAATGGATTTGCAAAAGATAGAAAAGGTATTGAGATCTTTAATTGCAGACTTTGATTACTTTGTTGTAACAATTGAAGAGGCCAAGAATCTATCTGAGATGAAGTTGGAAGAACTTCAAGATTCATTGGAGGCTCATGAAATGAGGCTGCAACAAAGAAACTTAGAAAGAGAGAAGACAGTTGAACAAGCATTGCAATCAAGATTCAGCAAGAAAGCTGGAAAAGAGAAGTCGAAGCAGTGAAAGAATCTTGTTGGTGATGAGAAGTCAAGTAAGAATACTAATTTGAAAGGTGTGGGCAACAAGTATTATGGGAAGAAAGTTGACACGAAAGAGGTGCAATGTTACAATTGTCAAGGTTTTGGCCACTATGCTAGAGACTGTCGAAGAAAGAAAGCTGCAAAGTCGAAAGATAGTGATGGAGCTCAATATGCATGAGCTGGAAGTAGTGACTCTGATGATGTGTTGTTGCTGGTGAACACTTAGTCGAATACTGAGAAAAACAACATGTGGTGTCTGGATTCAGGATTTAGCAACCACATGACTGGAAATAAAAACTGGTTTACCAAGTTAGATGAATCAGTCGAAAAAGGTGATAAAGTTTGCATATGGCATGCATATAAAGTCAGGTGGTAAAGGAGATATTTCGATTATCAGAAAGGATGGTCGAAAGGCTACTATCACTGAAGTTCTATATGTACCTTCGATGACAAGTAACTTGATAAGTGTAGATCAATTACTTGCAAAAGGATTCAATATGAAGTTGGAAAATAATCAGATGAAGGTATATAGGGCTGATGGGAGGCTAATAATGAAAGCACCATTGGCGGAGAACAAAACATTCAGGGTTTAACTCAACAAATCAGATCACAAATGCCTTGATTCAACTGCAAAAGAAGACAAGAATTGGCTATGGCATCACAGGTATGGATATCTAAACTTCAAGAGTTTATGTATGCTCAATAAGAAAAGAATGGTGCTTGGGTTGCCGTATGTGAAGGAACCAAAGCAGATATGTGAGAAATGTTGCAAAGCTAAGCCGGAAAGGAAGGCGTTCAAACGTGATTTGCCTATAAGATCTAGGCAAAAACTGGAGTTGGTTCATTAAGATGTGTGTGGACCCTTTGAAGTAAAGTCCAATGGAGGTAACAGGTATTTCCTTAATTTCATTGATAAATTCACCAGACATATGTGGATTTACCTTATTGAGAGGAAGAGTGAGGTATTCACACAGTTCAAGAAGTTCAAGTTGCATGCTGAGAAACAAAGGGGCTGCAAATTGAAGAAATTAAGAACTGATGGTGGTGGTGAATATACTTCTTCTGAATTTGCTAAAAAAAATTCAATGAGGAAGGTATAGAGCATGAGGTTATTGCACCCTATACGCCTCAGCATAATGGCATATCTGAAAGAAAGAATAGAAGTGTACTGAACATGACAAGATGTATGTTGAAAGCTAAGAATATGCCTAAGAGATTTTAGGCTGAAGCAGCTTCGACAGCAGTATACATTCTAAATAGATGCCCAACAAAGAAGATGGTCGAAAAGACACCGCATGAGACTTGGACAGGGTCGAAGCCAAATGTAAGTCATCTTTGAATTTTTGGATCAATGTGTTTCAGGCATGTACCTGAACAATTAAGAAAGAAGTTGGATGATCGAAGTGAAGTCATGGTGCTCATAGGTTATCATTCGACTGGAGCATACAAGTTGTATTCACCAATTGAAGGTAAACTAGTGATCAGTAGAGAAGTTCTTGTAAACGAAAGCAAAGGATGGGATTGGAGTCGAAGTTCAGTTTGACATGAATCAGACACAATCACAACTGTGTTTGAAGAAGATGAACAGAATGAAGCTTCGACAAGTCAAAATGAAGAACCACCTATGCAAAATGAAATAAGATCCACAAGAACAAGAACTGAGTCGACAAGGCTGATTGGATATGAGAGGTTTCCAGATCAAGCAATCAATGTTGATGGTGACTTAATCGAATAAGCCATGATGATGGCTGAAGCAGAACCAATTGCTTTGGGTGAAGCCTTGAGCAATTCGAATTGGTGTGAAGCCATGAAAGAAGAATTTAGAGCCATTGAGAAGAAAAAGACTTGGGAGCTTGTCGAAATAACCAACAAGAAACCAATCGATGTGAAATGGATCTACAAGGTGAAACAAAGGCCAAATGGTGAGATTGAAAAGTATAATGCAAGACTGGTGGCCAGAGGTTTTCTACAAAAACCTGGTATTGACTTCAATGAAGTATATGCACCTGTTGCTAGGATCGAAACAATCAGGATTTTTGTTTCGATAGCTGCATGTAGAGGATGGAAAATGCACCAACTTGATGTGAAGTTAGCATTTTTGAATGGTCCATTGGAAGAATAAGTCTACGTTACTCAACCACCAGGTTTCGATGTCAAAGTGCAGGATTCGAAAGTTTATAGATTAAGGAAGGCTCACTATGGCTTGAAGCAAGCTCCTAGAGCTTGGAATAAAAGGATATATAGCTTCCTAATCGAAGCAGATTTCACAAAGTGTGTCTCTGAACATGGAGTGTATATAAATGATGTCGAAAGTGTCAAATCATTTTATGCCTCTATGTTGATGACTTACTCATTACAAGAGCAGGAGAAGCTGAGATAATGAAGGTAAAGTCAATGTTAATGCAGGAATTCAAAATGTCTGATTTAGGGAATCTCTTCTATTTCCCGGGAATGAAATTCAAATACGTCGAAGAAGGAGTTTTCTTGCATCAAACGAAGTATGCTCAAGATATACTGAAGAGGTTCAATATGAGAAACTGTAAGGCAACTGTTACTCCATTAGAGACTGGAGAAAAGCTAAAGAAGGAATCGAATGATGATTTTGTAAGTTCAACCCTTTACAAACAAATCATTGAATCATTGAGGTATCTTTGCAATACTAGACCAGATATCTGCCAAAGTGTAGGATTGTTGAACATATTTATGGAGAAGCCTCAGGAATGTCATCTCATCGCAGTGAAGAGGGTGTTGAGATACATAAAGAGAACTATTGATCATGGTGTGTTGTTACCAAAGAAGTCAAAGAACAACACAGATGTCGAAGTTCATGGATACACTGACTCATACTTCAGTGGAGATCAAGACGAAAGGAAGAGTACTGCAGGCTACATTTTCATGATCGAAGGAGCTCTAATCTCCTGTAGTTCGAGGAACCAAAGTATTGTGGCTTTGTCATCATGCGAAGCATAATATGTATCTCCATCATATGCTGCATGCCGAGCAGCATGGATCGAAATGCTACTTGAGGAACTCAGAATAATGGAGTCGAAGATGAAGCTGTTTGTTGATAACAAGTCAGTTATAAACCTTTCGAATCACCCAATGTATCATGGTCGAAGTAAGCACATTGAAAGAATGTATCATTTTCTGAGGGATCAAGTCAACAAAGGGAAGCTTGAAATAAAACATTGCAAGACAGAAGTGCAACTAACTGACATATTCACCAAACCTCTGAAGAAAGTAAGGTTCGAAGAGTTAAAGAAAGGCACTGGGATGAGAAGTCTTGATAACATGAATTAGGGGGTGTGTTATTTGGTTCATTCTTGTTATATAGTTATTTGGGCTTTTGGCATGTAATTGGGCCTGAGCATTTTTTCCTATATAAAGGGAATTGTGTTTGTAATAGTAAGCAACAATAATAACAAATCAGTTAGATAGTTAGTTACACATAACTAACTCATCATTCTCTCTCTTCTTCTTCTTCTTCTTATTCTTCTTATTTTCACAAAATCATCTTTCTTGAATCCTTTTTTCCAACAAGAGAGGGGATTTTCACAGTATGAAGGGGGGGAGCAAAATACTTAAAAACTGCTTCAAAAATATGTCAAAAGTCTGCCTAAGCATTCATCTAAACTTCCTTAAATAATCAATGATTTTCAAACAAAAAGAATACCTCCAATTTCTATTCAGTCATACTAGAAATATCACATAAAAATCCTAACTTAGAACCCACCTCTGCTCACAACTTTGTTTCACAACCTTCATACATCATCACCATAATCTGCACAACACAATCAAATCAGCAACTTGGTAGAATTTTCTTCACTGAACATGCAGCAACGATATCAAGCATCGACATTTTTGACGTGTCAACACATCTGTAAGAAGAAATAAATCTGCAGCATTTAACAACGCAGAAGAAGTAGTAAATTCAGACATAGGCTGCAGACACACTTCATGTGCAAATAACATTCATAACCAACGTAACAAATTCAGAGGAAGAAGAAACGATTGGTAACAAACCTCTTTTCTTTACCTTATGTATTCTTCATTTTATTTTTCTTGCCATAAACATGTAGGATATGTTGTTTGTGTACCTTCACATGTTGGTCGATGCTCCATGACAATGAGAGGACCGCGGAAGAACATGTATGGTTCCAAGCAGAAAGAGTTTAACTTAGAGATGAGTGCTGAGATAGAAAATTGGCGGTGTTAGAAGAGAGATAATCAGTTGGGAAACAAGTTTATTTGGTTGTTGTTTTTGTTTATACACTGTTGAAGGAAGTCGGGGACAGATCGAGAGATCGAATGAAAGATTAAGGAAGAGTTTGGTTTGTTGTTGTTGAGTTAACAAGGAAGAAGCCAAGGAAAAGTTACTTTATTCTTGTGACTTCACGATGAGGACAGAAGATCCTGAGGTTGGTGAGAGAAAAATTAATTGTTATTTGACTTAAGTAAGAATTAATGAGGATTAAAAATGATTGACCCTTTCCAATGTGTGTAACGGCTGCACTTAGACAACTAGGGTTTTGGTGATTCCATCATTTCCCCTTTTGATTTCGAGTTAGGCTTTAGTAGTTCCCTTGACCCAGTCTGACCCGGTCCACACTTAAGCCCAAATCCATATTTCTAACCCTTCCTCGCCATAATTCTGCTTGCACTCCCTCTATTGTAACTAGTTTAGTTTTGTTTCTTTTATTATTTTTCTTAGTTCCTTTTGGTTGTTTAGCTAATAAAATCATTTAATTAGTCGTGTAGGTTTTTTTTTAAAAAAATTAGATAGTTTTTTAATTAGTTATTTCACCCTTAGAATTAATTTAGTTTTTTAGTTGATATTTCAGTTAATACTTTTAGTTACATCTATCTTCTTTTTATTCGTTTTTTCTTGTCTTTTACTTGAAATTCTCACTGTCTATTTGTTGTTGATTTGTTTACTTCTTTGTAAATTTTTCTTTCATGATTAAGTATATGATGGTTGATGTTATGATCATTTCAAATTCATCTTGCCACAATTACTTCTTACTTGTGATTAAAATCTAAGGAAAAAGGTTGTCTCGTTGGCTTTATGTTATTGTGCGTATTTATATTTTTGTCTATCATATTTGTCTTCCTTTAGTTAAAACCCTTAAAAACCTTTTTCAAACGTTTACCTCTTTAAAACCAAAACCTCAACATTAGGTCGTTGCATTTTCAAAATTTCTTTAATCAATTCTTTTTGCAAATAAACCATTTTAACATAAAAAACACAGATATTTTCAAGAGGTTCCTGCGGAGTACCACAGACGCATTGGGTGCTAACACCTTCCCTTTGCATAGCCAACCCCGTACCCTTCCATTTCTTTAGTGCGTTGCCTCTAGATTTCTTGCTTATTTGCATTGCATGTATATTATGGGTTTTTTCCCTCTCTTTTCCCTTTCCCCTTAGAAATAATAAAGTGTGGTGGCGACTTTCACTGTAATGAGTCAAGTCAATCAATGACTTGGTCTCAAATTTTTCACAGCTACAAGTCAGAGTCTCCTTCAGACTCGAAATCATCTTGAAAATCTTCTTCAGAGTCAGACTCACCTTTAGATTTAGATTCATCTTTAGAGGCAGAATCTCCTTCAGAGGAAGATTCTCCTTCAGACTCAAAATCTATTTCAGAGTCAACTTTAGAGACATCTTCAGAAACACCTTTAGCTCCAGAGGTATGATCAAACTTGTTCTAATCCCATGTTTCTAATTCTTTCACTATGACATCTCTGTTAACTTCAACTTTTTTGGTGACTGGGAAATAGAGCTTATAAGCACTTGTATTATGGTAACCTACAAGAAACATAACTCTATTTTTGTTATCCAAATTCCTTATCTTAGCATTTGGAACATGTTTGTAACAAACAAAATCAAACACCTTCATATTACTCACACTTTGCTTTCTTCCTGCCCACTTCTCAAACTTTAACTTCTTAGTTGGACATCTATTAAGCACATATGTTGCAGTAGCAACAACTTCTCCCTAGAATGTATGAGGCAAATTGTTTTCTTTCAACATGCTTATGATCATGTCAAACAAAGTTCAGTTTCTTCTCTCAGAAAGACCATTATTATATGGAGTGTATGGAGCAGTCACCTCATGCTCAATACCATTCTCCTAACAAAACTTCTTGAACTCTCCAGAGTTGAACTCACCTTCACCACCAATTCTGAGAATCTTCAGCCTTTGCCCTCTCTAATTTCCATCCTTCAATTTGAACTTATTTAACTCAGCAAACACCTCGTGTTTGAACTTTATGAGTGCACTAGCGTCCATGTGCATGTCTGTCCGCTTTTTTATTGCACATTCGTGAAAATATAAGTGATATTTTTTAATTTAAATTTAACTTTAGAAAAACACAACATGTGAAAGTTAATAACCAGAGCCAGGAAGTTACGTATGGAGTTATGTGGAAGTTAACTGGAGTTATGAGGAAGTTAATAGTTATTTCAACAGAAGTTATATGTAAATTAAATAATATTGTAAGGGTAAAAATGGTAGAAAATTAGGATACACTAAAATAAAATATTCCCTTTATATATTGTTATAGATAATTAGCTTCTGATTACAATCATACAACTTCAAGAGATTATTCTTCATGGTTACTGAAAAACCTTTTTCAATCATTTGGCCAATAATCATCAGATTGCTCTTCATGTGAGGAACATACTATACATTATTTATCAGAGAAACTTTGCCATTCTACAACTTCACTATGACATTTCTCATTCCTTTAATATTCAGATACTTATCATCAGCGCGTATGATCTTGGTCTTTCTACCATATTCAAAATCAACAAGCCATTACTTGTTTCCTGTTAGGTGATTTGAGCAGCCAATGTTAGCATACCACTAGTCTACCATATTTTCACCTTTATTCTCAGATGCCATCAATAACACAGGTTCATCCTCTGAATATCCTCTGGATATATTGGATTCTTCACACTTTTTTTCTTTATTTGACTAGCAATCAGAGACAAAGTGGTCAAATCTGTTACGGTTGTAGCACTGAACCTTTATTTTATCAAACTTTTCCTTTCCCTTATAAACATTCTTATGTTTCTACTCTTCAAAAGGAAAAGGATCTTACTTCTGAACATTCTTTTTCTTATTTTATAACCATGCTTGCTTCTTGTTTTTCTTAACAAAAGAAGGCTTCGAAGCCTGTTCAGACTCCCTTTCAAAGTTTCTTTCAGTCAGACGCAACTCTTATGCCTCTAAACTGCTCTAAAGTTCTTTAATTCTCATGGTGCTGGTATCTTTAGAATATTACATGGCTACAACTATGTAATCAAACTGAGGAGTAATGGATCTAAGTACCTTTTGAATTATAACTTGTTCAGAGAGAGCTTTCCCACAAGCCTTCATCTCATTTGCGATCAGAGCCACTTTGGAGATGTAATCTGGTACCTTCTTATTGTTCTTTATGTTAAGATTCTCGTATTGTTTGCGTAGGGACTGCAACTTCGCCTTCATCAATGGGGCGTCACCTCCATAACACTGCATTAGTGTATCCCATGCCGCCTCCGCCGTCGTAGCATCAACAATCTTCTCAAACATACTCGTATTTACACACTGATGGATATAGAAAATGCCTTCTGATCCTTCTTCCTCGTTTCATGTTGTGTATTTCTTTGTGCATTCGTTGCATCTGCTGCAACCGTCGTGTAACCGCCATTGACGAGATCAAGAACATTTTAAGCTCCAAACAGTACACGCATCTGAATCGACCATCAATTTCAATTCTTTTCTTCGAATATTGGAACTTTGGTGTTCAAATTACCATTTATGTCATTCATCTTCGTTCTTGTGCAAATCACTCAAATCTCACAAACACCTGTGTTTCCTGATCCCGCAGAATCAAGAAATGCAATTCTTCTCTGATTTCGATCTCATTTCAGTGTGAATTTGAGGAACAAAATCAATCACACACCTCATTACACTTGTGTTTCCCCATGATCTTCCTTGTGATCATAATCAGAACTTTTGATAGCAATTTGTTGGAGTTCACGCCTCCATTGAAGTATAAGATAGAGAAGATGAAGATGAAAGAATTGCATAGAGAGAGAACATATGAACAACTAAACAAATAAAATCACATTCCCAGAAAATAAAACTCACCGAGAGAACATGCTTTATAATCACAAAAGTAATGCTTCTTAATCACAAAAACCATGTTAAAAACTAACATGTTACCACATAAAATTTCCAATTTTTCTTAAGATGTATCAACATGATTTACCGCACAACATCAGAAGCCCCCATTAACTTGGCAATGAAACTAGAACTCAAGGATAGATACTAAACTGATGGACTACTTTATACTGAACACCAAATTCATTCTTATAAGTAAGAATACAATTAATGCTAACATTGGTATATTATTGTATATCCCATTTACATTTTATGAAAGGATCAATCCACCTTATTTATTATGATACAAAAAATGAGAATCCCCTATAGAATTTTATCAAACACGTGGGGGCATATGTGAAACTTAAATAGATAAACAATAAATTGAAAGATGGAGAGAAAAAAGTATTGTTGGAGAAGAAACATATCAATGTAACAAATCATATATATATATATATATATATATATATATATATATATATATATATATATATATATATATATATATATATATATATATATATATATATATATATATATATATATATATATATATATTTCATTTTTGTCCCATTGACAATCTGTTTTCCTTCATTTGTTGTTGTTTATTTGGGTTTTCATTAAAATCGATGAGAGTTCAAAACACCATTTGTTTTCGCTTTCTCTCTCAATTTCATAAATAAATAGGTAAGAAAAAATAAAAAATATATTAACTTATGTAGTATATCTCATAAATTCATAATCCAAATAAATAAAGAGAAGAGAATAGAAAAAAGAAAGAAATAATGAAGAAAAGAAATAAATTGGGGAAAAGAGGAAGAGATAAAGACAAGAAAGATGGGAGAAAAAAGTTATATTTATCTGTTTACAACCTTCATCTTCTTCATTTCTACAATCTTCATTTGAATGGAAGGGTGGTAGTTCCAAAACCCTAAACTTCCTTCAATGTCTTAAAAGCAATGGCAAAGCAAAAAGATGAATGAAAAGAGAGACAAGTATGGAAAAAAATATAAATTAAAATGAAGAGTTTAAAGGAAATACGTAAAATAATTTATTATTGTCATTTAATAAAAACATATCTTTTTATTATGTTATACAAATTTTTTAAAAATGACAGTCTAATATAATTAGATTTATAGTCGTGATTGATTGATGAAAATGGAGTGTCAGTCCAATTTTTGCATTAATATGTTAATTAGTAAATAAAATATTTGCAGTTGTAAAATTGAAAAGAGGATATTTTTGATAGTATACTGGCATCTTCTCTTCTTAGCTAGTTAGTTGATTGTTTATTTTGAAATTATGGTTGCAAATTTTTAATTTTTAATTTTAATATTAAATTTAAAAACAAAATATGTTTAGATAAAATTGAATTGAATTGATTTGTTTTTCACTTAGTTTGAAAATAAGTTTCATATATATATATATATATATATATATATATATATATATATATATATATATATATATATATATATATATATATATAATTTTAGTAGACATTGTCACAAGGCATTATACCTCCATCATCTTTTTTCTCTATCCACCAGATATATATATTTTTCTCACTAACACAATCATGACAGCCTTTTCACCGTCTCAACTTTCTTGAAACAAATTTAAATAATAAAACAAAGTGTATTTTTTCATTGTCTTAACCATAAATCTAAACAAAACTTAAATTATGAAAATTCTAAAATTTAAGAAATCTAATCAACTTACTACCACAATTAATTATTTAAAACTGTTAAATAAAAAAAATTACCAGAAAGAAAAGGAAAGACCTTATCAATTAACATATGAGGGCAGTTGAAAAATACCGAATTATTAACATGGAGTTTAGATATGTGGAATCAAATCAGTTAGAATCGAAACAAAATTGAAGAAATATATTCAATTGAACTTCAAATCAAATAGTTTTATTTAACTTCAAAATTATCTCCTAAAGTCTAACATTAATTATACTATGAAAAAAATTCTTTAAAAAAAAGAGAAGATGAAAAAATGATTGTGGATATGCGAGAATTGAAGAATAGAAGTTGATTCTTATATATGACAATCATGAGACTACACAAAAATCAAAATAATATTTTCAATTAAGGAAGATGAAGTGTTTTTTAATTTCTGAGAATAGGTTTGGAGAGAAAATTCAGTGCAAAGGGTTTATGATAAAATATGTCACATATTTAACTTAACATTTCTTGATAATGGTTCACCATGAACCACTTGATAGATGATTCACCTTAGGCATCACTTTCAAAATCATGTTGGAAACTCATCAAAGTCTATGATGAATTTCTACCACAATGACAATTTAATTATGAGACAAATAAAGAAAGAAGACAAGATAAATAATTTTTGCAGAGTTTCTCTCTGCTCACAAACTGTGAAAACTTTCTTATTCACTTTGCAACTGCAAAATGCTGTGAATAACTTGCTTGACTTGCTTACAAAAAAATAGGGATTACTCCTTCTATTTATTACTGAGCTTGCATCCTAAGCCCAAAGCCCAGAATATCTATTTTGTTACTAAATCAAATCTAATTTATTGTAGACTTAAATAAAATCTATTTAAATCTAAACAAATCTATTTTCATTGTAATTGCTCCATGATCTTTCCCTGTTATCTCTTCAACCAAGTTCACCAACCAAGTTGCTTGACATGCACAAAGAGAAGAAGCTATGTATTATGCTTCGCATGATGATAATGCCACTACTGATTCCTTTCTTGAATTCCAAGAAACTGGTGCACCACCTAGCATAAACACATATCCTGCTGTTGACTTTCGATCTTCAGCATCACTACACCAACTCGAATCAGTGTATCTCACTAACTTGCATTCTTTTCCTTTATCAGTTGCAGAAAACAAAATGACATAATCGAAAGTTCCTTTGAGATACCTTAGTATCCTCTTCACTGCTGCTAGATGTGATACCTTTAGCTTCTGCATGAATCTACTTACCATACCTACATTATATGCTAAGGCAGGCCTTGTATGACAAAGGTATCTTAATGATCCAATAATTCTTATGTATTGGATTGGATCAATATCATCTTCATCTGCATCTTTCGACAGTTGCAGTCTTGGTTCTGCAGGTGTCGAAGTTGAGTTGCATTCTTCCATCTCAAACCTCTTGAGAATTTCTCCTGCATATCTTCTTTGATGCATCATCAAACCTCTACTGCTCTTGTAGAATTAGATTTTCACTTTGTATACCCACTTGACATCAATTGCCTTCTTGCCTTGAGGCAATTTGACAAGTGACCAAGTGTTGTTGTCTTCGATAGACTTCACTTCTCCGTTCATTGCTTTCACCCACTTCGAATCCTTCAATGTTTCAGCTGCATTAACAGGTTCAACATCTGCATAGAAAGTACAATGTACCAGCTCACCTTCATTATCTATCACATCATCTGATGTAATCACACAATCTTGCAATCTTGCAGGCATGCGTCTTGTTCTTTGAGGTCTGCTTCTACTTGGTATATTTGTTGGTTTCTCTTGTCGAACTTCTCTTTTAACTTGAGTTTTTGGCTCTTCGAATAGGATTCCCACTGAATCTTTCTTGACATTTTCAATCCAATTCCATTCTTTAAACTCATCTATAATCACGTACCTGCTGATCACAATTTGTTTTTTCACTGGATCGAACAACTTGTAGCCTCTTGTCGAATGATATCCAACTAGAATCATTTGACTTGACTTGTCATCAAGTTTTCTTCTCAACTGATCTGGCACATATCTATGTGTTATAGATCCAAATACCTTCATATGACTCAAGTTAGGCTTCACACTAGACCAACATTCTTCTGGAGTAATTTCTTCTAGCTTCTTTGTAGGACATCTGTTCAAAATGTATGTTACAGTCGAGTCAACTTCACCCCAAAACTTAAGTAAATTCTTGCCTTTCAACATACTTCTCACCATATTCATGATGGTTCAATTCTTCCTTTCTGCAATTCCATTTTGTTGTGGAGTATAGGGTGGCACCACCTCATGCATAATCTCTTCCTTTTCACATAGCCTGTCAAAGTCTTTCGACACATATTCTCCACCATCATCAGTTCTCAAAACTTTGAGCTTTTGACCACTTTGTCTTTCGACCATAGACTTAAACTTGGCAAATACTTCGATCACTTCACTTTTCTTATTGATCAAATAAGTCCACAGCTTTTGACTGAAATCATCTATGAATGTAACAAAGTATTTGTTACCTCCTATCGAATCCACCTGGATCGGTCCACATACATCAGAGTATATGACTTCAAGACTAGCCTTCGACATGCTTCTTGCATCCTTGCTGAAGTTATTATTGTGTTGCTTCGCCTGCACACATTCCTCGCATACCTCGTTCGGAATGTCGATTTATGGAAATCCTGAAACCATATTTTTTCTCTTCAAATCTCTGATGTCTCTGAAGTTGAGATGACCTAGTCTATAATGCCATATCCATTCATCTCTACCAGCTGCAGTCGAAAGGCACTTGTGCTCCATCACATTTAGTTCAATTTTGAAGGTTCGATTCTGAGACATAGGAGCCTTCAAGATTAATCTCCCATTTGCATCAACGACTCTCATCATCTTATCTTCGATTGACACTTTATAATTCTTTTCGACCAACTTCCCTATATTGAGAAAATTTCTATCCATGCCTGGTATGTACAACAGATTGGAAATTACTGACCTCTTGCCATCTTTCCTCATAATCATAACATCACAAATACCTTCAGCTGCTAGGGTATTGTCATTTACAAATTTTACCATATTTTTCGTTGAGGGCTTTATGTTGACAAACCAATCTTTCCTTCCAGACATATGTGATGAACATCCTGAATCCAAGTACCATTGGTCCTTGAATCTATCTTCATCTTTTGTTATGACCATCAGCATCATCTCTTCTTCTTCATGTTTTGCAAGCTTTGCATCACTTTCTTGATTTTTTTGTTTTTCTGGATAATCACTCGAATAGTGACCATACTTCTGACAAATGTAACATTGAATGTGACTCTTATCAGGTTTTCGATCACCACCTCTTCTTCTATTTGCAACACCACCTATTTGGTTGCCTTGGTATGGTCTTATTTGATTCGACACGTTTCCTTCAATCTGGTTTCCTCTACCATTTGATTTATTGAAGCCACCTCTACCTCTGTCGAAACACTTTCCTTTGCCTTTGGTTTCTTTTGCTGAATGTGCCTGCAAGGCCACATCACTCTTTGATTTGTATGCAACTCTTTCGATCATTCTTTGTTCGTGAGATTCAAGCGCCCCTTGAAGTTCTTCCTTTGTCACTTTCGACAAGTCTTTCCCTTCTTCTATTGGCACCACTATGTGGTCGAACTTAGGAGCTAAAGATCTCAAGATCTTCGAAACAACAACTCTTGTTGTTAATGTTTCTCCACATGTCTTGATTTGATTCACTAGTTTTGTAACTCTAGTGAAGAAATTAGATACACTCTCACTATCTTCCATATGAAGCAATTCATAGGTTCTCTTGTGAGTTTGTAATCTCACTTCTTTTACCTTTTCTGCACCTCCAAAGGAATTCCCAAGAACGTCCCAAGCTTCTTTTGCAGATTCTGAATCACTCACTTTTTCAAAGTTTTCTGGACTCAGACATTGATGAATTATAAAGAGCGTTTTATAACTCAGCTTCTCAATTTCCATGTGTTTCTTCTTTTCTTTAAGCACTTCGACTCCATATTTTACAAGGTCCCAAAGACCTTGACACCTGAATAAGACTTTCATATGTTTACACCAATTCTCATAGTTGTCTACTTTTAGAATTGGTAGAGTTGTTGGATAATTTGCATTCCCATAATTTGCCATCGTGAATTCTTCAATCGTTCTTGATTGACACTTCCCTCGAATCGAAACAAAGCTCTTGATACCAGATGTTGGAAACTCACCAAATTCTATGATGAATTTTTACCATAATGACAATTTAATTATGAGACAAACAAACAAAGAAGACAAGACAAATAAATTCTGCAGAGTTTCTCTCTGCTCACAAACTGTGAAAACTTTCTTATTCACTTTGCAACTGCAAAATACTGTGAATGACTTGCTTGACTTGTTTACAAAAAATAGGGATTACTCCCTCTATTTATGACTGAGATTGCACCTTAAGTCCAATGTCCAAAATATCTATTTTGTTACTAAATATCTAATATATTCTAGACTTAAATCAAATCTATTTAAATCTAAACAAATCTAATCTTTTCGACACTATGAATTACAATTTAACAAACCATAATAATAAAATTTATCATTTTTATTTTTATTTTTATACTAACATATTATCGTTTATCACTCTCTCCAATTTTTTATTGATTTCAATTTCCACTTCGATCACATCTATGTAATTCATAATTAGAAGGAACTTACTCATGTTGCAAGTTAGTTACTTGCAACACAAATAAGTTAAAACAGTTAGGCATATGTAGTTAGTTTGGATTAGTTGTCTTATATTTGCATATATGCATATAGGATGCTCATGCAATTCAATTTGGTTAATCACTCAATAAAAGTATACTTCAGATAATTCAACTGCCTAAGTGTTATTATTTCATCTCTCTTTATTGGCATTCAAAACTTTCTCATTACATGTTATCCCAACAAACTATTATCATAAAGCACCAGTTCCATTATGTTTTTCTCAATGGTGAATGGAAGCATAACCTTAAACCAAGTCTCATGATCTATCATTATTTAAAGGAGAACATTATGATAAGTGATGTGCACAAATGCGAGTTATACTTAGATTTCAATATGTTTATGAAATAGTGAATAATGGCTTACCTGCATTGGAAGCCAATGCAACTGATGTGTAGAAAGTTATTCATTGTCATTCGAGAAAGAGGGATGGGACATGTATATTCTTAATCCATCAATATGTGGTTTCAAAAAATATGTAAAAATATTATCAAAGAAGAAACAATTAAGGATGCATGAATAGACTATATGGGGTGATGAAAAATTGAAGAAGTATGAGAACACACATGTTGCAGACTTATTCTAAAGATTTGCATTTCTAACCAATTAAAGTAAATTTTATGGTGATAAGATTATTGAAGTGTATAATATTGAGAAAGTATTGAGAGATTTAACTGTCAAATTTAATCACATAATTGTGGTTATTGAAGAGTTCAAGAATATTTTTAAGATGAATCTTGAAGAATTACAAGCCTCGTTAGAATCTCATAAGATGATATTGTAGTAGAGAAATTCCGAGAAATGATAGAAAAAGCTTTGCAAGCAAAATTCTTCAAGAAGATTAAAGATGATGCGTCAAAGATCAGCACATGAAAACAAAAAAGAAAAAAAATAATTGAAATTTTCTAGCATCAACAACACGACTTACTAAATTATGATCAATATACTTGACCAATGGGACTTTCAAAATCATGATCGATATGCTTGACCATCAATGTCTTGCATCAACTATCATTGATGATTAGAACTTGATATGGCATTAAAGATATGGCCACATGAATTTTAGGAGTTTAAGCCTGATGCATATGAGAAATTGGTGTATGACGTTCCTCAAACTAAAATTCCAAAACAACTATGTGAAGAATGTTGTGTAGACAAGAAAACAAGGAAGCCATTCAAACATGACTAAAACCATGAATCTGTTAGATTCATGGTTTTAGGATATTGACAGTAATTTTGCTAAAACATGGTTCTTGAAGGATGTTAAGCAAGATGTTATAACATTTTGATCAAACTGATATAGCAGAGTATGAGCTTACACTGAAAAAAAATATGTTCTGACAGATGTCGTGACATGTTGAACCAGAACATCAGTAAAGGTTATTTCAAATCTTGACAGTTTGATTTGATTTTATGATATCTCTTTTGGATATATCTCAATGGTGTGCGCAAGTCAAGAACATTTAATCTGGAACAAGTGAATCTAATCTCCAGTTGTACATAAATTTATAAAATTGGATGTTGAGACAATTTAGAAAACTTGAAGATTTGATCCAAGATTTAAGGAGATTTTTCTTTATAACTGGTGCAGCCCTCAGCTTGTGGATCAAGAAATTTTTTGGTGAAGGTTTCGAAGCCCATGGATTGCTTAGGAGTATTTAAAGAGAATCCTAGACCTAATGTTTTTTAACTTTCATAATTGTAAGATTAGGGAAGTATTAAGTCAAGTTTTGAGAGTCTCTTGTGTTTTTGTAAGTCGCCCATGTATCTTTTGATACAGTGAGGTAGACTGGTCGTTACTTGATAGTTTATCAAGTTATTGTTACTTGATTGTTTATCAAGTTATTGTTATTGGTTGAAACTTTTAAGCAAAACTAATTATTGTTCTCACTCATGAGATTTTAAGAAAAGTTATATACCCCAAAATTTTCCCTCTCACTTATCAAGAATTTTCTCACAAGATCTCCTTGGACTCAAGACTGCACTAGGGTTTGATCAGCTCAAGACACCTCCTTAAACACTGATGACCAAAATTAGGGTTTGAGATTTCAAAATGATATTTGAACTTACAATTCCCCATATGACTTTCATGGATCATCGTGGACCCCCAAGATCACTCATGTCAAGTTTCAAGCCTTGGATCACATTTTTGCTCAGTCAATTGAGCAGTTAACCTAAAAATCAGTTGTATTGGGGAAAAGGTCAACTATGGCTTATTTACAGTCAAACTTCATAATTTTTTATCCAAATCAACATTTTAAACCCATATGTATCATTTGATCAAGTTTGGACCACAATTCCCCAAGAAATTTGATCAAATCTCCAAAAGGGCAAAATGGTCAAAATTAGGGTTTTGACTGGGAAAGGGCAATTTCTGATTTTTGACCTAAAAAATGATCAATTGGTTTAAGGCATTATCTCAAGAGTCCAATTGCATCATTTTGACCTAATAACATGGCTCAAAACATTACTCAAGTTCAAAGGATTGACATATGAATTTTCAGTCAACTAATCAAAAGTCAATTGTATACTGAAAAGTCAAACTTTGACTTTTTGGTCAAATTCAAATGCCAAAGATCACAATTCATCAAAACATGTAAAAATATGAAACTTATTCATCAAGAAATCAAAAAAGTCAAGATTTCATTTTGAAAAAAAAAATTTTAATTTAAAATTTTTTCCAAGTGTTGAAAAATTCTTATTTTTTTATAACTTTGAGAAAAAATTCCACCATGATGCAGAATGATTCAAGAGAAACTTCCAACATGAAAGTTGTAGATCTCCATGAAATATACAACTTTTCTTTACACAACTCCTTCCAAAAGTGATTGGATCGTAAGTTATAAATTTAAGAACATGTGGTCATGAAACAAAACACTTAGTCAAATTTTTGCCCTAATTTGGTCAGGTTTTGACCCAACTTAATGGCACTTTTTCATATGGTTCCAAGTGAAATATTCAAAAGCAATTCAAACACACGTAATTTAACAAAATTAGGCATATTCGTTTAGTTTACTTGTCCAAGTATTATTCCAAGAATTACTCTTTATTGTTATTTACAACCTTCTCGTTGCAATTTAACCCATCAATCACTCTACAACTATCTACTCTCATTTTCAATAATCACTATTTTATACTATTATAATTATAATTGTAATTATAAATAAGTAATTTATAATATCTAAATTATTTTTTAAAAAAATAAAAATAAAAAATTAATATTTTTAATATTATAAAACTGAAACCCAACTCGCATTTAAAATTTAAATTCAAACTGAAATATAATTTTATTATTAAAAAATTTAAAACAAAAAATTGAAAATCATCCTAAAATATTTAAAATTTAAATTCAAAATGAAATATAATTTTATTATTTAAAAATTTAAAACAAAAAATTGAAAATCATCTATAATATTCTATAATGATGTGTTTTTTATTTCATTTTTTATAAACCAGACGAACTCGTGAGGGCCTGCCGTGTAAGATTTTAGTTATATGGAAATTAAGAAAAATCTTAAATTGCACCCACATAGTTTAGGAAAAGAATTTTTTTTGGAATTTATGAATGTATCCTATGCATTTCTAGAACACCTCGTGAAAATACAATAATGTTCTGGTTTCAGATATGTATCTTCAGACGCATCAAAATTCAATATATTTTTGAATCAGACTCTAACTCAATGGAAAAATATTACGGAGATACATATTTGTATATATTACGAAGATGCATCTCCGGACGCACCAAAAACCCCCCAATATATTTCTGAATCAAACTCTAACTCAATCAAAAAATATTACAGAGATACATCTTCGAATATATTACGGAGATGCATATCCTGATGGTATTTGTTCGTAAACGCGCCATAACCCCTTCTACTTCCACACTTCTAAAACTCGTTTTCTCAAATTCTCTCAAACCACATTTTCTCAAACTCTCTCAAACCACGTTTAAGCAAATTCAAAACTTCCTCCATCAACATCAAGTCCAATCAACCAACTACAAGCAACTATTTGTAAGTTATTGATTTTTGTAAACCTTTTGAGTTTTTGACTAAATTTGTAGAAGTTGATTACTAGATTCTAGATATAGATTACACATGTTTGATAATTTATACTTAATGAGAAATGAGTTAGATATGTAGTTTTTATGATCAATACATTATTTTTTATGATTGGGGGTTTGCAATCCCCCATTGACGATGGTGAAAGTTGTAGAATATTTCAGAGATGCATATTCAGAATATTGCAAAGTTTGGAAACCCAGAAACTAGAGATTCATCTTATTAAATTATGTTTCTTGGATTCATTCTTATTAAATTATATCAGCATGACCGTGATTCGCTAAAAATCATCAACCATGAGCGAAATATTAATAGCATGCATCCGCATAATGAGCAGTGGTTTCAGGAAGTTTTGTAGCATTATAGGATGCAAGACTTGTGCAAGACCGTTCATGTTACGGTTAACCATGGTATGCTTAATTCATTTGTAGAGAGATGGCATATGGAGACATATTATTTCATCTACCACATAGTGAAATGTCTATCACACTAGACGATGTCTCATGTCTGTTGCATCTTCTGATTAGGGGATAACTTTTAGATCATGGGAAGATTAACAGAGACGAGGAATTGGATTTGATGGTAGACTATCTAAGAGTTGATCCAGAGGCTTCCATGGTGGAGTTTGAAGCCACCTGAGGGTCTCATGCTAGATTTGGCTTCTTGAAGAAGGTGTATACAAATGAGATACTGATAGCAAAATAAGTTATTGGTGATGCCGAGCAGGTAGCATACCATAGAGCATATGCTATGAGAGTATACATGTCGTATTTGGTTGACACTTCCATTTTTATGGACAAGAGTTTCACTTATGTAGATGTCATATACATGCGGTGCTTCGATGACTTTGAGCTTATCCATGAGTATATTTAGGGGCCACTTGTTTGGTCTACTTGTATCCTAAGTTATCTGAACGTTGTATGTGGAAGGCAAAATAGGTGATGACTGCATCACACTATTGAAGGTAATATTTCTTGGTCTTGTCTAATGATTCATTACATTATTGCAATGTCGTTACTAACTAATGATTCATGTGTTCCAACACTTTTCAGGCTTGGATCCTCCAGCACTTCCCACACAACTCTGGCTGGTCATGTGCCTTGACATATACTAAGGATATGCAACGTGCTTCTGCATTCGTCCCGCTTAAAGGAAACCAGGAGAAAAAGTCATTTAGAGTGTATCTTAATCGCTATATAGCAGAGTATATACACTTTCATTCTTACGTCGAGCACCGTGAGAAACGTCCCTTTGACAACATAGTCTTATACTCAGGATGGTTGACTTGCGGTTCATTTCTAATGTTTCCTCATCTTCCTGAACGCATCATACGTCAGTTCGAACATGCAATACATTCCCAGAGATCCTTCTATGTATGGTCATCCCACTATGACACGTATAGATATGGACGCTATATTTGATGATTATGTTAATCATCTAGTACCGGAGGAGGCACGAAGTACCATAACTGAGAGCGACTTGGGTTATGTAGAAGGTTACATCTGGTGGTTCTTCAAGTTGTCACATCCTTATATGGTACAAGATGCTCTAGGAGATCCAGTGAGACTAGCTCATCAGTAGATATTGTAGGAGGAGCAGGCTAGGGTAGATCATGTTGTTGATGTGTTGTTTAGATGTTGTCGTATCATGGACATTTGGGCAGGCATGTATTGACAGATGATTATTTCCGGTTGACTCTAAGGCGAGGGACATTGTAGATGCCATGATGACGGAGGCTCGAGAGGCACTGCACTATAGGAGGCATCATAGGAATAAGGGGCCACGAGGCCGAGTCTGGGTGATTATAGTACTTATTTCGACTTTGTTATGTACTCTTGATTTATAACTATATATATATATATATATATGTCATTTTCTGCATAGTCATTGTATTGTCTAATTCATCATAATATACCTTCAGCTCAATTCATCTAAGAGTCACTAAAAAATCTTAAAATTTATTATCTGGACTTGGTACGTAGATGGATCTTCCTTCTTGTAAGACTATGGAATTGCATCTATGAAAGAATCTATAGAAAAAAAGGGCGTTTTAAAGAGTCATTTATGGCGTTTACATAAAATTAATTCAGAGATACATTTCTGAATCCATTTTTAACATTTAATAAATTAAAGTGTATTCAGTTATACATCTCTAAAATCTGATAGGCAATTTTAAATTTTCATACGGTGTTTTCCAAATACCCTATATACTAAGAAACTCTCAAAACCTTTGCAATATGATTTTAGTCATTTAATTATAGTTTTTTTTAGCCTTTAGTTTCAATTAAGATTTTTCACCTTTTTTTTTTTGACAGATTAAGATTTTTTCCTTAAATATAGTTTTTGCCCAAAAACTCTTACAAAGAAGAAAACAAGTATATATAAAAAGTAAAGACTAATTTATAACTGTGATCTTGAGTCATGTTTATGTACTGTATCCTTAAAATAGTAGATAACAAAAAAATGCTCCATATATATGTGATAGATAACAACAAGTACATAGTCACACAAAAATCATCTCAAGTACAGAGCTTATTGATACAACAATTCAATCAAACATAACACAGTAAGGAAGTCCAAAATGTAAAAAAAAACATATGAAAATAATCACGAAGGAAATGGAAATCAAATCCATTAAGACAAATGAAAATTAAAATAAATCTTAAAGACCATTTCTGGCAAAGAAAATTGCAATGAAAATAGGAACAATTCCAGCAATTACATGATAATTGAGGCTGCTTGCATAACTAGAAGGTGCTTCTGCAGGAGACATGTGATGATGACCTTCATGAGCAGCAACCACCATAGCCAAAACAATGAACAAAACTGCAAACAATGAGAATTTGACTTGTGTTGAAGCCATTTTTGCCATGTTGGTCTATTCAGATGATTGAAGGTATATAATTCTTCACGGCTGGTTAAGGCTTGATTATATAGAGGGGTTTCATCATTGACTTTTACAATTAATCAAGAGCTGCCGTTACGTGAAGCCAATAATGCCCTTTCAAACGCTATCATGATGTTAATTTATTGTAATTTATTATGATAATAATCATGATCATAATAATAATAAAGTTAAAAATTCTAAATTTTATAATTTTGATTTTCCACTTGTTTTGGAGTGATTTTGGTCTTTAATACTTTTTAATTTATATATTTTTTTTACAAAAAGTTTTTGTGAATTTATATAGCATCGAACTTCTAAAAAAAGTGTGTTCATGTCTTTCATTTTTCAGACACTTGTATTGGCACGTGTAATTACATTTCATTTATTTATTTTTTAAAATTATTATCAGTGTTGCTATATCAATGACAGAGTCATGTTTGAGGTGTCTATGCTTCATATGAATTGAACTCCGGAGTTTACCAAGATTAGGACGGACCAAGACTCAAAAGAACTTTAGCATCAACAACAAGTGTGAAGTAATTTCTTATCAATTGATTAAACTTTTATTTGATTTTGATCCTTGTATATATTTTTATTTTTATTTTAGTCTTTGTTGTAGGTGAGTAAAATACAAGAATGGAGTTGAATTGTGTTGATTTTTCTTTCTTTTTTAAAACTCTCTTATCAGATTCGGAACACAAAGTCTAGAATCTGATTCAAGGTAAATTGTATGCAGCAAATATAAACAATATTAGACTTAGAGAGAAAGGGAAAGAAAGACGCATGCAATTTATCCTGGTTCCTCCCACAAAACAGGAGTAGTCCAGTCCCCTTGTACTTCCAAGCGATTTTCACTATAATCGCTACTGATTATAATTTGCTCAAGCACACAAGCAAGAGACTTTCAATGCTCAGATACAGAAGTAAAAGACTTCAAATGCTCGAACACACAAGCAAGAGACTTCAGATGCTCAAGTACACTAAAGCAAGAGACTTCTAACAATCTAACTTACAAATGAGAGATTGTTTGAGTATTACACTTTATATACAATCATAGATGTAAACAAAATACAACATAAAAGACTCTTAAGACTTAAGAATTTCTAGGATATACAAGTGTTAAGAAATTCTAAGTTAAACTTGTGCTTATAATTTGACAGAGTATCAACTCTTTTGTTTGTCAAAGGTTCGTTGTTATTTCTTTAAGTCTTCGGCTCCTTATATAGAGAGACAGAAAAGAGTCATTGAAGAAGACTTCATGCACAAGTGATCCTTCAGAGAAGCTTTGATCAGAGACACTGAAATGTTACTTGATATGGTTAATGCCTGGAAAAAGACAGTTGAAATCCCTTTGCTTCAAAAGGAATTATTTGTTCCGTCTTTGTTGTCTTTGAACTTGAATCTTCACGTGACCAGAAAAGGATAAATTGCTCTCTGAGTCTGATAGTGACCTATCATAGATTCTTGATATGTGTGCCTGGATGACTTCAAAGTCTGGATCTTTATAGGTTAACTTTCTTCAAACGCTAGTCTTCGGAAGTTTATCTCCTTCAGAGTCCGAGTCTTCAGTCTGATGCTCAGATTCTGGATCTTTCAACTTCTCTTTAATGTTCAATTTTCAGTGCCAGAACTTAGTTTATATCACAAATTTTAGTTTATAGTCCTGCACACTTGAACAAATATTAGTATACTCAATTATTCTTTAAATATTTTGTTATCATCAAAACTTTAGGGATATGGTACAAACCAATTTTGTTCCAACAATCTTCCCCTTTTTGACGAACACAAGTATTTAAGAACAATGGTTATTGATTTAATTAACTAGTTGACTTCAAGGTCTGCGGTTTGTAGCTCCCTCTGATTCTAATAGTCCAAAAGGTGAGGTTTGTAAGCCCTCCTAAGTTCTTTCCAAGTTAATAAATTGATCATTATAGTACAATAAATAATCTCCATATTTTCAAGCAAGAAATAAACTATAAGATTCAGGTGCTTAAATACTTATTATCTTACTCCCCCTTTTGTCATCAATAAAAATAAAAAGAAGAAAGTAAGAAAAGAGACTGAAGAGAAATATCATAAACTCAAAAGAGAATTTTCAGAAGCATAATAATTTTATAATCAAATCCACAAATTTAAATGTTTGGTATTTTATCAAATCATTTTAGAAAAGTGGTTGTAATTTGGCTAGAATGATTATGAACAACTCTTCAATTCTCGAGATGGTCCAATCTTGTTCTAACAACTGAGCATTTGAGAGGAATAGTAGCAGTCAAAGTTGGGGAAATGTGCATGAAGACCAATAATATATCTCTCTCCTATGTCCATTGGTGCACAATAAACAAAGTTGATTTTTCTTTATCCCAACTCTCTATATAAGCGCGGTTTCGTTACAAGCAAGGTCACATTCCTCTTTCTTCCATCGTAATTTTTTCATATCAGACAATATGAGCGAATCATCGGAGATTTCTAAGAGGGGCTCCTCCAAGGAAGTTAGGAAGGCCATTAAGAGGTACAGAGATGATATGACAAATTCTTTTGATGATGAAAGAACACAACCTGGCACATCTGTCGGAGCATTTGTGGTAGGAAGAACTTCAGTGTCAAAGATGAAGAATATCAAGAAAAAGAAGGATACATCTGATGAAAATGGATCACACACTGATGAGGACTAGAGGATCTTCATTAAGTCAGGTGGTTGGATCATAGACCAAGTCTGAAAGGTGTAACCTTTTTTAGTGCATCTATTAGCTTTTGTTGTTAATTATCTGTTTTGTTGAAATTGGTATTATGTTTGGTAAAATTAACTTAGCATGGACATGTTAAAATAGGATGTTCTATCAGCTGGATTAACATGTCGAATGCGATGTCCTATGCAGTTTCTTTCAACATCGTGATTTTGTACAGTTCGACTGTTGGATATTTTAGTTTGTTACATGTGCAGAATATTCTGTAAATATTACGATATCCTATGTGGCGCATAGTTTGAAGATTAAAAAGATTCAAGTTGATTTCAAAGAGAATTCTTAGTTTCTAATTATGGAGATAATTTAAAAAACTAATGATTGATGTCCTATCTTTGAGAAGATAATTCTACAACGCTCTTTCATATTCAGCTGCGTATGTGATGCCCAAATCCAATCTATTGAAGGTTATAAATAGAAGGTTTCAACCCTAGTACAAGTGTGAAACTTACAGTGTATTTTTATTAAGGTTTGTATGTTAATTATGAGTCTCTCGATTATCATCTTGATAAAAGATTAGGACTGTGTTTTTGAGTTGTAAGTTATGTCAGTCATTCCAAAGCTTTTAAGCAGTGAATGATTGTGTGTCTTTGAAGTGTGACTTCTATTATTTTATAAGTGTTTGGAATTTTTTATTCATTGTTCTATGATTGGAAGGGATTTGATAAGGGTCTCATACCTAGGTGAGTCTTAGGTACAAGTTAAGCAAGGGTAATGATTAAGTGAGAAGTTGTAAACGAGGGAGTTTAGCTTCAAATTAATATTATCTAGTTGGTTTAGTCCCTGGCTTGGTAGCCCCCAGAGTAGGTGTTATTGTACACCAAACTGGGTTAACAATCATGTGTGTTCTTTACTTTTCTGCATTGTATTCACCGTTTACCTTGTCATTTTGTGTTTGTTCAGAGAAAGGTGCCTCGATATCTCTTAGGACATCTGAGATCTGAATACCGTAATTTCAATTGGTATCAGAGCCAAGTTTCCTTCTCTAACTATGGATGAGATTCAGGGAAGATACTTTCTAATACAATGGACAAGGAAGGAGGATTTATAAACAGACCACCCATCCTTGATGGAACCAACTATCACTATTGGAAAGTTTGTATGGTGGCCTTTATCAACTCCGTGGACAACAAGGCTTGGAAAGTTATGGTCAAGAGATGGGATCCATCAATGGTTGTAGGTCTGGATGGCAAAGCTACTGAGGTTGTGAAGGATGAGGAAGAATGGGATGATAAAGATGAAAACACTACTACGGAAAACTCATTTAACAACGGTTGGAAATCCATATAATCACGCGGGTCCAAGCGTTATTGTGTAGAGTGTTATTGTAAATGTGTTACTTACAATCAAGGTTCTGGAACCGTTATAGTATACTTGAAAGTTTGTGTGATATCACAACAGTTAGTTAACTTAATCGTTGTTGTATATCTTTTAATAAAATTAAAAAAAATAGCAGTAGAACAACAATAGCAGTAAGAACAACAAGAACAACATGAACAACAAGAACAACATGAACAACAACAAGAACAACAACAAGAACAAGAAGAACAAGAAGAACAACAACAAGAACAACAAAAACAAGAAGAAGAAGAAGAAGAAGAACAACAACAACAACAACGTACAACAACAACAACAATAACAAGAACAATTACAAGAACAAAAATAATAAGAACAATAACAACAAGAACAACAACAACAAATATAACTAAAAAAATAACAACAAGAACAACAACAACTAACGTTGCTAACTTGAATCAATAATTGCCTTGTCTCATTCAAGATGTAGAATAGATGCTTTCTAGTTTTTCTTATGGAAAAAAATGATATTTTCGAGCTTGGTTTAGTGGAGAATAGAGTGTCGTAAATGAAAGATGATGTTTGAAGGTAGAAGATGAAGTTTATCCAAGTTTGAAGTTTACCTAAGTTATATTAAATACCCTTTGTTGTATGCCTTTTAATAAAATATAAAAAATACAGAAGTAGAACAACAACAACATCAAGATTCGAACTCATGACCATGTGCCACTTTTTACCACGGTTGGAACTTCCAACCGTAGTGAAAAGTGGCTTAATTTTGAAAAAAAAATGCCTAGTAGAATAGATTCTACCACGGTGGATCCTTTAACATGGTGAATTAGGTGTTGTTGTTTGTGTGTTTTGTAGTAGTGAAAATCATCAGAGGGAAACTCTAAAGCATTTAATGCCCTATTCAATGAAGTGGACAAGAATATCTTCAGGCTAATAAGCAATTGCACTGTTTCCAAAGAAGCTTGGGAGATCTTGAAGACTGCTCATGAAGGAACCTCTAAGGATAAGATGTCAAGACTTCAACTTCTTACCACTCAGTTTGAAAACTTAAGAATGAAGAAGGATGAGAGTATTCATGACTTTCACATGAATATTATTGAGATAGCTAATGCCTCGGGTTCCCTAGGGGAGAAGATGTCAGAAGCCTAGCTGGTGAGAAAGATTCTCAGATCTCTTCCAAAGAGGTTTGACATGAAGGTGATTGCCATTGAAGAAGCTCAAGACATAAGCAACATGAAAGTTGGTGAGCTTATAGGATCCCGACAAACTTTTGAGTTAGGGATCAGTGAAAAATATGAAAAGAGGAAGAGCATAGCCTTTGTCTCCAATACTGATGATCCAAAAGATGAGTGTGACTTGGATACAGAAGAACGGATGTCCAATGCTATTGTTTCACTTGGAAAATAATTCAACAAAGTGTTGAAGAAGGTTGACTAGAAATCAAGATTAAATGTCAAGAACAAGTCATTTGACATCAATAAAAATCAGGATTTTGGAGGAAGAGACGAAACTAATGACAAATCCAGCCAAGGAAGAGGAGTTCAATGTTATGAATGTGAAGGGTTTGGTCACATAAGAAGTAAGTGCCTCACTTATCTCAAGAAGCAGAAGAAACGGTTGTTTGTGTCATGGTTAAAAGAAGATTCTGAAAGTGATCATGAAGCGGAAGGTGCCAAACAGGTCACAGCCTTAACTGGAATTTATGACTCTGGTAGAGACTCAGACTGTGAAGAGTTATCGTTTGAAGAACTTTTTGTTTCTTACAAGGAAGGTTGTGCCTCAAAAATCAAGAGGTGGGTCAATTAGTAGAAGAGCAAAAGAAAACAATTGCTCAGCTCGAGACTGAAAAGTGGAGCACTTGTCTATATTCTCTGGTCTGGAGACTGAAAAACTAGAGCACCTATCCACCATCTCTGGTATAAAGGGTGAAGTTCTTTTACTCAATTCACAACTTGATGATATGACCAAGTCTGTAAGAATGCTTAACAACAGTTCTAACGTGCTTGATAAGATTATTAATTCTGGAAAGAATGTTGGAAATGTTCAAGGGGTCGGCTATAACAATAAAGCTATGAAGAACAAAGGCAAAGAGGCTAAAGTGAAGTTTGTTCGTCCAAAGAAAGAACTGGAACAGAAGATGTCAAATAAAATGTTCCAACGTCAACATGGACAACAGAAAAATCACTTAGAAAACAATGACTCTACAATTTTGGATGAAGTAACTATTCTAATTGGGAAGAATGTTGTCAACATTTAGGATCTTGGTTATGATAATCAAGCTGTAAAGAACAAAGTAAAAAGGCCTGAAGTGAAGTGTGTACCTCCAAAGAAGAAACAAGATCAGAAGATGTTGAACCATATGTCTCAACATCAGTAGAGACATCAGAAGAAGTATAATGAAGGTAGGAATCAGCCACAGAGATGTGCTTATTATGGAAGGTTTGGGCATTTAAAATCCTTCTGCTACTACAGATTGTATGGTTATCCCAAGCATGTTACACAGCATGGAAGAATACAAGATGATGTTAAAGCCAAGTCTAAGAGGTTTTCCAAGAATGACACTTGTGGACTCATAGTTCACATCGCGCTCAGAGCTTCTTCAAGAGAGGATTGGTATTTTGATAGTGGTTGTTCTAGACACATGAGTTGTGTCAATAAATTTGTTATGAATATTAAACCACTTTCCTCTAGTTATTTCACCTTTGGATATGAGTCAAAAGATGAAATAAAAGGTGTTGGAAAGATGAGCTGCACTAATCTGTCAAATCTCAATAAGATGTTGTTTGTTAAGGGGTTTACTACTAATTTGATAAGTATAAGTCAATTGTGCAACTTGAAGGTAGAGAAAAAAAAAATAAATGGGGGGTTTGAATTGGGTTTTAAGAAAATATTCCCTTTAGAAAATTATTTGATTGAACTATGAAAGAATATAGAATGCAATAAATATTAAGAGACACGTTCAGTTATCAAGGTCCACCGTTAACAAGGCTACTCCTGTCCACCCTTCTCAGGTGATTTTTTCTTCAACAAAGACTTAATCCATTATAACCAAACTGATTACAAATGCACGGCATACCCACCGATGACTAACAATCAACCAATAATCAACAACCATTGCCCCTTAAGAAATCTGACCTACCTGATCTTTCTTAACAGGATTTCACAATAACCCGTAACCATTATCATCTTAAGTCTTCTGACTAACACTAGTCACTCAAGGAACAACACAATGATACATTTAGCGATATCCACAAGATATAACGATCATTGACCCTATCCGAAATTTGATCAACTTGATATTTCTATGAGGGATTTCTCACAATGACCCTCAGCCAGTGATCTCTTAAGAATTATGACCTTCCTAGTCTGCTAAGAGATATATCGATCATTAACTCCATAAGGTTTTTGACTAAATTGGTCCCTTAGAATAGGATTTCATCTACGATGACCTCAGCCAATGTCTTCTCAAGTCTTCTGATCTTCACTCGATCACTTGAGGAACCAATCAATTCTAAACAGAATTGTTTTTCTGGAGATTACATGAGTGCTTCTTATCAAGCAGATTATTCCTAATTTAAGTAGATATTGTTTGACACAATTCTGAGCAACAACTCTTGTGTACAAACAACTTATATGAAGATCTTAAGAAATAACACAATCTAAACAACAACTCTTGTGTTTTACATATTTCTACAAAGTTTAGTATAATCTAAGTTAAGTGTAGCATCTTGTAGTCTTATTGTCTTCATCTTCATTGTTGAGCAAGCTATGAGCAACAACTCCTTGCTTCTTCATGATTCTGTCAAGATGTATATGATTGATAGTTTGAATGACATCTTGTAGAATTCATCATCTTCATCTTCTTTCTTTATTAAGAAAGATATGAGAAACAACTCCTTGCTTTTTCATAATTCGGCCAAGATATATATGATTGGTAATTTGAATAACATCTTGCAGAATTCATCATCTTCATCTTATTTGGTTAGCTTCAACATGTTCAACGTAACAGCTCCAATAGCGCCTGCATTCATGGATTTCCATCAAGTTTTCTTCATTTCATATTTCTCCTTTTATAGCCTTCAAATAAAAGATTCATTGTAAGGATGGAGAAGTATTTTCTCCTTCTAACATTTGATTCCAAACGAATATTTTCAAGAGAGGTTTGGAAAAGTACGAAACGTCACTTTCCTATACCTGCTGCTTGCAGTAGATAGCATACGTCAGTGGGAGAACAACTTCTTTGAATAGTACTATCATTGTATTATTTTATTCTTGACTAAGTTTCTTAAACTTTATCTTCTGATGATATACTTCTGATTCTGAAGTATTAAGCTTGGAAGAGATCAATCACCTGTCTTCGTTCTTCTGATGACTGACTGATGAGTAGTTCAGAAACTACTTTGTTGTTTTAGCGCAAGAACACAGAGTAGTCAAAACCAACTCTTGTCTTCAGAATTATGGGTAACAACCTATTTGAAACACAAAGCTTTTCTTCTGATCTAGAACTATTCTTTAAGGCATATTTCTTATCTGATCTGAGATATGAAGATTGTGATGAGAAGATGTTTCTCTTTAGATACTTTCAATAGTTGATTCTTGTTTTCAGAATGATTGACAACAACCTATCTGAGAAACAAGTCTTATGATTTTACGTGAAATGTTTTATGATGAAGATATCAAAAGCTTTTTTGATGATGGACCTTGAAATCAGATATTATGACAACAACCTATCTGATTCTCAAGTCTTTGCATTCTTGAGCTTTGATTCTTTTCTTCTTACTGGATTGATTCTGATTGAGGAGTGATAATGATCCAGAAGATTCTTCTTTGTTGTAGAGTCTTGGACTTTCACATGTTTGAACACTACCTTCAGATATAGAAGTAACAACTTATCTGATGAACAACTTCTTTGAGTGAAAGCTCTTATGATCTACCTTATTTTGATCTCTTGATAATCAGATTTTCTAAGTTGTATATCTGATATCTGATTTCTGAAGCAACAACTTATATCAGTACATCTGATTTTGATGTTAAATTCTTTCTTTCTGATATCTTGATCTTTGGATTGATTCCCTTTCTAATGAACATTCAGTATTTATTGGAACTATTGATGTTTCTATAGAAATGGTCATAATATTTCTTCTTTTGAGTGCAGTGGTCTTTCTGATGATATTTATCTTCTGACGAATATTACTTCTGTTGAGTAGATTGGCTTGAGAAGATGTCATCCTTTGATCTTGTCTTCTGATGGAATTTGAGATGTTGATTAAATATGAGTCCACGAGATCTTTCTTTTTTTCATCCTTTCTTCTGATGGGATACTTATGATGTTGAATGAAGGTGTGTATTCCATGAACTCTCCGAGTCTTTAGAATATTGACTTTGTCTTCAGAAATCTGAGCAGCAACTCTTCTGATGAGCAAATCTTGACTTCTGATCTTGTAGTATAATTTTTCTACACATGTGTTCAGAATATTGACTTCGTCTTTAGAATTCAAGCATCAGCTCTTCTAATGAACTAATCTTGACTTCTGATCTTCTGCGTTGGAAGTTTGTTTCTTTGTGCAGTCTTGATTTCTGATGTTGAAGCAGTAGATTATTAGAAACTCTTTCTTGTTGGAAACTCGTTGAGATTCTTTTCTTGTTGAACATTCACCATTCCATAGAACTACTGGTGTTACATTAGAAACAAAACTCAATGGTTCTTCTTCTGAGTGATAAATTGATTATGATGATATCTTGATTAAGACTATCCATAATTCTAATATTGTATTTGCACACTCAATGAAACTATTAGAACTAAAATTGTTCTTCATAAAACATATGCTTGTTATCATCAAAACTTAGAGATTAAACACAGATCCAAATCTTGTTCTTACAATCTCTCCCTTTTTGATGATGACAAAATCATATATTTTGATGAAACAATTTTATAGGGTTAAATCATAAACAAAGTAAAGTAAGAGTTTAGAAAACCCCCCCTGAGATAAACAATCTTCGGCTGAATCATCAACTTATGATCTTTCAGAGTTTAAGAGTATTGTTATCCTTTCTGAATTCGATCTATCATTATTGATTTACCTTTAAGCTTATCAGATTATCTATGCTTTCTCAAAACATTTGAAACTTGAATTATCAGAGCAAATATAATTTCATTTTCAATGTTCTTTATAGCAGTTATGCACATTCTAAGTAATTTTACGATTTATGTCATATTATAATGTCATGTAACTCATAGGATTAGAGAGTTATTAATCAAAATCATCATTATTCTTTCTCTCCTTTTTTATCATCATAATCAAAAAGATATAAAAAGTGCCAAAAAAAAAAACTTCAAACTGAATTGAGATTAAACAACCTACAACCATATTAACTAACTTATAAACATTCTAAAATGGATTAACTAATAGCAAAAATTACATGATATTTACATTTTTTTATACAACATAATATATAATGTTAATATGATTTGACAAAAGTGTAAGAAAATTATTGTACTAAACTATTTGTAGTATACCTAAAAGTATTTGCACTAATTAACAATCAAACATTTTGTAAAATATTGTGACTTAATAAAATGTTATGTCATATATATAATACTCCCACTTATATTTATAAATGAATATTTTAATAAATTTTAACTAAAAAATATTAAATGCACCATAAGGTGCATGCTACTAAAATATTTCTTCTAAAAATTAAGTGAGTGTGTAAGTTAATATAAGTGGGTGTGTTAATAAATTATGACTTAAGATATATTAAATGCATTTAAAAATGCATATTATTAAAACACACATTTATAAATATAAGTGGGCGTACTTTAACAAAACTATATATATATATATATATATATATATATATATATATATATATATATATATATATATATATATATATATATATATATATATATATATATATATATATATATATATATATATATATATATATATATATATATATATATATATATATATTATAAGCTCAAATACCATATTTTATAAATAAAAAAATATAATAAAAAAAAGCAAAATACTACATTAAAAAAATATGTTGCGTGAAGTTCGTAAGAGAAAACACTTGGCAATGACGTACGGTACTGCAATGTACAACTACAAACCCATTTGTGCAAAGTACAAGTTTAATGAAGGCAAAATGTAAGACTCCATTTACTTTGTGAAATTATTATCTATTTTTATTTTAAAATTTATGTTAAGAAATAATTTTAAAAAAATTGACTAAAGAAATAATAAATTTTAAAAAATAATATAATTATGTGATTTTTAAACAATAAATAAATAAAAGTCTACTGTAGTTAACATTTCCTTTTTTTTTTATCATAATGGTGAACTTCAAGAGTTTTACAGCTTCTTATTAATAAATAAATAAAAATATTATCACAAAAAAATAACTAAAGTCTACTCCCTCTTTTGATCCAAAGTCTAATAATAAAGCTTTTAAGATGCAAAGGTTATTCAATTTATCTTTAATGTTTTGGATGAATGAAGAACGATCTAATACTATTAGTGGACTTTTTCTATAAGAGATATTTTTTGGTCAAGCTAATTTATTCGCTATTCAATATAAATATTGAACTAAATACTTCAATTTTTAATGATTCAAGTTTTTTCTTATATGTAATTACTGTTTGAACAAACGCAAAGTTTGAGTGTTGAATTAATAAAGAAAAAATGGTTAATTGAAGAAGATGAAATGAGAAAAGGAGAAAGAGAGAGAGTAATTTAGAGATGAGAAAAAATATTCACTATGACATTAGTCTTCACAACATTACATGAGAGAGTATTTATACAAGCTCTAAAAAATGGTTGGATACAAAACAGACTCAAAAATAAGCTAAAAAGCCCAAAGCACGGGCTGAAAATCAATTTCACCAAAGGGTGTAATCGATTTTCACTTCGCAACACAGAAAATAGAAAACAGTCGTGGAAATCGATTTCCATATTCCAGGAAATTGATTTCCTCTTCGATGCTTTGATTTTTCTAATTCTAGAAATGCTTATTTTTTAAGTTGTTTCCAACGCAATGCTCCCAGAAGCATCTACGCGCATTTGAAATACTGTGTGCACTCAGTACACCACCTTAATTCAGATGCTCCAAGTTCTTCATGCCCAAGCTCATCACCAATTTCTTGAACACAACATTTGTGACTCCTTTCGTAAACAAATCTGTAACTTGTTCTTCGCTTCGACAGTATCCCAACCTTAGCTTGCCTTCACACACTAGATCCCTCAAGTAATGAAACCTCATCTCAATATGCTTGCTCTTCCCATGTGAAATGGGATTCTTAGCAAGGTTAATGGCTGAAATATTATCAACCAAAAGTGTGTCAGCTTCTCCAACCTTTCTACCCAACTCTTCCAACAGATTCATAAACCATATAGCTCGGAACGCACAGAATAACATAGCGATATACTCGGCCTCACAAGAAAAGAGTGCCATCACAAATTCCTTTTTAAAACACCAAGAGATTGGTGCTCCTCCGAACATAAAGATATAACCATCTGTAGACTTGCGATCATCCTTATCTATGCACCAATTGGGTGTAACCGAGCAAATCACACTTTCTGCCTGTATCAGCTATGGAAAAGAGAATTCTGCAGCCAAGAGTTGCTTTGACGTATCTTAGGATTCTCTTAACTCATGTCAAGTGAGGTACATTCGGTCTCTCCATGAATCTACTCGCAATACCAACACTAAATGCTAAATATGGCCGCATATTGCACATGGAACGTAATTGTGATACGGTGGCCAGAACCGGAATTGTATTATTAGGATTTGCTGGTTTTGCATTTTGCGTTTGTATTCGCAAAATATCGCGGTAAGAAAGAGTCCCCACCGACATTTATTTTATCCAACAAGGAAAGGAAAAAAGCACAAAAAAATTCCTTTTTCGAGATATTTCTGAGTACGGGGGGTAGATTATAGAAAGGGAAGGTATTAGCACCCTTTCTATCCGTAGTTATCTACGGGCTCTTAGGTACTTGCTCATTATTTTCAAAATTGCTTCTTTGTGTTTGTGGGATTTGAAAAGTTTTTGTTTTGACTTCGATTTAACTCTTGCTTCTGTCTTCAAGAGTGTAATGAAGTGTTTTTGAAAAACTTTGTTTATAAAGGAGTGTAAGTGTAAAAAAGTTAGTTTTGTTTGAGGAAGTACTTAAGAGCTAACCTACCTACTCGAAAAAAGAATCGTTTTATGTTCGTTTCCTTTAGACAATGCTATCCCACTATTAGTGAGTAGGTAGCACTGTCGTTGGAGATTTGAGGGTCAATTCGAAAGGGACGTACGATCACTAAAGCAACGTTTAGGACGTCTTAGTAATAACCCTAATATCTTAGATCAATTATTCGAGGCAACAATATCCGAGGCAACCTTTCTGAGGCAACTTTGATCTTTGGATAAAAGGACGACCACTAAAGCATCCTATACTCAATGACCGTTTACCAAAGGCAACCAAGTGGGAGTGTACCCTAGGAGTGCGCATGTGCGAGTGATTCAATTTCAAATTTATTATCTTTGCACATTTTAGGGTTATCTAACTGTTTTAAAGTTTACATACATTCTTGTCATGCAACCCTAATCATACATCTAACAGTTTAATATTTTACGGAATTTAAAGTGCGGAAATTAAACTACGCTATTACAAGGCTTCGGGTATTTACATAGCCAAAAACAAACCCTTTGAAAATAAAGCGATAAAAGTAAAGACCTAATTAACTATTACAACTTGTAGGCAGTTACAATAATAGGGTAAAAATAATAAAATAAAGCGCGCAATGAAAATTAGAACGAGAGCGAACTAGGGTTTGACCCTTTCTAACCTAATTAAAAGAAAAATTGTTTTTTGTTGTTTTTAATTATTTTTAAAAAAAGAATTAGGTTTTCTAAATTAAATACAAAAATAGCTAGTGATTAAATTAATTAATGGAAATAATTACATGGCCTATTTTTTGTGTTTTTTGGTTATTTTAAGAAAAATAAAATATAACTAAATTTGGACAAAACCCTAATTTTCTAATTATTTTTAATTATTTACAAAAAGTAATTAAAGTTATCTAATATTAGCAACCTAATTAAATTAATTTAATTTTTGATAAAAAATAAAATCTAAACCTAATTTGTGAAAAGTATTATTTTTTATGATTTTTTAATAAAAGAAAATAATTGATTTGTTAATAAAGTAAATAAATTAAATTAAATAAAATGAATATAAAAAAGAATAGAGAAAGAAGTTTGGGCCTGAGCAAAATGGGGGGTGTGAGAAGCAGTTTCTGGGCCCAAAAGATGGAGGTCCACGCTTGACTTTTTGGATTCAATGCATTTGCTTTGACCAGGCGTTTGGTGCTCCTCCATTGGTGGCCCTTGGATTTGGCCATTTGGCCATCTGGCTGGCTGGATGATGAGGGTGTATGATAGGCCTTGGACTTGTAAGCGCATGAGATTACCTGAAAGAAAAAATCATGAAGCAATTTGGGGGACCTGGGATTCGAACCCAGGTCCTGAAGCGTTTTGCACATACCCTGTAACCAGCTGCGCCACTTCTTTTTGTTGTATATACAATAAACATCAATTATTATATATAAAACAAACGAAATAATAAAATATTTGCGCGAAAATTCAAATGGACGAGTGATGGCTTGCCACGTCTTCGTCTCCCTCCTTGCACCGTTGGTAAAAGTCCCAGACTTTTACCTACGGACGTTTGTCCGTCACTACAGGCCTGTGTATTCACAAAATCAATTACAAGCGTGATAAATAAAAACTAAAGCCATGGATGGCTTCGTCTGAACCTACTGAGTACAGTGGTGGCTCTTTCATGGCCCAATTTTACCTATATGATGAAATCCCAAATCGAGCTATGAAACCCTAACAATGGCACATTCCAATACAGGCCATGAAAATGCAATCAAATATTATAGAAAGCTTGCATATGTCTTAAGGATCAAGAATATATCATTAATTCATGCTATCAATGTCTAAATCATGCAAACCGATTTCAAAAATACATGGATGTCGTGGTTGACTTACAGTGGTATTCAGGGCCTGGAAACGCTTGTTCTTGATTGATTTCGCTTGCCTACAATCCCAGGAAGTGATTGGGATAGCTAGAATGCCTTGAGGATGCCTGGAACAATGAATTCGGTCCAGCACTTTTGTTGTGATTTTTCAAGTTTGGTTCTCCTTGTTGCGCCTCTCTCTCTAGCCTCTTTTGGTCTGCACCTCATCCTTATGTATTGAGGAATGAATTAGGGTTGAAAGAATGATCACAATCTTCTTCCATTAATGCATTTGATTTTGATTTGATTCCTTTGAAAACCATTCCAAAAATAGTCCAAATCCAATATTTTTGTGCACCTCATGCCTTTACACGAATTTGAATACTTGCCAACTGGATTTGAGACCTGAAACAAGTACAAAATCTTGGATTTTCAATGCTTTAGATTTTTTCATGATTTTTTTTGATTAAAATTGATTTAATTCAAATAAAAATCAAGATAAATAATAAAAATAAGATAATGACAAGTGGCAAAGGCTAGGGCTCGTGGACCATGTTTCCAACTCAAAACAAGTGAAAAAGATTGGGCTCATTTGGCAAAAATTGAAGTTTTAGGCATAGTTGACTTTTGACCATTTTGCAAAAAAGGTCAACTTCACCAATGCATAACTTCCTCAATTTTGACTCTTTGAAGGTTTTCTTGGACTTTTTAGAAATCTTGAGATGTCCTCTAAGCAACCCTTTTGGTCTCATCTCAATTTGATATTCCATGCTCATGTATGAATCTTTGACAAAAAAGGTGTTTTTGTTGACTTTTCAAAATGACCTATAATGTCCAAATTCATAACTTCTTGTGAGTGCATATTTTGAACTTGGGAGCTGAAGATGGATTGTAGATCATATTATCCTCTTCAAAATGAGCTTTGGATGGGTCATTTCTCATAAAGTATGAGAAAGTTATGCTTGGTCAAAGTTGAGTTGACTTTTCCTGTAAAACCCTAATTTAGCAACTTTTGGTTCTTGATGAATTGTGAGAAATCCTTGATGAATCATGATCAAACCTTTATCAAATGATGAAAGATACTTCAAAATGAGGATGTTGGCCAAAAATCTTGAAGTTTGACTGTATGTAGGCCACAATTGACTATTGCCCTAGCATAGTCGATTTTCAGGCCTTTGAGCAATTGATTGAGCAAATTTTCTCTGTAGGATTTGAAACTTGACATGGATGATCTTGAGATCATATTAGGACAATGGTGATAATTTGGGGTCCCTTGGAATCAAGTATCTTGATGCAACATGAAACCCTAATTTGAGGTAGACTGCCTTAGGAGAGAGCTTGTCTGGTCAACCCTTGGATTTCCTTGAGCAACTTGAGGATCTTTCTTGAAATGTTTTGAGAGATATGGGAGGGAAAATTTTGGGGTACAACAGTTGCCCCTGTTCAATCTTCTTAAACCTGAGGATGTAGATTGACTTTCGTGCCTTTCATGATTCGAAGGTGGAAGATGATTGAACACTAGAGTGCCCAGAAATTTGCACTCGCATGAAGTGGTGTCCGTCTTGCAATGTCGGGAACGGGATTTCAGATGCCATTTGGAATTTGCTGACGAGGGGATGGGCTTAAAATTCCATCTGAAGGAGTGTCGATCGCATAAGAGATTCCTTAGCGAGAGCTTGTATACCTGTTGTTGAGGAAGATTCCACTGAGGAATGTTGATCTCTGTCTTGAGAGAAATAGAATTTTAGGAGCTTCAGTCATCCGTTATTCTATTGGGGTATCATCTCTGTTGAATTTTAGGAACTTCGGTCGTCCGTTATTCTTGTTGAGGAATCATCTCTGTTGAATTTTAGGAACTTCGGTCATTCGTTATTCTTGTTGAGGAATCATCTCTGTTGAATTTTAGGAACTTTGGTCGTCCGTTATTCTACTGAGGAACCATCTCTGTTGAATTTTAGGAACTTCAGTCGTTCGTTATTCTTGTTGAGGAGTGATCTCTGTTGAATTCTAGGAACTTCGGTCGTCTGTTATTCTACTGAGGAACCATCTCTGTTGAATTTTAGGAACTTCGGTCGTCCGTTATTCTACTGAGGAATCATCTCTGTTAAAGTTTAGGAACTTCGGTCGTCCGTTATTCTACTGAGGAACCATCTCTGTTGAATTTTAGGAACTTCGGTCGTCCGTTATTCTACTGAGGAATAATCTATGTTGAATTTTAGGAACTTCGGTCGTCCGTTATTCTACTGAGGAATCATCTCTGTTGAATTTTAGGAACTTTAGTCGTTCGTTATTCTACTGAGGAACCATCTCTGTTGAATTTTAGGAACTTCGGTTGTCCGTTATTCTACTAAGGAATCATCTCTGTTGAATTTTAGGAACTTCGGTCATCCGTTATTCTACTGAGGAACCATCTCTGTTGAATTTTAGGAACTTCGGTCGTCCGTTATTCTATTGAGGAATCATCTCTATTGAATTTTAGGAACTTCGGTCGTCTGTTATTCTACTGAGGAACCATCTCTGTTGAATTTTAGGAACTTCAGTCGTCCGTTATTCTACTGAGGAATCATCTCTGTTGAATTTTAGGAACTTCGGTCGTCCGTTATTCTACTGAGGAACCATCTCTATTGAATTTTAGGAACTTCGGTCGTCCGTTATTCTACTGAGGAATCATCTATGTTGAATTTTAGGAACTTCGGTCGTCCGTTATTCTACTGAGGAACCTTCTCTGTTGAATTTTAGGAACTTTGGTCGTCTGTTATTCTACTAAGGAATCATCTCTGTTGAATTTTAGGAACTTCGGTCGTCCGTTATTCTACTGAGGAATCTTCTCTGTTGAATTTTAGGAACTTTGGTCGTCCGTTATTCTACTGAGGAATCATCTCTTAGTCGAGGAGGTGAGAATGGACTACTATCTGGTCGTGGTCCAGGCTTCATAGTGATAAGACCGACTGCTATTTGGTCGTAATCCAGGCTTTACAGTGACTTACTGGGGAGATGAAATTAAACTTGCTATCCGGTCATGATCCGGGCTTTGCAATTTCTCGATTCTTATCTGGTCGTAATCCAGGCTTCGCGATGTCTCATACCACTATCTGGTCGAAATCCAGGCTTCATGGTGTTCAGAGGAAATCAAGATACTATCCGGTCGTAATCCGGGCTTCATAACTTGTGTTAAATATATACCAATATCTGGTCATAATCCAGGCTTCACGGTGTCTTTGGCTGCTATCTGGTTGTAATCCAGGCTTCACCAAAACTTGTATTGCTATTTGGTCATAATCCAGGCTTCACAATAACTTGCTGAGCTGTTATCCGGTCATAATCCGGACTTCACGGCTCGGACTTTGTGAGAGTTTGATTGTGTCTTTCCTGAAAGGCAAAGGTTAGATGTATGTAATGAATGATGTTGTACCCCAAAATTTTCCCTCTCATTTTATCAAGTTTTCCCCTCACAAGACTCTTTGGACTCAAGACCAGATTAGGGTTTGCTCTGCTCAAGACATCTCCTTGCATTGTTGACCTGAATTTGGGTTTGAGTTTGCACAGAGATTTTTGGACTTCCAATGCTCAAAGTGACTTTCATACTTCATGTTGGACTTATAAGATTGCTCATACCAAGTTTCAAGTTTTGAATCAAATTTTTGCCCAGTCAATTGGACAGTTGACCTAGAAATCAACTATATTGGGGAAAAAGTCAAATGTGGCCAATTTACAGTCAAACCTCATAATTTTTGATCCACATCAACATTATAGACTCATATGAACCATTTGATCAAGTTTGGACCACAACTCCACAAGAAATTTGATCAGATCATCAAAAGGGCAAAATGGTCATTTTTAGGGTTTTGACTGTAGAAGGGAAACTTCTGGTTTTTCACCTAGCCAATGGCAAATTTGGTTCAAGCATAGATTCAAGTACTCAATGGAATCATCTTGACCTAATCACAAGGTTCAAAAGATCTCAAATACATTGGATTGACAGATGAATTTTCCAGTCAACTGATCAAAAATCAACTGTACACTGAAAAGTCAAACTTTGATTTTTTGGTCAAAATCAAGTGACAAGGGTCATTTTTCATCAAGATGTTTCAAAACATGAAACTTTTTCACCAAGAAACCTAATTTTGGAAATTAGGGTTTAAGATTGAAAATTTTCATAACCTAGAAATTTTCTATTATAAAAATTTCTTATTTTTCCCCAACTTTGCCCAACATTTTCACCATGATGCAATTGGATTCAAACAAAACCTACAATATGAAAGTTGTAGTCCTTCACAAAATCTACAACTTTGATTCACAAAGTTTTCCCAAAAGATGCTTGGATCTCAGGTTATGATTTTGTGAACAAGGGTCCATGAAACTTTTAACTTAGTGAAATTTTGCCCTAGTTTAGGCAGGATTTTGACCTATCTTCATGGCAATTTTTCACATAGTTCCATGTTGAATCTCAAAATTCATTTCAAATATGGATTGTAGAGCATGTTACAAGATTTCCAAAATGTCTAAGAACTCTCCATAATCATTTATAGTTAGGGAGAATCGAAGGTTTGAAAATGGCCAAATATCACTTTTGGCCAAAGCATTTTACACCATGCTACAAGTTGCAAATTCTGTCCAAACATGTTTGTACTTGTTTACAGGTCCTTAAACCCTTCCACACTCAAAAATTGAATTTAAACACAATGGATTAAGGTTTTGTTCCGAGCTTTAGAAGATTACACATTGAATTAATCCATTTTTGGCAAAAAGCCAACAATGACATTTACATAAAGCACAACTTTTGCATTTTTGTTTGTCTTGAGCATTGGACTTAATCTTTTGCAGCAAACCATATCCACAAAGATAGGGAAAAGTATACCAACTATGTGCATACCCTAAGCTAGATTGTACAAGCCTTTGCATTGTCAAAATCACCTTTTGCTTCAAAACCAAGTCATTGTGCCAAAAGTCGATATCTTTGCAATCTGATAAAACCAAAGCTTGTGAACATTTGAACCAACTTAAATACATTATACTAAGCCAAAAGCACGAGCTAGCAACTTCTCAAACACCCTTGTACACCAAAAACCCCATTTTATGCCAAAACAGGGCAGGATCTGCAAATCATAAGCCAAATCACAATCCACTCGTGCGTTTTGCTTGCAACCAGTTCCAACACACTCCATACAACATACCTAAGCTATCCCAACCATTCCCAAGTCACTGTAACTCCATTTACACACTTCACCATTTTCAAATTCTGACTTTGCAGGTTGAGTTCTACAAGCATATTCAAGTTATTTCAAAGCAGGCTAAGCATTGGGGAAGCTCAAAGAAACTTCAAGCAAGCTCACAAGTATCTCAGGCCTCACCCACAACCCCTACATTGCCATACTCGAGCTTGACTGAAATAGGTAAAGTTCAAACTTCTATCTCTCTATTTAGGAATCATTAGGCTTAGGTTTGTGAATAAAAAATATAGTCCTCATTGCCCTTGAGCTGTACATATGCATAGAATTCATTTAAGTTAACTGAGCTGGGAGAATTTGAATGATGAACTTTCTGAAAAAACTAGGTCAAGATTTAGGGCCATATAAATTCTCTCTGGTCTTTGTGAGTTAGATTAAGTTTTTTACATGGTTAGAATCGTGTTATTGAGAGCTATAACTTTCATGTTGCAAGTTTTTGTTTTTAAGCAAAAATGCAGGAGATAGAGATTTGAACTATGGCGCGCGTGTTTCAGTCTCAAGGACAGGGATGAAGCTGGACTTTGGGCTGGGCTTGGTTTGGCTTGCTATTTGCATCCCTTAGCTTGCTGTTTACACCCCCTTGGCCCATTTCATTATATTTTTCATATTTTTCATTTCTTTTTTTATTTTCTGACTTTTATTTATTTTCTCCAAATAAAAAATTACCAAAAAATATTTTCTTAATTTTCACATTTTTTTTTTAATTTTATTATTTTGGCATAAGAATAGTTAAAAAAATAATATATACTTTTATTTTCTTAAATAAGTTTGTAAATAAAGATAAAATAGTTACATATTTTTTATTTTATTATTTATACATATAAAATAATATTTTCTCACCCATTTTAATTTTTTAATACTTTTGTATATATTATATTTATTTTCTTGTACATATATAAATAATTATATATATATATATATATATATATATATATATATATATATATATATATATATATATATATATATATATATATATATATATATATATATATATATATATATATATATATATATATATATATATATATATATATATATATATATATATATATATATATATATATATATATATATATATATATATATATATTTTCTTAAACCAAAATTAGGGTTTTCACCCTTTTCAAAAATAATCTTTTTATTTTCTTATTTTTTAAGACTTAAATAATTTATTTTACATACATAAAATAAATATAAAAATCATTTTGCATTTTTATTTTTATTTGCATATTTAAATATTTGTCAATTTATTATTTGTACATTGAATTCAATTTGGTTGTAATAGTTGAATTAGGGCTTTATTTTCTTGCAAATATCCCCTTATTCAAATTTGTATCCCCCTCCCCATATCAATATTGTAATAGTCGTAGATTTACTTTTACGCACTTTATTGCTTTCAAATATGCCATGATAGAAAGATTAGGGTTTGTATGCAAATAACCAAAATCAAAACAAATAGCTTGACTAATACAAGACAAAAATGCATGAAAAATAACAACACAATGCACACTAGCGCCCCTAGGGTTTCATCCACTTGTTGCCTTAAAAATGGCCATGGTATGTATGCTAGGTATCTTGGCAAAACAAAAACAAAACAAAAGATCATAGTCCCTCGATGGCGCTATCTTGGTTGCCTATACAAAAATGATCTAGTCCCTCAAAAAAAAACTTGCTAAAGATACTTAGCACTATTGTTATCATGGCCATACGATGACCCACATCTGTCCCGTTTAACATCCAAACACAAGGTTGTTTACCAAATGCAATGGTAAAACAACAATGTCAAAGGGTTAAAAATGTGTAGGAAAGATCTTTGAGTAGGTAGGTAGATGCTCCTAGTTACTTGATCAAACTTTCAAACATCCTTGCTATTTTCAAAAAAACACACAACACAATTTCAAAACATTTCCCAAAACAAACTTTCAAACATTGAAACATTTTTCAAAAGACAAACACCTTTGTATACATTCAAACAATAATTATTACAAAGGTTGCCTAGACAAATACCTCTTTTAAAAATATTTTCAAAACTACACACAAAAGCACCATTTCAAACAATTGAAAAGCAAAAGCAAGTGATCTAAAATAAGTAACTAAGAGCCCATGGAAAACCATGGATGAAAAGGGTGCTAGCACCTTCCCCCTTCATAATCTACCCCCTGAACCCAAGAAAACATCTCAAAGGTCTTTCCTGTGCTTTTTGACCTTTCCTTTGGATAAATAAAAATTCGGTGGCGACTCTTGCTAAACCGAAACATTTGCAAACACAAACGCAAAACCTCAAGTCAGTTCTCCTACCGCATCACAGAACTGGCGACTCTGCTGGGGACTATAAAAAAGTGGGGTTACCTTAGGGTTTTAGATCACCTTTACATGCTTATCTTGTTTGACTTGATTGCTTTACATTTGGTTATATTGTTTGGGTTTGAATCCTCTACCTAGATTTGGGAAACATTCATAGGTAAATAGCAATACATTGTGGAAACTGTGCGGGGTATACCGACATGGTTGAAGCAATAGTTATGTTAGTGTGACATATTTGTGGGTACCGGTAGCCTTTGAGTTAATCAAAGAGAATACAAGGCCGCTGAGTAATGTCATGAAGCACTAATGGACTTTTAGAACCTTTACTTGACCAACTTGGCCTTTTTAAGGGTAGTGAGATGACCGGCTTTGGTGCAGTCCGAAGTTGGTAGATACTCGATACTAAACTCATTGAGGGTTGTTTTCTTGGAATATTTCGGTTGCCATTAAAGTGGCCAAACTGAAACAATGATCAGAGAAAATAATCCAGTGATATTGATCTCCTTAGAACCCGGTTACTATTTATAGGACAGGTTGAGCCAACTAAACTTCAAGAGGGTACTTACCTATGAAACCCCATGCAAGCCTGAAACTAGGAACTTGTGTGATTTGTTTATACATATATACTTGTGCATAACATCATAACATCATGAAGCATCATATGCATCCACTAACCATTTCAAGGATTTGGATCTTCATCTTTGTTCCTGTTTTGTAGGTAATGGATTCACTTCACAGGAAAACAATCCAAGTCAACCTTGTGAGAATTCCTCTTAAACTCAAGGAGATTGCTTCCAAGATTCTTGAGAGTTCTCCATTCACCTAGAGGCATGGTCGTCTTCTCAACTTAGTCAACACCAACACTGAGGAAGACATGGTGAAAGTTCTCTTCCAGTTCTTTGACCCCCTACACCACTGCTTCACATTTCCTGATTACCAGCTTGTGCCTACTTTGGAGGAATTTTCTCAACTCCTGAGGATTCATATTCTCCATCAACTACCCTACAACGGTACGGAAAGAGATCCAAAGCCTGAAGATGTTGCTCAAGCCCTACACTTGCAACCATCTGATGTCAAAGGTTATTGGGAAACCAGAAGTGGTGTTAAGGGTTTCTTGTCAAAGTTTCTGCTTGAGAAGGCCCAAAGCTGCTGGAATTCATTGGACTTACAAGCTTTTGAGGAGATTGTGGCTCTTCTCATCTATGGGTTGGTCTTGTTCCCAAACCCTGACCAGCTGATAGATGTCAATGCTGTCAAGATTTTCATATCCCGGAATCCGGTGCCTACATTGCTTGGGGACATCCTCCACTCATTTCACACTCGAACAATGAGGAAAAGAAGTGTTCTTATGTGTTGTACTCCTCTACCGGAAAGATGGTTTATTTCTCATCTTCCCCAATCAGTTTTGAAGAATGAGCAAGGTTTGAGGTGGTCACAATGGTTGATGACCCTTACGCATTCAGATGTTCATTGGTGTTCTCGATCCTGAGAAAATGTTATCATTATTAACCATTGTGGGGAATTCCCTAATGTCCCTCTACTTGGCATTAGGGGAGGCATTACCTACAACCCTTGCTTGGCTCTGAGACAATTTGGGTACGCCCGAAGGGATGGCCCACATGACATGCTGATTCCAGACTTGGTTTTTGACTTCGACAATGACGATCAAGGAATTTGACAAAGGTTTATCCGAGCTTGGAGAATACCCAACATAGTGGACAGTAAGACCTTGGGACACAAGAATTCCATCCCTCTTGAGCCTTACCTCAAGTGGGTACGAACCCGTGCCCAAAGTCTTATGATGCCTTACCCCTACATTCTTCCTGTGATCAAAGAGCCTGTTACGGAAGGAGAGATTCCATACACCCTCCTACATCCTGACATGCCAACATCACTTGAATATTTGCAAAGGAGTTGGATACAGCTCAAGGGAGAGCGCAATACTTTTGAAGCCCAATTCTACGCTAGTGAGAAGAAGGTTTTGGAACTTACTCGCCAACTTCACGAAGAGCAGACTCTCAACACCTACATCTCACCAAAGAGGATGCGCAACGTCTTTTTACATTAGAATTTTTTATTATTTTGCCCATGGGGCATTGATGTACTAAAAAATTCTATCTTATTAATATGACGTGTGTTCCTTTTTTTGTTTACAACAAATTTGAATTTCTGAATCCTTGAATGCATTACATGAATACATCTCATTCATCATATGCATAAGCAGGTCTTCACACCAGGTTTCCTTATCTCTCTGCTGTTTATTTCAGCCAGATGGATATTGAGCAGACAGTTAAAGACTTACAACTGCAGAATTCTCAGTTTCAACAACTACTCACGACCTTGGCTAAGGGTCAGGAGGATCTCAAAACCTTGCTGGAAAAGGAAAAGGAGAAAAAGAAAAAGAAAAGAGTTGGTATGGCTACCTTGGGTAGAAGATTTGAAGGTCAAGCTAGAAGGGTCCTGGATTTCCCCTCAACATCTGATGAAGGGGTTGGAAAAGGTAAAGGAGTTGTAGTACCAATTGAGTCTGAGGAGGAAGAAGAAGAAGAAGAGGAGGAGGATGAAGACTATTCTGAGCAGCAGTACCCTCCTGCAGACGACAAATACAAGAATCTGGAAGAACGTCTGGCTGCCATGGAGGTGCAGAGAGTGCCTGGGCTGGACTTTGAAGATCTAGGGCTGGTTTCTGGGATTGTCACTACCCCCAAGTTTAAGGTGCCTATATTTGCTAAATACGATGGTTTGTCTTGTCCAAAGATGCATCTGCGGTCTTACGTCATAAAAATCCAACCGCATTCTTCTGACAAGGATCTATGAGTTCATTTCTTCCAAGACAGTCTTTCAGGGACGCAGTTAGATTAGTTTTACCAGCTAGAGAGGTCTGATGTGCATAATTGGGAGGATTTGGCTACGGCCTTCTACAGACAGTACCAATATAATGTAGATTTAGCACCAACCTGTACTCAATTACAGAGTATGGGCATGGTCTCAAATGAAGGTTTCAAAGAGTATGCCCAGAAATGGAGAGACTTGGAGGGACGAGTACAAACACCTCTATCTGAGAGGGAGCTGGTAGATATGTTCTTAGGTACACTGTCAGGCCCCTTTTTCAATCACCTGATTGGAAGTTCGTCTGCGGGGTTCACCGAGTTGATTCTGACTGGTGAGAGAGTTGAAGCCGGAATCAAGAGCGGAAAAATTCAAAAGGATGCATCTGCTTCCGCTACCATCAAGAAGACCTTTCCAACCAAGAAAGAAGTCTCAACTGTCTACTCCTAAAGAAGTCAAGGAAGAGTTGAGCGTCGGCCAGCGGTGGGGGCTGTAATGATTCAGAAGACTGCAGTTGATCAGCCTAGAAATAATCAACCCAGAACTAACCAAGCAAGGGTGGAAAGGCATGTACGGCAATTCACCTGGATCAACATGACACCTGCTCAGGTTCTACCTCATCTGTTGAAGTTAAACCTTTCAAGTTTGAAAGAGGCACCAAAGAATCCGAATACATCTTCTCCTTACTACCATGCAAATGCAAAGTGTGCTTATCATTCAGACAACCTGGGGCATGACACCAACAATTGTTGGGCCCTCAAAAATAAAATTCAGGATTTGATAGACGCTAAAGAAGTTGAATTCGACACCCCAGAAAAGCCTAATATGATCTCTGCTCCAATGCCAAAACATGGTCACAATGCCCATGTTGTTGAAGAGGATCTATTTGTTTCTACTGTTGATGATTTGATGACTCCGCTACCGATAATCAAGTGGAATTTACTGAAGGATGGGATTTTCCCAGGATGTGGAAAAGATTGCTACCTTTGTTCATCCTTACCAACCGACTGTCCGTTGTTGAAGTTAGGCATCCAGCGCCTAAAGGATAATCAAGAAATCCTTTTTGAAAAGACTCTTGTTACACCGACTCTTGTCAATGATGTTTCGATAATTACCACATCCGCCAATCTTTCCAAGGTCTCCAAAAGACCTGTTAAGATTACATTCGATCAAAAGATTTCACCTTTGAAGATAACTATGCTAGGGCCTATCCCGTATGTTGTACCCCAAAATTTTCCCTCTCATTTTATCAAGATTTCCCCTCACAAGACTCTTTAAACTCCAGACAGGATTAGGGTTTGCTCTGCTCAAGACATCTCCTTGCACTGATGACCTAAATTAGGGTTTGAGTTTGCACAAGGATTTTTGGACTTTCAATGCTCAAAGTGACTTTCATACTTCATGTTGGACTTATAAGATTGCCCCTACCAAGTTTCAAGCCTTGAATCAAATTTTTGCCCAGTCAATTGGACAGCTGACCTAAAAATCAACTGTATTGGGGAAAAAGTCAACTATGGCCAATTTACAGTAAAACCTCATAAATTTTGATCCACGTCAATATTATGGGCTCATATGAACCATTTGATCAAGTTTGGACCACAGCTCCTCAAGAAATTTGATCAGATCATCAAAAGGGCAAAATGGTCATTTTTAGGGTTTTGACTGCAGAAGGGCAATTTTTGATTTTTCACCTAGCCAATGGAAAATTGGGTCCAAGCATGGATTCAAGGACTCAATGACATCATCTTGACCTACTCACAAGGTTCAAAAGATCTCAATTGCATTGGATTGACAGATGAATTTTCCAGTCAACTGATCAAAAATCAAATGTACACTGAAAAGTCAAACTTTGACTTTTTGGTCCAAATCAAGTGCCAAGGGTCATTTTTCATCAAGATGTGTCAAAACATGAAACTTGTTCATCAAGAAACCTAATTTTGCAAATTAGGGTTTGTTGTACCCCAAAATTTGTCCTCCTATTTTTTCCACAAGAAATCACAGCTTCGGGTTTTCCCTGACTTTTTCAGATTGGCGTAAGAATCAGTCAAACAGACTTTTTCTTATCAGTCTATCCAAATTAGGGTTTTCATGGACTCTGGAACAGTTCAAGCAAATTATTAGGGTTTGGTTGAGTTTGGCTCAGGGTTTGATCCGGCAGGCGCTTCTTTGACAATAAATCAAGAATTAGGGTTTGCGCGTGCAGTTTCAGAAGAGTTTGAATCCACAGTGTTTTTGAATCCACTGTGTTTTAATTGGTTGTTACACTGTTTTGACATAAAAGCTGAGGCATTTGAATTGAGAATTTGCAGTGTTTGATTTAATCAGTAAAGAGATAAGCATATAGACGTTGGTTTGATTAACTGTGCAATGCTCATGGCTAATTAGAACGCCGGGTTTATTATTGATTGATGCTAAGTGGCAGGACCACAGTGTTTATTAATTATTTATTTATTCTAAGTTAGAATAGTTGGGATTTACTTCCAGTTATTTTAATTTAAGAAACTTAAATAATTAAATGGACAGTGAATTGAAAAAAAAAGGAATTAACTGACAAAGAAGGATTTTTATTCATCTTTAATTGTTTGTTACAAATTATTATTGGAACATTGTAAATTTATTTACATTTTGTTTACAATAATAATATTACAAATAATTAAAATGAAATAAAATTGCGTCCTAATTTTCCTAAGTCTTCATCTTCTACTGATGCTCCCCATTGCCCAACTGACTTTCATCTGCAAAAACAAAAAAAAGGAAAAAGAAGTCAAATACAGATGAAAAAAAAGGGCAGACAGTTAATTTAAGACTCATCATTAAAAGTGACTGGCCGAAATCATTTATTCACCCTCTCTGCAAATCACAAGAAATTCTTGGTTCACAAAGAGGGATAGAAATATGCTTGCAAAAAATATGAAATGCACAAAGCTATTCAATATGCCAAATACAAAGCTGCATAGTTCATAATTCCAAATTGTAAACCAAAGTTTTCAAACTGAATAGCAAACTGAACTGCACAAAACAAGTCACAAGTTTCCGACTAAGCAAACTGAATGTCAACCAACTGTCCAAAAGCTATCAAAAAGCTGTCCAAAAGATATAGAAAGATATCAAAAGCCAAAAGCTGTCAACAAGTACACAAAATGGCAGAAAATCTAGAAAAAGAAGATAAGAGATATGCAGGGCAAAACCACAATGCAAGCAACATTCAAAAAATCATAACGTTCCAGCCAATCACCTTTTCAGAAAAGCTATTTTTAAGCAATATAATATGCTTTAATAGAGAGAAAAAGAGAGAAAAAAAGTTTGTCAGGCTTGAGGCTTAGAAAAAGATATAAACAACAGTTCAGAACAGAACCAGAGGAAGAGGCAGAAATAACACAAACTCTAGAGAACACCAAACCCTCCAAACCTGTGATTCAAAAAACTCAAACCAGAAACATACAAGCCTTAAAGCCTATACAGTTTCAAGAACTCTCAAAACCTGCTAAAAAACTTCAACCTGCATAACCAGCTTGAAGCTTAAAACTTCAAGCCTTCACCTGCAGAACCACAAGCCTCAAGCCTTTCAAAACTCAGCCTGAAGCCTGTATCAAGCCTTTCTAAACTAAGCCTGCAAATATCAAACCTCAAAACCTGTTACATAACAATAGCCAACAAAACAGCTAGCCTAAAAAACCTGCCTCTAAGCTCTGTCAAAGACAAACCACACAAAGCCTTGCATCCTGTCAAGCAAACCTGTTAATACATCAAGCCCACAAGCCTAAAAACTTCATGCCTGAAGCAAACTCAACCTAAACCTTTCAAAGCCAAAGCAAACATAACACAAGCCTAAAACACAAACAAAAGCTTGTATCAAAATTGTTCAAACCTGCTACAGCCTATACCAGAAAAAGCCCGCCAATATCAACATATCAATACCAACAAGCATATCAGGCAAGCTCAGAATCAAACAAATCCCAATGCCTCAGCATCAAACATCATGAAGCAACAACACCCAAGCCCTCAGAACTGAAAAAGGTTCATCATTGAGCAAGTCAACATTCCAACGAAAGCAATATTCAGATTCCAAGCATCATCATCATACGAAGCAAGCAAAAGAGAGGAAAAGAAGTGAAACAATAAGCCAACAATTCTCAGATTATTATCATCATTGAAAACAACAAAAAAAGCAAATAAGCAGTCAGAAGCTCACTCAAAGTCTCAGAAGAAGCAAGAACATCATCAAATAAGAATACAGAAGCGAGCAAAAGAGAAGACAGAAGCAAGTGAGCTAGGTTTTCAGACATTCATTATTAAACCTAAAAGCGAAATACAGAGTACCAGTTTTCCACAAAAGCTAGCTCAGCATCACTGCTCCCTCCGCTTGGGCGTCCTAGGGCGCCTCCAATCCACCTCTCCTCCGTCTCCCAAAGCAACGAACCCCAAAGATAGTATCTCTTCCTTTTCTTTTCACGCCTCACACAGTAATAATTATCAAAGATTAGAAATTGTCAAAGGTTAAAAAACATGTGAAATTGGAAACCCTAAAGCGTAAGACGAACAGAAACAGAAATCAAACCTTACAACATCACTGCCTGAGTAATCCATGGAGGGAAGAGGAAACGGTGGAGGTGCTACCCTGGTGGCCACAGGCGGAGGCGTTCAGAAAGCTTGAAGGGACGAAGAGGAGAAGAAGATGAACGGCGCCGCTCATCAGAATGTACAAACCCTAATCTGATACCAAAATGAAACGAACCCTAAAACAAAAGTTTGCAAAACGTATCTGGGCCTTGCCCCATCCAGGCTTAAGCCCAACAAAATCTGGCCTACACCCCCTCTGATTCTTTCTTTTCAAGTTTTGTGTTGGGCCAAGAATAAATTCTAAGGCCCATTTAATCTTTTATCCATTTTTATTTATCTCAAACTAATATCTTTTTTTTTACTTATCATTTTATTTTATTTTTATATATAGTTCAAACTAATATCTTTTTTTACTTATCATTTTATTTTTTATATAGTTTAAACTAATATATTTTATTTTTGTTTGTTAAATAAAAATGATACTTTAACTTTTTTTCTTAGATGTTTCTTTTTGATTTTATTATAAAAATATGAAAATCTTAGATGTATTAGGTTTAAACATTTTATTTTCTATTAATAAAACCTTTTTTTGTTGTTTGTATATAAAACATTAACAAAACACATAAACATTAATTTTCTTAAAGTTAAATAATTTTCTTTTCTTTTCTTTAAAACCCTTTTGTATAGAAACTAAAATATAAATAATAATTTTCTTTGACTTAAAACATTTTTCTTTTCTTTGAAACTTTTGTTTGTACATATTAACAAAAATACAAAAAGAATAAATAAATGCTTAATAATACATTAAGTTAACATACTTTTCTCACTTGTAAATAATCATATACACATTTTACAATACTTCTGATACATTTGCTTTTATTCTTATACATTGCTACATTGACATTGAGAATGCGATTCGATTTGGTTGTAAATATATTTGGACACTACTCTCCTAATAAGTCTTATCCCCGTTTGTAAATATTTGTACCCCCATCCCCGGATACTCATTTGTAATAGTTTAGTACTTTAAATTCCCGCAATTTATCGCTTTCTATATACTGTATAGTAATTAGGGTTTGTATGTGAAGATTTAAAATCAACCGCTAGATAACCTAATACAAGACAAATGCATGACAATCAATACACAATTCACACTTGCACCCCTAAGGTAATCCCACTCGTTGCCTTCCAAAATGGGCCATGCTTGCATGTTAAGTATCTTTGGCAAAACAAAACAAATCAAAAGATCATAGTCCCTCGATGACGCTTTCAAAGGTTCTTAAAAAATGATCAAGTCCCTTAAAGGAAAATTTGCCAAAGACACTTGGCACCATTGCATTCATGGTCTAAACGATGACCCGCGCCCGTCCCGTTAACATCCTAACACAAGATTGTTCACCAAATACAATGGTGAAACAATACTGTTAAAAGGGTTAAAACATAGAAACAATCTTTGAGTAAATTTAGGGGTAGACAACTCTTAGTTACTTGATCAAACTTGCAAAACACACTTGCCTACTTTTCAAAACACACTCCACAACACAACTTTCAAAAACAACTTTAAAAAACTTTGAAACATCTTTTCGAAAAGAAAAACACCTTTGTAAAACATCCGAGTAAAGAATTGTTACAACGGTTGCCTAGACAAGGCATCTTTTTCAAAACATTTTCAAACACACACACACACCACCATTTCAAGCAATTGAAAATCAAGGTAAGTGATCTAAAACAAGTAACTAAGAGCCCATGGATAGCCATGGATATAAAGGGTGCTAATACCTTCCCTTTCTATAATCTACCCCCCGAACCCATGAAAACATCTCAAAGGTTTTTCCTGTGCTTTTTAACCTTTCCTTTAGGATAAAATAAAAAGTCGGTGGCGACTCTTGCTAAACCGAACAAGTGCGAATACATAACGCAAAACCTCAAGTCAGTTCTTCCACCGTATCACAGAACTGGCGACTCTGCTGGGGAGAAATTTAAAAGTGGGGTTACCTTAGGGTTTAGATCACCTTTACATACTTGATTTGATTGCTTTGATTGCTTTACTTTTTGGGTCCTTGTTTGGGTTTGTTGTAAATCCTACACCCGGATTTGGGGGCACCTTTTTAGGTAAATAGCAATAAAACTTTGAGGGAACTATGCGGGGTATACCGACATGGTTGAAGCAGTAAGCTATGTTAGTGTGACATATTTGTGAGTACCGGTAACCCTTGAGTTCAATCAAGGAGAGTACGGGGCCGCTGAGTGATGTCGTGAAGCACTAACGAACTCTTAGAACCTTAATTGACCATCTTAGCCTTTTTTGGGGTAGTGAGATGACCGACTTTGGTGCAGTCCAAAGTTGGTAGATACTCGATACTACACTCATTGAGGGTTGTTTTCTTGGAATATTTTGGTCGCCAGTTAAGTGGCTAAACCAAAACTATGAACACTGAAAACAATCCAATGATATTGAGCTCCTTAGAACCGGTTTCTATTCTAGGACAGGATGAGCCAACTAACTTCAAGAGGGTACTTACCTACAACCCCATGCAAGCCTAAACCTAAGAATTTGTTTGCTTTGTGTGAATATGATTACCTGTATATACACTCACTTACTTGCTTCTGCATACATGTACATAACATCATGACATCATACCATAGCATTTTTTCAATAACCATTTCAAGGATCTTGAGGGTCTTTTGATGCAGGGTCGCGTTGAACCAGACATCTACCAAGGGGAAAGAAGTTTCTCCTCTGAAAAAATGCCATCAAAGATCAAGTGCAACAACTTGAATCAGGGGCTATGACCCACTTGACATGGTGAGCTTGATTCTCGTGGAAAGACATCCACCGGTGCAAAGTTCTCCAATCAAAGATAAAAGTTCAACCTCTAACATTCTCTTGTGTCTACCCCAAGAGATCCTTGAAAAAATGCATTCACATATCATGCATTGCATCATAACAATTTCTCCTTTTCAGGTTTCCTTACTCTCCTACTGTTTATTTCATTAGAGATGGCTCTAGAGAGGACTGTCAAGGATATCCAGGACCAAAATGCTCAACTTCAGGAAATGTTCTTGAACCTGTCCTTGGGGCAAGAAGAAGTGAAGGCTCTCCTCACAAGGGGCTTGGTCCAGTGGAATTCAAGCAATGCCAGGAGTGATCAGTTGGAGGCGCTGCAGTCTGAGCTGACTACAATGAGGATCCAGATGATGGGGCAACTGGTGGGCCAGATGGCTCTCATCCAGGACTTGGCTCAAAGATAAGAGGAACTCAGAGTTCTCGTCAACCAACTGCTTCGGGACAACCAAGTTGGACAAACATCTGAGGTTGAAAAGCAAGTCACCACTCAAGAAGACAAAGGGAAGGCTCCTCTACTTGCTTCAGGGTCACAAGCCCACCAACAACCTCGCCAGCATCAACGGGGTAATCGGTGTAAGCAAAATACGTCAGGAAGATAGTTCATTGAGACTGACATACCGTCATCTCTAATACTGGAGCGCTTGTTGGAGGTCAATCTGACTGCTTTGAGGGATCCTATTCGTAAGCCCAATACCTCCGCTCCAAACTATCATCCCGACGCATTTTGTGTATACCACTCCTATAGCCTGGGACATGACACCGACGACTGTTGGGCCTTGAAGAACAAGATTCAAGATCTGATTGACATTGGGGTGCTGAGATTCATGCCCGATGGCGAGATGAAAATCTTTCGTTAAGGAGTTCTCCACCTGAATTGACAAGGCTCAAACTGAGAGACTTTTGTTTCATTTGAATTTCCAAGTTGTAATCTCTTTGTTATTCAAACAATTTATCTATTAATGTCAAACTTTGTTTCATTAATGCATTGCATATGTTTGTCTTGAATTCATCCATTCGTTTTCACTACTCTTATGCTTTCTTTATGATATTTAACTCTTGATAAAAAGCTGCAAGCCTTTAGAGGGAGGATGACGAAACAATACCATAATCTGATACAATATGCTTTTGAACAGACCTTGCTGATGATGTACAGGCATTTCTTTCAATTCCCAAACACTGGAGTTATAAGGAAGATAATCCCTAGTCAACCCCTTCGAGCCAAAGAAGTAGGAGTTTTCTATTCTAAACAAATTGAAACCCTTGATTTAAACCTGGGGCAGGGTAGTCTCTCAGTTAATTCAAAAAGGTGCGCATTGAAGTCGCAAACTCTCAGTTCGTAATACAGCGAACGATATCAAAAAGGGAAAAGCATTCCTTTGGAATCAAAAGACAGTGATGGTTCCTCATCTCATAGGCAGTCATTACCTCTCAAAAGAGAAAAGCCCACCAAGCCAAAACCTGTAAAGGAGGCTTAAGAAAGTTGGGGCATCCCGCTGACTGTAATCTCGAAAACAGGAACAGTCAGGCAAAAGTTAGGGATAATAAATCAAAAGAAAGAGGTCATTACAAATCCTCAACAACATGAAAAAATGTTGCAAAAGAAAAAGGAGATGATGATTGTCTTCCAAAATTCAACTGGTGAACCATCACCCAAAAAGTCGTTCTAAATTCGAGTGGAGTTCGACGCGCAATTAACTGAGCTTAGGATTGAAGAACATCACGAAGAGCGGGTGGGTACAAATATACTTTGAGCCTTTATCCTTTGTTTCTTAAACCGTGTACCAAGCCACGTTACAACCCTTCAAAAGTCCTAATTGAAGCATGGGTTAGTTCGAAAGCATACTGTTTCAAAAGGTATCCTGACTCTTGTAAGGCTTTGCTCTAAATCTTGTGTTGAATTTGTCTTATAAAAAGTTTTCTGCTAAAAAACGCATTTTTCAAAACTTCGAGACAAGCATAAACTTCGCATTATTTGAATATCGTTGTTTGCACATGGTTATTTGTTTAACAGCGAAGAAATTCATACAGCGAATGTTCGGAAAAACGAAAGCTCTCTCAGTGAACAAAATCAATTCAAAAAAGGATGACACTTCCATTGACAAATATCCTATCAACAAGGGGGCATGACATGTCACTATCCAATTAACCTGGGGCAGTCCAGTCAAGGTTTCAACAGATCTTTCAAGGTTCAGTTAACCTGGGGCAGTCCAGTCAAGGTTTCAACAGATCTTTCAAAGTTCAGTTAACCTGGAGCAGTCCAGTCAAGATTTCAACAAATCTCTCAAATACAGATTAACTTGGGGCAAGTCTCCCTCACCATCACTTGGGGCATTCGAATGTCAAAAGTGTTCAACAATTCCTTCATCACCTGTCGGAAGATACAATTTCATATACGCTCCAGACACGGTAGCCATTCTGTCACTCATTCAGATCTCAGTTACAGTTTCAGATACACTCTAGACACGGAAGTCATTCTGCTACTCATACAGATCTCAACTCCAAGATACAGTTTCAGATACGCTCCAGACACGGTAGCCATTCTGTCACTCATTCAGATCTCAGTTACAGTTTCAGATACACTCCAGACACGGAAGTTATTCTTCTACTCATACAGATCTCAACTCCAAGATACAGTTTCAGATACGCTCCAGACACGGTAGCCATTTTGTCACTCATTCAGATCTCAGTTACAGTTTCAGATACACTCCAGACACGGAAGTCATTATGCTACTCATACAGATCTCAACTCAAAGATACAGTTTCAGATACGCTCCAAACACGGTAGCCATTTTGTCACTCATTCACAGTATCAGACTACCGCGAAGCCTGGATTACGACCAGATATTGGTATCTCCTAAGAGCAAGCTATGAAGCCCGGATTCGACCGGATAATAGTCTTATCCCCAACAAGTTATTGCGAAGCCTGGAGATCGACCAGATAGCAGTTAACGGTTAACAGAATGAAGACTCTCATCCTTAAAACCTCAGAAGATTGGTATACTCCCAGTTTCTGACCGTTAACAGCATGAAGATTCTTATCATCTCAGAAGATTGGTATATTCCCGATTTCTGACACTCAAGAGTGAAGACTCTCATCCTTAAAAACCTCAGAAGATTGGTATACTCCCAGTTTCTGACCGTTAATAGAATGAAGATTCTCATCACCCCGAAAGATTGGTATACTCACAATTTCTGACCCCCAACAGAATGAAGATTCTCATCCTCAAAGTGGCGTATAACCCAAGTTCCAGATTAATACCTGTAGCAAGCCAGGAAAATATCTGTGGACGACTGATTGTGGATTAACACCTGTAACAAGCCAGGAAAACTATCTACATGAAGAGATTGAAGATCAATACCTGTAATGAGCCAGGAAAACTATCTTTCTTTCTCAGGTCAAAGATTAATACCTGAAACCAGTGGACAACTATCTCCCCGACCAACCTTTTCAAGATCCCAGATCAACACCTGCAGCAATCAAAAGATTCTTGCAACCCCCAGCGGAGCTAAAACTTCCAACTATCAATCCCCAAGCAGAATGAAGACTCTTATTCTCAGTTCCTCACAGAGTATTCAAATATTCTCCAGTGAAGATCCCCTCAAGACAGGAATCCCCAGTAGATTGGTATACAACCCAAGCTCCTGATTCCCCAACAGCGGTCCCAGGACTTCTCATTTTCAACGATCAAAGGATTTTCAATCCCCTGCAGCAGTCAAGGAATTACTTTCCCCGGTAGCAGTCAAGATTCTATTATCTCCAGCCATCCAGGATTCATCTATCCTCAACAAGACAGCTACTCAGCTTACATGCACATCCATCACATTCATATTATAAACATTGATATAACATACATTGCATCATGCATCATGACATTGCATACAACTAACTATTTACCTTTTTAGGAAAGATCAGTCAACAGACAAAGATCATCATCTTTTGAGATTCTTTCTAGAAATAGTTCAGATGTGACCCAGACATGGCGACATTCTGATACTTATTCCAGATTCATCCAGATGCAGTTTTACACGGACTCATCATCAGGAAACCCTACACCGGTTCCTTCTCCACTTCTCAACTTTTGAAAACAGTTTACGGACGCTTCCCAACAACGGATACTGCTCTATTGCTTATTCAACTTCAAGACTTCTGAAAACAGTTCACGGGTTCTCCAGTAATGGATGTTAACCTATCGCTTGTTCAGATTCTTCTCAACTTTTGAAAACAGTTCACGGACGCTTCCCAACAACGGATGTTGCTCTATTGCTTATTCAACTTCAAGACTTCTGAAAACAGTTCACGGGTTCTCCAGTAACGGATGTTAACCTATCGCTTGTTCAGATTCTTCTCAACTTTTGAAAACAGTTTACGGACGCTTCCCAACAACGGATGTTGCTCTATTGCTTATTCAACTTCAAGACTTCTGAAAACAGTTCACGGATTCTCCAAACATGGATGTCGATCTATTGCTTATTCAGACCCCCAGTTCAGAGATGTTCCAAAACATGGATACCTTTCTGATACTCATCCACTCACCAATGACGTACATTTCCAGATGGCATCTCTAAGCCCATCCTCATACCAACAATTTCCAGATGGCATCTCTAAGCCCATCCCCCGACAAGATTCTGTCACATTTCCAGATGGCATCTCTAAGCCCATCCCCCGACAAGATTCTGTCACATCCCTAGGTGGCATCTCTAAGCCCATCACCAAATGGCATCTTTAAGCCCATTCCCTCTACCATCACATCACCGAGTGCAAATTTTTTGGGCACTCTAGTGTCCAATCTCCTTTTACCCTCGAGTCGCGAAAGGCAAACTTGCCAATCTAACTCTTCAGGTTCAAGAAGATTGAACAGGGGCAAATGTTGTACCCCAAAATTTGTCCTCCTATTTTTTCCACAAGAAATCACAGCTTCGGGTTTTCCCTGACTTTTTCAGATTGGCATAAGAATCAGTCAAACAGACTTTTTCTTATCAGTCTATCAAAATTAGGGTTTTCATGGACTCTAGAACAGTTCAAGCAAATTATTAGGGTTTGGTTGAGTTTGGCTCAGGGTTTGATTCGGCAGGCGCTTCTTTGATAATAAATCAAGAATTAGGGTTTGCGCGTGCAGTTTCAGAAGAGTTTGAATCCACAGTGTTTTTGAATCCACAGTATTTTAATTGGTTGTTACACTGTTTTGACATAAAAGCTGAGGCATTTGAATTGAGAATTTGCAGTGTTTGATTTAATCAGTAAAGAGATAAGCATATGGACGTTGGTTTTATTAACTGTGCAATGCTCATGGCTAATTAGAACGCCAGGTTTATTATTGATTGATGCTAAGTGACAGGACCACAGTGTTTATTAATTATTTATTTATTCTAAGTTAGAATAGTTGGGATTTACTTCCAGTTATTTTAATTTAAGAAACTTAAATAATTAAATGGAAAGTGAATTGAAAAAAAAAAGGAATTAACTGACAAAGAAGGATTTTTATTCATCTTTAATTGTTTGTTACAAATTATTATTGGAACACTGTAAATTTATTTACATTTTGTTTACAATAATAATATTACAAATAATTAAAATGAAATAAAATTGCGTCCTAATTTTCCTAAGTCTTCATCTTCTACTGATGCTCCCCATTGCCCAACTGACTTTCATCTGCAAAAACAAAAAAAAGGAAAAAGAAGTCAAATACAGATGAAAAAAAGGGCAGACAGTTAATTTAAGACTCATCATTAAAAGTGACTGGCCGGAATCAGTTATTCACCCTCTCTGCAAATCACAAGAAATTCTTGGTTCACAAAGAGGGATAGAAATATGCTTGCAAAAAATATGAAATGCACAAAGTTATTCAATATGCCAAATACAAAGCTGCATAGTTCATAATTCCAAATTGTCAACCAAAGTTTTCAAACTGAATAGCAAACTGAACTGCACAAAACAAGTCACTAGTTTCAGACTAAGCAAACTGAATGTAAACCAACTGTCCAAAAGCTATCAAAAAGCTGTCCAAAAGATATAGAAAGATATCAAAAGCCAAAAGCTGTCAACAAGTATACAAAATGGCAGAAAATCTGGAAAAAGAAGATAAGAGATATTCAGGGCAAAACCACAATGCAAGCAACATTCAAAAAATCATCACGTTCCAGCCAATCACCTTTTCAGAAAAGCTATTTTTAAGCAATATAATATGCTTTAATAGAGAGAAAAAGAGGAGAAAAAAAAGTTTGACAGGCTTGAGGCTTAGAAAAAGATATAAACAATAGTTCAGAACAGAACCAGAGGAAGAGGCAGAAATAACACAAACTCTAGAGAACACCAAACCCTCCAAACCTGTGATTCAAAAAACTCAAACCAGAAACATACAAGCCTTAAAGCCTATACAGTTTCAAGAACTCTCAAAACCTGCTAAAAAACTTCAACCTGCATAACCAGCCTGAAGCTTAAAACTTCAAGCCTTCACCTGCAGAACCACAAGCCTTAAGCCTTTCAAAACTCAGCCTGAAGCCTGTATCAAGCCTTTCAAAACTAAGCATGCAAATATCAAACCTCAAAACCTGTTACATAACAATAGCCAACAAAACAGCTAGCCTCAAAAACCTGCCTCTAAGCTCTGTCAAAGACAAACCACACAAAGCCTTGCATCCTGTCAAGCAAACCTGCTAATACATCAAGCCCACAAGCCTAAAAACTTCATGCCTGAAGCAAACTCAGCCTAAACCTTTCAAAGCCAAAGCAAACATAACACAAGCCTAAAACACAAACAAAAGCCTGTATCAAAATTGTTCAAACCTGCTACAGCCTATACCAGAAAAGACCACCAATATCAACATATCAATACCAACAAGCATATCAGGCAAGCTCAGAATCAAACAAATCCCAATGCCTCAGCATCAAACATCATGAAGCAACAACACCCAAGCTCTCAGAACTGAAAAAGGTTCATCATTGAGCAAGTCAACATTCCAACGAAAGCAATATTCAGATTCCAAGCATCATCATCATCATACGAAGCAAGCAAAAGAGAGGAAAAGAAGTGAAACAATAAGCCAACAATTCTCAGATTATTATCATCATTGAAAACAACCAAAAAAAAGCAAATAAGCAGTCAGAAGCTCACTCAAAGTCTCAGAAGAAGCAAGAACATCATCAAATAAGCATACAGAAGCGAACAAAAGAGAAGACAGAAGCAAGTGAGCTAGGTTTTCAGACATTCATCATTAAACCTAAAAGCGAAATACAGAGTACCAGTTTTCCACAAAAGCTAGCTCAGCATCACTGCTCCCTCCGCTTGGCCGTCCTAGGGCGCCTCCAATCCACCTCTCCTCCGTCTCCCAAAGCAACGAACCCCAAAGGTAGTATCTCTTCCTTTTCTTTTCACGCCTCACACAGTAATAATAATCAAAGATTAGAAATTGTCAAAGGTTAAAAAACATGTGAAATTGGAAACCCTAAAGCGTAAGACGAACAGAAACAGAAATCAAACCTTACAACATCACTGCCTGAGTAATCCATGGAGGGAAGAGGAAACGGTGGAGGTGGTACCCTGGTGGCCACAGGCGGAGGCGTTCAGAAAGCTTGAAGGGACGAAGAGAAGAAGAAGATGAACGGCGCCGCTCATCAGAATGTACAAACCCTAATCTGATACCAAAATGAAACGAACCCTAAAACAAAAGTTTGCAAAACGTATCTGGGCCTTGCCCCATCCATGCTTAAGCCCAACAAAATCTGGCCTACACCCCCTCTGATTCTTTCTTTTCAAGTTTTGTGTTGGGCCAAGAATAAATTCTAAGGCCCATTTAATCTTTTATCCATTTTTAATTATCTCAAACTAATATCTTTTTTTTACTTATCATTTTATTTTATTTTTATATATAGTTCAAACTAATATCTTTTTTTACTTATCATTTTATTTTTTATATAGTTCAAACTAATATATTTTATTTTTGTTTGTTAAATAAAAATGATAATTTAACTTTTTTTCTTAGATGCTTCTTTTTGATTTTATTATACTTAAAAAATATGAAAATATTAGATGTATTAGGTTTAAACATTTTATTTTCTATTAATAAAACCTTTTTTTGTTGTTTGTATATAAAACATTAACAAAACACATAAACATTAATTTTCTTAAAGTTAAACAATTTTCTTTTCTTTTCTTTAAAACCCTTTTGTATAGAAACTAAAATACAAATAATAATTTTCTTTGACTTAAAACATTTTTCTTTTCTTTGAAACTTTTGTTTGTACATATTAACAAAAATACAAAAAGAATAAATAAATTCTTAATAATACATTAAGTTAACATACTTTTCTCACTTGTAAATAATCATATACACATTTTACAATACTTCTGATACATTTGCTTTTATTCTTATACATTGCTACATTGACATTGAGAATGTGATTCGATTTGGTTGTAAATATATTTGGACACTACTCTCCTAATAAGTCTCATCCCCATTTGTAAATATTTGTACCCCCATCCCCGGATACTCATTTGTAATAGTTTAGGACTTTAAATTCCCACAATTTATCGCTTTCTATATACTGTATAGTAATTAGGGTTTGTATGTGAAGATTTAAAATCAACCGCTAGATAACCTAATACAAGACAAATGCATGACAATCAATACACAATTCACACTTGCACCCCTAAGGTAATCCCACTCGTTGCCTTCCAAAATGGGCCATGCTTGCATGTTAAGTATCTTTGGCAAAACAAAACAAATCAAAAGATCATAGTCCCTTGATGACGCTTTCAAAGTTGCCTAAAAAATGATCAAGTCCCTTAAAGGAAAATTTGCCAAACACACTTGGCACCATTGCATTCATGGTCTAAACGATGACCCGCGCCCGTCCCGTTAACATCCTAACACAAGATTGTTCACCAAATACAATGGTGAAACAATACTGTTAAAAGGGTTAAAACATAGAAACAATCTTTGAGTAAATTTAGGGGTAGACAACTCTTAGTTACTTGATCAAACTTGCAAAACACACTTGCATACTTTTCAAAACACACTCCACAACACAACTTTCAAAAACAACTTTCAAAAACTTTGAAACATCTTTTCGAAAAGAAAAACACCTTTCTAAAACATCCGAGTAAAGAATTGTTACAACGGTTGCCTAGACAAGGCATCTTTTTCAAAACATTTTCAAACACACACACACACCACCATTTCAAGCAATTGAAAATCAAGGCAAGTGATCTAAAACAAGTAACTAAGAGCCCATGGATAACCATGGATAGAAAGGGTGCTAATACCTTCCCTTTCTATAATCTACCCCCCGAACCCACGAAAACATCTCAAAGGTTTTTCCTGTGCTTTTTAACCTTTCCTTTAGGATAAAATAAAAAGTCGGTGGCGACTCTTGCTAAACCGAACAAGTGTGAATACAAAATGCAAAACCTCAAGTCAGTTCTGCCACCGTATCACAGGGTTTAAGATTGAAAAAAATTTCATAACTTAAAATTTTTCTAAGTTATGAAATTTTCTTATTTTTTCCCAACTTTGCCCAACATTTTCACCATGATGCAATTGGATTCAAACAAAACTTCCAACATGAAAGTTGTAGTCCTCCACAAATTCTACAACTTTTATTCTCAAAGTTTTCCCAAAAGAATCTTGGATCTCAAGTAATGATTTTTGGAACAAGGGTCCATGAAACTTTTAACTTAGTGAAATTTTGCCCTATTTTAGGCAGGATTTTGACCTATCTTCATGACCATTTTTCACATAGTTCCACTTAGAATCTCAAAATGAATTTCAAGGATGGATTGTAGAGCATTTTACAAGCTTTCCAAAATGTCCAAGAACTCTCCAAAATCATTTATGGTTAGGGAGAATCGAAGATTTGAATTTGGAAAAAACTCACTTTGATCCATGGCATTTTCATGTTGACACAAGTTGCAAAATCTGTCCAAACTTGCTTTGTACTTGATTACAGGTCTCTAAACCCTTCCAAACTCAAAAATTGAATGCAAACTAATTGGTTTAAGGTGTTATTCTGATCAATAGAGGTTTACACATTGAATTAATCTTAAAATGGCAAAAAGGTAGCATTTCCATTTTCATAAAGGCAACTTTATGTCAACATTGCTTCCCTTGAGCCTTGGACCTCTCTCTTTGCAGAAAACAATTTCCATAAACTTAGGCAAAGGTACAACAAACTTGTGCATGCTTGGAGATAGCCTGTACAGGCCTATCTTGTATCACTCCACACTTTTCTTTCAAAACAAATCAACTTGCCAAAATCACATAACTTGAGTATCTATTATAACCAAGCTTGGGGACCATTCCAAACAAGTTTTGCACATTGCCTTGAGTCAGAAACACGAGCCATCCATCCCTCAAACACTCTTGAACATCAAAACACATTCCTCTTGCAAAACATGGCAGTTTCTGCACTTTGAGTTCCATAACAAAAACTGCTCGTGCGTTTTGCCCCAAACCTGTTCAAATTCATTCCATATAACCCACCCGAGCTATCCCAACCATTGGCCATTGACTATAACTCCATTTGCAAGCTTCACCATTTCTGTTTTCAGCTTGTGCAGGTTGACTTCTACAGGCTCATTCAAGCAAGCTCAAGGCAAACAAAGCATTGGGGAAGGTCAGAGGAAGTTCAGGTAAGCTCACAAACATCTCAGGCCTCATTGAAAACCTCCACATTTCCATACACGAGTTCATCTGAAACAGTTATTTGTCAACTTTCTATCTCTCTATTTAGGAATCATTAGGCTTAGGTTTGTGAATAAAAAATGTAGTACTCATAGCCCTTAAGCTATACATATGCATAGATTTCATTTAAGTTAAGTGTGCTAAGAGAATTTGATTGATGAACTTCCTGAAAAAGTTAGGTTAGAAATTAGGGCCAGAGAAATTCTCTCTGGTCTTTGAGAGTTAGATTAAGTTCTTTATATGGTTGGAATCGTCTTGAAAAATGCTATAACTTTCATGTTGTGAGTTTTTGCTTTAGAGCACGTATGTAGGAGTTGGACATTTGTACATGAAACGCGCGTTTTGTTTGAACCAGAGGTTGAAGACGAAGCAAGTGGGTTAGGCCTTGGCTTGGCTTGTTTTTGACACCCCCCCTCTTTGCTGATTGCACCCCCTTGGCCCATTGTTTTATATTTTCATATTATTTTCATTTCTTTTTATTTCTGACTTGATTTTATTTTTTCCAAATATAAAAAAATTACTAAAAATATTTTCCTTAAATTTTCACATTTTTATTATTTGTTTTATTTTATTTTGACACAATATTTAGTTTATTAGGTTTACTATATTTTTTTTCTCAAATAAAAAACTTGTAAATAACACATGAAAATATTATATTCTTATTTTTGTTTTGTTAATATTTATATACTTAAATAATATTTTCTCATATATTATTATTTTCTAAACAATTGTATATATTTTTATTTATATTTATTTTCTTGTACATAAAATAAATAATATAATATATATTATCTTAAAATAAAAAAAACTAGGGTTTCCACCGTTATTAAAAATAATATTTTTTCTAATATATTTTTATTTTTGGAACACTTGTATATATTTTTATTTTTAATTGTACATAAATAAATAAATATTATAATTTTCATACATATTCTTAAAACCAAAAATTAGGGTTTTTTCCCTTAACCAAAAAAATAACCTTTTTCTTTTCTTTTTTAATACATTAAATATTTTATTTTTACATACATAAAAATAAACAAAAACATTTTTTACATATTTATAATATTTTGCATATTTATATTTAAATTGCTTATTTAAATATTGCTTATTTATTATTTGATGCAAAGAGTTCAATTTGGATGTAATAGTAAATCTTAGGGTTTTATTTTCTTGCAAATACTCCCCATTCAAAATTGTATCTCCCTCCCCTATATCAATGTTGTAATAGTCGTAGATTTATTTTACGCATTTATAGCTTTCAAATATGCCATGATAGAGATTAGGGTTTGTATGCAATATCCAAATTCAAAACAAATAGTTAGACCTAATGCAAGACATAAATGCATGAAAATGATAACACAATGCACACATGCACCCCTAGGGTTTCATCCACTTGTTGCCTTTAAAATGGCCATGGTATGCATGTTGAGTATCTTGGAAAAACAAAAACAAAACAAAAAGATCATAGTCCCTCGATGACGCTATCTTGGTTGCCTATACAAAAATGATCTAGTCCCTCAAAAATTGCTAAAGATACTTCGCACTATTGCTATCATGGTCAATACGATGACCTGCGCCTGTCCCGTTTAACATCCAAATACAAGGTTGTTTACCAAATGCAATGGTAAAACAACACTGTCAAAAGGGTTAAAAATGTGTAGGAAAGATCTTTGAGTAGATAGGGTAGACAACTCTTAGTTACTTGATCAAAACCTGAAAAAACATCCTTGCTATTTTCAAACACACCTCACAACACAATTTCAAAACATTTCCCAAAACAAACTTTCAAACATTCAAACATTGAAACATCTTTTCAAAAGACAATAAACCTTTGTATACATTCAAACAAGAATCATTACAAAGGTTGCCACAACGATGGCCTCTTTTCAAAATATTTTTCAAAACCACACACAAAGCACCATTTCAAACAATTGAAAAGAAAAAGCAAGTGATATAAACAAGTAACTAAGAGCCCATGGATATCCATGGATGAAAAGGGTGTTTGCACCTTCCCTTTTCATAATCTACCCCCCGAACCCAAGAAAACATCTCAAAGGTCTTTCTTGTGCTTTTTGACCTTTCCTTTGGATAAAATAAAAAGTCGGTGGCGACTCTTGCTAAACCGAAACATTTGCGAACACAAATGAAAAACCTCAAGTCAGTTCTCCCACCGTATCACACCGTATAAGTCCAACAAATCAATACCGTGGAACTATGGGGGAGAGATCTTTTACCATGGTATTAAACAAATTGAATCAACTAAAGAGAGTTCTGATGAAGAGACTTCTGATATTGGAAACATTGCCGGAACGAGTAAAATCACCCGCAGTGGAAGAATTTTCTCTCCGGAGATTGCGCCTCCAAAGGCAATCTTCGGACCCTCAGCTGCTCCTAATGTTACCCCTGTACCGGTCAACATATCTGCGATAACTCTAGTTATTGAAGAAGTTGTAACTCATGTGGTTGTCCCCTCTGCTGCTGCTGATGATAGAGGGAAAAGGATCCAAGAAGAGCCTGTCAGGACGAGGGCTCAGCCGTTGATCATCCCTGAAACCACTCAGAAAGAAATGGAAGAGATTTTGAAAATAATCAAGAAAAGCGATTATAATGTTGTGGAGCAACTGGGGCAAACCCCCTCAAAAATATTTATGTTGGCTTTGCTGCTTTGTTTAGAGGCTCATGCTAAAGCCCTGATCAGATTCTTGAAGATGGCCCATGTGCCCCAGGAAACCTCCGCGGACCAGTTCCAGGAATGTGTAGCTAGCCTAACAGCAGACAATGGTTTAGGATTCTCCGATGCTGATCTAACAATCAAAGGGAGAAAACATAATGACGCTTTGCATGTCTCGGTAGAATGCAGAGGGACTACTATGGCACACATTTTGGTAGACACTGGTTCATCGCTGAACGTCTTACCAAAGAAGGCATTGGATAGGCTAGATTGTGAAGGTCTAACTTTGAAGCCCAGCAACATCATTGTCAGAGCCTTTGATGGTTCTAAAAGGATGGTCCGCGGGGAGGTGGACATCCCGATTAAAGTGGGAACTGAAACCTTCAATTCCACATTCTATGTCATGGACATCCGCCCCTCCTATTCTTGCTTGATGGGAAGACCCTGGATTCATCATGTTGGAGCCGTTACTTCAAATCTGCACCAAAAGCTCAAATACCCTATCCAGGGGAAAATTGTAACCGTTCACGGCGAAGAGGAATACATGATAAGCCATCTAAATTCTTTCTGCTATGTTGAATTGGATGGTGAATTCATCGAAACCCCCTTTCAGCACTTCGAGCAAGTTTCTGAAGAGATTGCAGCAACCAAGGCAGTGGCTTCTGTACCCATGATTACTAGACCTCCGCCTCAGATGTCTTCTTTGAAGGATGTTAAGGTTGTGATTGAAGAAGGACGAAACACAATCTGGGGGCAGCTTCCCGATTTTCCTTTCAAGTCTGATAAATTTAGCTTGGGTTTCACTGCTTCTGCTCAAAATTTTGTGCGTCGCTCCCGGTCTGGAGGGCCACCAGTGAAGATTACCCATCATGGAGTCAGTGCTTTGGAGGATGGTGAAGAGGAGAGAAATCTTGAAGACTGGATTTTACCTACTGTTGAAGGAGGACTATGCAATTGGGAGGCAAAGGATTTTGTTCCCATTACTTTCATGAATCAGTAATTTATCTTTCGAACATTTCTGTTGGTTTGTAATAATTCCTAAACAGTTCGTACACTTTTAACCTTGTGCCTTACCCGAGGCATATAGGTCCATTTGTAAGGGTTTGATTTTTCATCTTCATATGCCATTTTAATGAATCATGTATGTTTTCACATATAAACTTTTGTGTTCATTTTCTTTCTTTCTGCATTTTATTTGTTTAAAGGTGGCTATCCCTTACACACACCCACACTTACAAATGCAGGTACCCTTCCACTATGGATTCCATGGGTAACAATTCTGCTATGGCCTTCAGTGACTCTGAAGATCTGGTCTACCATGCCAAATACAAAGGTGATGAAGACTGTGAAGTGCCTGGAGAATTGGCTAGACTGCTACAACATGAAGAAAGGGCTATTCCACCACACGAGGAGTTGTTAGAGAAAATCAACTTGGGAACGGAGGAAGACAGAAAAGAAGTTAAAGTGGGTGCCAACCTAGAATCAAGTGTCAAGGAGTTCTTAGTTCAGTTGTTGAATGAATATGTTGAAATATTTGCCTGGTCTTACGAAGACATGCTGGGGCTTGATACAGATATTGTGGTTCACTGTCTCCCTACCAGAGAAGAATGTCCACCAATTAAACAAAAAGTCCGCCGAATGAGGCTCGATATGTCTGAAAAGATCAAAGCTGAAGTGATGAAGTAGTTCAATGCTGGCTTTCTTGCTGTTACTTCCTATCCACAATGGGTTGCTAACATTGTACTCGTGCCTAAGAAGGACGGCAAAGTCAGAATGTGTGTGGATTACAGAGACATAAACAGGGCTAGCCCTAAAGATGACTTTCCACTTCCGCACATTAACATCTTGGTTGACAATACAGCTCAGCACAAGGTATTTTCTTTCATGGATGGATTTTCAGGGTACAACCAGATCAAAATGGCCCCTGAAGACATGGAGAAAACTACTTTTGTTACACAGTGGGGTACGTTCTGCTATAAAGTGATGCCATTCGGACTGAAGAATTCTGGGGCAACTTATCAACGCGCCATGGTGGCTTTGTTTCATGATATGATACATCATGAGATAGAGGTTTACGTAGACGACATGATAGCCCGTTCACAAACTGAAGAAGAACACCTCGACCATCTGCAAAAGTTGTTTGTCAGGTTGAAGGAGTACAAGCTCAGACTGAACCCTAACAAGTGCACTTTCGGAGTCAGGTCCGGTAAACTCTTGGGTTTCATTGTCAGTAACAAAGGCATCGAGGTTGATCCTGCCAAAGTCAAAGCTATACAAGAAATGCCTGCCCCTCGCACTGAGAAGGAGGTCAGAGGTTTCTTGGGACGCCTAAACTACATTACAAGGTTCATTTCTCACCTAACATCTACTTGTGAACCAATCTTCAAGCTATTGAAGAAAGATCATGTGGTTAAATGGAATGATGAATGTCAAGTTGCTTTCGATAGAATCAATGAGTATTTGCTAGAACCTCCTATCTTGATGCCACCCATCGAAGGAAGACCTCTAATTATGTATCTGACTGTCTTAGAGAATTCAATGGGGTGCATATTGGGCCAACATGACGAGTCTGGCCGAAAAGAGCATCCCATTTATTACCTTAGCAAAAAGTTTACCGACTGTGAGACTCGGTACTCACTACTCGAGAAAACTTGCTGCGCTTTGGTATGGGCTGCTCACCGGCTAAGGCAGTATATGTTGACTCATACCACTTTGCTGATCTCTAAGATGGATCCGATCAAGTACATCTTTGAGAAGCCAACTTTATCCGGAAGAATCGCTAGATGGCAGATGATCCTGACCGAATACGATATATAATACACTACCCAAAAATCTATAAAGGAGAGTGTGTTAGCCGATCATCTGGCCCATCAAGCTGTCGAAGATTACCAATCCATGAGGTTCGACTTCCCCGATGAGGATATCATGACTTTGGATAACATTGAAGATTTCAGACCATATGACGGACCTGAACAAGGATCCCGATGGACCCTGTACTTTGATGGCGCCTCCAATGCACTTGGAAACGGTATCAGCGCGGTACTTATTTCACCAGAAGGTTGCCATACACCTTTCACCGTGTTGTACCCCAAAATTTGCCCTCCCATATTCTTCAAGATTTGCCAAGGATCATCTTCAAATGGTTCAAGATTCCTCAAGGGTTGCACAGTTCAAATGCCTCCTAAGCCAGTCAAAATTAGGGTTTTGTTTCTTTTAAGGAAGTTGAGGTTTTCAATGGCTCAATCAAGTCCCATAGGCCTATACACATTGTCAAGCTTCTACATGTCAAGTTTCAAGACTCACAGAGGCAAGTTGCACAGTCAAAAGCCCTATTTGGTTCACAATCAACTACAGGGGTAAAATGGTCATTTTACAGTCAAAAGTCAGAATTTTTGGTCAACATCTTATTTTGAGCACACAATCATCATTTGATCAAGTCTTGATCATGATTCCACAAGCATGGCTCAAAAATCATCAAGATGCCAAAAGTTATTATTTTTGGACAGTTGAAAAGTCAACTATAACTTGACCAGGGCATAACATTTTCATGGTTCATCAGAAAAATCCCAACCAATGCTCATTTTGAAGGGGATGACATTTCCTACAACTCATCTTCACATTCCAAGTCCAAGAAATGCTCTCACAAAAAGTTATCAATTTCTACATTATAGGTCAATTTCAAAAGTCAACAAAAAGGAATTTTAAGTCAAAGACCATAACTTGAGATTGGTAAATCCAAATGACATGGGACCAAAGGCATTGGTTAGAGGACTTCAAGACCTTTCCAAAATGTCCAAGAACATGTCCATATGATCAAAATTGAGCAAGATATGCATTGGAGAAGTTGGGAAAGTTTCATGAATTTGCAAAAGTCAACTTTGCTCAAAACACATCATTTTTGCTAATGGGCCTCAAATTTCTTCTTGAAACATTGTCCAAGGCTTATGCACGACCCATTGATATTAAATTGAATTATTTTCTTATTTTTATTAATTAATTGGATTTTTAATTAATTTTTAATTCATTTAATTAATTTAATTATAGGAAAATATCATGATATGATTTCCAAATCTTTTTGTGAAGCAAAAATGGTCAACATATGCTGGAGATTTCGTGTGCACATCAAGGGGACCAAAATCTCCCAATTTGGAAAGGTTTTTCAATCAAAAAGATTGAAAAATATTTGATTGAAAATCAAATATACAAATCATAATTCCATGGATCTTTGACCAAGATTTTAACCTAAATCAGTTCTATTATATATACTGAAGCTAACCCTAATGCCATTCACGTGAAAAGCTGCTGCAAAAAGCCATAATCAATTCCAAAAAACTCAAGAAAATTGGAAAATAGTTTTCCACATTCCAACGTGATTCAAAGCGTTTTCTTGATTCCAATACATTGCTGGAGGTGTAAGGGACATATTACAATCAAAATCAAGCCTTAACACTCAAAGAATACGCAAGAACAATGATACGGTTTGCTTACTATTTTGAAAATCGAAACTCATGATTCACGCATATTTCATATGATTTTTTGTTGTGTTTGTGTTGCTTGAATCCACAGGAAGCTTTTGGCATAGGTTAATTGCATTGAAACACATAGCATCAGAAGTTGCCATTGGAGAATTTTAGGGTTCCGAAACTTTGATATTGGGGCTTTCCACATCCAGTAAAATTGAACCCCCTAACGTACATGGTTAAATTTGTGGAGACAAGACGAATTGAACCCAACCATCGCGCCCTATTTATATAGAGCATAGCTCTATTCGCTATTTTTGGTCGTTCCATATTGTGGGGGTTAAAAACCCCCGCTATCTGTTTTGTTTTTTTGCAGGTGAACGAAGAAGATGATGTGCTGTTGATGTATCATTGGCCAATTCAAAAAGATGGCGCGCATTTTATGTTTTACAGCTTAGCGTTTTGTTTTCCAATATAACATTCTCTTTCTATTATAATATCAAAGGCGTTCAGCTGGCGTAGTGGAGGATGAGTTGTCTGGCAACCATTGGGACCTGGGTTCGATACCCAGGTCCACTCAAATAATTATTCTTATTTTTTCCAATGTGATCATGTGCAGGCACTTAAAAGCATTCTACCATATCCCTCAAACAATCAGGCACCAGGTGGTCACGTGCTCAAATCCAATGGCCATGAGATGTTGACTATGGTGTTCCCAGTCAACCAACGTGCAGCTAATAAGAAAGTCAAACAGGCTTGTGTGCTTCTTGGGCCTCAGTTTGCTAATCCACCTCCATTTGGGTCCAACACCCCCCTGGTTTCTATTTCTTTTTTTTTTATTTTCTTTCTTTTTATTTTCTTTTAATAATTATTATTACTATTATCTAATTAATTCATAAATTATTTTTCATAATAAAATCAGAAACTTAAAATATTGTTTATTTTTATTATTTATTATTTTCACTATTAATAATTATTTTTGTAAATAAATTCTAATTAATTAAGTTTAGTTGTTTAATTAGGACAATTTTGACTATTTTTCACAATAAATAAAATAGGTTAGAATTAGGGTTTTTCTTTTGACTTTTAAATCTCTTTTTATTTTTATTTTTTAAAAAACATAAAAAACACAAAAATACTTTTTTCTTGTAAATAATTAATTAATTAGTTTTAGGCTTAATATCTAATTAAATGCAAAGGACCAAATTCAATTCTTTTCTCAAAAAGGGTCAAAACCCTAAGGACGTCCCGATTCAATTCTTTCGCGCGCATATTTATTTTCAATTTATTTATTTAATCATATTTATGTATCTGTTTCTGAGGATGTAATAGATAATTAGGCTTTATCACTTTCTTTACTTTCTCGCAATTTATTTTTCAAGGGTTATGTTTTTGGCGATGTAAATACCCGACGCCTTGTAATAGCGTAGATTCAATTTTCCGCAATTTATTTCCCGCAAATTATTAAACTGTTAATTATGCATGACAAGACTTGTATGACAAATAAAATCAACCCGTAGCTCACAATGATGCATGTTCAAAGACAATTAACTGAAACAACACACATGCACATGCCACTCCTAGGGTACGCCTCACTTGGTTTCCTCGACGTGGTCATCAAGTATAGGGTGTCTTAGAGGTCGCCCTCCTGTCTAAAGATCCAGCTGCCTCGAAACGGTTGCCTCGGATAAAAAAGGATCTAGGACATTAGGGTTACCGCTAAGGCGTCCTACTATTGCTTCAGTGACCACACATGTCCCTAATAATCGAATTGACCCGAATAACTCCAACGACGGTGCTACCTACTTCTCAATAGTGGGATAGTACTGTCTAAAGGACTCTTACACAGCCTAATTCCTTAGAGTAGGTAGATTTCTCCTGGGTACTTGCTCTTTCAAAAACAAAAACAATACTTTTCGCACTCACACTTTCAAAAAGTTTTCAAACAAATACTTCATACACTCTTGAGGACTGATACAAGAGTTACCTAGAAGTTTTTCAAACTAAACTTTTTCAAAACCCACAAACACTTGAAAAGCAAACCATTTTTGAAAACATAGTGAGCAAGTACCTAAGAGCCCATGGATAACCATGGATAGAAAGGGTGCTAACACCTTCCCTTTCTATAATCTACCTCCCGAACCGAGAAACATCTCGAAAAGGAATTTTGCTGTGCTTTTGTCCTTTCCATGTTGGAGAACATAAAAGACGGTGGAGACTCTTGATTACCGCGACTGTTGTACCCCAAAATTTTCCCTCCCATATTCTTCAAAGTTTTGACAAACATCATCTCAATTGGCTCAAGTCTACTCAAGGGTTGCACAATCAAACCATCATCCTAAGCCAGTCAAAAACTAGGGTTTTGGTTCTTGCAAAGAAGTTGAGGTTTTCAATGGCTCAATCAAATCCCATAGGCCTATACACATTGTCAAGCATCTACATGCCAAGTTTCAAGGCTCACAAGGTCAAGTTGCACATTCAAAAACCCTAATTGCTTCACAATCAACTGCAGGGGCAAAATGGTCATTTGGCAGTCAAAAGTCAAAAATTTTGGTCAACATATTATTTTGAAGCCACAATCATCATTTGATCAAGTCTTGATCATGATTCTACAAGAATGGCTCAAAAATCATCAAGATGCAAAAGTTTCCATTTTTGGACAACTGAAAAGTCAACTGTAACTTGACCAAAGCATAACTTTTTCATGGTTCATCAGAAAAATCCCATCCAATGCTCATTTTGAAGGGGAGGACATTTAATACAACTCATATTCACATTCCAAGTCCAAGAAATGCTCTCACAAAAAGTTACCAATTTCAACATTATAGGTCATTTTCAAAAGTCAACAAAAAGGCATTTTAAGTCAAAGACCATAACTTAAGATTGGTAAATTCAAATGACTTGGGACCAAAGGCATTGGTTAGAGGACTTCAAGACCTTTCCAAAATGTCCAAGAACATGTTCATATGATCAAAATTGAGCAAGATATGCATTGGAGAAGTTGAGAAATTTTTGTGAAATGGCAAAAGTCAACTATCCTTGAAACTTCAATTTTTGACAAAAGGGCCCACTTTTTTCCACTTGATTCAGCCTTGTCATGCCACCCACGTGTCCCATGATCAATTTCAAGACCAAATAATTATTTTTCTATTTTTATTTAATTTTTATGGATTTAATTCATTTTAATCCATAATAATTCAAGTAAATCTAAAAAATTTAATTAAATGGTATCTTATGGTTTGAATAGCCTTCATGAAGCATTTGTAACCTACCAATTTCGTGCTAAGCTCATTTAGGCATGAAAATTCAAATTTTGAACAAGCTTTGAAAGGCCTTTAATGGTGGTTAAGACAAAATCCAAAGCTTAATTGCAATGGTTAAAGGCTCCTAAATGTGACTTATTCTCACTCATTACTATATATGCAAGCCTTGCAAGCCTCATTCACAACCTAGAGTGTGCACAAATGGCCAGAGCAAAATCCAAAAAGTGTCAAAAAAAGTGTGAGATCAAAAGGAGTGTTGCAAACATTTTCAGGCCAAAAGGAGAACGTGACTCTCTTCTTTGCCATACTATGAAGCTAAAGCAACCCTTGCCACGTCCTAAGGTTCATCATACCACGCTGTAATTTTTCCCAGGTCCCCCCAAAATTCAATATTGTTTTTCCTAATGCGTTCCCATGCAGCATTTGTCCAGAAGTTCACCGTACGCCTCACCAATCCAGATGCCAAGTGGCCATGATCATCAATCCAATGGCTACAAGGGAAGGAACATCATGTTCTCAGGTCAAAGCAGGTATAGGCGATTCCCAAAGTCAACAAGGCTTGGAGTGTTCTTGGGCCAGAATTTCTAAATCAAACCCCCATTGGGCCATCAACACCCCCTTTGGTTTTGTTATTTCTTTTATTTTTCTTTTCTTTTATATTTCTTTTTTTTATTAGTTTTCTTATTATTATTATTTAATTACCTAACAAACTAATTTTTTCCATAAAATTCAAAAAAAAAACAAAAAAGAACATTTTATTATTTATTAACTTATTTTGTAAATAAAATACTAATAAATTAATTAGTTTAATTAGTTTAATTTTAACATTTTTTTAATAAGTAAAATTAATTTAGAATTAGGTCTTTCATTTTCATTTTTTTAATTTCCTTTTTTTATTTTATTTCATTAAAAATATAAAAACACAAAAACATTCTTTTTCCTTTTAATTAATTAATTAGTACTAGGTTTAATTTTAATTTAATCACAAAAAAAAGGACAAAGTTCAATTCTTATTCAAAAAAGGGTCAAAATGACGTCCCGATTCAATTCTTTCGCGCGCAGTTTATTTTAATTCAATACTTTATATTTTTGTATCTGCTCAGGAAGTGTAATAATTAGAACTTTATCGCTTTCTTTTAAATTCTCGCACTTTATTTTTTCAAAACGGGTTTTTGTTTTTTTGGCGATGTATAGACTCGCGCCTTGTAATAGCTAGATTTACATTTTCGCAATTTATTTTCCGCACTCCTAACTGTTAACAATGCATGAAAGAATGTATGACAAATAAAATTAATCCGTAGCTCACAAATAACATGTACCAGATAAACATAACATGAAAACAACACACAAAACACATTCCACTTCTAGGGTACGCCTCACTGGTTGCCTCGAATGTGGTCATCAAGTATAGGGTATCTTAGAGGTCGCCCTTCTGTCTAAAAGATCCAGTTTCCTTGAAACGGTTGCCTCGGATAAAAAAGGATCTAGGACATCAGGGTTACTTCTAAGATGTCCTACCATTGCTTTGGTGACCACACATGTCCCTAATAATCGAATTGACTCGAATACCTCCAACGATGGTGCTACCTACCTCTCAATGGTGGGATAGCACTATCTAAAGGACTCTTACACAGCTTAATTCCTTAGAGTAGGTAGATTCTCTTAAGTACTTGCTCTTTTCAAACAAACAAAAACAACTTTTCGCACCCGCACTTTCTAAAAGTTTTCAAACAAATTTTTCACACACTCTTGAGGACGGATACAAGAGTTACTTAGAAATTTTTCAAACGAAACTTTTTCAAAACCCACACATTTGAGAAGCAAACAATTTTTGAAAACATAAGAGCAAGTACCTAAGAGCCCGTGGATAACCACGGATCGAAAGGGTGCTAACACCTTCCCTTTCTATAAATCTACCTCCCGAACCGAGAAACATTCTCGAATAAGGAATTTTGCTGTGCTTTTGTCCTTTCCATGTTGGAGAACATAAAAGACAGTGGCGACTCTTGCTTACCGCGACATTTCGCGAAACCAGCTTACAAAACAATCAGTTCTATTTCCACCGATCACAGAACTGGCGACTCTGCTGGGGGTGTAATTAATAAAGTTAGGTGTACCTTAGGAATAGTTCATCATCATGTTTTCAGTTGCTTGATCTGTTTGCTTTAAAATTGCGGGCCTGTTTTGGGAGTTTCATAGATCCTAACCCGGATCTGGGGGATACCTCTTAGAAAGTAGCAACAAACTGTGAGGGAACTGTGCGGGGTATGCCGACACGGTTGAAGCAGTTTGCTACGTTGATGTGGCACTTTGGTGGGTACCGGTAACCTTTGAGTCAAGTCAAGGAGAGTACGGGGCCACCGCGTGGTGTCGTGAAGCATCAACTGACCTTAGGAACCTTACTTGACCATCCTGGCCTCTTTAGGGGTAGTGAGATGACTGACTTTGGTGCAGTCCGAAGTTAGTTGATACTCGATACTACACTCATTGAGGGTTGTTTTCTTGGAATATTTTGATCGCCAGTTCAGTGGCTAAATTAAAACAATGAACATAGAAAACAACCCTATGATATTGAGCTCCTTAGAACCCGGTTACTTTTGATAGGACAGGTTTTGAGCCCACCAACTTCAAGAGGGTAGTATCCCAAACTTCATGCTGGCCTAAACTCTAAGGGCTCTTTGTGTGACTTGTGTGCCTTCAAACTTGACTACTTGCATACTTGTTATCTGACACTTGAGTTTCTTGCAGGTTTTGTTTACATCCTTAATCTGGACTCATAACAGGGTTTACCTACATTACTCCACGCATAGCATAACATCATACCATCATACCATTGCATGCATCCTACATAAGGACTAATCCATTTCAAGGACCTCAAGGGTTTTGTGATGCAGGTCATGATGAATCAAATGTCCAGCAAGGGGTAAAGGGGATTTATTTTCCTCTAGCCAAGGTTAATGACTTGAGTCAGGGGCTATGACCCACTCGATATGGTGAGCCTTGACTCTTGAAGAAGGACTCTCAGCAACATGAAGTTCCTTCAATCAAGCTACCCAAATTCAAATTCTAACAAGTTTCTCTGTTTACCCCGCGAAATCCTTGAAAACATCGCATGCATACATACATATCATTGCATTACAGGTACTCTTTTCCACATGTTGCTTAATCTTCTTTGCTGTTTATTTCAGCCATCATCATGAATCCTGAATCATCCAATGAACAAGCTATCAAGGCCCTCCAGGCCCAGAACGCCCAGTTCCAGGAGCTGGTCATGAGCTTAGCCCAAGGACAACAGGAATTGAAGACTCTGCTTTTGAAGAAAAAGAAGAAGAGGACTGTTTTGTTCAACCCTAGACGCAGATCTGGGAATACACTGCAGAATGAAGCTGAGCGGACTACTCCATCTGTTGGGGAAGGAAGTCACCAAGAGGGAAGGGTTCCTAGTCCCGTAGTCTCTGACACCGAGACAGATTTCAATGATGAACAGTACCCTCCTGCTGAGGACAGGTACAAACAGTTGGAGGACCGGTTAAATGCTATGGAAATTCAACGTGTGCCTGGGTTGGACTTTGGGGACCTAGGTTTATCTTCTAGGGTGGTGATCCCTCACAAGTTCAAGGCATCTGCCTTTGTAAAGTACGACGGGGCTTTCTGTCCTAAGCTGCACCTCCATTCATACGCAAGGAAGATCCAGCCCTATACGGCAGACAAGAACCTATGGATCCATTTCTTCCAGGAAAGTCTTTCAGGGACTCAGCTCGAATGGTTCTATCAGCTGGATGGAACCAGTATTCGTAACTGGGAGGACTTGGCAACTGCTTTTTATAAGCAGTATCAGTATAATGCCGACCTCGCTCCTACGCGTACCCAACTCCATGGTATGTCACTGGGGACGGGTGAAGGTTTTAAGGAGTACGCGCAAAAGTGGAGAGACCTGGATGGCAGGGTGCAGCCACCGTTCACTGACCGTGAGCTTGTTGACATGTTCTTGGGGACCCTGTCTGGTCCATTCTTTAATCATCTGATTGGGAATTCTTCTGCTGGGTTCACATATCTGATCTTGACTGGTAAGAGGATAGAAGCTGGTATCAAGTCCGGGAAGATACAAAAGGGTGACTCCTCGAACGCTGAGAAGAAACCATTCAAGAAAGAGTCCAATGCTGCGTACAGTCAGAAGGATCGTCGTGACCAACACGTAGGGGCAGTCATAATCTCAGGTTCTGCGTCACGCTGACAACCGCCAAAGGGAAATTAGCGAAGGCCAGACGAGCCTAAAAGACAATTCACCAACATCAACATGCCATTGTCACAAGCATTGCAGCACATGTTGAAGATGAACTTGATTGCGGTGATCAACCCTTCTGCAAATCCCAAGACCTCTTCTCTAAACTACAACTCAGATGCGAGGTGTGCTTATCATTCCGGAAGCCCGGGGCACGATACTGAGGATTGTTGGGCGCTGAAATACAAGATTCAGAACATGATTGATGCTAAGGAGATCGAGTTTGAGCCTGCCGAGACTCCCAACGTGATCACTTCTCCCTTGCCAAAACATGGCTAGGATTGAGAGACTCTTGTTTTCATTTAAATTCTGATATTGTATTTTTCTATGCTTAATCAAACAATTATCATGTCAAACTCTATTATTTCATTAATGCATTACACGTGTCTGTTTTGAAGTAATTGTGTTTACTATATTCAAAATTGCTTTTATTTTTTCTTGATGTTCATCTCTCGATTAATAGTTCTAAGCCTCTTGAGGGAGGATGACGAAAACGATACCACGACCTTTACAGTATGCTTTTGAACAGACCCCGCTGATGAGGTACATGCATTGTTTCAATCCCTAAACACTGGAGTTATAAGGAAGATAATCCCTCGTCAACCCCTTTGAGCCAAAGAAGTAGGAGTTTTTATTTTCGAAAATTAAAACCCTTAATCATAACCTGGGGCAGGGTGGTTCTCTCAGTTGATCCAAGTGCACAACGAATGGCACCAAAGGAGTCCTGTCAAAATCAAAGACAGTGATGGTTCCGAATAATCATAAAGACAGGCAGTCATTATCTCCCAAAAATAAAAGCTCATTAAGTCAAAACCTATGAAGGAGACTTACAAAAACTGGGGCATCCTGCCGACTGTAATCACAAAAGAAACAGTTCATGCAAAAATAGGGATAACAAAATCAAAGAGGCCCTACAAGCCCTCGACAAAAGGAAATGACTGCCTATTCAGAATAAATTGTCAACATCCGAACCATCACCGGAATATCAAGGCAAAGACTCAAACAAGGTCTAATGCACGATTAGCTGAGTTTAGGTTTGAAGAACATCACGAAGAACGGGTGGGTACAAATAAAATTTGAGCATTTATCCTTTGTTTCTTAAACCGTGAACCGGGCCACGCTATAACCTTTAAAAGTCCTAGCTGAAGCATGGGTTAGTTCGAAAGCATACTGTTACGAAAGGTATCCTGACTCCTTAAGGCTTGCGGTAAAATAACGAGTTGACATCACAGTTTACAAAAATTCACTTGTTTTTATAAAAAAAATGCATTTTCAAAAACTTCAAGACAGACATAAGCTTTGCATTCTTGATATAACATTGTTTGCATATGACTATTTGTTCGAACAGCAGAGAAATTCGCACGACGAATATCTAAGTGAGCAAAAGTACTTCCAACCAAGGGGCAGACATGATCATGGTCTATCATATGGGGCAGTTAAGTCAAGATTCAGAGAGTCTCTCAAAAGGCCAACCAACTTGAGGCAAATCTCCGCCTGAGTCACCTGGGGCATTGGACATGAGTTCCAGCTACGAATCTTGCCTGATCAAACATCTTCTGGTCGCATGGCAACACAACAACAGGGGCATCTCCCTACATTCTGAGAGCATGGACATAGTCGAAAAAATACTACGCATAATCAAAGACCCGCTAGGTTGACACACCTAGGCAAAAATAAGGGCTTCCCGGCGAACCAAAAGGGTTCGGGCAAAAACAAGGGATGAAATGAAAAAAATCTATACACCCGGCAAGTCGAAAACCTGAAAAGGCGGCTTGGGCAAAAAAGGGTATCCCGATGGATTGAAAACCCGAAAGAGCGGTCCAGGCAAAAGTTAGGGATCAAAAGCGTACGACTATGTCCCGTCATCTCGTCACCTGCCTACCAGAAGAAGATTTGTCGAATCGGCAGTTGTCTAACACCTCACAAGGTATCTTCTTCTCTCACGTCAGAAACAGGGGCAATAATGAGTTGTCCAAGCGATCTAGTTGCTCTGTCAACCAAGGTACCAAGATAGGTTCGGCTGAAGAACATAACCAAGAGGCCTTCACTCCCCGAGAGTAAAACAGGTTTCAGCAATGCTCTCCCCAAGCAGAGTTGGTCTCTCATCAACCCCGAAGAGGCACAGTATCCCTAGCAAGTCAGCAACGCTCTCCCCAAGCAGAGTTAGGCTACTGTCAGCCCTAAGGAAGTTGGGTACCCCCAGAAAATCTCAATATTCCCCATCGGAGTATACAGATGTTCCTAAGCAAGCATCCTCGGCAGTCTTAATATAAGATTGTTCCCCGGCGGAATACAGACACCCCAGTGGAGCCACTTCCCCAGTACAGTCTCAAAAGTTTCCCCAGGAGAGTTGAATCAATCTCCCCAGTAGATTCTAGAAGCTTATCCCCTGCAGAGTACGAACGCATCTCCCCGGCTCTATTCAAAGGTTATTCCCCACCAGGGTCTAACTGGGTTATCCTCAGCTAATTACCACGGAAAGATCGTCCTCGACGAAGTTCTTCCTATCCCAGCGGAATTCATCAAATTCCCCAACAAAATTTATCAACGGGAATCCCCAGCGGAGTTATCATCAAAACCTCAGCGAAGTATCTCTTCCCACAGAGTAATTCCCCACAGAGTAATATCTTCATCAAGCTTATTCCCCAACGGAGTCATCCTCTCCTACCGGTTTATTCTTGCAACCATCATCCCCAGCGGAAATGAAGAACTCTACTCTTCAACCTCAGCCCAGGATTCAACTTCTCGGCGTTCGTCAAGGATTTATTTTCCTAGACGAAGATACATTCATAGACATTCATCACATTATCATACACCATGACGCATGCATATACGCATCATAACACACAAATCTCATTTATTCTTGAGAACATCTTAATATCATGCAGTTCATGCATCATGACACTGCATACAGCTAACGTTTTGCCTTTTCAGGAAAAGGTCAATCAAAAGATGATTACCATCTACCTCTACAGTTCCAGATCAACATTGGTAACAAGCCAGGAAAATTCTGTGGACGACTGATCATGGGTTAATATCTGAAACCAGATAGGACAATCATCCACTTGATCATCATGAAGCAACCCCACACTTGTTCCTTCTCAATTTTCATGCGAAGTCTTACACGGACCCATCACAAAGTAACCCTACACCGGTTCCTTTTCTTTCAGAAGAAGTCTTACATGAACTTATCATCAAAGTAACCCTACACCGGTTCCTTTTCTTCCAGAAGAAGTCTTACACGGACTTATCATCAAAGTAACCCTACACCGATTCCTTTTCTTCCAGAAGAAGTCTTACACGGACTTATCATCAAAGTAACCCTACACCGGTTCCTTTTCTTTCAGAAGAAGTCTTACACGGACTTATCATCAAAGTAACCCTACACCGGTTCCTTTTCTTCCAGAAGAAGTCTTACACGGACTTATCATCAAGATAACCTTACCCCGGTTCCTCCAGAAGTCTTACACGGACTTACCTCAAGATGACCTTACCCCGGTTCATCCAGAAGTGTTACACGAACTTATCCTGCAATAACCTTACCCCGGTTCCTCCAAAAGTCTTACACGGACTTATCCCGAAGTAACCTTACCCCGGTTCCTCCAAAAGTCTTACACGGACTTATCTCGAAGTAACCTTACCCCGATTCCTCCAGAAGTCTTACACGGACTTATCTCAAGATGACCTTACCCCGGTTCATCCAGAAGTTTTACACGAACTTATCCTGCAGTAACCTTACCCCAGTTCCTCCAGAAGTCTTACACGGACTTGTCTCAAGATGACCTTACCCCGGTTCATCCAGAAGTTTTACACGAACTTATCCTGCAGTAACCTTACCCCGGTTCCTCCAGAAGTCTTACACGGACTTATCCCGAAGTAACCTTACCCCGGTTCCTCCAAAAGTTTTACACGAACTTATCCCGAAGAAACCCTACACAGGTTCTCTCTCTCCAGACGTAGTTTTACACGGGCTCGTCGTTAAAGAAACCCTACACAGGTTCTCTCTTCCCAAAGATGTGGTTTTACATGGACTCGTCATCAGAAACCCTACCCAGGTTTTACTTCTCCCAGGATGCAGTTTTACACGGGCTCATCATCAAAGTAACCCCACACAGGTTCCCTTCTCAAACTCCAGACGTAGTTTTACACGGGCTCGTCATCAGTAAACCCTACACATGTTTCCTTCTCAGATCTAGATGCGGTTTTACACGGACTCGTCATCAAAGTAACCCTACACAGGTTCCTTCTCCACTTCAGATGCAGTCTTATACAGACTCATTATTAGTAAACCTTACACAGGTTTCCTTCCTCCAAAGATGCAGTTTTACACGAGCTCATCATCAATCAACCCTACACAGGTGTCCTTCTTTCCAAGATGCAGTTTTACACGAGCTCATCATCAGGCAACCCTACACAGGTTCCCTCTTTCAACTTACAAAAATTACAATTCAACAGACCACCTCCAGATGGCATCTATAAGCCCATCCACCTATCAATAGTCTCCAAATGGCATCTATAAGCCCATTTCCGACAAGGTTCTGTCACATCTCCAGATGGAATCTATAAGCCCATCCTCCTATCCAGCATCTCTCCAAATGGCATCTGTAAGTCCATTCCCGACATCACATTGCTGATACCTCACTATGTGAGTGCAAATTTCTGGGCACTCTAGTGTTCAATCATCTTCCACCTTCGGATCACGAAAGGCACACAAGCCAATCTACATCCTCAGGTGTAAGAAGATTGAACAGGGGCAACTGTTGTACCCCAAAATTTGCCCTCCCATATTCTTCAAAGTTTTAACAAACATCATCTCAATTGGCTCAAGTCTACTCAAGGGTTGCACAGTCAAACCATCATCCTAAGCTAGTCAAAAACTAGGGTTTTGGTTCTTGCAAAGAAGTTGAGGTTTTCAATGGCTCAATAAAATCCCATAGGCCTATACACATTGTCAAGCATCTACATGCCAAGTTTCAAGGCTCACAAGGTCAAGTTGCACAGTCAAAAACCATAATTGCTTCACAATCAACTACAGGGGCAAAATGGTCATTTGGCAGTCAAAAGTCAAAAATTTTGGTCAGCATCTTATTTTGAAGCCACAATCATCATTTGATCAAGTCTTGATCATGATTCTACAAGAATGGCTCAAAAATCATCAAGATGCAAAAGTTTCCATTTTTGGACAGCTGAAAAGTCAACTGTAACTTGAACAAAGCATAACTTTTTCATGGTTCATCAGAAAAATCCCATCCAATTCTCATTTTGATGGGGAGGACATTTCCTACAACTCATCTTCACATTCCAAGTCCAAGAAATGTTCTCACAAAAAGTTACCAATTTCAACATTATAGGTCATTTTCAAAAGTCAACAAAAAGGCATTTTAAGTCAAAGACCATAACTTGAGGTTGGTAAATTCAAATGACATGGGACCAAAGGCATTGGTTAGAGGACTTCAAAACCTTTCCAAAATATCCAAGAACATGTTCATATGATCAAAATTGAGCAAGATATGCATTGGAGAAGTTGGGAAATTTTTGTGAAATGGCAAAAGTCAACTATCCTTGAAACTTCAATTTTTGACAAAAGGCCCCACTTTTTTCCACTTGATTCAGCCTTGTCATGCCACCCACGTGTCCCATGATCAATTTCAAGACCAAATAATTATTTTTCTATTTTTATTTAATTTTTATGGATTTAATTCATTTTAATCCATAATAATTCAAGTAAAACTAAAAAATTTAATTAAATGGTATCTTATGGTTTGAATAGCCTTCATGAAGCATTTGCAACCTACCAATTTCGTGCTAAGCTCATTTAGGCATGAAAATTCAAATTTTGAACAAGCTTTGAAAGGCCTTTAATGGTGGTTAAGACAAAATCCAAAGCTTAATTGCAATGGTTAAAGGCTCCTAAATGTGACTTATTCTCACTCATTACTATATATGCAAGCCTTGCAAGCCTCATTCACAACCTAGAGTGTGCACAAACGGCCAGAGCAAAATCCAAAAAGTGTCAAAAAAAGTGTGAGATCAAAAGGAGTGTTGCAAGCATTTTCAGGCCAAAAGGAGAACGTGACTCTCTTCTTTGCCATACTCTGAAGCTAAAGCAACCCTTGCCACGTCCTAAGGTCCATCATACCACGCTGTAAGTTTTCCCAGGTCCCCCCAAAATTCAATATTGTTTTTCCTAATGCATTCCCATGCAGCATTTGTCCAGAAGTTCACCATACGCCTCACCAATCCAGATGCCAAGTGGCCATGATCATCAATCCAATGGCTACAAGGGAAGGAACATCATGTTCTCAGGTCAAAGCAGGCATAGGCGATTCCCAAAGTCAACAAGGCTTGGAGTGTTCTTGGGCCAGAATTTCTAAATCAAACCCCCATTGGACCATCAACACCCCCTTTGGTTTTGTTATTTCTTTTATTTTTCTTTTCTTTTATATTTCTTTTTTTTATTAGTTTTCTTATTATTATTATTTAATTACCTAAAAAACTAATTTTTTCCATAAAATTAAAAAAAAAAACAAAAAAGAACATTTTATTATTTATTAACTTATTTTGTAAATAAAATACTAATAAACTAATTAGTTTAATTAGTTTAATTTTAACATTTTTTTAATAAGTAAAATTAATTTAGAATTAGGTCTTTCATTTTCATTTTTTTAATTTCCTTTTTTTATTTTATTTCATTAAAAATATAAAAACACACAAACATTCTTTTTCCTTTTAATTAATTAATTAGTACTAGGTTTAATTTTAATTTAATCACAAAAAAAAGGACAAAATTTAATTCTTATTCAAAAAAGGGTCAAAATGACGTCCCGATTCAATTCTTTCACGCGCAGTTTATTTTAATTCAATACTTTATATTTTTGTATCTGCTCAGGAAGTGTAATAATTAGAACTTTATCGCTTTCTTTTAAATTCTCGCACTTTATTTTTTCAAAACGGGTTTTTGTTTTTTTGGCGATGTATAGACCCGCGCCTTGTAATAGCTAGATTTACATTTTCGCAATTTATTTTCCGCACTCCTAACTGTTAACAATGCATGAAAGAATGTATGACAAATAAAATTAATCCGTAGCTCACAAATAACATGTACCAGATAAACATAACATGAAAACAACACACAAAGCACATGCCACTTCTAGGGTACGCCTCACTGGTTGCCTCGAATGTGGTCATCAAGTATAGGGTATCTTAGAGGTCGCCCTTCTGTCTAAAAGATCCAGTTGCCTCGAAACGGTTTCCTCGGATGAAAAAGGATCTAGGACATCAGGGTTACTTCTAAGATGTCCTACCATTGCTTTGGTGACCACACATGTCCCTAATAATCGAATTGACTCGAATACCTCCAATGATGGTGCTACCTACCTCTCAATGGTGGGATAGCACTATCTAAAGGACTCTTACACAGCTTAATTCCTTAGAGTAGGTAGATTCTCTTAAGTACTTGCTATTTTCAAACAAACAAAAACAACTTTTCGCACCCGCACTTTCTAAAAGTTTTCAAACAAATTTTTCACACACTCTTGAGGACGGATACAAGAGTTACTTAGAAATTTTTCAAACGAAACTTTTTCAAAACCCACACATTTGAGAAGCAAACAATTTTTGAAAACATAAGAGCAAGTACCTAAGAGCCCTTGGATAACCACGGATAGAAAGGGTGATAACACCTTCCCTTTCTATAAATCTACCTCCCGAACCGAGAAACATTCTCGAATAAGGAATTTTGTTGTGCTTTTGTCATTTCCATGTTGGAGAACATAAAAGACGGTGGCGACTCTTGCTTACCGCGACATTTCGCGAAACCAGCTTACAAAACAGTCAGTTCTATTTCCACCGATCACAGCGACATTTCGTGAACCAGCTTTAAAACAGTCAGTTCTATTTCCACCGATCACAGAACTGGCGACTCTGCTGGGGATATTTATAAAGTGAGGTGTACCTTAGGATTAGACCACTCTTATGTTTTCAATTGCTTGCTTTGTTTGCTTTAATATTGTGGACTTGCCTTGGAGTTTCATAGATCCTAACCCGGATCTGGGGGATACCTTTTAGAAGTAGCAACAAACTGTGAGGGAACTGTGCGGGGTATACCGACACGGTTGAAGCAGTTGCTACGTTGATGTGGCACTTTGGTGAGTACCGGTAACCCTTGAGTCAAGTCAAGGAGAGTACGGGGCCGCCGCGTGGTGTCGTGAAGCATCAACTGACCTTAGGAACCTTACTTGACCATCCTGGCCTCTTTAGGGGTAGTGAGATGACCGACTTTGGTGCAGTCCGAAGTTGGTAGATACTCGATACTACACTCATTGAGGGTTGTTTTCTTGGAATATTTTGATCGCCAGTTCAGTGGCTAAATCAAAACAATGAACATAGAAAACAACCCAATGATATTGAGCTCCTTAGAACCCGGTTACTATTCATAGGACAGGTTATGAGCCAACCAACTTCAAGAGGGTAGTACCTAAACTTCATGCTGGCCTATACTCTAAGGGTTGTCTTGTGTGCCTTCAAATCTGAACTACTTGCGCATTCTTGTTATCTGACAACATGAGTTTCTTGCAGGTTTTATTTACAGTCCTTAATCTGGACTTATAACAGGGTTTTCTTACATCACTCCACGCATAGCATAACATCATACCATTGCATGTATCCTGCATAAGGACTAACCCATTTCAAGGATCTCAAGGGTCTGTGATGCAAGTCATGATGAACCAACTGTCTAGCAAGGGGAAAAGGGGATTTATTTTCCTCTAGCCAAGGTTGATAACTTGAGTCAGGGGATATGACCCACTCGATATGGTGAGCTTTGACTCTTGAAGAAGGACTCTCAACAACATGAAGTTCCTTCAATCAAGCTACCAAATTCAAATTCTAACAATTTTCTTGTTTACCCCGCGAGATCCTTGAAAACATTGCATGCATACATACACATCATTGCATAACAGGTACCCTGGTTACAGGTCACTTACCTCCTTCGCTGTTTATTTCAGCAATGGCTTTCCAACCAGACAACCAGGATCCCCGTACTCAAGAGACTCAGTTCAGGGAAATCTCCCTAAGCCTATCCAAGTGGCAGGAAGAATTGAGAACGCTCCTCATGGGGAATTTGGTCAAGAACAGTCTAGAAGACGGTAAGGATGAACGGCTGAAACATATGCAAGCTGAGATAGACACGATGAGGACTCAGATGCTGGGGCAGATGGCCCTTATCCAAGGCTTAGCTCGGGAGCAAGAAGAGTTGAGAACTGTGATCAACCAGCTTCAGCAAGACAGTATGAAGCAAGTAGTCAAGGCGGGGGACCAAACCGGTAATCAGCCTCCAAGAAGTCAAAGGTTTGGTTCAATGAATAGACCTCTCCAAGCTGCTACTACTTCACAGGTCCAACAACGACCTCGCCAAGAACAACAGGTTAATCAGAGCAAGCCAGACAAGCCCAGGAGGCAATTCACCAAGCTCAACGTATCACCGTCTCAAGCTTTACAACGCCTGTTGAGATTGAATTTGGTAATGCTAAGGGGCCCTCCTAAGAATCCCAACACTTCCTCTTTCAGGTATAACCCGAGTGTGAGATGTGCCTACCATTCTGACAGTCCTGGACACGACACCGACAACTGTTGGACTCTGAAGAACAAGATCCAGGACCTGATTGATGAAGGAGCAGTGGAGTTCACCCAGGGTGGTCAGGCTGAGTTTTTCTACCATACCTCCAAGGTTCACCATTTGAAGTGACAAGTCCTGAGACTAGAAGATTTTTTGTTCATTGGAATTTTCAAGTTGTATTCTTCTTTGCTTATACAAACAATTATTGTCATAGCAAACTTTATTACTTTCATTAATGCATCGCATATGTCTGTTTTGAATTAATCCATTCGTATTCACTATATTCGAATGCTTTCATTTTTTGTGATGTTAACTCTCGATTAAAAAAAAAATTCTAAGCCTCTTGATGGAGGATGACGAAAACGATACCATGATCTTTACAGTATGCTTTTGAACAAGACCCCGCTGACGATGTACAAGCATTTTTTCAAATCCTAAAACAGTGGAGTAATAAGGAAGATAATCCCTCGTCAACCCCTCCGAGCCAAAGAAGTTGGAGTTTTTCTTTTCGAAAATTAAAACCCTTAATCATAACCTGGGGCAGGATAGTTCTCTCAGTTGATCCAGGTGCACAATGAAGGGCATCACTCAGTGATCCAGGTGCCCAATGAATGACATCAAAAGAGTCCATCATGGTTCCGAATAATCATAAAGACAGGCAGTCATTACCAAAAAAAAAAAAACTAAAGCCCAACAAGTCAAAACCTATGAAAGAGACTTACAAAACTGGGGCATCCCGCTGACTGTAATTACAAAAGAAACAGTTCAGGCAAAAAACAGGGATAATAAAAACCAAAAAGAAAGAGGTCATACAAACTCTCAACAAAAAGAAATGACTGCCTATTCAAAATAAACTGTCAGTATCCGAACCATCACTGGAATATCAGAGCAAAGACTCAAACAAGATCTAGTGCACGATTAGCTGAGTTTAGGATCGGAGAACATCACGAAGAGCGGGTGGGTACAAATAAAATTTGAGCCTTTATCATTTGTTTCTTAAACCGTGAACCAGGCCATGTTACAACCCTCAAAAAGTCCTAGCTGAAGCATGGGTTAGTTCGAAAGCATATTGTTACAAAGGTATCCTGACTCCTTAAGGCTTGCGGTAAAATAATGAGTTGACATCACAGTTTACAAAAAAATTCACTTGTTTTTATGAAAAAACTGCATTTTCAAAAACTTCAAGACAGACATAAGCTTTGCATTCTTAAAATTACATTGTTTGCATATGACTATTTATTTAAACAACAGAGAAATTCGCACGATGAATATCTAGTGAACAAAAGCACTTCCCACCAAGGGGCATGGCATGATCATTGTCCATCATCTGGGGCAGTTAAGTCAAGATTCATAGAATCTCTCAAATGCCAACAAATCCAAGGGGCAAATCTCCGCCTGAGTCACTTGGGGCATTGGACATGAATTCCAGCAACGAATCCTGCACGATCAAACGACGATCTTCTGGTAGTATGGCAACGCAACACTGCTGACAGTGATAACTCCCTACATCCTGAGAGCATGGACATAGTCGGAAAAATACTACGCATGATTAAAGACCCGCTAGGTTGACACACCTAGGCAAAAATAAGGGCTTCCCGGCGAACCAAAAGGGTTCGGGCAAAAATAAGGGATGAAAATGAAAAATCTGTACACCCGGCAAGTCGAAAACCTGAGAGGGCGGCTTGGGCAAAAAAGGGTATCCCGGTGGACTGAAAACCCGAAAGGGCGGTCCAGGCAAAAATTAGGGATCAAAGCGTACGACTATGTCTCGGCATCTCGTCACTTGCCTACCAGAAGAAGATTTGTCAATCGGAAGGTATCAAACTCCTCCACAGGTACCTTCTCCCACAGAAGCTGGGGCAATAAGGAATTGTCTGAACCGTACAAGCTGCTCTGTCCTCCAAGTACAAAGGTAGCTTCAGCTGAAGAATTTGACCAAGATACCTTCACTCCCTGCAGAGTAAGACAAGATTCAGCCATGCTCTCCAAGCAGAGTTGGTATCCCATTAGCCCCGAAAAGGCACAGTATCTCTAGCAAGTCAGCAATACTCTCCCCAAGCAGAGTTAGCCTACTGTCAGCCTTAATGAAGTTGGATATCCCCAGGAGATCTTAACATTCCCCAGCCGAGCATACAAATGTTCCTCAGCAAGCATCCCCGGCAGTCTTAATATTCCTCGACAGAAATATAAGATTGTTCCCCGGCGGAATACAGACACCCCAGTGGAATCAATCTCCCCAGTACAGTCCAAAAGTTTCCCCAGGAATCAATCTCCCCAGTAAATTCTGGAAGCTTATCCCCAGTAGATTCTGGAAGCTTATCCCCCGCAGAATGCAGAAGCATCTCCCCGGCTTTATTCAGAAGATTATTCCCCACCAGAGCTTATAACTGGGTTATCCTCAGCTAATTGCAACGGAAAGACCGTCCTCGGCGAAGTTCTTCCTATCCCCAGCGGAGTTCATCAAATTCTCTAACAGAGCTTATCAATGGAATCCCCAACAGTGCTTATCAACGGAATCCCCAGCGGAGTTATCGTTAAATTCTCAGCGAAGTATCTCTTCCCCACAGAGTAGTTCCCCACAGAATAATCTCTCCACCAGGTTTATTCCCCAACAGAGTCATCTTCTCCTACCGGTTTATTCTTGCAATCATCATCCCCAGCAGAAACGAAGAACTCTACTCTTCAACGTCAGCCCAGGATTCAAGTTCCTGGCATTCTCAAGGATTTATTTTCCTAGACGAAAATACATTCATAGACATTTCACCTTTCATACATCTTGCTTACATACATGATAAAGTGCATACGACATGATCTCATTTATCTCTGAACATCATGACATCATGCATTTCATACATCATGACATTGTATACAACTGATGTTTTGCCTTTTCAGGAAAAGGTCAATCCAAAGACGATTACCATCAACTTTCACAATTCCAGATTCGACACCTGTATCTAGCCAGGGCATATCTGTGAGTGATTGATTGTAGATTCGATACCTGTATCCAGCCAGGGCATATCTGCATGAAGAGTTTAGAGATTCAATACCTGTATCTAGCCAGGGCATATCTGTGAGCGATTGATTATGGATTCGATACATGTATCTAGCCAGGGCTTATCTGCATGAAGAGTTTGAAGATCAACCCCTGTAACAGGCCAGTAAATTATCTTTCTTTCTCAAGTACGCAAGTTCTCGCTAAGGAATCTCTTACGCGATCAACATTTCCAAATGGCATCTATAAGCCCATTCCCGACAAGATTCTGTCACATGTCCAGATGGCATCTATAAGCCCATCCTCCTATCCATCATATCTCCAAATGGCATCTTTAAGCCCATTCCCAACATCACAATGCTGATATTACACTATGCGAGTGCAAATTTCTGGGCACTTTAGTGTTCAATCATCTTCCACCTTCGGATCACGAAAGGCACGCCAGCCAATCTACATCCTCAGGTTTAAGAAGATTGAACAGGGGCAACTGTTGTACCACAAAATTTTCCCTCCCATATTCTTCAAGATTTGCCAAGGATCATCTTCAAATGGTTCAAGATTCCTCAAGGGTTGCACAGTTCAAATGCCTCCTAAGCCAGTCAAAATTAGGGTTTTGTTTCTTTTAAGGAAGTTGAGGTTTTCAATGGCTCAATCAAGTCCCATAGGCCTATACACATTGTCAAGCTTCTACATGTCAAGTTTCAAGACTCACAGAGGCAAGTTGCACAGTCAAAAGCCCTATTTGGTTCACAATCAACTGCAGGGGTAAAATGGTCATTTTACAGTCAAAAGTCAGAATTTTTGGTCAACATCTTATTTTGAGCACACAATCATCATTTGATCAAGTCTTGATCATGATTCCACAAGCATGGCTCAAAAATCATCAAGATGCCAAAAGTTACTATTTTTGGACAGCTGAAAAGTCAACTGTAACTTGACCAGGGCATAACTTTTTCATGGTTCATCAGAAAAATCCCAACTAATGCTCATTTTGAAGGGGATGACATTTCCTACAACTCATCTTCACATTCCAAGTCCAAGAAATGCTCTCACAAAAAGTTATCAATTTCTACATTATAGGTCAATTTCAAAAGTCAACAAAAAGGCATTTTAAGTCAAAGACCATAACTTGAGATTGGTAAATCCAAATTACATGGGACCAAAGTCATTGGTTAGAGGACTTCAAGACCTTTCCAAAATGTCCAAGAACATGTCCATATGATCAAAATTGAGCAAGATATGCATTGGAGAAGTTGGGAAATTTTCATGAATTTGCAAAAGTCAACTTTGCTCAAAACACATCATTTTTGCTAATGGGCCTCAAATTTCTTCTTAAAACATTGTCCAAGGCTTATGAACGACCCATTGAGATTAAATTGAATTATTTTCTTATTTTCATTAATTAATTGGATTTTTAATTAATTTTTAATTCATTTAATTAATTTAATTGTAGGAAAATATCAAGATATGATTTCCAAATCTTTTTGTGAAGCAAAAATGGTCAACATATGCTGGAGATTTCGTGTGCACATCAAGGGGACCAAAATCTCCCAATTTGGCAAGGTTTTTCAATCAAAAATATTGAAAAATATTTGATTGAAAATCAAATATACAAATCATAATTCCATGGATCTTTGACCAAGATTTTAACCTAAATCAGTTCTATTATATATACTGAAGCTAACCATAATGCCATTCACGTGAAAAGCTGCTGCAAAAAGCCATAATCAATTCCAAAAAACTCAAGAAAATTGGAAAACAGTTTTCCACATTCCAACGTGATTCAAAGCGTTTTCTTGATTCCAATACATTGCTGGAGGTGTAAGGGACATATTACAATCAAAATCAAGCCTTAACACTCAAAGAATACGCAAGAACAGTGATACGGTTTGCTTACTATTTTGAAAATCGAAACTCATGATTCACGCATATTTCATATGATTTTTTGTTGTTTTTGTGTTGCTTGAATCCACAGGAAGCTTTTGGCATAGGTTAATTGCATTGAAACACATAGCATCAGAAGTTGCCATTGGAGAATTTTAGGGTTCCGAAACTTTGATATTGGGGCTTTCCACATCCAGTAAAATTGAACCCCCTAACGCACATGGTTGAATTTGTGGAGACAAGACGAATAAAACCCAACCATCGCGCCCTATTTATATAGAGCATAGCTCTATTCGCTATTTTTGGTCGTTCCATATTGTGGGGGTTAAAAACCCCCGCTATCTGTTTTGTTTTTTTGCAGGTGAACGAAGAAGATGATGTGCTGTTGATGTATCATTGGCCAATTCAAAAAGATGGCGCGCGTTTTATGTTTTACAGCTTAGCGTTTTGTTTTCCAATATAACATTCTCTTTCTATTATAATATCAAAGGCGTTCAGCTGGCGTAGTGGAGGATGAGTTGTCTGGCAACCATTGGGACCTGGGTTCGATTCCCAGGTCCACTCAAATAATTATTCTTATTTTTTCCAATGTGATCATGTGCAGGCACTTAAAAGCATTCTACCATATCCCTCAAACAATCAGGCGCCAGGTGGTCACGTGCTCAAATCCAATGGCCATGAGATGTTGACTATGGTGTTCCCAGTCAACCAACGTGCAGCTAATCAGAAAGTCAAACAGGCTTGTGTGCTTCTTGGGCCTCAGTTTGCTAATCCACCTCCATTTGGGTGCAACACCCCCCTGGTTTCTATTTCTTTTTTTTATTTTCTTTCTTTTTATTTTCTTTTAATAATTATTATTACTATTATCTAATTAATTCATAAATTATTTTTCATAATAAAATCAGAAACTTAAAATATTTTTTATTTTTATTATTTATTATTTTCACTATTAATAATTATTTTTGTAAATAAATTCTAATTAATTAAGTTTAGTTGTTTAATTAGGACAATTTTGACTATTTTTCACAATAAATAAAATAGGTTAGAATTAGGGTTTTTCTTTTGACTTTTAAATCTCTTTTTATTTTTATTTTTTAAAAAACATAAAAAACACAAAAATACTTTTTTCTTGTAAATAATTAATTAATTAGTTTTAGGCTTAATATCTAATTAAATGCAAAGGACCAAATTCAATTCTTTTCTCAAAAAAGGTCAAAACCCTAAGGACGTCCCGATTCAATTCTTTCGCGCGCATATTTATTTTCAATTTATTTATTTAATCATATTTATGTATCTGTTTCCGAGGATGTAATAGATAATTAGGCTTTATCGCTTTCTTTACTTTCTCGCAATTTATTTTTCAAGGGTTATGTTTTTGGCGATGTAAATACCCGACGCCTTGTAATAGCGTAGATTCAATTTTCCGCAATTTATTTCCCGCAAATTATTAAACTGTTAATTATGCATGACAAGACTTGTATGACAAATAAAATCAACCCTTAGCTCACAATGATGCATGTTCAAAGACAATTAACTGAAACAACACACATGCACATGCCACTCCTAGGGTACGCCTCACTTGGTTGCCTCGACGTGGTCATCAAGTATAGGGTGTCTTAGAGGTCGCCCTCCTGTCTAAAGATCCAGTTGCCTCGAAACCGTTGCCTCGGATAAAAAAGGATCTAGGACATTAGGGTTACCGCTAAGGCGTCCTACTATTGCTTCGGTGACCACACATGTCCCTAATAATCGAATTGACCCGAATAACTCCAACGACGGTGCTACCTACTTCTCAATAGTGGGATAGTACTGTCTAAAGGACTCTTACACAACCTAATTCCTTAGAGTAGGTAGATTTCTCCTGGGTACTTGCTCTTTCAAAAACAAAAACAATACTTTTCGCACTCACACTTTCAAAAAGTTTTCAAACAAATACTTCATACACTCTTGAGGACTGATACAAGAGTTACCTAGAAGTTTTTCAAACTAAACTTTTTCAAAACCCACAAACACTTGAAAAGCAAACCATTTTTGAAAACATAGTGAGCAAGTACCTAAGAGCCCATGGATAACCATGGATAGAAAGGGTGCTAACACCTTCCCTTTCTATAATCTACCTCCCGAACCGAGAAACATCTCGAAAAGGAATTTTGCTGTGCTTTTGTCCTTTCCATGTTGGAGAACATAAAAGACGGTGGCTACTCTTGCTTACCGCGACATTTTGCGAACCAGCTTTAAAACAGTCAGTTCTATTTCCACCGATCACACACCGCCATACTCTGCTTCAGCTGCACCAACAATACGGCCGAGTATGAAGCTTGTATCTTTGGTCTCAAGGCCGCTATTGACTTGGGAATCAAATCATTGATCGTATTTGGGGACTCAGCTTTAGTCATCAGTCAGATCAAAGGAGAGTGGGATACTAAACATCCAAACCTCATCCCTTTCAAAGAACATGTCCTGACATTGTTACCTCATTTAGAGCAGATCACCTTCGAGCACTTCCCGCGAGAAGAGAATCAGCTAGCAGATGCTCTAGCTACAATGTCCTCCATGTTTAAACTTAACTGGGATAATGAGGCTCCCAAAATTACCATTGAGCGGATGGACGAACCTGCACATTGTCACGAAATTAATACCGAAGAAGTAGTGGACCGACCTTGGTTTCATGACGTCAAAAGGTATCTCGAAGCACAAGAATACCCTGAAGGAGCTTCAGTCAACGACAAAAAGTTCTTGAGGAGGTTCTCAACTAAGTTCTTCTTGAGCAATGGTATCCTATAAAAGCGCAATCATGATTGCATTCTGCTCCGTTGTGTGGACAAGGTTGAAGCTGAGCAGATCATGGCTGAACTGCACAATGGTACCTCTGGCACTCACTCTAGCGGACATATGATGGCTAAGAAGATTATACGGGCAGGCTATTACTGGTCTACCATGGAAGCCGAATGCCATCAACATTCCCGAACGTGCCACAAATTGCAAATCTATGCTGACAAGGTACATATACCTCCAGTTCCTCTCAATGTCTTAACAGCTCCTTGGCCATTCGTTATGTGGGGAATCAACATGATTGAAGAAATCAAGCCTACAGCATCCAATGGACACCGCTTTATCCTGGTGGCCATTGACTACTTCACCAAGTGGGTCAAAGCAGCTTCCTTCACATCCATTACAAAGAATGTGGTTGCCCGCTTCATCAAGCAGAACCTTATTTGCCGGTACGGTATCCCCGACAGGATTATCACTGACAACGGTACGAACCTGAACAACACTATGATCACCACTTTGTGCGAGTAGTTCCAGATTCAACATCACAATTCATCTCCCTATCAGCCAAAGATGAACGGTGTTGTCGAAGCTGCTAACAAAAATATCAAGAAGATCATACAAAAGATGACAGTCACCTACAAGGACTGGCATGAGATGTTACCGTTTGCTCTACACGGGTATCATACCACGGCACGTACATCAATTGGGGCAACACCCTATTCTTTGGTATACGGCATGGAAGCTGTTTTACCTATCAAGGTTCAGATTCCCTCCTTGAGAATCATGAAAGATGCTGGTTTGAGTGAAGACGATTGGATTCAGACCCGGCTTGATCAACTTAACTTGATTGATGAAAAGCGACTTACTGCTGTTTTCTATGGTCAGGCGTATCAGAAACGAATGATCAAAGCTTTCAACAAGAAAGTCAGGCACCAGGTATATCAAGTCGGGGATCTTCTAATCAAGCGGATCATCTTGCCGCAAAGTGATCCCAGGGGCAAATGGACTCCTACCTACGAAGGACCATTTGTGATCAAAAACATATTTTCTGGTGGGGCAATGATTTTAACCACCATGGACGGCGACGACCTGCCGCACCCTGCGAATGCAGACATAATAAAAAAATACTACGCATAAACGACCCGGCAAGTTGAAAACCCGAAAGGGCGACTTGGGCAAAAATGGGCATCCCGGTGAATCGAAAACCCGAAAGGACGGTTCAGGAAAAAATTAGGGATAAATAAAAAATCTGTACACCCGGCAAGTTGAAAACCCGAAAGGGCGACTTGGGCAAAAAAGGGTTTCCCGATGGACTGAAAACCCGAAAGGGCGGTCCAAGCAAAAGTTAGGGAATTAAAGCGTATGACTATGTCTCGTCGGATCACTTTAAGGACAATCTCTTCACCAGACAAGCTTCAAGCTTCTGATCAGTTCAATCATCTTCGGACGAAGCAACGAATGGACAAGATATCCAGAGTTACGAAGGCTATAGCAGAATGGGAACCCCATGGAATTTTTACACATAGCCATCTTTCTTTGTATAAATTTTTTCTTATTTTTTATGATAACATTCTCTTACTAGGATGTCTGTCTCCTTTGTACAAAACACTTACACAAAGTTAATATAAAGATACTTCAAAGTGCATAAAAACTATTTGCCTTTTCTTTTTTATACTTGTGTTTTATTTGAAAACATCCAATGGTTTATTAAATGAGCATATGCATTTGAATATAATCACCTGTTTACAAATAAATGAAATGGGAAAGAACAATTACTGACAGGTTGAAAGTATAAGAAAACGTCTTTAGGCTATTCCAAGAGGAATCCCCTGTAGTGCATCATCTAGATTCCCAGTGGAGCTACAACTTTGAAATACATGTCCCCAGCGGAATTAAATTTCAAAATCATCGCCAGAATCTAAACTTCAAACTCCCAATCCCCGACGAAGTTACATTTTCAATCCTTAATTCCCATCAGAGTTAAGTCTTCAAACTCCCAATTCCCTGCGGAGTAAAGACTTTGGGTCATAAATCTTCAGCAAAGATGAAACCTTCTTCCCCAGCGAGGTCAAATTTCCAACTACCAATCTGCAGCAGAAACCATTCAGTTTTCTCCAAATTCGCCAGCAGGTTGTCTTAAAATCTGAGAATCAACCAGATAATAGTTAACTTTTATCCCCAACCTTCGGATAATTCCCCAGTAGATTGGCATACAACCCAAACTCCTGAACTTTCTCCAAGCAGGAATAAGCTTTTCCCCTAGAGTCTTGAACTTACCCTCTAGCAGGATAGCTTACTCTCCAGCAGTATAGCTACTCCCCACAGAGTTTTTACTCCCCCAACGGAATGAAGATTCTCATTCATAACTCCCCGGCTTGAAGTCCCCAAGGATTCAAATTCCCCTAACAAATTGAAGATTCTCATCCCTGATTCCCCAGTGAAGTTACCAGAGTTTTCATTACTCCCATCATGAATTTGTCAGAATTTTTAATCCCCTACAGATCGAAGATTCTCTTTCTCACTTCTCCAGTGAAGCCCCCAAGGTTTCAATTCCCCAGGAGACCGAAGTTTCTCATTCTTGTATCCCCGCAGGAGCCATCAGAATCTTCCTTATTCTTCGGCAGATCAAGGTTTTCCTTTGTTTGATCCCCAATAGAGATCATCAGAGTTTCCTTTTTCCCTAGTCGAGCAAGGATTCCCATGGTGTAATCTCCAGCCATAGTCATCAAAGTTCTCTAGATTCCCCAAGCAGGTTTCTCAAGCAGACTTGAAGGGTCTCTATCCCCAGGAAAGTCAAGAAGGATTCTCACATCCCCACAGAAGTTGCCAAAATTCTTGTTAATCCCCGCAAGTTGCCAAGGATTTTCTATCCCCAACAGTCGGTCCAAGGATTTCTCATCCTCAGCAATCATGGATTTTTAATCTCCAGCAGCGGTCAAGGATTTATTTTCCCTGACAACAGTCAAGATTTCTTTATCTGTAGCTATCAAGGATTTAATTTCCTCAGCAAGACATCTAATCAGCTTACATGCGCATACATTACATTCATATATCATAAACATTGATAAAACACATCTTATTGCATCATACATTTCATGCAACATAACTCTGTGTTTCAAGCAAACATTTTACCCTTTTCAGGATAAGATTAAAATCTATCTTTAACAAATATTCAAAGATTTCAGATACAGTACGGATACACTCCAAGACACGGAAGTCATTTTGTTACTCATTCAGATCTCTTATTCAGATACAGTATGGATACACCCCAGACACTGAGGTCATTCTATTACTCATTCAGCATTTCAAGTCAAGATACAGTCCAAATACGCTCTAGACACGAAAGCCATTTTGTCACTCATTCAGACTTCAACAATCAGATACAGATTGGATACGCTCCAGACGCGGAAGCCATTCTAGTGCTCATTCAGATTCAACTATCAACTTCCAGTACAGATACACTCAAGACACGAAAGTCATTCTGTCACTTATTCAGATCCCAGTTACAGTTCAGATACAATCTAGACACGGAAGTCATTCTGCTACTCATACAGATCTCAACTTCGGATACAGTCCAGATACGCTCCAGACGCGGTTGCCATTCTGTGACTCATTCTGACTTTTTCCCCAGCCCAGAGATGCTCCAAACACGGATGTCATTTTGTCGCTTATTCAGATTTCAGATTCAGATACAATACAGATACACTCCAGACACGACAGTCATTCTATTATTCATTCAAGAATCAAACACAGTTACAGCTCGGATACGCTCTAGACACGGACGCCATTCCCTTGCTCATACAAATCCAATCTCCAGATACAACTCAGATATGTTCCAGATACGGATACCATTCTGATGTTCATTCTCTTGACTTTCAACAAACATTATTGGATGGAATCTTTAAGCCCATCTCAGACAAGATTTTGTCACCTCTCTAAATGGCATCTTTAAGCCCATTCCCTCAACCACATTTTTACAAGTGCAAATTTACGGGCACTCTAGTGTCCAATCATCTTTTACCTTCGAGTCACGAAAGGCAAAATTCGCCAATCTAACTCTTCAGGTTCAAGAAGATTGAACAGGGGCAGATGTTGTACCCCAAAAATTTCCCTCTCATTTTATCAAGTTTTCCCCTCACAAGACTCTTTGGACTCAAGACCAGATTAGGGTTTGCTCTGCTCAAGACATCTCCTTGCACTGTTGACCTGAATTAGGGTTTGAGTTTGCACAGGGATTTTTGGACTTCCAATGCTCAAAGTGACTTTCATACTTCATGTTGGACTTATAAGATTTCCCATACCAAGTTTCAAGTTTTGAATCAAATTTTTGCCCAGTCAATTGGACAATTGACCTAGAAATCAATTGTATTGGGGAAAAAGTCAACTATGGTCAATTTACAGTCAAACCTCATAATTTTTGATCCACATCAACATTATAGACTCATATGAACCATTTTATCAAGTTTGGACCACAACTCCTCAAGAAATTTGATCAGATCATCAAAAGGGCAAAATGGTCATTTTTAGGGTTTTGACTGCAGAAGGGAAACTTCTGGTTTTTCACCTAGCCAATGGAAAATTGGGTTCAAGCATGGATTCAAGGACTCAAAGTCATCATCTTGACCTAATCACAAGTTTCAAAAGATCTCAAATGCATTGGATTGACAGATGAATTTTTCTGTCAACTGATCAAAAATCAACTGTACACTGAAAAGTCAAACTTTGACTTTTTGGTCAAAATCAAGTGCCAAGGGTCATTTTTCATCAAGATGTGTCAAAACATGAAACTTGTTCACCAAGAAACCTAATTTTGGAAATTAGGGTTTAAGATTGAAAATTTTCATAACTTAGAAATTTTCTAAGTTATAAAAATTTCTTATTTTTTCCCAACTTTGCCCAACATTTTCACCATGATGCAATTAGATTCAAACAAAACCTCCAACATGAAATTTGTAGTCCTCCAAAAAATCTACAACTTTTATTCACAAATTTTTCCCAAAAGATGCTTGATCTCAGGTTATGATTTTGTGAACAAGGGTCCATGAAACTTTTAACTTAGTGAAATTTTGCCCTAGTTTAGGCAGGATTTTGACCTATCTTCATGGAAATTTTTCACATAGTTCCAAGTGGAATCTCAAAATGCATTTCAAAGATGGATTGTAAAGCATTTTACAAGCTTTCCAAAATGTCCAATAACTCTCCAAAATCATTTGTAGTTAGGGAGAATCAAAGGTTTGAAAATGGAAAAATATCACTTTTGGCCAAGGCATTTTACACCATGCTACAAGTTGCAAATTCTGTCCAAACATGTTTGTACTTGTTTACAGGTCCTTAAACCCTTCCACACTAAAAAATTGAATGCAAACACAATGGATTAAGGTTTTTTTCTGATCTTTAGAAGATTACACATTGAATTAATCCATTTTTGGCAAAAAGGCAACAATGTCATTTACATAAAGCACAACTTTTGCATTTTTGTTTCTCTTGAGCATTGGACTTAATCTTTTACAGAAAACTTCATACACAAAGATAGGGAAAAGTATATCAACTATGTGCAGACGCTAAGCTAGATTGTACAAGCCTTTGCATTGTCAAAATCACCTTTTGCTTCAAAACCAAGTCATTGTGCCAAAAGTCCATATCTTTGCAATATGATAAAACCAAAGCTTGTGAACATTTGAACCAACTTAAACACATTATACTAAGCCAAAAACACGAGCTAGCAACTTCTCAAACACCCTTGTACACCAAAAACCCCATTTTCTGCCAAAACAGGGCAGGATCTGCAAATCATAAGCCAAATCACAATCCACTCGTGCGTTTTGCTTGCAACCAGTTCCAACACACTCCATACAACATACCTAAGCTATCCCAACCATTCCTAAGTCACCGTAACTCCATTTACACACTTCACCATTTTCAAATTCTGACTTTGCAGGTTGAGTTCTACAAGCATATTCAAGCTATTTCAAAGCAGGCTAAGCATTGGGGAAGCTCAAAGGAACTTCAAGCAAGCTCACAAGTATCTCAGGCCTCACCCACAACCCCTACATTGTCATACTCAAACTTGACTGAAACAGGTAAAGTTCAAACTTCTATCTCTCTATTTAGGAATCATTAGGCTTAGGTTTGTGAATAAAAAATGTAGTCCTCATTGCCCTTGAGCTGTACATATGCATAGAATTCATTTAAGTTAACTGAGCTGGGAGAATTTGAATGATGAACTTTCTGAAAAAACTAGGTCAAGATTTAGGGCCATATAAATTCTCTCTGGTCTTTGTGAGTTAGATTAAGTTTTTTACATGGTTAGAATCGTGTGATTGAGAGCTATAACTTTCATGTTGCAAGTTTTTATTTTTAAGCAAAAATGCAGGAGATAGAGATTAGAACTATGGCGCGCGTGTTTCAGTCTCAAGGACAGGGATGAAGCTGGACTTTGGGCTGGGCTTGGTTTGTCTTGCTATTTGCACCCCTTAGCTTGCTGTTTACACCCCCTTGGCCCATTTCATTATATTTTTCATATTTTTCATTTCTTTTTTTATTTTCTGACTTTTATTTATTTTCTCCAAATAAAAAATTACCAAAAAATATTTTCTTAATTTTCACATTTTATTTTATTTTATTATTTTTGCATAAGAATAGTTAAAAAAAATAATATATACTTTTATTTTCTTAAATAAGTTTGTAAATAAAGATAAAATACTTACATATTTTTTATTTTATTATTTATACATATAAAATAATATTTTCTCACCCATTTTAATTTTTTAATACTTTTGTATATATTATATTTATTTTCTTGTACATAAATAAATAATTAAATATATATATTTTTCTTAAACCAAAATTAGGGTTTTCACCCTTTTCAAAAATAATCTTTTTATTTTCTTTTTTTTAAGACTTAAATAATTTATTTTACATACATAAAATAAATATAAAAATCATTTTGCATATTTATTTTTATTTGCATATTTAAATATTTGTCAATTTATTATTTGTACATTGAATTCAATTTGGTTGTAATAGTTGAATTAGGGCTTTATTTTCTTGCAAATATCCCCTTATTCAAATTTGTATCCCCCTCCCCATATCAATATTGTAATAGTCGTAGATTTACTTTTACGCACTTTATTGCTTTCAAATATGCCATGATAGAAAGATTAGGGTTTGTATGCAAATAACCAAAATTAAAACAAATAGCTTGACTAATACAAGACAAAAATGCATGAAAAATGACAACACAATGCACACTAGCACCCCTAGGGTTTCATCCACCTGTTGCCTTAAAAATGGCCATGGTATGCATGCTAGGTATCTTGGCAAAACAAAAACAAAACAAAAGATCATAGTCACTCGATGACGCTATCTTGGTTGCCTATACAAAAATGATCTAGTCCCTCAAACAAAAACTTGCTAAAGATACTTAGCACTATTGTTATCATGGCCATACGATGACCCACGCCTGTCCCGTTTAACATCCAAACACAAGGTTGTTTACCAAATGCAATGGTAAAACAACAATGTCAAAGGGTTAAAAATGTGTAGGAAAGATCTTTGAGTAGGTAGGTAGATGCTCCTAGTTACTTGATCAAACTTGCAAACATCCTTGCTATTTTAAAAAAAAAACACAACACAATTTCAAAACATTTCCCAAAAAAAACTTTCAAACATTGAAACATTTTTCAAAAGACAAATACCTTTGTATACATTCAAACAAGAATTATTACAAAGGTTGCCTAGAAAAAGGCCTCTTTTCAAAATATTTTCAAAACCACACACAAAAGCACCATTTCAAACAATTGAAAAGCAAAAGCAAGTGATCTAAAACAAGTAACTAAGAGCCCATGGAAAACCATGGATGAAAAGGGTGCTAGCACCTTCCCTTTTCATAATCTACCCCTCGAACCCAAGAAAACATCTCAAAGGTCTTTCCTGTGCTTTTTGACCTTTCCTTTGGATAAATAAAAATTTCGTGGCGACTCTTGCTAAACCGAAACATTTGTGAACACAAACGCAAAACCTCAAGTAAGTTCTCCCACCGCATCGCACATGATATGTATCAGGCAATGATGTTCTTAAAATAAATGAGATTGTGCTGCATGATGCGTATATGCATGTGTCATGATGTATGGATGTGTAATGTTTTTATGATGTTCTCTAGCTGGGGGAAAATAAATCCCAGATTGCTGCTGGAGAATGAAAGAGTTTTGCTCGTTGAGGATAACGACCGGCGATGATTGGGAGAATAATCCTACTAGAGAATATATTGGCGAGAAAATGACTTTTTGGGGAAGGGATACTCTATCAGAGGATCTGTTGATTTGGAAGAACAACCTCGGCTGGGGATGAACTATCGTTGCTGGCGATAATAAATAATGTTAGGGATTGAGTTTCTGTTTGTGAAAGGAGTGAACTCCGTTGGGGATGATTTTCCAGTTACGACTTCACTGGGGATAGTCTTTCAGACTCTACTGGGGATAATCATCCAGACTCCACTGGGGATAATCTTCTAGTGCTGATGATAGATAAACTATGCTTAGGGAGAATCTTACTGACTCATTCGCGGTTGCGGGCCTCAGCTGGGGAGAGTGGTGTCCTGTTCGAGACCGCTAACATCACTGTCTTTATCTTACTCTGCAGGGAATGAATGTTATTGGGATGCATGCTGAGGATATGACAATGACTTTGCATCGAGAATTTTCTTCCCCTGTATCTGCTGGAGAAGGTGCCTGCGGAGGCTTTGTGGATCGAGTGTTATCCCAACCTATGAGGTGCTTGGTAACTTTCGATCGAAATGATAAGTCTTCTTCTGGTATCCAAATAACGAGATGACGGGACATATTCGTACGCTTTAATCCCTAACTTTTGCCTGGATTGTCTTTTCAGATTTTCAGCCCACCGGGATACCCTTTTTTACCCAAGCCTCCCTTTCGGGTTTTCGACTTGCCGGGTGTACAGATCTTTTTTGTTTTTATCCCTAATTTTTGCCTGAACCCCTTTAGGTTCGCCAGGATGCCTTTATTTTTGCCTAGGCCAATCAACCTAGTGGGTCTTTGTTCATGCGTAGTATTTTCCGACTATGTCCACGCTCTTAGGGAGTAGGGAGTTGTCACTGTCGGTAGTGTTGTATTTCCATACTACCAGAAGATGTTTGTTTGATCATGCAAGATTCGTTGCTGGAATTCATGTCCAATGCCCCCAAGTGATTCAGATGGAGATTTTCCCCTGGTTATTTGGCATCTTTGCGAGATTCCTTGAATCTTGACTTGACTGCCCCAGATGATGGACAATGATCATGCCGTGCCCCTTGGTTGGAAGTGTTTTTCCACTTGAGGCGGTCCTTTTTATTGAGAAGGTTTTTGTTCACTATATATTCGTCATGTGAATTTCTCTGCTGTTAAACAAATAGTCATATGCAAACAATGTTATTTTAAGAATGCAAAGCTTATGTCTATCTTGAAATTTTTGAAAATGCATTTTTCAGTAAAACAGGCAAATTTTGTAAAGTGTGATGTCAACTCAGGATTTACAGCAAGTCCTACAGGAGTCAGGATACCTTTTGTAACAGTATGCTTTTGAACTAACCCATGCTTCAGCTAGGACTTTTAAGGGTTATAATGTGGCATGGTTCACGGTTTAAGAAACAAAGGCTAAAGGCTCAAATTTTATTTGTACCCACCCGTTCTTCGTGATGTTCTTCGATCCTAAACTCAGCTAATTGTGCATTTAGATCTCGTTTGAGTCTTTGCTCTGATATTCCAGTGATGGTTCGGATACTGACAGTTTATTTTGAATAGGCAGTCATTTTTGTTGAGAGTTTGCAGGACCTCTTTCTTTTTTTTATATTTTATTATCCCTGTTTTTTGCCTGAACTGTTTCTTTTTGTGATTACAGTCAGCGGGATGCCCCAATTTTTTTTATTAAGTCTCCTTCATAGGTTTTTACTTAATGGGCTTTTATTTTGAAAGATAATGACTGCCTGTCTTGACGATTATAGGGAACCATCACCGTCTTTTGTTTTGGAAGGACTTCTTTGATGCCATTCATTGTGCACCTGAATTAATTGAGAAAACTACCCTGCCCCAGGTTGTGATTAAGGGTTTTAATTTGTGTGAAAAGAAAAACTCCTACTTCTTTGGCTAAAATGGGTTGACGAGGGATTATCTTCCTTATAAGTCCACTGTTTAGGATTTGAAACAACGCTTATACATTGTCAGCGGGGTCCGTTCAAAAGCATATTGTAGAGATTGTGGTATCATTTTCGTCATCCTCCCTCTAAAGGCTTAGAGTTTTTTAATCGAGAGTTGAACATCACAAAAAGGAAAGAAATTTAAATATAGTGGAAACGAATGGATTGATTCAAAACAGACATATGCAATGCATTGATAAAGTAACAAAGTTTGACATGAACAAATATTCGAACAATCAAAAGAAAATTACAAATTGAAAATTCTAATGAATGAAAGCCTCTCTTGTCAGAACTTGTCACTTCAAATGGTAAGCCTTAGAGGATTGACAGAAACATTCCAGTTGACCATCTTGTGTGAATTCCAAAGCTCCTTCATCAATCAGGCCTTGAATCTTGTACTTCAATTTCCAACAGTCGTCAGTATCATGCCCCGGGCTGTTGGAATGGTATGCACACCTTGCATCAGGATTTTAGTTAGGTGAAGAAGTTTTGGGATTCGAATAAGGTCCTATCAACGTCACCAGATTCAATCTCAACAGGTGTTGTAAAGCTTGAGACAGCGGTATGTTGAGCTCGGTAAACTGCCTCTTGGGCGTATCTGGCTTACTCTGATTAACTCGTTGTTTTTGTTAGACCTGTGAGGTAGTAGCAACTTGGAGAGGTCCATTCTTCACCAAACCAAACCCTTGTCTTCTCGGAGGTTGATCAATAACTTGGCCCCCGACCTCGACTGTTTGCTTCATACTGTTGTATCTGTCTTGATGAAGCTGGTTGATAATGGTTCTCAGCTCTTCTTGTTCCCGGGCTAGACCCTGAATAAGAGCCATCTGCCCCAGCATTTGGGTTCTTATTGCATCTACCTCAGCTTGCAGTTGTTCCAACCGTTCGTCCTTATTGTCTTCAGGACTTTTCTTGACCAAATTCCCAACGAGGAGTGTTTTCAACTCTTCCTGCCCCTTGGATAGGTTTAGGAATATTTCCCTGAACTGAGTTTCTTGAAGATCTTTGTTGTCTTGTTTGAGAGCCATTTCTGAAATAACAGCGAGGGCATGAGAGACCGGTAATGGAAGACCTATTATGCAATGATATGTATGATATGTATGCAATGTTTTCAAGGATCTCGCGGGGTAAACAAGAAACTGTTAGAATTTGATTGCAGCTTGATTGAAGAAACTTCGTGTTGTTAAGAGACCTTCTTTAAGAGTTAAGCTCACCATATCGAGTGGGTCATAGCCACCGACTCAAGTTATCATGTTTTGATCTCTAGATGACATTGGCTAGAGGAAAATAAACCCCCTTTGCCCATTGTTAGACGTTTGATTTACCATAACCTGCATCACAAACCCTTGAGATCCTTGAAATGGTTAAGGAAATGCTTAAGCATTATGTTATGATGTGTATGCTATGCATTTAAGCAAGAATGTGAGGTAATGTAAGTAAGTAAATCCGGCAAGAAACCCAAGTTATTGGGTAAAGACTGCAAACAAAACCTGCAAGGAACTCATGTTGTCAGATAATAAAAATGTGCAAGTAGTTCAAGTTGAAAACACACAAGTCACACAAATAGCCTTAGGTTTAGGCTTGCATGGGGTCTAGGAATTACCCTCTTGAAGTTCAGTTGGTTCAACCTGTCCTAATAATAGTAACCGGGTTCTAGAGGTTCTCAATATCACTGACCATCCTCCATCGGTCATAATTCCAATCACGCAATCTTTTCTTGCGGCTGGAACCATCTCGAGAGTATGGTCTCAGTGAGTGTAGCATATCACTACTTCCTATGGCCAAGTTGGTCAATTATAGGTTCTAAGGTCAGTTGATGCTTAATGACCCATATAGCAGCCCCATACTCTCCTTGTTGCTCCACAAGGGGTATCGGTACCAACTAATGTGCCACATCAACGTAGCTACTGCTTCAACCGTATCGGTCTACACCGTACAGTTCTCTCACAGTCTATTGCTACTTACCTAAAAGGTGTCCCCCAGATCCGGGTTAGGATCTATAGTAACTCCGATACAAAACCCACAAAGATAAAGCAATCAAATCAAACAATAGAAAACATTATGATGAACTAATCCTAAGGTATACCCCACTTATAAAATCCCCAGCAGAGTCGCCAGTTCTGTGATACGGTGGCCAGAACCGGGACCGTATTATTAGGATTTGCTGGTTTTGCGTTTTGCGTTTGTATTCGCAAAATGTCGTGGTAAGCAAGAGTCGTCACCGACTTTTATTTTATCCAACAAGGAAAGAAAAAAAGCACAGAAAAATTCCTTTTTCCAGATATTTCTGAGTACGGGGGGTAGATTATAGAAAGGGAAGGTATTAGCACCTTTTCTATCCGTAGTTATCTACGGGCTCTTAGGTACTTGCTCATCATTTTAAAAATTGCTTCTTTGTGTTTGTGGGATTTGAAAAGTTTTTGTTTTGACTTCGATTTAACTCTTGCTTCTGTTTTCAAGAGTGTAATGAAGTGTTCTTGAAAAACTTTGTTTGTAAAGGAGTGTAAGTGTAAAAAAGTTTGTTTTTTTCAAGTACTTAAGAGCTAACCTACCTACTCGAAAAAAGAATCGTTCTATGTTCGTTTCTTTTAGACAATACTATCCCACTATTAGTGAGTAGGTAGCACCATCGTTGGATTTTTGAGGGTCAATTCGAAAGGGACGTACGGTCACTAAAGCAACGTTTAGGACGTCTTAGTAATAACCCTAATGTCTTAGATCAATTATTCGAGGCAACAATATCTGAGGCAACCTTTCCGAGGCAACTTTGATCTTTGGACAAAAGGACGACCACTAAAGCATCCTATACTCAATGACCGTTTACCGAAGGCAACCAAGTGGGAGTGTACCCTAGGAGTGCGCATGTGCGAGTGATTCAATTTCAAATTTATTTTCTTTGCACATTTTAGGGTTATCTAATTGTTTTAAAGTTTACATACATTCTTGTCATGCAACCCTAATCATACATCTAACAGTTTAATATTTTGCAGAATTTAAAGTGCGGAAATTAAACTACGTTATTACAAGGCTTCAGGTATTTACATAGCCAAAAACAAACCCTTTGAAAATAAAGCGATAAAAGTAAAGACCTAATTAACTATTACAACTTGTAGGCAGTTACAATAATAGGGTAAAAATAATAAAATAAAGCGCGCGATGAAAATTAGAACGAAGGCGAACTAGGGTTTTGACCCTTTCTAACCTAATTAAAAGAAAAATTGTTTTTTGTTGTTTTTAATTATTTTTAAGAAAAGAATTAGGTTTTCTAAATTAAATACAAAAATAGCTAGTGATTAAATTAATTAATGGAAATAATTACATGGCCTATTTTTTGTGTTTTTTGGTTATTTTAAGAAAAATAAAATATAATTAAATTTGGACAAAACCCTAATTTTCTAATTATTTTTAATTATTTACAAAAAGGAATTAAAGTTATCTAATATTAGCAACCTAATTAAATTAATTTAATTTTTGATAAAAAATAAAATCTAAACCTAATTTGTGAAAAGTATTATTTTTTATGATTTTTTAATAAAAGAAAATAATTAATTTGTTAATAAAGTAAATAAATTAAATTAAATTAAATGAATATCAAAAAGAATAGAGAAAGAATTTTGGGCCTGAGCAAAATGGGGGGTGTGAGAAGCAGTTTCATGGCCCAAAAGATGGAGGTCCACGCTTGACTTTTTGGATTCAATGCATTTGCTTTGACCAGGCGTTTGGTGCTCCTCCATTGGTGGCCCTTGGATTTGGCCATCTGGCCATCTGACAGGCTAGATGATGAGGGTGTATGATAGGCCTTGGACTTGTAAGCGCATGAGATTACCTGAAAGAAAAAATCATGAAGCAATTTAGGGGACCTGGGATTCGAACCCAGGTCCAGAAGCGTTTTTCACATACCCTGTAACCAGTTGCGCCACTTGTTTTTGTTGTATATACAATAAACATCAATTATTATATATAAAACAAACGAAATAATAAAATATTTGCGCGAAAATTCAAATGGACGAGTGATGGCTTGCCACGTCTTCCTCTCCCTCCTTGCACCGTTGGTAAAAGTCCCAGACTTTTACCTACGGACGTTTGTCCGTCACTACAGACCTATGTATTCTCAAAATCAATTACAAGCGTGATAAATAAAAACTAAAGCCATAGATGGCTTCGTCTGAACCTGCTGAGTACAGTGGTGGCCCTTTCATGGCCCAATTTTACCTATATGATGAAATCCCAAATCGAGCTATGAAACCCTAACAATGGCACATTCCAATACAAGCCATGAAAATGCAATCAAATATTATAGAAGTCTTGCATATGTCTTAAGGATCAAGAATATATCATTAATTCATGCTATCAATGTCTAAATCATGCAAACCGATTTCAAAAATACATGGATGTCATGGTTGACTTACAGTGGTATTCAGGGCCTGGAAACGCTTGTTCCTGATTGATTTCGCTTTCCTACACTCCCAGGAAGTGATTGGGATAGCTAAATTCCTTGAGGGTGCTTGGAACAATGAATTCGATCCATCACTTTTGTTGTGATTTTTCAAGTTTGGTTCTCCTTGCTGCGCCTCTCTCTCTAGCCTCTTTTGGTTTGCACCTCATCCTTATGTATTGAGGAATGAATTAGGGTTGAAAGAATGATCACAATCTTCTTCCATCAATGCATTTGATTTTGATTTGATTCCTTTGAAAACCATTCCAAAAATAGTCCAAATCTAATATTTTTGTGCACCTCATGCCTTTACACGAATTTGAATACTTGCCAACTGGATTTGAGACCTGAAACAAGTACAAAATCTTGGGTTTTCAATGCTTTAGATTTTTTCATGATTTATTTTGATTAAAATTGATCTAATTCAAATAAAAATCAAGATAAATAAAAATAAGATAATGACAAGTGGAAAAGGCTAGGGCTCGTGGACCATGTTGCCAACTCAAAACAAGTGAAAAAGATTGGGCCCATTTGACAAAAATTGAAGTTTTAGGCATAGTTGACTTTTGACCATTTTGGAAAAAAGGTCAACTTCACCAATGCATAACTTCCTCAATTTTGACTCTTTGAAGGTGTTCTTGGACTTTTTAGAAAGCTTGAGATGTCCTCTAAGCAACCCTTTTGGTACCATCTCAATTTGATATTCCATGATCATGTATGAAGCTTTGACAAAAAACGTGTTTTTGTTGACTTTTCAAAATGACCTATAATGTCCAAATTCATAACTTCTTGTGAGTGCATATTTTGAACTTGGGAGATGAATATGGATTGTATAGAATATCATCCTCTTAAAAATGAGCTTTGTATGGGATATTTCTCATAAAGTATGAGAAAGTTATGCTTGGTCAAAGTTGAGTTGACTTTTCCTGCAAAATCCTAATTTAGCAACTTTTGGTTCTTGATGAATTGTGAGCAATCCTTGATGAATCATGATCAAACCTTTATCAAATTATGAAATATAATTCAAAATGAGTATGTTGACCAAAAATCTTGAAGTTTGACTGTATGTAGGCCACAATTGACTTTTGCCCTAGCACAATCGATTTTCAGGCCTTTGAGAAATTGACTGAGCAAATTTTCTCTGTAGGGCTTGAAACTTGACATGGATGATCTTGAGAACATATTAGGACAATGGTGAGCATTTGGGGTCCCTTGGACTCAAGTATCTTGATGCAACATGAAACCCTAATTTGAGGTAGACTGTCTTAGGAGAGAGCTTGTCTGGTCAACCCTTGGATTTCCTTAGGCAACTTAAAGATCTTTCTTGAAATGTTTTGAGAGATATGGGAGGGCAAAATTTGGGGTACAACGGTAACAATCCAATCAATCTCCTATATTGTGTTGGATCCACACTCTGCTCATCATCACTTTTGGACAGCTGCAACCTCGCTTCAGCAGGTGTATTGGAAGCATTACAATGCTCCATATCACACCTTTTTAAAATCTCAAGAGACTACTTTCTTTGATGCATGAGCAATCCCAATTTTTACTTGTGGAACTTTATGCCAAGAAAGTAAGTCATGATTCCTAGGTCACCCATTTCAAACTCTTCCATAAGTTCATTCTTAAACTTAGAAATACTCAACTCATTGTTTCCTGTGATCAATAGATCATCCACATATAAGCAAAGTATGATCACATCTTTTCTTGCATCTGTCTTCATATAGATACCATGTTCGAAAACATATTTCTTGAAGCCAACGTTAACTAGGAAACCATCAATGCGTTTTTTCAAAGCTCTAGGAGCTTGTTTCAAACCATAAAGCATTTTCTTCAATTTGTAGACCCTTCCCTCTTGATTTGTCACCACAAAACCAGGAGATTGTTCTACATAAACTTCCTCCTCAAGTGGACCATTAAAAAATGTGAATTTCACATCCATTTGATAAATCAACCAATTATTGTTATTCGCAGTACCAATAACCAGCCGTATGGTTTCTATTCTAGCAACTGGTGAAAACACCTCATCAAAGTCTATACTTTCTCTTTGTGAAAATCCCTTCGCAACTAGTTGAACCTTGTGCTTGACAATTTCACCTTTGTGATTTGCCTTCACTTTATATACCCATCTAACTCTAATTGACTTCTTTCATTCTGGTAGATCAACCAAATCCTAAGTACTATTTTTCTCAATCGATTCTAGCTCCTCTTTCATCGCACACACCTACTTTGGATCGCTTAATGGCTCTTCCGTGCTAACGGGCTCAGATTTGGCCATAAGCGAAAAGTGAATGAGACCGTTGTCATCATTGATCTCATTATCATGGAATACTTCATAAACTTGGAGTCTCTGAGGCAAACCTCTTTGGCTAGTTGGTCGTCCACTGTTGTCTTCAACTGGCTGCTGAAATGGACCAACATAATTCTGGAAATTCTGATTTTCATGCTGGAAATTAGTTTCAGGATGTGGGAAATCGATTTCAGCTTCTGCAGAAATAGTCCCAGGAGCCTCAGGGTGCAAAAAATTGTGCTAGAAATCGATTTCCCCATTCTGGAAAATCGATTTCACCACCTTCCATGCTCAGTTTTCTACTGTCAGACAGCTTCAGTTCATCCACGACCACATCTTGACTAATAATTATCTTCTTGCTTCTACATCAAACAATTTATAGCATCCGGTAGGATGATAACTGTTGTATCCCAAAATTTGTCCTCTCATTTTTCAAGATTCCTCCCGTATAAGTGGTTACAAACACATGTTTAAAGAAATAAAGAAAAATGAATTTTTTTTAAAGATGACAAGTTGTTACTTTGATTGGTCGAAGGAAAAGGAAAATGAAGATGATAATGTGCCCTTCGATTGGGTCGAAGAAGAGCAAGTCGGCTTCGATTCTCAATTTGATTAGACACTAGCTACCTTCGAAGCAATCTGCTTCGATTCTCAATTCAATTAGACACTGCCTTCCTTCGACCTACATGTTTCAAATGGTTAAAAGAGTCCCTCCGAGCACTCTTTGAATCCACAAGCTTCGATGGGGCAGTGTGTTTGCTTCTATCCACAAGCTTCGATGGGGCATTGTGTTTGCTTCGATCCACAAGCTTTGATGGGACAGTGCGCCTACTTTGATTGGATGTTTGATGCTTTCATGCATGTGTTGACTGGACAAATATTTCCCCCCATGCTTGCTTTGATTCACAAGTTGATGACTAGTTGCATACAAGCCTTCGTTTGAGCCATAACTTCTTGCGCGCAAGAGGCTCCCGCCATGCTCGCATGCACAAGGCAAAAAGACTCCTTTTGGCATCCTTCAAATTCCCAAACATTTTCTCTATAAATAAAGAAACCATTTACAAAGAAAGTGGCCAGATTTTTGCTAGAGAGGAAAATCATAAAAATACTCAAGCACTCAAACTCTCCAATATTCTCAAACTCTCCAATATTTTCAAACTCTCCAACATTCTCAAACCTTCAAAACTCTAAGACTTTTTTCACAAAAAAATACCAGTAGTGTACCGTTCGATTCACTTCCCCTAAACTGTAGTATAACACCACCTTCAATTCACTCCCCCAAACTGCAGTATAACAAAACCTTTGATTCCCTCATAAATACCAACCTTTCGATTCAAGCAGAGAAGTGGTCCCAGTAGCTCAAGGAAGGTTCCAACAAAGTTTGGTCCACCACCAAGGAAGTCATATACAGCTCCTTCGATTGACACTTCAAGAGGTAAGTTCCTCTAAACTTGGAACTTTCTATTTAAAACATCATTTGTACATATAAATAAAAGAGAAAGTGTAGATATCACATCTAGGAAATTGACCATGCTTTAGCTTTCGATTATCACTGCAATGTACATTTAGTCTTTGGATTTTGGTGCCAAATAAATTTGTGTTAACCACTGGGCCTGTAGCTTTCGAAGGTTTTTTTTGTTAGGTTTGTATCCAAACTTTAGGCAGGTTGTGTGTATCCTTCGATTGGCTGAACAGGGGAGCCTTTCGAATCTCAACTGGGAAGAGTTTAATTCATGCAATCAAAGGGGATGACTAGGCACTTTAAACATTCAGAAACAAGTTTACCTTATACCCAATTGAAGCTGCCTCATGAACAAATGAAACAGACCACCCTAGTGGTATCAACAGTGCGTGCGAAAAGTATTTCTGTATAGGGACCTGAGTTCAAACCTTGGCTGGACCAAAAACAGTTTTTGCCTTTCTATTTGTGTTCTTTGTATTTTTTTAACAAGCTTCAAACCTTTTTTCAACCAATCAAAACAACTCCTTTTGAGTTGATTTTTTACACACTATTTATTTACAAGTTTTATTCCATGAATATATAAAAATATTACAAAAAATATTTAATTTTCATAATTACGTTAATTAAACAAAACCTTTCATATAAATAAAAGTCAAAATAAAGTTCATCTTCTTTTCATTCTAGTTTTGTACATTTATTCATATTCGATATGGTTGTAATAGATAATTAGAATTTTATTTCTTGCAACCCCATTTGTACATTTGCATCCCTATCCCTAAGTGATGTAATAGCGTAGTAAATTTACTTTCCGCAATTTATCGCTTTCATATAAATGCTAGTAATTATGGTGTGTATGGAGAGATTAAAACCAATGCTTAGAAAACCTTAAATTCAAGACAAAAATGCATGCAATCAAACACACTTGTACACATGCACCCATAGGGTTAACTCCACTTGTCGCCTTACGAAAAATGGTCATGTTATGCACGTGATATGTCTTAGCAAAAACAATCAAAATACGAGATCATGGTCCCTCGATGACGCTTCGAATGTTTCCTTACAAATGATCTTAGTCCCTCAAGAGAAATGCTAAGATATTTCACAACATTGCTATCACGACTATACGATGACCCACACTTGTCCCTTTACATCCAAAGATAAGGCTTCTTACCAAACCAATGGTAAGATAGCAATATCCAAAGGAGGAGAAGAACAAAAGACTTTTGAGTAGGTAGAAACGTTCTTATTTGCTTGCTCATTTTCAAAATAAACCTCTTTTCAAACACACAAACACTTTCCACGAAATATTTTCAAAAGTCTAACACTTTGTATACATTCTTATAGAGACGAGAATCATTACAAAGTTAGCCTAAACGAAGGCTCTTTTAAAAAACACTTTCAAAAACCCGCCACAATGCACATTTTCAAACAAAATCAATGATCTAGCAAGCAACTAAGAGCCCATAGATAACTATGGATGAAAAGGGTGCTAACACATTCCCTTTTCATAATCTACCCCCCGAACTCAAGAAAATAATCTCAAAGGTCTTTCCTGTTCTTTTCACCCTTTCCTTATTGGATAAAAGAAAAGTCGGTGGAGACTCTTGCTATCCGTAACAATTGAGATCAAACGCAAAACATCATAAGTCAGTTCTTCCACCATGTTACAGATCTGGAGACTCTACTGGGGAATGTCTTAAAAGTGGGGCTACCTTAGGGCTAGATCACCTTTACTTGCTTTTATTTGTTTGACTTGTTTGCTTTACATTTTGGTTCCTTGTTTGGGTTTGTTTTGATCCTCTACCCGGATCTGGGGCACCTTTTTAGGTAAGTAGCAATAGATTGTGGAAATTGTACAGCATAGACTGATATGGTTGAAGCAATGGCTACATTAGTGTGATACATTTGTTGGTACCGATATCCCTTGTGTTGAATCGAGGAGAATACGGGGCCGCTGAGCGGAATGATGAAGCACTAACTTACCTTAGAACCTTAGTTGAACAACTTGTCCATTAGGAAGTAGTGAGATAGACGGTTTTGGTGGAAAGCTAAAAATTGGTTGATACTCGATACTACATTCATTGAGATTGTACTTTTAGGATATCTCGGCCGTAAGAAAATATTGATTGTGCTGAGACAATGCCTAAAAGAAAGGTCAGTGATATTGAGATCCCCTAGAACTCGGTTACTATTACTAGGACAGGTTGGGCCAACTAAACTTCAAGAGGGTACTTACCTACCAACTCCATGCAAGCCTAAACCTAAGGACTTGTCTGCTTTATGTGTACATAACAACTTGCTTACTTGTACATAACATCATAAACATCATAATCATTATCACTAACCATTTCAAGGATTTAGGAAGTTATCTTTGTTTTTTGTTTTGTAGGCCATGAATCCCTTCCAAAGGAATACCATCAGAATCAGCTTCGTGAAAGCACACCCTTAACTCCAAAAATTAGCATCAAGGGTGCCTGAAGACTCTCCTTTCACCAAGAAATATGGTCGACTCCTCAATTTGGCTACCTCCAATTTCCAAGAAGAGATGATGTGCGTGCTCTTCCAATTATTTGATCCCATGCATCATTGCTTCACCTTCTCTGACTATCAGTTGGTTCCAACACTAAAAGAATTCTCTCTACTATTAGGAGTGTCTGTGCTTGAACAAGCATCATTCACCGGTTTAGAAGGGATTCTAAAACCTGAAGTCATTGCCGAAGCCATGCATCTGAAGAGAGCCGACATTATAGAAAATTGGGAGACAAGAAGTGGATTTAAAGGGTTCCTAGCCAAGTTATTATTGGAGAAGGCTCGTTCATTCTGGGAAGATATGGATTTTCAAGCCTTTGAAGATATCCTGGCCCTTCTCATCTATGGTTTGGTTCTCTTTCCCAACTCGGACCAATTCATAGATGTGAATGCCATTAAAGTCTTAAGTGGTTTACTTTGCACCTACCTTGATCAACATTGAAGAACAAGCAAGGATTGACATGGTCTCAAAGGATGATTTCCCTCACCCACTCTGATATTCATTGGTGTTCTCGATCCTTGGGAGATACTTCTATTATTGACCGTTGTGGGGAGTTCCCTAATGTCCCTCTGCTTGACATTGGGGGAGGTATCACTTACAACCCTTGCTTAGCTTTACGACATTTTAGGTATGCCCGAAGAGATGGTCCTCATGATATGCTCATCCAAGGAGTGGTGTTCGACTACGAGAGCAACGATCAAGGCTACCGTCAGAGGTTTGTACAAGCTTGGATGATGGTAAACAAAGTGGATAGTGAGACGCTGGGACACAAGAATTATATTCCCCTTGAACCTTACCTTAGGTGGGTAGGAGATCATGCTCAGAAGCTCATGATGCCTTACCCCCTCCATCGTACCTGTTATCGTAGCCTGTTGCTGAAGAAGAAGTCCCGTATACTGTCCTCTATCCCAACATGCCTACTTATCTTGAAGACTTGCAAAAGGGTTGGATTCAGTTAAAGGAAGAGTGAGACACCTTCGAAGCTCAATTCTACGCAAACGAGAAAAAGGTTTTGGAGCTTACAAAGCAGCTACAAGAAGAACAGAGCTTGAACGCCTACCTAGCACCAAAGAGGATGCGTTCAACCTTTTTGTCTTAGGAATTTATTTTGTAAGCCTAAGAGGCACGTTGTAACCATTTTGAACTGATTAATGCAATTTGACGTTTGTTCATTCTTTGTCTAGACAAATTTAAATTTTATAAATTATTGAAATCATTTACATGCATATTTTTCATGCATCATAGCATAACATGTTTTCCACGACAAGTTTCCTTATCTTTTTTATGTTTATTTCAGTGGGGTGGATATCGAGAAAATAGTGAAGGACCTACAAGCACAAAACTCCCAGTTTCAAGAGACTCTGCTGACCCTGGCCAAGGGGCAACAAGACTTGATGATGTTACTGGCATCCAAAAAGAAACCAAAGAGGAAAGGCCTAGTCAACATGGGTAAAAGATTCAGAGAGTCGATCCGCCAGATAACGATAGTTGAAGATTCTTCTGAGGAAGACGAAAATCAAATTGGAGAAGCAAGGAATACCCAGGCTGGGTGTGTCAATGATCGAGTGTCCGATGATGAAGACTATTTTTATGAGAAGTATCCTCCTGTCAATGAAAAGTGCAAGCAACTAGAGGATAGACTGAAGGTCGTTGATATTCAAGCCATTCCTAGTTTGGCTTTTGATGATTTGGGTTTAATATCTGGGGTTGTCATTCCCCATAAATTTAAGATACTAGTCTTTGTTAAATATGACATAGTTTCTTGCCCAAAGCTTCATCTGAAGTCTTACGTGCGCAAAATACAACCGCACACCACCAACAAGAAACTCTGGGTCCACTTCTTTCAAGAAAGCTTAGCTGGGACTCAACTAGAGTGGTTTTACCAATTGGAGGGTTCCTGTATCCATACATGGGAGGACTTGGCCATTGCTTTCTACCACCAATACCAATACAATGCCGACCTGGCGCCGACTAGAGTTCAACTACAATACACGATGATGGGTAAAAACGAAGGGTTCAAAGAGTACGCCCAAAAGTGGAGGGATCTTGCCAGTAGGGTCCAACCACCATTAACTGATAGGGAACATATTGACATGTTTATGGACATGTTATCTGGTCCATTCTTCAACTTATTGGTTGGGTGTTCTTCGTCCGGTTTCATCGAGCTGATCCTGACCAGTGAAAGGGTCGAAAGTGGTATTAAAAGTAGGAAAATCCCCATGGCATCTGCTTCCACCTCCAATCCCGTAAAGAAACCCTTCACTGGGAAGAAAGAAATGAATGTTGTGTATGGGGAAAGGGCCCATACCAAGAAGGATAACCGTCAGTCCGTTAATGCTGTTCTAATTTCCAACCCTGCTCCTGTTCAAAGACAATCTTCCAATCATCAACAATTTGAGGCTCCACGAAGACAACTCACAAGGATAGACATGTCGCTATCCCAAGCCTTATAACACCCGTTAAAGGCTAACTTGGTGACGCTGCATGATCCTCCGGCAATTCCGAACACCTCCTCACCTAAATACAATCCGAATACCAAGTGTGCATATCATTCAAATAGCCCCGGGGAGGAGATCGATCAATGTTGGGCACTGAAGAGTAAAATTCAAGACTTAATAGACAACAAGACCATCGAATTTGATCCACCTACAATTCCCAATGTGATAATGACACCAATGCCAAACCATGGCAAAGGTGTCAATGCAATTGAAGACACTATTTTTGTTTCCTCCATAGAAGACTTAACCACTCCGTTAACCATTCTAAAAAAGAATCTGGTGAAAGCCAGGTGTGATGTTGCTTTTTCTGAGGCTGTTTGGTGGTCCTCCTTATACAGTTTTGGTGTATTCTTTTGTATTGGTTTTTTTTCTTTTTATCCACTGTGTTCAGCTTTTGTATATGTTTTCTTTCTATCTCCTAAGCCTAAAACCTAAGCCTGCTCTTCTATCTCTCTTCTTCTTTCTCTCTCAGTACAGTTTATATATTAAAATATGCTTATGCTGTACTTCTTTTTGCTGAAAGGGCCACTTTATTTTGGGAAATGATGAAAAGAAAATGTTTTGCTTGCTTAACAAATTTCCTCTGCATATTTGTCCCTTCTTGACAGCTTTTGTACTTTGTATCTTTTGATATCTTTGCCAAATCTTCTTTTCTTTGACAGCTTGGGTAGCCTTTTTGGCATTTTGACAGCAAGTTGTACTTTTGAATTTTTAGTTTGATTTGAACTGTGCAGTTTGTTTGAGACTTGAACTATGCAATGTGTTGACAAACTTTGCATTCATGATTAGCAAATAAAATTCTTCCCTCTTTGTGAACCGGGAGAAATCCCGTGATTTGCAGAGAGGGTTAACTGATCCCAATCAGTGGCCCTTAATGATGAACTGTCTGTCATTATTTATTTATCTGCTTTTTGACTTTTCTCTTTTTCTCTTGCAGATGAATAATTGAATGGAGGGGAGCAAAGGATAGCAGATGAAGAATTGAAGAATAGAAGACTTAGAAAAATAGGATAGTTTCATTTTTTTATTTAAATTTAAATTAATGTAAAATCATTGTTTGTAGATAAATTGTAAACAATAATTGTACAAATAATTTAAGAATAAATAAAAGTTTTCACTATCCAATTAATTCTATTTCCTCTTTTATTGTTTATTTATTATTTAAAATTCTTTGAATTAAAGTAATTGAAAAATAAATTCCAATCACTTAACCTCAGAATAATAAATAATTTAAACAATGCTTTAGCAATTTACTCAGTTAAACCTAACCTTTCCAATATCCAAAGTAAAGCAAAAGTTAACCAAAACAACTGATCAGGCGCATTCCCTTTTCATTGGTTTTTACCAAGCAGTGTAAATCCAAACTGCATATATCTTTTGACTGGCTCAAACAAACAAATATGAATTCAAACCAAATGCATTCTTTTTACTGATTAAGTCAAACAATGCGAATCCAACCCAAATCTCGGAATAACTCGCAAAGTGCTGTAGAATTTAAATCCTTCTGAGAACGTGCCCAAAAAACCCTCATTCCTGATTAAATTCCAAAGAGCGTTCGCCTGATCAAAGTTGAGCCAAAATCAACCAAAACCCTAAGCCAACTGTGTGAAACAATCCAGGGTCCTGAAAAATCAATAAAACCCTAATTTTGCTTGGCTGACGAAAAAAGTCCATTTGTCCGATTCTTGAGCGAGTTTGAAAAATCAGGAAACGCCTGAAGTTGCGATCTCTTGTGGAAAAATGCGAGGGCAAATTTTGGGGTACAACAGTTGCCCCTGTTCAATCTTCTTGGACCTGAAGAGTGAGATTGGCAAGTTTGCCTTTCGTGACTTGAAGGTAAAAGAAGATTGGACACTAAAGTACCCAGAAAATTTGTACTTGGCGATGTGATGGTAGAGGTGAATGGGTTTAAAGATTCCATTTGGTGATGGGCTTAAAGATGCCATCTGGTGCGATAGAATCTTGTCGGGGGATGGGCTTAGAGATGCCATCTGATAATGGGCTTAAAGATGCCATTTGGCGACTGTTGGTAGGAGGATGGGCTTATAGATGCCATCTGGACATGTTGAACTGTATGTCAATGGTGAGTGGACAAGTATCAGAAAGGCACCCATGTTTTGGAACATCTCTGAATTGGGGGTCCGAATAAGCAATAGATTGACATCCATGTCTGGAGAATCCGTAAACTATTTTCAGGAGTTGAGATTGAATAAGCAATAGAGCCACATCCGTTATTGGGAAGCGTCCGTAAACTGTTTTCAAAAGTTGGCATCTGAACAAGTTGGTAGATTAACATCCGTTGTTGGGAAGAATCTGTAAACTGTTTTCAGAAGTCTTGAGAAGAATCTGAACAAGTGATAGGTCAACATCCGTTACTTGGAGAACCCGTGAACTGTTTTCAGAAGTCTTGAAGTTGAAGAGGAACCGGGGTAGGGTTTCCTGATGATGCGTCTGAATGGATCTGGAATAAGTATCAGAATGTCGCCGTGTCCGGGTCACATCTGAACTATTTCTGGATGAATCTCGGGAGATGGTCTTTGTCTGTCGACTGATCTTACCTGAAAAAGTAAAGGGTTAGTTGTATGCAATGTCATGATGCAATGTATGTGACATCAATGTTTATGACATGAATGTGATGAATGCGCATGTAAGCTAGTGAGATATCTTGCTGAGGATAAATGAATCCTGGACGGCTGAAGATAAAGGAATCTTGACTGCTGCCCGGAAAATAATCCCTTGGCTGTTGCTGGGGAAGAGAATTTCTGATGACCTCTACTGGGGAGTTTCAATCTAATTGACTCATGCTGGGGAGGTAAGACTGAGAATCTTCAGCTCGGTGGGAAGTAACTCTGGCGACTTCACTGGGGATAATGAAACTTGACTCTGAGTGGAGTTAGCTTCTGGAAGGTTCTCTGGCTGGGGATTGCGAGAGTCCTCTGATTGCCGCAGGTGAAGGCTTGGAATCTGAACAAGCGATAGATTGACATCCGTTACTGGAGAATTCAGAACGTTGAGAAGTGTCTGAACAAGTGATAGGTTAACATCCGTTACTGGAGAACCCGTGAACTGTTTTCAGAACGTCTTGAAGTTGAATAAGCAATAGAGCAACATCCGTTGTTGGGAAGCGTCCGTAAACTGTTTTCAAAAAATTGCATCTGAACAAGCTCATAGATTAACATTCGTTGTTGGGAAGAATCCATAAACTGTTTTCATAAGTCTTGAGAAGAAACTGAACAAGCGATAGGTTAACATCCATTACTTGGAGAACCCGTAAACTGTTTTCAGAAATCTTGGGATTGAATAAGCAATAGAGCAGTATCCGTTGTTGGGAAGCGTCCGTAAACTGTTTTCAATGGTTGCATCTGAACAAGCTGATAGATTAACATCCGTTGTTGGGAAGAATCCATAAACTGTTTTCAGAAGTCTTGAGAAGAATGTGAACAAGTGATAGGTTAACATCCGTTACTTGGAGAACCCGTGAACTATTTTCAGAAATCTTGAGATTGAATAAGCAATAGAGCAGCGTCCGTTGTTGGGAAGCGTCCGTAAACTGTTTTTTCAAAAGTTGCATCTGAACAAGTCGGTAGATTAACATCCGTTGTTGGGAAGAATCCATAAATTGTTTTCAGAAGTCTTGAGAAGAATCTGAACAAGTGATAGGTCAACATCCGTTACTTGGAGAACCCGTGAACTGTTTTCAGAAATCTTGAGGAGGAATCGGTGTAGGGCTTCCTGATGATGAGCTCGTGTAAAGCTGCATCGGTTTTTTTGAACACTTTTGACATTCGAATGCCCCAAGTGGTGATGAAGGAGTCTTGAATCAGATTACTCTACATATTGAGAGATTTCTTGAAATCTTGACTGGACTGCCCCAAGTTAATTGAACTTTGAAAGATCTATTGAAACTCGACTGGACTGCCCCAGGTCGGTGACATGTCATGCCCCCTGCTGATAGGAGATTTGCAATGGAAGTGGTATCCTCTTGAAGTGATTTTCACTTACTGAGAGAGTTTTCGTTCCTCTGAACATTCGCTGTATGAATTTCTTCGCTGTCAAACAAAAAGCCAAATACAGACAGTGATATTCAAGCAATGCAAAGTTTATGTTTGTCTCGAAGTTTTGAAAAATGCGTTTTTAGCAGAAAACTTTTTATAAGACAGATCAACACAAGATTTAGAGCAAAGCCCTACAGGAGTCAGGATACCTTTTGTAACAGTATGCTTTCGAACTAACCCATGCTTCAATTAGGACTTTTGAAGGGTTGTAACGTGGCTTGGTTCACGGTTTAAGAAACAAAGGATAAAGGCTCAAAATATATTTGTACCCACCCGCTCTTCGTGATGTCCTTCATACCTAAGCTCAGTTAATTGTGCGTCCCACTCTGTTTTGAGTTTGGAACGACCTTTGGGCGATGGTTCACCAGTTTGAATTTGGGGAGACAGTCATCATCTCCTTTTTCTTTTTCAACATTTTTCATGTTGTTGAGGATTTTGTAATGACCTCACTATTTTGATTTTGATTTGTTATCCCTAACTTTTGCCTGACTGTTACCGTTTTCCGGGATTACTGTCAGCGGGATGCCCCAGCTTTCTTAAGCCCCCTTTATAGGTTTTGGCTCAGTGGGCTTTTTCTCTTTTTGAGAGATTGACTGTCTATGTGATAAGGAACCACCCCTGTCTTTTGATTCCAAAGGAATGCTTTCTTTTTTGACATCGTTCGTTGTATTACGAACTGAGAGTTTGCGACTTCAATGCGCATCTTCTTTTGAATTAACTGAGGTACTACCCTGCCTTGGGTTTATATCAAAGGTTTTGATTGTTTAGAACAGAAAACTCCTACTTCTTTGGCTCGAAGGGGTTGACTAGGGATTAACTTCCTTATAACTCCACTGTTTGGGAATTGAAAGAAATGTCTGTACATCATCAGCAAGGTCTGTTCAAAAGCATACTGTATAAGATCATGGTATTGTTTCGTCATCCTCCCTCTAAAGGCTTGCAGCTTTTTATCAAGAGTCAGATGTCATAAAGAAAAGCATAAGAGTAGTGAAACGAATGGATGAATTCAAGACAAACATATGCAATGCATTAATGAAAACAGAGTTTAACATCAACAGATAATTGTTTGACAGCAAAAGAAATTACAACTTTGAAAATTCAAAAAGAAGCAAAAGTCTTTCAGCTTGAGCTTCGTCACTTCAAGTGGAGAACCCTTTAACGGAAGATTTTCATCTCGCCGTCTGGCATGAATTCCAGCACTCCAATGTCGATCAGGTCTTGAATCTTGTTCTTCAAGGCCCAACAGTCGTTGGTGTCGTGTCCCGGGCTGTAGGAGTGGTAAACACAAAATGCGTCGGGATGATAGTGAGGAGAGGAGATATTGGGCTTCTGAGGAGGGTCCTTTAAGGTAAGCAAGTTGACCTCCAACAGGCGCTTCAGTATGAAAAATGATGGTATTTCAGTCTCCGTAAACTGTCTTCCCGACGTTTCTTGCTTACGCCGATTACCCCTTTGACGCCGGCGAGGTTGTTGATGGGCTTGTGACCCTGAAGCAAGTAAAGGAGCTTTCCCTTTGTCTTCTTGAATGGATGGAGGTTGAGCGGTAACTTGCTCTTCAACCTCAGCTACTTGCCCCAGTTGGTTGTTTGGAAGCAGTTGGCGGACGAGAACTCTGAGTTCCTTTTGTCTTTGAGATAGGTCTTGGATGAGAGCCATCTGGCCCACTAACTGCCCCATCACTTGGATCTTAAATGTTGTCAGATCAAACTACAGTGCTTCCAACTGGTCACTCTTGGCATTGTTGGAATTCTCCAAGCCCTTTGTGAGGAGAGCTTTCATCTCTTCTTGCCCCAGAGACAAGTTCAAGAACATCTCCTGCAGCTGAGCAGTCTGGTCTTGGATGTCTTTGACAGACCTTTCTAGAGCCATCTCTTGCTGAAATAAACAACAGGAGAGTAAGGAAACCTGAAAAAGGAGAGACTATCAAAATGCAATGTATGATATGTGAATGCATGCTTTCAAGGATCTCTTGGGGTAAACACAAGAAAATGTTAGAGGTTGAACTTTGATCTTGGATTGGAGAACTTTGCGCCGGTGGACGTCCTTCCACTAGAATCAAGCTCACCATGTCGAGTGGGTCATAGCCACTGATTCAAGTTGTTGTATTTGATCTTTGACTGGAGAACTTTGTATCGGTGGATGTCTTTCCACGAGAATCAAGCTCACCATGTCGAGTGGGTCATAGCCACTGATTCAAGTTGTTGTATTTGATCTTTGACTGGAGAACTTTGTATCGGTGGATGTCTTTCCACGAGAATCAAGCTCACCATGTCGAGTGGGTCATAGCCACTGATTCAAGTTGTTGCACTTGAACTTTGGTTGGCATTGGTTAGAGGAGAAACCTCTTGCCCCATTGGTAGACGTCTGGTTCAACGTAACCCTGCATCAAAAGAACCCTCGAGATCCCTGAAATGGTTATTGAAAATGCTATAGTATGATGTCATGATGTTATGTACATGGATGCACAAGCAAGTGAGTGTGTATACAGGCAAACATATTCACACAAAGCAAACAAGTCCTTAGGTTTAGGCTTGCATGGGGTTTAGGTAAGTACCCTCTTGAAGTTAGTTGGCTCATCCTGTCCTAAAATAGAAACTGGGTTCTAAGGAGCTCAATATCATTGGATTGTTTTATGTGTTCATTGTTTCGGTTTAGCCACTTACTGGCGACCAAAATATTCCAAGAAAACAACCCTCAAATGAGTGTAGTATCGAGTATCTACCAACTTCGGACTGCACCAAAGTCGGTCATCTCACTACCCCTAAAAAGGCTAAGATGGTCAATTAAGGTTCTAAGAGTTCGTTAGTGCTTCACGACATCACTCAGCGGTCCCGTACTCTCCTTGACTACTCAAGGGTTACCAGTACTCACAAATATGTCACACTAACATAGCTTACTGCTTCAACCGTATCGGTATACCCCGCACAGTTCCCTCACAGTTTTTTGCTATTTACCTAAGAAGGTGCCCCAAATCCGGGTGTAGGATTTACAACAAACCCAAACGAGAACCCAAAAGATAAAGCAATCAAGTCAATCAAAGCAAGAAAGTAAAGGTGATCTAAACCCTAAGGTAACCCCACTTTTAAGTTTCTCCCCAGCAGAGTCGCCAGTTCTGTGATGTTGCTTTTTCTGAGGTTGTTTGGTGGTCCTCCTTATACAGTTTTGGTGTATTCTTTTGTATTGGTTTTTTTTTCTTTTTATCCACTGTGTTCAGCTTTTGTATATGTTTTCTTTCTATCTCCTAAGCCTAAAACCTAAGCATGCTCTTCTATCTCTCTTCTTCTTTCTCTCTCAGTACAGTTTATATATTAAAATATGCTTATGCTGTACTTCTTTTTGCTGAAAGGGCCACTTTATTTTGGGAAATGATGAAAAGAAAATGTTTTGCTTGCTTAACAAATTTCCTCTGCATATTTGTCCCTTCTTGACAGCTTTTGTACTTTGTATCTTTTGATATCTTTGCCAAATCTTCTTTTCTTTGACAGCTTGGGTAGCCTTTTTGGCATTTTGACAGCAAGTTGTACTTTTGAATTTTTAGTTTGATTTGAACTGTGCAGTTTGTTTGAGACTTGAACTATGCAATGTGTTGACAAACTTTGCATTCATGATTAGCAAATAAAATTCTTCCCTCTTTGTGAACCGGGAGAAATCCCGTGATTTGCAGAGAGGGTTAACTGATCCCAATCAGTGGCCCTTAATGATGAACTGTCTGTCATTATTTATTTATCTGCTTTTTGACTTTTCTCTTTTTCTCTTGCAGATGAATAATTGAATGGAGGGGAGCAAAGGATAGCAGATGAAGAATTGAAGAATAGAAGACTTAGAAAAATAGGATAGTTTCATTTTTTTATTTAAATTTAAATTAATGTAAAATCATTGTTTGTAGATAAATTGTAAACAATAATTGTACAAATAATTTAAGAATAAATAAAAGTTTTCACTATCCAATTAATTCTATTTCCTCTTTTATTGTTTATTTATTATTTAAAATTCTTTGAATTAAAGTAATTGAAAAATAAATTCCAATCACTTAACCTTAGAATAATAAATAATTTAAACAATGCTTTAGCAATTTACTCAGTTAAACCTAACCTTTCCAATATCCAAAGTAAAGCAAAAGTTAACCAAAACAACTGATCAGGCGCATTCCCTTTTCATTGGTTTTTACCAAGCAGTGTAAATCCAAACTGCATATATCTTTTGACTGGCTCAAACAAACAAATATGAATTCAAACCAAATGCATTCTTTTTACTGATTAAGTCAAACAATGCGAATCCAACCCAAATCTCGGAATAACTCGCAAAGTGCTGTAGAATTTAAATCCTTCTGAGAACGTGCCCAAAAATCCCTCATTCCTGATTAAATTCCAAAGAGCGTTCGCCTGATCAAAGTTGAGCCAAAATCAACCAAAACCCTAAGCCAACTGTGTGAAACAATCCAGGGTCCTGAAAAATCAATAAAACCCTAATTTTGCTTGGCTAACGAAAAAAGTCTGTTTATCCGATTCTTGAGCCAGTTTGAAAAATCAGGAAATGCCTGAAGCTGCGATCTCTTGTGGAAAAATGCGAGGGCAAATTTTGGGGTACAACACCAGGGTTTTCCCTGGCTCTTTAAAGGACTGTGATTGCTGCGCCACACAAATTAATGGATGCAAATGGCTGAAGGAAGGCGTTCAACGCCTGATGAATAGTCATGAGATCCTATTTGAGAAAACTCTGTTCGCCAAAATTTTGACCAATAAGATTGAAGACCTCTCCATCATAACAATTTCAAACAAGCGTCTTAGGATCTCCTCAAAGGGTCCTATCAGTATTTCGAATGAACCGACCGTTGCTCCTCTGATAATTACTTCCCCTGAGCCAATTCCGTACTCTTCCAATAAAGCAGTACCGTGGAACTATGGTGCTGAAGTGTTTTACCATGGAATAAAGCAAGATGCTTGGATTGAAGAAAGCAAGGCTGATGACATCGGTAATATTACTGGATCTAGTAAGGTGACCAGAACTGGGAGAATCTTTTTGCCCAATATTTCACCCCCAACTGCTACAACGACACTTGTCCGCATCACCATTGCTAAGCCCGGTGTTGGAATTAAGGTAAAGAGAAAGTAGTTGATCCTGTTGAGACAGAGACACATGTGAAAGATGATGCTCCTGAGGAACATTCTGCTCAAGAAATGGATGAGATCTTGAAAATTATAAAGAGGAGTATTTTCAAGATAGTGGAGCATCTGGGGAAAACCCCTTTCCAAGATCTCCATGTTATCTTTGCTACTTTGTTTCGATGCTCATGCCCAAGCATTAATCAAATTCTTGAAGAAGGCTCATGTCCCTCATGAGACCACAACTGACTAGTTTGAAAATTATGTGGCAAGCTTGACGGCCGACAACGGTTTGGGGTTTTCAGATTTTGACCTGACACCACTTGGAAGAAACCATAACAAAGCTCTACATGTTTCTGTAGAATGTAAGGGGACTACCCTAGCACATATTCTGGTTGACACTGGCTCTTCTTTAAACGTGCTACCCAAGGGCGCTTTGGACCAGTTAGACTGTGAAGGACTAGTGTTAAAGCCGAGTGATATCATTATGAGGGCTTTCGATGAGTCCAAAAGGACAGTTCATGGAGAGGTGGATCTCCCGATCAAAGTGTGCTCACAAATTTTCAACTCTACTTTCTACATCATGGACATCCGTCATGCTTAGTCCTGTTTGTTGGGTCGCCTTTGGATTCATAGAGCAGGGGCAGTAACATCTACGCTTCATCAAAAGCTAAAGTACCCAGTCAAGGGAAGGATCGTCACTGTTTGTGGTGAGGAGGAGTTCATGGTAAGCCACCTCAATTCTTTCAAATATGTGGAGATGGATGGCGAATTTATAAAAACCCCGTGTCAGGCTTTTAAAGTTGTTCCACATATGGTTGCTACTGCCAAAATTTCCTCCGACATGCCCAAAGCTGATAAGGTTGTACCAAGGATGGTTTCATTTAAGGATGCTCGTGCCATGGTCGAAGATGGGAGCTGTGATACATGGGGACAACTCCCCGAGATCCCATTCAAAGCAGACAAATGTGGATTGGGTTTCACTATCAAGGCTCAGAAGGAAGTAAGGCGCGCTCGTTCAGGAATGCCCCCTCTCCGTATTGGTAATTGTGATCGGTGGATCTGGAACTGACTGTTTAACGCTGGTTCGCGAAATGTCGCGGAAGCAAGAGTCGCCACCGTCTTTTATTTTCTCCAACATGGACAGGACAAAAGCACAGCAAAATTCCTTATGAGATAGTTTCTCGGTTCGGGAGGTAGATTTATAGAAAGGGAAGGTGTTAGCACCCTTTCTATCCATGGTTATCCATGGGCTCTTAGATACTTGCTCATTTGTGTTTTCAAAATGTTTGTTTGCTTTTCAATCGTGAGTGAGTTTGAAAAAAGTTTCGTTTAAAGATTTCAGATCGACTCTTGTATCAGTCCTCAAGAGTGTTTGAAAAATTGTTTTGAAAGCTTTTTGAAAAGTGTCGGTGTGAAAAGAGTTTTGATTTGTTTTTTTAGAGCAAGTATCTATGAGTCATCTACCTACCCTAAGGAATTAGGCTGTATAAATGTCCTTAAGGTAGTGCCATCCCATCATTGAGAGGTGGGTAGCACCACCGTTGGAGGTGTTCGGGTCAATTCGAGTGTAGGGACAGTGTGGTCACCGGAGCAACAGTAGGACACCTTAGAAGCTACCCTTATGCCATTGATCCTTTTTAATTCCGAGGCAACCGTTTCGAGGCAACTGGATCATGTCATAGACATAAGGACTTACTAAAACGTCCTATACTCGACGACCACGTTTCGAGGGCAAGGCAACAGTGAGGCGTACCCTAAGAGTGGTGTGTGAATTTGTGTGTTATTTTCATGTTTAGCAATTATCTTTGATCATGACATGGTGAGCTACGCATTGTTTTTAATTAGCCATACATTCTTTCATGCAATTAGAATTTAAAAGTGCGGAAATTTAAATGCAGAAAGATAAATCCTACGCTATTACAAGGCGCGGGTCTATACATCGCCAAATTACAAAGACCCGTTTTTGATAAAGATGCGGAAAGTAAAGACGGAAAGATAAACCTAATTACTATTACATCTGAGAAACAGTTACATAATGATCGAAAGAAATAATGCGTGAAAAGAATTAAAATTAGGACGTCTGAGGGTTTTGACCCTTTGCATGAAATTAAATTAAATTAAAGTCCAATTAATTATTTAATTAAAGAAAAGAAAGTGTTTTAGTGTTTTTTTTTTGTATTTATGAAAAATAAAGAACAAGAATTAAAAGGAAACCCTAAATCTAGATTATTTTAGTTATTAATGAAAATATTAAAGTTAACCTAATTTACTAGTTAATTAATTTATTTACATGTTTATTTACAAAATTAATGATAATTTATAATAATGATAAATAATGATGATTAATAATTTATTTAAGAAAAAGATGAAAATGTCAAAAAAACCTAATTCTAGATACTTTTTACTTATTAAGAAAAAGATTAAAGTTTAAAAACCTAAATTAAACTAAGTTAATTGTTAGAGTTTATTTACAAAAAATAGGTTAGTGATGAAATTAATAATAATTAAATATATTTGTATTTTTGATTTTTCTGTTTTTATTATAGAAAATTATTTTATGGTGAAAAAAACAATTAAAACAATTAAAAAAAGAATTAGAAAAGAAAAGAAAATAAAATTAAAAAGGATGCAAACCAAGGGGGGTTTCAGGCCCAAGGGGAGGTTTTTTTGAAGTATTCTGGCCCATTAGACAAAAAGCCTTGTTTGACTTTCTGGCATCACGTGCGTGTTCATTGACTCCTGATTACCGACGTCTGCATTCTTTGGCCATTGGATTGGGTTTCATGGCCATTTGTGTTCTGGCTGTTGGCCATTTGTGTTCTGGCCTCAATGTTCCTTAATCTTCTCAGGATGTCTGTCTCGCCATGTATTGGTGTCATGCATAAGTTGTTCTTTTGGCCATTTGGCTTTTGGCTTTTGGCTTTTGGCTTTTGGCCATTTGGCTTTTGGCTTTTGGCCATTTGGCTTTTGGCTTTTGGCCATTTGGCTTTTGGCCTCAATGTTCCTTAATGAACCTGCATGGGATCCTGTCTAAATCTGCAGTGTTGAATCTCATGAACACATTAAATAAAATCATAAAATGCAAATAAAGTCAATATATGAAGAAATTTAATGTTTAGGCACAATATGGCATGTATGAATGATTATACCCTTTTGATCATGGAGATCAAATCAATCTTACCCTTACTGGAAAAGTAGTGACATGAATGCTTTTATGCCCTTTTGATCATGGAGATCAAGCCAGCCTTACCCTTACTGAAGAAGTAGTGAGGTGTTGGTTTGTAACTGTGATGGCTTGTTTGTAGTGAGAGAGAGATTTGTAATAAGGATTTCAAGGTTTTAGGGTTCTTGAAAGAATTTGATATTCTAACAGTGTTGTGGCAAGGTTTTTTTCTCCCTTTTTCTCCTCCCTGGTTTGTGTGAAAAGAAGGTGATTATATAATGGAAATTAGGATAAAGAAAATGGGCTTTGAATGTGCAATTGGGCCTCCAATGTTCACTTGAGTTCGTCACTTTCCAGACTAAATCGCAGGGACTTAAGTGCAATTTTTGAAGTTGAAATGTGCAAACAAAATGTAGCCGACATTGTGAACTAACTCCTATACGAAAATCGGATCAATCGGATAAACGGTGAATTAGTTATGAATTTTTGAAGTTTCAGCTTAGACAAACTTATTTTGGGCTCCTGTGTCGACTCTAACACGTTCTTCAATAAAAAACTGGTATTGATCGGTGCATAATTTGGTCTCGACTTTTGAAGCAAAGTTATAGATCTATGAGTCAATGACCTTGTGTAAAAATATGAGTCCAATCCGATAAAAATTGACCGAGTTATGAATTTTCGAAGTTTCGGCCCAGATGAAATAATATTCAGCATTCAGGATTTTCGGCGTGTCACACACTCTGAGCAAAAAATGAAGGCCTTTTGAACACCGTTCGAACTCGATACCTCATGTAAAAATGTAGCCAACTCAATTTTTGAAATTTTGGCGCCGGAACCAGCTCGATACGATGAAAATCAACCAAGTTATGATTTTCTGAACATGACGCAAATAAACTTCTATCACAAATTTTCTGTGCGAAAATACTTGATAAATCCACATTTTTGAAGACCTTCTGATCAAAATTGGCTTCCAGCCGTGAGAGATGAAAACGTAGATAATGTCAAGACGGAATTTTGGCCACCAGAACGGGTTCAAAACGAGCCACGATCTTCAAGTTATGAATTTTTTAGCGCATAAAAACTGCACTTTCAGCACACTTTTTCACCATATTTCTTCGAGAAAACTCACACAGTCGGATACCTTCTTTAAAGAACTGACTCTTGAGCCGAACCTGAATTTGAGCATAAGTTAGGACATTAAGGAGAACTTGAGGTCATTTGGATGTAAGGACCTTGATGCAACACAAAACCCTAATTTTGACTTGACTGCCTTAGGAGGTGATTTGACTGTGCAACCTTTGAGAAATCTTGAGGAATATGGGAGGGCAAATTTTGGGGTACAACAGTTGCCCCTGTTCAATCTTCTTAAACCTGAGGATGTAGATTGGCTTGCGTGCCTTTCGTGATCCGAAGGTGGAAGATGATTGAACACTAGAGTGCCCAGAAATTTGCACTCACATAATAGAGTGTCAGCAGCGTGATATAGGGAATGGGCTTATAGATGTCATTTAGAGGAATGATGGATAGGAGGATGGGCTTATAGATGCCATCTGGAGATGTGATAGAACCTTGTCGGGAATGGGCTTATAGACGCCATTTGGAGACTGTTGGTATGTGGATGGGCTTATAGATGCCATCTAGGTGTCGATCGCGTAAGAGTTTCCTTAGCGAGAACCTGCGTACCTGAAAAAGAAAGATAATTACCTGGCCTGTTACAGGAGTTGATCTTCAAACTCTTTATGTAGATGTGCCCTGGCTGGATACAGGAATCGAATCTTTAAACTCTTCAGACGTGCCCTGGCAAGATACAGGAATCGAGTCCGGAGAATACAGTCGTCAACAGATACACCCTGGCAAGATACAGGAATCAGATCTTCGAACTCTTCAGATGTGCCCTGGCAGGATACAGGAATCGAGTCTGGAATTCAGAAAGGTTGGTGAGTTGTCTCTACTGACAGGTTATTTCCATGGACGGGTGGTCTCTAACGACGAGTGTCTATAACGACGAGTGTCTATAACGACGAGTGTCTATAACGACGAGTGTCTATAACGACGAGTGTCTATAAGGACGAGTGTCTATAACGACGAGTGTCTATAACGACGAGTGTCTATAACGACGAGTGTCTATAACGACGAGTGTCTATAACGACGAGTGTCTATAACGACGAGTGTCTATGACGACGAGTGTCTATAACGACGAGTGTCTATGACGACGAGTGTCTATAACGACGAGTGTCTATGACGACGAGTGTCTATGACGACGAGTGTCTATAACGACGAGTGTCTATGACGACGAGTGTCTATGACGACGAGTGTCTATAAGGACGAGTGTCTATAACGACGAGTGTCTATAACGACGAGTGTCTATGACGACGAGTGTCTATAACGACGAGTGTCTATAACGACGAGTGTCTATAACGACGAGTGTCTATAACGACGAGTGTCTATAAAGACGAGTGTCTATAACGACGAGTGTCTATGACGACAAGTGTCTATAACGACGAGTGTCTATAACGACGAGTGTCTATGACGACGAGTGTCTATGACGACGAGTGTCTATGACGACGAGTGCCTATGACGACGAGTGTCTATGACGACGAGTGTCTATGACGACGAGTATCTATGACGACGAGTGTCTATAACGACGAGTGTCTATAACGACGAGTGTCTATAACGACGAGTGTCTATAACGACGAGTGTCTATAACGACGAGTGTCTATAACAGCGAGTGTCTATAATGACGGGTTTTCATTAGAAAGATATTTAAGAATTGATTTAACTGGATTTGTCTTCTTTGTCGGGATTTGCATCAGAAAAACCCTTGGGATTTAACTGTACTTGTCTTTTTTGACTGGATCGGTCTCTTTTGACTGTATTTGTCTACTTTGACATAACTGATCATTTAACTGCATCCTTCCTGAAAGGTAAAGGTCAGTCACATGCCATGCCTGATATGGATCAAGCAATGATGTTCTCGTCATAAATGAGATTGTATGATATGATGCGTATATGCATGCGTCACGGTGAATGATAATGTGATGTTTATGAATATATTTTCGTCTAGGAAAGTAAATCCTTGACGGATGCCGGGAGCTTGTTGAATCCTGGGCTGATGTTGCAAGAATACCGGTAGGAGAAGATGACTCTGTTGGGGAATAATCTTGGCAAATAAATTACTCTGCAGGGAGTGAACTCTGTGGGGAAAGAGAGGTACTTCGCTAAGGTTTGATGATAACTCCGCTGGGGATACCATTGTTGAGCTTTGTTGAGGGAATTGATGAACTCCGCTGGGGGATAGGAAGACTTCGCCGAGGACGATCTTTCCGTGACAATTGGCTGAGGATAACCCAGTTATATCCTGGTGGGGAAATAACCTTTGAATAAGGCCGGGAGACGCATTCGTGCTCTATAGGGGATAAGCTTCCAGAATCTACTAGGGATAAGCTTCCTGCTGGGGAGGTGGATTCCACTTTCTTGGGGAAACTTTTGGACTGGACTCTCTTGGGGAAATAAGGTATCTTGATTGTTCTTCAGCCGACCCTATCTTAGTACCTTGGTGGACAGAGTAACTAGATCGCTTAGATAACTCATTACTGCCCCTGTTTCTGATGTTAGAAGATACCTGTGGAGGTGCTTGCCGGCTGCCGATTGACAAATCTTCTGGTAGGCAAGTGACGGGATGACGGGACATAGTCGTACGCTTTGATCCCTAATTTTTGCCTGGACCGCCCTTTCTGGTTTTCAGTCCACCGGGATACCCATTTTTGCCCAAGCCGCCTTTTCAGGTTTTCGACTTGCCGGGTGTACAGATTTTTTCATTTCGTCCCTTATTTTTGCCCGAACCCTTTTGGTTCGCCGGGAAGCCCTTATTTTTGCCTAGGTGTGTCAACCTAGCGGGTCTTTGATTATGCGTAGTATTTTTTTGACTATATCCACGCTCTCAGAGTATAGGGAGTTGCCCCTGTCAGTAGCATTGTGTTGCCGTACCACCAGAAGATCTTCGTTTGATCGTCCAATGCCCCAAGTGATCTAGATGGAGATTTTCCCCAAGCTATTTGGCATTTGAGATATTCTCTGAATCTTGACTTAACTGCCCCAGATGACGGACAATGATCATGTCGTGCCCTTTGATTGGAGGTGCTTTTGTTCATTAGGCATTCGTCGTGCGAATTTCTATGCTGTTCAAACAAAAAGTCATATGCAAACAAAGTTATGTTAAAAATGCAAAGCTTATGTCTGTCTTGAAGTTTTTGAAAAATGCATTTTTCAGTAAAACCAGCAAATTTTGTAAAATGTGATGTCAACTCAATATTTTATAGCAAGCCTTAAGGAGTCAGGATACCTTTGGTAACAGTATGCTTTCGAACTAACCCATGCTTCAGCTAGGACTTTTAAGGGTTGTAGCGTGGCCTGGTTCACGGTTTAAGAAACAAAGGATAAAGGCTCAAATTATTTGTACCCACCCGCTCTCCGTGATGTTCTTCAAACCTAAACTCAGCTAATCGTGCGTTAGACCTTGTTGAGTCTTTGCTTTGATATTCCAGTGATGGTTCAGATGTTGACAATTTATTTTGAATAGGCAGTCATTTTTTGTCGAGGGTTTGTAAGACCTCTTTCTTTTTTTATTTTGTTATCCCTGTTTTTTGCCTGAACTGTTTCTTTTTGTATTTACAGTCAGCAGGATGCCCCAGTTTTGTAAGTCACCTTCATAGGTTTTGACTTATTGGGCTTTAGTTTTTTTTTTTTTTTTTTGATAATGACTGCCTGTCTTTATGATTATTCTGAACCATCACTGTCTTTTGTTTTGTAAGGACCTCTTTGGTGCCATTTGTTATGCACTTGGATCAACTGAGAGAACTACCCTGCCCCAGGTTATGATTAAGGGTTTTAAATTTCGAAAAGAAAAACTCCTACTTCTTTGGCTCAGAGGGGTTGACGAGGGATTATCTTCCTTATAACTCCAGCGTTTAGGAATTGAAACAATGCCTGTACCTCATCAGCAGGGTCTGTTCAAAAGCATACTGTAAAGATCGTGGTATCGTTTTCGTCATCCTCCCTCAAGAGGCTTAGAATTTTCAATCAAGAGTTTGATCATCACAAAAATATGAAAACAGTTGGCATATAGTGAATACGAAATAATTACTTCAAAACAGACATGTGTAATGCATTAATGAAATAACCAAGTTTGACATGAAATAAAATGTTTGAATAACCAAAGAAAATTACAATCTGAACATTCAAATGAACAAAAGTTTCCAATCCTAGCCATGTTTGGGCAGGGGAGCAGTGGTCACATTGGGAGCCTCTGGAGAGTCGAGCTGGACTTCCATTGCATCAATCAGATCCTGAACCTTGTTTCTCAAAGTCCAACAATCATCTGTAGCATGCCCTGGGCTGTCAGAATGATAAGCGCAGCGAACGTTGGGGTTATACCTTGAAGGCGTCCTGTTGGGATTCTTTGGAGGGTCCATGAGAGTTACCAACTTGGTTTCCAGCAACTGTGGCAATATCTGTGACAAGGTCATGCCGAGGGGAGTGAATTGCCTTTTGGGTCTCTCTTCCCTTTGCTGATTGTGACGCTGAGGAGCGTCGGCCGGTTTTGCAATAACCACCACGTTGACCCCTTGGCGGTGTTCGGACCTATTCTGCCCTCTTGAGCCATAGACAGCACTAGATTCTCTCTTGGATGGTTTCTTCTCAGTGTTCGAGGAGTCACCATTCTGTATTTCCCCCGACTTGATGCCAGCTTCTATTCTTTCCCCGGTCAAGATCAGATCTGTAAACCCAGCAGCAGAATTCCCAATCAGGTGGTTGAAGAATGGACCAGACAGGGTCCCCAAGAACATGTCGATGAGCTCGCGGTCAGTCAGAGGTGGTTGTACCCTTCCAGCAAGGTCCCTCCATTTTTGAGCATATTCTTTGAAGCCTTCGCCTGTACCCATAGACATCCCCTGAAGCTGAGTACGCGTGGGAGCGAGGTCGGCATTATACTGGTATTTCTTGTAGAACGCAGTGGCCAAGTCCTCCCAGCTGCGGATGTTGGCTCCATTCAGTTGATAGAACCAGTCGAGTTGAGTTCCGGCCAGACTATCCTGAAAGAAGTGAATCCATAAATTCTTGCCAGCCGTGTAGGGCTGGATCCTCCTTGTGTAAGACCTGAGATGCAGCTTAGGACAGGATGCCCCGTCGTACTTTGCAAAGGCAGGTGCCTTGAATTTGTGCGGGATTACTACCCCAGAAGACAGACCTAGATCCTCGAAGTCCAGGCCGGGCACTTTTTGTATCTCCATGGCACTTAGCCGGTCTTCCAACTGTTTATACCTGTCCTCACCTGGAGGGTACTGCTCATCATTGTAATCGGTCTCGTTGTCGGAGACCACTGGACTAGGAACCTCCCTTTCTTGGGGACTGTCTTTCCCAACAGATGGGGTAGTCTGCTCAACTTCATTTCGTGATCCATTCCCAGATTTGCGTCTAGGGTTGAACATCACCGTCCTCTTCTTCTTCTTTTTCAAAAGCAGGGTCTTCAGATCTTGTTGCCCCCGAGCTAGACTCATGATCAACTCTTGGAACTGGGCGTTCTGAGCCTGGAGGGCCTTGATGGATTGCTCAGTAGATGATTCAGGATTCATGACGATCGGCTGAAATAAACAGCGAAGAAGGTAAGCAACTTGTAAAAGGGATACCTGTAATGCAATGATGTGCATATATGCATGCAATGTTTTCAAGGATCTCGCGGGGTAAACAAGAAAAATTGTTAGAATTGGAATCCGATAGCTTGATTGAAGGAACTTCATGTTGTTGAGAGTCCTTCTTCAAGGGTCAAGGCTCACCATATGTAGTGGGTCATAGCCCCTGACAACCTTGGCTAGAGGAAAATAAATCCCCTTTTCCCCTTGCTAGACATTTTGTTCATCATGACCTGCATCACAAGCCCTTGAGATCCTTGAAACGGGTTAGTCTTTATGCAGGATGCATGCAATGGTATGATGTTATGCTATGCATGGGGTAATGTAGGTAAACCCTGTTATGAGTCCAGATTAAGGACTGTAAACAAAACCTGCAAGAAACTCAAGTGTCAGATAACAAGTATGCAAGTAGTCAAGTTTGAAAGCACACAAGTCACACAAAGAGCCCTTAGAGTTTAGGCCAGCATGGAGTTTGGGTATTACCCTCTTTCAGTTTGTTGGTTAAGACCTATCCTATCAGAAGTAACCGGGTTCTAGAGGATCCCAATATCACTGACTACCCTCAATCGGTCATAACTCCAGCATCGCAATCTTTTCTTGCGGCCAGAACCATCGCGAGAGTTTAGCCTCAATGGGTGTAGCATACTGCTACTGTTCTATTGGCCAAGTTGGGTCATTTAAGGTTCTAAGGTCAGTTGGTGCTTAATGACTCCTCAGAAGACCCATATTCTCCTCGTTGCGACACAAGGGATATCGGTACAGACAAAGGTGCCACACCAACGTAGCCACTGCTTCACCCGTGTCGGTCTACGCCGGACAGGTCCCTCACAGATTATGCTACCTAACAGGGTATCCCCAGATCCGGGTTAGGATCTATGTAACTCCGATGCAGCCCACAATAATAAAGCAAACAAGCATAACAATTGAAAATACAAGTGATCTTAGTCCTAAGGTACACCTCACTTTATCAATTTCCCCAGCAGAGTCGCCAGTTCTGTGATCGGTGGATCTGGAACTGACTGTTTAACGTTGGTTCGCGAAATGTCGCGGAAGCAAGAGTCGCCACCGTCTTTTATTTTCTCCAACATGGACAGGACAAAAGCACATCAAAATTCCTTATGAGATAGTTTATCGGTTCGGGAGGTAGATTTATAGAAAGGGAAGGTGTTAGCACCCTTTCTATCCATGGTTATCTATGGGCTCTTAGATACTTGCTCATTTGTGTTTTCAAAATGTTTGTTTGCTTTTCAATCGTGAGTGAGTTTGAAAAAAGTTTCGTTTAAAGATTTCAGATCGACTCTTGTATCAGTCCTCAAGAGTGTTTGAAAAATTGTTTTGAAAGCTTTTTGAAAAGTGTCGGTGTGAAAAGAGTTTTGATTTGTTTTTTTAGAGCAAGTATCTATGAGTCATCTACCTACCCTAAGGAATTAGGCTGTATAAATGTCCTTAAGGTAGTGCCATCCCATCATTGAGAGGTGGGTAGCACCACCGTTGGAGGTGTTCGGGTCAATTCGAGTGTAGGGACAGTGTGGTCACCGGAGCAACAGTAGGACACCTTAGAAGCTACCCTTATGCCATTGATCCTTTTTAATTCCGAGGCAACTGGATCATGTCATGGACATAAGGACTTACTAAAACGTCCTATACTCGACGACCACGTTTCGAGGGCAAGGCAACAGTGAGGCGTACCCTAAGAGTGGTGTGTGAATTTGTGTGTTATTTTCATGTTTAGCAATTATCTTTGATCATGACATGGTGAGCTACGCATTGTTTTTAATTAGCCATACATTCTTTCATGCAATTAGAATTTAAAAGTGCGGAAATTTAAATGCAGAAAGATAAATCCTACGCTATTACAAGGCGCGGGTCTATACATCGCCAAATTACAAAGACCCGTTTTTGATAAAGATGCGGAAAGTAAAGACGGAAAGATAAACCTAATTACTATTACATCTGAGAAACAGTTACATAATGATCGAAAGAAATAATGCGTGAAAAGAATTAAAATTAGGACGTCCGAGGGTTTTGACCCTTTGCATGAAATTAAATTAAATTAAAGTCCAATTAATTATTTAATTAAAGAAAAGAAAGTGTTTTAGTGTTTTTTTTGTATTTATGAAAAATAAAGAACAAGAATTAAAAGGAAACCCTAAATCTAGATTATTTTAGTTATTAATGAAAATATTAAAGTTAACCTAATTTACTAGTTAATTAATTTATTTACATGTTTATTTATAAAATTAATGATAATTTATAATAATGATAAATAATGATGATTAATAATTTATTTAAGAAAAAGATGAAAATGTCAAAAAAACCTAATTCTAGATACTTTTTACTTATTAAGAAAAAGATTAAAGTTTAAAAACCTAAATTAAACTAAGTTAATTGTTAGAGTTTATTTACAAAAAATAGGTTAGTGATGAAATTAATAATAATTAAATATATTTGTATTTTTGATTTTTCTGTTTTTATTATAGAAAATTATTTTATGGTGAAAAAAACAATTAAAACAATTTAAAAAAGAATTAGAAAAGAAAAGAAAATAAAATTAAAAAGGATGCAAACCAAGGGGGGTTTCAGGCCCAAGGGGAGGTTTTTTTGAAGTATTCTGGCCCATTAGACAAAAAGCCTTGTTTGACTTTCTGGCATCACGTGCATGTTCATTGACTCTTGAGTACCGTGGTCTGCATTCTTTGGCCATTGGATTGGGTTTCATGGCCATTTGTGTTCTGGCTGTTGGCCATTTGTGTTCTGGCCTCAACGTTCCTTAATCTTCTCAGGATGTCTGTCTCGCCATGTATTGGTGTCATGCATAAGTTGTTCTTTTGGCCATTTGGCTTTTGGCTTTTGGCTTTTGGCTTTTGGCCATTTGGCTTTTGGCCATTTGGCTTTTAGCCTCAACGTTCCTTAATGAACCTGCATGGGATCCTGTCTAAATCTGCAGTGTTGAATCTCATGAACACATTAAATAAAATCATAAAATGCAAATAAAGTCAATATATGAAGAAATTTAATGTTTAGGCACAATATGGCATGTATGAATGATTATACCCTTTTGATCATGGAGATCAAATCAATCTTACCCTTACTGGAAAAGTAGTGACATGAATGCTTTTATGCCCTTTTGATCATGGAGATCAAGCCAGCCTTACCCTTACTGAAGAAGTAGTGAGGTGTTGGTTTGTAACTGTGATGGCTTGTTTGTAGTGAGAGAGGGATTTGTAATAAGGATTTCAAGGTTTTAGGGTTTTTGAAAGAATTTGATATTCTAACAGTGTTGTGACAAGGTTTTTTTCTCTCTTTTTCTCCTCCCTGGTTTGTGTGAAAAGAAGGTGATTATATAATGGAAATTAGGGTAAAGAAAATGGGCTTTGAATATGCAATTGGGCCTCCAATGTTCACTTGAGTTCGTCACTTTCCAGGCTAAATCGTAGGGACTTAAGTGCAATTTTTGAAGTTGAAATGTGAAAACAAAATGTAGCCGACATCGAGAACTAACTCTTGTCCGAAAATCGGCTCAATCGGATAAAAGGTGAATTAGTTATGAATTTTTGAAGTTTCAGCTCAGACAAACTTATTTTGGGCTCCAGTGTCGACTCTGACACGTTCTTCAATAAAAAACTGGTATTGATCGGTGCATAATTTGGTCTCAACTTTTGAAGAAAAGTTGTAGATCTATGAGTCAATGACCTTGTGTAAAAATATGAGTCCAATCCGATAAAAATTGACCGAGTTATGAATTTTCGAAGTTTCGGCCCAGATGAAATAATATTCAGCATTCAGGATTTTCGGCGTGTCACACACTTTGAGCAAAAAATGAAGGCCTTTTGAACACCGTTCGAACTCGATACCTCCTGTGAAAATGTATCCAATTCAATTTGTGAAATTTTGGCGCCGGAACCAGCTCGATACGATGAAAATCGACCAAGTTATGATTTTCTGAACATGACGCAAATAAACTTCTGTCACAAATTTTCTGTGCGAAAATACTTGATAAATCCACATTTTTGAAGACCTTCTGATCAAAATTGGCTTCCAGCCGTGAGAGATGAAAATGTAGATAATGTCAAGACGGAATTTTGGCCACCCAAACGGGTTCAAAACGAGCCACGATCTTCAAGTTATGAATTTTTTAGCGCATAAAAACTGCACTTTCAGCACACTTTTTCACCATATTTCTTCGAGAAAACTCACACAGTCAGATACCTTCTTTAAAGAATTGACTCTTGAGCCGAACCTGAATTTGAGCATAAGTTAGGACATTAAGGAGAACTTGAGGTCATTTGGATGTAAGGACCTTGATGCAACACAAAACCCTAATTTTGACTTGACTGCCTTAGGAGGTGATTTGACTGTGCAACCTTTGAGAAATCTTGAGGAATATGGGATGGCAAATTTTGGGGTACAACAGTAATCATGAAGTAAAAGTTGTGGAGGATTCTGATGATGAATGTGCCTTCGAAGAGTGGATATACCTTACTACGACAGAGCTCAACAATTGGCGCGCAAAGGACTTCGTTCCCATCTCCTTCATTGAGGAGTACTTACTTATTTGTTGCTTTCTATCAATTCAAGAACCTTTTATCTGTAATATTAAACAATGACTTTTAAGCCATATGCCTTGCCCGGGGCACTATGCTCCATTTGTTAAGGGTTTATTTATGTTCATTTTATCATATGATCATTCAATATAAACCATTGGATTTTTGCATTCAAATTTTTGTGTCCATTGTCTTTCTTTTTCTTTAAATACCCCTTTCAAATAGCCATGTATCTTACATGCGCGCGCACATACACACACACACACACACACACACACACATACACACACACACACACACACACACACACACACTTGCAGGTCCTCGTCCATTCCGAATCTCATTACCGATGACTCTACTATTGCCAACTATGATTTTGAGCATCCAATTAACCAAGCCAAAGACGAAGGCAAAGACGATTGTGAAATACCGAGAGAACTATCCAGACTTCTAATGCAAGAGGAAAAATCTATTCAACCGCATGAAGAATCAGTTAAAGTTATCAACCTGCGTACCGAGATAGACAAGAAAGAGGTCAAGATCGGTGCCAACCTAGGAAGCAATGTCAAAAGAAAATTGGTTCAAATGTTACATGACTACGTGGAAGTGTTTTCTTGGTCGTATGAAGATATTCCAGGGTTAGATACCGATATTGTAGTTCATCGTCTGCCAACAAAGGAAGATTGTCCTCCTGTCAAGCAAAAAGTTCGTCGCATGCGGCCTGACATGTCTGAGAAAATAAAAACTGAAGTGATGAAACAATTTGATGTAGGATTCCTAGTTGTGACATCTTATCCTCAATGGGTTGCGAACATGGTTCCAGTGCCAAAGAAAGATAGAAAAGTTTGTATGTGAATAGATTACAAGGATCTGAATAGGGCAAGCCCCAAGGATGACTTCCCTCTACCTCATATTGATGTTTTGGTCGATAACACCGCTCAACATAAAGTCTTCTCTTTCATGGATGGTTTCTCCGTCTATAATCAAATTAAGATGGCTCCCAAAGAAATGGAGAAGACCATCTTTGTCACGTAATAGGGCACCTTTTGTTATAAGGTCATGCCATTCGGATTGAAGAATGCAGGGGCAACATATCAAAGGGTTATGGTAGCTTTGTTCATGATATGATCCATCATGAAATAGAGGTATATGTGGATGATATGATTGCAAGGTCATAAACTAAAGAAGAGCACCTCAACCACATATACAAGCTATTTGAGAGGCTGAAAAAGTACAAGCTGAGGTTGAACCCTAATAAGTGCACATTCGGAGTAAGATCTGGAAAACTTCTAGGTTTTGTTGTCAGTGGTAAAGGCATCAAAGTTGATCCTGCAAAGGTAAAAGCCATTCAAGAAATGCCAGTCCTCCATTATGAAAAGGAGTTTAGAGGATTCTTGGGTCGTCTTAACTACATCGCCCGCTTTATATCTCACTTAACTGCTACTTGTGAGCCAATCTGCAAACTCTTGAAGAAAGATCAAGTAGTCAGATGGAATGATGAATGCCATGCTGACTTCAACAAAGTCAAAGAATATCTACAAGAACCTCCTATCCTCATGCCTCCAGTTGAAGGAAGACCCGTGATCATGTACTTGACTATGCTAGAAAATTCTATGGGGTGTGTGTTGGGCCAACATGACGAGTTTGGCCGAAAAGAGCATGCAATATACTACCTGAGCAAAAAGTTTACCGACTGTGAAACCAGATATTCACTACTCGAGAAAACTTGTTGCACTCTAGAATGGGCTGCTCTCCGGCTAAGACAGTATATGTTGACTCACACCACTCTATTTATTTCTAAGATGGACCCTATCAAGTACATCTTCGAGAAACCCGCTCTTTCCGGACGGATAGCTAGATGGAAAATGATATTGACTGAGTATGATATCCAATATACAACACAAAAGGCCATCAAAGTAAGTGTATTGGTAGATCATTTAGCCCATCAAGCTATTGATGATTATCAGTCTATGAACTTTGACTTCTCGGATAAGAATATCATGTTAGTAACCGACTATGCAAAACCTGGACCGTATGACGGACCTGAATAAGGATTTCGATGGACTATGGTCTTTGATGGGGCTTCCAAAGCTTTGGGTAGCAGAATTGGTGTTGTGATAGTTTCTCTTCAGGGTTGCCACACCCCTTTCACTGCTAGACTATGCTTCGATTGTACAAATAACATGGCTGAATATGAGGCATGCATTTTGGGTCAAAAGGCTGCCATTGATTTAAGGATCAAACATTTGAATGTATTCGGAGACTCTGATTTGGTGATTATCCAAGTAAAGGGAGATTGGGACACTAAGCATCCTAATCTTATTCCTTACAAGGAGCTTGTGCTATCTCTAATTCCGTACTTCGAAGAAATCACCTTTGAACACTTCCCTAGAGAAGAAAATCAGTTAGCCGATGCTTTGGCCATAATGTCTTCTATGTTCAAGGTCAAATGGGACAATGGAGCTCCTATGATTACAATTGAGAGATTTGACGAACCTGCGCACTACTATGAGCTTGACACTGACGCCGAGAAGCCATGGTACCATGAGGTGAAGAGATATCTTGAAGCACAAGAATATCCCAAAGGAGCTTCCATCAATGATAAAAAGTTCTTACGAAGATTCTCATCCAAATTCTTCCTAAGCAATGGAATCCTGTACAAATGCAACCATGATTCTACTCTACTTCGATGTGTGGGAAAGAAGGAGGCGGAGGAAATTATAGAAGACATGCATGATGGTCTCTCTGGGACTCACTTTAGCGAACACACTATGGCCAAGAAAATCCTGAGAGCCTATTACAACAAGATGACTCCATATATGGAAAATGAAAAGCTTCTCATACATTTATTTCAAGATAGCCTTAGTGGAGCATACCTCGAGTGGTATACTCGGCTTGAAAGGAAACACATCCGAACTTGGAAGGAATTAGATGAAGCATTTTTTAACCAGTACAATTATAATAGTAATATGGCTCCTACCAGAATTCAACTTCAGGGTTTGACTCAGAGGGCTGATGAATCATTCAAAGAATATGCACAAAGATGGAGAGAATTAGCTTCTAAAGTTCAATCTCCTCTTTTAGAGAAAGAGCTTGTGAATATGTTCATAGATACCTTGCAAGGTCCCTATCTGATGATTGGATCTACTGCTTTTAAGTTTTCAGACTTGGTTGTCGCCGGAGAACGAATTGAGCATGGTCTTAAGAGTGGTAAGATCTAGGATATTGCTACTACTTTTGAATTCCCAGATTAGGATGATGAGGAAACCAGTGTAGTTTTTAAGGACAAAGAGAAAGCCCCTGCTTATCCTCCATTTAAGATTACTTGTAAGGTGACGAAAGCTACTCCTAGCTAGGATGAGCTACAAATTTGTGCTGTAACTGTTAGCCAACCATCAATTCAACTTGTTCAGTATACACCGCAGCCACAAACCTATCGACAGAGACATAAGAAAAAGGGTAGGCAGAGGGACAAGAAGCCAAAAAGAGTGTTCGACACTGTTCCTATGCCTTATAGTCAGTTGTTCCCTCAGTTGCTCAAGCTTTCCTTGGTGGAACCCAAACAGTTGAAACATGTTATTCCTTCTTATCCTGTGGATTTGATCCTAACGTCAGATGTGGTAATCACGCTAGGGCACCAGGCCATTCCATCGAAGACTGTAAGCCATTGAAAGACAAGGTGCAAGACCTGCTTGATGCAAAGGCTGTCAATTTTGCACCAGATAGTCAGATTTGAATTCTCCTTTGACTCGGCGAATGTCAAGACTGCAAGAGCATTTTCTGAAGTAATAAGTCCATACAGAGTCAATTATCCTCAACAATGGAAATATTTAATTCATTTGCATTCTCATTTCTAACCTTTCTTGTTTTGTTCAATAATGTTTGTATGCAAAACTTGTTTATTTGTAAATAAAAATCATAATGCATTGAATATGTTTTTCTTGAATTAATCCATTCGTATTCACTCTTAATAATTTTTTCTTTGATTTTTTATACTTAACTCTTGTTGAATAAAGCAAATAACTCTGGAGGGAGGATGGTGAGAAATATACCAAGAATCTCAAATGGTGTGCTTTTGAATAAAATCTTGCTGATGATGTACAAACACTATTTCAAATCCCCAAACACCAGAGATATAAGATAGATAGACCCTCGTCAACCCCTTTGAGCCTTGAAGTAGGAGTTTCTTTTCTTGTCAGAAAAAACCCTCACATTTAAGCTGGGGCAGGGTAGGTTTCATTTAATTTGATAGAGCATTCAAATTTCCAAAGGAGTAGGCATCTGAGGATGAATCACACCTTATCCCTCACATACCAGGAGTGTGCATATAAGGATCAACCACAATGGTTATCCTTCACCTATCAAGAGGTCAAAAGACGAAGATGCTACAACAATTATTCCTTATTAACCAAAGAACATAGTAGTCACCACTTGCCGACAAGTCAAAAGACTCAAGGTCACACGACTTGTTCAAATAAAAATAAATGAATTAAAAAATAAAGAAAGCCCGCTAAGTCAAAAAGAAAATAAAACTTTAAAGCAAATGACTTAGGAAAAAATTAGAGCATCCCGCTGGACTGCAACATAAAAAATTCAAAAGAATTTGTCCAGGAAAAAGTTAGGGAACGAAAAAGAATGAAAAAGCGAAAACCGAAAAGGATTGCCAAAGAAAAATCCTTATCAAAGAACAAAGTCGTGTGATCAGACACCAAGAACGAAAAGGTGAGTGAATGTCATGTCCATAAATCTCAGTGGTTCCTCAACCATCATAAACTCCTCTTGAGAGATGAATGCTCATATCGATTTAATTGAACGTAGGAATGAAGAACATCAAGGAGAATGGGTGGGTACCAAATAACTTGGAGCCTTAAATCCTTTTTTCTGAAACTTTGAACCAGGCCACATTATAACCCTTAAAAGTCCTAACTGAAGCATGGGTTAATTAGAAAGCATATTGTAATGAGAGCATGGTAATCTGAATCCTATGAGGCTTTCTAAAACTGTTGAGTTGGTATCACACCATCTTTTACTTTCTTTCATATAATAAAATCGATGTTACGACATCATCTCAATGAAAAGTTTTTTTTTAACTTCAAGACAAACATAAGATTTGCATTAGAATTATCATTCTTATAACAAATATTCTTTGCATATAAATAAGTGTTTGACATCAGGAGAGCTTGCATAATGAGTATCAGATGAAGACTTTGATCATCCAGGGGGATAAATTGCTTCAGGAATCAGTTGAAGAGTAAATCATTTTGATGAATGATCTTAATCTGGGGCAAACCTTCTTTTGATTTTGTTGAGTAAAAGAAGACCAATTTGAAAAATGATCAGAAGCAGATTGTGTGGAAGCTTTGATTGCCCAAAAGTATCCATTGAGAAATCGTATAATACTTTTAGTTGGTCCCGAGGGACATATTGCTTCAAGTATCTGTTGGAGCATGAAGCAGTTCAAGTTGAAAAGTACAATTGTAAAGTAGCTTATTGTCAAGACACAAGAGGATGATGTCTTCAAAAATCCTCGAGCTTATCATTCTTTAAGCATGAGGTGGAGAAGTAGATTGTCAAGACTCTGTTGAGTAGGAGCAATTTATTTCAATGTTAATACTCCGTTGAACAAAGGTAAAAGTATCTCGAGGTCTGATTATCCTAAGGGTCAGAGAAGCATGTTGAATACTCTATAGAGTAAAAGTTCAGCCAACCTGGGGAAGCTATGTCAATGTGAAAATGAAAACTATTCTTTTTGAGATTCAGTACACACTGAGAGCTAAAAGAAATAGGGTTTATAGACCAAATGATTATGGTATCAATTTATAAGGGTTAATGAGCAAATGAGGGTTTTAGCTTTTAAATTTGTATTTGAAAAACTCTGTTAACAATAAAAAAATTATAAAATTTGTTCTGTTATATATTTTCATGTATTCTTAGAAAGAAAGTAATAAAAAAAACATAGAGTGATTTAAAATTTGAAAAACATTTTATTTTTAATAAAATATTAAAAACTCTAGATATTTTAATATTACTTATACTTTCATTCCATATAAATTCATTAGTTTTCATTTTCTTTCACATTGATTTTTTTGTATAATTATTGATTTTATCTATTTTAATTATTTCTATTTAAGATACTATTTATTCGTGCACAAATTTTAGAAATAACAAAACACAATTTAAAATTAAAAAACAATTTAAAGTTATGTAGAAAATGACTATAATTGAATTAGTTTAATCAATTGTATTACTTTTGAATGGAGGTGTTAATAATGTTATTTGGCCTATATGTAACTCTTTACTGATTGTGGAAAACGAAAAGACTTCCATCTAAAAGTATGCAAAGACTAAACAAAATTTGCATTATTGGAAAATCAAGTTTGAAAAAGTTTTGCTTGCAACCAACCATGTAATTTGTCTGGTTGGTCCTCTAAGTGGTTTCCATTATTGCGATCGTTATAATTAACCTCTCTAATATTGCACAATAATCACATTTATATTGAATGATTGATTATTTCTCACATTTTGAGTATTTCACCAACATACTTTCTCTTATGCAACACTAATTATTAAAAAGTTAATAAATCGTTTTTTTTTGAGCAAAATCATTATTTAATTATAAAATGAATAATAATTATATAAATTTTATTATATTAAATAATTATATAAAAAAGAAAAAAAAAGACTCGTAAGAAGGAATAAGTAAAAAAATAGAATTTTTATATTTAAAAATAAAAATTTTATCTTTCAAATAAATGTAATTATCGATTAAGATTAAAATGGATATCATTCTAATTAAAATAAAATATAGGGGTTAGTGGTCTGGACTATTTGATAAAATATTTTGTTAATTTTATTATTAAATTATTTTTCAATAATTATAATTTATTTTTTAATAACTATGAATTATTTAATTATGTTTTTCTTTTATGATTGAATTTTGTGTTCAGAAAATTCAACATTATTATGTATTTTTCTTCTTTAAATTAAAAAGAAGTTCCAATTTTATAATTTATATTTAAAAAATAAAAAAGAAAAAGAAAATGAAGAAAAAGAACATTAAAATAAAAGTAAGAAAGTGTGATAAAATAAGTGTGAGGGAAATTTGATATTTAAATTAACAAGAAAAGAAAAAGTGAGAAAGTTAAAGGTAAAAAGTGGAAAAATGAATGAGGTGGCAAATGGAGATAGCTATAACTGTTTTAGCATTTGTTAATTATAAATATGGGTATTGGTTTATACAACTTTTTTGAAAGAAAAAGATATATTAGAAAATTTGGTGGTAGTTAATTTTAATGGATAGATAATTGATGATAAATTTTTTAACCTTTTCAATGATACAAATTTCTTTTCTTATCAATTTGGTGTGTTTTCTCCTGTGCAAATGAAATGTGTCTTCGTCATCACAATTTTTAAATATTGGAGGAAAACTATTTAGACATAAGTTATTTAGTGTATGAATACTTGGATGGGAGATGTATTAGCTTTAAATATATTAATATTGTGTTTTATAATTAAATAAACTACAAAATATTGAAATATGAACACAGAATACTGAATGTAACATTCCATACATATACGTCTAAAATAATAAGCAGGAAAATGACATAATGAAAATCGTATACATCACAATAACATAGATACGAATGTATACAATACATATGTATATAATAATGTACAACGAAAATATAAGGTCTTCCTGTCATCTGCTCATTTACAGTCTTCATTCAGACCTCCTAGCAATTCCCTTACTTCTAACATGTACCTGAAAAAAATGATAATAGGATTGGGATGAGATTACTAAATCTCAATGAGTTCCCCTATCTTATGGGTCCTCTCAGTTCTATAGGATACATGCATCAAAATGGATCCAATATTGATCCACCATTTCCTCACTATCAAGTACAAGAATACATGACAACATATAGCATCACAATTGGGAGTCTTTTGACTACCCAATGCAAAAGCATCAAACACACAAATACATCAAAACAATCAAATATGCAGACTCTTACCTGCGTACGAAAAATCCAGAAGTAGTACATACCTTCCGACCTAGGCCACACAAGCATACCATTGGTGAGTATCCATCAGAACTTAATTCGGAGCTCAAGTGTGTAATACCAAGAGACTACACAGGCACATCGTTTTCGATGAATCATGTGAGTATCCATCAGAACTTAATCTGAAAATCGAGTGATTTACGCCTATATGGCTACACAAGCACACCTATGGTGAGTAACCCAGGTGTAGTCCTCCTATATGGCTACACAAGCACACCAATCGATAATGTCGATGTGTATCACCAAGTGGGTAACACCTTGTTGGACCCCCACAAGCACATCGCTTGATAGCCCGATGAGTCCCCAAGTGATTTACGACCTAAGGTCTAGGCCTACTTTGATTCAAGCATACACAAACAATCACATCCAGACGTTCAACTAGAACAAATGGGAACAAGTAAATCAATGATCACATCATATCATTTACCAACATAGTGCATTACATTAAGCACACATATAAGACATGCATAACAAGTGATCATATAAAGATGTTAGTTAAACCTCAATACATCATATTAGTCGTATTAGACAAAGGAGGCTATGGGTGTTCGCAGTGCGGTTTGAGCGGTTTTGAAGTAAAAAATCACCCGAACCGCAAGAGAAAAAAACATGTGATTCAGTTGACTTTTAAAAATAAATTCGAACTAAACCAAACTAAACTAATGCGGTTTGGATTAATTCGGTTGGTTCGGTTTTTTACAAAAAAAATTATTAAGTCATACATACACATATAGAAGAAAATATGATTTTGTGTTTAATTGTTCATACATTACCATAAAAAAAATTATAATTGTCAAAATAAGTTTATAATTTGATACATAAAATTGCGTATTATAATTTTATCTAAATCTAAAGAATGATATAAACAAGATTGCATTCTTAAATAAATATTATACAAAGAATACGATAAAATATATTTTGTGAAAATAGTATTTATAAATGAATAATATTTTTTTATGATTTGTAAATTAAAATAAATATCATACAAAGTATGATAAAATATACACATAATACATGTTGATTTCTCTAAAGAATTAAAGAAATATATATTGGTTAGTAAGATTTTATAATATAATGGGGTTTTGTTTGGTTTGGTTCGGTTTGCAAAATACAAACTGCAAACTGAATCGAACGATGCGGTTCCATTAGAAAATGACTCAAACACATCTGAACCAAATGCGATTTTTTACGGTTTTGGTCTGGTTCAGTTTGATTTTGTGGTTTTCTATCGGACCGATTTGGTTTTGAACACCCCTAAAGGAGGCGTCTCATTCGCATCACAGAACGAAACTGCACTCAGGGGAAATTAAGTAAAAAATTCTGTTCAGGGATGTTTGATAAGAGAAACATAGCAAAGTCCCAGTGAAGCCTGGCATAAGTGAACTTTCTCCTAATTCAGGCATGTTCGCTTAGCGAACAGGTAGCAAAGTTGACTTCGCTAAGCGAGGTCTAGCGAGCTCTAACAGAGGTGAACCCAGTTATACAAATGGGTAACTTCGCTAAGCACGACATCCCTTCGCTAAGCGAAAGTTCTGCAACTCAGAAAACCAAAAATTTCAAAAGCTTTGCAATCATGCACTCACTAATCAGGTCAATAAGAAAACGTCATGTATAGAACAAAAGCTTTACATCAGGCATGAGTTTAACACAAGGAGTAGCATTTCATAGGCATGTTATCAAGGCTATTCTTTCTTTTCCATAATCATGCAATTAAACATTAATTTTTCATATATCACAAACTAACATAAAAGCACGATATCTATCCACATTGAGAAAAAGAATTGGAATAACTTTCCAACGATTCTAATTGTGCTTCATTTGAAGTTGTAAAACTAAACATATGGTCATTTTAGTGGAAACATAAACTTGGTTCAGTCTACTATTTTCGCTAAGTGAACGTGACAGTAGCTTCCACGAAAATTATGGTTCTACAGTCCCTTTTTGCATCCCAAATCTAACCCCAACATGTACCAACACCCCAAAACGTGCAAAGTCATCATAAAAACATATTTTTCATCATTGAATCTAGCATGCAACACATTGTTCTCAATCTAAACCCATAGTCATACAATGTTCCCAATTCCTACCCAAAGTTCCTAACTAATGGAACTCACCTTTGAGAAATTATGACTTATTTTCTCTTAACGTGAGGGTAAATGATTCCTACATACCTCCCTTGAATAGTCACGCGACTTTACCAAGATGTGATTTCATTCCAAAAGCACAAACCTCTGATATACTTGCACCCTAGTGCTCTTCATTAGTAATCCTTAGTTCTTACACACACACACACACACCTCTTCTGATCGCCGCTTTGTTATACTTGGGAATGGATCCTTCTGGGGTTCACAACACTTACATCCTCATACTAAGTCTTTATAGCTTCAACAACCACTAGATTCTACTCTGGTTGGTAATCCGTCATCTTCAATCTTCTCCAAGCTCATTACTTGCCCAAGCACACGTCACTGGTTTCCCACTTCTTTTCTCTCGGTTCCTTGATTTACCTCCAATATAAGAAATTATTGTTGTAAATTTCATCTCTAACGCCAATGTTTTTGATTCACTCCTACACGAGTTCATATGTAGTCATACAAGTGCTTGCTAGGTCCTTTAGTCTTGCCTGTCAATTATCGGATGCTCAGGATGAATAGTTCCAAGGTTACCTTCATTGCATGGCAAAATCTTTTCCAACTTTGATCCTTCCTTCGGTCCTGGTTGGGACAACTAACACCGAATGCCACAAGATTGCATAATTTTTTAAACTAATAGTCTTGATAGCTACCAACTTCACACAAATCTTTGTCAATAAAGAGTGAGCTCTAACTGTTAACCTGCAAACACCGTCCAAATTTCCATACACAGTCACTAAGTACACAAGACATAGTCATAATAGGACTACGTCAAGTAAAACCCTTTACTTTTCTCCAACATTTCCAATGACAATGACACTTTATCCAATCCTCAATATCCATAAGATCATCCTTTAGATTTATGAAACAATCGATTACATATCAACCACAATGTCTCTTCCATACCAGCCCATCAACTGTCATTCTCTAGATTATGGTGGATCTTTGAGAGACTGAGATGAACGAAACATTGCCTTGATTAGTTTCTCTTTAAAATATGCCTCCACTCAAAACAAAATCTTGCAAGTATTCCATCCATACCTACTATGAGCTTATATGATTCATCTTTGTCGGCTGGGCTACTCTGATCTCAATCGATTGTGTACTTCTAGGAATCCTCTAAGTCTAATACGTGCACAATCCACTTAGCTTTATTACCTTATCATGCTAAATCTCTCAATAGTAACAATTTCTTCTCTACACTCATCTGATACAATGCGTACTTGAATCTTAACCACACTAATCAACAACTACTTCTTAAGAGTGGATAATTTCCAAGATCAAGTCACTAATAATTCCATCAGTCTTCATTAGGTCCACTTAAACACAATCTTGGTCCCATGTTTTGGATTTAGGACGCTTCAAGTCAAATATTCCCTGAAGAGGAATTTGTCTTATTCCACATATTCCTATATCGTACATCTGATACACTAGCCATGCCAACCTTAAAGTATCATACTTATAGAGTTACAATACCTCCAATAACTCGTTACAACTTAATCAATCTGACAATCCCTTCGCGGTCGCGTTTCAATTACGCAGTCGTCCAATACCTTGTTTCTAAATTTGCCATTGTACTAGCTTCTTCGAGTGTACATCACAGGATAATGCTTCCAACATCTCTATAATAACCATAATACAACAAACCCTACTTCTTGCCTTAAACATTCTTCCTCGGAATTCCATGGCACTCCAAAGCCTGGTGCATCTTGGCTTTACCGAGACTATCATTGCTTCACTTCGGAGAGTTTACTGATACTCCTATAGATACATCTCATATTAAGATAACCCACATTATACTCCATCTATTCTAACACTGATCACCAAGCATTAAAGAATAGCGACTACATATTATGACCAAGATACAATATTTACACATAATTCCACCTCGGGCATTTATGCACAAGGGCCATTAACACACTGACAGAACAAGAGGCATCTACGATGTAAAATATGATAATACTCACGCGACCATGACCACTCAGGGTCTCCTCATAAGCGTGGCATCAGGATCTAATCTATCCCACTTCCACTCGCTCGAATAGTCCTCAATTTTTTAGTGCGACATGTGGATCCTTGACCATCACACTTACCTTACGAGAATTTAAATCTGCATCTCACGAGTACCTAATCATAAATATACACTGATATCGGGACAAACTTCATCCACATCTAACGAAAAAGGATGATTTGTGTATCTCATGCACAATAGGGATAATACGGTGTTGTACCTGTCTGGTAGTACTAACATGGTGGTCCAACTCTGAGGCCATGTACCAGTGGATTACCCAGTATCGTATGGAAATCTCCACACGTATCCTGCAATCACGACAAATGGATAACTGGACAGGTCTCCATTGAGGTCATCGTTCCTCAAGTTTTGTTAGTCCCACTCTTTAGGATGCTAAAACCTAAGGGTGCAACACGTCCATGGTTTACTTCTTCTGAATGTAACAAGCTAGATCTGAGTAGATATGAACTCAGTTCTAATTGTTATGCCATGTGTGTACTCACCCACACAAGGCATGCACGAGCGATTCCAAGGACAATCCAACCATATAGGAGTACAATGGTTCTAAAAACCTATCATAGACTATGGTCATCTCATTCATGCTATGGATAACCACTGGCTTAAATTCACCTAATGACCCAACGCCTAGCATAGTTTTATGGCCTTACTCATGATCAGATGAACCACAACTAGTGAGGAACAAAGCCTACTACACTATGCATAGTCATTCACTTTAGCTATTGAAGGTTGAGAAAAATACAAGAAAGGGGGGTTTGAATTGGGTTTTCAAAAACTTTTTCTTTTAGAAATACTTCTCACAAACAATCAATGATAGACAAGCTAGAAAGAAAAATGACACAATCAATTTATAAAAGTTCACCTTAGAAAAGGCTACTTTTGTCCACCCGTCAAGGTGATTCCGCCTTAGAAAAGGACTTAATCCACTAATCTTGAAAGATTACAAACAACATCTAAGAGTTTATAAAAACACCTTAGCCATGTCAAGTATACAAACTACAACTTAGTCACTTGAGGAAAACAAATCTTGAAAGATTTACAATCAAACAGTGTTTTCAATAGTGCTTCTAAAAAGCGGATTTAACACTACAATGAAGAACAAATGTTTACACACAAATATGAGCAACAACTCTTGTGTATATAACAATGATAATAACATAATAATGAGTAACAACTCTTGTGTTATGGAGAGTAGAAGTTAACATAAATCTGAGCAACAACTATTTGTGTTTTGGATTTCTCTTAAATATGTTATCTCTTTGTATTCTTTTGCACAATAGTTTTTCTTTTCAATTTCTTGATACTCGGATTGCTTTCCTTCAATGAAGTAGTCATCACTTTATATAGGCTAAGAAAGTAGACCATTGAAAATTACAAAACGTCACTTTCATTTTCCAGTTGCTACAACGGTATCATCAAATTATAAGAGACAAATTCCTTTGGTCATACAACACTGTCTTCACCATAGTGGAATAGGTCTTTTTACTGTTGCACTATATTCTTCTTGTGCAAGTTTCTGATCTTTTCTTCTGATGAGATACTTCTGATTTGAAGTAGAAAATAGAGTGCAGAAGAGATCACATCATTGTTCTTAATATTCTGATGGAGTATTTTTTATAAGAAATGATAAATATAATCCAGAAGATGTTTCATCGTAATGTTCCCAAAAGTATCACAGTCTTCAGAATCAGAACCTTTTCTTCAGACTTGAAGCAATAACTTATCTGATAAACAAATATTGATTTCTGAGTTAGAAGCAAAAGCTTATCTGAGAAGCACATAATCTTGATGTGATCGGTGGATTTAGAACTGACTGTTTAACGTTGGTTCGCGAAATGTCGCGGAAGCAAGAGTCGCCACCGTCTTTTATTTTCTCCAACATGGACAGGACAAAAGCACAACAAAATTCCTTATGAGATAGTTTCTCGGTTCAGGAGGTAGATTTATAGAAAGGGAAGGTGTTAGCACCCTTTCTATCCATGGTTATCCATGGGCTCTTAGATACTTGCTCTTTATGTTTTCAAAATATTTGCTTTTCAATTGTGAGTGGGTTTTAAAAAATTTTCTTTGAAAGATTTCGGAATAACTCTTGTATCTGTCCTCAAGAGTGTTTGAAAAATTGTTTTGAAAGCTTTTTGAAAGTGTCGGTGTAAAAAGAGTTTTGATTTGTTTTTGAATAGAGCAAGTATCTATGAGTCATCTACCTACCCTAAGGAATTAGGCTGCGTAAATGTCCTTAAGGTAGTGCTATCCCACCATTGAGAGGTAGGTAACACCACCGTTGGAGGTGTTCGGGTCAATTCGAGTGTAGGGACAGTGTGGTCACCGAAGCAACAATTAGGACACCTTAGAAGCTACCCTTATGTCCTTGATCCTTTTTTAATCCGAGGCAACCGTTTCGAGGCAACTGGATCATGGACATAAGGACTTACTAAAACGTCCTATACTTGACGACCACGTTTCGAAGGTAAGGCAACGAGTGAGGCGTACCCTAGAAGTGGTGTGTGTATTTGTGTGTTATTTTCAGTTTAATATTTATCTTTGGTCAGGGCATTGTGAGCTACGCTTGTTTTTAATTAACCATACATTCTTCCATGCAATTTAGAATTTAAGAGTGCGGAAAGATAAAACTACGCTATTACAAGGCGCGGGTCTATACATCGCCAAAATACAAAGACCCGTTTTAATAAAAGATGCGGAAAGTAAATAAGTGCGGTAAACCTAATTACTATTACATCCCGAAAGCAGTTACACAATATTCAAAAAAATAAAATAAATGTGCGAAAAGAATAAAAATTAAGACGTCCGAGGGTTTTGACCCTTTTGAGAAATTAAATGAAATTAAAGTCTAATTATTATTTAATTAAAGAAAAGAAAGTGTTTTTTATGTTTTTGGTATTTATGAAAATAAAGAAAATTGAAATTAAATAGAAACCCTAATTCTAAGTCTATTTTAATTATTAATAAAAGCAAATATTAAAGTTACTCTAATTTACTAATTAATTAATGTACATGTTTATTTACAAAAATAAATAGTAATTAACAATAATAATAAATAATGATGGAAAATTAATTAAGAAAAAGAATAAAATGTCAAAACCTAATTCTATGTATTTTATTTATTAAGAAAAATGTTAAAATTAAAACCTAATTTAACTAAATTAATTGTTAGAGTTTATTTACAAAAATATTTTAGTGATGAATAAATAATAATTAAATATATTTGTATTTTTGATTTTTCTGTTTTTATTATGGAAAGTTAATTTATGGTAAAAAATAAAAAAAAACAATTAAAACAATTAAATGATTAAAAGAAATTAAAAGAAAAGAAAAGAGAATAAAAAATAAAGCAAACCAAGGGGGTGTCAGGCCCAAATGGGAGGTAAGATTGAAGAATTCTGGCCCAAGAGTCACAAAGCCTCTTTTGACTTTTCTGATCGTGTGTGCACTGGTTGACTGGGGTGTATCCTGGAATTCACCCTCTGATCATTAGATGGGATCTCCTGGCCACTTGGCAAGCACATGCATGAGCGTGTATGGTGAGCCATTGAGTGAGCGCTGCATAGGAAAGCATTATAACAAAAATTATGGATTAAGTGGGGGGACCTGGGAATCGAACCCAGGTCCCAGCGTTTACCAAGCGCGTCCCTTGCCAATTGAGCTGTTGTGCGCGTTTGTATATACAATGGAGAGTAATTATTATATAAAAAAACAATGTTAGTGGTATGAACAAAAAATTTACGCGCCAGATTTGAATGCTCCAACCATGTGATGACACGCTAGCCTTCTTCTTCGTTTATCTGCAAATAGAAAACAAGTAGCGGGGGTTTTAAACCCCCACTAAATGGAATAGTGAATAATAGCGAATAGCATTATGCATTATATAAATTGAGCGCGAGTAGTTCAATCAATTCGTCTCGTTGCCACGATTCTATCCATATAGGTTTGGAAGTCTAATTTTTCCATACAAGGAAAGCCCTAATTTGGATGTTCTGAAACCCTAGGTTTCATCCATGGTGAATTTCGATTCAGGGGGCTATAATCCAATTGAATGGTACCAACAGCTTTAGAAGATCATTATTAGTGTAAATCAAACAAGAAAAGTGATTAAAAGTGCATGAATAATGAGATGTATTTCTGAAAAATATGGCAAACCGTATGGCTTCGTGGTGATGATTCTTTGCGCGCTTGGACTGATCCTTGATTGCAAACGCTTCCTGGATGCTTAGGCAACGTGTTGGAATCCTTCAGAAGCTTTGAATTATGCTCTAACTATGAAATCAGTTTTCAAGTTTTTGGTGAAAAGTTGCAAATTGGTTCTGAGTTTGAGAGCAGTTTTTCGTGTATTGTGGAATAGGGTTAGGTTGTGCATAAGTATGTGATTAGAATTAGGTCAAAAACAAGCCCATGGATCCATGAATTGATGACTTGAATCTTTGATGGCCAATCATATATTTTCTAATCTTTTTCCATTGACACTTTTGCCAATCATGGAAAATATTCCCTTTTTGAATGTGAAACGACTTGCCAGCTTGCCCTAGTATGATTTGCTGCACAAAAAGATTTGAAAAAGCATTATTTGATTTTTTTTCTACAATTAAAACTAATTAAATGAATTAATAAGAATAAAAATTCAATTAATTAATTAAAAATAAGAAAATAAATCCTTTTAAGCTCAATGGGTCGTGCATAGGCTTTGGATAATGATTCAAGGAAGAATTTGAGGCCCATTAGCAAATTTGAAGTGTTTTAGGCAAAGTTGACTTTTCAAAATTCCCAAAAATTTCCCAACTTCTCCAATGCATATCTTGCTCAATTTTGAAGTTATGATCATGTTCTTGGACATTTTGGAAAGGTCTTGAAGTCCTCTAACCAATTCCTTTGGTACCATGTCATTTTGATTTACCAATCTCAAGTTATGGTCTTTGACTTAAAGTGCCTTTTTGTTGACTTTTGAAAATGACCTATAATGTTGAAATTGATAACTTTTTGTGAGAGCATTTCTTGGACTTGGAATGTGAAGATGAGTTGTAGGAAATGTCATTCTCTTCAAAATGAGATTTGGATGGGATTTTTCTGATAAACCATGAGGAAGTTATGCCTTGGTCAATTTGCAGTTGACTTTTTCAACTGTCCAAAAATAGAAACTTTTGCATCTTGAGACTTTTTGAGCCATGCTTTGAGAATCATGATCAAGAATTGATAAAATGATGATTGTGGCTTCAAAATAGGATGTTGACCAAAATTTTTGACTTTTGACTGTCAAATGACCATTTTGCCCCTGTAGTTGACTGTGGAGCAATTAAGGTTTTTTGACTGTGCAACTTGATGCTGTGAGTCTTGAAACTTGACATGTAGGTGCTTGACAATGTGTATAGGCATTTGGGACTTTTTTGGACCCTTGGAAACCTTATTTTCTTTGCCAGAACCAAAACCCTAATTTTGACTGTGTTAGGAGGCAATTGGACTGTGCAACCCTTGAGAGATCTTGTAGCTTGATCTTGGCAAATCTTGAAGAATATGGGAGGGCAAATTTTGGGGTACAACACTTGATATCTGATATTTGAATCATGAGCTTGATATCTTATCTTTTCTGATGGATATATGTTTCTAGTGAACACTCTTGACTTCTGAAGCAACAATTTATCTGGAGAAGTACACGTGGATCCGTTTCTAGCGAACACTCATCATTCATTAGAACTACTGATGTTTCTTCAAAAACATATGCAATAGTCTTTCTGAGGCGTGCCAAACATTATTTTTATAATTCTTCAGACAATAATCTTAAATCAATTAGAATATTTTATCTGCACACTCAAGAAACTATTAGATAACAAAAATTGTTACATATAAAATATATATATTGTTATCATCAAAACTAGAGATAATAAACAAAACTAAATCTTGTTCTAAAAATATCCCCCTTTTTTATGATGACAAAACCATGTATTTTGATGGGACAATTTTACAAGGTAATACCATACAAGGTATCAGAGTAAGATTAGAGAAACTTCCCATGAGATAAACAATCTCCCCTTTAGTTAAAAACCTAACAGTATTTAGAAGTGTAAGGGATATTTGAGCATTGGTATCTTATCTAAGCCTGATTAAAGCATAAGATTCTCTTTCTCACTTATTAGAGCTTAATTTAACTCATCATAAATTTCTAAACACTTGAAGTTCTATTTTTCTGAGCTAGATTCATTTGCTCATTAGCATGTTCCTAAAATAACATTCTAAGCACAATCTTGCATATATATTTCGTTAGAATGTAAGCAATGGAATTTAGAGAATTAGATATATCAAAATCATCACTAATTTCCCCCCTTGTCATAATAAAAAATATTTTTCAAAAATGAGTTAGAAACATTAAGTGTGAGAAAAACATAATTAACACGCTTTCTTTAATTCCAGAGACAATTTTTAAAGTAAAGAGGCATTCATTTGATGAAACAGAAACAATACAAGATAGAAAACATAACAAAACCAAGATTATAAAGAAATATTTAAAATACAACCTAAAATATTGAAAGGGTTAGAAGAGGTTGAGGTTTTCTGAGCGAGGAGTTTGGCTAGCATGCTCTGAATGGTGTTGTTGACTTTATCTTGTTTATCAAGCCTAGTTCTAACTAGTTTTTGTTCTTTCAGCATGTCCTTAAGAGTCTTTATCAACAAATGAAAGATTTCACCTTTCTATGAATCCGTAGAAGTCCCTTCGATTTCCTTCTCAACTGCGATTCTAGTATCTTCCTTAACTGCTTTGTTAGCGTCATCTTTCTTAGTTGTCTCTTTTACTGCCACTTCTCTTTCAGTAGCCTTATGAACTTCTTCAGCTTGATACCTTTCTTCATCTTCCTTCACATATTTATCTTTACTCTGAACTGAAAGATTTATGATTTTGAGAACCTCAATAGCCATCCATCTGTTAAACCTGTTCCAGCTAGCATTCTTGATATAGGAATCATTGATGGAGCTAGACTCCTCATGGAGCTTTTTCACTCTCTTTACTGCATCAATTGTACTTAAATTTAGAGATTACTTCATCAAGGATAATGCTAATATGGTGAGCGATAGAGGTATGATGATCTGAATGGGTTTCTTCATCTAGGCCAATTTCTTTATCAGTATTAGTTTCCTTATCATAACAATTTTCATCAAAAATGATTTCATCAGAATCTTCGGAACTGTAGGTGATTGTGATGTCATTGTTAGGATGAGGAGAATTAGGATCAGAAGGTTTATAAGCGTTGGTAAGATTCTGAGGTGTTGGAGTGATGTTGGTTGTGGAAATAGAAGGTGTGGGTGAAGGTGGATTATTTGGAGTGGTAAGGGGTTCTGAAACAATAACTAAAGATGGTTGATTTTTAGAAGAGGGGGTAGGTTCTGAAGGGATAATAATGGAGGTCAGTTCAGTTTTGATAATGAATTATGGATTTCTTGTGGGATAGGTGATTACTTGTTGAGTTATGGAAATGGAAATTTTTGTAGTGGAAGTGGGTGTGGTTGTTGCAGCGGATGTGAAGGCAAAATCAAATAAAGTTTGAGAAATTGGGAATGTGAACGTTGGAGGTGTAAGAGTTATTTTGGGAGTGGAAGTTTCTGAGGTGGTTCTTGTTTGAAGGATGATTAGATATGAGGTTATAACTTTGGATTTTTTAGTGGGAGTAGGATTAATAGTTTATGTAGGTGGGATAGAGGTAGTTGTAACTGTGGTCGAAAAGTGTGGAAGTGGTATACGAATTGATGAAGCAATTTTTATAAGATCATAACCAGAAGCAGTAAGGTTAGAAGACTTACTCGGATTAGAAACAACGGTAGAATTTCGCAAGGAGTTTGAAGATTTAAATGGTTTCATAACTTTTAGCTTATTTTCTTTGGTTCTCTTCTTCTTAGGTGAAACAACTTTTATATTTAGCGTACCTAGAGGTTTTTCATAAGAGCATTATATGTAATAACAGATGTGTAAATACCTTCAACTTCAAGACCTTTTAGATAAGCATCTAGAACCTCTGGTCAGTCAAGCTTTATGAAGATAAGATATCCAACAACTGTTATCCTTTGATTCTTTACACTTTCCAAGTCAATTGGAATCCTTGGTTTGAACACAACCCATGATTTATCAACAACTTTCATACTCTTAAGATTGTTACCATTGAAAGGTTTATCAGTCACTGCAACTAAATCTTCCATGAGATTTAGTTTGGTTAGATGGTCTATGAGACAATTTTCAATTAGAATGTCTAAAATGAGTCTCCCTAGAGGAATGTAGATTTTCTTAGACTTTCCGGTTTCATCACTTCTTGTTTCTATAATAGTATCTCTCAGATAATTAAAGAGAAGATATGGAAGATGTATTTTAATTCCCTTAATCAAATAATACAATATGTATTTTTAATCTGTGTTGACATAATCAGACGAGCTGTGAGGTGGTCTTGAATGTATACACCCCAAAATGATCCTGAACCAGACGCTGAGGTTTTTAGAAAGTTCCATAACCTTAACTGGTGGTTTTCCTTCATGAAGCACTACCTTGCATTCTGTGTAGATTGCAGGAGTTATTACATTCGCCAGATGTTTTGATTTAGGGTTTGTGTGATAAACCAGTTTTCCTCTTGCTTCCTCCATTTCGAGAAACGTAGCAATAGACCTTTCAGTGATGACAACTCTTACTCCCAGAACATGGGACACAATGTATTTGTCATCGACTTCAGCAAATCTTCATAACTCTTTAATAAACTTTGTATAGATAGGGCCATAGAGACATTTGAAATAGACATCCCAACCTTGGAGATTGAGTTCCTCAGTTAAATGCAACCCATTTTCTTTATGGTTCTCAAAATCCATAAGAAGTTCAGAAAGAACATCTAATTGATCAGCAGGTGTAGACAAATGAACTTGCCCTGGACGATAAAAAATGTGTATTTATTGAGGTTGTTGAAATGTAGCGAGAGTTTGTTTTAAGGTTGAGGATAAAAAAGGCGTAGAACTTGAAACCATTTTATGAGAAGAATCACCTTGTTGCATTTGTTGCGAAGATTTTTCTAGACGAAGCATTTCTTGAGTGAAGTTGAAAACTTGTTTTTGTTGGGCATCCATGGATTAAGATGATGAGAGAAGATGGTTTTAAGGTTTTTAAAAAAATTCAAAGTGTGGGAAGTGAGGTAGTGTAGTGTGTGACAATGAAATGGTGGGTATTTGTTAAACATTTTAAAGTGATTATTTATCAAGGAAGGCGTACAGAAGGGAGAAGTAATGATGATTTTAAACCTAATCTCAAGAGAGTCCCATCGCTCGAGGTGTCATTCAAATGACACATTTATGATTCAAAAATGACAAGTGTCTAAAGTGAATCACAACCATTAATTTGAAAAGACAAGAGTTGATATTTATCAGAGCCATGAATACCAAAGGTTTTTTGACTTAGAAAGGTTTATGATCAAGATATCTTCTAACTTGTAGAAGTATCAAGGATAAAATACATGAATAGAAACAATTAAGATAAGAAAGTAAGAGATTCTAACTTTAAGTGCTTTATTTATGAAGACATCACCTTTCTCACTTACTTTGTTTCTGAAGACCTGTTTGATTCTAAAAGCATGAGTCCCTTAAGACTAGAGCATCATATTCGAAACATCATTTCTTGAGAATTGATTTAGCTTACGAGATGTTGGTTATATCCCAGAGACACCAATCCCAAAAGCGTTTACTCATATTTCTTAAAAGTGGATATTATTCTGACAGGTTCAGCTTTATCTCCAAGAATCAAATCTTCAGATATTATAGCTTTTTCTTCATGAACCAACTGTTCCAAATCCCTTTATTCTTCCTTTCTGATTCCCTCTGAAACCAACGTACCCAACATCTTTAAGTTCTAGGTTTTGGAACATATGCTTTCTTCCCTTCATGTGACATGAGCATCTAGAGTCCAGATACCATGACTAGTGTTTCAACTCGGATACATAAGATATCTGCAACATATAATATTTTATATATTGGTACCCAAATTCTTTTGGGTCCTTTAGAATTAGTTTTACCATAGTTTCTAACAACTTTGTGTGTTTGTGCATTATTAACTATTTGTGTCTGTGCTGAAGGATATAAATAAGAGAACAGAGAAAATAATTTGTTTTCTTCAGATGAGTTCTGATTATCATTGTCAGAAACATAACCAATTCCTCTTTTTCCATTATGACTAACACCATAGATAATGGAATCCATTTTTATTCTTCCTATGTTGTTGTTCAAGAACTTCTGAAATGCCTTATCGTATTTGTATAAGACGGTTTCAGAAGATGAAGGTGCTTTAGAAAGAGTTTCTTCAAGTTTTAAATATTTCTTGTTCAGAAAAGCATTTTATTTTTCTAAAATAAAATTTTTCCTTTTTGTTCAGAAACTTCTTTCTCTAACTTACCATATTCTTCAATTTCATATTCATGAAGTTTCTGAAGGTTCTTGAATTTTCATTGAAGTTTCTGATACCTACTCAGAGATTTTGATAAACATAGTTCTAAATTAGCACGAGAAAGTTTAGAAAATACCTCTTCTGAGTCAATCTCAGTTTCTGACGGGTTTCCATCTGACGTAGCAGCCATGAATGCTATATTGGCATGCTCTTATTCAGATTCTGATCCTTCAGAGTCTGATTCATCCCATGTTTCCATGAGACCTTTCTTCTTGCCATCGAAACTACTTTTCTTGAAGCTTTCTTTTCTGGTGCTTTCCTTCTTGAGCGTTGGAAATCCATCTTCTTCTAACTCTATTTCATGACTCTTAAGAGAACTGATTAACGCTTCAAGAGTTATGCTGTTCAGATTCTTAGCCAGCTTCAGTGCAGTAACCATTGGTCTCCATTTTTTGGGAAGACTTCTGATGATCTTCTTGACATGATCAGTTGTGGAGTAACTTTTGTCTAGAACTTTAAGTCTAGCTACTAAGGTTTGAAACCTTGAGAACATAGTCTCAACCATTCCTTCTTCTTCCATATTGAAAGCCTCATATTTCTGAATTAAGGTCAGAGCCTTAGTTTCCTTGACTTGAGAATTGCCTTCATGTGTCATTATTATTGAATCCAAAATATCCTTTGTTGTTTCTATATTAGTGATATTTTACTAATCGTTGTAGGAAATAGCATTGAGAATAATAGTTCTGGATTTGCAGTTATTCTTGAGATCTCGCTTTTGTGCATCATTCATTTTGTTTATGGGAATGGGAATACTAATTGCACTAACAAGTGCTTCATAGCCATTTATAACAATATCCCAGAGATCTATGTCATAGCCTAGAAAGAAACTTTCTAGTCTATCAATCCAGTAGTCAAATTTCTATCCATAAAAAAAGGAGGTTTAGCATTATAACTACCTCTTTCATTTGTAAGAGCAGTAGCCATAGAAGTTTTTCTCACACTGGATCTCTCTACAGGTTTAAATGTTTGATTGAACAATCAATAACAGAAACATGTTCTGATACCAATTGAAGGTCGAGAAAAACACAAGAAAGAGGGGTTTGAATTGGGTTTTCAAAAAAAAAATTCTTTTAGAAATGCTTCTCACAAACAATTGATGATAGACAAGCTAGAAAAAAATTACACAATCAGTTTATAAAAGTTCACCTTAGAAAAGGCTACTCTTGTCCACCCGCCAAGGTGATTTTGCCTTTGAAAAGGACTTAATCTACTAATCTTGAAAGATTACAAATAACACCTATGAGTTTAGAAAAACACCTTAGCCCTCTCAAGTATACAAACTACAAATTAGTCACTTGAGGAAAACAAATCTTGAAAGATTTACAATCAAGCAGTGTTTATAATAGTGCTTCTAAAAAGCATATTTAACACTACAATAAATAACAAATGTTTACACACAAATATGAGCAACAACTCTTGTGTATACATCAATGATAATAACACAACAACGAGCAACAACTCTTGTGTTATGGAGAGTAGAAATTAACATAAATCTGAGCAACAACTCTTTATGTTTTGGATTTCTCTTGAATATTTTCTCTCTTTTTTTTCTTTTGCAGAGTAGATTTTCTTTTCAATTTCTTGATACTAGAATCATTTTTATTCAATGAAGTAGTCATCCCTTTATATAGGCTGAGAAAGTAGAGCATTGGATAGTATAAAATGTCACTTTTATTTTCCAGCTGCTACAACGGTAGAATCAAATCGCAGGAGAAAAACTCCTTTGGCCGTATAACATAGTCTTCACCATAGTGGAATAGGTCTTTGTATTGTTGTACTATATTCTTCTTGTGCAAGTTTCTGATCTTTTCTTCTGATGAGATACTTCTGATTTGAGGTAGACAACATAGTGTAGAAGAGATCACGTCTTTGTTTTTAATCTTCTGATGGAGTGTTTTTTTATAAGAAATGATAAATAATACAGAAGATGTTTCATTGTAATGTTCTCAAAAGTATCAGAGTCTTTAGAATCAGAACCTTGTCTTCATACTTGAAGTAACAACTTATCTAACAAACAAATCTTGATTTTTAAGCTGGAAGCAAAAGCTTATATGAGAAGCACATCATCTTGATATCTGATATTTGAATCATGAGCTTTATATCTGATCTTTTCGCATGGATATCCTTTTCTAGCAAACACTCATGACTTCTGAAACAACAACTTATCTAGATAAGTACACATGGATTATTTTCTGGTGAACATTCAGCATTCATCAGAACTACTGATGTTTCTTCATAAGTGAATGCAGCAGTCTTTCTGAGGCGTGCCAAACACAATTCTGATGATTCTCTAGACAACAATCCTGAATCAATTAGAATATTTTATCTGCACACTCAAGAAACTATTAGATAACAAAAATTGTTACATATAAAATATATGTCATGTTATCATCAAAACTAGAGATTATACGCAGAACCAAATCTTGTTCTAACAGTTGTCACCTAGCGTAGTTCTAGGGTTTATGCATGTCAGAATAAGCTAGGAGATACAATAGTCCATTTTTCTAACTTGGTACACAGGATTGCTCGAACATAAATCTCAACCTTCACGTATACTTTTGATCCTTCACTGGGCGACTTCTTATCTCCTTGAGTAATACCAAATAGGGTCAGGGTTTAGCACCTCATTATTTAATCACTTCCTACACATCATAGCAACCATAAAGGGCTGGTCCCTCTGTCTAAGCTCCCAAAGGTTTTCCATTAATCGAGTTCGGGCATTGGCAACCACAATTGATCAGCGAATACTAATAACTTCCTGTTCAGCCCTTCCACAGGATTCTTTTGCTGCTACATTACAAGTGTCTCTTGGATTTCCTTAACTATAAGGATCCTACAAAAGGCTCACTTCATCCAGTTCAAATCTTATAAATTCTAATTTCCTTTATGTTGTACCCCAAAATTTGCCCTCTCTTTCTCAAGTATTTTCAAAAACTCAAGCTTACACAATTATAAAGCAAACAAAAAGGGCAAAGCAGATAAAAATGATTTTTTGAAGAAAAGCAAGCTTCCTTCGATTCATTCTAACTTTGATTGGGCATTTAGGATTCCTTTGATCAAGTTTGATTCATCCTTCGATTGGGCGTCTAGCCTTCCTTTGATTCATAAGACAAAGGCCTCCTATTATTGTCCTTCGATTCCAAATATTAGTGGCTCCATACCAACTTCCTTCGATTCAGAAGGCGAGGGCCTTTTGAAAGCTCCCTTCGAGTCAGAAGTTAGTGGCTTAATGTTAACCCTTTCTATTCAGAGGGAAATGACCTTCTGAAAGTATACTTCAATTTAGAAGGCAATGGCCTCCTGCAGCTTTCCTTTGATTCAGAAGCCATTTTCCCCTTGCATGATTCCTTCGATTCACAGGACTTCCTTCGGGCCAGTATGCACAAGGCAAAAGCTTCCCTATGGCTAGAATTCATATTAACACCCACATGGCATTGGCTGTCTTTATACTAACTTTAACTAGACAAAGTCTCCCTTTGAAATAACTTTCTTTCAATTCACAAGGGCAACGTTTATCCTCTTGCAAGCTTCGACAGGACAATTCTTATCTTCATGATAACACCCATAAAGCATTAGTTGTTTTCACGCTGGCTTCGACTAGACAGGAACTCCCCTCATGATTGCTTCGATTCCAGCCTTGGAAACCTCCAACCCACATAGTTGGTGGCCCCTTCGAAGGACATGTACTGGTGGACTTGAGGGGCACACATAGGTGTCCCATTAGAAGGACATGCCTTACTAACCCATTTGAAGAATTACATTTGATCCCTTCGAAGGACACATATATAGTCCAATCAAAGGATACGCATTTGGCCCTTTCGAAGGGTGCACAAAAGACCCACTCGAAAGACACATATTGGTTGGGAACAAATATTATTGTCTAAAGAGAGGATCTACTCGAAGGTTGGACTTATGAAGTCAAATCGAAGGATATGAAATATTCAAAGATGATTTCTGCCAAGTTCAGACCTGCTGCACTGACCACAACGCTCCAAAACTGCTGCACAACAGTCCCACTATGCTGCTCCCATACTTGCACCAAATTGGCATACAAATACTGCACCTCGAAGACTACAAGAACAATATACCCAATTTGTTAAAATTTATTTTGTTTTCCCTCCTAAACCTCAGCTAACTTCATCTATAAATAAGAGGCTCTGTAACACGTCTAAGGGGTTGGACAACACATCCAGACGCTTTTTGTAGTTGGAGAAACTTTGAGTGTGTGAAAATCATCAAACACTTAACACATACTCAAACCCAAAATCAAAAGACCATACCTTTGTTTCTGTTCCTTTCGAATCCAACACTAGAAACATAACACCTGTTTCTTTTCCCTTTCGAATCCAGAAGCAAACCTACACTTTGTTCTTTCTTTCGAATCCAACAAAGAAACCCTACACCAGTTCTTTTCCTTCAAATCCAGAAACAACAAGCACAAACTCCACTCTTCTTGGTCTTCTAATCCAGCACTAGAAACACCACCTTTGTTTCTTCCCTTCGAATCCAGGAGCACCTGGGCGGTAGCGAAAGGTCCAACCCACACACCCCAACTTCAAGCAAGGTAAGTCACTCTGACCTTAACTCTTTCGTTTCAAGCATGTAAATGAAATTTGTTTACTTTTTGTTTCTTCCCTTTCCATTTGTTTTTCTTGTCCATATATATGGTAGAACTAACCTGTACAGACTCAAAAAAAAAGAAAAGAAAACAAAACAAATTTTATTGAATCGAAGCCTTAGGCTTTGCCCCTGGCTGCTTCACAGTTGCAAACAAAATAAAGAGTGTGGTGTGAATAGAAGCTTTAGGCTTCGCCATGATGACTTCCAAGCCCAATCAAAACAAGCAGCAAGAAGGGTGAATCGAAGGGTGCATCTCATGCTGATTTCTAGGCCTAAATAGAAAGAAGCCAGGAAGAGCAGAATCGAAGGGTGCATTCTGCCTGGATCGAAGAACTTATGTTCCCTTCTTTTATTTTGTTTTGTCTTTATATTTTCTTGCTATTCAAAATGGTTGTAATAGTGTAGGATATTTATTTTCTGAATATTTATCGCTTTATACAAATGTTAGTAACTAAGTTATGTATGGCAAGATAAAACCAACAAGTAGACAACCTAAAATTCAAAGACAAAATGCATGCAATCAAACACACTTTTCACACATGAACTACTAGGGTAATCTCACTTGTTGCCTTGGATAATAGTCATGTCCCTCGAATATGGGATTTTTAGCAAAGACCCTCGATAAAAGATCGTAGTCCCTCGATTCTGCCTTTGGTAAATGATCTAGTCCCTAATGAAATTGCTAAAACGTCTCATAGGTTGCCTTCTATGAATATACAAATGACCCACACCCGTCCCTTCACATCCATTGATAAGGATTCTTACCAAAATCAATGGTAAGATAGCAACATCTACAGGAGGAGGAAAAGAACATTAGACCTTTTGAGTAGGTAGGATGCTCGTAGTTGCTTGCTTATTTATAACAAAAAAACCATTTACACACCAACACTTTCAATTGAAACATTTTCAAAAGACAAAGCTCTTTGTACGCATTCTTATAGAGACGAGAATTATTACAAAGGCACTTTTCAAAATCACTTTCAAAAACATCTTCCACAAACAAACACTTCTTTGAACTATTTTCAAAACCAACACTTTGTACGCGTTATTATAGAGATGAGAATCACTACAAAGACGTTTTCAAAATATTTTCAAACCCACACCACAAAGCACATTTTCAAACAAAGCAAGTGATCTAGCAAGCAACTAAGAGCCCGTAGAAAACTACAGATGAAAAGGGTTCTAACACATTCCCTTTTCATAATCTACCTCCTGAACTCAAGAAAAACATCTCTAAAGGTCTTTCTTGTTCTTTTCAACCTTTCCCTTGTTGGATAAAAGAAAAGTCAGTGGCGACTCTTGCTATCCGCAACAATTGCAATCAAACGCAAAACAACCAAGTCAATTCTTCCACCGTATTATAGAACTGGCGACTCTGCTGGGGAGTTACTTAAAAAGCGGGGGTTACCTTAGGGCTAGATCATATTTACTTGCTTTATTTGTTTGACTTGCATGCTTAACATTATGGTTCCTTGTTTGGGCTTTGCTTTTGATCCTCCATCCGAATTTAGGGCACGTTTTAGGTAAGTAGAAATAGATTATGGAAATTGTACGGTGTAGACCTATATGGTTGAAACAATGGTTATGTTAGTGTGATGCATTTGTTGGTACCGGTATCCCTTGTGTTGAATCAAGGAGAATACGGGGCCGCTGAGCAGCATCATAAAGCACTAACTGACCTTAGAACATTAATTGAACAACTTGGCCATTAGGAAGTAGTGAGATAGCCGAATTTGGTGTAAAACTGAAGATTGGTTGATACTCGATTCTACACTCATTAAGATCGGACTTTTGGGATATATCGGCTGCAAGAAAAGATTGATTATGCTGAGACAATACCTAAAAGAAAGGTCAGTGATATTGAGATCCCCTAGAACCCGGTTACTTTCTAAGTCAGGTTAAGACAACTAAAAATTCAAGAGGGTACTTACCTACAAACTCCATGAAAGCCTAAAACTAAGGACTTATCTGCTTTGTGTGTATATGATTATTTGTACATAACGAATTGTTTGCTTTGCATACTTGTACATAACATCATGACATCATACCATAGAATTTTCAAGAACCATTTCAAGGATCTAAAGGGCCTATGATGCAGGGTCACGTTAAACCAGACATTTATCAAGGGGAAAGAGGATTTATTCTCCTCTAACCAAACACCGTCAACTTGAGTCAAGGGCTATGACCCACTTGACATGATGAGCTTGATTCTCGTGGAAGGACATCCACCGATACAAAGTTCTCCAATCAAAGTTGTTGATCAAAATTCAACTTCTAACATCTTTTTGTGTTTACCCCGTGAGATCCTTGAAAACATGCATCCACATATCATGCATCATATCATGACAGGTTTTCCCACACAGGTTTCCTTATCTTCCCACTGTTTATTTCAGTAAGATGGATATGGAACAAACAATGAAAGATCTTCAAGCACAAAATGCTCAATTCCAATAGATGTTCTTGACTTTGGCTAAAGGGGAAGAGGACCTGAAGACTCTTCTTCTCAAAGACAAGAAGAAAAAGACAAATAAATCAATGGGTGTCTTGAACTTGGGAAGGAGGTTCAGAAGAACAACAGAGCAAGCTCTAGAATTTACAACTCCGTCAACTGAGGGAGACAACCAGACAAAATAAGGGGACCATAATCTGGATTCTAACAAAGAAGAGGTTGACTATGCTGAAGAACAGTATCCTCCCGCGGACGACAAATACAAACAACTGGAGGATCGTCTCAACGCCATGGAAATCCAGAGGGTACCTAGGCTAGGTTTTGAAGATTTGGGTTTGGTTTCGAGTGGTCATCCCACCAAAGTTCAAAATCCCTACCTTTGCCACGTATGATGGGGTCTCTTTTCCTAAGATGCATCTGAGATCTTATGTCTGCAAGATTAAACCATACACCACTAATCAGAAGCTCTGGGTCCATTTCTTCCAAGAGAGCCTAACTGGGACTCAACTTGAATGGTTCTATCAATTAGAAGGTTCTCGTATCCACATCAGGGAGGATCTAGCTGCTGCTTTTTACAAGCAGTACCAATACAACGCTGATCTGGAACCAGCTCGCATGAAATTGCAGAATATGACCATGGGTTCCAACGAGGGCTTCAAAGAATATGCCCAAAAGTGGAGAGACCAGCTGGCAGGGTGCAGCCACCCTTAACTGTCAGGGAGTTGATTGACATATTTATGAGAACTTTAACATGACCTTTCTTCAATAAACTAATCGGAAGCTCCTCGGTCGGGGTCACCGAGCTAATACTGACTGGTGAAAGAGTCGAAGCTGGCATCAAAAGCGGTAAAATACAAAGGGGTGCATCTTCAAGTGCAGGGAAATAACCTTTCAATGGGAATAAAGAGTCTTATGATGCATACAGTCAAAAAGGTCATAACCAGAGTAACCACAACCAATACGTGGGGGAAATCCTTATCTCTAATCCTGCATTGGCGCAACAACGGCAATAGGGGAATCACCGTAAGGAGTTCGCGCCTAAAAGACAATTCACCAAGATCAACATGCCACTGGCCCAAGCGTTACAACACATATTGAAAGTAGAGCTGATTATGTTAAAGGCTCCTCTCCGGAACCCCAACACTTATACTCCTACTTATCATCCCAATGAAAGGTGCGCATACCATTCCGATAGTCCTGGACACGACACAAATAACTATTGGGCTCTGAAGAACAAGATTTAAGACATGATTGACGCTAAAGAGATTGAATTTGATCCACCTGCTACTCCCAACGTGATCACTGCTCCTATACCAAATCATTAAAAGCGTCCTTTGCATTTTGAATTTTCAATTGTAAACTCACACTTATCTATTAATGTTAAACTTTGTTTCATTAATGAATTACATATGTTTGTCTTGAATTATACCATTCATTTTCATTTAAACTATGCTTTTACTCCCTTTATGATTTCAACTCTTGTTTTAAAAGTTACAAGCCTTTAAAGGGAGGATGACAAAAACAATGCCATAATCTTATACAATATGCTTTTGAACAAACCTTGCTGACAATGTACAGGCACTCTTTCAATTCCTAAACACTGGAGTTATAAGGAAGATAATCCCTAGTCAACCCCTTTGAGCCTAAGAAGTAGGAGTTTTCTTTTTCACACAAATTGAAACCTTTAATCAAAACCTGGGGTAGGGTAGTCTCTTAGTTAATTCAAACGCGCGTTCAGTCGCAAGCTTTCACTTCATACACAACATATGACACCAAAAGCATCCTTCTGAATCAAAAGACAGTGATGGTTCATCCCATGAACTAGGAAGTCATTACCTCTCCAAAGGAAAAATCCCATTTAGTCAAAACCTGCGAAGGAGACTTAAAACAACTAGGGCATCCTGCTGACTATAATCTTGAAACAAGAGTAGTCAGGCAAAAATCAGGGATAATAAATCAAAAGAGGTCACTACAAATCCTCGACAACATGAAAAATATGGCAAAAATGACTGCCTTCCAACAAATAAACTTCCAAATTTCTGAACTATCACCAAAACGTCATTCAGACTCAAGTGGAATTTAAACGTATAATTAACTGAGTTAGGGACTGAAGAACATCACGAAGAACGGGCGGGTACAAATACATTTTGAGCCTTATCCTTTATTTCTTAAACCGTGAACTATACCACCCTACAACCCTTCAAAAGTCCTAATTGAAGCATGGGTTAGTTCAAAAGCATACTGTTACCAAAGGTATCCTGACTCTTGTAAGGATTTACTCTAAATCCTGAGTTTGAATTCACATTCTTACAAAACTCCTTATTTGTTAAAACTGCATTTTCAAAACTTCAAGACAAGCATAAAACTTTGCATTGTCTGAATACTTCTGTTTGCATACAGTTACTTGTTTGACAGCAGAGAAATTCACACGATGAATATCCGGCGAACAAAAACTCTCTTAATGAACAAAATCACTTCAAATTGGAAGACACTTCCAATGACAAATCCTATATAAGCAAGGGGGCATGACATGTCACTATCCAACTTGTCTGGGGCATTCAAGTTGGGATTCCAAGAAATCTCTCACAACACTTAATACCAGGGGCAGGTCTGTATCTGAATCACTTAGGGCATTGAACATAAATTCCAGCAAAGGGTTACGCACGACCAAGCAAACATTTTCTGACAGTACTACAACACCTACCACTAGAGGCAGTGACAAATCTCCCACAAAGTCCTTTTCATTAGGATGATCCTTAGTCAAATCCCCATAAAGTTAGATCCAGGAAATCCCCAGCCAGAGCTTCAATCTCCGGAAAACTTCTCCCCAGCTGAGTTGATCTCAAGAATCCTCGAGGAGTTCTGTCAAAAGAAAAACATCTCTCTAGCAGATTGGCAACATGGTTTATTTCCCCAACAAACTACAGATTCCCCAGCTTGAATTTTCCTCTCCGACTATTATAAATCAAGGGGCCACAACCCCTCTTCCCCAATGGACTTTTCTACGATCCCCGGTAAGTTGCTGCAAAGCCTGGAAACCAAACCAGATAACAATTAACTTCTTTATCCACAACAAGTGGTTAACTTCCTTTCTCTTCTGTCAAGAGATAACTCCCCAGTAGAGCAACAAACGAATAAAAAATCTTGAACTCTTTTCCCCAAGCAGGAATCAACACTCTCCATAGAGTTTTCCCTCAAACAAATTCAATATTCCCCAACGGAGTTCTCCTCAAACAGCAAAACGGGAATCCCCAGCAGAAACATTCTAAACAAAGTTCGAAGATACACATACTCTTCATTTCCAACAGCAGTCCGGGAATAAACTTCCCAAAGCTCCCCAACACTTGTCAAGGATTTATTTTCCGACAAAATTACATTTTCAACAAATACTTCACATTCATGCATCATATTACATACATGATAAATGCATGCAGCACAACCTCATTTATTTTGAGAACATCATTACGCCATGCATTTCATACATCATAACATTGCATGCAGCTAATTCTTTACCTTTTCAGGAAAGATCAATCAACATATAGCTATCATCAACAATTTTCAAAGAGGTCAGAGATTAATACCTGAAACCGGCCAGGACAACTATCTCTACGGCCAACAAAAATAAGTTCCAGATTAATACATGTAACAAGACAAGACAACTATCTGTGGATGACCGATTGTAGATTAATACCTATAACAAGCCAGGAAAATTATCTACATGAGAAGATTGAAGATTAATACCTTTAATAAGCCAGGAAAACTATCTTTCTTTCTAAGGTCAGAGATTAATACCTGAAACTAGCCAGGACAACTATCTCTACAGCCAACAAAAAACAAGTTCCAGATTAATACATGTAACAAGCCAGGACAACTATCTGTGGGCGACAGATTGTAGATTAATACCTGTAATAAGCCATGAAAGCTATCTACATGAGAAGATTAAAGATTAATACCTGTAACAAGCCAAGAAAGCTGTCTTTCTTTCTAAGGCAGTTGATTAATACCTAGAACCAGCCAGGACAACTATCTCTACGGCCAACAAAAACAAGTCCAGATTAATACCTGTAACAAGCCAGGACAACTATCTGTGGATGTCTGATTGCAGATTAATACCTGTAACAAGCCGGGAAATCTATCTACATGAGCAAATTGAAGATTAATACCTGTAACAAGCCAGGAAAACTATCTTTCTTTCTAAGGTCAGATATTAATACCTGAAACTAGACAGGATAACTATCTACGCGACCAACTGAAGCAACCCTACCAAGGTTCCTTCTCATTTCCAGATGAAGTTTTACACTGACTCATCTTGAAGCAACCCTACCCAGGTTCCTTCTCATTTCCAGATGAAGTTTCACACAGACTCATGACAAAGTAACCCTACCCAGGTTTCTTCTCATTTCCAGATGCAGTTTCACACAGACTCATCCTGAAGCAGCCCTACCCACGCTCTTTCTCATAATTTCCAGATGAAGTTTCACACAGACTCATCATGAAGCAACCCTACCCAGGTTCCTTCTCAATTCCAGATTAATACCTGAAACAAGACAAGACAACTATCTGTGAACAAATTGATTGTAGATCAATTCCCGAAACAGGACTGGGTGACTATCTACATGATGAAAACTTCCTTCAAGACCTCTGCTGGTTCAGTTTAAATCATCAATGGTTTATCCTAATTCGGTCCCGGTAGACACTTCTTTTGGTTAAGTCTAAATCAATCAAAGATTTATTCTGATTCTTTTCCAGTTGAGGTCAAGCTTATTATTAGTCTAATTTTTGTCAAACAATCACTTCTGGATGGCATCTGTAAGCCCATCTCTGACAACTCTCCAAATGGCATCTTTAAGCCCATTCCCTACACAATCAACCAAACTATCATCGAGTGCAAATTTCTGGGCACTCTAGTGTTCAATCATCTTCTACCTTCAAGCTACGAACGACAACATGCCATACTCACTTTTCAGGTTTAAGAAGATTGAACAGGGGCAGCTGTTGTACCCCAAAATTTGCCCTCTCTTTCTCAAGTATTTTCAAAAACTCAAGCTTGCACAAGTATAAAGCAAACAAAACGGGCAAAGCAGATAAAAATGATTTTTTTGAAGAAAAGCAAGCTTCCTTCGATTCATTCTAGCTTCGATTGGGCATTTAGGCTTCCTTCGAGCAAGTTTGATTCATCCTTCAATTAGGCATCTAGGCTTCCTTCGATTCAGAAGACAAAGGCCTCATGTTGTTGTCCTTCGATTCAAAATATTAGTGGCTCCATACCAGCTTCCTTCGATTCAGAAGGCAAGGGACTTCTGAAAGCTCCCTTCGAGTCAGAAGTTAGTGGCTTAATGTTAACCCTTTCGATTCAGAGGGAAATGACCTTCTGAAAGTATCCTTTGATTTAGAATGAAATGGCCTCATGCAGCTTTCCTTTGATTCAGAAGCCATTTGTCCCTTGCATGATTCCTTCGATTCATAAAACCCAGGACTTCCTTCAAGATAGTATGCACAAGGAAAAAGCTTCCCTATGACTAGAATTCATATTAACACCCACAGGGCATTGGCTGTCTTTATGCTAACTCTAACTGGGAAAAGTCTCCCTTTGAAACAACTTGCTTTCGATTCACAAGGGCAATGCCTATTGTGATCGGTGGAAATAGAACTGACTGTTTTTAGCTGGTTTCGCAAAATGTCGCGGAAGCAAGAGTCGCCACCGTCTTTTATTTTCTCCAACATGGAAAGGACAAAAGCACAGCAAAATTCCTTATTCGAGAATGTTTCTCGGTTCGGGAGGTAGATTTATAGAAAGGGAAGGTGTTAGCACCCTTTCTATCCGTGGTTATCCACGGGCTCTTAGGTACTTGCTCTTATGTTTTCAAAAGATGTTTACTTTTCAAATATGTGTGGGTTTTGCAAAAGTTTATTTGAAAGATTTCTGAATAACTCTTGTATCTGTCCTCAAGAGTGTTTGAAAAATTTGTTTTGAAAGCTTTTGAAAGTGTAAGGTGTGAAAAGTATTTTATTTGTTTTTTGAAAAGAGAAAGTACCCATGAGTCATCTACCTACCCTAAGGAATTAAGCTGTATAAGTGTCCTTTAGGTAGTTCCATCCCACCATTGAGAGGTAGGTAGCACCACCGTTGGAGGTGTTCGGGTCAATTCGATTTTAGGGACATTGTGGTCACCGAAGCAACAGTTAGGACACCTTAGAAGTAACCCTAATGTCCTAGATCCTTTTTAATCCGAGGCAACCGTTTCGAGGAAACTGTTTCGAGGCAACTGTTTCGAGGCAACTGGATCTTTGTACTAAGGGTGACCTCTAAGACGTCCTATACTTGATGACCACATTTCGAAGGCAACGAGTGAGGCGTACCCTAGAAGTGGTGTGTGCTTTGTATGTTGTATTCAGTTAATGTTTGTCTTTGTAATTAGTGAGCTACGAGTTGTTTTTATTTACCATACATTCTTGCATGCATTTAACGGTTAAGGGGTGCAGAAAGTAAATTGCGGAAACACAAATCCTACACTATTACAAGGCGCGGGTCTATACATCACCAAAAATACAAAGACCCGTTTTTGGTAAATAAGTACGGAAAGTAAATAAAACAGTAAACCTAATTAACTATTACATGTCTTGGAAGCAATTACATAATAATAAACTAAGCGCGAATAAAAATTAAATCGGAAATGTTCTAAGGGTGTTGACCCTTTTAAGAAAAGAAATTGATTTTTTTTTGTGTTTTTGGAATTAAAATGAAATTAAAACTAACTAATGACTAATTAATTAATTTAATTAAAAGAAAATATTTTTTTGTCTTTTATGTTTTTTATGAAATAAAATAAAAAAAGAGAAATAAAAATAAAAGTTGACTTTACCTAATTCTAGATCTATTTTAATTATTAAAAAAAAGGTTAAAATGGCCTAATTAAAAACTAATTCAATTATTGTTTATTTACAAAATAAAATAATAATAATAATGATGATGTTAGTTTTTTTTATTTAATTTTTATAAAAAAATATCAGTTGGTTAATTGTTAATAATAAATAAATAAAATAAAGCAAGTAAATAAAAAAAGAAAATGTCAAAACAAAGTAAAAAGAAGAGAAAAACCCAAGGGGTGTGGGTTGAAATGGAGGGTGCATTGTTGGAATTATGGCCCATTAAGCTTCAGCTCGTTTGACTTTCTTGGATCGCCTACGCATGTGCTGACTCCAGAGTATGGTGTGCTAGCCTTTTGGACCTTTAGATCTGCATCCATGAACACTTGGCCTGCGCTTGGAGGAGGTGTATGATGGAAGTTATTTGAGGATCTGCACAAGAACACCTTAAAGAAAATAATATGAAAATTATGGGGGACCTGGGAATCGAACCCAGGTGCCAGAGATTGCATGACACGTTCACCACCACTCCACCATCTGCGTGTGTTTGTCAATATAATGGAAAAGAAATATAATATAGAAAACACACATTATATGCTGAAAAAAACAAAAAGAGCGCGCATGATTTTGAATGGACCAACGCCTGGTTGCCACGCCATCGTCTTCAAGCTTTTCCTGCAAACATAAAACATATAGCGGGGGTTTTAAACCCCCACAAAATACAGGCATTATGAAAATAGCGATTAGACGCTCATGAAGCATAAATTGGGCGCGATATGTTCATCCTGTTCGTCTTGAGCTTCTGAGTTTGACCATGCTTGTTTTGAGGTTCAATTTTACAGTATATAAAAACCCCTAATTCGAAGCTCTGAAAAAACCTAGAAATTGTCAATGGTGATTTTCGATTTAAAGCATCATTCTCAAATTAAAACACATGGAAAGCTTTGTAACAATGTCAGCAATGTATAACCATGATCAAAATGGATTAATAAGGCATAAAAATGGAATTTCGATTTTCAAATGATGGACAAACCGTATGACTTGTGTAGCGTGATTCCTTGAGTGATTTGGCTTGTTAATGATTGCAAATTGTTCCTGGGGATGTAAGGAACGTATTTGGATCAAAAGGCAGGATTGAATGATGCTGCAAATATGTTTTCAGTTTGTCACTTTTTCCTTGAAAATTTGAGATTGCTTTTTGCTGTATATGTGTTTCTAGCTCGTGAGTTCTATTGTGAAGGCTTGCACACCTGTATATGAATGAGTATCAATCAAAATAAAGAGCCTTGAAGCCTTGCCATTATGTTTTGGATTATGCCATGAACACCATTAAAACCACTTACCATTCTTGTGAAAATTTGAATTTTTATGCCCATAATAGGTCTTGCACGAATTTGGAATGTACTTCATGGTGTATCAAAGCAATTCAACACAAAATATATCCCTCCATTAATTTTCTTGATTTTTATTTGAATTTTAAAGATTTAAAATGAATTAAATCAAATAAAATTAAATAAAAATGGAAAAATTAATTTTTAATTTTGAAATAAATTATGGGACACGTGGGAGGCATGGCCAAGCTGAATCAAGTGGAAAAAGTGGGCCCTCTTTGTCAAAAATGAAATTTCAAGGATAGTTGACTTTGGCCATTTCACAAACATTTCCCAACTTCTCCAATGCATATCTTGCTCAATTTTAAAGCTATGAACATGTTCTTGGACATTTTGGAAAGGTATTGAAGTCCTCTAACCAATGTCTTTGGTCCCATGTCATTTTGATTTACCAATCTCAAGTTATGGTCTTTGACTTAAAGTGCCTTTTTGTTGACTTTTGAAAATGACCTATAATGTTGAAATTGATAACTTTTGTGAGAGCATTTTTTGGACTTGGAATGTGAAGATGAATTGTAGGAAATGTCCTCCCCTTCAAGATGAGAATTGGATGGGATTTTTCTGATGAACCATGAAAAAGTTATGCCTTGGTCAAGTTACAGTTGACTTTTCAACTGTCCAAAAATAGAAACTTTTGCATCTTGATGATTTTTGAGCCATGCTTTGAGAATCATGATCAAGACTTGATCAAATGATGATTGTGGCTTCAAAATAAGATGTTGACCAAAATTTTTGACTTTTGACCGCCAAATGACCATTTTGCCCCTGCAGTTGACTGTGGAGCAATTAGGGTTTTTGACTGTGCAACTTGACCTTGTGAGCCTTGAAACTTTACATATAGGTGCTTGAAAATGTTTATGAGCATATGGGACTTGATTGAGCCTTTGAAAACCTCAACTTCCTTGCAAGAACCAAAACCTTACTTTGACTAGCTTTAGGAGAGTGGTTGACTGTGTAACTCCTTGAGTAGACTTTGAACCCTTTGAGGTGATGCTTGGCAAAACTTTGAAGATTATGGGAGGGCAAATTTTGGGGTACAACAGTTGCCCCTGTTCAATCTTCTTAGACCTGAGGATGTAGATTGGCTTGTGTGCCTTTCGTGATCCGAAGGTGGAAGATGATTGAACACTAGAGTGCCCAGAAATTTGCACTCACATAGTAGAGTATCAGCAGTGTGATAGCGGGAATGGGCTTACAGATGCCATTTGGAGAGATGGTGGATAGGAGGATGGGCTTATAGATGCCATCTGGAAGTGTGACAGAACCTTGTCGGGAATGGGCTTATAGATGCCATTTGGAGACTGTCGGTATGTGGATGGGCTTATAGATGCCATCTAGGTGTTGATCGCGTAAGTCATTCCTTAGCGAGAACTTGCGTACCTGAGAAAGAAAAACAATTACCTGGCCTGTTACAGGGGTTGATCTTCAAACTCTTCAGACGTGCCCTGGCAGGATACAGGAATCGAGTCCGGAAAATAGTCGTCAACAGATACACCCTGGCAGGGTACAGGAATCGGATCTTCAAACTCTTCAGGTGTGCCCTGGCAGGATACAGGAATCAAGTCCGGAAAATAATCGTCAACAGATACACCCTGGCAGGATACAGGAATCGGACCTTCAAACTCTTCAGATGTGCCCTGGCAGGATACAGGAATCGAGTCTAGAAAATAGTCGTCAACAGATACACCCTTGCAGGATATAGGAATCGGATCTTCAAACTCTTCAGACGTGCCCTGGAAGGATACAGAAATCGAGTCCGGAAAATAGTCGTCAACAGATACACCCTGGAAGGATACAGGAATCGGATCTTCAAACTCTTCAGACGTGCCCTGGCAGGATACAGGAATCGAGTCCGGAAAATAGTCGTCAACAGATACACCCTGGCGAGATACAGGAATCGGATCTTCAAACTCTTCAGACGTGCCCTGGCAGGATACAGGAATCGAGTCCGAAAAATAGTCGTCAACAGATACACCCTGGCAGGATACAGGAATCAGATCTTCAAACTCTTCAGACGTGCCCTGGCAGGATACAGGAATCGAGTCCGGAAAATAGTCGTCAACAGATACACCCTGGCGAGATACAGGAATCGAATCTTCAAACTCTTCAGACGTGCCCTGGCAGAATACAGGAATCGAGTCCGGAAAATAGTCGTCAACAGATACACCCTGGCGAGATACAGGAATCAGATCTTCAAACTCTTCAGACGTGCCCTGGCAGGATACAGGAATCGAGTCCGGAAAATAGTCGTCAACAGATACACCCTGGCAGGATACAGGAATCGGATCTTCAAACTCTTCAGACGTGCCCTGGCAGGATACAGGAATCGAGTCCGAAAATAGTCGTCAACAGATACACCCTGGCAGGATACAGGAATCAGATCTTCAAACTCTTCAGACGTGCCCTGGCAGGATACAGGAATCGAGTCCAAAAAATAGTCGTCAACAGATACACCCTGGCAGGATACAGGAATCGGATCTTCAAACTCTTCAGACGTGCCCTGGCAGGATACAGGAATCGAGTCCAGAAAATAGTCGTCAACAGATACACCCTGGCAGGATACAGGAATCTTCAAACTCTTCAGACGTGCCCTGGCAGGATACAGGAATCGAGTCCGGAAAATAGTCGTCAACAGATACACCCTGGCAGGATATAGGAATCGGATCTTCAAACTCTTCAGACGTGCCCTGGAAGGATACAGGAATCGAGTCCGAAAAATAGTCGTCAACAGATACACCCTGGCGAGATACAGGAATCGAATCTTCAAACTCTTCAGACGTGCCCTGGCAGGATACAAGAATCGAGTCCGGAAAATAGTCGTCAACAGATACACCCTGGCGAGATACAGGAATCAGATCTTCAAACTCTTCAGACGTGCCCTGGCAGGATACAGGAATCGAGTCCGGAAAATAGTCGTCAACAGATACACCCTGGCAGGATACAGGAATCGGATCTTCAAACTCTTCAGACGTGCCCTGGCAGGATACAGGAATCGAGTCCGGAAAATAGTCGTCAACAGATACACCCTGGCAGGATACAGGAATCAGATCTTCAAACTCTTCAGACGTGCCCTGGCAGGATACAGGAATCGAGTCCGGAAAATATTCGCTCACAGACATGCCCTGGCTAGATACAGGTATCGAATCTGGAATTGCGACAGATGATAGTAATCATCTTTGTATTGATCTTGGTCCTGAAAAGACAAAATGTTAATTGTATGCAATGTCATGATATATGACATGCGTGATGTTCTCAGAGTAAATGAGATTGTATGTTCATGATGCGTATGTGCATGCTATAATGTATGAAGATGTGATGTTTATGGATTTTTGTCTAGGAAAATAAATCCTTGACGAATGCTGGGAGTTCAAATCCTGGGCTGATGTGGAAGAATAGAGCTTTTTTTTGTTTCCGCTGGGGGATGATGGTTGCAAGGATACACCGGTAGGAGAAGATGATTCCGTTGGGGAATAAACTTTGCTGGAGAGATTACTCTGCGGGGAATTACTATGTGGGGAGAGATACTTCGTTGAGATTTGATGATAACTCTGCTGGGGATACTGTTGATGTGTTATGTTGGAAGATTTGATGAACTCCGCTGGGGATAGGAAGGCTTCGCCGGGGACGATCTTTCCGTGGCTTTTAGCTGAGGATAACCCAGTTATAAGCTCTGGTGAGGAATAACCTTTGAATAAAGTCGGGGAGACGCATTCATGCTCTGCAGGGGATAGCTTCCATAATCTACTAGGGATAAGCTTCCTACTGGGGAGATCAATTCAACTCTCCTGGGGAGACTTTGGACTGCACTGGGAAGTGGCTCCATTGGATGTCTGTATTCCGCCGGGGAACAATCTTATAATAAGACTGCCGGGGAAGCTTGCTTAGGAATATCTGCATACGCCGCTGGGGAATGTTTGAGATCTTCTGGGGAAAACCCAACTTCCTTAAGGTTGATAGTAAGCTAACTCTGCTTGGAGAGAGTGTCGCTGACTTGCTGGAGATACTGTGCCTTTTAGGGCTGATTGGGAGACCAGCTCTGCTCGGGGAGAGTATTGTTGAAATCTGGTCTTACTCTCGGGGAGTGAAGGTATCTTGGTTAAATTCTTCAGCCAAACCTACCTTGGTACCTTGGTGGACAGAGCAACCAGATCGCTTAGACAATTCAATATTGCCCCTGTTTCTGATGTCACCTGTAATTATTCCTTTGTTTCTCATGCAAATATTTATGAGTTAGCAATTAGTGTCAAATGCATATATCACAATTGAACATTGGACCTTCTTCACAAGACAAAACAGAAAAAAGGAAAAACAATTGGTAATTTATCTGAAAAGTGAATTTATATTGATTTTTGAATTTGCCTGTAAATAGGCGTTTATGTACAAGAGGCTGACGTCCTAGTAAGAGAACGCCGCCGAACAACAGAGTTTATACAATTTTTTTTTATGAAAAAGGAAAACAAAACAGCTGTGTGAAAAGAGTAATCCCACTGGGTTTCAACTCTACTATCGCCTTCATGTCTTCAAGCGTCTCATCACTTTGCTGCGTAGTTGAAGATGAAGCTGATTGATCGACGCCGTCTGAACTTGATAGTTGATACCAGATTCTGGACGCGAGGTGATCCCATAAGACATAGTATTACGCTTTAATCCCTAACTTTTTCCTGAACCGCCCTTTCGGGTTTTCAGTCCACCGGGATACCCATTTTTTCCCAAGCCGCCTTTTCAGGTTTTCGACTTGCCGGGTGTACAGATTTTTTCCAGTTCATCCCTTATTTTTGCCCGAACCCTTTTGGTTCGCCGGGAAGCCCTTATTTTTGCCTAGGTGTGTCAACCTAGCGGGTCTTTGATCATGCATAGTATCTTTTTACTATGTCTGCATTGGCGGGGTGAGGAAGGTCGTCACCGTCCATGGTGGTTAGAATCATGGCTCCTCCTGAGAACACATGTTTAACCACAAATGGCCCTTCGTATGTGGGGGTCCATTTTCCCCTGGGATCACTTTGAGGAAGAATGATGCGCTTGATTACCAGGTCCCCAACTTGATACTCTTGTGGTCTGACTTTCTTATTAAATGCCCTGATCATTCATTTTTGGTACGTTTGACCATGACAAATAGCGGTGAGTCTCTTTTCGTCAATTAGGTTTAATTGATCAAGCCGAGTCTGGATCCAGTCATCTTCGCTCAAGCCTGCATCCTTCATTATCCGGAGAGAGGGTATCTGGACTTCAATAGGCAAAACTGCCTCCATGCCATACACCAAGGAGAAAGGAGTTGCCCCAGTTGACGTTCTTGCTGAGGTACGGTACCCATGAAGAGCAAACGGTAACATCTCGTGCCAATCTTTATAGGTCACTGTCATCTTCTGCACAATCTTTTTGATATTCTTATTAGCTGCTTCGACAGCCCCATTCATCTTCGGCCGGTAGGGAGAAGAGTTGTGGTGCTGTATCTTGAATTGCTCGCAGAGCTCAGTGATCATCTTGTTGTTAAGATTGGTACCATTGTCCGTAATTATCCTCTCAGGTACACCGTATCGACAGATCAGGTTATGCCGAATGAACCGTGCCACGACGTTCTTGGTTACCGTGGCATAGGAAGCTGCTTCAACCCACTTCGTAAAGTAATCAATCGCTACAAGGATGAAGCGATGGCCGTTAGATGCCGTAGGTCTGATCTCTCCGATCATATCAATGCCCCACATTGCAAAAGGCCATGGTGCTGTCAAGACGTTCAGAGGTACTGGAGGAACGTGCACCTTATCAGCATAGATTTGGCATTTGTGACATGTCCGAGAATGTTGGTAACAGTCGGCTTCCATTGTGGACCAGAAATATCCTGCCCGAAGGATTTTCTTTTCCATGGTATGTCCACTGGAATGTGTTACGAAGGTACCTTCATGTAGCTCTGCCATGATCCTTTCTGCTTCAGTCTTATCCACACAACGCAGTAAGGTTGAATCATGGTTTCGCTTGTATAAAATGCCGTTGCTGAGGAAGAACTTTGCTGCGAACCTTCTCAGAAACTTCTTGTCATTGATAGATGCACCTTCAGGGTATTCTTGAGCTTCCAGATACCTCTTCACCTCATGATACCAAGGTTTTTCAGTTACCACCTCAGCCTCGAGATCACAGCAATATGCAGGTTCATCCAGTTTCCAGATGATGATCCGGGGAGCCTCATTGTCCCATTTGACTTTGAACATAGAAGACATCGTAGCCAACGCGTCCGCCAGCTGATTCTCCTCTCTTGGGAAGTGTTCAAAAGTTATCTCTGTGAAATGGGGGATCAATGTCAACACACACTCTTTGTAAGGAATAAGGTTTGGGTGTTTCGTATCCCACTCGCCTTTGATCTGATTGATCACGAGAGAGGAATCTCCGAAGACACTCAGAAACTTGATCCTTAGGTCAATTGCAGCTTGAAGACCCATGATGCATGCCTCATAATCCGCCATGTTGTTAGTGCAGTTGAAACATAGTCGGGCAGTGAGTGGAGTATGAGTGCCTTTGGGGGATATGATCACAACGCCAATACCGTTACCCAAAGCGTTCGAGGCTCCGTCAAAGTGCATAGACCATCGGGATCCTTCCTCGGGTCCTTCATCCGGTCCAGGTACTTCACAATCAGTCACTACCATGATGTTCTCGTCTGGAAACTCAAAGTTCATTGACTGGTAGTCGTCCACTGCCTGGTGTGCCAAATGGTCTGCCAATACACTTCCCTTGATTGCTTTTTAAGTCGTATACTGGATGTCGTATTCTGTCAAGATCATTTGCCATCTTGCTATTCTTCCAGACAGAGCAGGCTTTTCGAATATGTACTTGATTGGATCCATTTTTGAAATCAACAGAGTAGTGTGAGTCAGCATATACTGTCTCAGCCGGCGAGCAGCCCATACCAAAGCGCAACAAGTTTTCTCGAGAAGTGAGTATCGGGTCTCACAGTCGGTAAACTTTTTGCTAAGGTAATAAATGGCATGCTCTTTTCGGCCAGACTCAGCACACACCCCATTGAGCTGTCTAGTACTGTCAAGTATAGTATTAGAGGTCTCCCTTCAACCGGTGGCATAAGGATGGGTGGTTCTTGGAGATACTCTTTGATTCTGTCGAAAGCAGCCTGACATTCATCATTCCAACGTACTACTTGATCTTTCTTCAGCAACTTGAAGATGGGTTAACAGGTAGCAGTTAGGTGCGAGATGAATCGGGCAATGTAATTCAGTTGTCCTAGAAAGCCTCTGACTTCTTTCTCTGTCTTGGGAACTGGCATCTCTTGTATGGCTTTAACCTTGGCAGGGTCCACTTGAATACCTTTGTCGCTCACGACGAAGCCTAGCAACTTCCCAGATCTTACCCCAAATGTGCACTTGTTTGGGTTCAACCTCAGCTTGTACAACTTCAGACGGTCAAACAGCTTCTGCAGATGGTCAAGGTGTTCCTCCTCAGTTTGAGACCTTGCAATCATATCGTCGACATAGACTTCAATCTCATGGTGGATCATGTCATGAAACAAAGCCACCATGGCACGTTGGTAGGTTGCCCCAACATTTTTCAACCCAAATGGCATGACCTTGTAGTAGAAGGTGCCCCATTGCGTAACAAAGGTAGTCCTTTCCATATCTTCAGGAGCCATTTTGATCTGATTATAACCTGAAAAGCCGTCCATGAAGGAGAACACTTTGTGCTGAGCAGTATTGTCAACCAGAACGTCGATGTGAGGTAGAGGGAAATCATCCTTAGGGCTGGCCCTGTTCAAATCCCTGTAACCAACACACATTCGGACCTTGCCATCTTTCTTTGGCACCGGAACCACGTTGGCAACCCACTGAGGGTAAGAAGTCACTGCAAGAAAACCGGCGTCAAACTGTTTCATAACCTCAGCCTTGATTTTCTCGGACATCTCTGGACGCATACGGCGGACCTTCTGTTTAACCGGAGGGCAGTCTTCCTTGGTAGGTAGGTGATGAACCACAATGTCGGTATCCAACCCAGGCATGTCTTCGTAAGACCAGGCAAAGATTTCCACATAGTCACGCATCATCTGGATCAACCGTTGTTTCACACTGAGCTCTAGATTAGCACCAATCTTGACTTCCTTTCTGTCTGTCTCAGAACCCAGATTTACCGTTTCCACTGGCTCTTCATGTGGCTGAATGGCCCTTTCTTCCTGGAGCAACAATCTTGCAAGCTCACCAGGCACTTCGCAATCATCTTCACCTTCGTCTTCGGCTAAGTTGATCGGATTTTCGAAGTCATAACTGGCATTAGCAGAGTCGTTACCAGTGAGATCCAGAGTGGATTGAAACCTGTATAAGTGAGTGTGTGTAAATATAGCTGTTTTGCAATATATAAGGAAAGAAAGGGAGCGCAAGATTTGAAATGTGAAAAACGTCCAATGCTTTTATTCATGATATATGGAAGTGACAAACAAAAGCCCTCACAAATAAAACCACGGTGCCCCGGGTAAGACACCGGGCCATAAAGTTTCAAATTATTGTTTATTACAAATCCAAAACAAAGAAGTTCATTACTGGGTGACAAAAGTAATAGGTGTAAAGTCTTTTGCAGTCCAGTTGCTAGGTCCAACGTTGGTCGTTGGGTAGATCCAGCTGTCGAATTCAGATTCGTCCGCTTCGTCCTCAATAGCATTCACTCCTGGATTGGTGATGAGCACGGGAGGTCTTCCAATCCTTGCCTTGTGCACAACCTTCTGAGCTTCTGCAGTGAAACCCAAGCCAAATTTGTCAGTCTTTGGAGTGAAATCAGGAAGCCTGCCCCAGTTTGCACACTCACCCTTCTCAATCACAGCTCGGGCATCCTTCAAGGAAGCCATCTTCAAAGGAGAGTCCTCTTCAGTCACTGTTTCTGCTGCTGCCAATGTTTGTGGCACCTCTTCAAAATGTTGAAAGGGGGTCTCAATGAACTCCCCGTCCATTTCCATGTACCTGAAGGAGTTGAGGTGGCTGACCATGTATTCCTCTTCCCCTTGCACTGTTACAATCTTCCCCCTGACCGGGTATTTGAGCTTCTGATGTAAAGTTGAAGTCACAGCTCCAGCCTTGTGGATCCACGGGCGACCCAGCAAACAAGAATAGGATGGACGGATGTCCATCACATAGAATTTTGAATCAAATACCTGCGAACCAACCCTGATCGGGATGTCAACCTCACCATGTACCATCCTTTTGGACCCGTCAAAGGCCCGAACAACAATGTTACTTGGTTTGAGCTCTAAACCTTCACAGTCCAGCCTGTCTAGAGCCTTCTTGGGTAGTACGTTCAATGAAGAACCCGTGTCAACAAGCACGTGAGCAAGAGTAGTGCCCCTGCATTCAATGGAGACATGCAGGGCATCATTATGGTTCTTCCCCTTGGCCGTCAGATCAGCATCAGAGAAACCCAGACCATTATCAGCGGTTAAGTTGGCCACACAGTCGGTGAATTGATCAGCAGATGTTTCTTGGGGCACGTGGGCCGTCTTCAGGAATGCAATCAGGGCCTTGGCATGGGCCTTTGAACACAGCAACAGTGATAGCATGGAGATTTTGGAGGGGGTGTGCCCCAGCTGTTCAACGACGTTGAAATCACTTTTCTTTATAATTTTGAGGATCTCTTCCATCTCTTTCTTGGAAGCCTCAACAATGGTCTTTGGTGCCTCCGTCCGGGCAGGCACATCAGCAACAATCCCCTTGCCCCGAGTGTCAGATGACTCGGCAGCAGGGGTAGAAACTTGATCAGGGGGGGAAACAGGCACACTGGTAGGTGTGATGACAAGAGGCCTCTGAATGGCTGGAGGTGCAATGTTTGGTGAGAGCAGTCTTCCACTACGAGTGACCTTAGCAGGCCCGGTGATGTTGGTGACACCGGTATCGGTATCGAACTCTTGTTTCACTCCCAGAACATAAACATCTGCCCCATAGTGCCACGGGACAGCTTTATCAGACTTGTAGGGGATGGGCCCCGGAACAGTAATGGTTATAGGAGCAATCTTGTGAACATGCATAATTTTGATAGGCTTCTTTGAAGGAGCCTTGGAAGGATTGTTGAAAATGGTAACAATTGAAACTTCTTCAACAGGGGCAGCAGGAACGACAGTCTTCTTGAACAAGATCTCTTTACTATCCATTAGGTTTTGGATGCCTGATTTCAGCAATGAACAACCAGCAGGGGAATCAACACATAAAGGGCAACCTTTGCTACATCCCGGAAATAAACCGGCTAGCAACAGGTTCCTCTTGACGGTCAGCAGCGGAGTAGAAACATCATCCACATAAGCTACATACAAATCCTCCTCAACAGCGTTCACTCCATGCTGGGGCATGGGAGCGGTCACAACATTTGGCCTTTCGGGCGCCTCGAATTGTATTTCCTTGGCATCAATAAGGTCCTGAACCTTATTCCTCAGGGCCCAACAATCATCAGTAGAATGTCCCGGGCTATCAGAGTGATACGCGCAACGGGCGTTGGGGTTGTACTTCGGAGATGCTGTGTTTACCATCTTCGGAGCTTCCTTGACTGTTACCAGGCTGGTTGACAGCAGTTGCGGCAGGATCTGAGAGAGAGTCATGCTGAGCCGAGTATACTGCCTTTTGGGCCTCTCAGCTCTGGGCTGGTTGTATTGCTGAGGAGCAGCAGTAGGCTTAGAAATAACCACCGCGTTGACAGCTTGGCGGCGTTCCGGTTTGTTTTGCCTCCTGGGACCATACACAGCACTGGCCTCCTTCTTGAAGGGATTCTTTTCAGTATTTGAGGAGGCACCCTTCTGTATCTTTCCTGATTTTATGCCAGCTTCGATCCTCTCACCAGTCAGGATCAGGTCAGTAAACCCAGCATAGGAATTACCAATGAGATGATTGAAGAATGGACCAGATAGGGTCCCCAAGAACATGTCCACTAGCTCACGATCCTTCAATGGTGGCTGCACCCTGCCAGCCAGGTCTCTCCATTTCTGTGCGTACTCCTTAAAACCTTCTCCCGATCCTAGCGACATACCCTGGAGTTGGGTACGCGTAGGAGCGAGGTCGGAATTATATTGATACTGCTTGTAAAAAGCAGTGGCCAAATCCTCCCAGTTACGAATGTTGGTTCCATCCAGCTGATAGAACCATTCGAGGTGAGTCCCTGAAAGACTCTCCTGGAAGAAGTGGATCCATAAGTTCTTGTCGACAGTGTAAGGCTGGATCTTCCTTACATAAGAAAGGAGGTGCATCTTAGGACAGGAAGCCCCGTCATACTTCACAAAGGCAGGCGCCTTGAACTTGTGTGGGATCACCACCCCAGAGGATAACCTCAAGTCTCCGAAATCCAACCCAGGCACACGTTGAATTTCTATAGCATTTAGCCGGTCCTTCAGCTGTTTGTACCGGTCCTCAGCAGGAGGGTACTGTTCATCGTTGAAGTCTGTCTCAGTGTCAGAGACCACAGGACTAGGGACCTCTCTCCCTTGGTGACTGCCTTCCCCCACAGACGGAGTAGTCCTCTCAGCTTCATTCTGCAACGTATTCCCGAGTCTGCGCCCAGTGTTGAACAGCACAGTCCTCTTCTTCTTCTTATTCTTCTTCAGGAGCAAAGCCTTCAGCTCTTGTTGTCCCTGGGCCAAGTTCATGACCATCTCCTGGAATTGGGCGTTTTGGGCCTGGAGGGCCTTGATAGCTTGCTCGGTAGTGAGTTCAGAATTCATGATGCTTGAGTGCTGAAATAAAAAACGAAGAAGATTAAGCAACCTGTAGAAAGAGGGGTACCTGTTATGCACATGATACATGATATGCTATTTATGCAATGCATTCAAGGGTTCGAAAGTTCAAATTCGTTGTAGCCAAAAAAGAACACACTTTTATTATGAAATGAATTATTCAGTACATCAAGGCCTCACGGGCAAAACATTACAAAATAATTAATCCCAAAAGACACTGCGCATCCTCTTTGGAGCAATGTAAGTGTTGAGAATCTTTTCCTCGTGCAGTAGACGGGTGAGCTCCAAGACCTTCTTCTCACTGGCATGTAGACTGGTTTCAAGAGAATTCCGTTCTTCCTTGAGTTGGACCCAGCTTTTCTGCATTTCTTCCCAGGATGTAGGCATGTCATGATGTTGAATGGTGTATGTTGTACCCCAAAATTTTCCCTCCCATTTACTCAATATTTTCTCATCACAAGACCTTTGAAGATCAAAATCCAGTTAGGGTTTCCTCTGCTCAAGACTTCTCCTTGCACTGTGGACTCAAATTAGGGTTTGTGTTTGCACCAAGATGTTTTGACCTAAAATGCCTAAGATGACTTTCATGCTTCATATTGGACTCCCAAGTTTCTCCATACCAAGTTTCAAGTCTTGATTCCAAGTTTTGCCCAGTCAATTGGACAGATACCCTAGAAATCAGCTGTATTGGGAAAAAAGTCAACTGTGGCCAATTGACAGTAAAATCTCATGAAAATTGACCCACATCAACATTATGAACTCATATGGACCATTTGATCAAGTTTGGATCACAATTCCACAAGAAATTTGATCAGATCACCAAAAGGGCAAAATGGTCATTTTTAGGGTTTTGACTGCACAAAGGCAATTTTTGACTGTTTGACCTAGCCAATGGCAAATCAAGTTCACATATGGACTCAAGGACCCCATGAAATGGTCTTGACACATTCATCAAGCTCAAAAGATCCCAAGTACACAAGATTGACAGTTGAATTTCCCAGTCAATTGATCAATTTTGACTGTACACTGAAAAGTCAAACTTTGACTTTTTGGTCAAAATCAAGAGTCAAGATTCATTTTTCATCAAAACATGCCAAATCATGAAACTTGTTCACCAAGAAACCAAGAAATGCAAATTAGGGTTTTAAAATGGAATTTTTCATAACTTAGAATTTTTCTAAGTTATGGAAAACCCTAATTTTTTCCCCAACTTTGCCCCACTTTTTCACCATGATTCATTTGGATTCAAACAAAAGTCAAAACATGAAAGTTGTAGCTTGTTACATAATCTACAACTTTGATTCACAAAGTTTTCTCATTTGAAGCTTTTATCTCAAGTTACAATTTTTTGAATAAGGGCACTAAACCATTTTTAACTTAGTGAAATTTTAACCTATTTTGACAAGGTTTTCTACCCCACTTCAAGGCCATTTTCCATACACTTCCACTTGGAATTTCAATTTGCATTTCAAAGATGGATTGTAGTACACATTCCAAGCTTTCCAAAATGTCCAAGAACTCATCAAACAACCTCATGGTTAGGGAGAATCGAATTTCACAATATAGCAAAAACTCACTTTTGAATTGACCATTTTTCATGTTCATAACCTTGCAATTTGAACTCAACATGCTTTAGGTTAGATTACAGGTCCTTAAACCAAGTTACACTCAATAATTTAATGCATATTCATTGTGTTAAGGTGTTGTTCTATGAGTTTGAACATTGTATGCAAGATTAATCCCAAACTAGATAAAGCATTCTTTCCATTTTTGCAAAAGATCACTTTATGTCCAATTGAGAATCCAACAAGTACATTGCAAATCTGGTTGGCACAAGTTTATGTGCTAATCACACTGATCAAGGAGGGATTATGCAGCATAGTGTGAGGTCCTCTACAGGCCTAGAAGCACAATTTGCATTTGTTTGCTTAAGTGTGAAGTAACATAGCATAACTGATATCAACTTCCATCTCAGTTTACAAACACAAGAAAAAACTTATCAAACACATTCCAGACATCATACCCAAGCTTTTGCACGAGCCTTTGACCTCCAATCCACCCTCCATCTCAGAATCACTCTCAAACTGCAAAAACAGAGTTGCCTCTGCAGTTTGAGTGTCAACTTCTATTTCTCTCAAGCATCCTTGCCAAAACCAGTTCACATACCTTCCATACTATCTATGCAAGCTAACCATGACCTGAAACCTGATCTGTAACACCTCCAAGCCGCTTCACCATTTTTGTTTTTTCTGTTTTGCAGTTGAATTTCACTAGCACGATTCAGGAAGTTTCAAGGCAAAGTAGAACTTGGAATAACATCCTTACACTTCAAGGAAGCTATACAAATCATCATTTTACTCTGAAACATCCTCCACTGCAAAGCACGATTCCAACTGAACAGGTATCTTCATGAAGTTCTATCTCTCTTATTAGGCATTGTTAGCTTTAGGTTTGTGAAGAAAATATGTCACAATCATAGCCCTGAACATGACCATATAGTTAGATTTCATTTATGTTACGTGTGCTGCAAGAATTTTGAGTCTGAACATGACATAAAAGTTAGGTCAGAAATTGGGGGAGAAGAAATTCTCCCTCATCTTAGAGAGTTAGGTCAAGTTCTTTACATGGTTGGAATCGTCTCTTAATGCTCTACACTTTTCATGTTATGAGTTTTGCTTGAAAGTCCAGGAATCAAGAGATAGAAAACGCGTGGGTGATGTTGTTCAGAGGTTGAAGATGACTGATTCTGGGCTGGGCCTGGAATATTTTCTTATTTGCACCACATAATTGCTTTTGAACCCCCTGAGCCCATTTGCTTATTTCTTTGATTTTTTTGACTTTTTCCTTTTGATTGACTTTGTTTATTTTTTCCTCATGACATTAAAAAAATAAAAATATTTTTTCCAGCATTTTTTGAATTTATTGCATATTTATTTGATTATTTCTTTTGTTTGTACATAAATATTATATATACTATTATTTAGAATAAATAGAAAAAATAGTGTAAATACATTTTTATTTTTGTTTACCTTCTGAAAATATTTCACATAAAAAAAATACTTTTTTTATTTATTTTATTAAATATTAAATGTATAATTTTTTATATATAATGCATATTTAGAACTTAATATATATATATATATATATATATATATATATGTTTATTAATATATTTAGGTTAGAATATAAAAATATTTGAATTTTTCATTTTATTAATATTTGATATAAAAAATACTTTTTTATAATATACTTCATTTCATTTTTATTTTTGTACATAATAAATAAATACTTGTATTAAATTAAATAATAATACATTTTCTTTAATAAAATTAGGGTTTTGCCCTAAATTCAAAATACTCCAAAAATAATATCTTTTTATTTTTACATAAATAACACTTTTTTTCATACATATACAAAACATTTTTGCATCTTGCATTTTTATTCCATTTTTTTATATTTAATTATTGTACATTAATTAAATTGTATAAATTCAAATTGATGTAATAGTTTTAGGTTTACATTACTTGTCAATATCCCCATTCGAACATTTGTACCCCCCTTCCCATATTTGGTTTTGTAATAGCTTAGTAAATTTATTTTCGCACTTTATTGCTTTCTAATGATAACATGTTAGAATTAGGGTTTGTATGCAAAAAACGACGAAAAATAGTCATGACCTAATCTCAAGACAAATGAGCATGAAAATGAACACACAAATCACACTTGCACCTCCTAGGGTATTCCACTTGTTGCCTTTCAAAATTGGGCCATATTGCATGTTAGGTCTCTTTGGGCAAAACAAACAAATTGAATGATCATAGTCCCTCGATAACATTTTTCAAAACAGACAAAAACAAATGATCAAGTCCCTTGAAGGAAATGCCCAAAGATACTTAACACCGTTGCAATTATGGTCTAAACGATGACCCGCGCCCGTCCCTTTCACATCCTAACATGAGATTGTCCACCAAATACAATGGTGGAACAAACTTATTAAAAGGGTTAAAACATAGCAATAAACTTTGAGAAATTTAGGAGTAGATAACCTCTTAGTTACTTGAATCAGACTTGCAAAAACAAAACACTTGCCTATTTTCTAAACCACACATCACTACACTTTCAAAACAACTTTCAAAAACAAATGAAAACCTTTTCAAAAGACATACATATTTGTATACATCCCCACATGGATCATTACAAAGGTTTCCACCACATTGGCTTCTTTTCAAAACATTTTCAAACCCACACACACAAGCACCATTTAAAACAATTGAAAACAAAAGGCAAGTGATCTAAGCAAGTAACTAAGAGCCCATGGATAACCATGGATAGAAAGGGTGCTAATACCTTCCCTTTCTATAATCTACTCCCCGAACCCAAGAAAAACATCTCAAAAGGTTTTTGCTGTGCTTTTTACCCTTTCCTTAGGATAAAATAAAAAGTCGGTGGCGACTCTTGCTCAACCGAAACATTTGCGAAAACAAACGCAAAACCTCAAGTCAGTTCTCCCACCGTATCACAGAACTGGCGACTCTGCTGGGGATAACTTAAAAGTGGAGTAACCTTAGGGTTTAGATCACCTTTGTTTTCAATTGTTTGCTTTGTTTGCTTTTATATTTGTGGGCTTTGCATCGGAGTTTCATAGATCCTAACCCGGATCTGGGAAATACCCTTTTTAGGTAGCATAATCTGTGAGGGACCTGTCCGGCGTAGACCGACATGGGTGAAACAGTGGCTACGTTGGTGTGGCATCTTAGTCTGTACCTATATCCCTTGTGTTGCAACGGGGAGAATATAGGTCTTCTAAGGGGTCATTAAACACCAACCAACCTTAGAACCCTAAATTGACCAACTTGGCTATTAGGACAGTAGCAGTATGCTACACTCATTGAGGCTAAACTCTCGAGATGGTTCTGGCCGCGAGAAAAGATTGCGATGCTGGAGTTATGAACGATTGAGGGTAGCCAATGATTTGAGATCCTCTAGAACCCGGTTACTTTTCAATAGGACAGGTTTTAACCAACAAAACCAAAAGAGGGTAATACCTGAAACTCATGCTGGCCTGAAACCTAAGGGTGTCTTGTGTGACTTGTGTGCCTTATTTGCCTATGTGAATACTTGTGGTGTGCTTCATCATAGCATCATGCCATCATACCATTGCATGCATCCTGTATAAAGGACTAACCCATTTCAAAGACAAAAAAAGTTTCATCTTTGCTCTGTTTTGTAGGACATCATGATGCCCGTGCGTAGGAATACTATCCGGCTCAGCTTTGTTCAACCACCAGTTTTGCTCAAGGATTTGGTTGGAAGGATTCCAAACACTTCTTCCTTCATCAACAGACATGGTTCTCTCCTTGGCTTGGTCACTGCAAAGTGGGACCAACAACTGATAAGTGTTCTGACCCAGTTTTATGACCCTCTGTATCATTGCTTCACCTTTCAAGACTTCCAGCTGGTTCCTACCCTGGAAGAATTCTCTTATTTGCTTGGGATCCCTGTCTTGGAACAAACTCCATTCACTGGTTTGGAAAAGACTCCTAGGCCTGAAGAGATTGCTGCAATTCTCCCCTTGACCAAAGAAGAGGTATTGTCCAACTGGGAAACTAGAAATGGGATCAAGTGCTTTTTGGTCAAATTTCTGGTTGGCAAGGCTAATGATTTCTGGAATGACTTGGACTTCAAGGCGTACGAGGATGTTCTGGCTCTTTTGATCTATGGTCTGGTATTGTTTCCCAACCCTGACACCTTTATCAGTATCCATGTCATAAGGATCTTCATGTCTCGGAATCCGGTACCCACTCTTTTGGGTGATATTCTACAACAACTCTATGCTCGTACTGCTCGAAAACGGGGAACTCCGTGGTGTTGTGCTCCTTTGCTAGTAAGGTGGTTTATTTCGCACCTTCCTAAGTTCGCGCTGAAGAATGAAGAAGGAAAAGGTTGGGCTCGGAGGTTAATGTCTCTCACTGATAATGACATCACCTGGACTCTCAGAGGTTTGGATGAGGTAGCTGTTATTGACCGTTGCGGAGAATACCCTAACATTCCGTTGATTGGTATCCAAGGAGGAATCTCTTACAATCCATGCTTAGCTCTCCGTCAGTTTTGGAAGAGCCAGAGGAGATGGGCCTCATGAAATGCTGGTTCCTCACTTCCATTTTGAGTTTCAGGCACACAGTGACAAACTACGCCAGGGATTCATTAGAGCTTGGGACAGAATCCACAAAGCCAACCCACATGAGTTGGGACCAAAGACTTCCCTGCCATTGAAGCCCTATTGCAAGTGGGTCCGCATCCGTGCTCAGAGGTTAGGTATGCCCTACGAAGCTGTTAGACCTCTCATTCTTGAATCTCCTGATGAAAATGGGGTTCCTCCAACTGTCCTCCCTCCTCAGATACCTACTGATTTTGACACAATGAAGAGATCCTGGGTGCAGCTAAAGGAAGAACGGGATTTCTATCGGGAGAAATTCAACGAGCAGGAACGGAAGATCCAGAGGCTGACTAAGCAATTGGAGGAAGAGAGGGTCCTGAACAACTACATCAGCACTGAAAAGAGGAGGCCATGGGAACATTGATGAGTTTTGGATGTTTCCTTTTATAGCTTTTATTGCCTTTCCAGTATTTTTCATTCCTGTAATGCCTAAGGGCAAATTGTCGAACAATTGAAAATTTTAATCTAATGAAGTGTGTTTCCCTTTTTGTCTACAAAGTTGAATCTTGTTTGTCTTTGAAAACATAAAACATACGCATTCCATTGCACCATATGCATAGCAGGTACCCTATTTCACAGGTTGCTTAATCTCCTTCGCTGTTTATTTTGAACAGTCGTCATGAATCCAGACTCCTCCAGTGAGCAAGCAATCAAGGCCCTCCAGGCCCAAAGTGCACAGTTTCAAGAGATGGTCCTAAGCCTAGCCCAAGGTCAGCAAGAGTTGAAGACTCTACTCCTAAAGAAGAAGAAGAAAAAGAGGACTGCGTTGATCAACACCGGACGCAGATTTGGGAACACACTCCATAATGAAGCTGATCCAACTACTTCTTCTGATGAGAAAAACAGTCCCCAAGGGGGAGGAGCTCCTAGTCCCGCAGTCTCCGACAACGAGACGGACTATAACGACGAACAATACCCACCTGCTGCTGACAGATACAAGCAATTGGAGGACCGCTTAAGCGCCATGGAAATTCAGAATGTGCCGGGGCTGGATTTCGGAGATTTGGGGTTATCTTCTGGGGTAGTAATTCCACACAAGTTTAAGGCGCCTGCCTTCGCCAAGTATGATGGGGTCTCCTGCCCAAAGCTGCATCTGAGGTCGTACGTAAGGAAGATCCAACCTTACACGGCGGATAAGAACCTTTGGATTCACTTCTTCCAAGATAGCCTCTCAGGGTCACAGCTTGAATGGTTCTACCAATTAGATGGAACTAGCATCCGACACTGGGAAGATTTGGCAACCGCATTCTACAGACAATACCAATACAATTATGATCTCGCTCCTACGCGTACCCAACTTCAGGGTATGTCTCTAGGAACGGGTGAAGGGTTCAAAGAGTACGCACAAAAATGGAGAGATTTGGCTGGCAGGGTGCAGCCTCCATTGACTGATCGAGAGCTGGTTGATATGTTCCTAGAGACGTTGTCTGGTCCATTTTTCAATCACTTGGTTGGTAACTCCTCCGCTGGGTTTACAGATTTGATATTGACGGGAGAAAGAATTGAAGCTGGCATCAGGTCGGGCAAGATACAAAAGGCTGCCTCCACAAGTGCTGAGAAGAGGCCGTTTAAGAAAGAAGCAAGTGCCGTCTATGGTCCTAGAAGACAAGTCAAGCCCGAAAGTCGCCAAGCCGTCAATGCTTTGGTCATCTCAAAACCTGTTGCTGCTCCTCAGCAGTACAATCAACAAAGAAGTGAAAGGCCCAAGAGGCAGTATACTCGACTGAGTATGACCTTATCTCAAATTTTACCCCAACTGTTATCCACCAACCTGGTGACCCTCAAAGAAGCTCCTAAGGTCGTCAACACTGCGTCTCCTAAGTATAACCCAAATGCCCGGTGTGCTTATCATTCTGATAGTCCCGGGCACACTACTGATGATTGCTGGGCCTTGAGAAACAAAGTGCAAGATCTGATCGACGCAAAGGAAATTCAGTTTGAGGCGCCAGAGAGACCAAATGTTGTAACTGCTCCTATGCCCCAGCATAGAGTAAATTCCATTGAGGAAGAATTGTATGCTGTTTCGGTAAATGAAGTTGTTACCCCTCTGAAGACCGTCAAGAAGAACCTACTGCTGGCCGGTTTATTTCCGGGTTGCAGTGAAGGTTGCCAGTTCTGTGCTGTTTCCCTATCTGGTTGTCCCTTGCTGAAGTTAGGCGTCCAAAGCCTAATGGATAGCAGGGAGATTCTGTTTAAGAAGTCTGCTGTTCAGTTGGTTCCGGTAAAAGAAGTTTCTGTGGTTACCATCTTCAATAATCCAATCAAGGCTCTCCCGAAGAAGCCTGTTCAAATCATGACTGTTGCACCTGTGGTTATTACTGTTCCGGGGCCTCTCCCCTACGTATCTGATAAAGCTGTCCCCTGGCATTATGGGGCAGACGTATATGTAAATGGAATCAAACAAGAATTCGACACTGGCGCCAGTATCTGCGATATCACTGGTCCAGCCAAGGTCACCCGCAGTGGCAGGCTCTTCTCGCCTGACATTGCACCGCCCGCTACTCGAAGACCCCTCCTTATAACACCTACAAGTTTACCTGTTCCTGCTGCTGATCAAGTTGTTTCCCCTGCTGCCGAGTCATCTAATGCTCGGGGCAAAGGGATTGAAGAGGAGCCTGCCTGGATGGAGGCACCGATACCTATAAATGCTGAGGCCTCCCAACAAGAAATGGAGGAAATCCTGAAAATAATAAAGAAGAGTGATTTCAATGTTGTCGAGCAGCTGGGGCATACGCCCTCCAAGATCTCCATGCTCTCCTTATTGCTATGCTCCGAGGCCCATGCTAAAGCCTTGATCTCATTTCTCAAGACGGCCCATGTGCCACAGGAGACGTCTGCAGTCCAGTTCACTAATTGCGTAGCAAATCTGACAGCAGACAATGGCTTGGGTTTTTCAGATGCTGACCTGACTGCGAAGGGAAGAGACCACAATGATGCCCTCCATGTCTCTATCGAATGCAGGGGCACTACTCTGGCGCATGTATTGGTGGATACTGGTTCTTCCCTGAATGTTCTACCGAAAAAGGCTTTAGACCGTTTAGATTGTGAAGGCCTGGAACTGAAGCCCAGCAATATCGTCGTCAGGGCCTTTGACGGTTCAAAAAGGATGGTTCATGGAGAGGTTGACATCCCTATTCGTATGGGCTCTCAGGTGTTTGACTCTACTTTTTATGTGATGGATATACGACCATCGTACTCTTGTCTACTGGGTCGGCCTTGGATCCATAAAGCTGGGGCAGTGACCTCTACCTTGCACCAGAAGCTAAAGTACCCTGTCAGAGGGAAGATCGTCACTGTGCAAGGAGAAGAGGAGTATATGGTGAGCCATTTGAATTCCTTCAGATACATTGAGATGGACGGGGAGTTTATTGAAACCCCCTTTCAGCATTTCGAAGAGGTGCTTCCAATTTCAGCAGCGGCAGAAACAACAGTCGAAGAGAAGGTTCCTTTGAAGATGGCTTCCCTAAAGGATGCCCGGGCTGTGGTTCAGAAAGGCAATTGTGCAAACTGGGGTCAGCTTCCTGACTTCACTCAGAAGAACGACAAGTTTGGGCTGGGCTTTACTGCAGAGGCTCAGAGGGCTGTGCGCAAGGAAAAGATCAGAAAGGCTCCGGTGTTTATCTCCAACCCAAGGGTGAATGCTATTGAGGAGGATGTGGAGGAAGCAGAATTTGACAGTTGGATCTACCCGACTACCAGCGACGGACCAAGCAACTGGACGGCAAAGGATTTTACACCTATCACATTTGTCACGCAGTAAATGATTTCTTTTGATTTCCAAATTTGTAACAAACAATATGTTAAAACTTTGTTGGCTCGGTGTCCTACCCGGGGCATCGTAGCTCCATTTATGAGGGCTTTTTGTATGACATTTCCATATATCATCAATCAAAACATTGGACGTTTGTTGCATTTCAAATCTTGTGCTCTTTTCCTTTCTGTGTTATATATATTGCAAAACAGCTATATTTACACACACTCACTCATACAGGTTTCAATCCACTCTGGATCTCACTGGTAACAGCTCTGCTACCGCCAGTTATGACTTCGAGAATCCGATCAACTTGGCCGAAGACGAAGGTGAAGATGATTGCGAAGTGCCTGGTGAACTCGCAAGACTGCTACTCTAGGAAGAGAGAGCTATTCAACCACATGAAGAGCCAGTGGAGACAATTAACCTGGGTACTGAGACAGATAGGAAAGAGGTCAAGATTGGTGCCAATCTAGAGCTCAGCGTGAAGCAACGATTGATCCAGATGCTACAGGATTACATGGAGATTTTTGCTTGGTCCTATGAAGATATGCCTGGTTTGGATGCCGACATTGTAGTTCACCACCTGCCAACCAAGGAAGATTGCCCTCCGGTAAAGCAAAAAGTCCGACGGATGCGTCCAGAGATGTCTGAAAAGATCAAGGCCGAGGTTATGAAACAGTTTGATGCCGGGTTCCTTGCAGTGACTTCTTACCCTCAGTGGGTTGCCAACGTGGTGCCGGTACCAAAGAAGGACGGTAAGGTCAGAATGTGTGTTGACTACAGGGATCTGAACAGGGCAAGCCCCAAGGATGACTTCCCCCAACCTCACATTGACGTCCTTGTTGACAATACAACTCAACACAAGGTGTTCTCCTTCATGGATGGTTTTTCAGGGTATAATCAGATCAAGATGGCTCCAGAGAATATGGAGAAGACTACATTTGTGACTCAGTGGGGCACCTTCTGTTATAAGGTCATGCCATTCGGATTGAAAAATGCTGGGGCAACCTATCAACGTGCCATGGTTGCTTTGTTTCATGATATGATCCATCATGAGATTGAGGTATACGTTGATGACATGATTGCAAGGTCTCAAACCGAGGAGGAGCACTTTGACCATCTGAGGAAGTTATTTGACCGACTCAAGTTGTACAAACTAAGATTGAATCCCAACAAATGCACCTTTGGGGTAAGATCCGGAAAATTTCTAGGTTTCATTGTAAGCGATAAAGGTATTCAGGTGGACCCTGCCAAGGTAAAAGCCATACAAGAGATGCCGGCTCCAAAAACAGAGAAAGAAGTCAGAGGCTTCCTGGGGCGACTGAATTACATTGCCTGATTCATCTCACATCTGACTGCTACTTGTGAGCCAATCTTCAAATTGCTGAAGAAAGATCAAGTAGTACGCTGGAATGATGAATGTCAGGCCGCCTTTGAAAAGATAAAGGAATATCTCCAAGAGCCACCCATTCTTATGCCACCGGTGGAAGGAAGACCTCTGATACTATACTTGACAGTACTTGATAATTCAATGGGGTGTGTGCTGGGGCAGCATGAAGAGTCTGGCCGAAAAGAGCATGCTATTTATTACTTGAGCAAAAAGTTTACCGACTGTGAGTCTCGTTACTCACTGCTTGAGAAAACTTGTTGCGCTCTTGTATGGGCTGCTCGCCGGCTGAGACAGTATATGCTGACTCACACTACCTTATTGATTTCAAAGATGGATCCCATCAAGTACATATTTGAAAAGCCCGCTCTGTCTGGAAGAATAGCGAGATGGCAAATGATCTTAACAGAATATGATATCCAGTATACAACTCAGAAAGCAATTAAAGGAAGTGTACTGGCGGACCATTTGGCACACCAACCCGTGGACGATTACCAATCATTGAACTTTGATTTTCCGGACGAAGATATCATGGTGGTAACTGACTGTGAAGTACCTGGACCGGATGAAGGACCTGAGGAAGGATCCCGATGGTCTATGCATTTTGACGGAGCCTCCAATGCTTTGGGTAACGGCGTCGGCGCTGTAATCATATCTCCCAAAGGAACTCATACTCCACTCACCGCCCGATTATGTTTCAGCTGCACCAACAACATGGCAGAATATGAGGCATGTATCATGGGTTTACAAGCTGCAATCGACTTAAGGATCAAATTTCTAAGTGTCTTCGGAGATTCCGCTCTCGTGATCAATCAGATCAAAGGCGAGTGGGATACGAAACACCCGAATCTTATTCCTTACAAGGAGTATGTGTCGACCTTGCTTCCCCACTTTGAAGAGATAACTTTTGAGCACTTCCCTAGAGAGGAGAATCAGCTAGCGGACGCCCTAGCTACGATGTCTTCAATGTTCAAAGTTAAATGGGACAACGAGGCTCCCCGAATCATTATCTGGAAGTTGGATGAACCGGCATACTGCTGCGAGCTCGAGGCTGAGAAGGTTACTGAAAAACCCTGGTATCATGAGGTGAAGAGGTACTTGGAAGCTCAGGAATACCCTGAAGGTGCGTCTGTCAATGATAAGAAGTTCATGAGGAGGTTTGCTGCAAAATTCTTCCTCAGCAACGACATTCTCTACAAGCGGAATCATGATTCAACTCTGCTACGTTGTGTGGATAAGGCTGAAGCAGAGAAAATTATGATAGAATTACATGAAGGCACATTTGGAACACATTCCAGTGGACACACCATGGCTAAGAAAATCCTTCGGGCAGGATATTTCTGGTCCACAATGGAAGCCGATTGTTACCAACACTCCCGAACTTGTCATAAATGCCAGATCTATGCTGACAAGGTGCATATCCCTCCGGTTCCTTTGAACGTCCTGACGGCACCTTGGCCTTTTGCAATGTGGGGCATCGATATGATCGGTGAGATCCGACCGACGGCATCCAATGGGCATCGCTTCATCTTGGTGGCGATCGATTACTTCACGAAGTGGGTTGAGGCAACTTCCTACGCCACAGTAACCAAGAGCGTCGTGGCACGTTTCATCCGACATAATCTGATCTGTCGGTACGGAGTCCCGGAAAGAATCATTACGGACAATGGTACCAATCTCAATAACAAAATGATCACTGAACTCTGTGAACAATTCAAGATACAACACCATAATTCTTCTCCCTACCGACCAAAGATGAATGGGGCTGTAGAGGCAGCTAATAAGAATATCAAGAAAATTGTGCAGAAGATGACAATGACCTATAAAGATTGGCACGAGATGTTACCGTTCGCTCTTCATGGGTACCGTACCTCAGCAAGGACGTCAACCGGGGCAACTCCCTTCTCCTTGGTCTATGGCATGAAGGCAGTCTTGCCAATTGAAGTCCAGATACCCTCTCTCCGAATAATGAAGGATGCAGACTTGAGTGAAGATGACTGGATCCAGACTCGACTTGATCAATTAAATCTGATTGACGAAAAGAGGCTCACTGCTATCTGTCATGGTCAAACGTATCAAAAACGGATGATCAGGGCATTTAACAAGAAAGTCAGACCACAAGAGTATCAAGTTTGGGACATGGTAATCAAACGCATCATCCTTCCTCAAAGTGATCCCCGAGGCAAATGGACCCCTACATACGAAGGGCCATTTGTGGTTAAACGTGTGTTCTCAGGAGGAGCCATGATCCTAACCACCATGGATGGTGACGACCTTCCTCACCCCGCCAATGCAGACATAGTGAAAAAATACTACGCATAAATAAAAGACCCGCTAGGTTGACATACCTAGGCAAAAATAAGGGATGAAATGAATAAAAATCTGTACACCCGGCAAGTCGAAAACCTGAAAAGGCGGCTTGGGCAAAAATGGGTATCCCGGTGGACTGAAAACCCGAAAGGGCGGTCCAGGCAAAAGTTAGGGATAAAAGCGTAACACTATGTCTCATTGGATCACTTCGCATCCGGAATTCGGCATCAACTATCTGGCTCAGATTTCGGCATCGACCAATCAGCTTCATCTTCAACTAGGCAGCAAAGCGATGAGACGTTCGAAGACATAAAGGCGATAGCAGAGTTGGAACCCAGTGGGATTGTTCATATAGCTGTTTTGTTTCCCTTTTTTCAAATTGTAAACTCTATGTTATTTGGCGGCGTCCTCTTACTAGGATGTCAGCCTCTTGTACAAAAACGCCTATTCACAGGCAAAGTTCAAATCAATACAAATTCACTTGTCCATACAAATTACCATTGTTTTCCTTTTTTTCTGTTTTGTCTTGCGAAGAACGTCCAATGTTCATTTTTGATATATGCACTTGACATTAAATTGCTGATTCGTAAATGTTTACGTATGAAACAAGAGATTGATTACAGGTGACATCAGAAACAAGGGCAATGTGGAGTTGTCTGATGCAGTCTGGTTGTTTTGTCCGCCAAGGTACCGAGGTAGATTCGACTGAAGAATGTGACCAAATCATCTCAACTCCCCGCAGAGTAAAACAAGATTCAACAATACTTTCCCCAAGCGGAGTTGATTCCCCGTCAATCCTGTGAAGTCTCAACATCCCCTGGCGGGTCTTAAAGCTCACTCCCCAGTAGATTCTGGAAGCTTGTTCCCTGCAGGGTACGGACGTCTCTCCCGAGTTTTATTCAGAGTTATTTCCTCACAAGGACTTATAACTGGGTTATCCTCAGCTAATTACCACGGAAGATCGCCCTCGGCAAGGTTCTTTCATTCCCCAGCGGAGTTTATCATCATTATCCCCAGCGGAATCCATCATTAAAGTCCTCAGCAGGCCTCTCATCAAAACTTCGGCTAAGTATCTCTTCCACAGAGCAACTCCCCGGCCGGTCGTCAAGGATTTATTTTCCTAAGACGAAAATTACATTCATAAACATTTCGCATTTCCAATACATTTTGTTTACATACGTGATAAAGTGCATACTCACACTATCTCATGTTAAACATCATGACGCCATGCATATCATACATCATGACATTGCATACAACTTATGTTTTTGCCTTTACAGGGAAAAAGACAATCCCAAAGACGATTACCCTCAACTGTCACAATTCCAGATTCGATACCTGTATCTAGCCAGGGCACATCTGAGAGTGATCATTCCCAGACTCGATTCCTGTATCTAGCCAGGGCACGTCTGAAGAGTTCGAAGATTCGATTCCTGTATCCAGCCAGGGCACATCTATCAACTACAACATTTCCAGATTCGATTCCTGTATCCAGCCAGGGCATATCTGTTGACAACATTTCCAGACTCGATTCCTGTATCTAGCCAGGGCACGTCTGAAGAGTTCGAAGATTCGATTCCTGTATCCAGCCAGGGCACATCTATCAACTACAACATTTCCAGATTCGATTCCTGTATCCAGCCAGGGCATATCTGTTGACAACATTTCCAGACTCGATTCCTGTATCTAGCCAGGGCACGTCTGAAGAGTTCGAAGATTCGATTCCTGTATCCAGCCAGGGCATATCCATTGACGACTATTTCCAGATTCGACTCCTGTATCTAGCCAGGGCACATCTGTGAGCAACCGATTGTAGATTCGATACCTGTATCTAGCCAGGGCATATCTGCATAAGGAGATTAAAGATCAAACACCTGTAACAAGCCAGGGAAACATCATCCTCTCCCAAATACACAAGTTCTCACTAAGGAATCTCTTATGCGATCGATACTTCCAAATGGCATCTATAAGCCCATTCCCGACAAGGTTCTGTCACATCTCCAGATGGCATCTATAAGCCCATCTCCCTATCCATCACCTCTCCAAATGGCATCCATAGGCCCATTCCCGACATCACATTGTTGAGACTCCAGCATGCGAGTGCAAATTTCCGGGCACTCTAATGTCCAATCTCCTTTTACCCTCGAGTCACGAAAGGCAAACTTGCCAATCTAACTCTTCAGGTCCAAGAAGATTGAACAGGGGCAACTGTTGTACCCCAAAATTTGCCCTCCCATTTCCTCAATATTTTCTCATCACAAGACCTTTGAAGATCAAAATCCAGTTAGGGTTTCCTCTGCTCAAGACTTCTCCTTGCACTGTGGACTCAAATTAGGGTTTGTGTTTGCACCAAGATGTTTTGACCTAAAATGCCTAAGATGAATTTCATGCTTCATATTGGACTCCCAAGTTTCTCCATACCAAGTTTCAAGTCTTGATTCCAAGTTTTGCCCAGTCAATTGGACAGATGACCTAGAAATCAGCTGTATTGGGAAAAAAGTCAACTGTGGCCAATTGACAGTCAAATCTCATGAAAATTGACCCACATCAACATTATGAACTCATATGGACCATTTGATCAAGTTTGGATCACAATTCCACAAGAAATTTGATCAGATCACCAAAAGGGCAAAATGGTCATTTTTAGGGTTTTGACTGCACAAAGGCAATTTTTGACTGTTTGACCTAGCCAATGGCAAATCAAGTTCACATATGGACTCAAGGACCCCATGAAATGGTCTTGACACATTCATCAAGCTCAAAAGATCCCAAGTACACAAGATTGACAGTTGAATTTCCCAGTCAATTGATCAATTTTGACTGTACACTGAAAAGTCAAACTTTGACTTTTTGGTCAAAATCAAGAGTCAAGATTCATTTTTCATAAAAACATGCCAAATCATGAAACTTGTTCACCAAGAAACCAAGAAATGCAAATTAGGGTTTTAAAATGGAATTTTTCATAACTTAGAATTTTTCTAAGTTATGGAAAACCCTAATTTTTTTCCCAACTTTGCTCCACTTTTTCACCATGATTAATTTGGATTCAAACAAAAGTCAAAACATGAAAGTTGTAGCTTGTTACATAATCTACAACTTTGATTCACAAAGTTTTCTCATTTGAAGCTTGTATCTCAAGTTACAATTTTTTGAATAAGGGCACTAAACCATTTTTAACTTAGTGAAATTTTAACCTATTTTGACAAGGTTTTCTACCCCACTTCAAGGCCATTTTCCATACACTTCCACTTGGAATTTCAATTTGCATTTCAAATATGGATTGTAGTACACATTCCAAGCTTTCCAAAATGTCCAAGAACTCATCAAACAACCTCATGGTTAGGGAGAATCAAATTTCACAATATAGCAAAAACTCACTTTTGAATTGGCCATTTTTCATGTTCATAACCTTGCAATTTGAACTCAGCATGCTTTAGGTTAGATTACAGGTCCTTAAACCAAGTTACACTCAATAATTTAATGCATATTCATTGTGTTAAGGTGTTGTTCTATGAGTTTGAACATTGTATGCAAGATTAATCCCAAACTAGATAAAGCATTCTTTCCATTTTTGCAAAAGATCACTTTATGTCCAATTGAGAATCCAACAAGTACATTGCAAATATGGTTGGCACAAGTTTATGTGCTAATCACACTGATCAAGGAGGGATTATGCAGCATAGTGTGAGGTCCTCTACAGGCCTAGAAGCACAATTTGCCTTTGTTTGCTTAAGTGTGAAGTAACATAGCATAACTGATATCAACTTCCGTCTCAGTTTACAAACACAAGAAAAAACTTATCAAACACATTCCAGACATCATACCCAAGCTTTTGCACGAGCCTTTGACCTCCAATCCACCCTCCATCTCAGAATCACTCTCAAACTGCAAAAACAGAGTTGCCTCTGCAGTTTGAGTGCCAACTTCTATTTCTCTCAAGCATCCTTGCCAAAACCAGTTCACATACCTTCCATACTATCTATGCAAGCTAACCATGACCTGAAACCTGATCTGTAACACCTCCAAGCCACTTCACCATTTTTGTTTTTTCTGTTTTGCAGTTGAAGTTCACTAGCACGATTCAGGAAGTTTCAAGGCAAAGTAGAACTTGGAATAGCATCCTTACACTTCAAGGAAGCTATACAAATCATCATTTTACTCTGAAACATCCTCCATTGCAAAGCACGATTCCAACTGAACAGGTATCTTCATGAAGTTCTATCTCTCTTATTAGGCATTGTTAGCTTTAGGTTTGTGAAGAAAATATGTCACAATCATAGCCCTGAACATGACCATATAGTTAGATTTCATTTATGTTACGTGTGCTGCAAGAATTTTGAGTCTGAACATGGCATAAAAGTTAGGTCAGAAATTGGGGGAGAAGAAATTCTCCCTCATCTTAGAGAGTTAGGTCAAGTTCTTTACATGCATGGAATCGTCTCTTAATGCTCTACACTTTTCATGTTATGAGTTTTGCTTGAAAGTCCAGGAATCAAGAGATAGAAAACGCGTGGGTGATGTTGTTCAGAGGTTGAAGATGACTGATTCTGGGCTGGGCCTGGAATATTTTCTTATTTGCACCACATAATTGCTTTTGAACCCCCTGAGCCCATTTGCTTATTTCTTTGATTTTTTTGACTTTTTCCTTTTGATTGACTTTGTTTATTTTTTCCTCATGACATTAAAAAAATAAAAATATTTTTTCCAGCATTTTTTGAATTTATTGCATATTTATTTGATTATTTCTTTTGTTTGTACATAAATATTATATATACTATTATTTAGAATAAATAGAAAAAATAGTGTAAATACATTTTTATTTTTGTTTACCTTCTGAAAATATTTCACATAAAAAAAATACTTTTTTTATTTATTTTATTAAATATTAAATGTATATTATTTTATATATAATGCATATTTAGAACTTAATATATATATATATATATATATATATATATATATATATATATATATATATATATATATATATATATATATATATATATATATATATATATATATATATATATATATATATATATATATATATATATATATATATATATATATATATATATATATATATATATATATATATATATATATATATATATATATATATATATATATATATATATGTTTATTAATATATTTAGGTTAGAATATAAAAATATTTGAATTTTTCATTTTATTAATATTTGATATAAAAAATACTTTTTTATAATATACTTCATTTCATTTTTATTTTTGTACATAATAAATAAATACTTGTATTAAATTAAATAATAATACATTTTATTTAATAAAATTAGGGTTTTGCCCTAAATTCAAAATACTCCAAAAATAATATCTTTTTATTTTTACATAAATAACACTTTTTTTCATACATATACAAAATATTTTTGCATCTTGCATTTTTATTCCATTTTTTTTTATTTAATTATTGTACATTAATTAAATTGTATAAATTCAAATTGATGTAATAGTTTTTGGTTTACATTACTTGTCAATATCCCCATTCGAACATTTGTACCCCCTTCCCATATTTGGTTTTGTAATAGCTTAGTAAATTTATTTTCGCACTTTATTGCTTTCTAATGATAACATGTTAGAATTAGGGTTTGTATGCAAAAAACGACGAAAAATAGTCATGACCTAATCTCAAGACAAATGAGCATGAAAATGAACACACAAATCACACTTGCACCTCCTAGGGTATTCCACTTGTTGCCTTTCAAAATTGGGCCATATTGCATGTTAGGTCTCTTTGGGCAAAACAAACAAATTGAATGATCATAGTCCCTCGATAACATTTTTCAAAACAGACAAAAACAAATGATCAAGTCCCTTGAAGGAAATGCCCAAAGATACTTAACACCGTTGCAATTATGGTCTAAACGATGACCCGCGCCCGTACCTTTCACATCCTAACATGAGATTGTCCACCAAATACAATGGTGGAACAAACTTATTAAAAGGGTTAAAACATAGCAATAAAATTTGAGAAATTTAGGAGTAGATAACCTCTTAGTTACTTGAATCAGACTTGCAAAAACAAAACACTTGCCTATTTTCTAAACCACACATCACTACACTTTCAAAACAACTTTCAAAAACAAATGAAAACCTTTTCAAAAGACATACATCTTTGTATACATCCCCACATGGATCATTACAAAGGTTGCCACCACATTGGCTTCTTTTCAAAACATTTTCAAACCCATACACACAAGCACCATTTAAAACAATTGAAAACAAAAGGCAAGTGATCTAAGCAAGTAACTAAGAGCCCATGGATAACCATGGATAGAAAGGGTGCTAATACCTTCCCTTTCTATAATCTACTCCCCGAACCCAAGAAAAACATCTCAAAAGGTTTTTGCTGTGCTTTTTACCCTTTCCTTAGGATAAAATAAAAAGTCGGTGGCGACTCTTGCTCAACCGAAACATTTGCGAAAACAAACGCAAAACCTCAAGTCAGTTCTCCCACCGTATCACAGTGTAGGGCACCTCTCCTTCCAAGACTGGCTCTTTGATCACAGGGAGAACATGAGGATATGGCATCATCAGCTTCTGGGAGCGGGCTCGTACCCACTTGAGATAAGGCTCCAGGGGGATGGAGTTCTTGTGCTCCAGTGTCTTGCTATCTACCCTGTTGGGCATCCTCCAAGCTCTGATAAATCTCAGGCGAAGTCCTTGTGCATCGTTATCGAAGTCAAAAACTATGTCAGGAATCAACATATCATGAGGGCCATCCCTCCGAGCATATCCAAACTGTCTCAAAGCCAGGCATGGGTTGTAAGTAATACCTCCTCTGATTCCAAGTAAAGGAACATTAGGAAACTCCCCGCAACGATCAATGATAGTGACGTCTTCTCTGGACCGAGAACACCAATGTATATCAGCATGCGTAAGAGTCATTAATCGTTGTGACCATCTCAAACCCCGCTCATTCTTCAAAACTGATTGTGGAAGGTGCGAAATAAACCACCTTCCCAGGAGAGGAGTGCAGCACATAAGAACACCTCTTTTTCTCATGGTTCGAGTGTAACATGAGTGAAGGATGTCCCCAAGCAACGTAGGTATAGGATTCCTGGACATGAAGATCTTGACAGCATTGATATCTATAAGCTGATCTGGCTTAGGGAACAACACCAACCCATAGACAAGGAGGGTTACAACTTCTTCAAAGGCTTATAGGTCAAGGGAATTCCAACACTCTTGGGCCTTCTCAAACAGAAACTTTGCCAAGAACCCTTTGATACCACTTCTGGTTTCCCAATGTCCCTTAATGTCAGATGGTTGTAGGCATAATGCTTTAGCAACCTCTTCAAGTTTTGGTTCCCTTTCCATACCGTTTTAGGGTAGTTGACTGAGAATGGGAATCTTCAGAAGCTGGGAAAACTCTTCCAAAGTAGGCACCAGTTGATAATCCGGGAAAGTAAAACAGTGGTGCAGAGGGTCAAAGAATTGGAACAGCACTTTCACCATGTCCTCTTCAATATTGGTATTGACCAAGCTGATGAGTCTACCATGCCTTTCACTGAATAAAGAGTTCTCGGGAATCCTGGATGTAAGTTCCTTAAGCTGCGGAGGGACCCTTACAAGGTTGACCTGAATTGTCTTTCTGCGGATAGTTTCCATGTCCTACAAAACAAGAACAAAGATGAAGATTCGAACCCCTGAAGTGGTTAGTGGATGTATATGATGCTGTATGATGTTATGATGCTATGATAAAACACACCACAAGTATTCAAAAAAGCAAACATGATAAGGCACACAAGTCACACCACATCCCTTAGAGTTTAGGCCAGCATGAAGTTTGGGGTACTACCCTCTTGAAGTTGGTGGGCTCAAACCTGTCCTATCAAAGTAACCGGGTTCTAAGGAGCTCAATATCATTGGATTGTTTTCTGTGTTCATTGTTTCGATTTAGCCACTGAATTGGCGATCAAAATATTCCAAGAAAACAACCCTCAATGAGTGTAGTATCGAGTATCAACCAACTTCGGACTGCACCAAAGTCAGTTATCTCACTACCCCTAAAGAGTCCAAGATGGTTCAATTAAGGTTCCTAAGGTCAGTTGATGCTTCACGATACCACGCGGCGGCCCCGTACTCTCCTTGACTTGACTCAAGGGTTACCGGTACTCACCAAAGTGCCACATCAACATAGCAGACTGCTTCAACCGTGTCGGTATACCCCGCACAGTTCCCTCACAGTCTTGTTGCTAATTTCTAAGAAGGTATCCCCCAGATCCGGGTTAGGATCTATAGAACTCCCAAGACAGGCCCAATAATATTAAAGCAAGCAAAACAAAGCAATTGAAAACACAAGTATGAGCTATCCTAAGGTACACCTCACTTTATACTCTCCCCAGCAGAGTCGCCAGTTCTGTGATCGGTGGAAATAGAACTGACTGTTTCTAGCTGGTTTTGCGAAATGTCGCGGAAGCAAGAGTCGCCACCGTCTTTTATTTTCTCCAACATGGAAAGGACAAAAGCACAGCAAAATTCCTTATTCGAGAATGTTTCTCGGTTCGGGAGGTAGATTTATAGAAAGGGAAGGTGTTAGCACCCTTTCTATCCGTGGTTATCCACGGGCTCTTAGGTACTTGCTCTTATGTTTTCAAAAGATGTTTGCTTTTCAAATATGTGTGGGTTTTGCAAAAGTTTCTTTGAAAGATTTCTGAATAACTCTTGTATTTGTCCTCAAGAGTGTTTGAAAAATTTGTTTTGAAAGCTTTTGAAAGTGTAAGGTGTGAAAAGTATTTTATTTGTTTTTTGAAAAGAGAAAGTACCCATGAGTCATCTACCTACCCTAAGGAATTAAGCTGTATAAGTTTCCTTTAGGTAGTGCCATCCCACCATTGAGAGGTAGGTAGCACCACCGTTGGAGGTGTCCGGGTCAATTCGATTTTAGGGACATTGTGGTCACCGAAGCAACAATTAGGACACCTTAGAAGTAACCCTAATGTCCTAGATCCTTTTTAATCCGAGGCAACCGTTTCGAGGCAACTATTTCGAGGCAACTGGATCTTTGGACTAAGGGTGACCTCTAAGACGTCCTATACTTGATGACCACGTTTCGAAGGCAACGAGTGAGGCGTACCCTAGAAGTGGTGTGTGCTTTGTGTGTTGTATTCAGTTAATGTTTGTCTTTGTAATTAGTGAGCTACGAGTTGTTTTTATTTACCATACATTCTTGTATGCATTTAACGGTTAAGGGGTGCAGAAAGTAAATTGCGGAAACACAAATCTTACACTATTACAAGGCGCGGGTCTATACATCGCCAAAAATACGAAGACCCGTTTTTGGTAAATAAGTACGGAAATCAAATAAAACAGTAAACCTAATTAACTATTACATGTCTTGGAAGCAATTACATAATAATAAACTAAGCGCGAATAAAAATTAAATCGAAAATGTTCTAAGGGTGTTGACCCTTTTAAGAAAAGAAATTGATTTTTTTTTTGTGTTTTTGGAATTAAAATGAAATTAAAACTAACTAATGACTAATTAATTAATTTAATTAAAAGAAAATATTTTTTTGTCTTTTATGTTTTTTATGAAATAAAATAAAAAAAGAGAAATAAAAATAAAAGTTAACTTTACCTAATTCTAGATCTATTTTAATTATTAAAAAAAAGGTTAAAATGGCCTAATTAAAAACTAATTCAATTATTGTTTATTTACAAAATAAAATAATAATAATAATGATGATGTTAGTTTTTTTTTGATTTTTATAAAAAAATATCAGTTGGTTAATTGTTAATAATAAATAAATAAAATAAAGCAAGTAAATAAAAAAAGAAAATGTCAAAACAAAGTAAAAAGAAGAGCAAAACCCAAGGGGTGTGGGCTGAAATGGAGGGTGCATTGTTGGAATTATGGCCCATTAAGCTTCAGCTCGTCTGACTTTCTTGGATCGCCTACGCATGCGTTGACTCCAGAGTATGGTGTGCTAGCCTTTTGGACCTTTAGATCTGCATCCATGGACACTTGGCCTGCGCTTGGAGGAGGTGTATGATGGAAGTTATTTGAGGATCTGCACAAGAACGCCTTAAAGAAAATAATATGAAAATTATGCGGGACCTGGGAATCGAACCCAGGTCCCAGAGATTGCATGACACGTTCACCACCACTCCACCATCTGCGTGTGTTTGTCAATATAATGGAAAAGAAATATAATATAGAAAACACGCATTATATGCTGAAAAAAACAAAAAGAGCGCGCATGATTTTGAATGGACCAACGCCTGGTTGCCACGCCATCGTCTTCAAGCTTTTCCTGCAAACATAAAACATATAACGGGGGTTTTAAACCCCCACAAAATACAGGCATTATGAAAATAGCGATTAGACGCTCATGAAGCATAAATTGGGCGCGATATGTTCATCCTGTTCGTCTTGAGCTTCTGAGTTTGACCATGCCTGTTTTGAGGTTCAATTTTACAGTATATAAAAACCCCTAATTCGAAGCTCTGAAAAAACCTAGAAATTGTCAATGGTGATTTTCGATTTAAAGCATCATTCTCAAATTAAAACAAATGGAAAGCTTTGTAACAATGTCAGCAATGTATAACCATGATCAAAATGGATTAATAAGGCATAAAAATGGAATTTCGATTTTCAAATGATGGACAAACCGTATGACTTGTGTAGCGTGATTCCTTGAGTGATTTGGCTTGTTAATGATTGCAAATTGTTCTTGGGGATGTAAGGAACATATTTGGATCAAAAGGCATGATTGAATGATGCTGCAAATATGTTTTCAGTTTGTCACTTTTTCCTTGAAAATTTGAGATAGCTTTTTGCTGTGTATGTGTTTCTAGCTCGTGAGTTCTATTGTGAAGGCTTGCACACCTGTATATGAATGAGTATCAATCAAAATAAAGAGCCTTGAAGCCTTGCCATTATGTTTTGGATTATGCCATGAACACCATTAAAACCACTTGCCATTCTTGTGAAAGTTTGAATTTTTATGCCCATAATAGGTCTTGCACGAATTTGGAATGTACTTCATGGTGTATCAAAGCAATTCAACACAAAATATATCCCTCCATTAATTTTCTTGATTTTTATTTGAATTTTAAAGATTTAAAATGAATTAAATCAAATAAAAATAAATAAAAATGGAAAAATTAATTTTTAATTTTGAAATAAATTGTGGGACACGTGGGAGGAATGGCCAAGCTGAATCAAGTGGAAAAAGTGGGCCCTCTTTGTCAAAAATGAAATTTCAAGGATAGTTGACTTTGGCCATTTCACAAAAATTTCCCAACTTCTCCAATGCATATCTTGCTCAATTTTAAAGCTATGAACATGTTCTTGGACATTTTGGAAAGGTCTTGAAGTCCTCTAACCAATGTCTTTGGTCCCATGTCAGTTTGATTTACCAATCTCAAGTTATGGTCTTTGACTTAAAGTGCCTTTTTGTTGACTTTTGAAAATGACCTATAATGTTGAAATTGATAACTTTTTGTGAGAGCATTTATTGGACTTGGAATGTGAAGATGAATTGTAGGAAATGTCCTCCCCTTCAAGATGAGCATTGGATGGGATTTTTCTGATGAACCATGAAAAAGTTATGCCTTGGTCAAGTTACAGTTGACTTTTCAACTGTCCAAAAATAGAAACTTTTGCATCTTGATGATTTTTGAGCCATGCTTTGAGAATCATGATCAAGACTTGATCAAATGATTATTGTGGCTTCAAAATAAGATGTTGACCAAAATTTTTGACTTTTGACCGCCAAATGACCATTTTGCCCCTGCAGTTGACTGTGGAGCAATTAGAGTTTTTGACTGTGCAACTTGACCTTGTGAGCCTTGAAACTGGACATGTAGGTGCTTGACAATGTTTATGAGCATATGGGACTTGATTGAGCCTTTGAAAACCTCAAATTCCTTGCAAGAACCAAAACCCTACTTTGACTGGCTTTAGGAGAGTGGTTGACTGTGTAACTCCTTGAGTAGACTTTGAACCCTTTGAGGTGATGCTTGGCAAAACTTTGAAGATTATGGGAGGGCAAATTTTGGGGTATAACACCTATCCTCTTGCAAGCTTCGACAGGGAAACTCTTATCTTCATGATAGCACCCACAAAGCATTGGATGTTTTCATACTGGCTTCGACTAGATGGGAACTCCCCTCGTGATTGCTTCGATTCCACCCTTGAAAACCTCCAACCCACATAGTTGGTAGCCCCTTCGAAGGACATGTACTTGTGGACTTTAAGGGCACACATAGGTGTCCCATTCGAAGGACATAACTTACTAACCCGTTCAAAGAATTGCATTTGATCCCTTTGAAGGATACACATATAGTCCAATCGAAGGATACACATTTGGCCCCTTCGAAGGGTGCACAAAAGACCCACTCGAAAGACACATATTGGTTGGGAACAAATATTTATTGTCTAAAGAGAGGATTTGGTCGAAGTTTGGACTTATGATGTCAAATCGAAGGATATGAAATATTCAAAGATGCTTGCTGCCAAGATCAGACCTACTACATTGGCCAAAACGCTCCAAAACTGCTGCAAAACAGTCCTGCTACGCTGCTCCCATACTTGCACCAAATTGGCATACAAATACTGCACCTCAAAGACTACAAGAATAGTATACCCAATTTGTTCAAATTTCTTTTGTTTTCCCTCCTAAACCTCAGCCAACTTCATCTATAAATAAGAGGCTCCATAACACGTCTAAGGGCCCGGACAACACATCCAGAAGCTTTTGATAGCTGGAGAAACTTTGAGTGTGTGAAAATCATCAAACACTTAACACATCCTCAAACTTAGAATCAAAAGACCATACCTTTGTTTCTATTCCTTTTGAATCCAGCACTAGAAACACAACACCTATTTATTTTCCCTTTCAAATCCAGGAGCAACCCCACGCGTTGTTCTTTCTTTCGAATCCAGCAAAGAAACACTACACCTATTCTTTTCCTTAGAATCTAGAAACAACAAGCACAAACTCCACTCTTCTTGGCCTTCGAATCCATCACTAGAAACACCACCTTTGTTTCTTACCTTCGAATCCATGAGCACCCAGGGCATCAGCGAAAGGTCCAACCCACACACCCCAGCTTCAAGCAAGGTAAGTCACTCTAACCTTAACTCTTTCATTTCAATCATGTAAATTACATTTGTTTACTTTTCGTTTTTGCCCTTTTCGTTTGTTTTTCTTGTCCAAATATATGGTATAATTAACCTATACAGACTCAAACAAAAGAAAACAAAACAAAACAAAGTTTATTAAATTGAAGACTTGGGCTTTGCCCCTGGCTGCTTCACAATTGCAAATAGAACAAAGAGTGTGGTGTGAATCGAAGCTTTAGGCTTCGCCATGATGACTTCCAGGCCCAATCGAAAAAAGCAGCAAGAAGGGTGAATCGAAGGGTGCATCTCATGATGACTGCTAGGCCCAAATCGAAAAATCCAGTGTTGTACCCAAAAATTTGCCCTCCCATATTTCTCAATACATGTCAAGTAAGGTCTTCAAATTGCTCAAGAAAGTCCAAGAGTTTACCAGACAAACTCTCTCCTAAGGCAGTTTTCCCCAAATTAGGGTTTCATTTTGCATCAAGATGTTTGAGTCCAAAGGATCCCAAATGCTCACCATTGTCCTAATATGTTCTCAAGATCATCCATGTCAAGTTTCAAGCCTTGCAGAGGAAGTTTTCTCAATCAATTGCTCAAAGGCCTGAAAATTGACTGTGCTAGGGCAAAAGTCAATTGTGGCCCACATACAGTCAAACTTCAATATGTTTGGTCAACACTATAATTTTGAAGTATTGTTCATAATTTTATCAAGGGTTGATCATGATTCCTCAAGGATTGCTCACAATTCATCAAAATCCAAAAGTTGCCAAATTAAGGTTTTGCAGGAAAAGTCAACTCAACTTTGACCAAGCATAACTTTCTCATACTTTATAAAAAACGACCCATCCAAAGATCATTTTGAAAAGGATGTAATTAACTACAATTTATCTACAGCTCCCAAGTTCAAAATATGCACTCACAAGAAGATATGAATTTGGACATTATAGGTTATTTTGGAAAGTCAACAAAAACACCTTTTGGGTCAAAGCTTCATACATGAACATGGAAGACTCAATTGAGTTGATACCAAAAGGGTTGCTTAGAGGACATATTAAGATTTCTAAAAAGTCCAAGAACACCTCTCTAGGGTCAAAATTGAGGGAGTTATGCATTGGCCAAGTTGACCCTTTTTGCAAAATTGCCAAAAGTCAAACGTGTCCAAAATTGTATTTTTGCTAAATGGGCCTAACTTTTTATGCTTGCACTGAGTTTGTAATGTGACCCACGACCCATGAGCCTTTCCACTTGTCATTCTTTTATTTTTCTTATTTATTTTGATTTTATTTCATTTAAATCAAATAAAATCAATATAAAATAATGAAAATATCAAAAACTAATTAAATCTTGAGATTTTGTGCATGATTAGGTCCATTACACAGCTGGAGACAAGATCAAATCGTGCAAGGCTCCATTTGGACACAAAATATTGGATTTGCTTGTTTTGGAAAGATTTGGTGCAAGGATTGAATCATGAATCAATTTTCATAATTGGAAGAGATTTGATACAAAATTGCAACCCTAATGCACTCTAGTATACATAAGGAACAAGTGCAGATCAGAAAGAAGAGGAGAGAGGCGTGCAAAGGCAGAGAAAAAAAATCTCAAAAATTCAAGAAAAAGTTGCAAACTGATTTCCAAGTTTCAGGCCATCTCAAGCCATTCTAATCATACCAATCAATTGCTGGACTCCCCGGGATCGTGTTTCAATCGCTAGCAAGCTTCCCCACGCCTTGAATCACTCTGTAAGAGTCACACAGTTTGGCTCTTTTCTTGAATTTGATTACATTGATTCTGGCATTTTTAGCATGATTAATTGATATATTCATAATCCTTGAGTTGTTTGCAAGCTAATGGTTATGATTAATTGCATTTTTATTGACTGCACATCAAGTTGCCATGGCTAGGGTTCGTGCTTTGTTTTTAGGGGTTTTGTGTACAGGGAAAATTGGCCATTAATAATGGTACCATGATGCTCGCAAGGTTGCAACGAGTTGATTGGTACCATTGGTTTTCATTTATCATACATGTACAAGATTTTGGAAATACGCAGGGTTATACCTACGGTGAACGTTCGTAGGTAAAAGCTTTGATCTCTAAAACGACAGGCCAGTGAAGGAGACGATGGCGTGGCAGCATGTGACTCGTCCATTTGAATTTCGCACGTTTTGAAATCTGTTCTTTTACTTTTCCCATATTATATTATATTATTGTTATAACTACAACTAATCATCCTAGCTCAGCTGGCAGTGTGGCAAGGAGAGAATGCTGAAGGACCTGGGTTCGATCCCCAGGTCCCAACATTTACTTCATAATATTTTTCTTTACAAGATCAGGTGCACTAGTATCCCATGTGTCCACCATGCATCATCAAAATCCAACCATCAGATCATCAACAAGCCAGATCCAAGGCTTCTCCATGAAGGACCATCATGCACCCCAGTCAAGAACGTGCATGGGATTGGACAAAGTCAAAGGGGCCTGAGCTTGTTGGGCCAAGAGTTTCCAAACCACACCCCCTTTTTTTTGCTAAGCAACCAGGCCCGTTCTTTTTCTTTTCTATTTATTTTCTTTTATTTAATTTAATTTGCTTAATTATATTTTTAACCAAAATTAATTTCTTTTTCACAAAATCATAAAATCAAGAATTTTCACAAAAAAAAAAATAGAATTAGGTTTTATTTTTATCAAATTTAATATAATTTAGTTTAATTTAATTTAGGGTAATTCTAACTTTTTTATATAATTAAAAATCAATTAGAAAAATTAGGGTTAACTTGTGATTTAATTTTTATTTCTTTTCTCAAACAAATACAAAAATAGGTTAATTTAATTATTTTTCTTAGTTAAAATTAAAATTAGTAATTAGGTTTTTGTTATTATTCAATTAAGCTTTATTTTCTTAAATAACTCAAAAAACGACAAAAAAATGATTTTTCTTGTAAATTACAATTAAGCTTAGTTGGGGTCAAAACCCTAGTTATTTTGCATTTGATTCATCACGCGTGTTTATTATTATTTTTTGAAATATTGATGTAACTGCCCACGGTATGTAATAGTTTAATCTAGGACTTTCTTTATTTATCGTTTTTTACAGGTTTTTGGCTATGTAATTAATCCCTACCCCGAAGCCTTGTAATAGCGTAGGTTTTATTTCTCGCATTTTAATTCTCGCAAGTATTAACTGTTTAGATGTATGTTAATAGGATTGTATGATAAGATTACATGATAATTTAAAACGGCTAGAAAACCCCAATGTGCAAAGATAATAACTGAAATCAAATCACTCGCACATGCGCACTCTTAGGGTATACTCTCACTTCGGTTGCCTTCGGTAAACGATCATTAAGTATAGGGTGTCTTAGTGGTTGCCCTCCTGTCTAAACAAAGATCAAAAGTCTCGTTCGGGAATGTTGCCTCGGAAATATCGCCTTGAATATGATCTTAAGACTTTAGGGTTATTACTAAGACGTCCTAACATTGCTTTAGTGATCGTACGTACCTTACGAATTGACCCTTACAATTCCAACAACGGTGCTACCTATTTCTCAATAGTAGGATAGTGTTGTCTAAAGGAAACAAGAACAGAAATGATCTTTTTTCGAGTAGGTAGATGCTAATAGGTACTTGCTCAAAATCAAACTTTTCACACTTACACTTTTTTTCAAACAAAGTTTTCAAAAACACTTCGTAACACTCTTGAGGATAGAAACAAGGGTTAAAACGAAGTAAAATAAAGCTTTTCAAAACAAACACACACAAGCGATTTTAAAAGATGAGCAAGTACCTAAGAGCCCATGGAAAACCATGGATAGAAATGGTGCTAATACCTTCCCTTTCTATAATCTACCCCCGTACTCAGAATATCTCGAAAAAGGACTTTTTTCTGTGCTTTTTTTCCTTTGCGGTTGGATAAAATAAAATTCAGTTGCGACTCTTGCTTACCGCGACATTTTGCGAATACAAAACGCAAACCAGCATTTTCAAAATAGTCGGTTCTGCCACCGTATCACAGCCAGGAAGAGCAGAATTGAAGGGTGCATTCTGCCTGGATCAAAGAACTTATGTTCACTTCTTTTATTTTGTCTTGTCTTTATATTTTCTTGCTATTCAAAATGGTTGTAATAGTGTAGGATATTTATTTTCTGCATTTTTATCGCATTATACAAATGTTAGTAACTAGGTTATGTATGGCAAGATAAAACCAACAAGTAGACAACCTAAAATTCAAAGACGAAATGCATGCAATCAAATACACTTTCACACATGCACCTCTAGGGTAATCTCACTTGTTGCCTCGGAAAATAGTCATGTCCCTCGAATATGGGCGTTTTAGCAAAGACCCTCGATAAAATATAGTAGTCCCTCGATATCCCTCGATGTTGCCTTTGGTAAACGATCTAGTCCCTAACAAAATTGCTAAAACGTCTCATAGGTTACCTTCTATGACTATACAAACGACCCACACCCGTCCCTTCACATCCAACGATAGGGCTTCTTACCAAAATAAATGGTAAGATAGCAACATCTAAAGGAGGAGGAAAATAACATTAGACCTTTTGAGTAGGTAGGACACTCGTAGTTGCTTTCTTGCTCACAACAAAAAAAACCATTTACACACCAACACTTTCAATTGAAACATTTTCAAAATACAAAGCTCTTTGTACGCATTCTTATAGAGACGAGAATCATTACAAAGGCACTTTTCAAAATCACTTTCAAAAACATCTTCCATAAACAAACACTTCTTTGAACTATTTTCAAAACCAACACTTTGTACGCATTCTTATAGAGACAAGAATAATTACAAAGACGTTTTAGAAATATTTTCAAACCCACTCCACAAAGCACATTTTCAAACAAAGCAAGTGATCTAGCAAGCAATTAAGAGCCCGTAGAAAACTACGAATGAAAAGGGTGCTAACACCTTCCCTTTTCATAATCTATCCCCCGAACTCAAGAAAAACACCTCTAAAGGTCTTTCCTGTTCTTTTCAACCTTTCTCTTATTGGATAAAATAAAAGTCGGTGGCGACTCTTGCTATCCACAACAATTGCGATCAAACGCAAAATGACCAAGTCAGTTCTCCCACCGTATTACACTTTATTCTTACCAGGAAAGCTGAGGTTGTTGACTACTCTGCATCTGACGCTCCACTTATGCCTAACCACTCCAGCATTCACTAATTCAATCGGCTCATACTACATTAGTTCGAGTCACTTTAGACCTTATGATTCCTTGAGGTGGATCCTCCGTGATTCTAAGAACCACATACACAGTCAGTGAGTTGATTAGGCTCAACAACTGAATACTATAATAGTAAAAATCAGGCTAGCAACAAACACATGTGAGGGAGAAGAGAATTGTTAGTAATGTTTTATGGTTGGGTCGAGAATCTACCTGCTCTAATACCAACTGTAACACCCCATACATATACGTCTAGAATAATATGTAATGATGTTATAAAATGGTACATGGAAACAAACAAAAGCGAGAAATGACATAATGAAAATCATATACATCATAATACTACAGATACAAATGAATACAATACACATGCCTATTACAATACACAATTAAAATATAAGATCTTATAAGGTTTTCCTGCCATCTGCTCATCTACAGTCTTCATTCCAAACCTCCTAGAAATTCCTCTACTTCTAACTTGTACCTGAAAAAATGATAATATGATTGGGGTAAGATTACTAAATCTTAGTGAGTCCCCCTATCTTATGGGTCCTCTCGGTTCTACAGGGTACATGCACCAAAATGGATCAACCATTAGTCTGGGGTTTCCTCAGTGTCAAGTACATGAATACATGACAACACATATCATCACTATTGGGAGTCCCTTGACTACCCAATGCAAAAGCATCAGACACATAAATAGATTAAAACAACCAAGTATGCAGACCCGTGCCTGCATACAAGGAATCCATAAGTAGTACATACCTTTCGACCTAGGCCACACAAGAACACCATTGGTGAGCATCCATCAAAACTTAATATGGAACCCAAGTGTGTAATTCCAAGAGACTACACATACACACCATTTTTGATGAATCAGGTGAGTATCCGTCGAAACTTAATCTGAACCCGAGTGATTTACGCCTATATGGCTACACAAGAACACATGTGGTGAGTAACCCAAGTGTAATCCGCCTATATGGCTACACAAGCACACCAATCAATAACATCGATGTGTAACACCAAGTGGGTAACATCACGTTAAACCCCCACAAGCACATTTCTCAATAGCCCCGTGAGTCCCCAAGTGATGTACCACCTAAGGTCTAGGCCTTCTTCGATTCAAGCATACACAAACAATCACATTTGAATGTTCAACCGAAACAAACGAGAACAAGCAAAGCAATGATCATATCATAGCATTTACCAACATAGTGTATTACATTATGCACACATATAAGAAAGGAATAACAAGTGATCACATCAAGTTATTAGTAAAACCCCAATACATCACATTAGTCGTATTAGATAAATGAGGCGACCCATTCACATCATGGAATATAACTCCACTCACGGGGAATAAAGTATAAAATTATGTTCAGGGAGTTTTGTTAAGTGAGACATAGTGAAGTCCCGGTAAAGCGTGGCAGAAGTGAACTTTCTCCCAATTCACGCATGTTTGCTTAGTGAACAGGTAGCAAAGTTGAATTCACTAAGTGAGGTATAGTGAGCATCCAACGAGCTCTAACAGAGATGAACCCAATTCTACAAATGGGTAACTTCACTAAGAAATATATCTCCTTGCTAAGCGAAAGTTCTGTAACTCAGAAAACCAGAACTACCAAAAGTATACCAGGACTCAAGAATTACAATCATACATCTAGTAATCAGATCAATAAGCAAGAGTCATGTATAGGACAAAATCTTGACATCAGGCATGAATTTGACACAGGGAGTAGCATTTCATATGCATGTTATCAAGGTTATTCTTTCTTGTCCATAATCATGCAATTAATCATTAATTTTACATATATCACAAACTGACATAAAAGCATGATATCTATCCATATTGTGATAGAGCATGGAAATAACTTTCCAATGCTTCTAGCCATGCTTCATTTGGAGTTTTAAAACTCAAGATATGGTCATTTATGTGAAAACACAAACTTGGTTCAGTCTGCTGGTTTTTCTAAGAGAAACAAAGTTTGCTAAGTGAACGTGACAACAACTTCCACGAAAATTAGGGTTCTACAGTCCCTTTTTGCATTCCAAATAATCATAAGAACACATTTTCATCATTGAATCAAGCATGCAACATATTATTCTTAATCTAAACTCATAATCATGCAATTTTTTCCCAATTCCTACCCCAAGTTCCTAGCTAATGGAACTCACCTTTGAGAAATTCGGACTTGAAAGATGAGGAATAAGATGATATTTAAATCTTAAATCTTTTCATTAGAATAGCATTTATCCTTCTTCAATATGATCAAAATTACACATGCAAGATGGATGAAATGGTCTTGAAGTACTCTTCTTCCTCCTTCCTTTCCTTTTCCCGTGAGCTCTATTTCTTCCTCTCCTTAAATACCCTTCCTAAATTCTTATTTGAAGGGAGATAACAATGTTAATAATGACAAGAAGTTGGATCCATTTCTACTTATGTAATGGTTTTCTCAAAGGAAGCTGCATCCTTACTACTTGAGTGAAATGACTAATCATGCCACTAGTTGTTAGAACCGTATGATTAGTAACTTAATTTCACTCTATTAATCACTAATCAATAAGTCATCATTAGATTTCTGATAAAATAAATAAGCAAGCCTAGGTGACAATCGGGTTATTACAATGACTTATGAACACATAATAATCTAAACACTAAAACCTGAGCAAACCACATAATAGTGAAATATGAACACACAATAGTGTAAACACTAAAATATGAGCAAACCACTGAATAGGGAAATATGAATTATACTTAAATTATAGATTTATGTTATACTAAGAATACATTGATGAAAGGCGTTGCACCCTAAAATTCTCCCACTTCATTTTTACAATAATTGGATTATACTTCATCGGCATATGAATCCATATATGTCATTAGGTCAAATACTCATGGAATCAAGACATTGCTCTGGAATAAAGAGTTGCAAAAATTGATTATTATGTTAAACATCATTGTGAAGCAAAAATCAGGGTTCTCGGATTTTAAATGCACTCTGTGCGGTTTCTAATCTATCCAATCAACAACCAAGCAAGTCATCATCATATCAAGCTCATGTGTCTCAATGCACTCTGAATGGTGCATAAAGTCAACCGTTTCATTTGATTTGAGACATTCCAGACTGAAATTCAGTATTGTATGTTTCAAGCTCAGAAATGTGTAACTTGAGATCAAAAAAAGGTTTGGGAATTATCTTCATTATTTGTAACCGTCTTAAGGTCTTCTTCATTTCATATGTTCATGTCTATAACACGGTGGCAGAACCGGCTGTTATACTAGTTTTGAGTTTTTTATTTGCAAATGTTGCGGTAAGCAAGAGTCGCCACCGAATTTTATTTTATCCAACAAAGGAAAGGGTGAAAAGAACAAAAAAGACCTTTCAAGATTATTTGAGTAAGGGGGTAGATTATGGAAAGGGAAGGCGTTAGCATCCTTTCCATCTGTAGTTATCTACGGGCTCTTAGTTGCTAGCTCATTTGAAAGTGCCTTGTGTTTGTGTGTTTGAAAAAGTATTTTGAAAAGACGCCTTAGTGTGGCAAACTTTATAATGTTTCTTGTATTGTTGAGAACGTATATGTGATAAGGTGGAAAAACTGACTGTTAATACGGGTTTGTGTTTTTTGTTCGCAACATGTCACGGTAAGCAAGAGTCGCCACCGACTTTTACTTTATCCAATCAGGAAAAGGAAAAAGAACAGAAAAAACCTTTTTCGAGATGTTTCTGAGTACGGGGGGTAGATTATAGAAAGGGAAGGTGTTAGCACCCTTTCTATCCATGGTTTTCTATGGGCTCTTAGGTACTTGCTCATTTTGAAATTACTTGTGTGTGCTTTATTTTGAAAAGTGTTTGTGTGAAAAAGTTTTTGTTTGTTTGAGCAAGTACTTAAGAACTAACCTACCTACTCGAAAAAGGTCTGTTCGTTTTCCTTTTAGACAATGTTATCCCATTATTGAGAAATAGGTAGCATCGTTGTTGGACTTTAAGGGACGTTCGAAGGGACATGTACGATCACAAAAGCAATGCTAGGAAATATTAGTAATCATCCTAAAGCCTTAAAGATCTTTTTCCGAGGTAACATCCGAATGAGTCATTTTAGATCTTTCGGGGCTAGAGGACAACCACTAACAAACCCTATACTTCATGACCGTTTACCAAAGGCAACCAGAGTAGAGTAAACCCTAGGAGTGAGCATGTGCGAGTGTAATTTTCAGTTAATTTATCTTTTCATATTTAGGGTTTTCTACCGTATTAATTTTCAGTTTGTCTTTCCATACAATCCTATTAACATACATCTAAGCAGTTTATAGTTTGCGGAAATTAAAATGCGGGAAAGTTAAAAGTCCTAGCTATTACAAGGCTTTTGCAGATACATAATTATTTTGACCGAAAATAAAAATGCGCAATTGAAACCCTAATTACTATTACAAACTCGGAGCAATTACAATAATAATAAAAAGTAAATTAAAATGCGTGCGGCGAATTAAATGCGAGAATAATTTAGGAAACCTAAAAAATCTAATTGAAAAATATTTAGGTTAGTTTTTGAGAAAAAATTAGGTTATGTACAAATTAAACCCTAATTTCTAATTATTTTAGATTATATAAAAAAGGAATTAAACTTCCCTAATTTTAATTAAACTAATTAATTAAAGAAATAAAATATTTTATAAAAAAATGATTTTTAATGTTTTTTGTGATTTTTGATTTAATAAAAAAATGATTTTTTGGGTTATTTTTGTAAAAGAAAATAATTAACAAAATAATTAAAATAAAGGAAATAAAAAAAAGAAAAGAAATCGGGCCTGTATGGAAGCTGAATGGGGGTGCAATGTTGAATTGTTAGGCCCAAATTCCTTGGCCCATCTGCCTTGCGCTAGATTCAGTGCATCCTCTTTCTGATGGTATACCATGGTCTTTCCTTGATTGAGCATTGGATCTGGATTAGTGATGATCCAATGGCCGGATGGCTGGAGTGTATGGTGGACGTCTTGATGCGTGGAACATAGAACATGCAGTTAAATGTTGAGAAAATAACAAAATGCTGGGACCTGGGATCGAACCCAGGTCCTCTCCACTTTCCAACGCGCGCTTCACCACTGGGCTACATGTTTTAGTTATTATAATATTGAAACAAAAATAATATAATACATATGAGTCAGTATGATAAAGAAAACGCATGAAATTTGAATTGCCCAATCAGGCTTGGACACGCCATCGGCTTCCTTGCAGAACCGTCGTTTTAGGTGTGAGACCTTTACCTACGAACAAACTTCTGTAACTATAACCCTGCAAATTTCCAAAATTCACATCAAGCATGATAAATCAATTGTGAGTACATAGATCAACTCATCTTGATGCCACGAGCATCATGGTACCCTTTTCTTGGGCCAGTTTAACTTGTGCAAGGAAACCCTAAAACGGAAAAGCAAACCCTAACAATGGCAATTATGAATACAGGCATCAAAACTTCAATTAAACAATCCAAGCATGTGCAAATACATCAATAATCACAAGTATATCATTAAAATATGCTAATGATGCAAGAATTGTCGAAATCGATTTTAAAAAAGAAAGCAAACCGTATGAAGTCTAGGGGTCGATTTTGGGCGTGAGGATGCGTGCCAGCTTCAGAGTGGCTTTAGGAAATGATTGGAAGTGTTGGAACGACTTGAATTGCCTTCTAGGTCCAAAAACGATCCAACACTTTTGTCCAATTTTTTGAGTTTTGGTATGGCATTTTACGACTGTAAATCCTTCTTCTTGCGCATTGTGTATGTTCTGTATATATAGTGTGATGAATTAGGGCAAAAAAAAATGATTTGAATCTTTGTAAATCATGGAAATTTGATTTGATTTCTTTGCTATATGATATCTTTACAAAACAAGTATAATCATGCCAATTTGCTCCAATTATCCCTTGATCTGATTTGATATGATATGCCAGCCTAATTGGATTTGATTCCTACAAAAAATCAGATCAAAACCAATCTTTTTATATTTTTTTGCAATTTATTTGATTTAATTTAACTTTTAAATAATAAAAAAATCAAAATAAATAAATAAATAAATAAAGAAAAAAATGTATGGAGGCTTATTTGGGTCGTGGACCATGTCACAAACAAGATACAATCATGAAAAGCTAGGCCCATTTGACAAAAAATGCACTTTTGAGCACATTTGACTTTTGGCAGTTTTGCAAAAATGGTCAACATTGACAAGGCATATCTCCTCCAATTTTAACCCTAGAGGGGTGTTCTTGGACTTTTTAGAAAGCTTAGGATGTCCCATAAACAACCCTTTTGGTTTTATCTCAATTGGGTCTTCCATGTTTATGTAAGAAGCTTTTAGCCAAAAGGTGTTTTTGTTGACTTTTCAAAAGGACCTATAATGTAGAAATTAATATCTTTTGATGAGTGCATATTTTGAACTTGGGAGATGAAGATGAATTATAGGGAATTGCATCCTTTTCAAAATGAACCTTGGATGGAAAATTCTTGACAAAGTATGAGAAAGTTATGCCTGGTCAAAGTTTGGTTGACTTTTCCTAAGAAACCCTAATATAGCAACTTTTGGGTTTTGATGAATTAGGAGTATTCCTTGGGGAATAATGATCAACCCTTGATCAAATGATGGATATCTATTCAAAATGTTGATGTTAACCAAAAATCTTGAAGTTTGACTGTATGTGGGCCACAATTGACTTTTGACCTAGTATAGTTGATTTTCAGTCATCTGAGCAATTGACCGAGCAAACTTCTTGTGCAAGGCATGAAACTTGACATGGATGATCTTAAGAACATATTGGGACCATGGAAAGCATTTGGTACCTTTGGAGTTCCCACACCCTGATGAAAATGGAAACCCTAGTTTGAGGTACATTGCCTTAGGAGAGAGTTTGTCTGGTTAACTCTTGGGCATCCTTGAGCAAGTTGAGGACCTCAATGGGCATGTGTTGAGTAAAATGAGAGGGAAAATTTTGGAGTACAACAGCTTCCCCTGTTCAATCTTCTTAAACCTAAGGATATAGATTGGTTGTCTGCCTTTCGTAATCTGAAGGTGGAAGATGATTGAACACTAGAGTGCCAAAAAATTTGCACTCGTCTGAGATGGTGCTTGACTGTGTAGGTAGTATCAGGAATGGGTGTTCAGATGCCATTTGGAGGAGATGATTAAAGGTCACCATAGATGGGCTTAAAGATGCCATCGGGAAGATATGACGGAGAATCTTCGGAGATGGGCTTAAAGATGCCATCTAGAGGATGTTGATTTCCCGAGATATTCCTTTGATGAGAATTCCTGTTCCTGTCGTTAAGGAGGAATCTGCTGAGGAATTTTGGTCTCTGTCTTGGGAGCAATAGAATTTTAGGAGCTTCAGTTGTCCGTTACTCTACTGGGGAATCATCTCTTAGTCAGGGAGATGAAAATGAACTGCTATTGTAGCGATACAAAATGTAGCGGGATAAATCGGAGATCGAGCTATTAATTAACTCGACTTACAAAAGCAAGAGTCGCCACCGCGCTTTATTATTTCCAATGGAAAAGGGAAAGAGCGAAATAAAACCCTAAAATATGCAATGTAAAATAATACTTAAAAGTAATGAAAATACAATGTGTTTTGAAAAGAGATCTAGAGTTCGGGGGTTGGTTATGCAATGGGAAGGTATTAGCACCCAATGCATCTATAGTATCCTATAGGAACCTTTTGAATTATCCGTTTATTAAAATTGTTTGTTTGATTAAAATGGTTTGTTTGGCTAAAATGAGTCTGGACGAGATTTTGAAGATACGACGACCTAATGTCGAAGTTTTGACTTAAAAGGTGTGAGTTTAAAAGTGGAGTCTTTTAGGAAAATTATGTTAGGTTTAGCAAAATAATAAACAAACAAAAGATGAATGAGGGTATTCACACGATTGGATGAGATGTGTTTGATGACGTGAAGTCAACAAAGTTAAAACATTTCCCTTGGATTTGAGAGGGACGAAAGATTTAAACGATCGAGAATAAAGTTAAATAGAGCGACAATTGAATAATAACAGAATTCAATAAGAGATTAATTTATAAGCATGCATTTTAAACAATTAAATAAATAACCAAAATTAAATAAAAACTAAATTACAAAACATGTATTTTTAATAATTAAACAAATAACAAAAATTAATCAAAGACTAAATTATGAAATATGTATTTTTGAATAATTAAGATAATAAAAGATTAAAACAAGTTAACAAAAATTAAATAAAAATTAGTTATAAGAGACGTGGTTTTTTTTATATTTTATAATGAAATAATAATAATACATAAACTAAATTAATATATATATATATATATATATATATATATATATATATATATATATATATATATATATATATATATATATATATATATATATATATATATATATATATATATATATATATATATATATATATATATATATATATATATATATATATCAAATTAATAGAATTGAAAGAAAAGGGTTAAAAGAGCAAGAAAACAGAAAAATTCCCCTGCAGGGATCGAGCTTGAGCCTTTAAGGGTAATGGATAGTGCACTTTGCCAGCTGAGCTATCTTACTAATCGTTATTATCATTAAACTATTAAGACAAAAGGGATGAACATGATAGGATTGGGCCAGCGGGCCAATGGGGCTGACCTGTTTGGGCAGAGGCAAGGATGCATTTTTGAAAACCCTAGGGAAACAGGTAGCGCCGCGGCTGCTTGCACTGGGAAGGAAAATTGCAGATGAATCATCATTATCGTTTCCAATAAAAGAACAATTAAACGAAGCAAAAATACCAGTCTCTCTCTCTCTCTCATCCGAATACCTTATCATCTTCCTCAAGTCTACTCTAAGCATTAATCTTTTTTTTAGCTCAAACAAATCATCATCACCAACGATTCCTCTTTCTTTCTCTCCTAAATCAGTTACTCCATCTCTTTCTCCTAACCCCCTTAGGATAAACCAATCACTTTAACCTTCCTCCACTGGCACACTCCGGGTCTTCCCACTTCAATTCAACCCCATCCTTAAACAAGTGAAAATCAACATTTTCCAGGCAACTTGTTGGGCTTGAAAATCTGATCATACAAACACTAGAACTCTTCGAAGGTATTGAAGGTATAAAATTGCGAAGAGTGGTTCCCAAGGCCGCGCCTTGTGTTGGATGGTAATGAGTATTTTGTGTTGTTTACTGGAACGATTGAAGGAGAGAAGCAGATATATTTTTTTACTATTATGCGACCTGATTATTGAGTTTGTAACCGGTTATGCCTTGTGAGAGGATTACAGGTGGGAAGTTGAAGGTAGGTTTTTGAGTGGTTATGGCGATGGTTATGTATCAGAGGATGAAGGGAAGTCGCGGTCGCTGTTGATGAAAGAAGAGGAAGAAGAATCTGAATTCTTTTGTTTTAACAGGTAGTGTTGTTGCTTGAAAACAGAGCGGTGGATGAAATTGGAAGATGAATGTTATGTCCAAAATTGTACTCAGAGGAAGGAGAAAGAAGGTGTATCCTAATCTGTTCTAATAGACTTTATTTAAGATTACATTTAAATTCTGTAAGGGAATAACTGTGGCAGATTCAGATCCAGGGAGTTTTCTGGGGTGATGATTATCGTTGATGAACGCAGATGATGAGGAAATGAAGATTTATGTTGTGAATAGGATATGGATGATTTACGGTTGACGACATGTAAGGTTAACAAGTTGTGATAGTGATTAAAGTTATTTCAAATGGCTTATGTGAGTGATTTTGTTTATAAATACTGATACAAAATTGTTGTGTTCACTTGATTGATCACTAGCCTCGATTTACTCATTTCTCTTACACAGTTTTTTTTTAATTTACAGGATTGGTGGAACGAAAAGAATGGGAGTGTTTGAGTTGAGGATAAATAACACGGTGGAAATCGAAACAAAGGCGAAGAGATGAAGGTGATGGTTCAGAAACGGTGACAGAGGTTGAGTGGCGAAGATATATAGTGGATTACCAAAAAAGGATGGTAGATAAGCAATATTTAAAACTGTGTTTAACGATTTCATTTATCTATACGTTGATTTCTTCTGTCTATTATTCAACTGAGCTGTCAACTTATGACTATGGTTTCCTTTTTGTAGTAGAAGTTTGAAACAAAGTCAATAGCTCCAAACATTAAAGCAGCATATGGGAGCAGATGGGGTATTATCGAAAGGTTGAAAAACAACATGAAATTTAAACTTTGTTTATGTTTTTTTCAGGACATTCGCAGAAGATAAAAGAAAAACAACATTATCACCTATAGAGATATTAGTAACAATAAGATTCGGGTTAACAACTTCAAACGAAGGGTAAGTGGCGAGGCATTGAAAATTTACCTTAATTGTTTTTATTCTGTTTATCTTCTGCTTATTATTATTAAACATGCTTAGATGTCCACCATTTGCAGCAGATAAAAAAAACAGCAAAGGAAAATATGATAAAGCAAGCATTGGCATGGCATGAAAGTAGTGCAGAAGAAGATTCAAACATGGATTTATGAGAGTTATGCAGAAATAAACCGAGAGGAGGAAAAAAAATACCTATCGAAGCCTCTCCGATGGGGCTTCTAGGAAAAACAGTAAGTTTCTCTCCTCTGATTTGCTATGTTCTTCTTGCTGAATTTCTGTGTGCTTTCCTAATTTTTCTTCCTCAGTTTTGTGTATTGTTGTTCCTCTCCTTGAATCTGTTTCTATGTGTGTTTCTGATATTTTTTTCAATTTTTTTTGTGTGTCCCATTTCTGTCCATCAAGAGGGCTTTATATAGGGGAATAGCAAAGCATTTAGGGGGGAAAACAGTGGAGTTTTGAACTATTTTGACAAGCTGTTTTCATGCTTTGTTCACACAATTTCCTATAACCATTTTGATGCAATTATGTGGCTGTTTTGATGCAGATTGGAGCAGACTCTATAGGAGTTTACAACAGATTTTGGCAGCATGTGGGGCTGCTGTATGTTGCTATTTTTTAGACTGTTTGTAGCATTTTACATCATCTTTTCTTTGGACTGCTATGCTGCATTTCTGGGCTAGCTTGTTGCCTTGCTGAGCAGTAAAAATACAACAAAATTGGGCTGGAAAATTGGTTGCAAAATGGACTGCATTAGAAACTTTGTTGGGCTGGATTTTTTGAGTGTTGAAAATATATTTCGTACAAACTTGTATCTTCTTTACAACTTTGTAATAATAACTCAAATAAATTTGTAACACAAATGGAATTTGTTCTCCAATATAGTTCCTTCAATTCTTTTGTAAAATCGTGAACAACTTTGAATCTTCGATTGAAATTTAGAATCTGGATATGTCTTGATAAAATTCCAAGTCTTCCATTTGAATTTGGGAGATAATTGAATAATACTTGGATGAATTGTTGAATGATGAATAAATAATAATGCAAGCCTTAAAACTTCAATCTTGCATTTTGTAATAGAAATCAAATAAATCCCATGAATTGATCTTGTAATAAAATAGTAATCATCATGTATTTAATCTTATGATGAACGATTAATTGGATCGAATTTCTTTTCCCAATATCTTCTTGAATAAGTGCTTCATGTGAATTCAAATGGTCATGATGTAAACCCACCAAAATAATCATACAAAATAATCTTGAATAAATATCTAATGCGATGAACGATTATTCTTGAAGGAAATCTCTTGGTAGCTTCTATTAACACTTGAATTCAAATAAAGAAAAATCCAAGTATTCTGAATAAATTCTTCTAGAACGGTTTTGAATTTAATCATCCCATTTTGACGAAATTCACCCCGCGTCATGAGAAAAACTTGCAGATGACCTTTGGTCAAAGTGATCGGAAATGACTAGCATAGCTTGTTTTTTTTGTATTTTAAAGCTGAAATTCTGGCTGCAGATACTCAATGTCACGTTTAATGTTATGACACCGTATCTGACTTTCTATAAGACAGTAAATACAAAAACAGTAAAGAACACAGTCAATTGTTTACCCAGTTCAGTGTGCAACAACACCTACTCTGGGGGCTACCAAGCCAGGGAGGAAATCCACTATAAGAGATGTTAATTCAGGAATAAACCAACCAGTTTATCTCCTTCACTTAAGACCTACCCAATGCAATTTCAATCTAAGTACAACTTAAACCTGAGTTCCTACTCACTCCCCCTCAATCACAGCAGTGATACATAAAACAATTTGACTAATGAATTGATGAAGACACTCTTCAAAAACATACACTTGATTAAGCTTCACAGCTTTTAATCAAGCAACACAACCACTCTTGCTTCACAGCTTTGAGTGATACACACAACTAACTTGACTCTGCTTCACAGCTTTAGTCAAGAAACATTCAAACACTCTTGCTTCAAAGCTTTGAGTGCTACACAACCCTTACAATTAAAAACCTATTCCAAGTCACTTATCACAATGATAATTGCTTGAAGTACAATAATTAAACCTATACAGTTTACAAATGATCTTCTGACCAAAAAGGGATTACTTGCAAAACAGCAGCTCTGTTGAATATATAGCAGCTGCAACTTCAGTTAGGGTTTCCACAAAAACCTAGGGTTAATTCCGTTTGACCTTAAGACTAGGTCACAGGACTTTATCAACCAGGTTAGGGTTTAGCTAGGTTAACCCAAAGAAAACGCAGGATTCTGTTCTGAAAAGACTGAGTTATTTTCCTGAAAAAACTCAGAATTAACCAACCTGCATACCTGTTAGTTCAGAACAGGATGTCTTAACATCTGTTATGACATCTGAAAAACCTGTCTACTGATTTAGGAAAATGTGATCATTTTGCAAAATGCTCAGATACACACTTATAAACATCAGTACCTGAATGACAATATTTTTCTGCAAAGGTACCTAATGAATCAGTACAAACTAAACTAGAATGTTATGACATCAGTCATGACATTCACACATACACTTGGGTTTTACCAAAAATGCAAGCCAATAACTAAACAACTACAAACTCCCCCTTTGGCATATTTTTTGCTAAAGACCCTAAGTAATCAGAGATAGATAGCAGCAGAAAGAAATGACTGCAGAAAAATAGAATTTCTAGTTAAGCAAGTACCAAAATATTCTCCCCCTCTTTAGCGACAAATGGTCCAAAGATACATGTTCATAAAAATTATACAGTTATTCAGAAAAAGTAATAAGAGCAGCAGCAGAAAAAAAACTGAACACACTTCCAAACTCCACCAGGTACCAGTACCAACCAGCAACACCACCAAACAACAACCAACCTTTAAGCACTGGCATCAGACTCAGAGGAGCTAGTTTCTTCAATATTGAGATGACCTTCAGCTTCTACACCTTCTTCCCTTCTGTTTCCTTCAGCTTCCTCCTTTTCTAACCTGGCAATTAGGATTTCTAGGGTCTTTTTCCTAGCTTCCAGCTCTTTGCAGGTCTCTTTTAAAACAACTATGACATCAGATGTCTTGGACTGGGTCTTCACAGACGATATCTCAGCTGATGTTATGATAATATCTGGAGCATGAGATCCCTGAAACAGTTTGTAGTGCAACCCAAGGGCAGGAGCTCTTTTGCAGGCTGTATCTCTTGCCACCAGGATATCAGGGTATTGTGCAAGGATAATTCCACAAAGGAGGGAGGGAAAGGCAATTGGTCCTTTGACAGCATAACTACCAACATGTTTAAAGTTTGTTCAAAGATATACCTGCCATAGTCAAAAGCAGTCTTGGTTCCCACAGCATAAATAAATCTCCCCAATCCTGTGGAGATAGTTGATTTATGATTTGTAGGCACCCAGTTGGCTGCACCAATCTTGTGCAGGATGGCAAATTTCATGCTGAGTTTGCTGGCATTCAGCTTGCCTTTCAAGGGCCAGCACTTCACTTGCCTTGCTGTGATGGTTTGACAAACTTCATTGTCAGTGACCTCCAGATCAGCACAATCCTCATTTGTTCTTCCAAGAAATTTGTTAATTTCTGATGGAGAGAACTTGACCCTTCTTCCTCTAATAAAAACACTTTCAAAGTCAGCTGATCTTCCATCAGCACAATCATTAGACAAGTTCACTACAAACTCCTTGACCAGATTTTCATAACACTTGTTAAATTTTATCACTGTCTTCATCAGTCCAGCATTCTTGATCAGGTCCATGATGTCTTTTCACTCCAAGGCATCATTGTTGAGTTCTCTTTCTAAAGCTATTCTCTTTAAGCAAACATACTTCCATCTGTTTGCATTGTCAGGATGATGAAAAGAGATGTTGTCTGTTGGGACTTCAAGCACTCTAGCAATTTTGCTGGAGGGGAGCTTCCTTCTGATAGGAATTTCTTCAGCATCAATCTCAAATTCTGATTCCTCATCAGAATCAGAAGATTCAGGTTCTTTTCTCTTCTTTGAAATTGGTTGTCTAGCAGTATGCACCTGGCCCTTCTTCCCTTTGGTCTGAATAGTTTTCACAGATTCTACCTCAGCCATGCCTTCAGCCTTGGATTTCTTAACAGCAGGTTTATCTTTGGACACATTTTGCATCATTCTGATTACCCTTTCTTTTCATCAATCTCCTAGCTATGCTAGGGTTTACATTGGCAATCAGATCATTATTTGAGTAATCCTCATCCACATCAATGATAGGTGGATCAGCAGTCTTTTCTGAAGGGTTCTGAATGTTGTCTTTTTGTGTCACAACATTCTCAGAGACATCTACATTCTCAGAGACGTCCACATTTGGGCTTTCTGATTGATTTAAAGGGACAGAAATCCCCGGTACAGGTTGGTTTCCGCTTAGTATACTAGTAACAAGCCTAGCAATAGCTTGATGAACTTGAACTGATCCTTCTCTATTTGATACAGAAGAAGAAGGATGAGAAGGATTACCAGAGGCTGCAGCTTGAGCTCTTCCTGCATGTCTAGTTCTTAGCTTTTTGACTTTGGCGGGGTCAGTTGCCATCTCTCTGAGAGGAGTGACCTCAAGAACTTCAGATTCTATGCATGTGGTGATTGCTCTAGAGTCTTGTTCAGATGATGAAGATGATGAGGATGATGAAGTCGCCTTGGTTGAAGATGATGTCTGAGACATTTTGAATGACTTAGAGCACCAGTAGCAATTTGATAGAAAACTTTGATTGAGAGGAGGGAACAGGTTGCAAAGACGAGAGAGGTAGGATGCAAAAGAGAGTCTTTTCAACTTCTTAAGGATTTTGAAAGAATTGGGAAAACATATGATTAACCCACTAAAAATAGACTTAACAAAATTAACTCCTTCAACCCTTGTTTTAAGCAAAATTAATTGCTATAATTTCTCATGTTGGCAAATACCCAACCTGCCCCTCAAGTTTTCAAGTTTATTTCCAACAAGAGCCTTGGTAGAAGAATCAGTCAGCTGAAGCTTAAAGATACCATGTTCCAGTTTAAATGACTTCTTCTCTTCAAAGTCAATGTGCTTGGTCCTGTTATGCTGAATAGGGTTCATGGAAATATTGATTGTATTCAGATTGTCACAACACAATGTCACAACATCTTGTGAGACATTATCCTCAGTGAGCATTTGTTTTGACCAGATATTTTGAGAACAGTTATTCCCAGCAACAACTATTTCCGCACAGAGTTGGGAAGGCATTCTTTTGCCATGAATCATAGTTCTGGTTGATTCTTGAATGATTTTCTTTTTGTCCACTCCATTTTGATGGAGAGTTATAGGAGAGGAGACTTCACGCCTCATTTCTTCAGGGAAACAGAATTTACTAGACTTGTTGTTTCCAACATCCTTGTCATGATTACTTCTGGTTCTGACAACACATCCTTCTTCAAGTTTATTCACCACATCATAGACATTATCAACCTGTAGTTTTGGAGTCCTTCTGACTGCTTCCATAGAGATAGCTCTTTTCATTCTTCTTAGATGAAGATGACCAAGCTTATGATGCCACAGTTTCATCTCTTTTTCTTCTTTGGTAATTGGACACATCGTGGAGTTATTAGTGTTCTCAGGCTGCCACAAGTAGCAGTTATCTTTGGATCTGATTCCTTTCATTACAACTTCTAGTTTTTCATTAATTACTAGACATTCAGATTTTGAGAAGTTGACCTTGAATCCTAGATCACATAATTGACTGATACTAATGAGATTAGCAGTCAGCCCTTTTACCAGCAGTACTTCATTCAGACTTGGAACTCCAGGGCAGTCCAAATCACCAACTCCTTTGATTTCACCTTTAGCACCATCTCCAAAGGTCACAAAACTGGTGGTGTGAGGCTTAACATTATTGAGGAGGTTCTTGATTCCAGTCATGTGTCTGGAACATCCACTGTCAAAGTACCATCCTTCCTTTGCAGACACTCTCAGGGAAGTATGGGCTATCAGGGCAGTAGCCTTTTTCTTCCAATGAGGAGTATGTGGTACCCTTTTTGGCTTAGGTTTAGCACCTGAGTTTTGATTAGGGTATCCATGCAATTTGAAGCAGAAGGGCTTTATGTGTCCATACCTCCCACAATGATGACATCTCCATCTTTGGTATTTTTTCTTCATGTATTTCTGATGTTGAGAGTTGTGTTGAGACATCTGCTTTGACAATTGTTTAACATGCCTGATCTTCTTGTCTGCACCAGATTTCTTAGCTTCCACAAATCTTAGACCAGATTTGTTTCCCACATTTTGTCCAACTTGAAGAATCTCTTCCAATTTATCTGATCCATTGGTCAACATCTTGACAGATTTTGTCATTTGGTTCAGTTGTGAGTTCAGTAATTGAACTTCCCCTTCTAGGTGACTTATAGTTTCAAGATCTGCCCTTTTTTCAGCCTCCAGCTTTATAATGAGTTTTGATTGTTTCTCATTTTGCACACAGACTTCAGCACTTCTGATACACAATTTCTTGTAGGTATCAGCCAGTTCTTCAAATGTCACTTCTTCATCACTAGTGTCACTGTCAGAGGTACAAACACTAGTTAGAGCAGTAACTAGTTTGGCAGATTCTTCTTCAGAATTACTTTCTGAATCACAGTCAGACCAAGTAACAGTCATTCCTTTCTTTTGTTTCTTAAGAAAGGTAGGACATTCAGCTCGAATATGTCCATAACCTTCACATCCATGGCATTGAATGCCTCTGCCTTGGTTTCCCTTTTCTTCTGATCTTAGTCTTCTGCTGGAACTGTCAATGTCAGAGGGGATGTTATGAACATTAGACCTTGAATTTGGATCCATTCTTTTGATGAGCTTGTTGAACTGTCTTCCAAGCATGGCTATAGCTTCTGAAATATTTTCTTCTTCATCCTCCTTGTTTTCAACATCAGTGTTGGATACAAGTGCTATGCTCTTGTTCTTCTTGTCACCATTATCAGTGATCCCCATCTCAAAAGTCTGAAGAGACCCAATAAGTTCATCCACTTTCAACTTGCTGATGTCCTGGGCTTCTTCTATGGCAGTTACCTTCATTGCAAATCTTTTAGGCAAGGATCTGAGAATCTTTCTCACCAGTTTTTCTTCTGACATCTTTTCTCCCAGTGCTCCTGAGGTGTTGGCAATCTCCAAGATGTTTATGTGAAACTCATGAATGGTTTCATCTTCCATCATTTTTAGATTCTCAAACTTGGTAGTCAACATCTGAAGCCTTGACATTTTTACTTTGGAAGTGCCCTCATGAGTAGTTTTGAGAGTGTCCCAAACTTCCTTGGCCAGTTCATATTGATGGACTAGTCTGAAAATGTTTCTATCAATTCCATTGAACAAGGCATTTAAAGCTTTGGAATTTCCCAGGGCTAACTCATCTTCTTCTTTACTCCAATCTTCCTCAGGTTTCAGACTGATTGTCCCATCTTTCTCAGTTATGGTGGGATGGATCCATCCTTTGTCAGCAGCTCTCCAAGCCTTTTTGTCCAGAGATTTTAAGAAGGCAATCATACGAGGTTTCCAGTAGTCATAATTGGTTCCATCCAGAATGGGTGGTCTATTTCCAAAAACTCCTTCTTTGTCCATAGTGCCAGAAAGTGATATCCCTAGATCTCACCCAGTAATACAGGCAGGGTGCCTGCTCTGATGCCAATTGAAATTCTGGCTGCAGATACTCAATGTCACGTTTAATGTTATGACACCGTATCTGACTTTCTATAAGACAGTAAATACAAAAACAGTAAAGAACACAGTCAATTGTTTACCCAGTTCAGTGTGCAACAACACCTACTCTGGGGGCTACCAAGCCAGGGAAGAAATCCACTATAAGAGATGTTAATTCAGGAATAAACCAACCAGTTTATCTCCTTCACTTAAGACCTACCCAATGCAATTTCAATCTAAGTACAACTTAAACCTGAGTTCCTACTCACTCCCCCTCAATCACAGCAGTGATACATAAAACAATTTGACTAATGAATTGATGAAGACACTCTTCAAAAACATACACTTGATTAAGCTTCACAGCTTTTTAATCAAGCAACACAACCACTCTTGCTTCACAACTTTGAGTGATACACACAACTAACTTGACTCTGCTTCACAGCTTTAGTCAAGAAACATTCAAACACTCTTGCTTCAAAGCTTTGAGTGCTACACAACCCTTACAATTAAAAACCTATTCCAAGTCACTTATCACAATGATAATTTCTTGAAGTACAATAATTAAACCTATACAGTTTACAAATGATCTTCTGACCAAAAAGGGATTACTTGCAAAACAGCAGCTCTGTTGAATATATAGCAGTTGCAACTTCAGTTAGGGTTTCCACAAAAACCTAGGGTTAATTCCGTTTGACCTTAAGACTAGGTCACAGGACTTTATCAACCAGGTTAGGGTTGAGCTAGGTTAACCCAAAGAAAACGCAGGATTCTGTTCTGAAAAGACTGAGTTATTTTCCTGAAAAAACTCAGAATTAACCAACCTGCATACCTGTTAGTTCAGAACAGGATGTCTTAACATCTGTTATGACATCTGAAAAACCTGTCTACTGATTTAGGAAAATGTGATCATTTTGCAAAATGCTCAGATACACACTTATAAACATCAGTACCTGAATGACAATATTTTTCTGCAAAGGTACCTAATGAATCAGTACAAACTAAACTAGAATGTTATGACATCAGTCATGACATTCACACATACACTTGGGTTTTACCAAAAATGCAAGCCAATAACTAAACAACTACAAAAGCAATGTGAAACACACATGAACCAATGGTAGTAGAACTTCGACTGTTCTTTCTGAAAAAATCCAGAGACGCTTGAGACCATCTGTTGGACAGAGTGTGGAAATAAACACACGATTATCTGAAATTCTTTTTGATGAATCAACCTTTGAGAATCAACGATCGACCGCATTTCTGTCCCGAGACTCGAAACCCTAATTGATCTGTGACGTCTAATGCTCTTCTTTCAGACCTATTTCCTGCACATGAAATCAAAAAACAAAACATACACTTCGTGCTTGATTAGTGGTTAGTCATTCATAAGATAAAATGATCATAACATTAGATAATCTCTACACAGTCAAAGCTCAAAGGAGAAACGTTCGAAACCTACCATATTTTGTGACCTTGATGTATATATAAAACAATGCAAATGAAGCAGGGATCTTAGGTCAAAAATTGGGGTATGACAGCTTCCCCTATTTAAGTTTCTTCTATCTGGAGATATGAAGATTGAAATCTTTGTCTCGACGAGATTGAAGGTACTTAAATACATAATACGCGATTTTGCCCTAAAATACCGCCATTATGTTTATGATATGAATGTAGTATTTGAACATTATGGAGAATGATACTGTATGAGACAAAATAATGCTGGAGAAACCAAACATGAATAACCCACAGGAACAGAGATTATACACTACTGGGGAAATGAGCCATCGACTTCGAATGATAGACTCTTAACGAGGAATAAATTTGAGAGAAAACAACTTCTGACCCTAACAAAGAAGACGCCTTGCATAGGCCACGAAAAAAATGATTATTGACCCAAGATGATGGTGAGTTCACAACTCAAGGTCAAAGATACACAAAAGATGTATCAACTTTTGCTGATAGTGAACTACCAACTTCTGAAGGTAGAGATTTCATAACAAACTTCTCTGCAAGATTTTTCCGGAGAGATACCATTTGATGCTGAAATAACATATGGTTGTAGATACACAAGCTGCTCAAATAAAGAGGCCGCCACTTGCTGTCTTTAAAGGATACTAATAAACGCACAAGCTGCTCAAATAAAGAGGCCGCCACTTGCTATCTTCAAAGGATATCTATAACATACAAGCTACTCAAATAAAGAGGCTGCCACTTGCTATCTTCAAAGGATATCTATAACATACAAGCTGCTCATGAAGAGGCCGCCGCTTGCTATTTTCCAAGAAAACTATAACACCCAAGTTGCTCAAATAAAGAGACCGCCGCTTGTCATTTTCCAAATATGTAAATAACGTACAACTTGCTCAAATAAAGAGACTGCCACTTGTCGTTTTCCAAAGATGTCAATAACGCACAAGTTGCTCATGGAGAGACTGCCGCTTGTCGTTTTCCAAAGATGTAAATAACACATAAGTTGCTCATGAAGAGACCGCTTCTTTTCGTTTTCCAAGGATGTCAATAACACACAAGTTGCTCATGAAGAGACCCCCGCTTGTCGTTTTCCAAAGATGTCAATAACGCATAAGTTGCTCATAAAGAGATTGCGCTTGTTGTTTTCCAAAGATGTCAATAACGCACAAGTTGCTCATGAAGAGACCGTCGCTTGTTGTTTTCCAAAGATGTCAATAACGCACAAGTTTCTCATGAAGAGACCACTGCTTGTCGTTTTCCAAAGATGTCAATAACGCACAAGTTGCTCATGAAGAGACCGCCGCTTGTCGTTTTCCAAAGATGTCAATAACGTACAACTGGCTCATGAAGAGACTGCCCCTTGTCGTTTTCCAAAGATGTCAATAACGCACAAGTTGCTCATGAAGAGACCGCCGCTTGTCGTTTTCCAAAGATGTAAATAACGTATAAGTTGCTCATGAAGAGACCGCCGCTTGTCGTTTTCCAAAGATGTTCTAGAAGAATGTTGTGATAACACTGCCATGGAATAAAATTCTTCTTCAAAGGGAACCATGAATAAATCCTTCCTGAGGAGATCAAATACTTAAATGCACAAAATAAATGTGCCATTCATCTAGGTTGCCCAACCTGGGGAAAACCACGAGGTAGCCTATGCAAGAGACAAAACTCAATCCAGGAATAAACCAGAGAGAAGACAGTCAAACAAGACTCCAACCAATGAGGAAATAACCCAATTGGGGATTCATCCTGTCCAGAGATGGACAAGGAAGGCTAAATCAAAAATTCATCCACGAGGATTAGCTCAACTAGGGGAATTAGAAAAGGGAGGCACACTTTCTTCCTAAGTTGATATTCTATTTGGAAAGAGCATATATGTTGTTTGAATAAACATAAACAAGGTATATGAACCCAATTATCAACGACTAATGCGAATGTGCATGCATGATATAAGTGTAAATGAGTAAATGAATGTCATGTGTATGCTGACAAAATAGACAGAGGAAATAAATTGAAGATGATAAGATATCACAAAATAATTAGATACTCGGCCAATCTCAAAGAGACGAAAAATAACTGGAACTGGAACAAAAGGCAACGTCAGATCGTATCATACTACAAGGCTTAAGTCTTTCTGGGGAGAAAGGTATTCAAACCCAATCTTCTAATCATCAATAGACCACTGACATGATACAAAATGTACTCCACTTCGGAAATTTGGTGAATCCCCAATTAGAGATAACCGAATCAAGGCTTAACCGGGATTACTGGGGATTCACCAAATTTAGTACTCTACTAGAAACACAAGATTACACAACCAACACCTCATGATGATTTTGAAAGAAAACATGTTCATCATGAAAGGATGAATTACTGGTATTGTTTTGCATTTCATGGCTTAACCATCCTCAGAGCAACTATTAATATTCCTTCCAGTATTCATGACACATTTCAAAATAGGAATACTTTAATTAACTTTGTTTCAAATATTGCCATAAAAGCTAAAATTTTGCCCGATAAAAACAAAAAGGATAAATGCTCAAACTTCATTAATAAAATGGTAGTTCGCTAACAACGCGACTCCAACAGTTTACAAAAGTTTGGAAAATAGTACATGAAAGAAAAAGGCTACACAAAAACAATGATCACTATTCTCCCTAACAACTTCGAATTCCGAGATGTGCTCAAATTCCATGACTGGTTTGACCAAAATCCTGCCTAAGCCGCCCCTTCGGGTTTTCAACTTAGCGAACTGTCAACTCAAACTTAGGCGAAATACTTCTTGACTACATCAGCATTCACGAAGCGCGAGAGTTCTTCACCATCAATATTTGTGAGAATTATGGCGCCTCCAGAGAAAACCTTCTTAACAACATATGGTCCTTCATAATTCGGATCCTATTTGCCCCTATAATCAGGTTGGAAAGATAATATCTTCTTGAGCACGAGGTCACCTTCTCTGAATTCACGTGGTCGAACCTTCTTATCAAATTCCTTCTTCATTCTTTACTAATATAGTTGACCATGACACAACACTGTCATTCTCTTTTCTTCAATTAAATTCAACTGATCATATCTACTTTGACACCATTCAGCCTCAAAGTTTAGCTTCCATCAAAACTCTCATAGACGGGATCTCAACCTCCACGGAGGATACTGCTTCCATGCCATATACCAGGGAAAATGGGGTTTCGCCTGTTGAAGTTCGAACTGAAGTACGGTATCCATGTAGAGCAAACGGAAGCATTTCATGCCAATCTTTATAAGTTACCACCATCTTCTGGATAATCTTTTTGATGTTCTTATTAGCAGCTTCAACAACCCCATTCATATTTGGCCAGTAGGGAGAAGAATTATGATGTTTGATCTTGAACTCTTCACAAAGCTCTCTCATCATTTTGTTATTCAAATTCGAACCATTATTAGTGATGATCTTGCTCGGGATGCCGTATCGACAAATGATCTGATTCTTGATAAATCTGACTACCACCTGTCTGGTTACATTAGCATATGATGCTGCTTCCACCCATTTAGTAAAGTAGTTGATGGCCACCAAGATGAAACGATGACCATTTGAAGCTTTGGGTTCAATCATTCCAATCATATCAATGCCCCACATAGAGAAGGGCCAAGGTGAAGAGATAACATTGAGGAGGGTCGGTGACACGTGTATCTTGTCCACATAAATTTGGCATTTATGACATTTCTTCACATATTTGCAGCAATCATATTACATCTTCATCCAATAGTAACCAGCCCTCAACATCTTTTTAGCCATTGCATGTCCATTGGCACGAGTGCCAAAGGATCCTTCGTGTACTTCTTGCATCAACATGTCTACTTCATGTCTGTCTACGCATCTGAGCAAGACCAAGTCATAATTCCTCTTGTATAATACCTCTTCATTGAGGAAGAAACTACTTGCAAATCTCCTCAATGTCTTCCTATCTTTAATGGATGCCCCAGGCAGATACTCTTGAGTTTGAAGAACACGTTTAATGTCATAGAACCACGGTTTGTCGTCGGTGACTTCCTCTATGGAGAACATAGGAGCAGGTCTGTCGAGGCGCATAACTCTGATTGAAGGCACGTCGTTCCAATCATTCACTTGGAACATAGAAGACAAAGTAGCTAAAGCATCAGCCATTTGGTTTTCATCTCTAGGGATATGATATAGTTCCACCTCGTTGAAGAAAGTTAAGAGTCTTCTAGCATAATCTCTGTAAGGGATCAAACCAGGATGACGAGTTTCCCATTCTCCTTTGATTTGATTAATTACCAATGCCGAGTCTCCGTATATATCAAGAATCTCGATCCTTAGATCCACTGCTTCTTCGAGACCCATAATGCATGCTTCATATTCAGCCATGTTGTGCATACAGTCAAACTTCAACCTCGCTGTGAACGGGATATGAGCACCTCAGGGGTGACTATGATTACCCCAATTCCATTGCCATAAGCATTTACAGCTCCGTCAAATATCAAACCCCAACGGGATTCGGGATCAGGTCCTTCTCCAGGTAATGGCTCCTCACAATCTTTAGCTTTCAAATACATAACATCTTCATCTGGGAAGTCAAACTTGATGGATTGATAATCGTCAATTGGTTGGTGAGCCAAATGATCGACTAAAATACTCCCTTTGATTGCTTTCTGAGTGTGATACTCAATGTCATATTCAGATAACAACACCTGCCAACGGGCTATTCTTCCAGATAAGGTGGGTTTCTCGAAGATATACTTGATCGGATCCATTTTGGAGATCAACCAAGTGGTATGGTTAATCATATATTGGCCAGACGGTGAGTAGCCCAAGCTAAAGCACAACAGGTTTTCTCAAGCATTGAGTATTGAGACTCACAGTCTATGAATTTCTTACTCAGATAATATATGGCATGTTCCTTTCTTCCAGTCTCATCTTGTTGACCGAGCACACATCCCATGGAATCTTCCAATATGGTCAGATACATAATCAAAGGTCTTCCTTCCACTGGAGGAATCAATATGGGAGGCTCAAGTAAATATTCTTTGATGCTATCAAAATCCCTCTGACAATCTTCTATCCACAGACATCCTTGGTTCTTTCGGAGAAGCTTGAAAATCGGCCCACATGTAGCAGTCATATGAGATATAAATCTAGAAATATAGTTCAGCCTTCCAAGGAATCCTCTTACTTGTCTTTCTGTCTTGGGTGCGGGCATCTCCCGAATAGCTTTGACTTTATCAGGATCTACCTCAATACCTTGCTGGATGACAATGAAACCCAGAATTCTTCCGAAACGAACACCAAAAGTGCACTTGTTAGGATTCAGACGGAGTTTATACTTTCTCAAACGTTGGAATAATTTCAATAAATGCTCCAAATGATCTTCTTTAGTTTGTGATTTGGAAATCATATCATCTACATAAACTTCTATCTCTTTATGCATCATATCATGGAACAAAGCAGTCATAGCTCTTTGGTACGTTACACCAGCATTCTTCAAACCAAACGGCATTACTCGATAACAAAATGTTCCCCAAGGTGTAATGAAAGTCGTCTTATCCATATCTTTAGGTGCCATCTTGATTTGATTGTAACCAGAGAAACCATCCATGAAAGAAAAGACTTTGAACTTTGCGGTGCTGTCGACCAATACGTCAATGTGTGGTAATGGAAAATCATCCTTTGGGCTAGCTCTATTCAGATCTCTGTAGTCCACACACATTTGAACCTTGCCATCCTTCTTAGCAACATGCACTATATTGGCTAACCATTGAGGATAGACTGATGTAACGAGGAAACCTACATTAATTTGTTTTTGAACTTCTTCTTTGATCTTGTCAGCCATATCGGGACGAGTCCTTCTCAACTTCTGCTTAATCGGCCGACATTCAGGTCTCAACGGCAAACGATGCTCCACGATATTGTTATCCAAACCTGGAATGTCTTGGTAGGAACAAGCAAACACATCTACATACTCTCTGAGAAGCTCCAACATTCTTTCTTTGACCTCTAGGATAAACAATGCTCCAACCTTGACTTCCTTTTTGTATTTTTCATTACCCAAATTGATCATCTCCACGGGCTCTTCAAACGGCTGAATAGTCTTTTCATCGTGCTCAATTTAACGGGAAATCTCATCAGGAATCTCTTCACTATCCTCTTCCTCGACTATGAACACATGGAATTCAAAGTTGGGAGGGGGCATAGGGTCATTGTTTTCAATGGTTAAGTCATGGATTAATCTGCACATATGATTATGATTTATTTTAGAAATCGATTAATGTGAATGTTGTACAGATATAAAAATATTATTATATTTTCCTATTATTACTATTTAATTTTCGTTACCATTTTTCCAGAAAAAGTGAAAAAATAAAAACAGTATGGGACAAAATAACATTTTTATTCATGATTGGCAATACTTGAAACAAAAGAGCCCAAACATCTTCTCTTTTGCCTTGGGCAGAGCAAAAGGATTTATTTTCAACATAGCCCGACACAAATACTCTTTCGCCTTGGGCAGAGCGAAAGGTTTTTCAAAATAAAACAAAGCATTACTCAGAAATGTGCATCACAATAGGAATATCAACAACAATCCATTTCTGGAAAACCACTCCATGCGCTACAAAGTCGGGTAAATCCTCTTTAGAATCGTCTCCTATTATGGAATCAACTTCGGGCGGAGTCGGATGGATAAAACCTGTGCTTCGAAAAACTTCTTGTATCGGACGGGTAACTGTATCTTGCTTAACTCTTGCAGACACGGGATGAAAGCCAAGACCTTCTCCAAACTTGTTCTTAGGCAAAGTCAACACCTGGCCCCAACCTTCAGCCGAACCACTCTCAACCACTCGTAGCGCATCTTCAAAAGAAGAAATAGATGTCCCTTGCTTCTTCACTTTATTACTAGCAACAAATAGAGCTTGGAATTGGGTTCCAACATCCTCATCAGCATCAATAAATGAGAAAGATGACAAGTGGCTTACCACCATAGCTTGTTCTCCACCAATTATTACCAGCTTTCCATTCCTTACAAACTTCAATCTTTGATGGAGCGTGGAAGTGACTGCCCCTGCATCATGGATCCATGGGCGACCCAATAGGCAACTGTAGGCAGCACGAATATCCATTACTTGAAAAGTGATCTGAAAGGTATGAGGACCAATTGTTATAGGAAGATCCATTTCACCGATGACAGTTTTCCTAGAGCCATCGAACGCTTTGACAATTACCCCACTAGGTCTCATAGGAGCACCTTGATGTGAAAGTCGAGATAATGTAGTTTTAGGCAGTACATTTAATGATGAACCTGTATCTACTAGCACACTTGATAAAGTATCATTTCCACAGCTTATTAAGATATGCAAATCCATATTATGGTTCCTTCCCTCCTCCGGAAGCTCTTCATCACTGAAATCAAGATTGTTACATGAAGTAATATTTCCCAAAATTCCATCAAACTGGTCAACCGTCACATCATGATCTACGAATGCCTGGTCCAAGACCTTCATCAAAGCTTCCCTATGGGCACCAGAATCTCTCAGTAAAGCAAGCACATAAATCTTGGAAGGAGTTTGCAATAGTTGGTCCACAATCTTGTATTCACTTCTCTTAATGAGTTTCAAAATCTCATCATCATCAGGATGTGGGTTAGGTCCATCGGATCGGCCTACCTCAACTCTTGGTTCAACATTCCTCATTGGAATTTCTGCCGGTATATGCCTTCTAACTTGAACTTCAGGCCTTTTTGATGGTACCTCTGCAAAGATGCGTCCGCTCCTTGTGACTCTACTCACATCAGCAATATTAACAAAAGATGGCATTGGCGGTATAGGAACTTCTACCCCATTCTCAATCATTGTGGCATTATATTTGTATGGTATGGCTTGGTCCGAGTTGTAAGGCACGGGACCAGGTGGACAAATAATCAAAGGAGCAGCAAGTGAAGTCTGACTATCATAAACAATCTCTACTGGCTCAGGCATGTTGAACTGTGGCATTATAACATTCACTTCATCATCTGGATCTCTGTCATATGTAATGGTGATAACCCTTTGATCTAACAACTTCTGAATATCCTCTTTCACAATAGGGAAATCATCTTCTATTGAACAAAATTCACAAATGTCATAATCATGTCGATGTTTAAAGAAGGAGAGTCTACTTAAGCTTTGATGTATCCTGATCAACGAGTCCCTTATATGCTCAACTTGGTAAACTCGAAACTTTCCAGGACATCCTTCCACCATATTTACCGAAGCTGCCCCATGTCGAGGCAAAGGATTATCTCGAACATTCGAGTTAACATCTTTGAAAGACAAAATACCGTTCTTGATTAACCTCTGGACATCTTCCTTCAAAGCAAAGCAATTTTCAATGTTATGCCCCGACGAACCTTGGTGATATGCACATAATTGATCCGCCTTGTACCAAGGAGAAGTATTACTCGGTACAATAGGAGGAGGCTTCGTCATTATGAGATTTTTTCGGATCAGAGCGGGGAATAACTCAGTGTACGTTATTGGGAGGGCATCAAATTATGGTTTCCTCGGTGAACGATTCTGATTGTTAAATTGATGAGCCTGTTGTCGAGGCTGTTGCTAAAATTTTCATTGTTGAATTGGAGGGGCTTGATAAGTTGGGGTCACCATTTTTGGGCGGACAATAGGAGTGGCTGCCACAACATGTGAATACCATGTCCTCGGCCTCCCAGGAAAAAATGCACTGATATCTTGTTCTTTCCTCTTGGGGAAGACACTTCCAAACTTCTTGACACCACTAGATGTACCTCCTTCCTTGACCAAACGTCCTTCACGAATTCCTTCTTCAAGCCGCATGCCCATATTCACCATCTCAGTGAAGTCTCTAGGCGCACTCGCAATCATTCTCTCATAGTAGAAAGAACCTAAAGTTTTCAGAAAAATCTTTGTCATTTCTTTCTCTTCAAGGGGAAGATAAATTTGAGCGGCAATCTCGCGCCACCTCTGGGCATATTCTTTAAAAGACTCTCTATCTTTCTGTAACATAGCCCGAAGTAGTTCTCGGTCCGGGGCCATGTCAACATTGTACTTGTATTGACGAACAAAAGCTTAACTGAGGTCATTGAAGTTACATATTCGGGTGCTATCCAAACCCATGTACCATTTCAGAGTGGCACCAGTCAAACTGTCTTAGAAGTAGTGAATTAATAAATTATGATCATCAGAGTAGGTGGACATCTTTCTCACATACATGGTCAAATGACTTTGTGGACACGAGTCACCTTTGTATCTTTCAAAGTCCGGCACTTTGAACTTAGCTGGAATTTTCACGTTTGGGACTAAACACAAGTCATGAGAATTTTTCCCAAACAAGTCTTTCCCTTTAAGTGCTCTAATTTCCCTCTGCATTTCTTGGAATTGGTCTTGGAACTCCTCCATCCTATCAAAGAGGCCCAAACTTTCAGCAGGTTCAGCATGATAAATGGGTTCATTTGTGTATGGAATAGTGTGAACCACAGGAGCGGCAATAGTCATCACAGGATGAGGGAAAGACACCATAGGCTGGATTACAGGTTGCACAGTAGTTATCTCAGGTTGAGGAAAGGACACAACAAGTTGAATCATGGGTTGTACAGCAGGTTGGTACCCTTCTGGCATGAAGTTATAAGGCATACCCCACGGAAAACCTTTCGGCATTTGATGTTGGAGCGGAGAGTTGACTTGAGTCAAAGATGTTAGAGCGGTGACGATCTCGGAAACCACACTAGTTGGAGTTTGAGTTTCAGCGGCTGAAGTTGATGGCTGATTCTGAGCAGCCATCAAGCTTTCCACCAATGCGGTCAACTTTTCCATTCCAATATGAAGGGTAGTAACCTCTTCGCGAAGCTCGTGATTTTCCTGCTCCAGATCTTCCATCCTTTTTTGACGATTGGCTCGGGTGTCATATCGGTGAAACAACTTGACAATCTATCGGAGTGGAAAAAGAAACAAGAATAAGACTCTAGAAAACATGTGAAATTGAATGTTGGATGATGCATGATATGTGATGAAAATGATCATTTATTTTGATAGTTTTTCAAGGAGCTTTAGAACTTTGATAAATTTGCACACATCAATGGTAAAGGAATTTGGAACAACAAAAACTCATTTCATTAATCAAAGCGGTAAATTACAACTTTGGGATAACAAAACCCATTAATAAAAATAGTAAATTACAACTTTAGGACAACAAAACCCATTAATAAAAGCAGTAAGTTACAACTTTGGAACATGAAGCCCTTTTACAGAGTTTTACAAAATGACATAAGTAATAATAATAAAAAACTAAGAACTAAAGGTCACTCAGAACCATCATCGGATGAAGGACCAAATGCCAATTGTAACTGGAGCTTCCTAATCTTCCCTTCATAGAAGTCTTCCATCTCTTTCTTCTCAGCTACCAGTTGATCAATGGTTTCCTTCTGTGGATTAAGAACAGGAGGAACACATACCAAATCTCCCTTCTTCCTCTTCCTTTCATTAGCATATTTCTTGAGTAATGCATCCTTTTGACGAAGCTTCTCATCAAGATCAATAAATCAACCGTCTTGAATAAATAGCATATCCTCCTTCTCCTTCAGCTGTCGAGTTAGGACCCTATTTTCGTATTCAAACATATTATACTTTTCCTTCCAAGCATCTCTTTCAGACTTCATTCTAGCCAGATTTTCTTGGTACTCTCTCATGTTCTCGATAGGGATATCAATAGATGATGATGCAACAACAGGGAATAAAGGTTTCTCGGGATTATAAGGCATCTTGAGAGCACAATCCCTAGCACGAACCCATTGAAGGTAAGGCTCCAAAGAAACAACACCTCTATGCCCTAACATGTCTCTCCCCTTTCTATGGATGTGGCTCCAAGCCCTTTCAATCTCCTCCTTAGCTGCTTTGTGATCTTTTCCTTCTTGCAGAAATAAACCACTCACATGAATATTGTTCGGCTTGTCCCTCACCGAGTATCCAAATTGGCGGCACGCAAGAACAAGATTATATTTAATTCCTCCCTTCGTACCAAGAAGAGGAACGTTGGGAAAAACACCACAACTATCAATGATCTTCACGTCGTAGTAAGCTCGATTATACCAATCTATGTCGGAATGAGTAAGAGCCATAATTTTTGGCGCCCACCATGGCTCCTTCTCGAGATCCCAGAAAACATCAGACCTAGGTAGATGAGAAACATACAACTGGTATAGCAACGGTGCACAACAGATAATCATCCCTCCTTGATAGGATTTTCAAAGATGGATGGAATAGAAGGTATCTCCTAGCAGCGCAGGGACCGGATTTCCAATCAAGAAGATTCTAATGGCGTTATTATCCATGAACTTATCGATGTTAGGGAACAAGAATAATACATAAGCAAGTAAAGCAAAGACATCTTCAAAGGCAACAATATCTTTTACCTCAACGAAGTGATGAGCTTTCTTCAACAAAAAATGCGCAGGTAAGCCTCGAATTCCCCCCTTAGTAGTCATGTTCTCTTCTATCTCTGACTTCTTCAAGTGGGTGATTGTTGCAATATAGTGAGATTTGGGTTCCTCTTCTAAACCAGAGAAAGGAACACAGTCGGTGATTGGCAAACCAAGTATATAGGAGTACTCTTCTAAAGTGGGTATTAACTGGTAATCAGGAAAGGTGAATCATCGATACAATGGATCATAGAATTGGACCAACGCACTAAGGATGCCTTCCTTCATATTGCGCTTTTATGAGAGGGATAATGGATCCATATTTCTTTTGAAACTCCGTAGGGTTCTCAATCTTAAGAATCAAACTCTTCAACTCTTCAATCTCAAGCTCCTTAAAACTATAACTCCGAGTGTTTCTTTTTCCAAAATCCATAGTAACAGTACCTGAGATGTCTGCAAAAACCATTCTTAAGTTCCTTGAAAAACATGTTTTACAAAAAAAATGCTTATGGATGTATGGATGAATGATAATGCAATAATTACACATAAGTTCACAAAAATGGGGTTCAAAGCTTCAACGCTTCGAGCATGAAGTCAAAGGTAAAGCCCACCCCCAGGGTATGTACTAAAGGTTTACTCACACCTGCAAGACAAGGTTCTAAGAGTTCCCAGAGTCTACATTCCTCCTTCGGATATTACCAACGTCTTGATTACTCAATAATTAGCAATATTCTCAAGAGAAACTCATCCGAGTGTAGCATCGCATGACAACTACTTCCAGATTACTCCGTTATAGTCTCCGAGCTACAACTAAAAGGCAAAGATGGGTTAGGGTTCTACGGTTCTCAGCTTCTCTGGCTCCCAGGTCGAAAGCAATAATGTCTTCCTGATTACTCGGTAAACAAATACTACATTCAAAGGGGCTTTTCACTGAGTGGGGGATTTCATGCCTCCTTCTTCGGGATTACTCCCTTAAAGTTAACATGACTATACCGCCCTTCCTATTCTTAAGTGTAACTTAGTCCGGGTATAGGACTTGTCCTTTGTAAATATTATTAGCACCCAAATAACCACAATATAAAGATATAATCAGACAATCAAATAATGATAAAACAAATAAGATAAACTAGGCTTAACCCACTTAGGGATGGACCAGCAAGAGGTCAATCTGTCCCCAGCAGAGTCGCCAATTCTGTAGCGATAAAAAATGTAGGGGGTAAATAGGAAATCGAGCTATTAATTAACTCGACTCACAAAAGCAAGAGTCGCCACCGCACTTTATTATTTCCAAGGGAAAAGGGAAAGAGCGAAATAAAACCCTAAAATATGCAATGTAAAATAATACTTAAAAGTAATGAAAATACAATATGTTTTGAAAAGAGATCTAGAGTTCGTGGGTTGGTTATGCAATGGGAAGGTATTAGCACCCAATGCATCTATAGTATCCTATAGGAACCTTTTGAATTATCCGTTTATTAAAATTGTTTGTTTGATTAAAATGGTTTGTTTGGCTAAAATGGGTGTGGACGAGATTTCGAAGATACGACGACCTAATATCGAAGTTTTGACTTAAAAGGTGTGAGTTTAAAAGTGGAGTCTTTTAGGAAAATTATCTTAGGTTTAGCAAAATAATAAACAAACAAAAGATGAATGAGGGTATTCGCACGATTGGATGAGATGTGTTTGATGACGTGAAGTCAACAAAGTTAAAACATTTCCCTTGGATTTGAGAGGGACGAAAGATTTAAACGATCGAGAATAAAGTTAAATAGAGCGACAATTGAATAATAACAGAATTCAATAAGAGATTAATTTATAAGCATGCATTTTAAACGATTAAATAAATAACCAAAATTAAATAAAAACTAAATTACAAAACATGTATTTTTAATAATTAAACAAGTAACAAAAATTAATCAAAGCCTAATTTATGAAATATGTATTTTTGAATAATTAAGATAATAAAAGATTAAAACAAGTTAACAAAAATTAAATAAAAATTAGTTATAAGAGACGTGGTTTTTTATATATTTTATAATGAAATAATAATAATACATAAACTAAACTAATATATATAAAAATCAAATTAATAGAATTGAAAGAAAAGGGTTAAAAGAGCAAGAAAACAGAAAAATTCCCCAGCAGGGATCGAGCTTTAGCCTATAAGGGAAATGGATAGTGCACTTTGCCAGCTGAGCTATCTTACTAATCGTTATTATCATTAAACTATTAATACAAAAGGGATGAACATGAGCGGATTGGACCAGCGGCCCAATGGGGCTGACCCATTTGGGCAGAGGCAAGGATGCATTTTTGAAAACCCTAGGGAAACAGGTAGCGTCGCGGCTGCTTGCATTGGGAAGGAAAATTGCAGATGAATCATCATTATTATTTCCGATAAAATAACAATTAAAAGAAGGAAAAAGACCGGTCTCTCTCTCTCTCTCTCATCCAAATGCCTTATCATCTTCCTCAAGTCTACTCTAAGCATTAATCTTTTTTTTAGCTCAAACAAATCATCATCACCAACGATTCCTCTTTCTTTCTCTCCTAAATCGGTTACTTCATCTCTTTCTCCTAACCCCCTTCGGATAACCCAATAGCCTTAACCTTCCTCCACTGGCACACTCCAGATCTTCCCACTTCGATTCAACCCTGTTGTACCCCAAAATTTGCCCTCCCATTTTTCATAGAAAGCACAACCCTAGGGTTTCTCAGATATTCAAGATTGGCTCAGGAATCGATCAGACAGATTTTCTCCTTTGACAGTAAATCAGGAATTAGGGTTTTTCTCGCATTTCTCAGAAGAAATTGAGTTCTCAGAAATTCAATTGATTTTTACATGTTTTCATGCTCTCTCAAATTTACTGGAAAAAGGAAGTGTTTGTTTGATCCAGGTTAACAAGATAATTTGCGTCTTTTAAAAAAAAACATTCGCTTTGTTTATGGAATAAACATTTGCTTGTTTTTGGAATACACGGTGCGTGTTTTGATTGGTATACATTTGCAAGATTACAAAGTTATTGGATTACTTGGAGTTTAAGTTATCTTGATTGGAATTATTGGAATGCAGTTTCAGTTATCTTGATCATGGAATCTATTAAGAATCAGTGAAGACACAAAGAGAGAATTACAAGTTACTAACAGTAATGGATTTTATTGAACATCAGATTATCTCTGAAAGACTTTTTTTCATTTATTTCAAAAAATTGTTACAATACAATTTATTATTTAAATGCTTTAAGTTTTACAACTTATTGTGTTTGAAAAATGAATTAGTACAATTGTTTGAGTATTTCTCTCTAAGTTACAAAGAAAAAAATATAAGCCTAAAGATGACTAAGCTTCCATTGCTCCCATGCTCGCAAAAGAATCTCTTGCTTCCTCTGCTTTGCCACCATCCTGTTTGCGCTCACATGAAAGAAAGACATAAAATAATTAGAACAGTTAATTGGATATGGGTAAGAATTTTCAAAAAAAAAAAGAAATTTGTGTTCATCATTAAAGTTTGCCATTTGGAATCAGAGGGCTATTTTCAATTCATCACGTTTTTATTTTTCTCTTTGCAAATCACAAGAAGATTACACTTCTTGGTTCACAAAAATAAAAATAAAAATGCAAGTTGTCCAAATAAAAAAGAATGCAAAGCAAATTTGTCCAAATGCAACAATGGCAAGTAACTAGACAAGTACAATGCAACAAACATGCAGCAAGTTGTCTAAGCAAGCATTGCAAGCAAGCAATTGTCCAAAGGCAAACTAAACAGCAGCTAAAATACAAACTGGATGCAGCAGTACAAGCAAGATGTCTAAGCAGGCAAACTAAACAAGGCCAAACAATGCAACAAGGCCAAACAATGCAGCAAGCAGAAGAAAGTACAAATGCAGTAACTAGACAGTAGCATAGCAGGCAAAGAAGAAAGCAGTATGGTAAATCAAACAACAAGCAAAGGGCTTGTTGCAATAGCCTTTTTTCATCACTTTCCAGAATTTATGCAAACTTTTCAGAAAAAACAGAGAAAAAATCAATATGCTTTTATCATTGAGAGAGGAGAGAGAGAAAAATATCACCTATTTTGTTTGAACTGCACAAAAGGTACAACTTGGCCATCCTGCCCACAGGCTGTCAAAGAGAAAAGCAGATATAACAGAGAAAAGGCTCAAGCAAAAGAGAGAGAACATTTTATACAACTCAGAACATTTTGTCAAACACAAAAAAAAATCCAAGACTTCCATCTTCCTCGACCAACCTTCAACTGTAACCAAAACAAAAAGAAAAGCATTCAAATCCAAAATTGCAGAAAAAATCCAAACCTGCATAACCAGTTTCAAATAACCTGCATAGCTCAGTTCAACACCAAAAAACTCAGCTCAAACATCCAAAAACATATAACTCATTTCCAAATTCCTGTAACCATCCTCCCAACTGTAAAAAACAGTTTTCAAAGTCATCAAACCAAACACAACCAAGGCTTGCAAACTACACACAAAAACTGTCAAAAAAGCTCAAAACTTGTAACTCATTTCCAACACTCAAAACTTCCAAACCTGTAAACCAACAACAAACAGCCGAAACTTGCAGAACCAAACTGCAAAAACATTCAAACCAAAACATTTTAAAACTTGCAGAACCAAATTGCAAAAACATTCAAACAAAAACATTCAAACAAAAACATTCACAAAGCCTGCCAAACTGTCAAATTCCATCAAACTCCCAAACTGTAAAAACAATTTTTAAACCATAAAAACACTCCAACAAAATCAAACCCTCAACTATAAAACATCCCAACATTCCATCAATATCATCAAAACCAATGGCAACCATATCAAATCAGAAATTGTAAAGCCATCTCAACAAGTTCATAACCCAAAAATTTCACCATCAACCATTATCCAACAAAGTCAGAAGCATCATCATCATCATTTAGTCAAAGTTCAAGGGAAAGAAAAGATTACCAGAAGCACGCGTTCTTCACATCATCATTTCTCCCCCCTCGTGTCCATCTACCAAGGTGCATCCTCATCCCAATCTCAATATCCATTTCCATTTCGCAAAAGTCCCAAAGGTATGTTTTCTTTTCAAACCATTTTCTGCATCTCAAAACATAGCACAATTGATTCAACAACAAAACATGAACAAAACATACAAAAAAAAACAACGAAACTGATAAGCCAAAGCAGAACCATACCTTTTCACAGAAAAACTTTGAGAATCGTTTAAAGGGTTGAGAATGGGAGACGCGCCGACAACGGAAACGGGGAAGGGAAGATCAGAAAATGTGTCTCAAACCCTTTAGAGAGTTTCATTTCAAACTTACGCATTTCCATAAAAAATGCAAACTGAGTTGAATCAAAGAGGGACATGGTCGAAGAGAGACGTTCAGAGATGGAGAGATGAACAAATATGGACGATTGAGTGAGGGAGAACGAGAGAGACAACGACGCCGCTCTGTACGAACCCACAAACCCTAATCTGTTTACCCTAATCTGTTTCCCCTAATCAAAAAAACCATAAACTGAATTAAGAAGCCTTGGGCCAATCCCTTTGCAAAACCATAAGCCCACACATGCGTTTTTGGCTCACACCCCCATCCTGGCCTTGTTTCTTGTTTGTTTTAGCATTGACAAATGTACCTTTGGGCCTAACCTCCCTTTAATTCACCCAAGCCCATTTTCACTTGTTTTGTTTCAATTTAATTTGATTTGTTTGATCTCTTTGTGTTAATAATATGTTAAAACTTCATTTTTGTAAAATTAATTTGATTTTCTTAATTAGTTTTCTTTTATCATTTTCTTTTTTTTATTAATTTTCTTACACTTAATAAAAACACCAAAAACATTTAAATTAGTTTATTTTTCTTTCTTTATTTACATGATTAATAAAAATACAAAAAGAATAATAATAATAATAATAATTTTTAATCTTTCTTTATTTAGAATAGATTTTATTTCTCTCTTTTCAAGTAAATACATACATCTCATACTTTGTTGATTTTATTTTCGTAAATTGTCATAGCTTTCTATTAAATCGTACAACAACTCGATTTGGTTGTATTATTTGATATTTGGACATTGTTATTTTTTATTTTTTATTCATCCCCATTTGTAACAATTGTACCCCCATTCCCAAACATTTTGTAATAGCGTAGAATTTCAATTCCCGCAATTTACTGTTTTCCATATACTGTATAGTAACTAGGCGTGTATGGTAAGATTCAAAAATCAATCGCTAGATGACCTAATCCAAGAATAAATAACTTGAAATCAACACACTTCTCACACGCGCACCTCTAGGGTAAACTCGCTTGTTGCCTCGGAAATACAATCATGTCCCTCGAATATGGGACATTCTAGCAAATGACCCTTCGATAATCAAAGATCGTAGTCCCTCGATGACCCTCGATGTTGCCTTCGATAAAATGATCTCGTCCCTTACAAAATTGCTAGAGCGTCCTACAAGTTGCTTTCAATGATTGTAAAAATTAACTCACGCCTGTCCCGTTTAACATCTAAATACAAGGTTGTTTACCAAATACAATGGTAAAACAACAATGTAAAAGGGTTAAAAATGTGTAGGAAAGATCTTTGAGTAGGGTAGACAACTCCTAGTTACTTGATCTCTTGCAAACATCCTTTCTATTTTCAAAAACACTCAACACATTTCAAAACAATTTCCCAAAACAAAACTTTCAAACATTGAAACATTTTTCAAAAGACAAACACCTTTGTAAAACATTCAAACAAGAATTGTTACAAAGGTTGCCTAGACAAAGGCCTCTTTTCAAAAACATTTTCAAAACCACACACAAAGCACCATTTCAAACAATTGAAAAGCAAAAGCAAGTGATCTAAACAAGTAACTAAGAGCCCATGGAAAACCATGGATGAAAAGGGTGCTAGGACCTTCCTTTTTCATAATCTACCCCCCGAACCTGAGAAAATTCTCGAAAGGTCTTTCCTGTGCTTTTTACCTTTCCTTTTAGATAAAATAAAAGTCGGTGGTGACTCTTGCTAACCGCACAAGTGCGAACGAAACACAAAACCTCTAGTCAGTTCTCCCACCGTATCACAGAACTGGCGACTCTGCTGGGGACTATTTATAAAAAGTGGGGTTACCTTAGGGTTTTAGATCACCTTTACATGTTTATCTTGTTTGATTTGTATGCTTTACTTTTTTGGTTCCTTGTTTGGGTTTGTTTTAAATCCTACACCCGGATTTGGGGGCACCTTTTAGGTAAGTAGCAATAAACTGTGAGGGAACTGTGCAGGGTATACCGACATGGTTGAAGCAGTAGCTACGTTGATGTGGCACTTTGGTTGGTACTGGTAACCCTTGAGTTGAATCAAGGAGAGTACGGGGCCACCACGTGGTGTCGTGAAGCATCAACTGACCTTAGAACCTTACTTGACCAACTTGGCCTTTAGGACGTAGTGAGATGACCGGTTTCGGTGTAGAGCTGAAAATTGGTAGATACTCGATACTACACTTATTGAGGGTTGTTTCCTTGGAATATTTCGATCGTCTGTAAGAGGCTAAATTGAAACAATGAACAAGGAAACCATCCAGTGATATTGAGCTCCTTAGAACCCAGTTACTATTTCTAGGACAGGTTGAGCCAACTAGACTTCAAGAGGGTACTTACCTACAAGCTCCATAAAAGCCTAAACCTAAGGACTTGTCTGCTTTGTGTGAATATGATTATTTGTATATAAACTTGCTTACTTCGTATATCTGTACATAACATCATAACATCATACCATAGCATTTTCAATAACCATTTCAAGGATCTCGAGGGTTTTTGATGCAGGGTCACGTTGAACCAGACGTCTACCAGAAGGCAAGAGGATTCATTTTTCATCTAAACAAACGCCGTCAAAAATTAAGTACAATAACTTGAGTCAAGGGTTATGACCCACTTGACATGGTGAGCTTGATTCTCGTGCAAAGACATCCACCGATACGAAGCTCTCCAATCAAAGATGTTCAATTTCTGACATTTTCTAGTGTTTACCCCGCGAGATCCTTGAAAACATGCATCCACATATCATGCATCTTATCATGACAGGTTTCTCCCTTTCACGTCTCCTTATCTTCCTACTGTTTATTTCAGTAGAGATGGCTCTAGAGAAGACTATCAAAGACATCCAGGCTCAAAACGCTCAACTACAAGAGATGTTATTGAACCTATCCAAGGGGCAGGAAGAAGTGAAAGCTCTCCTCACAAGGGGCATGGTCATAGGGAACCCGGGGGGAATCAGGAATGATTAGTTGGAAGGGCTACAGATTGAGATGGCAACATTGAAAATCCAGATGATGGGACAACTGGTGGGCCAGATGGCTCTTATTCAAAACCTGGCTCAAGGACAAGAGGAGCTAAAGGTCCTCATCAATAAGCTTCATCTAGGAGAACGTAACCAAATGGGGAAAATAACTAGGGTTGAGGATCAAGTCATCATTCAGCCTCCCTTGAGACAAGAAGTCGAGGGAAAGCCTCCCCAGTTTGCTTCAGGGTCAAAGCCCAACAACAACCTCACCAACGTCAACAGGGTAGTCGGTGTAAGCAAAATACATCTGGAAGGCACTTCACTGAGATTAACATGCCATTATCTCAAGTACTGCAATGCTTGTTGGAGGTCAAGCTGACTATATTAAGGGATCCTCCTCGGAATCCCAATACCTCTGCTCCTAGCTATCATCCCAATGCATTATCTGCATACCACTACAATAATCCAGGGCATGATACGAATGACTGTTTGGCTATGAAAAATAAGACCCAATACTTGATTGACAGAGGAGTGTTGGAGTTCACACAAGATGGCCAGATTAAAATCTTCTGCTGAAGGCTCTCCACCTAAAGTGACAAGTTCAGACAAAGAGGCTTTTGTTTCATTTGAATTTTTCAAGTTGTAATTTCTTTTGTTATTCAAACAATTATCTATTAATTTCAAACTTTGTTTCATTAATGCATTGCATATGTTTGTCTTGAATTCATCCATTCGTTTTCACTATACTTAAACTATGCTTTCTACTTTCTTTATGACATTCAACTCTTGCTAAAAGTTACAAACCTTTAGAGGGAGGATGACGAAAAAAATGCCATAATCTCATACAATATGCTTTTGGACAGACCTTGCTGACGATGTACAGGCGTTTCTTTCAAATCCTAAACACTGGAGTTATAAGGAAGATAATCCCTAGTCAACCCCTTCGAGCCAAAGAAGTAGAAGTTTTCTGTTTTAACACAAATTGAAACCTTTAATCAAAACCTGGGGCAGGGTAGTCTCTCAGTTAATTCAAACGTGCATTAAGCCGCGAACTCTCATTCTGTAATACAACGAATGACATCGAAAACATTCCTATGGAATCAAAAGACAATGATGGTTCCCAATTGCATAGGAAGTCATTAGCTCTCAAGAGAAAAGCCCACTAAGTCAAAACCTATGAAGGAGACTTAAAGAAAAAAACCGGGGCATCCCGCTGACTGTAATCTCAAAACAAGAACAGTCAGGCAAAAATAAGGGATAATAAATCGAAATAAAGAGGTCACTACAAATCCTCAACAACATAAAAAATGTTGCAAAAATGACTGCCTTCCAACAAACTCAACTTGTTTGAACCATCACCAAAATGTCGTGCCACACATATTTGGAGTTCAAACGCACAATTAACTGAGTTTAGGACTGAAGAACATCACGAAGAGCGGGTGGGTACAAATATAATTTGCCCTCACATTTTTCATAGAAAGCACAAACCTAGGGTTTCTCATATATTCAAGATTGGCTCAGGAATCGATCAGACATATTTTCTCCTAGGACAGTAAATCAGGAATTAGGGTTTTTCTCGCATTTCTCAGAAGAAATTGAGTTCTCAGAAATTCAATTGATTTTTACATGTTTTCATTCTCTCTCAAATTTACTGAAAAAAGGCAGTGTTTGTTTGATCCAGGTTAACCAGATAATTTGCGTCTTTTAAAAAAAACATTCGCTTTGTTTATGGAATAAACATTTGCTTGTTTTTGGAATACACAGTGCATGTTTTGATTGGAATACATTTGCGAGATTACAAAGTTATTGGATTACTTGGAGTTTAAGTTATCTTGATTGGAATTATTGGAATGCAGTTTCAGTTATCTTGATCAGGGAATCTATTAAGAATCAGTGAAGACACAAAGAGAGAATTACAAGTTACTAACAATAATGGATTTTATTGAACATCAGATTATCTCATAAAGACTTTTTTTCATTTATTTCAAAAAATTGTTACAATACAATTTATTATTTAAATGCTTTAAGTTTTACAACTTATTGTGTTTGAAAAATGAATTAGTACAATTGTTTGAGTATTTCTCTCTAAGTTACAAAGAAAAAAAATCTAAGCCTAAAGATGACTAAGCTTCCATTGCTCCCATGCTCGCCAAAGAATCTCTTGCTTCCTCTGCTTTGCCACCATCCAGTTTGCGCTCACATGAAAAAAAGACAGAAAAATAATTAGCACAGTTAATTGGATATGGGTAAGAATTTTCAAAAAAAAAAAGAAAATTGTGTTCATCATTAAAGTTTGCCATTTGGAATCAGAGGGCTATTTTCAATTCATCACATTTTTATTTTTCTCTTTGCAAATCACAAGAAGATTACACTTCTTGGTTCACAAAAATAAAAATAAAAATGCAAGTTGTCCAAATAAAAAAGAATGCAAAGCAAATTTGTCCAAATGCAACAATGGCAAGTAACTAGACAAGTACAATGCAGCAAACATGCAGCAAGTTGTCTAAGCAAGCATTGCAAGAAAGCAATTGTCCAAAGACAAACTAAACAGCAACCAAAATACAAACTGGATGCAGCAGTACAAGCAAGATGTCTAAGCAGGCAAACTAAACAAGGCCAAACAATGCAACAAGGCCAAACAATGCAGCAAGCAGAAGAAAGTACAAATGCAGTAACTAGACAGTAGCATAGCAGGCAAAGAAGAAAGCAGTATGGTAAACCAAACAACAAGCAAAGGGCTTGTTGCAATAGCCTTTTTTCATCACTTTCCAGAATTTATGGAAACTTTTCAGAAAAAACAGAGAAAAAAGCAATTTGCTTTTATCATTGAGAGAGGAGAGAGAGAAAGATATCACCTATTTTGTTGGAACTGCACAAAAGGTACAACTTGGCCATCCTGCCCACAGGCTGTCAAAGAGAAAAGCAGATATAACAGAGAAAAGGCTCAAGCAAAAGAGAGAGAACATTTTATACAACTCAGAACATTTTGTCAAACACAAAAAAAAATCCAAGACTGCCATCTTCCTCGACCAACCTTCAACTGTAACCAAAACAAAAAGAAAAGCATTCAAATCCAAAATTGCAGAAAAAATCCAAACCTGCATAACCAGTTTCAAATAACCTGCATAGCTCAGTTCAACACCAAAAAACTCAGCTCAAACATCCAAAAACATATAACTCATGTCCAAATTCCTGTAACCATCCTCCCAACTGTAAAAAACAGTTTTCAAAGTCATCAAACCAAACACAACCAAGGCTTGCAAACTACACACAAAAACTGTCAAAAAAGCTCAAAACTTGTAACTCATTTCCAACACTCAAAACTTCCAAACCTGTAAACCAACAACAAATAGCCGAAACTTGCAGAACCAAACTGCAAAAACATTCAAACCAAAACATTTCAAAACTTGCAGAACCAAATTGCAAAAACATTCAAACAAAAACATTCACAAAGCCTGCCAAACTGTCAAATTCCATCAAACTCCCAAACTGTAAAAACAATTTTTAAACCATAAAAACACTCCAACAAAATCAAACCCTCAACTGTAAAACATCCCAACATTCCATCAATATCATCAAAACCAATGGCAACCATATCAAATCAGAAATTGTAAAGCCATCTCAACAAGTTCATAACCCAAAAATTTCATCATAAACCATTATCCAACAAAGTCAGAAGCATCATCATCATCATTTAGTCAAAGTTCAAGGGAAAGAAAAGATTACCAGAAGCACGCGTTATTCAAATCATCATTTCTCCCCCCTCGTGTCCATCTACCAAGGTGCATCCTCATCCCAATCTCAATATCCATTTCCATTTCGCAAAAGTCCCAAAGGTATGTTTTCTTTTCAAACCATTTTCTGCATCTCAAAACATAGCACAATTGATTCAACAGTAAAACATGAACAAAACATACAAAAAAAAACAACGAAACTGATAAGCCAAAGCAGAACCATACCTTTTCACAGAAAAACTTCGAGAATCGTTTAAAGGGTTGAGAATGGGAGACGCGCCGACAACGGAAACAGGGAAGGGAAGATCAGAAAATGCGTCTCAAACCCTTTAGAGAGTTTCATTTCAAACTTACGCATTTCCATAAAAAATGTAAACCGAGTTGAATCAAAGAGGGACAGGGACGAAGAGAGACGTTCAGAGATAGAGAGATGAACAAATATGGATGATTGAGTGAGGGAGAACGAGAGAGACAACGACGCCGCTCTGTACGAACCCACAAACCCTAATCTGTTTACCCTAATCTGTTTCCCCTAATCAAAAAAACCATAAACTGAATTAAAAAGCTTTGGGCCAATCCCTTTGCAAAACCATAAGCCCACACACGCGTTTTTGGCTCACACCCCCCATCCTGGCCTTGTTTCTTGTTTGTTTCAGCATTGACAAATGTACCTTTGGGCCTAACCTCCCTTTAATTCACCCAAGCCCATTTTCACTTGTTTTGTTTCAATTTAATTTGATTTGTTTTATCTCTTTGTGTTAATAATATGTTAAAACTTCATTTTTGTAAAATCAATTTGATTTTCTTAATTAGTTTTCTTTTAACATTTTCTTTTTTTTATTAATTTTCTTACACTTAATAAAAACACCAAAAACATTTAAATTAGTTTATTTTTCTTTCTTTATTTACATGATTAATAAAAATACAAAAAGAATAATAATAATAATTTTTAATCTTTCTTTTTTGAGAATAGATTTTATTTCTCTGTTTTCAAAATTGTTGTGTTCACTTGATTGATCACTAGCCTCGATTTACTCATTTCTCTTACACTATTTTTTTTTTAATTTATAGGATTGGTGGAATGAAAAGAATGAGAGTGTTTGAGTTGAGGATAAATAGCATGGTGGAAATCGAAACAAAGGCGAAGAGATGAAGGTGATGGTTCAGAAACGGTGACAGAGGTTGAGTGGCGAAGATATATAGTGGATTACCAAAAAAGGATGGTAGATAAGCAATATTTAAAACTGTGTTTAACGATTTCATTTATCTATACGTTGATTTCTTCTGTCTATTATTCAACTGAGCTGTCAACTTATGACTATGGTTTCCTTTTTGTAGTAGAAGTTTGAAACAAAGTCAATAGCTCCAAACATTAAAGCAGCATATTGAAGGGGTGAAAAACACAAGAAGGGGGGGTTGAATTGTAAAACTGAAATCTAAAGCAATTGACAAGATATTTTTATCCTGGTTCGTTTGATCTCAAACTACTCCAGTCCACCCGTCAAGGTGATTTCGCCTCTCTCCAACGAGGTATTAATTCACTATATTCAACTGAATATTACAGACTGCTTTAACAACTGCTAAAGCCTTCTTGATTCAAACCACAACCCGGTTTGTCAAGGTAACACTTTCTTACAAAGAGATAAAATAATGTGTGTGGATGTTTTCTACAAAACTTTATCACAACTGTGATGTATACACAAATTGAAGCTTAGAAACTAGATTGCTAAACAGTAATGGAGTATCAGAGTATGTGGTTTAGCAAAACTGGTAGAACGAAGATTATGGTTCAGCTTTGTGCGTGTAGAGATTTGGAGAACATTTGCCATTATAATCTTCAAAGCCTTGTTTATATAGCACTTGAGAAGATGAACGTTGAATGCAATATTCTTGATTCAATGCTAATAACAAGCTTTCCTTTTTAAGCAGATCTTGTCTAGAATGAGGCTGTTGGAATTAATTAGCTTTCAATGCGCAGTACCGTTGCTTACTTAACGCAAGTTCTGGCTTGGCTCATTCTGATTCTGCTTCGCTGCTGATGAACTATTGTGTTTCTGTATCAGAGTGTTTGAGCGCAGTCTTGTTCATCAGGCTTCAGCATGTACGTGAGTTGATCATCTGATCTTGACGTTCTGATGTAGCAACTTCTGATGCTGGTGTATGAAATCAAATTCTGATGCTGAATAAACGTGATCTTGCTTATTTCAATCAGAGTATCTGCAAGTCAGAACATAATAATTTTAGGCAGCAGATAGTTCAAACATGAAACATATAAATACTATATCTTTTCACTTTGTTATCATCAAAACTTAAATATAGGGTAGTAGATTCAAACATTGTTCTAACAATCTCCCCCTTTTTGATGATGACAAAAACTAGATATTTTAAATGAAAAATAACGTGAAAAGGTATCTGGAAAATGTATCAGAGTTAAGAAGTAAAAGAATAAGGAGTAAGGAGATACTCCCCCTGAGTTTATTACTTCCCTTTGATTATACGTGTTCTTCAGGATCAGATCTTTTTCTTTCTTTGAACATCAGATTATCAGAGTCTTTGACTTATCAGAAGCTTTGTGTCAGAGCCGAGCTTCAGAGCTTCTCTTGTCAGAGCTTTGCTTTGGATCAGAGTATTAGGACGATTAGAACTTCATATTGATCAGAGCAACATTGATCAGAGCTTCTAGTCTTCAGAGTGTCCAGGAGCTTCCTTGTGCCTGTAGACTTCAAACAAAACAGAAAAAACATTTCAAGTAATAAAGTTAGAATGTTTGAGAGTTTCTGTCTAGTTAGCCGTTATTGATTTAAATATCATTCTTGTTCTCCCCCTTTTTGTCAGCAATCAAAAAGTGTTGGTGATGTGCTAAAATAATTAAGATCAGAAAAACAAATTATATTAAGATAGTTCAGAATCAGAGCAAGAAAATATTACAAAAACGTAATCAAAACAGTACATCAGAAAATGAAGAAATCATGAAAAAGGTCATGCATGAAAAAGATTTAAGGTTGAGGAGGCAAGCGTGTGAACAGGCTCTCCAGCATCGCTTGAATCTTTTCAGAAGTTTCACTTTGCTTCTGCACCATGCTGACAACAGAGTCAATCTTGCTGTCCTGCACATCCATTCTTGCTTTCATCTTCTGATCGTTGTCATCCATCCGCTGTTGTAGACGCAAGTTATTCAGCCTGAGTTCTTCCAGAGTCTGCCTGTCCCAGGAAGCTTGAGAAGCATCAGAAGGAGGAGGCTTCTCAGAACTTTCAGCAACATCCGCTGCTTGACTTTCATCCTGAATGGTCTTGTCTTCTTCTGATGGTTGCACCTTTGCAGCTTGCTGTTTCTCAGACCAAGGTTCACTGTCCAGAGGGAACACAACTTCCTGAGGCAGCTGACTTTCAACTTCCTTCAGCAGCTTGCTGAAGTTCTGTTGTGCCTGCTCATAGTTGATATCCTGCAACTTGAGGGCTTCAGCACGTACCCATAGTCTGAACTGTGACCAGAGCTGATCAGAAGCAGCTGGGTCAATCATCCCAGGACAGACTTGCTTCAAAGAAGCAATCCATTGCAGCACACCTGTTTCAAAATTCAAAAAACCAGAGCCAACATCTGGTTGCTTTGGTTTTGGGATGGCAATTTTGTGTCTTAGATCAGCAAGACGTTCAAGACTGGTTAAGTCAATGAAAGTCCTGTTGGGGTTTTCAGCGGTTTTCTGAGAGGCTGTTTGTTTTGGAGAAGGGGTATCAGAGTCAGATATTTCGATTGGAGTGGGTGGTGTTCTGGGAGTTTTTGGTGGTGTTGATTCTAATGAGGATGGTAACTGGGGCCTGAAAACAGTGGTTCCACATGGCAACTGGATTGCCAACGGTGATGGTTGAGGTGAGTGAGGGTCAGAATGATGAGGAGAAGGGGTTTCATAGTGGTGAAACTCTGTTTGTGGTGAAGGTGGATTAATTTCTGGTTGGGGAGAGGGAGGTGGAATCTCTGATTGCTCAGGGATCAGAGGTTCTTCTGAGAGTGGTTGTTGTTGTGGTTCTGGTTCTGGTTGTTGTTGTTGTTCTGGTTGTGGAGGAGGAACATTTAGTGGTTCAGAGTTTGGTTTAGCAGAGGCATGTTCACGCTCAATATCAGCCAGCACTTGGTCAAGTGCTGTTGTTGTTGAAATTGTTGGTTGTTTGGGTTGTTTGGTTCTAGGTCTTCTGAGTAGTAAGGCCTCAGAAGGGTCTTCTTCTTGTATGGTTTCATCAATGGTAGGGATTGGGATTGATATTCTATGGGAGGTTTGAGGAGCAGCAGATGCTGGAATAGTAAAAGATTTTGAAATAGGGGCAGCAGATGAAATACCTCTTTTCTTTGGAGTCTGATGAGATGATCCTTCTGATGGCGCTTTCCTCTTCTTTGTCTTCTTCAAAGTCACTTCTGCTTGGGGTTGACTCAGATCTTTGATATTCAGCTTTAAACCTGTATCTTCTGCCTTGTACGCATCTGGGTACCTGAGAAACATCTCTGGTTTGGATTCCATTTCAGAAAATACCGGAAAATCACTCAGAGGCACTCTTCTGCTGGAGATATCAGCAGTTGAAGTAGCTCTGGGTTCCTTCTGAATATTTTCTATCAGCTTCATCTTTTTCAGGTTCTTTACGTTCAGAGGCTTCCCAATTGTTGGTTCAATAGTGCTCAGCTCCTGAGCTTCTATCAGATGTTCAATCAGTCTATTCTCTGTCAGAATATTTGATATTAGCCTTCCAAACGGTATCCAGTCCCTCTTGGTTCTTTCTTCTTCCCTTGTTTCTTTCACGCTGGTTTTGAGATGGTTGAACAGGAAGTGAGCCAGATTTATCTTTATCTTCTGATCAATAAAGTAGATCAGAAACTGCTGATCCACGTTTATATAATCAGGAGAACTTGTGGGTTTCCTGTGGTTGAAGCATCCCAGAACAATCTTAGCCCATACTCTGCAATGATCCTTCAGATCCTTAATCTTGCTGCTGGGCATTCCAAGAGTGAAAATCCTGTTAGCTACCACAGCTGTATCAGCGCATCTTTCAGCCATGTCCACACAACGGACGCCACCACCACTTTGACCGATTAGCCTTGCAATGAGATCTTCAGAAATTACAATCTTCTTCCCCATGACAGAAGAGATGACTAGATGTTTTGAAACCTTGGCGTGAATCCAAAATTCCTTGACCAGCGCTGGGAATGTTGGTCCAACCAACCTATCGAAAAACCTCTCCCACTTTTGAGCCCTAATTTCTTCAGTTAGGTCAAAGCCATTTTCCTTCAAGCTTTCAAAGTCAATGATTAACTCAGAGAGCACTTCAAGGTTCTTCACCGGAGTGAGGAGAGTTCTGAGTGGCACCTGATATTGCTCAGAAGTTGCTTTCTTCTGATTGCCTGCAGAAATGCTGGAGGATGCCATTGTTCACACTAAAAAAGCTTTGAGAATGAATTGAGAACAGGTTTGCAAGAGATGAACTCAGAAATATGCAGAAAAAGCTTGAGTGTTAATGAGAAAGCGTAAAGAATAAGAATGAGAGATTAATGTGCTTAAATAGAGTTTACAAAATTATTTTGAAAAGATAAACGTTTTTAAGAGAGAGAAAAATAATGATTGCCATTTAAAAAGCGTGATTACTTTTCATTAAATGCTTGCTGATTTTGGGGGATTTGAGAAAGATACTTAAAAACGGTTACCAGACATGTGTCTCAATGCACCCAATCAGCGCTTTGCCTTCTCAGAAGCGTGCACGCATTCTGCTTCAGAGATATGCTGATGATTGGATGACATTTGTTTGATGTAGTGATCAGCACGTCTGCCTTTGAGATTAGACTCTCAGATCTTTAGACTTGCATCTGATACAATCTGCATGTTCTATCTTTCTGAAAGAAGATTGATCAGAAGTTCACAGTAAAATAATTACATTCTGAAGATAAATATATGGAATTAAAACATTTTCATTCTGGGCATACTTTCATGCTGAGATGTTTCAGAATGAAATTAAACCTATCTTCTGAAAGGGGTTTAGTAAAGATATCAGCCCATTGATGGTCTGTATCTATAAATTTTAAGTTCAAAATACCTTTCTGAATATAGTCCCTAATGAAATGATGCTTTATTTCTATATGCTTAGCTCTAGAATGTAAAATAGGATTCTTACTTAAGCAAATAGCAGAAGTATTATCACAAAGTATAGGAATGTTACTCTCAAAAATCTGGAAGTCTTCAAGCTGACTTTTCATCCAGAGCATTTGTGTGCTACATCCTGCTGCTGCTATGTATTCAGCTTCTGCTGTTGACAGAGCAATTGTTGATTGCCTTTTGCTGGACCAAGAGATCAGATTTTCTCCCAGAAACTGGCAGCTTCCAGAAGTACTTTTACGTTCCACTCTGTCTCCAGCAAAATCAGCATCATAGTAGCCTACTAAGCTGTAATCACTAGATTTTCTATAAAACAAACCCAGATTAGTAGTACCTTTCAGATACTTGAAAATTCGCTTAACAGCTGTTAAGTGAGATTCTCTAGGATCTGATTGGAATCTAGCACAAATACAAACACTGAATAATATGTCAGGTCTTGAAGCAGTCAGATAGAGGAGAGAACCAATCATACCTCTGTAGACTTTCTGTTCTACACTTTTGCTTACCTCTTCTCTTTCCAGAATGCACGTGGGATGCATTGGAATCTTTGATGGCTTACATTCTGAGAGGTCAAATTTCTTCAGAAGATCTCTGATGTATTTGCTCTGATGAATGTAAGTTCCTTCTGGAGTTTGATTGATCTGAATTCCTAGAAAGAATTTCAGTTCCCCCATGAGGCTCATCTCAAATTCTGCCTGCATACACTTAGCAAATTTTCTTCCAAGAGAAGGATTAGTAGAACTAAAAATGATATCATCAACATAAATTTGACAGACTAAGATGTCACTCTTAACTGTTTTACAGAATAGAGTAGTGTCCACTTTCCCTCTGGTGAATTCATTTTCAAGCAGAAAGTTACTTAGCCTTTCATACCAAGCTCTGGGAGCTTGTTTCAGACCATACAGTGACTTCTTTAGTTTGAAAACATGTTCTGGATGTTTTGTATTTTCAAAACCTGGGGGTTGGTGAACATAAACTTCTTCTTCTATATAACCATTTAAGAATGCACTTTTGACATCCATCTGATACAGAGTGATGCCTCTATTAACAGCAAATGAAATTAAAAGTCTGATAGATTCTAACCTGGCGACTGGGGCAAAGGTTTCTGTATAGTCTATCCCCTCTTGCTGACTAAAACCTTGTGCAACCAGTCGTGCCTTGTTTCTGATGACTTCACCTTGTTCATTTAGCTTGTTTCTGAACACCCATCTTGTTCCAATGACGTTGAATCCTTTTGGTCTGGGAACGAGATCCCATACGTTGTTTCTGGTGAATTGATTCAGCTCTTCTTGCATTGCCAGAATCCAGTCATTATCCAGAAGTGCTTCATCAATAGAAGAAGGTTCAATCAGAGACACCAGTCCCATAAGAGTTTCTTCAGAATTTCTGAAGCTTGCTCTTGTTCTGATTGGATCTTCCTTTCTTCCTAGGATAGTCTCTTCTGGGTGATCCAAGCTGCTTCTGGGTAATCTCTTCTGAGGTTGATCAGCAGCTGTTGTAGGATTTCTAGCAGTGCTCCTTTCAGACGTTGAAGGAATGTCTGTGTTGAGAGCTTCTGATGACTTGTCTTCAGAACCTGCAAATTCAATTTCTATACCTGCAAAAGTTTCATTCTGCTTTGACTTTTCAGAGTCAAGCTTATCATCAAAACGAACACTGATTGATTCTTCCACAATCTGTGTTTCTGTATTGTATACTCTGTACCCTCTTGAGCGTTCAGAGTATCCTAACATAATACACTTCTGTGCCTTAGAGTCAAACTTCTTCAAATAATTCTTTGTATTCAATATAAAGCAAGTACATCCAAATGGATGAAAATATGAAATGTTGGGCTTTCTATTCTTCCACAATTCATATGGAGTCTTTTCCAGAATAGGTCTTATTGAGATTCTATTCTGAATGTAGCACGCTGTGTTTATTGCCTCTGCCCAGAAATTCTTAGCAACGTTTGTCTCATTGATCATGGTTCTGGCCATTTCTTGCAATGTTCTGTTCTTTCGTTCTACAACTCCATTTTGTTGGGGAGTTCTAGGACAAGAGAAATCATGCAGAATGCCTTTGTCATTAAAGAATGACTCAAAATCTTTATTTTCAAATTCTCCACCATGATCACTTCTGACTTTAACGATTCTAAGATCTTTTTCATTCTGAACTTGGTTACAGAAGGTAACAAACACAGAGTGTGACTCGTCCTTGTGTCTTAAGAACTTTACCCATGTCCATCTGCTATAGTCATCTACGATTACTAACCCATACTTCTTACCACTGACTGAAGCAGTTTTAACTGGTCCAAATAAGTCAATGTGCAGAAGTTCTAATGGCTTAGAGGTGGAAACAACATTTTTGGATTTAAAAGAAGGTTTTGCAAATTTGCCTTTCTGACATGCTTCACACAGAGCATCTGAATTGAACTTCAAATTAGGAAGTCCTCTGACCAGATTGAGTTTGTTAATCTGAGATATTCTTCTCATACTAACATGCCCCAATCTTCTGTGCCAGATCCACTGCTCGTTGTTAACAGACAGAAGACATTTTACATTCTGACTCTTTAGTTCAGAAAGTTTGATTTTGTAAATGTTGTTTTTCCTCTTACCATTAAACAGGATAGTCCCATCTTTCTGACTAACAGCTTTACATGATTTTTGATTAAAGATTATATCATAACCGTTATCACTTAATTGACTTATGGATAACAGATTATGCATCAATCCATCTACTAGCAGAACATTATTAATAGAGGGAAGATTTCCATTACCTACAGTTCCAGAGCCAATTATCTTTCCCCTCTGATTGCCTCCAAAGCCAACGTGGCCTCCAGGCTTAAGTTCCAGGCTTTGGAACATATGCCTTCTTCCCGTCATGTGTCGTGAGCAGCCAGAGTCCAGGTACCATGACTGGTGTTTCTGACTTGCTGCTAAAGATATCTGCAACATGTATTATTTTGTCCTTAGGTACCCAGATTTTCTTGGGTCCTGACTTGTTAGTTTTACCAAAACTCTGGTTGAATTTTGGTTTCACAGAGTGCTTACTGCTAGTATATTTGATATCATGTGTGTGACCATACACAAAGTGTGAATTTAAAGGAGTGTGTTTAATGGTTAAGTCCATGACATTCTTTGGTGTAGGAACCTTACCTTGGTATCCTATTCCTTTCCTGCCGTTTCTGCTAACTCCATAGATCATTGAAGCCATTCTGCTTCTATCTATGCTTTTATCAAGGAACTTCTGGAAACTGTGATCATACTCCTTGATGATCTCATCAGCGTTGCTGGGAGTTTCAGAAATTGGTTCCTTCTGAGAGTTTTGTAAAGTGTTTTCTAATTTTGAAATCTTATCTCTCAGCTCAGAATTTTCCAATTTGAGACTCTCAGACTTATTAGAGTCAGATTCAAGATTCCTTTTCAGGTCTCTGAATTTAGCTCTAATCTGCTGATAACGTTCCAGAATTTCATTGAGGCTTTCAGCAAGTTCAGCCTTTGTAAAGTTAACAGCGAAGTTAGGAAATACCTCTTCTGTGTCTGATTCTGAGTCTGATTCAGAAGCTTCACTATCTTCTGAAATGTTTGCCATGAGAGCTATGTTTGCCCTTTCATCATCTGATTCTGAGTCAGCTTCAGACGAGTCAGAGTCATCCCATGTGGCCATGAGACTTTTCTTCTTCTCTCTTCCAAACTTCTTTTTGGGCTTTTCCCTCTGAAGCTTTGGGCAGTCACTCTTGTAGTGTCCTTGCTCATTGCACTCGTAGCAGATGATGTCTTTGGTGTTTGGCTTCTTGCTACTGGAGGAGCCTTCAGATCTTCTGTATCCAGAGGAAGAATCTGTCCTTCTGTATCTGGAAGAAGACTCGTTCTGATTAGATCTTCTGGGATTCCTGAACTTCCTTTGTCTTTGCTTCCACAGTTGATTTACTCTTCTGGAGAGAAGGGAAAGTTCGTCTTCTTCTGATGAGGATCCATCAGATGTTTCTTCAACTGCCTGCAAAACTTTAGACTCAGATTTTCTGTTAGATTTTAATGCTAAAGGCTTACCTTGCTTCTGAGGCTCATCAGCTTCTAGCTCTATCTCATGACTTCTGAGGGAGCTTATAAGTTCCTCCAGAGTGATTTTGTTGAGATCTTTAGCAAGCTTCAGAGCAGTAACCATAGGCCTCCACTGCTTGGGTAAACTTCTGATTATTTTCTTGACATGGTCAGCAGTAGAGTATCCTTTGTCCAGAACTTTGAGACCAGCTACCAGAATCTGGAATCTAGAGAACATAGTTTCAATGGATTCAGCGCCTCATACTTCTGAATGAGCGCCAGAGCTTTTGTTTCTTTGACCTGAACGTTGCCCTCATGCGTCATTCTGAGAGAATCAAAGATATTTTTTGCTGTGTCTCTGTTGGAGATCTTTTCATACTCAGTATAGGAGATGGCACTGAGGAGGATGGTTCTGGCCTTATGGTGATTCTTGAAGTCACGCTTTTGTTGATCAGTCATTGATTTTCTATCAATCTTCTGACCACTTGCATTCACAGGGTGCGTGTATCCATCTGTCACCATATCCCACAGATCAGCATCATGTGCTAGAAAGAAGCTTTCAATTCTGTCTTTCTAGTAATCAAAGTTTTCTCCATCAAAGACTGGAGGTTTGCCACTGAATCTGTCTCTGTCCTCATTATTGTCATTGCTGAAGTGAGAATTGTTTCCTGCCATTGTGTTTTTCTGACGCTGGATCTTGTACTGACACGGTTAAGTGTTTTAGCTCAGAACCAGGCGCTCTGATGCCAATTGAAGGGGTGAAAAACACAAGAAGGGGGGGTTGAATTGTAAAACTGAAATCTAAAGCAATTGACAAGATATTTTTATCCTGGTTCGTTTGATCTCAAACTACTCCAGTCCACCCGTCAAGGTGATTTCGCCTCTCTCCAACGAGGTCTTAATTCACTATATTCAACTGAATATTACAGACTGCTTTAACAACTGCTAAAGCCTTCTTGATTCAAACCACAACCCGGTTTGTCAAGGTAACACTTTCTTACAAAGAGATAAAATAATGTGTGTGGATGTTTTCTACAAAACTTTATCACAACTGTGATGTATACACAAATTGAAGCTTAGAAACTAGATTGCTAAACAGTAATGGAGTATCAGAGTATGTGGTTTAGCAAAACTGGTAGAACGAAGATTATGGTTCAGCTTTGTGCGTGTAGAGATTTGGAGAACATTTGCCATTATAATCTTCAAAGCCTTGTTTATATAGCACTTGAGAAGATGAACGTTGAATGCAATATTCTTGATTCAATGCTAATAACAAGCTTTCCTTTTTAAGCAGATCTTGTCTAGAATGAGGCCGTTGGAATTAATTAGCTTTCAATGCGCAGTACCGTTGCTTACTTAACACAAGTTCTGGCTTGGCTCATTCTGATTCTGCTTCGCTGCTGATGAACTATTGTGTTTCTGTATCAGAGTGTTTGAGCGCAGTCTTGTTCATCAGGCTTCAGCATGTACGTGAGTTGATCATCTGATCTTGACATTCTGATGTAGCAACTTCTGATGCTGGTGTATGAAATCAAATTCTGATGCTGAATAAACGTGATCTTGCTTATTTCAATCAGAGTATCTGCAAGTCAGAACATAATAATTTTAGGCAGCAGATAGTTCAAACATGAAACATATAAATACTATATCTTTTCACTTTGTTATCATCAAAACTTAAATATAGGGTAGTAGATTCAAACATTGTTCTAACACATATGGGAGCAGATGGGGTATTATCGAAAGGTTGAAAAACAACATGAAATTTAAACTTTATTTCTGTTTTTTTCAGGACATTCGCAGAAGATAAAAGAAAAACAACATTATCACCTATAGAGATATTAGTAACAACAAGATTTGGGTTAACAGCTTCAAACGAATGGTAATTGGTGAGGTATTGAAAATTTACACTAATTGTTTTTATTCTGTTTATCTTCTGCTTATTATTATTATTAAACATGCTTAGATGTCCACCCATTGTAGCAGATAAAAAAAATAGCAAAGGAAAATATGATAAAGCAAGCATTGGCATGGCATGAAAGTAGTGCAGAAGAAGATTCAAACATGGATTTATGAGAGTTATGCATAAATAAACCGAGAGAAGGAAAGAAAATACATATCGGAGCCTCTCCGATGGGGATTCTAGGAAAAACAGTAAGTTTCTCTCCTCTGATTTGCTATGTTCTTCTTGCTGAATTTCTGTGTGCATTCCTAATTTTTCTTTCTCAGTTTTGTGTATTGTTGTTCCTCTCCTTGAATCTGTTTCTATGTGTGTTTCTGATTTTTTTTTTCAATTTCTTTTTCTGTGTGTCCCATTTCTGTCCATCAAGCGGTCTTTATATAGGGGAATAACAAAGCATTTAGGTGGGGAAAATAGTGGAGTTTTGAACTGTTTTGGCAAGCTGTTTTCATGCTTTGTTCACACAATTTCCTTTAACCATTTTGATGCAATTATGTGGCTGTTTTGATGCAGATTAGAGCAGACTGTATAGGAGTTTACAACAGATTTTGGCAGCATGTGGGGCTGTTGTATGTTGCTGTTTTTCAGACTGTTTGTAGCATTTTACAACATCTTTTCTTTGGACTGCTATGCTGCATTTCTGGGCTAGCTTGCTGCCTTGCTGAGCAGTAAAAATACAACAAAATTGGGCTGGAAAATTGGTTGCAAAATGGACTGCATTAGAAACTTTGTTGGGCTGAATTTTTTGAGTGTTGAAAATATAATTTGTACAAACTTGTATCTTCTTTACAACTTTGTAATAATAACTCAAATAAATTTGTAACATAAATGGAATTTGTTCTCCAATATAGTTCCTTCAATTCTTTTGTAAAATCGTGAACAACTTTGAATCTTCGATTGAAATTTAGAATCTAGATATGTCTTGATAAAATTCCAAGTCTTCCATTTGAGTTTGGGAGATAATTGAATAATACTTGGATGAATTGTTGAATGATGAATAAATAACAATGCAAGCCTTAAAACTTCAATCTTGAATTTTGTAATAGAAATCAAATAAATCCCATGAATTGATCTTGTAATAAAATAGTAACCATCATGTATTTAATCTTGTGATGAACGATTAATTGGATCGAATTTCTTTTCCCAATATCTTCTTGAATAAGTGCTTCATGTGAATTCAAATGGTCATGATGTAAACCCACCAAAATAATCATACAAAATAATCTTGAATAAATATCTAATGCTATGAACGATTATTCTTGAAGGAAATCTCTTGGTAGCTTCTATTAACACTTGAATTCAAATAAAGAAAAATCCAAGTATTCCGAATAAATTCTTCTAGAACGGTTTTGAATTTAATCATCCCATTTTGACGAAATTCACCCTGCGTCATGAGAAAAACTTGCAGATGACCTTTGGTCGAAGTGATCGGAAATGACTGGCATAACTTGTTTTTTTGTATTTTAAAGCAATGTGAAACACACATGAACCAATGGTAGTAGAAATTCGACTGTTCTTTCCTGAAAAAATTCAGAGATGCTTGAGACCATCTGTTAGACAGAGTGTGGAAATAAACACACGATTCTCTGAAATTCTCTTTGATGAATCAGCCTTTGAGAATCAATGATCGACCGCATTTCTGTCACGAGACTCGAAACCCTAATTGATGTATGACGTCTGATGCTCTTCTTTCAGACCTATTTCCTGCACATGAAATCAAAAAACAAAACATACACTTCGTGCTTGATTAGTGGTTATTCATTCATAAGATAAAATGCTCACAACATTCGATAATCTCTACACAGTCAAAGCTCGAAGGCGAAACGTTCGAAATCTACCATATTCTGTGACCTTGATGTATATATAAAACAATGCAAATGAAGCAGGGATCTTAGGTCAAAAATTGGGGTATGACAGCTATTTGGTCGTGCTCCAGGCCTTACAGTGATTTGCTGAGGATAATAAGATTGACTGCTATCTGGTCGTGCTCTAGGTTTTACTGTGACTTACTGGGGAGATGAGATTAAACTTTTTATCTTGTCGTGCTCCAGGCTTTGCAATTTCTCAATTCTTATATGGTCGTATTACAGGCTTCAGAAGGAATTAAGTGGTTATCCAGTCGCATCCAGGTTTCAACTTGAATTTAAGGCATACTAACATCCAGTCGTTTCCAGGCTTCAATAATAATTGGCCGAGTAAACTGCTATCTGGTCAAATTCCAAGCTTCGCAGTACCTCATACTGTTATCTGGTTGTGCTCCAGGTTTCACAGCGTCTCTTGCCGTTATCTGGTCGTGCTCTAGTCTTTACAGCGTCTTATACCGTTATCTGGTCGTACTCCAGGCTTCACGGTGTCTTATACCACTATCTGTTCGATTCCAGGCTTCGTATTATTTTGGAGAAATCAGGATATTATCCGGTCGATTTCCGGGCTTCATAGCTTGAATTTCAGATATACCACTATCTGGTTGATTCCAGGCTTCGTAGTATTTTGGAGAAATCAAGATATTATTTGGTCGATTTCCGGGCTTCATAGCTTGAATTTGAGATATACCACTATCTGGTCGATTATAGGCTTCGTAGTATTTTGTACTGTTATTCGGTCGTGCTCCAGGCTTCACAGTATGATGTATTGTTGGTTGACTATTATCTGGTCAGTTTCTGGGCTTCATAACAATTGAACTGGAATAGAAATCTTTGTATCGATTTGGCTGAACTAGGGAAAGGTCTTGAGATGTCTTCAACTGGGAGAGAAATCTTAGTATCGATTTGACTGAACCCAGGAGAGGTCTCGGATTAACTTTGACTGGCATAGAAATCAGGGGAATCTTAGCAGATATTCGATTGACCCAGACGAAAGTCTTAGAACATCTTCAACTAGAATAGAAACCTTAGTGTCAGTTTGACTGAACCAGAGAAAATCTTGAAAAGTGTTGGAATATCTTCAACTGGAATAGAAACTTGGTGTCGGTTTGACTGAACCAGAGAGAACTCGAGTTGTCTTCAACTGGGAGAGAAATATTAGTATCGATTTGACTGAACCTGGGAGAGGTCTCGGATTAACTTTGACTGACATAGAAATCAGGGGAATCTTAGAGGCGATTCGGATGACTCGGACGTAAGTCTTAAAACATCTTCAACTAGAATAGAAACCAGAGAAAATCTTGCAAAGTGTTGGAATATCTTCAACTGGAATAGAAACCTTGGTGTCGGTTTGATTAAACTAGAGAGAACTCGTGAGAAATTGATTGTATCTTTCCTTGAAAGGTAAAGAGTTAGTCGTATGTAATGTCATGATGTATGAAATGTATTGAGTAATGATGTTCTCAAAATAGATGAGATTGTGCTGTATAATATGTATGCGCATGCCATGATGTATGGATATGCAATGCTATTGTGATATTCTCTAGTTGGGGAAAATAAATCCTGGACTGCTGCTAGAGAGTATAAGGAGTTGAGTTCTTCGTTTTTGCTGGGGATAGTGACTGAAGATGATTAGCTGGAGATTTACATCCATTCTGCTTGAGAATATTCTGCTGGGAGAGACTCTATCTGAGAATAATCTTGCAGGGGAATGACTATGTGGGGAAAAGAGATACTCTGTTGGAAGATCTATTGATTTGGAGAAATAAACTCAGCTGGGGATGAACTTCCATTGCTGGAGAGAAGAGCTCTGTTGGAGATTGAGCTTCCGCTGTCAGAGAAATAAACTCTGCTCAGGAGATGGCTTTATAAACTGCTTATGGTTATAAAGCTTGGCTGGGAAATACAGATATCAGCTTTCTAAAGGAACCTGCTGGGGAAGGAATTCCTGCTTGGGGATACAGAAGTCAGACCTTGGTTGTCTCGGCTCTGTGGGGAATATAGGTATCACTGACTTATATGTGATAGTGAGTTCGCTTCCAACTGTCTCTTCCCCTTGTACCATGCTGGAAAAAGTACATGCGGAGATTTTGTGGATGGATCTATGTCGTGATTGTACTTAAACATGTATCTAATGAGTGTCAGGATGACATTCGTCTCTGGATCGTATCTGAATTGTACTTGAAACATGTGTTGAATGAGTGTTAGAATGACATCCGTCTCTGGATCGTATCTGAGCTGTACTTTGAAACATGTGTCGAATGAGTGTCAGAATGACATCCGTCTCTAGATCGTATCTGAACTATATTTGAAACATGTGTTGAATGAGTGTCAGAATGGCATCCGTATCTGGAGCATATCTGAACTGTATCTGAACTGTATCTGAAAGCTGAATCTGAATGAGTATCAAAATGGCATCCGTATCTGGAGCATATCTGAACTGTATCTGAAAGCTAAATCTGAATGAGTATCAGAATGGAATCTGTATCTGGAGCGTATATGAACTATATCTGAAAGCTGAATCTGAATGAGTATCAGAATGGAATCCATATCTGGAGCGTATCTGAACTGTATCTGAAAGCTGAATCTGAAAGCCGAGTCTAAATGAGTATCAGAATGGCATTCGTATTTGAAGCGTATCTGAACTGTATCTGAAAGCTGAATCTGAATAAGTATCAGAATGGCATCCATATCTGGAGTGTATCTGAACTGTATCTGAAAGCTGAATCTGAATGAGTATCAGAATGGCATCCGTATCTGGAGCATATCTGAACTGTATCTGAAAGTTAAATCTGAATGAGTATCAGAATGGCATCCGTATCTGGAGCGTATCTGAACTGTATCTGAAAGCCGAGTCTGAATGAGTATCAAAATGGTATCTGTATCTGGAGCGTATCTGAAAGCTGAATCTGGATGAGTATCAGAATGGCATCCGTATCTGGAGCATATCTGAACTGTATCTGAAAGCTGAATCTGAATGAGTATCAGAATGGCATCTATATCTGGATCGTATCTGAATTGTATCTGAAAGCTAAATCTGAATGAGTATCAGAATGGCATCCATATCTGGATCGTATCTGAACTGTATTTGAAAGCTGAATCTGAATGAGTATCAAAATGGCATCCGTATCTGGAGCGTATCTGAACTGTATCTCGATTCTGGTGCTCTTGATGAATTCTGATCAAGGTATAAGTCTTCTACTAATAGACAAGTGATGGGACATAGTCGTACGTTCTGAATCCCTAACTTTTGCCTGGACCGCCCTTTCGGGTTTTCAGTCCACCGAGATACCTTTTTTGCCCAAGCCGCCCTTTCGGGTTTTTGACTTATCGGGTGTACAATTTTTTTTATATCCCTAACTTTTACCCGAACCCTTTTAGTTCGCCGGGATTCCCTTATTTTTGCCTAGGTGTGTCAACTTAGTGGGTCTTTTTTCATGCGTAGTATTTTCTGACTATGTCCATGCTTTCAGGATGTAGAGAGTTGTCACTGTCCATAGTGTTGTGTTGTAGTATTGTCAAAAATGTTTTCTTGATGGCACATGATTCGTTGCTGGAATGCGTGCGTAATGCCCCAAGCGATTCAGATGGAGATCTTCCCCTTGTTATTTCACACTTTTGGAGAGACTTCCCCAGGTGTGTTTAGACATCATGTCATGCCCCTTGCTTATGAAAGACTTGTTATTGGAAGTGTCTTTCCCGCTGAGGTGATTCTATCCATTGAGAGGATGTCTGTTCATTGAATATCCATTGTGCGGATTTCTCTGCTGTCAAACAATTAGTCATATGCAAACAATGTCATTTAAAGAATGCAAAACTCATGTCTGTCTTGAAGTTTTTTTGAAAATGTGTTTTGTGTAGTAAAACTAAATTTGCAAGAATGTGATATCAACTCAGGATTCGTAACAAAGCCTACAGGAGTCAGGATACCTTTGTAACCGTATGCTCTCAAACTAACCCATGCTTCAGCTAGAACTTTTAAGCGTTATAGCATGGACTGGTTCACAGTTCAAGAAACAAAGGATAAAGGCTCAAATTTTATTTGTACCCAACCCACTCTTTGTGGTTTTCTTCAGTCCTATGCTCAGTTAATTGCGCGTTTAGATCCCAATTGAGTCTGGAATCTTTGCTCTGATACTTGGTGATGATTCAGAAATTGAACATTTGTTTTGAAAAGGCAGTCATTTTTGTAATCTTCTTTTTGTCGAGGATTTGTAGTAACCTTTTTTTTTGTTATCCCTTCTTTTGCCCGAACTGTTTCTTTTTGTGATTACAGTCAGTGGGATGCCCCAGTTTTTCTTAAGTCTCCTTCATAGGTTTTGACTTAGCGGGCTTTTATTTTGAGAGATAATGACTGCCTGTATTGAAGATTATACGGAACCATCACAGTATTTTGATTTGGAAGGAAGTCTTCGATGCTATTCATTGTGTATGAATCAGAAGATTGCGACTGAATGCACCTCTGAATTAACTGAGAAAACTACCCTGCCCCAGGTTATGATTAAGGGTTTTAATTTGTGTGAAAATAAAAACTCCTACTTCTTTGGCTCAAAGGGGTTTACTAGGGATTATCTTCCTTATAACTCCACTGTTTAGGATTTGAAATAACGCATGTACATCGTCAGCGGGGTCTATTTGAAAGCATACTGTAGAGATTGTGGTATCATTTTCGTCATCCTCCCTCTAAGGCTTAGAGTTTTTAATCGAGAGTTAAATATCACAAACAGGAAGTATATAGAAGTTTAAGCATAGTGAAAACAAATTAATTCAAGACAAACATGTATAATGCATTAATGAAATAACAAAGTTTTGACATGACAATAATTGTTCGAATAAGCAAAGAAAATACAAATTGAGAATTCAAATGAACAAAAATGCTTTCAATCCTAGCCATATTTTGGTAAGAGAGCAGAGATCACGTTGGGAGTCTCTGGGGGATCAAATTCAATCTCCTTAGCATCAATCAGATCATGTACTTTTCTCTTCAAAGCCCAGCAGTCATTGGTATCACGACCTGGACTTTCCAAATGGTAAGCACAACAAGCATTCGGTTTATAGTAGGGAGAAGTGGTGTTCGGATTCTTCAGAGCTTCCTTCAGAGTAACCAGATTGGACTTCAGCAAATAAGGTAAAACTTAAGACAACGTCATGTTGATCTGAGTGAACTGTCTAGCTGGACTTTCTGCTCTTGGTTGATTATTTCTTTGCTGAGCAGGTGCGGGTTTGGGATTCATAACAGCCCATACTGCTGGACGGTGCTCGGTTTGATTCTGATTCTTTTGGTTATAGACGACACTGACTTCCTTTTTACCTACAAACCGCTTCTTTGCAGCACTAGAAGAGGCATCCTTCTGAATTTTTCCACTTCGGATTCCAGATTCCACTCTTTCTACTGTTAAGATCAGTTTAGTAAAACCTGCCGATGAACTTCCAATCAGATGGTTGAATAATGGCCCAGTCAAAGTTCCCAGAAACATATCCATAAGCTCCCTGTCAGCCAAGGGAGGTTGAACTCTTCCAGCCAAATCTCTCCATTTCTGAGCATAATCCTTGAAACCCTTGTTCGAACCCATAGACAGATTTTGGAGTTGTGTATGGGTAGGAGCGAGGTCTGCATTATATTGATATTGCTTATAAAATCCAGCATCAAGGTCTTCCCAGTTACGAACATTGGCTCTTTCCAACTGATAGAACCAATCCAGTTGTGTTCCAGACAGACTGTCTTGGAAATAGTGAACCCACAAGTCTTTGTCAGTAGTATGAGGTTGTATCTTCCTCACATAGGAACAGAGATGCATTTTAGGATAAGAGACCCCATCATACTTAGCAAATACCAGAGCCTTAAACTTATGTGGGATGACCACCCCAGATACCAAACACAGCTCTTCGAAATCCAACCCTGGTATTTTTTGGATCTTCATTACGCTCAGACGATCCTCTAACTGTTTGTACCTATCCTTAGTCGGGGGTACTGTTCATCATTGTAGTCAGATTCATTCTCAGAAACTCTCGGACTAGGGTCTTCCTCCCTTGTTTCGCCCTCTTGGTTCTCCCCTTCTTTGGATGAAGAGGTCAGATCAACCGTTTGCTTCAACGGTCCCCTAAATCTTCTGTCCAGATTCAGGACACAGACGGTCTTCTTCTTCTTTTTCCTTTTCTCTTTCAGCATAAGGGCCTTCAAATCTTCCTGCCCTTTCGCCAGATTTATGAACATCTGTTAGAATGGGGCATTTTGTGCCTGAAGATCTTTGATGCTTTGTTCAGAAGACATTTCTGCTGAAATAAACAACGAAGAAGATGAGAAGCCTATTATGGTACCTGTTTATGCAATGCTATGGATGGGATGCGTATGCAATGATTTCAAGGATTCTTAAAGTCTCAAATTTGTTTAACTAAAAGAAACATATGTTAATTGCATTAATAAGTTCGAATTGTTACAAAGAATTCCCTTTAGGCTTACAATTAAACAAAAAAAACTTAAAGCAACCAAAAAGAAACTAGGTCTCCCAGGAGCGCATCCTCTTTGGTGCGATGTAGGCGTTTATGTTCCTTTCTTCATGAAGTAGCCTAGTGAGCTCCAGGAACTTCTTCTCGCTGGCATAGAACTGAGCTTCAAACGTGTCCCACTCCTCTTTGAGTTGAACCCAGGACTTCTGTAACTCTTCATGATCAGTGGGCATGTCAGGATGATGACCAAGGAAAGTAGTATCTCCTTCAATAACTGGTTCCACAGTTATTGGTAGGACATCAGGGTAAGGCATCATAAGACTTTGGGCGCGAGCTCGTACCCATCGGAGATAAGGCTCAAGAGGAATGGAATTCCTGTGCCCTAGTGTCTTGCTATCAATTTTATGCACCATGCCCCATGCTTTTATGAACCTTTTGCGGTATCCATGAGCATCATTCTCATAGTTGAAGGCGATTCCTTAGATAAGCGTATCACGAGGACCATCTCTTCTCGCATAACCAAACTGACGCAGTGCCAAACAAGGGTTGTAAGTGATTCCTCCCCTAATGCCTAAGAGAGGGATATTAGTGAATTCACCACAGTGATCGATGATGGTAACATCTTCCGAGAATCGTGAACACCAATGAATGTCTGAATGTGTAAGGGACATCAGCCTACGAGACCATTTCAAACCCTGTTCATTCTTCAAAACAGACCTGGGTAGGTGCGAAATAAACCACCTAGCCAATAGAGGAGTGAAACACATGAGGGTCCCCATTCTCTTTAGAGTGCGAGCATGTAGAGAGTGTAGAATATCCCCGATTAATGTAGGCACCGGATTATGAGACAGAAAAACCTTAATAGTGTTCACATCTACGAGTTGATCCGTATTAGGGAAAAGTACCATCCCATAAACGAGAAGTGCCAACACCTCTTCGAAAGCTTGTAAATCCAGGGTATCCCAAAAATGGTAAGCCTTCTCGAATAGAAACTTAACCGGGATTCCTTGGACACTTCCTCTAGTCTCCCAACTTGTCACTACATCAGACCGTTGTAAGGACAGAGCTCTAGAAATCTCTTCAGGCTTTGGATGTTCTCCCGTACCGTTGAAAGGTAACTGATCAAGAATAGGTACCCCCAACAACTGAGAAAATTCCTCCATAGTAGGTACTAGCTGGTAATCCGGGAAGGTGAAACAATGGTGCACAGGATCAAAGAACTGAAACAACACTTTTAACAATTCTTCATCAGATTTTGCAGTGACCAAGTTGATCAACCCGACCATGATTTTTAATAAATGGAGAACTTTCAGGGACCCTTAATGCCAGGTCCTTTAGTTGGAGAGGCACTTTCACAAGGTTAATTTGTATAGTGTTCCTACGGGCGGATGTCATGTCCTACAAAAAAAAGCAAAAATGAGCCCTAGGAAATCCTTGAAATGGTTAGTTATAATATGCCATGTGTTGTACCCCAAAATTTTCCCTCTCATTTATCAAGGATTTTCTCACAAGATATTCTATGACATCAAGTTTGCAGCACTGATACATCAATTTAGGCTTGGAACTGGCAAAAGGGCAAAATGGTCAATTGCATACTAGAAAGTCAAACTTTGACTTTTTTGGTCAACATTACATTCCAAGGATCAAATTTCATCAAGACATTCAAAAATATGAAACTTGATCATCAAGGAATCAAGAAAGTCAAAAGTCAATGTGAAAGTTCAAACCCTTCAAGACTTAGAAATTTTTCTAAGTGTTTTTATACATGATAATCTCATTTCTTCATGCCAACTTTTCACCTTGATGCAAGATGATTCAAGATAAGATTCCAACATGAAAGTTGTAGATCTCCATGATATCTACAACATTTCTTTACACAACTTCTCCTAAATGTGCTTGGATCTCAAGTTATAAATTCATGAAGTCATGACATTTTCATTTAAACACTTAGAGAAATTTTCAGCAGTTTTTGTTAGGTTTTTATCCCAACTTCTTACCCATTTTTCATCAAGTTCCAGTTTAATTTAACAAAAGTGGCCAATAGGAAAGTTATAGAGGATGTTTCAAGCTTTTCAAAAAGTCCAAGAACTCATTGATATCATTCTTGAGCTGAGAGTATCGAAGAGATGAAGTTAGGGTTTCATTCTTGAATTACAAAGCAGAATTTGTGATGAACACTTGACTAAATTCCAACCAAAGCTACAAGATCTCTCTTTTCAGGCTATTTATCTCCAAATCTATGCATAATCAAGCAATTACACAAACCCTAAGTGTATTACACAAGCATTTGAAGCTTTGTCCAAGTCTTGATACCATTTATGGTTAGAAATGCAAAAAGCAACATTTCCATTTGCATAAAGCTTCACTTTTCCAACCACTCTCTTCTTTCAAAGCTTGAAATATGTTCCAAAGAGGACAGAAAAATCTCTCAACAGCAGAAGCAATCTACAAGACCTGCAAAGCATGGCTAAGTTCCTGATTTCACTCCTTTCTTCATCATAAAGCAACTTGTCTTTATGAATTTGAAAAAAAAAGGCATAACATGTGATTTTCAAAAAGTCTGAGTTTCTCAAGTCTCAAACCTTCTCTATAAATAGAGAGGCCAGTTGCAAGAGAAAGAGGTTGGAAAAACAGGTTGGAAAAAAGGTTAGAAAAAATAGAGAGAAAGAACAAGGAGAAAAGCCAGAGGTTATATTGATAAACCCTTAAAATCTCATATTCACAAAAAGCCATAACAGTCCATAAAACCTCCACTCTTGAGTTTTGAAGTCTAAACCTTTAAACCTCTCACACTTTGCATATTCCATCTAAAAACCATCCAAACATTTCATACCACACAGAGGTTGTTTAGTAACCCTGGACAAAAAAGGGAAAGTCTAGCAGTCTGTTGGAGCTTCCTTAAGGTTCATACAACATCTTGAAGGATATTTGGTTTCAAAATCTAAAGTGCAGTTTTAAGGTAAGTCATCTTTACCTTGCCTTTTCCATACATCAACTTTTCTGTTTATAGGATGTAGCAATCACTGTTTTGAAGTTAATCATTTATTTGTTGTTCATGTTATTCATTCATATGTTAAAAAACTAACTGATGTATGCAAAGAATGGTGTTTAAGGCAGAAAAATGCAGGATGTATCGACACATATCCACATGTGTCGACCCATCTTAGTGGAAATACAGGGTATGAGTTGACACATGACCCTCATGCATCGACCCATACTGAGTTCAGGTCACAAAACATGGATTGGAAAGGACTATGAATCGACACATACGCATTTCACGTTGATGCAAAAAGGTGTATGAGTCGACACATCCCATTATGTGTCGACACATACTGAACAAATTTCACTTAACAGAAGCTGGAAAAGCCTATGAGTCGATACATATGCATTTCGCGTCGATACAAGAAGGTGCATGAGTCGACACATCCCATTATGTGTCGACCCATACTGAACTAATTTTGTTTTACAGGAGCAGGAGAAGCTATGTGTCGATGCATAGTAGCATGGGTCGACACATAGCAGTCCAAAGTGTATTTTCCCTTTATTTTACACTGTTTTTACATTGTTTTCATCATCATTCGATATGGTTGTAATATTTCAATTTCCACTTCACCCCCATTGTAAATTGTACCCCCATCCCCCTAAAGTGATGTAATAGCTTAGATTTTACTTTCCGCCTTTTACTTGCTTTTCATATATTGCTAGTAAATAAGATGTGTGGCAAGATGAAATCAACAAATAGATGACTTTCAAAAAAACAAGACAAAATGCATGCAAACTAACACACTATTCACACATGCACCCTTAGGGTAATCTCACTTGTTGCCTTTCGGAAAATAGTCATGTCCCTCAAGCATGGGCGTTTTAGAAAAGACCCTCGATAAAAGATCGTAGTCCCTCGATGACCCTCGATGTTGCCTTTGGTAAACGATCTAGTCCCTAAAACGACATTGCTAAAACGTCCCATATGTTGCCTTCTATGACTATACAAATGTCCCATACTCGTCCCTTCACATCCAACGATGGGGCTTCTTACCAAATCAATGGTAAGATAGCCACATCTAAAGGAAGAGGAAAAGCACATTTAAGACCTTTCGAGTAGGTAGATTCGCTCCTAGTTACTCTCTTGCTCACAACAAAAACATTTTATACACCCATACTCTCATCTTTGAACTATTTTCGAAACAAACACTTTGTAGGCGTTCTCATAGAAACGATAACTATTACGAAGTTCCATTTTCAAAATACTTTCAAAAACACATCTCACAAACACACCTTTGAACTATTTTCGAAACAAACACTTTGTAGGCGTTCTTATAGGAACGAGAACCATTACGAAGTATCATTTTCAAAATACTTTCAAAAATCACCACCACAAGCACACATTCAAACAAAAGCAAGTGATCTAAGCAAGTAACTAAGTGCCCATGGAAAACCATGGATGAAAAGGGTGCTAGCACCTTCCCTTTTCATAATCTACCCCCCGAACTCAAGAAAACATCTCAAAGGTCTTTCCTGTGCTTTTTTACCTTTCCTTTTGGATAAAAGAAAAGTCGATGGCGACTCTTGCTAACCGCGACATTTGTGATAAAACGCAAAACCTCAAGTCAGTTCTCCCACCGCATGACACCATGCTTATGATGTCATGATTATGCTAGAAAATCACATGTATAGCAAACAACAAGCAAGTCACACCAAATTCTTAAGTTTAAGGCCTGCATGAGTTTTAAGGTCATACCCTCTTGAAGTTGGATTGGTTCAACCTATCCTATAAATAGTAACGAGTTCTAAGGGATATCAATATCATCGATCTTTCCCCCAGCTTCGTTCAATAGGCGATTGACTCGCAACCAAACAAAACTCAAGAGTCAAACCTCAATGAGTGTAGCATCGAGTATCTGTTGACCTTGGGAATACACCAAAGCCGGCCATCTCGCTACGTCCTACTGGCCAAGTTGTGAAATTAAAGTTTCTAAGGTCAGTTGATGCTTCACGACACCACGCAGCGGCCCCGTACTCTCCCCGATTGACTCAAGGGTTACCGGTACCAACCAAAGTGCCACATCAATGTAGCTACTGCTTCAACCGTGTCGGTATATCCCGCACAGTTCCCTCACAATTTATTGCTACTTACCTAAAATGTGTTCCCCTATCAGGGTGTAGGATCTATATAACCCCAATAAAACCCTTGAATATAAAGCAGGCAAACCAAAAGACAATCAAGCAAGTTAAAAAAATGACCTAGATCCTAAGGGATACCCCACTTATAATTCCCCAGTAGAGTCGCAAGTTCTATGATACGGTGGCAGAACCTACTTTTAATACTGGTTTGTATTTTTTGTTCACAAAATGTCGTGGTAAGCAAGAGTCACCATCGACTTTTATTTTATCCAATTAGGAAAAGGAAAAAGAACAGAAAAAACCTTTTTTTGAGATATTTCTGAGTACGGGGGTAGATTATAGAAAGGGAAGGTGTTAGCCCCCTTTCTATCCATGGTTTTCCAGGGGGTCTTAAGTACTTACTCATTTTGAAATTACTTGTGTGTGCTTTGTTTTGAAAAGTGTTTGTGTGAAAACGTTTTTGTTTGTTTGAGCAAGTACTTAAGAACTAATCTACCTACTCGAAAAAGGTATGTTCGTTTTCCTTTTAGACAAAGCTATCCCATTATTGAAAAATAGGTAGCATCGTCGTTGGAGTTTAAGGGACATTCGAAGGGACATGTACGATCACAAAAGCAATGCTAGGAAATATTAGTAATCATCCTAAAGCCTTAAATATCTTTTTCTGAGGCAACATCTGAATGGGTCATTTTAGATCTTTCGGGGCTAGAGGACAACCACTAACAAACCCTATACTTCATGAACGTTTACCGAAGGCAACCGAAGTGGAGTAAACCCTAGGAGTGAGCATTTGCGAGTGTAATTTTCAGTTAATTTATCTTTGCACATTTAGGGTTTTCTACCGTATTAATTTTTAGTTTCTCTTTCCATATAATCCTATTAACATACATCTAAGCAGTTTATAGTTTGCGGAAATTAAAATGCTGGAAAGTTAAAAGTCCTAGTGTTGTACCCTACAATTTTTCCTCCCATATTTCTCAATACATTTCAGTGAGGTCCTCAAATTGCTCAAGGAAGTCCAAGGGTTGACCAGACAGACTCTCTCATAAGGCAGTCTACCTCAAATTAGGGTTTTAGTTTGCATCAAGACACTTGAGTTCAAAGGGTCTCAAATGCTCACCATTGTCCTAAAATATTCTCAAGATCATCCATGTCAAGTTTCAAGCCTTGTAGAGGAAGTTTGCTCAGTCAATTGCTCAAAGGCCTGAAAATCGACCATGCTAGGGCAAAAGTGAACTGTGGCCCACATACAGTCAAACTTCAATATTTTTGGTCAACATTATCATTTTGAAGCAATATTCATCATTTTATCAAGGGTTGATCATGATTCCTCAAGGATTTCTCACAATTCATCAAAACCAAAAATTTGCTAAATTAGGGTTTTGTAGGAAAAGTCAACTCAACTTTGACCAAGCATAACTTTCTCATACTTTATCAGAATTTACCCATCCAAATCTCATTTTGAAGAGGATGCAATTACCTACAATTCATCTTCTGCTTCCAAGTTCAAAATATGCACTCACAAGAAGATATAAATTTGGACATTATAGGTCATTTTGAAAAGTCAACAAAAACACCTTTTTTGTCAAAGCTTCATCATGAACATGGAAGACTCAATTGAGATGAGACAAAAAGGGTTGCTTATAGGACATCTTAATATTTCTAAAAAGTCCAAGAACACATCTCTAGGGTCAAAATTGAGAGAGTTATGCATTGGCAAAGTTGACCCTTTTTGCAAAATTGCCAAAAGTCAAATGTGTCTCAAATTGCAATTTTTGTCAAATGGGCCCGACTTTTTATGCTTGAATTGAGTTTGTAGCATGACCCAAGACCCATGATCCTTCCCACTTGTCTTTATTTTATTTTTGTCATTTATTTTTATTTTATTTCAATTAAATCAAATCAAATCAAAATAAAATCATGAAAAATATCAAAACTAATCAAAGCTTGCGATTTTGTGCATGTTTAGGCCTCTTATACAGCTGGAAGAAGAATCAAATCGTGCAAGCTTCAAATGAACACAAAAATATTGGATTTTCTCAATTTGGAAAGATTTGCACAAAGGATCGAATCTTGAATCAATGATCATTATTGGAGAAGATTTGAAACCAAATTGCAACCATAATTCTTTCTAGGGTACATATAGAACATTTGCAGATCAAAAGAGAGGGGATTAGAGGCGTGAAAACAAGAGAGCAAGTTTCAAAAAAGTGACACACTGATCTCTAAGTTGAAGACCAATTCAAAGCGTTCCAGTCATCTCAATCGCTTCTTGGACGTTCTAGGATCCTTTTACAATCATTAACAAGCCTCATAACATCCAGAAACGCGTTGTAAGCATCTCACGACATTCATTCTTTTTTGAAATCGAATATCACGATTCTGGAATTTGTAGCATGATTTATTTGCATATTCTTGATCCTTGAAACATTTGCAAACTAATGGTAATACGTAATTGCATTTTAATCAACTGTAGAGCCAGATGCCATAGTTAAGGTTCTTGACTCGTTTTTTGGGTTTTTCTTTACATGTACAATTGGCCATGGACAAGGGTACCATGATGCTCGTGAGGTTGCCACGAGTTGATTGGTACCATTGTTTGACATTTATCATGCTTGCATAGAATTCTGGAGAATCACAGGGCTGTACCTACGCCCTTTTGTCCGTAGATAAAAGTTTCTATACTTTTAGCAATAGAAGGAGGAAGAAGATGATGACGTGGCATGGTGTGAATGGCCCATTCAAATTTCGTGCGTTTCCAGAATCCACTTTTGGTCTTTATCATATAATGCTTGTTTATTATTTTTCTAACAAAAAAACAAGCCAGCTCAGATGGTTAGCGTGTGTTGTGAAAATGCCAAAGGGCCTGGGTTCGATCCCAAGGTCCCCATATTATTTCATGATTTTGTTTCTTGCATGATCAGGCACATGTGCATACAAGGAGACCACCATACGCCATCATCCTTCAACCATCAGATCTCCAGCATGCCAAATCCAACGCCTATCACATGAGGGCCTATCATGGGCGTGAGTCAAGCCAGTGCATGGGATCTGGAAAGTCAACATGGGCCAGGCGCGCATTTGGGATTGAATTTACAATTCAGACCCCGCCTTTTGCTACACAACCAGGCCCATTTCTTTTTATTTTATATTTTTCATTTTATTTAATTTCATTATTTAATTTATTTTCCAACCACAAATTAATTTATTTTCTTACAAAAAATCATAAAATCAATTTCATCAATTTAGAATTTAGGTTTTATTTTATTTTATCAAATTAATTTTATATTAGATTTAATTTTAGGGCAATTCTAACCTTTTTGTAAATAATTTAAAATCAATTAGAAAATTAGGTTTTGTTGATTTAATTTTTATTTCTCTTCTTTTCACAAAATAGCAAAAATACAAAAAATAGGTCAAATTAATTATCTTTCTTAATTTAAATTAACTAGTAATTAGGTTTGTATTTTATTCAATTAAAACCTTATTTTCTCAAAATAACGCAAAAAACCACAAAAATATGATTTTTTTTGTAATTAAGTTTAGACGGGGTCAAAACCCTAAATTCTTCTCGTTCTCGATTCATCGCGTGCATTTATTACTTTTACGATATTAATGTAACTGCTCATGGTATGTAATAGTTTAATTAGGATTTTTATTTTATTTATCGTTTTGCGGGTTTTTGGCTATGTAATTAATCCCCCTCCCCAAAGCCTTGTAATAACGTAGTTTTATTTCTCGCATTTTAATTTTCGCAAATATTAACTGTTAGATGTATGATAATAGGTTTACATGACAAGATTGTATGTTAATTTAAAATGGCTAGAAAACCCTAAATGTGCAAAGATAATAACTGAAATCAAATCACTCGCACATGCGCACTCCTAGAGTATACTCTCACTTTGGTTGCCTTCGGTAAACGATCATTAAGTATAGGGTGTTTTAGTGGTCGCCCTCCTGTCTAAACAAAGATCAAAAGTCCCATTCGGAAATGTTGCCTCAGAAAGGTTGCCTCAGAAATGTTGCCTCGAATATGATCTTAAGACATTAGGGTTATTACTAAGACGTCCTAACATTGCTTTAGTGATCATACATCCCTTTCGAATTGACCCTTACAATTCCAACGACGGTGCTACCTACAAGAACATAAACATTCTTTTTTCGAGTAGGTAGATACTAGTAGGTACTTGCTCAAAATAAAATTTTCCACACTTACACTCTTTTCAAACAAAGTTTTCAAAAACACTCTTGAGGACTGATACAAGGGTTAAAACGAAGTAAAACAAAAACTTTTTAAAACAAACACACACAAGCAACTTTTAAAATGATGAGCAAGTACCTAAGAGCCCGTGGAAAACCACAGATAGAAAGGATACTAATACCTTCCCTTTCTATAATCTACCCCCCGTACTCAAAATCTCGAAAAAGGAATTTTTATGTGCTTTTGTCCTTTCCAGTTGGATAAAATAAAAGTCGGTGGCGATTCTTTCTTATCGCGACATTTTGTGAACACAAACGCAAAACGCAAACCAGCATTTTCCTAAAATAGTCGGTTCTTCCACCGTATCACAGAACTGGCGACTCTACTGGGGATGATTTAAGTGGGGTATACCTTAGGATTTAGGTCATCATAAATTGCTTCTCTTGTTTGTCTTGGTTGCTTTACTTTTAAGGGTTGTTTGGGAGTTACTATAGATCCTAACTCGGATCTGGGGACACCTTTTAGGTAAGTATTAATAAACTGTGAGGGAACTGTACAGCGTAGACCGATACGGTTGAAGCAGTAGCTACATTGATGTGGCACATTGGTTGGTACCGGTATCCCTTATGGAGAAACAAGGAGAATACGGGTCCGCTGCATGGTGTCGCTAAGCATCAACTAACCTTAGAACCTTTAATCGACCAACTTGGCCATTAGAAAGTAGTGAGATAGCCGACCTCGGTATAAAGCTGAGAACTGGTTGATACTCGATGCTACACTCATTGAGACCATACTCTCGAGATAGTTCCGGCCACAAGAAAAGATTGCGTGAGCTGAAACCATGACCGATGGAGGATGGTAAGTGATATTGAGAACCTCTAGAACCCGATTACTTTTGCTAGGACAGGTTGAAACCAACTGAACTTCAAGAGGGTAATACCTTTGACTCCATGCAAGCCTTAAACTTAAGGGCTTTTATGTGACTTGTTTGACTTTACCATGTCTGTTATCTGCTATACCTGTTGTTTGTTTTACCATGACATCATGCATCATAACATAGCATGCATACTTCATTACACTAACCATTTCAAAGACCGAGGGGATTTATCTTTGTTCTGTTTTATAGATTATGGCTTCCATGCGCAGAAATACCATCCGAGTTAACTTTGTGCAAATACCTGCTCAACTCAAAGATTTAGCCTCAGGAGTTTCTGATACTTCTTCATTAATTAGGAGACATGGTCAGCTTCTTAGCTTGGTTACCTCAAAGTTTGATGAGTAGATGATGAGTGTGCTTTTCCAGTTCTTTGATCTTGTGCATTATTGCTTTACCTTTCCGGATTATCAGCTGGTTCCCACTTTGGAAGAGTTTTCTCACTTATTGGGCATATCCATCCTTGAGCAGATGCCCTTCACAAGTATGGAAGAGACTCCTAGACCAGAAGACATTGCCTCAGCTCTGCATCTGAAACGGGCTGATGTAGTATCCAATTGGGAAACACGAAGCGGGGTTGAAGGTTTCTTAGCCAAGTTTCTGGTAGATCAAGCTCAGCTATTCTGGGATAGTTTGGACTTTCATGCTTTTGAAGATATCTCGGCTCTCCTTATCTATGGTTTGGTTCTCTTCCCGAATCCAGATTCTTTTGTGGATGTGAATGCTGTCAAGATTTTTCTTTCTCGCAATCCTGTGCCTACTTTACTAGGTGACATCTTGCATGCCCTCTACACTCGTACTGTGCGAAGAAGAGGGACTCTTATGTGTTGTGTGTCGTTGCTGTCGAGGTGGTTTATTTCGCACCTCCCTAAGTCTGTGCTGAAGAACGAAGAAGGTTTGGGTTGGTCCTACCGGAGAATGTCACTTGCCCATACAGACATTCTTTGGAGTTCCCGGGTTATGGAGGACATTGTTGTCATTGATCTTTGTGGGGGATATCCTAATGTCCCATTGCTGGGAATCAGAGGAGATATAACCTACAATCCTTGTTTAGCTTTGCGACAATTTGGTCGTGCTCGGAGAGACGGTCCCCATGAGTTACTTCTTGAGGATATTGCCTTTGACTACAAGGAAGACATTAGGGAGCACCGCCGGAAGTTTATACGAGCTTGGGGCATGGTGAACAGATCTGACCCTCAAGAGCTAGGACCAAGGACTTCTCTCCCTATGCATCCTTACCTCCAGTGGGTCCGAGCTCGTGCTCAGAAGCTTGGGATGCCTTATGAAGCTGTGTTGCCAGTGATTGTGGAGCCCACCAATGAAGAGGGCATTCCTTATACAGTCTTTTATCCCTACATGCCCACTGATCTTGGGGCATTGAAGAGGTCTTGGATTCAGCTGAAAGAGGAAAGGGATACTTACCAGGGGAAGTACCATGAGCAAGAAAGGAAGATTTTGAAGCTCACTAGGCAGCTCGAGAACGAAAGAATGATCAATGACTATGTCAGCACGATGGGGAAGCGTCCATGGGATTTTTGATTTCTTTTGCTTTTCTAGTCTTAGATTTGTTTTTTCATTTACTTATTTGTAACGCCTCAAAGGCATTGTTGAACCTTTTACAAGTTATTCTAATAAAGTTTGTTTAAATTTTTGGTTTGCAAATTTGGATCTCCCAAAGTCTTTGAAATCATTACATACGCATCCCATTATCATACACATCATTACATGTATCATTATAGGTTTCTCATCTCCTTCGCTGTTTATTTCAGCAGAAATGTCTTCTGAAACTACTTCCGATCAAGCCATCAAAGCTCTTCAGGCACAGAATGCCCAATTCCAAGAGATGTTCTTGAGCTTGGCTAAAGGGAAAGAGGATTTGAAGACTCTCATTCTGAAGGAGAAGAAGAAAAAGAAGAAGAAGGTGGTTCCTCTGAGTATGGGTAAAAGATTTGGGAACAAGTTGCGACAAGAAGCTGATCTGATCTCTTTGTCCAAGGATGGGGAAAACCAAGAAGAAGAAAAGGGCTCCAGTCCCGTAGTCTCTGATAATGATACTGATTTTGATGATAAGCAATATCCTCCTGCCGAGGATAGGTACAAGCAACTAGAAGACCGGCAGAGTGCTATGGAGGTTCAGAAGATCCCAGGCTTGGATTTCAGAGATCTAGGACTGGTATCAGGAGTGGTGATCCCTCACAAGTTCAAAGCTCCCGTTTTTGCCAAGTACGATGGAGTGTCCTGTCCAAAACTCCATCTCCGCTCGTATGTCAGGAAAATCCAACCCCACACTGCTGATAGAAATTTGTGGGTGCATTTCTTTCAAGATATTCTGTCAAGGACTCATCTTGAATGGTTTTATCAATTGGAAGAAACCAACGTCCAAAACTAGGAAGACCTTGCTGCTGCTTTTTACAGACAATATCAGTATAACACCGACCTTGCTCCCACTCGTACTCAGCTCCAGAGTATGTCAATGGGTGCAAGTGAAGGTTTTAAGGACTATGATAAAAAATGGAGAGATTTGGCTGGCAGGGTTCAACCCCCATTATCTGATCGAGAGTTAGTTGATATGTTCTTGGGGACGCTATCTGGTCAATTTTTCAATCATCTGATCGGCAGTTCATCATCTGGGTTTATAGAGTTAATTCTGACTGGAGAGAGAGTAGAAGCTGGTATCCGAAGTGGTAAGATACAGAAGGATACTTCATCAAGTGTAGTGAATAAGCCTTTCACCGGTAAAAAAGAAGCTAGTGCAGTCTACGGTCCGAGGGGCCAAAGCAGACCTGAACACCGTCAAGCAGTAAATGCGGTAGTGATATCAAGACCCACAGTTGCTCCACAATGTAACAATCAACCAAGGGTGGGAAGACCACAAAGACAATACACTGGACTCAATATGACCTTGTCTCAAATTCTACCACAGTTATTGAAGACCAACCTGATAACTCTGAGGGAGGCCCCGAAGAACCCCGACACCACTTCTCCTCAATATAACCCAAATGCCCGCTGCGCCTATCAATCCGATAGCCTAGGTCATGATACAAACAACTGTTGGGCTTTGAAAAACAAAGTACAAGACTTGATCGAAGCCAAAGAGATTGAGTTTGACGCTCCGGAGAAGCCCAACGTTATAACTGCTCCCATGCCCAAGCATGGTCACGGAGTAAATGTTGTGGGCGATGATTTATTTATGACCTCCGTGGAAGAAATTTCTACTCCTTTGATGATAGTTAAGAAGAATCTATTGTTGGCCGATTTATTTCCGGGCTGTGGCGAAGGTTGCCACGTGTGTTCAATTCTGCCTGCTGGTTGCCATTCATTGAAATCAGGTGTTCAGCGCCTGATGGACAACAAAGAGATCCTAATCGAGAAGACTATGATTCCGTTAGTTCCAATTGAAGATGTTGCCATCATAACCATTTCCTCCAATCCTTCCAAGGCTTCCTCGAGAAAGCCTGTTAGGATTACACCCGTTCCAAGAATCGCTCCGTTAATCATTACTATCCCTGGCCCTATCCCATACACTTCGGATAAGGTTGTCCCTTGGTACTATGGGGCCGATGTGTATTACCATGGAGTTAAACAAGACTTAAAAAGTGAGGAAGCTGATGCTGATGTCAGCAATATTGTAGGGGCCAGCAAGGTCACCAGAAGTGGAAGACTCTTTTCTCCCGAGATTCCCCCTCCGACTGTTCAAAAACCTGTTGTCATTCCATCTGCTAGTACATCAACAACTGTTCCAGTTCTTACTCCATTTATCACTCATGTCGCAAAGCCTAGGGGCAAAGAAATCACAGGTGAGCCTGCCCGAACAGAGGCGCATAGAAAAATTGTGTTGGAGCCTCTAAACAAGAGATAGAGGAAATTCTGAAGATTATCAAGAAAAGCGACTACAACATAGTCGAGCAGCTGGGGAAGACCCCGTCAAAAATCTCCATGTTGTCCTTATTGTTGTGTTCTGAAGCCCATGCAAAGGCTCTAATTGCATTCCTCAAGACTGCGCATGTGCCGTAGGAAACTTCATCCTATCAATTCAAAGACTGTGTAGCTAGTTTGACTGTCGACAATGGGTTAGGTTTCTCAGATGCAGATCTGACTACTAAAGGAAGAAATCATAATGATGCTCTGCACTTCTCGATCGAGTGAAGGGGCACTACTATGGCCCATGTACTGGTGGATATTGGGTCCTCATTGAATGTTTTGCCAAAGAAAGCATTAGACCGTCTGGACTGTGAAGGTTTGATTCTGAAGCCGAGTAATATTGTGGTCAGGGCTTTCGACGGGTCAAAAAGGATGGTACACGGGGAAGTGTACATCCCTGTTAAAGTTGGCTCTCAAACTTTTGGATCCACCTTCTATGTAATGGACATCATAACATCATATTCTTGCTTTCTGGGTCGTCCTTGGATTCATAAGGCTGGGGTAGTGACTTCAACGCTCCATCAAAAGCTGAAATATCCGGCAAAGGGGAAGATTGTCACGGTACAAGGTAAAGAGGAGTATATGGTGAGTCATCTCAATTCCTTTCGCTATGTGGAGATGGATGGGGAGTTCATCGAAACCCCTTGTCAGAACTTTGAAGAAGTTCCCCAGACTTTGGCGTCAACTGAAGTTGCTACCGACAAACCTCCGATGAAGATGGCTTCCCTCAAGGATGCCAGGGTTGTAATTGAAAAAGGTGGGTGTGAAAATTGGGGCCATCTCCCTGATTTCACACACAAAACTGACAAGTTTGGTTTGGGCTTTACTGTAGAGGCTCAAAGGGTTGTTCGGCACACACGGATTGGAAGACCTCCTCTGCACATCAGCAATCAGGGAATTAATGCAATTGAAGATGGTGAAGAGGATTCAGATATCGACAGCTGGATCTACCCTACAACCAATGGTGGCTTGAACAACTGGACGGCGAAAGACTTCATACCTATTTCTTTTATTCTACAGTAATTGAATTTTGTTTTAAGAGTTGTAATAAACAGAAACTTTACGGCCCGGTGCCTTGCCCGAGGCACCTTGGCTTTGTTTGTGAGGGCTAATTATTTGTCATTTTCATATATCATCAATAAAGCATTGGACGTTTTTTGCATTATAAATTTTACGCTCCTTGTTTTTCCTTTCCGTATCTCACTCTATTAAAACAGCTACGCTCTTACACACACTCACATATCATAATGCAGATCCATATCCACTCTGGATCCCATTGATAACAATTCTGCTACTGCTAGTTATGACTTCGAAAATCCAATCAACCAAGCCGAGGACGAAGGTGAGGATGATTGTGAAGTTCCTGGGGAACTTGCTAGACTGTTATTATAGGAAGAGAGGGCCATACAGCCTCATGAAGAGCCAGTTGAATCAGTAAATTTGGGTAGAGATAAAGACATGAAAGAGGTTAAGATAGGTGCGAATCTGGAGCCTAGTGTCAAACAGAGGTTAATACAAATGCTACGCGACTATGTTGAGATCTTCTCTTGGTCTTATGAAGATATGCCTGGTTTGGACACTGATATCGTGGTACACCGCCTGCCAACCAAAGAAGATTGTCCTCCGATAAAGCAGAAGGTTCGTCGAATGCGCCCTGAGATGTCTGAGAAAATCAAAGCTGAAGTCATGAAACAATTTGAAGCCGGATTTCTAGCTGTCACTTCTTACCCACAATGGGTTGCCAACTTTGTTCCAGTACCTAAGAAGGATGGTAAGGTACAGATGTGTGTGGACTATAGAGATCTGAATAGGGAGAGCCCCAAAGATGACTTCCTACTTCCTCACATCGATGTTCTGGTGGATAACACCGTGCAACATAAAATCTTCTCCTTTATGGATGGTTTTTCTGGTTACAATCAAATCAAGATGGCTTCCGAAGACATGGAGAAAACGACCTTGGTTACGCAGTGGGGAACCTTTTGCTACAAGGTAATGCCTTTCGGTTTGAAAAATGTCGGGGCAACTTACTAGTGCCCCATGGTCGCTTTGTTCCACGAAATGATTCACCATGAGATCGAGGTTTACGTTGATGACATGATTGCAAGGTCCCAAACTGAGGAAGAACACCTTGACCATCTCCAGAAGCTATTTGACAGGTTGAATATGTACACGCTGAGGTTAAACCCGAACAAGTGCACCTTCGGGGTAAGGTCTGGTAAGCTACTGGGTTTCGTCGTCAGTGATAAGGGTATTCAGGTAGACCCTGCCAAGGTAAAAGCCATACAGGAAATTCCGGCTCCCCGCATAGAAAAGGAGGTTAGAGGCTTTTTGGGACACCTGAACTACATCGCCCGATTTATTTCACATCTGACTGCTACTTGTGAGCCAATCTTCAAGCTGCTGAAGAAAGATCAAGTGGTAAAATGGAATGATGAATGTCAGACCGCCTTCGAAAGGATCAAGGAATACCTCCAAGAACCACCTATCCTGATGCCTCTAGTGGAAGGAAGACCTTTGATCTTATATTTAACAGTGCTGGATAATTCAATGGGGTGTGTGCTAGGGCAGTATGACGAGTCTGGCCGAAAAGAGCATGTTATTTACTACCTTAGAAAAAAGTTTACCAACTGCGAGACCCGATACTCGGTGCTCGAGAAAACTTGATGCGCTTTGGCATGGGCTACTCGCCGGCTGAGACAGTATATGTTGACTCACACTACCCTATTGATATAAAAAATGGATCCAATCAAGTATATCTTTGAAAAGCCTGCCTTGTCCGGAAGAATAGCAAGATGGAAGATGATCTTAACTGAGTATGACATCCAATACACAACCCAGAAAGTAATCAAGGGGAGTGTATTGGCAGATCATTTGGCACATCAGGCCATGGACGACTACCAATCCATGAATTTCGAGTTCCCAGATGAGAACATCATGTTGGTGACCGACTGTGAAGAACCTGGACCGGATGAAGGACCTGAGGAAGGATCCCGATGGTCTATGTATTTTGATGGAGCCTTGAATGCGTTGGGTAATGGTATTGGTGCCGTGATCATATCTCCTGAAGGTTGTCACACTCTGTTTACCGCCCAATTATGTTTTAACTGCACCAATAATATGGCGGAGTACGAGGCATGCATCCTGGGTCTTCGAGCTGCTATTGACCTGAGGATTAAGCTCTTGAGTATATTCGGAGATTCTGTTCTAGTGATTAGTCAGATCAAAGGCGAGTGGGATACGAAGCACCCAAATCTTATTCCTTACAAAGAGTATGTACTGACGTTGCTCCCGCACTTTGAGGAGACAACCTTTGAACACTTCTCGAGAGTGGATAATCAGTTAGCGGACACGCTAGCTAACATGTCTTCTATGTTCAAGGTCAGGTGGGACAATGAAGCTCCCCAGATTACCATCGAGAGGTTGGACGAACCTGCACATTGTTGTGACATTGAGACTGAAGAGGTAGAAGATAAACCCTGGTTTCACGAGGTAAAGAGGTATCTTGAGGCTCGAGAATACCCCGAGGGGGCATCTATTAATGATAAGAAGTTTCTGAGAAGGTTCTCTGCAAAGTTCTTCATCAGTAATGGGATCCTCTATAAGCGTAACCATGATTCAACCTTATTGTGATGTGTGGATAAAAGCGAGGCGGAAAGGATCATAGCAGAGTTACATGAAGGTACCTTCGGAACTTATTCCAGTGGACATACCATGGCAAAGAAGATCCTACGGGCTGGATATTATTGGTCCACTATGGAAGCCGATTGTTATCAGCATTCTCGAACTTGTCATAAGTGCCAAGTCTATGCTGATAAGGTGCATGTACCTCCAGTTCCTCTGAATGTTCTGACAGCTCCTTGGCCCTTTGCAATGTGGGGCATCGACATGATTGCCGAGATCATACCTACTGCATCTAACGGGCATCACTTCATTCTGGTAGCAATTGATTATTTCACAAAGTGGGTTGAGGCAGCTTCCTTTGCTACAGTAACCAAGAACGTCGTGGCACGATTTATCCGACACAATTTAATCTATCGATACGGTGTACTAGAAAGGATCATTACGGACAATGGTACAAATCTCAACAACACAATGATCACCGAGCTCTGGAAACAGTTCAAGATACAACATCACAACTCTTCTCCCTATCGGCCGAAGATGAATGGGGCTGTTGAAGCGGCTAACAAGAACATCAAGAAGATTGTGCAGAAGATGACGGTGACATACAAAGACTGGCACGAGATGTTACCATTCGCTCTTCATGGGTACCGTACCTCAGCACGAACGTCGATAGGGGAAACACCCTACTCTTTGGTGTATGGCATGGAGGCAGTCCTACCCATCGAAGTCCAGATACCCTCTCTCAGGATTATGAAGGATGCGGGTTTGAATGAGGACGACTGGATCCAAACCCGACTTGATCAGCTGAACTTAATCGATGAAAAGAGACTTACTACTATTTGTCATGGTCAGACGTATCAAAAGCGAATGATCAAGGCTTTTAACAAGAAAGTCAGATGACAAGAATATCAAGTTGGGGATCTAGTGATTAAATGCATCATACTACCGCAAAGTGATCCCAGGGGCAAATGGACCCCCACATTCAAAGGGGCGTTTATGGTTAAGAAAATTTTCTCGGGAGGAGCTATGATTCTAACCACCATGGATGGTGACGACCTTCCTCACCCCGTCAATGCAGACATAGTGAAAAAATACTATGCATGATCAACGACCCACTAGGTTGACCGGCCTAGGCAAAAATAAGTGCTTCCCGGCGAACCAAAAGGGTTCGGGAAAAAGTAAGGGATGAAAAATGAAAAAACTGTACACTCGACAAGTCGAAAACCTGAAAAGGAGGCTTGGGCAAAAAAGGGTATCCCGGTAGACTAAAAACCCGAAAGGGCGGTCCAGGTAAAAATTAGGGATTGAAGCGTAACACTATGTCTCATTAGATCGTCTTGCAACTAGACTTCGATGTCGACTATCAAGCTCGGACGACGCCAATCAATCTGATCTACCTTCAACCAAGTAGCAAAGTGATGAGATGCTCGAAGATATAAAGGCAATGGCAGAGTTGGAACCCAGTGGGATTGTTCACATAGTTGTTTTTCTTTGTTTTTCACAAATTGTATAATTTCTATCTTTCGGCGAAGTTCTCTTACTAGGACGTCAACCTCTTGTACAAAACACCTATTATAGGCTAACTCCAAGGATCAATACAATTCATTTTACAATAAAATTCAAAAATTGTTTTTCTTTTTCTGTTTTGTTTTGCAAGAACATCCATTGATTCATTTTTGATATATGCATTTGAAAATAATTCCTGTTCATAAATACTTACATGCGAAACAAGAGACAATTACTCGTAATTCAAGGAACATGGGCAAATAGAAATGTCCAAACCTTACAGTTGCTCTACCCACCAGGTATAGGGACAGAGCCAGCTTGAGAATACGGCTAAAGGTACATACACTCCTCGCAGGGTAAAAGGTATCTAAAGACAGTGGTGTTAGCTCTCCCCAACCGAAGTTCATAATCGTGAATGAGTCAGCAAAATTCTCCCCGAGCAGAGTTTATCTATCACCAGCACTAGAAGATTATCCCCAGTGGGGTTTATTTCTTCCACAAGCAGAAACTTAGTCCCCAACAAGGATACATTATCACCAGTAATGGTAATTCATCCCCAGGTGGGGTTATTTCTCCAAATCAGCAGATCTTCTAGCAGAATATCTCTTTTCCCCACAAAGTCATTCTCTTGCCAATTTCTTCTCCAGTAGAGTCTCTCCCGGCGGAATATTCTCAAATAGAACGGATGCAAGTCTCCGGTTAATCATCTTCGTTCACTATCCATAGAAGAAATGAAGAACTCGACTCCTTATACTCTCTAGCAGCAGTCCAGGATTTATTCTCCCCGACTAGAGAGTATCACAATGGCATTACATATCCATACATCATGGCATGTGCATATGCATCATACAACATAATCTCGTTTATTTTGAGAACAACATTACTCAATACATTTCATACATCATGGCATTGCATACAACTAACTCTTTACCTTTCAGGGAAATACACAATCAAGTTCTCACAAGTTTTCTCTGGTTCAGTCAAACTGACACTAAGGTTTCTATTCTAGTTGAATATGTTTTAAGACTTTCGTCTGGTTCAGCAGAATCTTCGCTAAGATTCCCCTGATTTCTATGCCAGTCAAAGTTAATCCGAGACCTCTCCAGGGACCAGTCAAATCGACACTAAGATTTCTCTCCCAGTTGAAGTTCTCACAAGTTTCCCCTGGTTCAGTCAAATCAATACTAAGATTTCTATTCTAGTTCAAGCTATGAAGCCCGAAAATTGACCGGATAATATCTTGATTTCTCCAAAATACTACGAAGCCTGGAATCGACCAGATAGTGGTACATCTTAAATTCAAGCTATGAAGCCCGGATTCGACCGGATAATATCTTGATTCCTCCAAAACACCATGAAGCTTGGAATCGACCAGATAATGGTGTATCATAAACACAAGCTGTGAAGCCCATAAATCGACTGGAAAACAGTATAACCACTCAACGAGGTATGGTGAAGCCTGGAGAATGACCAGATAGCAATACGAGATACCATGAAGCCTGGAATCGTCCAGATAATGGTATAAGACGCTGTGAAGCCTGGATTACGACCAAATAACAGCAAAGAATACTACGAAGCTTGGAATCGACCAGATAGTGGTATATCTTTAATGCAAGTTATGAAGCCTGGATTCGACTGGATAATATCTTGATTTCTCCAAATACCATGAAGCTTGGAATCGACCAGATAATGGTATAGGACGCTGCGAAGCCTAGATCACGACCAGATAGCGGCAAAGGATACTGAAGCCTGGAATCGACCAGATAACAGTATAAGACACTACGAAGCTTGGACTTCGACCAAATAGCAGTTTACCTGGCCAATTACTAAGAAGCTCGGAATCGACCGGATATTAGTATGCCTTAAATTCAAGTTGAAGCCCGGAGGCGACCGGATAACAACTTAACTACTTCTGAAGCCTGGAGCACGACCAGATAAAAAGTGAGAAATTGTGAAGCCTTGAAAACGACCATATAGCAAGTGTAATCTCATCTCCCCAGTAAGTCACTGCAAAGCCTGGAGCACGACCAGATAGCAGTCGATCATATTTTCCTCAGCAAATCACTGTAAAGCCCGGAACACGACCAGATAGCAGTTCATTTTCACCTCTTCAACCAAGAGATGATTCCCCAGTAGAATAACGAACGACTGAATCTCCTAAAATTCTACTTCTACCATGACAAAGACCATCATTCGCCAGCGTAGTCCTCCTCAACAACATGTATACGGGCTCTCGCAAAGGAATCTCTTATGCGATCGACACTTCTTTTGACGACATCTTTAAGCCCATCTTCCGACTTCAACTTCCAAATGGCATCTATAAGCCCATTCCCGACATTGTAAGACCAGTATCACTGCATGTGAGTGCAAATTTCTGGGCACTCTAGTGTTCAATTATCTTCCACCTTTGGATCACGAAAGGAAGACAAGCCAATCTACATCCTCAGGTTTAAGAAGATTGAACATGGGCAGCTATTGTACCCCAAAATTTTACCTCCCATATTTCTCAATACATTTCAAGTGAGGTCCTCAAATTGCTCAAGGAAGTCCAAGGGTTGACCAGACAGACTCTCTCATAAGGCAGTCTACCTCAAATTATGGTTTCAGTTTGCATCAAGAAACTTGAGTTCAAAGTAAAATGCTCACCATTGTCTAAAATATTCTCAATATCATCCATGTCAAGTTTCAAGCCTTGTAGAGGAAGGTTGCTCAATCAATTGCTCAAAGGCCTGAAAATCGACTATGCTAGGGCAAAAGTCAATTGTGGCCCACATACAATCAAACTTCAAGATTTTTGGTCAACATTATCATTTTGAAGCATTATTCATCATTTGATCAAGGGTTGATCATGATTCCTCAAGGATTGCTCACAATTCATCAAAACCCAAAATTTGCTAAATTAGGGTTTTGTAGGAAAAGTCAACTCAACTTTGACCAAGCATAACTTTCTCATACTTTATCAGAAATGACCCATCCAAACCTCATTTTGAAGAGGATGAAATTCCATACAATTCATCTTCATCTTCCAAGTTCAAAATATGCACTCACAAGAAGATATAAATTTGGACATTATAGGTCATTTCGAAAAGTCAACAAAAACGCATTTTTTGTCAAAGCTTCATACATGAACATGGAAGACTCAATTGAGATGAGACCAAAAGGGTTGCTTAGAGAACATATTAAGCTTTCTAGAAAGTCCAATAACACATCTCTAGGGTCAAAATTGAGAGAGTTATGCATTGGAAAAGTTAACCCTTTTTGCAAAATTGCCAAAAGTCAAATGTGTCTCAAATTGCAATTTTTGTCAAATGGGCCCAACTTTTTATGCTTGCATTGAGTTTGTAGCATGACCCATGATCCTTCCCACTTGTCTTTATTTTATTTTTGTCATTTATTTGGATTTTATTTCAATTAAATCAAATAAAATCAAAGTAAAATCATGAAAAATATCAAAACTAATCAAAGCTTGAGATTTTGTGCATGTTTAGGCCTCTTATACAGCTGGAAGAAGAATCAAATCGTGCAAGCTTCAAATGAACACAAAAAGATTGGATTTTCTCAATTTGGAAAGATTTGCACAAATGATCAAATCTTGAATCAATGATCATTATTGGAGAAGATTTGAAACCAAATGACAACCCTAATTCGTTCTAGGGTACATATAGAACATTTACAGATCAAAAGAGAGGGGATTAGAGGCGTGAAAACAAGAGAGCAAGTTTCAAAAAAAGTGACACACTGATCTCTAAGTTACAGCCTAATTCAAAGCGTTCCAGTCATCCCAATCGCTTCCTGGACGTTCTAGGATCCTTTTACAATCATTAAGAAGCCTCATAACATCCAGAAACGCGTTGTAAGCATATCACGACATTCATTATTTTTTGAAATCGAATATCACGATTCTGGAATTTGTAGCATGATTTCTTTGCATATTCTTGATCCTTGAAACATTTGCAAACTAATGGTAATACTTAATTGCATTTTCATCAACTGTAGAGCAAGATGCCATAGTTAGGGTTCTTGGATCGTTTTTGGGGTTTTTCTTTACAGGTACAATTGTCCATGGACAAGGGTACCATGATGCTCGTGAGGTTGCCACGAGTTGATTGGTACCATTGTTGGGCGTTTATCATGCTTGCATAGAATTCTGGAGAATCACAGGGCTGTACCTACGCCCTTTTGTCCGTAGGTAAAAGTTTCTAAACTTTTAGCAACGGAAGGAGGAAGAAGATGATGGCGTGGCGTGGTGTGAATGGCCCATTCAAATTTCACGCGTTTCCAGAATCCACTTTTGGTCTTTATCATATAATGCTTGTTTATTATTTTTCTAACAAAAAAACAAGTCAACTCAGATGGTTAGCGTGTGTTGTGAAAATGCCAAAGGTTCTGGGTTCGATCCCCAGGTCCCCATATTATTTCATGATTTTGTTTCTTGCATGATTAGGCACATGTGCATACAAGGAGACCGCCATACGCCATCATCCTTCAACCATCAGATCTCCAGCATGCCAAATCCAACACCTATCACATGAGGGCCTATCATGGGTGTGAGTCAAGCCAGTGCATGGGATATGGAAAGTCAACATGGGCCAGGCGCATTTGGGCTTGAATTTGCAATTCAGACCCCCCCCCCCTTTTGCTACACAACCAGGTTCTTTTATATTTTTCATTTTATTTAATTTCATTATTTAATTTATTTTCTAACCACAAATTAATTTCTTTTCTTACAAAAAATCATAAAATCAATTTCATCAATTTAGAATTTAGGTTTTATTTTATTTTATTTTATCAAATTAATTTTATATTAGATTTAATTTTAGGGTAATTCTAACCTTTTTGTAAATAATTTAAAATCAATTAGAAAATTAGGTTTTGTTGATTTAATTTTTATTTCTCTTCTTTTCACAAAATAGCAAAAATACAAAAAAATAGGTCAAATTAATTATCTTTGTTAATTTAAATTAATTAGTAATTAGGTTTGTATTTTATTCGATTAAAACCTTATTTTCTCAAAATAACGCAAAAACCACAAAAATATGATTTTTCTTGTAATAAAATTTAGATGGGGTCAAAACCCTAAATTCTTCTCGTTCTCGATTCATCGCGCACATTTATTACTTTTACGATATTAATGTAACTGCTCATGGTATGTAATAGTTTAATTAGGATTTTTCTTTTATTTATCATTTTGCGAGTTTTTGGCTATGTAATTAATCCCCCTCCTCGAAGCCTTGTAATAGCGTAGTTTTATTTCTCGCATTTTAATTTTCGCAAATATTAACTGTTAGATGTATGATAATAGGATTGCATGACAAGACTGTATGTTAATTTAAAATGGCTAGAAAACCCTAAATGTGCAAAGATAATAACTGAAATCAAATCACTCGCACATGCGCACTCCTAGAGTATAATCTCACTTCGGTTGCCTTCGGTAAACGATCATTAAGTATAGGGTGTTTTAGTGGTCGCCCTCCTGTCTAAACAAAGATCAAAAGTCCTATTCGAAAATGTTGCCTCGGAAAGGTTTCCTCGGAAATGTTGCCTCGAATGTGATCTTAAGACATTAGGCTTATTACTAAGACGTCCTAACATTGCTTTAGTGATCGTACGTCCCTTTCGAATTGATCCTTACAATTCCAATGACGGTGCTACCTACAAGAACAGAAACATTGTTTTTTCAAGTAGGTAGATGCTAGTAGGTACTTGCTCAAAATAAACTTTTCCACACTTACACTCTTTTCAAACAAAGTTTTTAAAAACACTTCGTAACACTCTTGAGGACTGATACAAGGGTTAAAACGAAGTAAAACAAAAACTTTTTAAAACAAACACACACAAGCAACTTTTAAAATGATGAGCAAGTACCTAAGAGCCCGTGGAAAACCACAGATAGAAAGGGTGCTAATACCTTCCCTTTCTATAATCTACCCCCCGTACTCAAAATCTGGAAAAAGGAATTTTTCTGTGCTTTTGTCCTTTCCAGTTAGATAAAATAAAAGTCGGTGGCGACTCTTGCTTACCGCAAAATTTTGCGAACACAAACACAAAACGCAAACCAGCATTTTCCTAAAACAGTCGGTTCTGCCACCGTATCACACCTAGCTATTACAAGGCTTTTGTAGATACATAATTATTTTGACCGAAAATAAAAATGTGGAATTGAAACCCTAATTACTATTACAAACTCGGAGCAATTACAATAATAATAAAAAGGAAATTAAAATACGTGCGGCGAATTAAATGCGAGAATAATTTAGGAAACTTAAAAAATCTAATTGAAAACTATTTAGGTTAGTTTTTGAGAAAAAATTAAGTTATGTATAAATTAAACCCTAATTTCTAATTATTTTAGATTATATAAAAAAGAAATTAAATTGCCCTAATTTTAATTAAACTAATTAATTAAAGAAATAAAATATTTTATAAAAAAATAATTTTTAATGTTTTTTGTGATTTTTGATTTAATAAAAGAAATGATTTTTTGGGTTATTTTTGTAAAGGAAAGTAATTAACAAAATAATTAAAATAAAGGAAATAAAAAAAAAGAAAAGAAATTGGGCCTGTATGGAAGCTGAATGGGGGTGCAATGTTGAATTGTTAGGCCCAAATTCCTTGGCCCATCTGCCTTGCGCTGGATTCAGTGCATCCTCTTTCTGATGGTATACCATGGTCTTTCCTTGATTGAGCATTGGATCTGGATTAGTGATGATCCAATGGCTGGATGGCTGGAGTGTATGGTGGACATCTTGATGCATGGAACATAGAACCTGCAGTTAAATGTTGAGAAAATAACAAAATGCTGGGACCTGGGATCGAACCCAGGTCCTCTCCACTTTCCAACGCGCACTTCACCACTGGGGTACATGTTTTAGTTGTTATAACATTGAAACAAAAATAATATAATACATATGAGTCAGTATGATAAAGAAAACCCACGAAATTTGAATTGCCCAATCAGGCTTGGACACGTCATCGTCTTCCTTGCAGAACCGTCGTTTTAGGTGTGAGACCTTTACCTACGGACAAACTTCTGTAACTATAACCATGTAAATTTCCAAAATTCACATCAAGCATGATAAATCAATTGTGAGTACATAGATCAACTCGTCTTGATGCCACGAGCATCATGGTACCCTTTTCTTGGGCCAATTTAACTTGTGCAAGGAAACCCTAAAACAGCAAAGCAAACCCTAACAATGGCAATTATGAATACATGCATCAAAACTTCAATTAAACAATCCAGGCATGTGCAAATACTTCAATAATCACAAGTATATCATTAAAATATGCTAATGATGCAAGAATTACCATAATCGATTTTGAAAAAGAAAACAAACCGTATGAAGTCTAGGGGTCAATTCTGGGCGTGAGGATGCGTGAAACTGATCGTGCTAGCTTCAAAGAGGCTTCAGGAAACAATTGGGAGTGTTGGAACGGCTTGAATTGCCTTCTAGGTCCAAAAGCGATCCAGTACTTTTGTCCAATTTTTTGAGTTATGGTATGGCGTCTTATGGCTGCAAATCCTTCTTCTTGCGCATTGTGTATGTTCTGTATATATAGTGTGATGAATTAGGGCAACAAAAATGGTTTGAATCTTTGTAAATCATGGAAATTTGATTTCATTTCTTTTCTATATGATATCTTTCCAAAACAAGTATAATCATGCCAATTTGCTCCAATTATCCCTTGATCTGATTTGATATGATATGCCAGCGTACTTGGATTTGATTCCTACAAAAAATCAGATCAAAACCAATCTTTTTTTATATTTTTTTGAAATTTATTTGATTTAATTTAACTTTTAAATAATAAAAAAACAAAATAAATAAATAAATAAAGCAAAAAATATATGGAGGCTGATTTGGGTCGTAAACCATGTCACAAACAAGATACAATCATGAAAAGCTAGGCCCATTTGACAAAAAATGCACTTTTGAGCACATTTGACTTTTGGAAATTTTGCAAAAATGGTCAACTTTGAAAAGGCATATCTCCTCCAAACAACCCTTTTGGTTTCATCTCAATTGGGTCTTCCATGTTTATGTAAGAAGCTTTGACCCAAAAGGTGTTTTTGTTGACTTTTCAAAAGGACCTATAATGTAGAAATTCATATCTTTTTATGAGTCCATATTTTGAAGTTGTAGGATGAATATGAATTATAGGAAATTGCATCCTCTTAAAAATGAGCCTTGGATGGAAAATTACTAACAAAGTATGAGAAAGTTATGTCTGGTCAAAGTTTGGTTGACTTTTCCTGAGAAACCCTAATTTAGCAACTTTTCGGATGAATTAGGAGTATTCCTTGGGGAATCATGATCAACTCTTGATCAAATGATGGATATCTCTTCAAAATGTTGATGTTGACCAAAAATCTTAAAGTTTTACTGTATGTGGGCCACAATTGACTTTTGACCTAGTACAGTTGATTTTCAGGCATCTGAGCAATTGACTGAGCAAACTTCTTGTGCAAGGCATGAAACTTGACATGGATGATCTTGAGAACATATTGGGACAATTGAAAGCATTTGGGATCTTTGGAGTTCCCACACCCTGATGAAAATGGAAACCCTAGTTTGAGGTACATTGCCTTAGGAGAGAGTTTGTCTCGTCAACTCTTGGGCATCCTTGAGAAAGTTGAGGACCTCAATGGGCATGTGTTAAGTAAAATGAGAGGGAAAATTTTGGGGTACAATAGTATACAAAGTGTTTTTGAAAATATTTTTGGAAAGGAGTGTATGTGTGGAAAATGTTTTATTTGAGCAAGCATCTAAGAACTATCTAGCCACTCGAAAAGGTTTGTTCTTTTCCTCTTTTCCTTTAGACGGTGCTATCCTACTATTACTAAGTAGGTAGACCTATTGTTGGATGTTTTGAGGGACAATCAAGGGTAATCATACAGTCATTGAAGGCAACTGGTAAGGACGTTTTAGCAATTTCATTTAAGGGACTAAATCATTTTACTGAAAGGCAACACCGAAGAGTCATTGAGGGACTGTGATCTTTTGATTCGAGGGTCTTTGCTAAAGTGTACAATGTTCGAGGGCCGTGACTATTGTTTTCTGAAGGCAACAAGTGGAGGTACCTTAGAGGTACTCGTGTGTGAAGTGTTTTGTGTTTCAGTTATTGTTTATCTTTGATGTTAAGGTTTTCTAACGTTTTGTTTTTAGATCTTGCCATACACGTCTCAGTTACTACACAATTATATATATATATATATATATATATATATATATATATATATATATATATATATATATACACACACACATGTATAACTATAAGTGCGGAAAATAAAATGCGAGAAAGTAAAGGCCTACAACTATTACATCCCATAAGTAGTTACATAATAGAAAAGAATGCGAGGAAATGTAAACTACAACTGTTACAAAATTACCCGTGCGACCTATAAATTTGTTTTCTAGAATTTAAATAGCAAAGGAATAATTAAAAAAGAAATTAAAGGACAAAATAAAAAAACTAAAATTCTAAGCAAGAAAAAATGTTTTTGTTCTTTTTATGAGAAAAAAGAATTTTATGTTAATAATAATTTGAATTTGATTTATGAAAATAAATTAATTATAAAACCCTAATTCTAATTAGTTAATTAATTTAGAAAAAAGTGATTAAAGTAATTAATTAAATTTAATTAAATTAATAAAAACCTAAGTCTAATATTTTTGTGATTTTTTATATTAAAATAAGATTGATTAAAAAAGAAAGTAGTTAATTAAAACACAAAAAAGAAATGACAATGAGCCTGCTGAGAACAAGTAAGTGGGAGGGGGTGATGAAGGAGAACAATGGGCCCAAAACGGATGAGTCCAGAAGCTTTGTTCTGATCCAATGGGGAACGCGCATTGGGGTGCATCATGGTCATGATTATTATTTCTGCCTCCATGCTTACATGTAAAACGTTAGAAAATTGCAGAAAATGCATATAAATGAAACAAATATGTTTACATGGATTTAAAGTGTGAAAATCTTGAGAACACGAACCCTACCAACTTACCAACATGAATCGATGTGAGGGAGTTTTCTGGGGTTGATTTGTAAAGGATAATGATTGATTCTGACTCCTGGCCTTCAGGAGGACAATGAAAGGTTTGGATCGGTTTGAAAACCGGTTGAGATGCGATATATGATTTTCACAATTTCTTCGAATTTGGAGAATTTGTTTTGGAGAGCTTTGGTGCAAAATTTCATGGTATTGGCTTATTATTTTGTTTTATATTTATAGAGGGGTGGAATGGTGAGTAAACATGGCAAGAATCCACACATAATGGCCCCCTTTCAAAGCAATATCAAACATATTAAAATACTTCCAAAATTGTGAAAAACTTGCCTTTCTTGAGATGCAATTAACCTGGTCTTTTTCCTCATGCCTTGCACGAATTCTAAGGCCCAATATCAACCCAAATCACCAACCCATGTGTCCATACTTTTTATTTACTATTTTATGCAATTTATTTTGTTTTTATTTGAATAAAAACAAAATAAATATGAATATAATAGAGAAAAAAATGCAAAGCAAGGTGAGAGTGAATTTAGGGGTCCTTGAGTAAGTCATAAACATATTTGAATCCCACAAAATAGGTCTATGAACTTAAAAATTCATTTTTGCTCAAAGTTGAATTTTTTGCATTTTCACCAATTTGCCCAATTTGTACTAGTAATAACTTGCTCAATTTTTATCTTTTGGAGATGATCTTGGACTTTTTAGAAAGCTAAAGATGTCCCTTATAATCTCTATGTTGACTATTTTTGCATTTGGAGAAATTATCTTGACGTAACTTGCCTTGAAAAAAATGCATTTTTGTTGACTTTCAAAAAGACCTGTAATGTATTGGCTCATATCTTTCCAATGATGCATTTTTGAACTTGATGACAAAAGAAAAGTTGTATAGAATTTAATTTTATTCACAATGAGTTTTGGTTGGGGAAAAATGGATGAAGCATGTGAAAGTTATGCTTGATCAAAGTTCAATTGACTTTTCCTAGGAAACCCTAATTTTACACTTTTGGATTCTTGATGATTTGAGAGCATTCCTTGAGGAATAATGATTAACCCTTGATCAAATGATGGATATCACTTCAAAATGTTTATTTTGACCAAAAATCTTGAAGTTTGACTGTATGTTGACCATAGTTGACTTTTTGACCAATATAGTTGATTTTCAAACATTTGAGCCATTGACTGAGCAAACTTGTGATGCAAGGCATGAAACTTGGCATGAGAATTTTTTATGACATATTAGGAACCATGGAAAATACTTGAGACCTTTGAAACCCAAACTTATTTGTGAAAAGTGAAACCCTAGTTGGAAGTCAATTGTTTAGGAGGAGAATTTGTCTCGTCAATTCTTGGTCAACCTTGAGCACTTGGGGACCTATATGAATATGTCTTGAATAAAATGAGAGGTCAAATTTTAGGTTACAACAATGTAGAAGTCTAATTTTGTGTGGAAGATTTTCTAAAGCGTAAAATACTCGATATGCGATATATAGTGAATGTACCGTTTCTCTGGTTTTCAAATGCTTAAAAATTCGTAACTTCTGACTGGAATATCATATTTGAGTTCCTATTAGAGAATTTGAATCATCTTATTATTTCCTCCAACTTCCATGTTCGGTTTGTAAGCCAATTCATTCAGGAAGATCTCCAAATGCGCGAGTATTTTGAAGTTATACAGTGAAAAAACAGTGAAAATACTGTGTTGAACCGTTATTTTTCGGACGTTCAATAATTCAAAACTTTCACCCGATTCAAGGTTTTTGAGTGGTTCTTGGGGAGAAAAATCCATCTTGATTTTATCTTTGATCTGTATGTTCGAGTCAGGAGCTAATTCTTTGCAAAAGATTTCCAAAAGTTCCAATTACCCGAGAAAATTGCATGCTGAAACTATTTTTAATGCACTATTTTTTAATATTGTAAAAATCGTATCTCTCTCAATTTTTATTGTATCGCATTGATTCTTGAAGCATTGGTTCACAAATTTTGTCTATTACAACTTTTCTTCAGACCTCAATTTCAAACGGTATTCCGAAGGCTTCCGTTTATGGTCTGTTTCGCAAGTGGAACAGTAAAATAAGCTGAAACTGAAAAGAAGTTTGTCAGAGACATGAATTCTTGTTGCTCCGATGGCCACAACTTCTTCATTTTTTTAGTATCACATCCATTCTTTCGGCATCGCGTTACAAATTTCGTCATCTTCATATTCACTTTAGGGCTCGAGTCGAGATTTCGCACCGATGATGACCTTGTATTTTCTTCTCGCATTATACATTAAATTAGCTGACACTATCAAAATAAGGCCCAATCCCAAATCTAAGGACCAATTTAATGGAATATATATTTCAAAAATCAGGTTTCAAACATAACTTCCACTCATTCTCACAAACCTCTCAAATTTATTATCCCTCTTCTCTCAAAGATCAAAACAAACTCTCTCCAAACTCTCTCAAGATCTTCATCAAGTTCATCAAGAATCTCAAGAACATCAAACCAAAATTCAACAAAAATCTCAAATCTCCTCCATTCTCTCTCGCGGATCCTCTCTCCTATAACGCCTCATTTAAATACTTAGTCATTGTTTGTTGAATTTGAATTTGCTATGGAATTTTATGGTGAAACTTAGTTTTGAGGGAAACACTATTTTATTAATATTATAGTTATTATTAAGATTATTAATATTGTTATTAATATTATTATTAATAATATTATTAATATTATTATTAGTTAAGTGTTTGTAATAATAAAATACAATAGAATAGGGTTAGACCAATTGGGAGAAAAACTATTGTCACGTAGAAACAAAGAAGAGAAGAGAGAACTAAGGCAAAGGAAAATTCTCCATTGTTGAAGCATCAAAGCTGCGAATTAAGGTAAGGGGGGTGGGGTGAATGGGTTCTCTAAATTGGTGATGTTAACATGAGAGGGTAATGAGGGTTCCTTTCCCTATTTAGGTTTTTCATGAATGAATTGATGAATGTCTTCTTGGTCTGAGTTTTGTTATTTTATATGATTGTTATGTGAAATTCGTGAACCCCATGATGTTATTAATGTGTTGATATTGTGATTCTGTTGTTGTTGTGTTGTTCATAAAAATCCCAAATCTAAAAAATTGTAGATCTAGGGATGTGACGAAAATTGGAGAAGTTGATGTAGAAATTGGTGTAGAATGGTAGAATAATGAAGTAGAATGAAATCCCTAAGTTAATATGTGAAAGAATGATGTTTTAGACGAAAATTTGGAGGGTGAAAGTGCTCAAACTGAGTGGAAATCATTCTGATCTGAAAACAGAGTTTTTTTGGTCACATACTGCTGTTACGCGTAAGGTAGACAATGTTACGCATAGTGCAGGCATCATTACACGCAAGGCATGAGCATTACGCGTAAAGTAGGGCATGACAAAAGGCATTACTCGTAATGCATGCAACATTACGCTTATGGCAAGGCAGGCAACAAGGCAATACACGTAACGCAGGCAACAATACGCATATGGCAGGGCATGACAAAAGTCATTACTCATAATCCAGGCATCATTACTCGTATGGCAGGGCAGACATCAAGGCAATACGCGTAACGCAGGCAGCAGTACGCGTATGGGCAGGCGAAGGTGCAAAAACTCCCGTTTTCATGATTTCTTCCCGTTTTCGCATGTGGAGTGTACTCTCTCGATCCATAATGACTAGTAAGGCTTAGGTGGACATAAAAAGGCTAGTAATAATAATAAATTAAGTTTAAAACATGTAATTTTATGTGGAAATTATGTTGTATGATGATGATGGTCAGTATTGACGAATGTTGAAGGATTATTCCTTGTGGTTGCATGATTATGTTGTTGCATATGATGTCGCACGTTGCATAGTGATGAGGGCTTATGCCCTATTGTTGGCCTATAATGGTGTTGTGATGAGGGCTTATGCCCTGTTATTTCCCAAATTGGCATATGTGATGAAGGCTTATGCCCTGATGGTACCACATGCATTGAGTTGATGGCGGTCTCATTACATTAAATTGTTTTGAGTTGATGTTGTATTACGTGAATGATGTGTTATGTTGTGAAGTGTTCTGTGATGTGTGAATTGTGTGATTACTACTCCTTAGCATGTGATATTTTCCAAATATTTATTGAATAAAATTATCACCCCTTTTGTGTTGTTGTGTCTATTCTCCCCTGGGAGTACAAATAATCAGGTACCTGAGTAATGCTTGAAGTGACTGTTACCTGATCGAGTCCTAGGAATCGCTCTGGTACGCAACACGAAAATTGGGAATATTTTTATGTTTTGCTTTATTTCATTTGTTATGTATCTTACATTTGACTTATGTTGGACCACACATTTATGGAGTTTTATTTGTTGTTGAAGCTGTAATGACATGGAATTGAACTGATTTTATTATTCTGCTGCCGAATTGATTATATTTGAATAAAATAAGTAATAAAGTGACTTTAAACTTTATGAATATTTGAAGTATGTGACATCCTGCTTATGTACTCTGACATATTGTGATACGGTGGGAGAACTGACTTAGGTGTTTTGCGTTTTATCGCAAATGTTGCGGTTAGCAAGAGTCACCACCGACTTTTCTTTTATCCAAAAGGAAAGGCGAAAAAGCACAGGAAAGACCTTTGAGATTATTTCTTGAGTTCGGAGGGTAGATTATGAAAGGGGAAGGTATTAGCACCCTTTTCATCCATGGTTTTCCATGGGCTCTTAGTTACTTGCTAGATCACTTGCTTTTGCTTGAAAATGTGCTTTGTGTGGTTTTTGAAAGTATTTTGTAAAGATGCCATTGTTTAGGAAAACTTTGTAATGATTCTCGTTCGTAAGAATGTATAAAAAGTGTTTGATCTTTTGAAAATATTTTCAAGTTTGAAAGATGTTTTTGAAAGTGTTGGTGTTTGTTTTGAAAATAGCAAGGATGTTTTTGTTTTGAAATTGAGCAAGTAACTAGGAACGTTCTACCTACTCAAAAGTCTTTCATGTTCACTTCCTTTTTCCTTTGACATTGTTATCTTACCATTGATTTGGTAAGTAACCCTATCTTTGGATATAAAAGGGACGGGCGTGGGTCATCGTATAACTATGATTAGCAATGTTGTAAGATATCTTAGCATTTCCTTTAGGGACTAAGATCATTTTGAAAGGCAACATTGATAGCGTCATCGAGGGACTATGATCTTGTATTTTTGATTGCTTTTGCTAAGATATCCCACATGCATAACATGGCCATTTTTGTAAGGAAACAAGTGGAGTTAACCCTAGGGGTGAAAGTGTGCAAGTGTGTTTGATTTACATGCATTACTTATCTTGAATTAGGGTTCTCTAAACATTGATTTTATCTTTCCATACAAACCCTAATTTACTAGCATTGATATGAAAGCGATAAATTGCGGAAAGTAAAATTACTACGCTATTACATCATTATGGGGATGGGGTATACAAATGTACAAATGAGGATTGCAAGAAAATTAAACCCTAATTACTATTACAAGGCTTTGACAATTACATAATTTATAATGCAAAAATAATAAAATATGCAAGAAGATGTAAAGTGAGAGAAATTGCTTTTTAGGGTTTTTTATAGAAAACGGTTTTGTAATTAATTTCATTGAAGAAAAGACTAAGTCTAAGTTAATTGTTTAGAAAAGTGTTTTTTGAGGTTTCATTTGAACAAAAAGGTTTTATAAAGTTAGGTCATTTCCAAGCAATGCAATATGTCCAAAATAACTTAAAAAGACTCCAAAATCAAGAAAATTGGTGCCTGAGCTGACACGGGCCGTGTCAGTGGACACGGGCACCCGTGTCAGGACCTGTCCATGACTTTTATGCATTTTTTGGTTCCAGCCAAACTGACATAGTCGTGTCACATGACACGGGCGCCCGTGTCAGCCCTTGTCCATCTTTTTTCTGCTCGCGTATGCACCAGTAACATTGACACGGGCCGTATCGTTTGACACTGGCACCCGTGTCAGCCTCTGTCCCTACATATTATAATGTTTTTCAACCCAACTAAGCTGACACGGGCCGTTTCGTGTGACACGGGCACCCGTGTCAGCCTCTGGTCTGGCTTTTTGTTAGTTTTTTCTCTTTGATATGTCTTGTTATATCTTTTGAGCGCAAAAGCAAATGATGTATGCATAATTATATCACAGTTTGAGAAATTTTACCTCTAGAAGCAGAAGCTTTAGAACATGTAAAGATGTTTTTTGGTGCAAAGTAGTGATTGATCGAGCTCCTTTGAACCTTCTTGAAGTAGCTCCAACCTTCTTATTGTGCTGAAAATGGTTGAACTGCTCCAACCGAGTCAAGTTGCAATGTCTATTTTTTGAGTTTAGAAGATGGTGGTAATGATGTTACAGAAGTTATTCTTATGTTTGAACAACTTCTATATGGTGTATATGAAGTGTTTGGATGGTTTGTTTGGAGAAAACTTGCAAGGTATGAGATTCAAAGATTTGGACTTCAAAGCTCAAAAATGGAGGTTTTGTGTACATATCTGGTTTTTGACAGCAAAAATGATTTTGAGTGTTAGTTTCCCCTCCTATTTTTCTGGCATATTTCTCTTGTGATTGGCCTCTCTATTTATAGAGAAGGTTTGAGACTTGAACAAACTCAGATTTTGGATCACATGTTATGGCTAGGTTAGATTGTACATGAAGCAAGCTTGAAGATCATAGTTCCAATGCTTTGTACTTTGTTGCATAGAGTTGTTGGACACTTTAAGCATGCCTTTATGATTTTGTATGTTGATTATGTGTAAAAGGGATAAGTTAGAGGCTCAAGGAGAGCGGACTTTGTGATTAAAGCTACTTTGCAAGAATAGCAATGTCAACTTTGTGCCAAAAATGGAAAGATCACTTGGACAATGCTTAAACCAAATGGACCATATCTCAAAAGTTTATGTAAGCATTAAATTATGGTAAGATTTGCAAGTCACAAGGCCTGCAAAGTAAGATTATGCAGCACATCATGCCAATTGGATTATGTGTTCTTCAACAAAAATGGCTTGCAATTCAAGAATGAATGCCCAATTTAGGCCCTTGAATCTCCTAGCTCAAATATGATAAATTCATGCTCTTGTATGTTTTAGAAAGCTTGAAACACCCTCTAAAACTTTCATGTTGACCACTTTTGTTAAATCAAACTGGAACTTGGTGAAAATTGGCCAAGAAGTTGGGATAAAACCCTGACCAAAACTGCTGAAAATTTCTCTAAGTGTTTATTCAAAAATGCCATGATTTCATGAATTCATAACTTGATATCCAAGCATTTCTAATAAAAGTTCTGCCCTATAATGTTTTAGATCTCATTGAGATCTACAACTTTCATGTTGGAAGTTTCCCTTGAATCATCTTGCATCATGTTGGAAATTTGGCATAAAGTTGTGGAAAAAACATGAAATTTTCCAACACTTAGAAAAATTTCTAAGTTTGAAATTTTGACTTTTCAAAGATGAAATTTGACTTTTTTTGATTTCTTGATGAACAAGTTTCATATTCTTGAATTTTTTGATGAAATTTGATCTTTGGAAATTAATGTTGACCAAAAAGTCAAAGTTTGACTTTCCAGTATGCAATTGACCATTTTGCCCTTGGGCCAATTCCAAGCCTAAATTGATGTATCAGTGCTGCAAACTTGACGTCATAGAAGATCTTGTGAGAGAATCTTTGAGAAATGAGAGGGAAAATTTTGGGATACAATAGCTGCCCCTGTTCAATCTTCTTAAACCCGAAGAGTTAGATTGGCGAGTCCGCCATTCGTGACTTGAAGGTGAAAGATGATTGAACACTAGAGTGCCCGGAAATTTGCACTCGAAGATGGATGGTGAATGGGCTTATATATGACATTTGGAGGAAAGTTAGTAAACACTAGAATAAGTATCAGCACAAATCTTCTTGTCGATTTATATTAAACTTGATGTTTTACCTGTGAGAAAAAGAGTTAGTAAAATGCAGATGCATGCATGATGTTCACCAGATGTGGTATTATGTTAAATGCATATGGTATGTACATGCTATGATGTATGAATGTGAGATGTATGTTTTTGTCCGGGAAAATAAATCCCTGACTGCTGCTTAGCAAATTCTGGGGGGTTGAATCCCTGATTGCTGTTGGGGATGAAGAATATGCATATCTTCAAACTTTGTTGAAAGGATTCTTTCGCTGGGGAATATCTCTTGAATGTCAGTTGTTATCTGGTCGATCCAGGCTTCACAATTTGCTGAGGATGAAGTAGTCAACTGCTATCTGGTCCGATCCAGGATTCACGGTAACTTACTGAGGGAAGAGACGAATTAACTGTTATCTGGTCGGATTCTAGGCTTTGTAGAAAATTTCTTGAAATTGAATAGTTATCTGGTCGGATCCAGACTTCACAACAACTTGCTGGGGATACGGAAGTTAACTGTTATCTGGTCGGATCCAGGCTTCGCAGTAACGTGAAATGTTAACTACTATCTGGTCAGGTCCATGTTTCATGGTTTTTGGAAAGCTGTACTATTATCTGGTCGAGTCCAGGCTTCATAGTGTCTCTCTGGGGATCATAGTTAATTGTTATCTGGTCAGGCTCCAGGTTTCACCATAAACTGTTTGAAAAACTGTCATCTGGTCGGGTCCAGGCTTTGCAGATTTCTGAGGTTGATGAGGTCAATTGCTATCTGGTCGGGTCCAGGTTTCACAATAAACTGTTTGGGGATTTAGTTGTTAACTGGTCAGTTTCCAGGTTTCACAATGAATCTCCGAGGGTAATTTCTATCTGGCCAGATCCAGGCTTCACAACAACGTGTTGGGGTAGAGGTAAACTCTACTGGGGAAAAGAAATTAAACCTTGGTCGGATTGAGTTCAGGTTCTTCTATATATTTGAAGAGTTAGACTATTATCTGGTCGGGTCCAGGTTTTATAGCATATTGAAATTGAGATCAATTGTTATCTGGTCGGATCCAAGTTTCAGGTATTCAAATTTGTTATCTGGTCGGGTCCAGGTTTCAGTAATTACTTGAAAATTGTGCTAATATCTGGTCGGTTCTAGGATTCATAGTATCTTTTTTTTTTGTAAGTAGTAAAGGCTTTGCTGACGGCTTTACTGGGGATCAGGGGTTGTGGCCCTATGATTTGCAATAATTTGAAAGAAAATTCAAACCGAAGAGTGTAGACTCAGTCGGGTAGGACAGACTCAACTTGGGGAGGATACACTCAACTGGGGAAGATAAACTCCATTTGGGGATAATAGCCTTGGCTGGGGAAGATATGCTCAACTGGGGATGATAGGCTCAGTTGGGGAACTTCGTGGTGTCTTGATTGTTGTATGTTGGGGAAATTTGAACTCGGCTGGGGAGTTATGTGGTTCCTTGATGATTGTTAGGGAAATAAAACATGTTGGGGAAAGATTTATTGCAGCCGTCCTTGTAGGGATAATGATGATGAGATAACTCTGTGGGGATATTTCATATACATTAAAGAGATGCTTACTGCTGCTTAGCAGGAAACATGTGCCAAATAGTTTTAATTATGTTCATATGCATATGTTCATTCAATTTTAGTCATTGGACAAATTTGCATTCAAAACAAAGACAGAAATTTTGCACTTCAAAGTGTATTTGTATTGATATTTTGCCCATAAATAGGCGTTTTTTTATAGAGAGACGGAGATCCTAGTAAGAGGAAATCGTCGAAAGGGAAATAAAATTGAAAATGAAAACAAATAGCCATGTGAAATGATCTCATTGCCTTCCAACTCTACTATTGCCCCAATGTCTTCGAATGTTCCTTGCCGTATGATAGAAGTTGATTGGATTGATCTTAGACCGTTTGAACTTGGACCTTGGTGATAAAATTGACTGCGTTGATTCCACGGGACATAGTCATACGCTTTTAATCCTTAACTTTTGCCTGGACCGTCCTTTCGGGTTTTCAGCCCACCAGGATACCCTTTTTTTCCCAAGTCTCCCTTTCGGGTTTTCAACTTGTCGGGTGTACAATCTTTTGCATATATCCCTAATTTTTGCCCAAACCTTTTGGTTTTTCGAAATGCCCTTATTTTTCTTAGGTGTGTCAACCTAACGGGTCTCTTATGCGTAGTATTTTTTAACTATGTCCACGTTTATGGGATGTGGGAAATCCTCGCCATCCATGGTAGTCAGCATCATGGCACCGCCAGAGAAAACTCTCTTGACAACAAATGGCCCTTCATAGGTGGGAGTCCATTTGCCTCTGGGGTCTCCTTGTGGTAAAATGATGCATTTTATCACCAAGTCACCAACTTGATATACTCGAGGATTGACCTTTTTGTTGAAAGCCTTGATCATCCGTTTTTGATACGTCTGACCATGGAAAACAATAACTAATCGTTTTTCATCAATCAAGTTCATCTGATCCAATCTCGTTTGAATCCACTCATCTTCGCCTAGGCCTGCCTCAATGATAATCCTCAGCGAGGGAATTTGAACTTCCACTGGAAAAACAGCTTCCATGCCATAGACTAGAGAAAAGGGAGTTGCCCCAGTTGATGTTCTAGTTAAAGTATGGTAGCCATGTAGAGCAAACGTAAACATCTCATGCCAATCCTTATAGGTTACTACCATTTTCTGCACAATCTTCTTGATATTTTTGTTGGCTGCTTCGACTGTGTCGTTCATTTTCGGTCTATACGGAGAAGAATTGTGATGCTTGATCTTAAACTAAGTGCAAAGCTCTGTGATCATAGCATTGTTGAGGTTAGTCCCGTTATCGGTGATAATCCTTTCGGGGATACCAAAACATCATATGAGATTGTGTCTGATGAATCTGGCTACCACATTCCTGGTGACTGAGGCAAACGAGGCGGCTTCGACCCATTTGGTAAAATAGTCGATAGCAACAAGAATAAAGCGATGTCTGTTGGAAGCTGTGGGCTTGATCTCTCCAATCATATCAATGCCCACATTGCAAATGGCCACTGAGCGGTCATGACATTCAAAGGGATAGAAGGCACGTGGACCTTGTTCGCGTAGATTTGGCATTTGTGATAGGTTCTTGAATGTTGATGGCAATCAGTCTCCATTGTTAACCAATAGTAACCTGCTCTTAAGATTTTCTTAGCCATCGTATGTCCACTTGAGTGAGTACCTAAGAGACCATCGTGCATGTCTTCCATAATCTCCTTTGACTCCTTCTTGTCCACACATCGGGGTAAAGTTGAATCAGGGTTGCGCTTGTACAATATCCTGTTACTTAGGAAGAATTTGGTTGCAAATCTTCGCAAGAACTTTCTGTCATGGATAGATGCCCCCTATGGATACTCTTGTGCTTCAAGGTATCTCATCACATCATGGTACCATGGTTTTTCTGCATTGGTGTCAAGCTCATAGCAATGTGCAGGTTCATCGAATCTTTCAATTGTTATCATAGGGGCTTCGTTGTCCCATCTGACCTTGAACATTGAAGACATGGTTGCCAAAGCGTCAGCCAACTGGTTTTCTTCCCTGGGGAAGTGCTCGAATGTAATCTCTTCGAAGTAAGGAATCAGGGATAGCACAAGTTCCTTGTAAGAGATAAGATTAGGGTGTTTAGTTTCCCAATATCCTTTTACTTGGCTGATCACTAGGGCGGAATCCCCAAACACATTCAAATGCTTGATCCTTAAGTCAATAGCAGCTTTCAGACCTAAGATGCATGCTTCATACTCGACCATATTGTTTGTGCAATCGAAGCATAGTCTGGAAGTGAAAGGAGTGTGGCAACCTTCATGAGAGATGATCACAACACCAATTATGTTACCTAAGGCGTTGGAAGCCCCATCGAATACCATAGTCCATCGGGATCCTGGTTCAGGTTCGTCATACGGTCCAAATTTAGCGCAGTCGGTTACCAGCACGATGTTCTCATCAGGGAAGTCGAAGTTCATTGACTGATAATCATCCACAACTTGATGGGCCAAATGATCTGCTAGTATACTCCCTTTGATGGATTTTTGAGTTGCGTATTGAATGTCGTACTCAGTCAAGATCATTTTCCATCTGGCTATCCGTCCGGAAAGGGCAGGTTTCTCGAAGATGTACTTGATTGGGTCCATCTTAGAAATCAACAGAGTGGTATGAGTCAACATATACTATCTTAGCCGGCGATCAGCCTATGCCAGAGCGCAACAAGTTTTCTCGAGCAGTGAATATCTGGTTTTACAGTCAGTAAACTTTTTGCTCAGGTAATAAATAGCATGCTCTTTTCGGCCAGACTCGTCATGTTGGCCCAAAACTCACCCCACAGAATTCTCTAGTACTGTCAAGTACATGATCAAGGGTCTTCCTTCAACTGGAGGCATGATAATAGGAGGTTCTTGTAGGTATTCTTTTATTTTGTCAAAGGCAATCTGACATTCATTGTTCCATCTGACTACCTGATCTTTCTTCAAGAGTTTGAAGAGTGGCTCACATGTAGCAGTTAAGTGTGATATGAAACGGGCGATGTAATTGAGATGACCCAAGAATCCTCTAACTTCCTTTTCAGAATGAGGGACTGGCTTTTCTTGGATGGCCTTTACCTTGGCATGATCAACTTCAATGCCTTTATTGCTGACAACAAAACCTAGAAGATTTCCAGATCATACTTCAAACGTGCACTTGTTAGGGTTTAACCTCAGCTTATACTTTTTCATCCTTTCGAATAGTTTGTGCAGGTGATCGAGATGTTCTTCCTCGGTTTGTGATCTGGAAATAATATCATCCACATATGCCTCTATATCATGATGAATCATATCATGAAACAAAGCTACCATAGCTCTTTGATATGTTGCCCCTGCATTTTTTAGTCCGAATGGCATGACCTTGTAGCAGAAGGTACCCCATTGCGTAACGAAAGTAGTCTTCTCCATGTCTTCAGGAGCCATCCTTATTTGATTATAGCCTGAGAAGCCATCCATGAATGAGAAGACTTTATGCTGAGCAGTATTATCAACTAAGATGTCAATGTATGGTAGAGGGAAGTCATCCTTGGGGCTTGCCCTATTCAGATACCTATAGCCTACGCACATGCGAACTTTCCCGTATTTCTTTGGCACTGGCACCACATTGGCAACCCATTGAGGATAGGATGTCACCTCTAGGAACCCTGCATCAAATTGTTTCATCACTTCCGCTTTGATCTTTTCAGACATATCAGGCCTCATGCGACGAACCTTTTGTTTAACAGGGGGGGAAGTCTTCTCTTATCGGCAGACGATGAACTACGATGTCGGTATCCAACCCAGGAATATCTTCATAAGACCAAGCAAATACTTCCACATAATCACGCAACATCTGAACCAACCTGCTCTTGACACTTCTTTCCAAATTAGCGCCGATTTTGATTTCCTTCTTATCTGACTCAGTACCCAGGTTAATAACTTCAACTGACTCTTTGTGCGGTTGAATAGCTTTTTCCTCTTGTAACAGAAGTCTGGCTAGTTCTCTTGGTATGTCACAATCTTCCTCGCCTTTGTCTTTGGATTGGTTGATAGTACATTTAAAGTCATAGTCGGCAATAGTAGAGTCATTGACAATAGAATCCAGAGTGGATGTAGACCTGCAAGAGTGTGTGTGTGCATGTAAGATACATGGCTATTTTTGAAAATGTATTTGAAAGAAAGGAAAGACAATGAACACAAATATTTAAATGCAAAAGATTCCAATGTACTGAATGATCATATGATTATATGAACATAAATAAAACCCTTGACAAATGGACCAAAGTGCCCCGGGCTAGGCACATGGCTTAAAAGTCATTGTTTTAATATTATAGACAACAAGTTCTTGAATTGAAAGAAAAGAAATAACAAGTAGATTACTCCTCAATGAAGGAGACTGGTACAAAGTCCTTTGCATGCCAATTCTTCAGCTCCGTGGTGGTTGGATACACCCACTCCTCAAATGTAGTATCTTCTTCAGAATCACCCACGGCGTTGAGTCCATGGCTTCCAATGCGGAGAGGTGGCTTTCCAGCACGAGCACGCCCCACTTCCTTCTGAGCTTGGACGGTGAAGCCCAAACCAAATTTTGAGAACACCATTGCTCGATACATGTCATGCATCATGACATTACATACGACTAACCCTTTACTTTTCAGGAAATGATACAATCAAATTCTCACAAAGTTCAAGCTATGAAGCCCGAGTACGACCGAATAATATCTTGATTCCTCCATCATATTATGAAGCCCGAAGAATGACCGGATAACAGTATCAGAATACCGCGAAGCCTGGATTACGACCAGATAGTGGTATCTTTTAAACAAGCTATGAAGCCCGGATTCGACCGGATAGTAGTTTAATCCCCAACAAGTTACTGTGAAGCCTGGATTACGACCAGATAACAGTACGAGACGCCATGAAGCCTGGATTCGACCAGATAGTGGTATATCATAAACACAAGCTGTGAAGCCCGAAGTCGACCAGATAGAAGCTTAACAAGTTATTGTGAAGCCTGGATTACGACCAGATAACAATACAAGACCATGAAGCCTGGATTACGACCAGATAATGGTAGAAGACGTTGTGAAGCCTGGATTACGACCAGATAGCAACCAAGAATACTACGAAGCCTGAATTATGCCCAGATAGTGGTATATCTTTAATGCAAGTTATGAATCCCGAATTCGACCGGATAATATCTTGATTCCCCCAAACACCATGAAGCCTGGATTCGACCAGATAATGGTATAAGACATCGTGAAGCCTGGATTACGACCAGATAGCGGTAAAAGACACTGAAGCCTGGATTACGACCAGATAACAGTAAGGGACACTGTAAAGCTTGGATTTCGACCAAATAACAGTTTACTCGGCCAATTACTATGAAGCCCTGAGTCGACCGGATATTAGTAGGCCTTAAAATCAAATGGAAGCTCAGATGTGACTGGATAACCACTTGATTTCTTCTGAAGCCTAGATTTTGACCAGATAAGAAGTGAGGTATTGTGAAGCCTGGATTCGATCAGATAGCAGTACAAGACACCATGTAGCCTGGATTTGATTAGATAATGGTATGAAATATCATGAAGCCTGGATTACGACCAGATAGCAGTACAAGACATTGTGAAGCTTGGATTTCGACCAAATAGCAATTTTACCTGGACAATTACTAAGAAGCCCAGAGTCGACCGAATATTAGTATGCCCTAAACTCAAGTTAAAGCCCGGATGCGACCGGATAACAACTTAATTCCTTTTGAAGCCTGGATTACGACCAGATAAGAATTGAGAAATTGCAAAGCCTGGATTACAACCGGATAGCAAGTTTAATCTCATCTCCCCAATAAGTCACTGTAAAGCCTGGATTACGACCAGATAGCAATCGATATTATTACTATGAAGCCTGGGTCACGACCAGATAGTAGTTCATCTTCACCTCTTCGACCAAGAGATGATTCCCCAGTAGAATAACGGGCGACTGAAGCTCCTAAAATTCAACTCTTCTCAAGACAGAGAACAGAATTCCCCAGCGAAATCTTCTTCAACAACAGGTATACAAGCTCTCGCTAAGGAATCTCTTATGCGATCGACACTTCTTATGATGGCATCTTTAAGCCCATCCCCCGTCATGAATCTCCAAATGGCATCTTTAAGCCCATTCCCGACATCACAAGACAAGTATCACTTCATGCGAGTGCAAATTTCTGGGTACTCTAGTGTTCAATCATCTTCCACCTTCGGATCACGAAAGGCAAGCAAGCCAATCTACATCCTCAGGTTTAAGAAGATTGAACAGGGGTAGCTGTTGTACCCCAAAACTTTCCCTCACATATTTCTCAATACATTTCAAGTGAGATCCTCAAATTGCTCAAGGAAGTCCAAGGGTTGACCAGACAAGCTCTCTCCTAAGGAAGTCTACCTCAAATTAGGGTTTCACGTGACATCAAGATACTTGAGTCCAAGGGATCCCAAATGCTCACAATTTTCCTAATATGTTATCAATATCATCCATGTCAAGTTTCAAGCCTTGCAAAGGAAGTTTGCTCAGTCAATTGCTCAAAGGCCTGAAAATCGACCGTGCTAGGGCAAAAGTCAATTGTGGCCCATATCCAGTCAAAATTCAATATTTTTGGTCAACATTATCATTTTGAAGTATTATTAATCATTTTATTAAGGGTTGATCATGATTCCTCAAGGATTGCTCACAATTCATCAAAACCCAAAAGTTGCTAAATTAGGGTTTTGTAGGAAAAGTCAACTCAACTTTGACCGAGCACAACTTTCTCATACTTTATGAGAAATGACCCATCCAAAGCACATTTTTAAGAGGGTGCAATGATATACAATCCATATTCAGCTCCCAAGTTCAAAATATGAATTCACAAGAAGTTATGAATTTGGATATTATAGGTCATTTTGAAAAGACAACAAAAACACCTTTTTTGTCAAAGCTTCATACATGAACATGGAAGACTCAATTGAGATGAGACGAAAAGGGTTGCTTAGAGGACATCTAAAGCTTTATAAAAAGTCCAAAAACACCTTCAAAGATTCAAAATTGAAGAAGTTATGCATTGGTGAAGTTGACCCTTTTTGCAAAATTGCCAAAAGTCAAATGTGCCTCAAATTGCAATTTTTGTCAAATGGGCCTAACTTTTTGCACTTGTTTTGAGTTGGTAGCATGGTCCACGAGCCCTAGATCTTTCCACTTGTCTTTATCTTATTTTTGATATTTATTTTGATTTTTTATTTCAAATAAATCAATTTAAATCAAAATAAATCATGAAAATATCCAAACCATTCAAACCTTAAGATTTTGTGCACATTTCAGGTCCCATATACAGCTAGCAAGTGAATCAAATCGTGCAAAGCCTATGTGTGCATGAAAAGATTGGTTTTGGCCTATTTTTAGAAAGATTTTCATGGAAATAAAATCAAGATCAAAATCCATAATTGACAAAGATTGAATGGACTTTTGTAAACCTAATTTGATCAGTGATATATAGTGAACAATTGCAGACAAAAAAGACAAAGTTTTTAGGCGTGGAGAGGCAGAACCAAACTTGAAAGAATTCAAAGAAAGTGCTGATCTGATTTTGTACTTCTAGGCGTTTTCAAGATTCCTAAGCCATCCCATTCGCATCCTGGACATACAAGGAAGCTGTACCAATCAAGAACAAGCATCCTCGTGCCCAAAATTCATCTCCACGACCCTCACAGTTTGGTTCTTTTTTTAAAATCGTATTCCCTTATTCTTGCATCTTTATCATGTTTCAATAGCATATTCTGAATCCCTAACATGTTTGCAAGCTCATGGTGGCAATTAATTGCATTTTTATTGGCTATATCAGAATCCACCATTGCTAGGGTTCTTTGTCTCGATTTAGGATCTTTTTATACAAGTGAAATTGGTCCACAAGAAGGGCACCATGATGCTCAGCAGGCCAAGGCGATTTGATCCACATCATTAGAGTTCATTTATCGTGCCTATATATGATTTTTCAATATGCAGGGGTTATAGCGACGGACGTTTGTCCGTAGGTAAAAGTATCTGACTTTTACCAATGGAGAGAGGACATAGACGATGGCGTGGCATCACCCTACTCGCCCATTTGAATTTGCGCGTGAAATTATGTTTGTTTTGAGTGTTTTTTGTAGGTGTTTAGGTATTGGCTTACATTTTTGGTAAATCCCAAGTGTATGTGTGAATGTCATGACTGATGTCATAACATTCTAGTTCAGGTTGTACTAACTCATTAGGTACCTTTGCAGAAAAATATTGTAATTCAAGTACTGATGCTTATAAGTGTGTATCTGAGCATTTTTGCAAAATGATCACATGTTGCTAAATCAGTAGACAGGTTTTCTCAGATGTCATAACAGATGTTATGACATCCTGTTCTGAACTAACAGGATTGCAGGATTGGATAAGTCTGAGTTTTTTCAGGAAATAACTCAGTCCTTCCTGAACAGAATCCTGCGTTTTCTAAGGGATAACCTAGCTCAACCCTAACCTGGTTAATAAAGTCCTGTGACCTGGTCTTTAGGTCAAACGGAATTAACCCTAGGTTTTTGGAAACCCTAACTGAAGTTGCAGCTGCTATATATTCAACAGAGCTGCTGTTTTTCATGGAATCCCTGCTGATTGATTAGAAGATCAATTTGTAATCTGTATAGATTTGTTTATTGTACTCCAAGCAATTATCATTGTGATAAGTGCCGTGGAATAGGTTTCTATTTGTAAGGGTTGTGTAGCACTCAAAGCTTTGAAGCAAGAGTGTTTGAATGTTCCTTGACTAAAGCTGTGAAGCAGAGTCAAGTTAGTTGTGTACATCACTCAAAGCTGTGAAGCACGAGTGATTGTGTTGCTTGATTAAAAAGCTGTGAAGCTTAATCAAGTGTTTGTTTTTGAAGAGTGTCTTCATCAATTATTGAGTCAAATTAGTTTATGTATCACTGCTGTGATTGAGGGGGAGTGAGTTGGTACTCAGGTTTAAGTTGTACTTAGATTGGAATTGCATTGGGTAGGTCTTAAGTGAAGGAGATAAACTGGTTGGTTTATTCCTGAATTAACATCTCTTATAGTGGATTCTCTCCCTGGCTTGGTAGCCCCCAGAGTAGGTGTTGTTGCACACTGAACTGGGTAAACAATTGACTGTGTTCTTTATTGCTTTTGTATTTACTGTCATACAGTAAGTCGGATACGGTGTCATAACATTGAACGTGACATTGAGTATCTGCAGCCAGAATTTCAATTGGCATCAGAGCAGGCACCCTGCCTGTATTACTGGGTGAGATCTAGGGATATCACTTTCTGGCACTATGGACAGAGAAGGAGTTTTTGGAAATAGACCACCCATTCTGGATGGAACTAATTATGACTACTGGAAACCTCGTATGATTGCCTTCCTAAAATCTCTGGACAAAAAGGCTTGGAGAGCTGCTGACAAAGGATGGATCCATCCCACCATAACTGAGGAAGATGGGACAATCAGTCTGAAGCCTGAGGAAGATTGGAGTAAAGAAGAAGATGAGTTAGCCCTGGGAAATTCCAAAGCTCTAAATTCCTTGTTCAATGGAATTGATAGAAACATTTTCAGATTAGTTCATTAATATGAACTGGCCAAGGAAGTTTGGGACACTCTCAAAACTACTCATGAGGGAACTTCCAAAGTAAAAATGTCAAGGCTTCAGATGTTGACCACTAAGTTTGAGAATCTAAAAATGATGGAAGATGAAACCATTCATGAGTTTCACATGAACATCTTGGAGATTGCCAACACCTCAGGAGCACTGGGAGAAAAAATGTCAGAAGAAAAACTGGTGAGGAAGATTCTCAGATCCTTGCCTAAGAGATTTGCAATGAAGGTAACTGCCATAGAGGAAGCCCAGGACATTAGCAAGTTGAAAGTGGATGAACTTATTGGGTCTCTTCAGACTTTTGAGATGGGGATCCCTGATAATGGTGACAAGAAGAACAAAAGCATAGCACTTGTATCAGACACTGATGTTGAAAACAATAAGGATGAAGAAGAAAACATATCTGAAGCTATTGCCATGCTTGGAAGACAATTCAACAGGCTCATCAAAAGAATGGACCCAAAGTCAAGGTCTAATGTTCATAACATTCCCTCTGACATTGACAGTTCCAGCAGAAGACCAAGGTCAGAAGATAAGGGAATTCAAGGCAGAGGAATTCAATGCCATGGCTGTGAAGGATATGGGCATATTCGAGCTGAATGTCCTACCTTTCTTAAGAAACAAAAAGGAATGACTGTTACTTGGTCTGACTGTGATTCAGAAAGTAATTCTGAAGAAGAGACTGCCAAACGAGTTACTGCTTTAACTGGTGTTTGTACCTCTGAAAGTGACATCGGTGATGAAGAGGTGACTTTTGAAGAACTAGCTGATACTTACAAGGAATTGTGTATCAGAAGTACTGAAGTCTGTGTGCAGAATGAGAAACAATCAAAACTCATCATAAAGATGGAGGCTGAAAAAAAGGCACACCTTGAAACTATAAGTCATCTAGAAGGAGAAGTTCAATTGCTAAACTCACAACTGAAACAAATGACCAAATCTGTCAAGATGTTGACCAATGGAACAGACAAATTGGAAGAGATCCTTCAGGCTGGACAAAATATGGGAAATAAATCTGGACTAGGATTTATGGAAGCAAAGAAATCTGGTACTGGTAAGCAAATGTCAAAACGGATGTCTCAACACAACTCTCAACATCAGGGACAGAGACATGTGAAGAAGAGGTACCAAAGATGGAAATGTCATCATTGTGGGAGATATGGTCACATAAAGCCCTTCTGCTTCAGACTACATGGATATCCTAATCAGAACTCAGGTGTCAAACCTAAGTCTAAAAAGGTACCACATGCTCCTCAATGGAAGAAAAAGGCTACTGCACTGATAGCTCACACTTCACTGAGGGTCTCTGCAAAGGAAGACTGGTACTTTGACAGTGGATGTTCCAGACACATGACTGGAATCAAGAACCTCCTCAATAATGTTAAGCCTCACACCACCAGTTTTGTGACCTTTGGAGATGGGGCTAAAGGTGAAATCAAAGGTGTTGGTGATTTGGACTGCCCTGGAGTTCCAAGTCTGAATGAAGTACTGCTGGTGAAAGGACTGACCGCTAATCTCATTAGTATCAGTCAACTGTGTGATCTAGGATTCAAGGTCAATTTCTCAAAATCTGAATGCCTTGTAATCAATGACAAACAAGAAATAGTAATGAAAGGAGTCAGATCCAAAGACAACTGTTACTTGTGGGAGGCTGAGAACACTAATTTCTCATCTGTGTGTTCCATTGCAATAGAAGAAAAAGAGGTGAAACTGTGGCACCAAAAACTTGGCCATCTTCATCTAAGGGGTATGAAGAGGATTATCTCCTTGGAAGCAGTCAGAGGGATTCCAAAACTGCAAATTGATGAAGGAAGAGTTTGTGGTGAATGTCAGGTTGGTAAGCAGACTAGGATGTCACATCCAAAGTCAAGACATCTGACCACCTCTAAGGTTCTAGAACTCCTCCATATGGATCTGATGGGACCAATGCAAGTGGAGAGTCTTGGTGGTAAAAGATATGCCTATGTGGTTGTGGATGATTTTTCCAGATTCACCTGGATTAATTTCATTAGGGAAAAATCAGATGCATTTGAAGTTTTTAGAGAACTGTGCAAGAGAATTCAAAGAGAGAAGGAAGGATGTATTGTCAGAATCAGAAGTGATCATGGCAAGGAATTTGAAAATAGCAAGTTTGATGAATTCTGTGCTTCAGAAGGAATCATTCATGAGTTTTCTTCTCCCATAACACCTCAGCAAAATGGAGTTGTGGAAAGAAAAAACAGGACCATACAAGAATCTGCCAGAGCAATGTTACATGCCAAAAGACTTCCTATGTATTTTTGGGCCGAAGCTATGAATACAGCTTGCTATGTTCATAACAGGGTCACCTTGAGAAAGGGAACCTCATCCACCATATATGAACTCTGGAAAGGAAGAAAACCAACTGTGAAGTACTTCCATGTGTTTGGCAGCAAATGCTATATCCTATCTGATCGTGAACAAAGAAGAAAACTGGACTCCAAAAGTGATGAAGGCATATTTCTAGGATACTCCTCAAACAGCAGAGCTTATAGAGTATTCAACTCCAGAACCAAAACCATGATGGAATCAATAAATGTTATAATTGATGACTATCATGAAGAAACAGATGTTCCTTGTACTGTTGAGACATTCTTTGAGACTTCAACCCAACAGGATGATCTACCCAACTCCACCACAACAGAATCTGAATCCAAGGAAGCTAGCAAGACTCCTTCCATCAGAATTCAGAAGGATCATCCAAAAGAGCTCATCATAGGAGATCCCAATAGTGGAGTCATCACAAGATCTAGAGAAATCATCTCAAACTCTTGTTTTGTGTCTAAAATGGAACCAAGAAATGTCAAGGAAGCCTTAACTGATGAATATTGGATTGGTGCAATGCAAGATGAACTGAACCAATTCAAGCGACATGAAGTTTGGGAACTGGTTCCTAGACCTGAAGGAACCAACATCATTGGGACAAAATGGATATTCAAGAACAAGTCAGATGCTGAAGGAGTTGTCACCAGAAATAAGGCAAGACTTGTTGCTCAAGGATACACCCAGGTTGAAGGGGTTGATTTTGATGAAACCTTTGCACCTGTAGCCAGGTTGGAATCAATCAGACTCTTGTTGTCAATTGCTTGTCTTCTGAAGTTCAAGTTATTTCAGATGGATGTGAAAAGTGCCTTTCTAAATGGGTACTTAAATGAGGAAGCTTATGTGGAACAACCTAAAGGTTTTGTGGATCCAACCCATCCTGATCATGTCTACAAATTGAGAAAAGCTCTATATGGGCTGAAACAAGCTCCTAGAGCTTGGTATGACAGGTTAACAAAGTTTCTCTCAGACAAAGGCTACAGAAAAGGAGGCTTGGACAAAACTCTATTTGTCAAAACTGAAGGAGGGAAGTTGATGGTTGCCCAAATATATGTTGATGACATAGTGTTTGGAGGAATGTCAGAACATATGGTTAAACACTTTGCTGACCAGATGCAGGCTGAATTTGAAATGAGTCTCATGGGAGAACTAACTTATTTTCTTGGACTACAAGTCTCACAGATGGAGGACTCAATCTTCTTATCTCAAAGCAAGTATGCTAAGAATATTGTAAAGAAGTTTGGTATGGAGAATGCAAGTCACAAAAGGACTCCTGCTCCTACTCATCTAAAGCTTTCCAAAGATTCAAGTGGGGTTAAGGTGGATCAAAGTCTGTACAGAAGCATGATAGGAAGCTTGTTGTACTTAACTGCCAGCAGACCTGATATTGCCTTTGCAGTTGGAGTTTGTGCTAGATACCAAGCTGATCCCAAAGTCAGTCATATCAATCAAGTGAAGAGAATTTTGAAGTATGTAAGTGGTACTTACAACTATGGATTGTTGTATACTCATGGCTGTGAACCAGCTCTGACTGGCTACTGTGATGCTGATTGGGCTGGTAGTGCTGATGATAGAAAAAGCACCTCTGGAGGATGTTTCTTTTTGGGAAGTAATCTGGTTTCCTGGTTCAGCAAGAAACAGAATTGTGTGTCTCTTTCTACTGCTGAAGCTGAATACATTGCAGCTGGTAGTAGCTGCTCTCAAATGATATGGATGAAACAGATGCTCACTGAGTATAATGTCACACAAGATGTTATGACATTGTACTGTGATAATCTGAGTACAATCAACATATCCAAGAATCCCATTCAGCATAGCAGGACCAAACATATTGACATACGACATCACTTTATTAGAGACCTTGTAGAAGAGAAGACAATCAAATTGGAACATGTTGCCACTGAGCTACAGTTGGCTGACATTTTTACCAAGGCTTTGGATGCAAACCAATTTGAAAACTTAAGGGGTAAGCTGGGTATTTGCCAACATGAGGAATTGTAGCAATTAATTTTTCTTAAAACAAGGACCAAAGGACTTATGCCTGTTCTGATTGGTTTAAAATTGTATAGACACTCCTTTGCTTCCTTCCTCTCTCGTCTCCTCATCAAAACCCAGTCTCTCAATCAGAAATTTCTCCTCATTTGCTGTTGGTCCATCAAAACTGACAAAATGTCTCAAACACCATCATCATCCAATACGACCATCTCAACCTCTTCCTCTGATCAAGATTCTGGGACAATCTCTTCCTGTCTGGACTCTGACGTTCTGGAGATCTCTTCTCATAGAAAAGTGGGAACTAACCCCACAAAGGCCAAAGAGTTGCGAACAAGACATGCAGGTAATCCATCTCATCCTTCCTCTTCAGTTCCCCCTAAAATTGCAAATAGGGAAGGGACAGCCTATGTTAATCAAGCAATAGCAAAAATTGTTTCAAGAATTCTGAACGAGAACCACTCAGTTCCTGGCATTTCTGTTCCTCTGAACCAAGAAAGCTCAAATGCTGAAACAAATCCAAATGTCTCTAAGAATATTGAGACATCAAACAAAGAGAAGAATGCTGACATTGATGACAAGAAAAGAAAGAAGCCTGAATCCTCTGAGTCTGATGACAGTGCTTGAAGGTTGATTGCTGTTTGGTGGTGTTGCTGGTTGGTGCTGAAGTGTGTTCTGTTGTTGTCTGCTGCTGATCTTATTATTTTGTTTTGGATAACTGTAAAATTTTCTGAACATGTATCTTTGGCCCATTTGTGGCTAAAGAGGGGGAGAATATTTGGTACTTGCTTAATTAGTACTTGACGTTCTATTTTTCTGCTGTCACTTATTTCTGCTGCTATCTATCTCTGATTGTTTAGGGTCTTTAGCCAAAAATCTGCCAAAGGGGGAGTTTGTAGGTGTTTAGATATTGGCTTGCATTTTTGGTAAATCCCAAGTGTATGTGTGAATGTCATGACTGATGTCATAACATTCTAGTTCAGGTTGTACTAACTCATTAGGTACCTTTGCAGAAAAATATTGTAATTCAAGTACTGGTGCTTATAAGTGTGTATCTGAGCATTTTTGCAAAATGATCACATGTTGCTAAATCAGTAGACAGGTTTTCTCAGATGTCATAACAGATGTTATGACATCCTGTTCTGAACTAACAGGATTGCAGGATTGGATAAGTCTGAGTTTTTTCAGGAAATAACTCAGTCCTTCCTGAACAGAATCCTGCGTTTTCTAAGGGATAACCTAGCTCAACCCTAACCTGGTTAATAAAGTCCTGTGACCTGGTCTTTAGGTCAAACGGAATTAACCCTAGGTTTTTGGAAACCCTAACTGAAGTTGCAGCTGCTATATATTCAACAGAGCTGCTGTTTTTCATGGAATCCCTGCTGATTGATTAGAAGATCAATTTGTAATCTGTATAGATTTGTTTATTGTACTCCAAGCAATTATCATTGTGATAAGTGCCGTGGAATAGGTTTCTATTTGTAAGGGTTGTGTAGCACTCAAAGCTTTGAAGCAAGAGTGTTTGAATGTTCCTTGACTAAAGCTGTGAAGCAGAGTCAAGTTAGTTGTGTACATCACTCAAAGCTGTGAAGCACGAGTGATTTTGTTGCTTGATTAAAAAGATGTGAAGCTTAATCAAGTGTTTGTTTTTGAAGAGTGTCTTCATCAATTATTGAGTCAAATTAGTTTATGTATCACTGCTGTGATTGAGGGGGAGTGAGTTGGTACTCAGGTTTAAGCTGTACTTAGATTGGAATTGCATTGGGTAGGTCTTAAGTGAAGGAGATAAACTGGTTGGTTTATTCCTGAATTAACATCTCTTATAGTGGATTCTCTCCCTGGCTTGGTAGCCCCCAGAGTAGGTGTTATTGCACACTGAACTGGGTAAACAATTGACTGTGTTCTTTATTGCTTTTGTATTTACTGTCATACAGTAAGTCGGATACGGTGTCATAACATTGAACGTGACATTGAGTATCTGCAGCCAGAATTTCATTTTTCATATTATTAATTATTATTATTTGACATACAACAAATGCGCCCGGCTCAGTTGGTGTGAAGGTGAGTGGAAAAGGCCATAGGACCTGAGTTCGAATCCCAGGTCCCCCCCCCCCCATGTTTCATGTTATTTTTATTTAAGTGATCAGGCGTGCATACAAGGCGTGGAGACCACCATGTGACCTCAAGGCTCCACCATTGGATCTCCAGAAGGCCAGATCTGAAGGCCATCACGTGAAGGACCATCATACATCTTGGTCAATGCACATCATGGAATCTTGGAAATTCAACGTGTATCAGTTTCTCTTGGGCCCAGAATTGTTATTCACACCCCTCCAAATTACTTGTAAACAGGCCCATTTTCTTTTTATTTTCTTTTATATTTTCTTTATTTTCTTTATTTAATTATTTTTACTAACACAAAATTAATTCTTTTTTTATCAAAAAATCATAAAAATAATTTTTCATCCAAGTAGATTTAGGTTTTATTTTTACAAAAAAATTAATTTAATTCGTTTATTTAATTTTAGGGTAACTTTAATTATTTTGTAAATAAATTAAAACAAGTTAGAAATTAGGGTTTTGTATAATTTAAATTCTATTTTCTTTTTCTTAAAAATAACAAAATACAAAAATAGGTCAAGTAATTATTTTCTTTAATTTAATTTAATTTAATTAGTAATTAAGTTTGTACATATTTAATTCAAACCTTTTTTTCTTAAAATAATCAAAAACACCCAAAAAAAATTGTCTTTCAATTAGGTTTGACGGGGTCAAAACCCTAATTTCCTTTCGTTCTCTATTCGTCGCGCGTTTATTTATTTTTTGTAATATTGATGTAACTGCTCACAGAATGTAATTGATTAATTAGGACCTTTTCCTTTTATTTATCGTTTTGACGAGTTTTTTTGGCTATGTAATTAATACCCGAAGCCTTGTAATAGCTTAGCTTTATTTTCCGCATTTTAATTTCCGCAAAATGTTAACTGTTAGATGTATGATATTAGGGTTGCATGACAAGACTGTATGTAAACTTTAAAACGGTTAGCAAACCCTAAATGTGCAAAGATAATAACTTGAAATTGAATCACTCGCACATGCGCACTCCTAGGGTATACTCTCACTTCGGTTGCTTTCGGTAAACGATCATTAAGTATAAGGTATTTTAGTGGTCGCTCTCTTGTCTAAACAAAGATCAAAAGTCCCATTCTGAAATGTTTCCTCGGAAAGGTTGCCTCGGAAATGTTGCCTCGAATATGATCTTAAGATATTAGAGTTATTACTAAGACGTCCTAACATTGCTTTAGTGATCGTACGTCCCTTTCGAATTGACCCTTACAACTCCAACGATGGTGCTACCTACTCACTAATAGTAGGATAGCGCTGTCTAAAGGAAACAAGCATAAAACAATTCTTTTTTCGAGTAGGTAGATGCTAGTAGGTACTTGCTCAAAATCAAACTTTTTACACCATACAATTTCAAACAAAGTTTTCAAAAACACTTCGTAACACTCTTGAAGACAGAAGCAAGGGTTAAATCAAAGTCAAACAAAAAAAAATTTCAAATCAAACACACACAAGAAATTTTGAAAATAATGAGCAAGTACCTAAGAGCCAGTGGAAAACCACTGATAGAAAGGATGCTAATACCTTCCCTTTCTATAATCTACCCCCCGTACTCAAAATCTCGAAAAAGGAATTTTTCTGTGCTTTTTTCCTTTCCAGTTGGATAAAATAAAAGTCGGTGGCGACTCTTCCTTACCGCGACATTTTGCGAACACAAACCAAAACGCAAACCAGCATTTAAACAGTTCCGGTTCTGCAATCGTATCACAGAACTGGCGACTCTGCCGGGGATAAATAAGTGGGGGTATACCTTAGGATTAATTCATCATATTGCTTCTATTGTTTGATTTGATTGCTTTACTTTTGTAGGCTTTGTATTAGAGTTACTATAGATCCTAACCCGGATCTGGGGAAACACCTTTTAGGTAAGTAGCAATAAACTGTGAGGTAACTGTACGGCATAGACCGATACGGTTGAAGTAGTAGCTACATTGATGTGGCACATTGGTTGGTACCGGTATGCCTTGTGGAGAAACGAGGAGAATACGAGGCAGCTATGTGTGTCGTTAAGCATCAACTGACCTTAGAACCTATAATTGACCAACTTGGCCATAGGAAGTAGTGAGATAGCCAGCCTCGGTGTAAAGCTGAGAACTGGTTGATACTCGATACTACACTCATTGAGACCATACTCTCGAGATAGTTTCGACCGCAAGAAAAGATTGTGTGAGCTGAAACCATGACCGATAGAGGATGGTTAGTGATATTGAGAACCTCTAGAACCCGGTTACTATTATTAGGACAGGTTGAAACCAACTGAACCTCAAGATGGTAGTACCTAGACCCCATGCAAGCCTGAAACTTAAGGATTCTTATGTGACTTGTTTGCCTTTACCATGTTTGTTATTTGCTATACATGTTGTATGTTTTATCATGACATCATGCATCATAACATCGCATGCATACTCCATTATACTAACCATTTCAAAGTCTTTGATATCATTTCATACGCATTCCATTATCATGCACATCATTACAGGTACCATTACGGGTTTCTCATCTTCTTAGCTGTTTATTTCAGCACAAAATGTCTTCTGAAATACCTACTGATCAAGCCATTAAAGCTCTTCAGGCACATAATGCCCAATTCCAAGAGATGTTCTTGAACTTGGCTAAAGGGCAAGAGGATTTGAAGACTCTCATCCTGAAGGAGAAGAATAAAAAGAAGAAGAAGAAGAAGGTGGTTCTCCTGAATATGGGTCACAGATTTGGGAATAGGTTGCGATAGGAAGCTGATCTGTCTCATTCATCCAAAGGAGGAGAGAATCAAGAGGAAGAAAAGGGTCCTAGTCCTGTAGTCTCTGATAATGACACTGATTTATTTGTGACCTATGTGGCAGAAGTTTCTACTCCTTTGATGACAGTTAAGAAGAATCTATTGTTGGCCGGTTTATTTCCGGGCTGTGGCGAAGGTTACCACCTATGCTCATTCCTGCCTGCTGGTTGCCACTTATTAAAATCAGGTGTTCAACACCTGATGGATAAAAAAGAGATCCTTTTTGAGAAGACTTTGACTCCATTGATTCCAGTTGAAGATGTTGTCATCATAACCATTTCCGCCAATCCTTCCAAGGCTTCCTCGAGAAAGCCTGTTAGGATTACATCTGTTCCAAGAGTCGCTCCGTTAATCATTATTGTCCCTGGTCCTGTCCCATACACTTCGGATAAGGCCGTCCCTTGGCACTATAGGGCCGATGTATATTACCATGGGATTAAGTAAGACTTAAAGATTGAAGAAGTTGACGCTGATATCAGAAATATTGTCGGGGCTAGCAAGGTCACCAGAAGTGGGAGACTCTTTTCTCCCGAGATTTCCCCCTACTGTTCAAAAGCCTGTTGCCAATCCATCTGCCGGTACATCAGCTACTGTTCCAATTCTTACTCCAGTTATCACTCCTGTTGTGGAGTCATCTGACACTCGGGGCAAAGAGGTTACAGGTGAGCCTGCCCAGATGGAGGCGCCTAAGAATATCATTGTAGAAACCTCTAAGCAGGAGATAGAAAATATCAATTAATCAATAGCTTGCAAACAACTCAAGGATCATGAATATATCAATTAATCATGCTAAATGTGCCAGAATGATTGTATTCGATTTCAAGAAAAAAGCCAAATCGCATGAAACTTACAGCGCGATTCTGAGTGTGAGGAAGCTTGTTAATGGTTGCAATACAATCCTTGGATATCCAGCAAACGATTGGGATGGTTAGAACTGCTTGAGAAGGCCTGAAACCTGGAAATTGATCTACAACTTTTCTTGAATTTTTGCAACTTTGTTTTCTTTTTGCACGCCTCTCACCTCCTTGTTTTTGATCTGCACTCGTCCCTTATGTATCCAAGAATGAATTAGGGTTGGCATTTGTTTCAAATCTTCTCCAATTATGAATATTGATTCATGATTTGATCTTTGTACAAAATCTTTCCAAATCAAGCAAAATGCAATATTTTTGTGTCCATATGAGTCTTGCACGATTTGATCTTTCTTCCAGCTGTGTAATGATCCTAAACATGCACAAAATCTCAAGATTTGATTAACCTTTGATATTTTTACTATTTTATTGTGATTTGATTTGATTTAATTGAAATAAAATCAAAATAAATGACAAAAATAAAAGAATGACAAGTGGAAGGGCTCATGGGTCGTGGGTCACATTGCAAACTCAGTGCAAGCATAAAAAGTTGGGCCCATTTTGCAAAAAAAATGCAATTTTGGCCACATTTGACTTTTGGCTATTTTGCAAAAAGGGTCAACTTTACCAATACATAACTCTTTCAATTTTGACCCTAGAGAGATTTTTTTTGACTTTTTAGAAATATTAAGATGTCCTCTAAGCAACCCTTTTGGTATCATCTCAAATGAGTCTTCCATGTTCATGTATGAAGCTTTGACATAAAAGGTGTTTTTGTTGACTTTCCAAAATGACCTATAATGTCCAAATTCATATCTTCTTGTGAGTGCATATTTTGAACTTGGGAGATGAAGATGAATTGTAGGGAATTACATCCTCTTCAAAATGATCTTTGGATGGGTCATTTTTGATAAAGTATGAGAAAGTTATGCTTGGTCAAAGTTGAGTTGACTTTTCCTACAAAACCCAAATTTAACAACTTTTGGGTTTTGATGAATTGTGAGAAATCCTTGAGGAAACATGATCAACCCTTGCTAAAATGATGAATAATACTTCAAAATGAGGACGTTGACCAAAAATCTTGAAGTTTGACTGTATGTGGGCCACAGTTGACTTTTACCCTAGCATAGTCGATTTTTAGGCCTTTGAGCAATTGACTGAGCAAACTTCCTCTACAAGGCTTGAAACTTGACATGGATGATATTGAGAATATATTAGGACAATGGTGATAATTTGGGATCCTTTGGACTCAAACATCTTGATGCAAAATGAAACCCTAATTTGGGGTAGACTGTCTTAGGAGAGAGCTTGTCTGGTCAACTCTTGGACTTCCTTGAGCAATTTGAAGGCCTCACTTGACATATGTTGAGAAATATGGGAGGGAAAGTTTTGGGGTAAAATACACACAATAGAGATGAAGATGACAACTTGAGGTTGTTTTTCCCATTTCCTCTTCTTCCACGTGTTCCTCTCTTCTACTCCTTCAATTTTTTTGGAAATAAGAGAGTGAGGGATATAAAAAAAACAAGTCCATATTCCACTTAATAGGAGAAAGGAACGTGTTACCCTTACCTATCCAATTAGCCTAATTCTAAGTGAATAACCATTTATGTATGAAATTATGGTATAACAGAACTCAGATGTCCTATGACATATTGAGACATATTATTTGACTTAAACAAGTAGGCAAGGTATAAACATATTAAAATAGTACTGAAAAGCAAAAACAACACACCAGAATTGTTAACCCAGTTCAAAGCAACTCTCCTACTCAAGGGGCATACCAAGCCAGGGACAAGTCCATTATGATAATATCAATTTATAGACCCTACAGAAAACATTCCAGTTTACGGTCTACTCACTTAATCACTACGCGTGCTATACTTATATCTAATACTCACCTAGATATGAGGCACTCCTTAATCCCTCATTAATCACAAACAACGATTGGACACAAACAATTCTGAACAACCAGGAAGACACACTTCCATGACAATACCTAGCTAAGACTCAAAGTTAAACTCCTACGTTTACAACTTTTCTCCTAACTAAGAATAATAACTTAGAGTTTCTTCAAAGCTTCCTCCAAGAACAATACTCAACTCATTACTTCATAACTTCTGAGTGAGAACACAGTGACCATCTCACAATCCGAGTGGTTTACTTACACCAACCCTCCTAGAGAGTGGCTACAAACTCAGTCCTAATGATTACATATTTTCAAAACACGGCTGGTACCTTTCTTAGGTTACAAATACTACTATTTATAACCTATATCCCAACTGGATTTGGGCCTTTTCGCAGCTCATAAGCCGTTACAATTCTACATAAGATTCTGCATAAGGTCTCCAATCAAATCTTCCAAATTTATCTCCATAATTAAAAAGTGCATATTCTTCAATATTCATCTTGATTCTTCTTAACCTATAAATTAGTGCCACATAGGATTGCATAATATTCCCAGAATATTCTGCATTAGTTAAATCATAATAGAATCTAACTATCTACTTCAGCTCAGGCGCAATGTCGTATGCTCCTTCATTGTGCATCTTATATGACATGGTGTTCCAGATGATGAGAACTTCTCATTTCAACATGTCTCAACATAAGATAGGACTTCTTGATCAACCTGTTCATGTTAGCAAGTTAACATCTCCTATCTAACATATTGATGTCTTATTTGTTTTACAAAAATTAATGTCAATCCTAAAACTAGAGAACTTACAATCTCCCCCTTTGAATTTTTTTGGCTAAAACAAATAAATAAAAATGCAATCCAATATTACAGCATTAAGAAAAAGATTCTTCAATAGTAGTCTTCAGTAACTACTAAAATCAACACTACAACATCGTGGAGTCAGTCTTCGGATAAGATGTTAGAACATCTTGTTTGACATCTTCTTTGCAACATTTTGAATGAGCTCCATTGAAGTATCAAACCCATCACCAAAGAACCATCACCTTCAAGAAAAGGAGTAGAAAGTCCTGAAGTCATTTGGTGTTCATGAGGAAGAAGATAGCTGACACTCCCCATCAAACTAGGAACCATTCCTTGTCACAGAAGACCAATGGTGGCATAAGAGATTACTTAACCACTTTTTGATCAGCAACCACCAGTCGACCTAGACAAATCAACCACCATTCTTGGTAACTCAGAACATAGGTCACAACTATGTTTATAACTCAGATCACAAGTCATAGAAGAATGCACCAGACACAAGATATAACTTCTTATCTGATAACTTTGTGACAGATTTGTAAATGAAGCCTCCAGATTAATCAACTGAGCACCTTGAGCACTTTGATTATCACATTTCTCCCCCTTTTAGCCAAAACTTGGCAAAGGAAGCCTTCATAATACCAGACCCAGGAACAACTTGCCTAAATCCTAATAAAACCCATTATGATGATGAACACTCGTATGGTGAAAGAGGGAAGGAGAAAACTCTATAAATAAATAGCCATTTACTTGGGAAATAACTGTCCTTGAATGTAGAAATAATCTTGGTCAAAGGAAACACTATTTGAGGAGAAACTGCCACCAAAAACAATGTGCACAGTCCAAGAACAACTTTGAACATCTTTAATAGCTCTGGACTGTTTCTGCTGAAAAGAACCAGTTCCAATACATGCAGATGCATAGTCAAACACACCTTTTGACACATGTTTGATCAAACTGTCCACCAAAACTCCTTTGTTGATCATACATGAACCATGTCTTGAATAATGTCCTGACATCCAGTCAAACATTGTCTTTTTTGCTTGCACATTGACCAACACATCTTCAACCACACTGTCTTCCACTAGATTCTAAGTGTTCTCTTTTCACTTAGACTCAGTGACATACACCAAGACATTAGAATATCACATTTGTGACATCTCTCAATAATAAAGACCCTTAGAGAGTCCTTCCCAAAATATGTAGAGAAAAATAAATTCTCTCAGACATAACCATTTAAGCACTAGAGAGATACATGAGTTCCTGATTTAAACACCTAGCTTCACATGGCTAAGAACTAACCATGCCTTGTCAAGATCACCAAAAACTTTATAATGTCACAACATGTTGTCTGACATCACATCCTCATGAAAGGCATAAGATCTCCACAAGTTTGAACAACATACAAACAATATTTATACCATTGCATCAACAATTCACAGACAAGTACATGACTCCCCCTATCAGGAATAACCAATGCTTCAGTTGAAGGTGAAAACTTGAGCACTAGATGAAAACACATGAAAGACTCCATGCTTTCATGTTGAAGAATAACACTTTCCCTTATATGTTGAACCCTAACTCTCTTGGTAGAGTCAAACCAGAGTCAGATACTCTCACTCCTTGAGAATACATCCAAGAACTCTGACTTCTTCACAACACAAGGACACATCTGATTACGATCCTTTCATAACCATACTCTGTATCATGACCTTTTGAATAGGCAAAATGTCATGCACACTAGGTGTGAAGTCACTCACAGTTTTCAAAAATTCTTAGTTTGCTTAAAAGCTTTACTAAGATCCAGATTATCAACACTCATCCGGAGCTACTTGGAGCATAAGAAAAACACCTCCTCAAAACACTCTGCTCAGACCTCAATATCTGTCAGTAGTTTTCTGCCCTTACATCCACTAATAGTTGTTAATACTAGTGGAGTCTTTAACAAAGTAGTCATGTATTCACCAAGCATACTAATGTAGACATAATTAGACTCTACACGTTCTAATCTACATAGTCAGAGATGCCAGTTCTGACAATAATGCTTGAGCATCTAACTCCACATGAACAATCCCAAGCAATAAAAACAAAACAACCATCAATGATCATAATGTTATAACATCATTTGGGACATCAACTTCTTAATACAAAACCAAATAACTCTAGTTTTTAAATAAATTCAAAGGAGACATTGTGCATAGAAATCCTTTAAAAAACTCCCAATATAACACACAACCAGTGCAACTTACTCAGATTATTCCAAACATCTGAATGCTATAGAGAGAAATAAACTCTTACATACTCTCTAAAACACAATATTCATAATGCAGAATTGCATAACTCCTCAGACAAATACTTAGTCTCCTATAAAAGTACTCACCATTAGTCTCACGCAAAACCTCCTTAGAGGATAATCAAATACTCAGCTCCCATCAAAGTATTTATCATAGGTCAGATAAGATTACCTTCTCACACAAGGTAGGACATTTGGTCTGACAATCTTCTTCTACACACATTTGGCACTAGCTGATGACATCCATTCACACCATAAAGTATTCCATATTAGGTCAGTGGCTTGACTTTAAACTCCACTCTGGACAATAATAACTTCCTTGGATGAAGGAATAAAACACACTTTTAGACGATGTTCCAACATTAGATCCCAAATCAGTCTTAAACACATGGATTTCACCATTAACTATTGTCTGGAGACACCACAGTAATCCATAACTCTTGTAAGGGATACAAGAGAATCAAACATCAATAACTGATCAACCTTTAAACTCATACCAATACATGCATACCAGGAAAACATCAAGAAGATTTCTTCTTATAAGCACAATGTTTAGACCTCCTGTCTGACTTTGAGGTGTTTGATGACATCCTTCTGCACCTAAAGAGGAGATTCCCTCTAACATGTATCTAGATCAGACTTCAACATTAATGGCATTTACTGGTCATCATGAAACAGACTGTTTAGAATAAGTTGGCTTCTCCAACACACAAGGATTCCCTTCAATCCTTGCAAAAAATTTGTTTCATTATGTGAGGACACCACATAACTGAACCCTAGCAGAGAGAGGAACTTCCCATAGATACCAAGGAACCATAATCCTTTGGTCCCAAAACTAATAACTCCTCCTTGATACTTTGTGACACCCTAATTCTACCCCCAAGAAATTATATAAATAAATCAGAGTTATAAAATTTCAATCATGCAAACGAATCGGGATGTCACAAATTCTTCTAACAAATTCATTGCATTCATCGTGGATAAATAACACTTTCAAAACATCGGATGAAACATCATCATAACATCTTTAATAAGATAATTCAACATCTACGCAGCCGAATTCTTAATAACATCTCTAACAACAAAACAACAACTTCGAAACAACACATGTTTAATAATAATCAATTTAACGTTCAACAAATGAAAATCAACAATTAAAACAGCAAGCGGTCATCCCCCCGAGTGTTACATATCAGAGCAATGACACCGACTCAGACTATTGAAGGTATACAGCCTTCACTCTCGATTTCCTGCACGTTACCAACATAAGGGAAACATTCAAACATAAGGGGTTTGATATCTAACAATATAATAAAGCGCGTGATAATTAATATATTAAATTAGATCAATAACATCACCACTTCTCATCTCATAATCAACAATAATTACAATGCATATACACATTCATCAACATCAAAATACACTTCTTCATGCAAGCATATAATGCGACTCAATACTATGCAAATGCATGTGGTACCATTGGAGCAGAACTCCCATCTTAAAAATTTGCCAATTAATAGAGGAATCAACAAGGCATAAGCCCTCATCTCAAAATTCTCCAATACAGGCCATCTCAACGAGCATAAGCTCCGTCTCAAAAATGCAATGTATGCGACACAACCATGAATGTAACAGCCCGAGCCTTCAGCGTTCCTGGCACTATTACCTCACGATCTTCTCTAACCCCCTCACTAGTAGAGTTTTTGCCTTTCGTGGGAATCAAACCCTGTACCCTGGGGTTCAAGTACATGCTTAATGTATTCCCACTACCAATTGAGCTACTAGCTCAATTGGTAGTGGGAATGCATTGAGCATGTACTTGAACCCCAGGGTATAAGGTTCGATTCATACGAAAGGCAAAAACTCTACTAGTGAGGGGGGTAGAGAAGATCGTGAGGTAATAGTGCCGAGAACACTGAAGGCTCGGGTTGTTACATAAACGGCAAGAACGAGAATTCAACCGGAAATTGTAGAGCGACCTTCAATCCAAGGTAAGGGTGGGGATCTGAATCTATAATTTGGTTTATGATGATTGGTATGTGGGGTTAGAGATGATTGTTGTCTTGTTCTTGAATTGAAAATACATGAATGCTGTATGATGAGAATTGATGAATTTTATATGAATATTGATGTCATGATGTTGTTTAATTGAGGTAGAATTATAAGGTAAATTATGAGTGATGATTATCATGATTATGTAAAGTTTTAGGGCTTTAAGCGTGAATCCCATAGTGAGAGGCAGGGAGGAAAACACAGAATATTACAGTGATGAAAAATGTAGAACTGTACTTGGAGGATATCAGAAGTTGCTGTATTAGAATTAATGAATTAATTTGGAGAATAGAATTTGTCATACTGTTCTTAGTTTGGTTGATATCAGGCTAAGAATTAAAATAGTAGGATTAATAAAAAGTAGAAGTTCTGATGTTAGAAGTATGTGGTTAGAAGTTGAACTAGATTAGTAAGAGGTAGAAGTTCTGATGGTAGAAGCTAGGTTGGTTAGAAGTTGCGTTGAACCATTAGAAAGTAGAAGTTCTGATAGTAGAAGTTTTAACGGTTAGAAATTATGTTGTTAGAAGATTGTGGCATCAGAAGTTGTATCTGGTCAGAAGTTGGGTTAGTCAGAAGTTGTGATGTTCAGAAGTTGTATCTGGTCAGAGGTTGGGTTAGTCAGAAGTTGTGATGGTCAGAAGTTGTATTGGTCAGAAGATGCGTTGTTAGAAGTTATGTTGTCAAAAGTTATGTTATTAGAAGTTGTGTTATTAGAAGTTGTGTTGGTTAGAGGTTGCGTTGTCAGAGGTTGTGCTGGCCAGAAGTGGTGTTAGACGTTACAGTGTTTTCGTATAGAATGTGAATGTTATATGCATAGAAGCTATTGTTTGAACTATAACAGTAGGATAGTGATGGTAATGACGTTAGAGTTACAGAATAGCAGTAGTGACTTACTGTGGACTTAATGTACGACTGAGTTGTTAGTGAGAAGTTATTCATGATGTTCTGTTGATGATTTATAATAAATAAATGATGTTTGATGACTTATACTAAATAAATGATGTTTAATGAATTATTTTGATGATATGAGATGTTGATGACGAGACGTTGAGATGCATTTGAGATGCTGTTATTTTGAGATGATTTTGAGATGTTTTTGAGATGATTTGAGATGTTGTTAACTTGGGTGTTGTTATTACATTCATGGTTGTGTCGTATACATTGCATTTTTTAGATGGAGCTTATGCTCGTTTAGATTACCTGTATTGGCGAATTTTGAGATGAGGGCTTATGCCTTGTTGATGCCTCTATTAATTGGCAAATATTTGAGATGGGAGTTATGCTCCAATGGTACCACATGCATTTGCATAGTATTGAGTCACATTATATGCTTGCATGAAGAAGTGTATTTTGATGTTGATGAATGTGTATATGCATTGTAATTATTGTTGATTATGAGATGAGAAGTGGTGATGTTATTGATCTAATTTAATATATTAATTATCATGCGCTTTATTATATTGTTAGATATCTCACCCCTTCTGTTTGAATGTTGCCCTTATGTTGGTAACGTGCAGGTAATCAAGAGTGAAGGTTGTATACCTTCAGTAGTTCGAGTCGGTGTCATTGCTCTGATATGTAACACTCGGGGGGATGAACGCTTGCTGTTTTAATTGTTGATTTTCAATTGTTGAACGTTAAATTGATTATTATTAAACATGTGTTTTTTCGAAGTTGCTGTTTTGTTGTTAGAGATGTTATTAAGAATTCCACTGCGTAGATGTTGAATTATCTTATTAAAGATGTTATGATGATGTTTCATCCGATGTTTTGAAAGTGTTATATATCCACGATGAATGCAATGAATTTGTTAGAAGAATTTGTGACGTCCCGATTCGTTTGCATGATTGAAATTTTATAACTCTGATTTATTTATATAATTGCTTGGGGTAGAATTGGGGTGTTACAAAGTTGGCATCAGAGTAAAAGATTGGCCAGACCTTGTCGTCGAGTCGTAGTTGTCTAACAATCGAGTATTGTTAATTTGATTTCTAACAGTTGTTTGTGTTGTAGACATAAGTTGAGATGGATGGAAGGAATGATGCTGCATTTGCTGCTGCTTTAGAGGCAATGGCTCATGCGATGGAAAATCAGACGAATGCTGATGGGAATGTTCTCGTAGTTTGGCGACTTTCGAGAGAGAGAGAGAGAGAATCCACCTACGTTCATGGGAAAGTATGATCCTGATGGAGCATTGGAGTGGTTGAAAGAGATAGAGAGAATCTTTCGTGTGATGGACTGCACTCCAGCTTAGAAGGTTCGTTATGGGACTCATATGCTAGCAATCGAGGCTGATGACTGGTGGCTAGAGACTTGTCAGAAGTTGGAAGCTGCAAGTGAGAATGTCACTTAGGTTGTGTTCCGTAGGGAATTCCTGAGAAAGTATTTTCCTGAAGATGTCCGTGGTAAGAAGGAAATTGAGTTTCTTGAGCTGAAGCAAGGAAGTATGTCAGTTGTTGAGTATGCTGCCAAGTTTGCTGAATTGGCTAAGTTTTATCCGCATTACGCTGAGGAAAATGATGATTTTTTGAAGTGTATTAAATTTGAGAACGGGTTGCGCCCAAAGATTAAGAAGGAAGTTGGATACCAGAAGATCCGTGTCTTTGCTGATTTGGTTGATAGCTGCAGGATTTATGAGGAGGATAATAATGCTCATTATAAGATTATCAGTGAGAAGAGGGGTAAGCACCAAAAGAATCGTGGTAAGACTTATGATGCCCCAGCTGGTAAAGGTAAATAGAAAGTTGCTTAGATACAGAGGACTAGTAGGGGAGATGCTCCTGCTAGTGTGGTTTGTTTTAAGTGTGGAAAATCTGGGCACAAGAGTAATGTGTGCACGACTGAAGTGAAGATGTGTTTCTGTTGTGGCAAGAACGGACATGTTGTATCTGAGTGTGAGCATAAAGATGTGGTTTGTTTCAACTGTAAAGAGGAAGGGCATATTGGTAGTCAGTGTCTGAAACCGAAGAGGGCTCAGTCAAGTGGTAAAGTGTTTGCTTTAGTGGAGGATCAGACAGCTGTTGAGGATAGACTTATTAGAGGTACATGTTTCATTAATAGTATTCCTTTAATTATTATTATTGATACTGGTGCTACGCATTGTTTTATTGCTGCTGATTGTGTTGAAAGATTGGGTCTTATGTTGTCTTATTTGAATGGATATATGGTCGTCGTTACTCCAGCCAAGGGGTTGGTGACTACTTCTTTTGTGTGTGCTAAGTGTCCCTTGTCAATCTTCTACAAAGACTTTGTTGTTGATTTGGTTTGTATGTGATTTTGGGGAATGAACTGGTTAGATCATAACTGTGTTCATGTTAACTGTTATGACAAGTCGGTGAAGTTTTCTACTCCTGGAGAAGAGGAAGATGGTATGTTGTCTGCTAGACAATTGAGGAAGTTGATGCAAGAAGAAGCACAAATGTTCTCATTGATGGCATCGCTATCTGTAGAGACTCAAGCTATAATTGAGGAATTGCAGGTGGTGTGTGAATTTCCTGAACTTTTCCCTGATGAGATTCCTGATGTACTGTCGGATAAGGAAGTTGAATTTGCAATTGATCTTGTACCTGGTACCAGACCCGTGTCTATGGCACCATACAAGATGTATGCGTCTGAATTGTCAGAGTTGAAGAAGAAATTGGAAGAGTTACTTGAGAAGAAGTTTGTGAGACCAAGTGTATCGCCGTGGGGAGCTCCAGTGTTGTTAGTAAAGAAGAAATATGGAAGTATGAGGCCTTGTGTTGATTATAGACAGTTGAATAAAGTGACGATTAAGAACAAGTATCTACTTCCAAGAATAGATGACTTGATGGACCAATTGGTGGATGCTCGTGTGTTTAGTAAGATTAATTTGAGGTCGGGTTATCATCAGATTAAAGTGAAGGATGAAGATATTCAGAAGACGGCTTTCAGAATGCGTTATGGACATTACGAGTATTCGGTGATTCCTTTCAGTGTTACTAATGCGCCGGGAGTATTCATGGAATATATGAATCGTATCTTTCATACTTATTTGGATCGGTTCGTAGTGGTGTTCATTGATGATATTTTGATTTACTCTAAGTCAGAAGAAGAGCATGATGAACACTTAAGAGTAGTATTGCAAGTTTTGAAAGAGAAGAAGTTGTATGCAAAGCTGTCCAAGTGTGAATTTTGGTTAAAAGTGGTTAGTTTTCTTGGTCATGTGATTTCAGGTAGTGGCATTGTTGTAGATCCATCGAAGGTTGATGTTGTGTTGCAATGGGAAACTCCAAAGTCAGCTACTGAGATTAGAAGCTTCTTGGGATTAGCTGGTTACTATAGAAGGTTCATCGAAAGGTTTTCTAAGTTGTCACTTTCGTTGACTAAGTTGACTTGTAAAGGTAGAGCGTTTGTTTGGGATATTCAGTGCGAAGAAAGTTTTACAGGACTGAAGAAGAGGTTGACGTCGGCTCCGATTTTGACGTTGCCTAATCCAGAAGAGCATTTTGTGGTGTATTATGATTCTTCTAAGATGGGTTTAGGAGGTGTGATTATGCAGAATGGTAAGGTAGTTGCTTATGCGTCAAGGCAGTTGAGGACTCATGAGAAGAACTATCCTATGCATGATTTAGAAATTGATGCAGTTGTGTTTGTGTTAAATATTTGGAGGCATTATCTTTATGGTTCTAGATTTGAAGTGTTTAGTGACCATAAGAGCTTGAAGTATTTATTTGATCAGAAGGAGTTGAATATGAGGCAACGAAGATGGTTGGAATTGTGAAAGGATTATGATTTCAGTTTGAATTATCATCCAGGAAAAGCGAATGTGGTAGCTGATGCGTTAAGTAGAAAGACTTTACATATGTCAACAATAATGATTAAAGAGTTGGAATTGATTGAGCAGTTCGGAGATATGAGCTTAGTTTGCGAGGTTACTCCGCAGAGTGTTATGTTGGGTATGTTGAAGATTAATAATGAATTTTTAGACAGTATCAGAGAAGCTCAGAAGTTGGATGTGGAACTGGTATATTTGATGGTTGGGACTGATCAATCTGAGAATAGTGATTTTAAGCTAGATATGTAGGGTGTGTTGAGGTTTCGTAATTGGATTTGTGTTCTTGATGATGCTGAGATGAAGAAGGTGATACTTGAAGAGAGTCATAGAAGTAAGTTGAGTATTCATCCAGGAGCTACAAAGATGTATCAAGATTTGAAAGGTTTGTTTTGGTGGCCTGGGATGAAGAGTGATGTGGCTCAGTTTGTGTATGCATGTTTGACTTGTCAGAAGTCGAAAGTTGAACATCAGAAGCCTGCATGATTGATGCAACCATTGGAAGTTCCAGAATAGAAATGGGATAACATTTCAATGGACTTTGTGATAGGGTTGCCTAATACTTTAAGAGGACATGATTCAATTTGGGTGATTGTTGATAGGCTTACGAAGTCGGCTCATTTTATTCCTATTAACATCAGTTTTCCAGTGCCGAAGTTGGCTGAGATTTAAATTAGTGTGATTGTGAAGCTGCATGGTGTTCCTTTATGCATTGTGCCAGATAGAGATCCAAGATTTACTTCTGATTTTTGGAAGAGTTTGCAAGAAGTGTTGGGTTCTAAGTTAAGGTTGAGTTCAACGTATCATCCTCAGACAGATGGTCAGACTGAACGGACGATTCAATCATTGGAAGATTTGCTGAGGGCGTGTGTTCTTGAGCAGGGAGGTTCGTGGGATACTTATCTTCCGTTGATAGAGTTCACTTATAATAACAGTTACCATTCTAGTATTGGGATGGCACCTTTTGAAGCGTTGTATGGTCGAAGATGTAAAACTCCGTTATGTTGGCATGAATCTGGAGAAAGTGTAGTACTTGGACCTGAACTTGTTCGTGAGACTACTAAGAAGATGAAGTTGATTCGAGAAAAGATGAAAGCTTCCCAAAGTAGACAAAAGAGTTATCATGACAAGCGAAGGAAGGATTTAGAATTTCAAGTTGGTGATCATGTGTTTTTGAGAGTTACACCTGTGACTGGTGTTGGGCGAGCATTGAAGTCCAATAAGCTCACTTCTCGTTTTATTGGACTGTATCAAATTTCAGAGAGAGTGGAGAATGTTGCTTATAGAGTGGCTTTACCGCCTAATCTTTCGAATTTGCATGATGTGTTTCATGTGTCGCAACTTCGAAAATATGTTTCAGATCCATCTCATGTGATTCATATGGACGATGTGCATGTACGGGATAATCTTACGGTGGAGACGATGCCTGTACGAATCACGGATCGTGAAATGAAGACTCTGAGGGGAAAATAGATTGCCTTGGTTAAAGTGGTTTGGCTAGGAGCTGCTGGTGAAAGCATGACTTGGGAGTTGGAGAGAAAGATGCGAGACTCCTACCCTGAGTTGTTTGATTAAGGTAAATTTTCGAGGACGAAAATATTCTAAGTGGGGGAGAGTTGTAACGCCCGTAATTTAATTAATTATTTAATTAAATTGTTTTTGGAATATTTGTGAAGTTGTATTATAATTAATTGGATTTATTTTATTAAGTGGAGAAATAATATTAGAGATATAATATTATGTGGTGAAATAATATTAGAAGTATAATATTATTTGATGTGGGCTTATTTTCAGGGAATAGAAGTAATAAGAGCGTATATTGGTTTTAAGCCCAATAAGGAGTTAAAAGAATAATAGGGTTACTTTATTGTTGTTGGAATAGAATAGAAAGAAAGAAGCAGTAGAGGAATAAGGATTGAGAAAGAACGTGCAAGCTGGTAGAGAAAGTAGAAAACGACAAGAACGAGAATTCAACCGGAAATTATAGAGCGATCTTTAATCCAAGGTAAGGGTGGGGTTATGACTCTATAATTGGGTTTATGATGATTGGTATGTGGGGTTAGAGATGATTGTTGTCTTGTTCTTGAATTGAAAATACATGAATGTTGTATGATGAGAATTGATGAATTTTAGATGAATATTGATGTCATGATGTTGTTTAATTGAGGTAGAATTATAAGGTAAATTATGAGTGATAATTATCATGATTATGTTAAGTTTTAGGGCTTTAAGCGTGAATCCCATAGTGAGAGGCAGAGAGAAAAACGCAGAATATTACAGTGATAAAAAACGTAGAAATGTACTTGGAGGATATCAGAAGTTGTTGTATTAGAATTAATGAATTAATTTAGAGAATAGAATTTTTCATACTGTTCTTAGTTAGGCTGATATCAGGCTAAGAATTAAAATAGTAGGATTAATAAAAAGTAGAAGTTCTGATGTTAGAAGTATGTGGTTAGAAGTTGCGCTAGATTAGTAAGAGGTAGAAGTTCTGATGGTAGAAGCTAGGTTGGTTAGAAGTTGCGTTGAACCATTAGAAAGTAGGAGTTCTGATAGTAGAAGTTGTAACGGTTAGAAATTATGTTGTCAGAAGATTGTGGCATCAAAAGTTGTATCTGGTTAGAAGTTGGGTTAGTCAGAAGTTGTGATGGTCAGAAGTTGTATCTGGTCAGAGGTTGGGTTAGTCAAAAGTTGTGATGGTCAGAAGTTGTATTGGTCAGAAGATGCGTTGTTAGAAGTTATGTTGTCAGAAGTTATGTTATTAGAAGCTGCGTTATTAGAAGTTGTGTTGGTTAGAGGTTGCATTGTCAGAGGTTGTGCTGGCCAGAAGTGGTGTTGGACGTTACGTTGTTTTCATACAGAATGTGAACATTAGATGCATAGAAGCTGTTGTTTGAACTATTATAGTAGGATAGTGACGGTAATGGCGTTAGAGTTACAAAATAGTAGTAGTGACTTACTGTGGACTTAATGTACGGCTGGGTTGTTAGTGAGAAGTTATTCATGATGTTCTGTTGATGATTTATAATAAATAAATGATGTTTGATGACTTATAATAAATAAATGATGTTTAATGAATTATTTTGATGATATGAGATGTTGATGACGAGACGTTGAGATGCATTTGAGATGCTGTTATTTTGAGATGCTTTTGAGATGTTAATTTGAGATGTTTTTGATATAATTTGAGATGTTGTTAACTTGGGTGTTGTTGTTACATTCATGGTTGTTTCGCATACATTGCATTTTTGAGATGGAGCTTATGCTCGTTAAGATGGCCTGTATTGGAGAGTTTTGAGATGAGGGCTTATGCCTTGTTGACGCCTCTATTAATTGGCAAATTTTTTAGATGGGAGTTCTGCTCCAATGGTACCACATGCATTTACATAGTATGGAGTCGCATTATATGCTTGCATGAAGAAGTTTATTTTGATGTTGATGAATGTGTATATGCGTTGTAATTATTGTTGATTATGAGATGAGAATTGGTGATGTTATTGATCTAATTTAATATATTAATTATCATGCGCTTTATTATATTGTTAGATATCTCATCCCTTCTGTTTGAATGTTGCCCTTATGTTGGTAACGTACAGGTAATCGAGAGTGAAGGTTGTATACCTTTAGTAGTTCAAGTCGGTGTCATTGCTCTGATATGTAACACTCGGGGGGATAAACGCTTGCTGTTTTAATAGTTGATTTTCAGTTGTTGAACGTTAAATTGATTATTATTAAACATGTGCTATTTCGAAGTTGTTGTTTTGTTGTTAGAGATGTTATTAAGAATTCTGATGCGTAGATGTTGAATTATCTTATTAAAGATGTTATGATGATGGTTCATCCAATGTTTTGAAAGTGTTATATATCCACGATGAATGCAATGAATTTATTAGAAGAATTTGTGACGTCCCGATTCGTTTGCATGATAGAAATTTTATAACTCTGATTTATTTATATAATTGCTTGGGGTAGAATTGGGGTGTTACATTATGAATCTCAACAACACAATGATCACCGAGCTCTGTAAACAGTTCAAGATACAACGTCATAATTCTTCTCCCTATCGGCCGAAGATGAATGGCGTTGTTGAAGCAGCTAACAAGAACATCAAGAAGATTGTACAAAAGATGCCGGTAACATATAAAGACTGGCATGAGATGCTACCATTTTCTCTTCATGGGTACCGTACCTCAGCCCGGACGTCGACAGGGGCAACACCCTACTCTCTGGTATATGGCATGGAGGCAGTCCTACCCATCGAAGTCCAGATACATTCTCTCAGGATTATGAAGGATACGGGTTTGAACGAAGACGACTGGATCCGAACCTGACTTGATCAGTTAAATCTAATTGATGAAAAGAGACTTACCGCTATCTGCCATGGTCAGATGTATCAAAAGCGAATGATCAAGGCTTTTAACAAGAAAGTCAGACGCCAAGAATATCAAGTCGGGGATCTAGTGATCAAACACATCATATTGTCGCAAGGTGATCCCAGGGGCAAATGTACCCCCACGTATGAAGGGCCATTTGTGGTTAAGAAAATTTTCTCGGGAACAGCTATGATTCTAACCACCATGGACGGTGACGACCTTCCTCACCCTGTCAATGTAGACATAGTGAAAAGATACTACGCCTAATCAAAGACCCGTTAGGTTGACTGACCTAGGCAAAAATAAGGGCTTCCCGGCGAACCAAAAGGGTTCAGGCAAAAGTAAGGGATGAAAATGAAAAAATATGTACAACCGGCAAGTCGAAAACCCGAAAGGGCGACTTGGGCAAAAAAGGGTATCCCGGTGGATTGAAAACCCGAAAGGGCGGTCCAGGAAAAAGTTAGGGATATAAAGCGTACCACTATGTCTCATTAGATCATCTTGCGACCAGACTTCGGTATCGGCTATCAAGCTCAGACGACACCAATCAATCTGATCAACTTTCGGCCAAGAAGCAATGTGATGAGAGGCTTGAAGATATAAAGGCAATAGCAGAGTTGGAACCCAATGGGGTTGTTTCACATAGCTGTTTTTTCTTCTTTTACACAAATTGTATAATCTCTATCTTTCGGCGGCGTTCTCTTACTAGAATGTCTGCCTCCTCACAAAAACGCCTATTACAGGCCGACATCAAAAATCAATACAAAATTACTTTCACTTCGAGTTTGTTTTGGTTTTTTGTTTTATTTTGCAAGAACGTCCAATGAATTATTTTTGATATATGCATTTGAAAATGATTGCTGCTCATAAACATTTACATAAGAAACAAAAGACAATTACTCGTAATTCCAGAAACAGAAAAAATAAAAGAAGTGCCAAACCCAACGGTTACTCTGCCCAACAGGTATCGGGAGAGAGTCAGCTTGGGAACACAACCATGGGTACATACACTCCCCACAGAGTAAAAGTATTCAAAAACATTGATGTCGGCCTTCCCAAAACATGACGTAACCTCCCCAGCTAGGGTTTTTCTGAAACCTGACAGCTATATCCCTCATCCGAATTCCGTAATCACGGGCGACTCAGTAAATTTTATCCCCCAAGAAGAGTTTACTTCTCTGGACACAAAGGCTCAGTCCCCACAGAGTTCATCACTTTAGCTACAAAAATACATTTTCTAAGTTTGTTCCCCGCAAAGTTTATTCTCAAGCAGCATCTCTTCCCGACAGAATATTTATAAATCTCCAGCAATCGTCAGGGATTTATTTTCCCAAGACGCGAGCATACCCCGATAGCATTTTGTGAAAATACATCATGACATACGCATAAATATCATATGCAGCATAATCTCATTTATTTCGAGAACATCATCTCATCCTGCATTTCATGGATCGCATACAACTAACCCTGATATCTTTTCAGGAAAAGACGTTTAGCTCCAACAAATCCAACAGTTATGCAAGTCACATCTACAGACGACTAATGGAAATTCAGTTCCCTAAACCAAACGGGTCAACTAATCTACACTATCGCTTTGAAGTAACCCTACTGTCCAGGTTCCTTCTCACAGCCCTACTATCTAGGCTTTCAGTTCGAAGTAATCCTACTATCCAGGTTCCTTCTCACAGCCCTACTATCCAGGCTTTCATTTCGAAGTAACCCTACTATCCAGGTTCCTTCTCACAGCCCTACTATCCAGGCTTTCATTCCAAAGTAACCCTACTATCTAGGTTCCTTCTCACAGCCCTATTAATCAGGTTTTCATTCCGAAGTAACCTTACTATCCAGGTTCCTTCTCACAGCCCTACTATCCAGGCTTTCATTTCGAAGTAACCCTACTATCTAGGTTCCTTCTCATAGCCCTACTATCCAGGCTTTCATTTTGAAGTAACCCTACTACCCATGTTCCTTCTCACAACCCTACTATCCAGGCTTTCATTTCAAAGTAACCCTACTATCCAGGTTCCTTCTCACAGCCCTACTATCCAGGCTTTCATTTTGAAGTAACCCTACTAACCAGGTTCCTTCTCATATCCCTAATATCTAGGCTTTCATTCCGAAGTAACCCTACTATCCAGGTTCCTTCTTATAGCCCTACTATCCATGCTTTCATTTCGAAGTAACCCTACTATCTAGGTTCCTTCTCACAACCCTACTATCCAGGATTTCATTTCGAAGTAACCCTACTATCCAGGTTCCTTCTCACAGCCCTACTATCCAGGCTTTCATTTCGAAGTAACCCTACTATCTAGGTTCCTTCTCATAGCCCTATTATCCAGGCTTTCATTTCGAAGTAACACTACGACCCAAGTTCCTTCTCACAACCCTACTATCCAGGCTTTCATTTCGAAGTAACCCTACTACCCAGGTTCCTTCTCACAGCCCTACTATCCAAGCTTTCATTTCGAAGTAACCCTACTATCCAGGTTCCTTCTCACAGCCCTACTATCCAGGCTTTCATTTTGAAGTAACCCTACTATCCAGGTTCCTTCTCACAGTCCTACTATCCAGGCTTTCATTTCAAAGTAACCCTACTACCCAGGTTCCTTCTCACAACCCTACTATCCAGGCTTTCATTTCAAAGTAACCCTACTATCCAGGTTCCTTCTTACAGCCCTATTATCCAAGCTTTCATTTCAAAGTAACCCTACTATTCAGGTTCCTTCTCATAGCCCTAATATCCAGGCTTTCATTCCGAAGTAACCCTACTATCTAGGTTCCTTCTCACAGCCCTACTATCCAGGCTTTCATTTCAAAGTAACCCTACTATCCAAGTTCCTTCTCACGGCCCTACTATCAGGATTTCATTTCGAAGTAACCCTACTATACAGGTTCCTTCTCACAGCCCTACTATCTAGGCTTTCATTTCGAAGTTTCCCTACTATCCAGGTTCCTTCTCATAGCCCTACTACCAGGCTTTCATTTCGAAGCAACCCTACGACCCAGGTTCCTTCTCACAGCCCTACTATCAAGGCTTTCATTTCGAAGTAACCCTACTATCCAGGTTCCTTCTCACAGCCCTACTATCCAGACTTTCATTTCGAAGTAACCCTACTATCCAAGTTCCTTCTCACAGCCCTACTATCCAGGCTTTCATTTTGAGGTAACCCTACTATCCAGGCTCCTTCTCACAGCCCTACTATCCAGGCTTTCATTTCGAAGTAACCCTACTATCCGGGTTCCTTCTCATAGCCCTACTATCCAGGTTCCTTCTCACAACCCTACTATTCAGGCTTTATTTCGAGGTAACCCTACTATCCAGGTTCCTTCTCATAGCCCTATTATCCAGGCTTTCATTTCGAAGTAACCCTACTATCCAGGTTCCTTCTCATAACCTTACCATCCAGGTTTCTTTTCTCTTACCTCCAGACAACATTCCACAACACTGTAAGACCTGGACCTGATCAAACACGATTGGTTTCGCATTTCCCCAGTAAGTCACGGTATAGCCTGTACACTGACCAGATATGTCGTTCACTTCCGCTTCCTCAAGAAAGAGTTATTTCCCCAGTAGAGTAACGGACAACTGAAGCTCCTAAAATTCTACTTCTCCTAAGACAGATACCAACGTTCCTCAGCAGATTCCTCCTCAGCGACAGGGACAAGAATTCTCATCAAAGGAATATCTCGGGAAATCAACATTCTCTAGATGACATCTTTAAGCCCATCTCTGACAATTCTCTAGCAACTTCCAAATGGCATCTATAATCCCATTCCCGATATCATAAATCAAGCATCACTTCATGCGAGTGCAAATATCTGGGCACTCTAGTGTTCAATCATCTTCCACCTTCAGATCACAAAAGGCAGATGAGCTAATCTACATCCTCGGGTTTAAGAAGATTGAACAGGGGCAGCTGTTGTACCCCAAAATTTTCCCTCTCATTTTAATCAACACATACTCCTAGAGATCCTCAATTTGCTCAAGGTTGCCCAAGAGTTGACAAGACAAACTCTCTCCTAAGGCAATGTACCTCAAACTAGGGTTTCCATTTTCATCAAGATGGGTGAACTACAAAGAATTCATATTCTCTCCATGGTTCTAATATGTTCTCAAGACCCTCCATGTCAAATTTCAAGCATTGCACAAGAAGTTTACTCAGTCAACTGCTCAGATGCTTGAGAATCGACTGTATTAGGTCAAAAGTCAACTGTGGCCCACATACAGTCAAACTTCAAGATTTTTGGTCAACATCAACATTTTGAAGTTATATCCACCATTTGATCAAGGTTTGATCATGATTCCTCAATGAATGCCCTAAATTCATCAAAACCCAAAAGTTGCTAAATTAGGGTTTCTTAGGAAAAGTCAACCAAAATTTGACCAAGCATAACTTCCTCATACTTTATTAGAAAGTTTCCATCCAAGGCTCATTTTGAAGAGGATGCAATTCCCTACAATTCATCTTCAGCCCTCAAACTCAAAATGTGCACTCACAAAAAGATATGGATTTCCACATTATAGGTCCTTTTGAAAAGTCAACAAAAACACTTTGTGGGTCAAAGCTTCTTACATGAACATGGAAGACTCAATTGAGGTGAGATATAAAGGTTTGCTTAGTGGACATCCTAATATTTATAAAAAGTCCAAGAACACCTTTCTAGGGTTAAAATTGGAAGAGATATGCCTTGTCAAAGTTGATTTTGTTTTGCAAAATTGCCAAAAGTCAAATGTGCTCAAAAATGTATTTTTGCCAAATGGGCCTAACTTTTTATGCTTGCACCTAACTTATAACATGGTCCACGACCCAAATATTCACTCACATGTTATTTGCTTCATTGTTTATTTTATTTTGATTTTTTATTAATTAAAAATTGAATTAAATCAAATAAATGGTAAATAATAGCAAAGATTTGTTTTGATTGGATTTTTGGACAGAATCACAAGCTCATTATGCTGGCATATCAGAATCAAATAGAATCAAAGCTAATTGGCACAAGAATGGAATGATTAGGCCAAATTTGGAAGGATATCATACAAGAGGAAAAATAAATCAAATCTCCATAATTGATAAAGATACAAGGCATTTTTATTGACCTAATGCGTTCCACTACATATAGAGAAGAGATCCAATGCACAAAAGAGGTTTTGGAGAGGTCGAAAAAGCTGCAAGCAAGAATTGTAAATTGTCAAAAAGTGGTAGACTGATTCACAGACTTTCAAAGCCACCAATCATCTCCTGGAATCTCTCTGAAGCTAGCACGACCGGTTGCACGCCTCCACACGCCCAGAATCGCCCTCTAGACGTCACACAGTTTGCATTCTTTTTCAGATTTCATTGCTATGATTCTTGCATCATGAACGTGTTTTGATGGTATATTTGTGTTTGTTGTCATGTTTGCATCATGTATGGACCATTTAATTGAAGTTTTAACGCTTGTATGAACATTTGCCATAGCTAGGGTTTGCCTTGTTGTTTTGGGGCTTTCAAATGCAGGAAGAATTGACCCTAATGAAGGATACCATTGTGATCAGAGGGTCAAACCCAATCGATCCATGGTCTTGAATCTTATTTATATTGCTTATACGTAATTTTTGAAAGTCACAGAGTTATAGCCATGGAAGCTTGGCCGTAGGTAAAAGTTATAGGCCTAACACGATGGAGGAGGAAGAAGATGATGATGTGTTCAACCATCATTGGGCCATTCAAATAAAACACGCGTTTTTTCTAACTCAGTAATCCATGTTGCTTTCATATATTACATATTATTATTATTATACTAACAAATAAAACATGGTAGCCCAGTGGTGAAGCGCGCATGGTATGACTAGGAGGACTTGGGTTCGATCCCAAGTCCCAGCGTTTTGCCATTTTCTTAACATTTAATTGCAGGTTCTGTACGCTGCCTTGCCAGGAGTCTACCATGCATCCCTTGATCCAACCATTGGATTCATCATTGATCCAAATCCAGCGTTTCATCTAGGAAAGACCATGGTACACCATCAGAAAGAGGATGCACCGAATCCAGCGCATTGAGTGGGCTCAGCCTTCTTGGGCCTGAACAAATTAGCAATGCACCCCCCTCTCTTCCAGTAGTAGGGCCATCTCTAATCTTTTTTTTATTTTATTTTATTTCTTATTCTTTTATTATTTATTCAATTCTCTTTTTTTCTTTACAAAATAACAAAATCATTTTTTTATCAAATCAAAATAAAAAAAAATATAAAAATCTTTTTTTCATAAAATATTTTATTTTCTTTAATTAATTAGTCTAATTCTAATTAGGGTAATTTAATTCCTTTTTATAATTAAAACTAATTAGGGTTTTGTAAATAATTAATTTTTCCTTCAAAAATAATATAAATATTCTTTTCTCAAATTAGATTTTTTAGGTTTTTCCAATCGTCTTCGCATTTAATCTGTTGCGCATGTTTTAATTACCTTTTTAATTATTATTGTAACTGCTTCAAGGTTATAATAGATTCTAATTAGGGTTTTTAATTTCTGCATTTTTATTTTCAGTTAAATAATTCTGTATCTGCAAAAGCCATGTAATAGTTAGGATTTCTATTTCCGCACTTTAAATTTCCGCAATTGTTAATTGTTAGAGGTATGTTAATAGGATTGTATGGCAAGAATATTTGAAAATTAAAACGGTAGATAACCTAAATGTGCAAAGACAAATTAACTGAAAAAGCTCACTCGCACATGCTCACTCCTAGGGTTTACTCCACTTTGGCTGCCTTCGGTTAATCGGTCATGAGGTATAGGGTTTGTTAGTGGTCGTCCTCTAGCCCCGAAAGATCTCAAATGACCCATTCAGATGTTGCCTCGGAAACAGATCTTTAAGGCTTTAGGATGATTACTAACACCTCCTAACATTGCTTTTGTGACCGTATCTGTCCCTTCGAACGTCCCTTAAAACTCCAACGACGGTGCTACCTATTCCTTAATAATGGGATAGCGCGGTCTAAAGGAAAATAAACAGTCTTTTTCGAGTAGGTAGATTAAATTTTAAGTACTTGCTCAAACAAATAAACTTTTCACACCAACACCTTTCAAAACAATTTTCAAAACAACTTCGTCACATCCTTGAGGACTGATACAAGGGTTATCACGAAGTAAACTTCTTTTCAAAATAAGCACACACACAAGCAATTTTAAAATGAGCAAGTACCTAAGAGCCCATGGAAAACCATGGATAGAAAGGGTTCTAACACCTTCCCTTTCTATAATCTACCCCCTGTACTCAGAAATATTCTCGAAAAAGGTTTTTTCTGTTCTTTTTCCTTTTCCTGATTGGATGAAATAAAAGTTTGTTGCGACTCTTGCTTACCGCGACATTTTGCAAACAAAAAATGCAAACCAGTATTAACAGTCGGTTCTGCCACCGTATCACAATATCCACCAATTCTCTGTCAGATAGAGGGGATTGGACTCTTCCTGTGAGATCCCGCCATTTTTTAGCATAGGTTTTGAAACCTTCACCTGTACCCATAAACATGCCTTGCAATTATGTCTGAGTTGGAGCTAAGTCTGTGTTATACTGGTATTGCTTGTAAAAAGCGGCGGCCAAATCTTCCCAATTGCGAATATTGGTCCCTTCCAACTGATAGAACCAATCTAACTGCGTCCCCGACAAGCTTTCTTGGAAGAAATGCACCCATAGGTTCCTATCCGCAATATGGGGTTGAATTTTCCTGACGTATGAACTTAAATTCAGCTTTGGACACGAGACACCGTCATATTTGGCGAAATTGGGGACCTTGAATTTCTGTGGGATGACAACCCCTGAGACAAGTCCTAGCTCTTCAAAATCTAATCCGGGTACCCTCTGGATCTCCATAGTATTGAGGCGATCCTCCAACTGCTTGTACTTATCGTCAGCTGGAGGATACTGCTCTTCGGAGTAATCAACCTCTTCTTCCTCTTCAGAATCTGGATGGTCATTCACTTCCTTGTTTTACCCTTCTTGATTATTCCCTTCACCCGATGATGTTGCAAAATCTAGAGTTCGTCTGGCTGGTCCTTTGAACCTTCTTCCCAGATTCAAAACACTGGCTGGTTTCTTCGCTTTCTTTTTCTTCTCTTTGATCAGCAAAGTTTTCAAATCCTCTTGTCCCTTTTCCAAAGTCAATAACATTTGTTGGAATTGAGCATTCTGCGCCTAAAGATCTTTTATTGTCTGTTCAATATCCATCTCACTGAAATAAACAGTAGAAAGATAAGGAGACCTGTTGTAAGAAACCTGTTTGTGTTATGATGAATGAAGATGCATATGCAAATGATTTCAAGGAGATTAGAGATTTAAATTTTCTTTAGACAAAAAAGAACACACGTTGCATTAATAAATCCAAGTTTGAGTACATCACGCCTCTTTGGGCTTACAATGAGAGAAATAAAAATATAAGAACTCTTAAGACAAAAAGGTTGAACGCATCCTCTTTGGCGCGATGTAGGCATTCAGACTCTGCTCTTCATGAAGTTGCTTGGTAGCTTCCAGGACTTTCTTCTCACTGGCGTAGAATCGGGCTTCAGAAGTGTCTCGCTCTTCCTTTAGCTGAATCCAATCCCTTTGTAAGTCTTTGAGAGAGGTAGGAATGTTAGGATGAAGGACAGTATACGAGACATCTCCTTCAACAACAGGCTCCATGATAACAGGGAGGATGGAGGGGTAAGGCACTGCGAGATTCTGAGCACGAGCTCGTACCCACCTAAGGTAAGGATCAAGGGGAATGGAATTCTTGTGTCCCAGTGTCCTACTATCCACCTTGTTTACCATCCTCTAAGCTCGTATAAACCTTTGACGGTAGTCTTGATCATCACTTTCATAGTCAAACACCACACCTTGGATGATTGCGTCATGTAGGCCATCTCTTCGTGTGTACCCAAATTGTCGCAGAGCCAAGCAAGGGTTGTAAGTGATGCCTCCTCTTATGCCAAGCAGAGGCACATTTGGGAATTCCCCACAACGGTTGATGATAGTAATATCCTCCAAAGATCAAGAACACCAGTGGATATCCGAATTCCTGAGTGATATCAGCCTATTGGACCACCTCAAACCTTGCTCATCCTTCACGATGGATCGGGGAAGATGCGAAATAAACCATTTAGCCAACAGAGGAGTAAAACACGTGAGGGTTCCTCTTCTCCTTATGGTGCGAGAGTGGAGAGAATGCAAGATATCTCCCAATAAAGTAGGCACTGGATTGTGAGATAAAAAGATTTTAACAGCATTCACATCTATAAGTTGGTCAAGATTTGGAAATAGTACCAACCCATAGATGAGAAGAGCCAAAATTTCTTCAAATGCTAGTAAATCCGGATTGTTCCAACAGTCTTGAGCTTTTTCAAATAAGAATTTGGCTAAGAATCCTTTTACACCGCTTATTGTTTCCTAATTAGCTGTGACGTCAGATTGTTGCAAGTACAAAGCTCGGGCAACCTCTTCAGGGCTTGGATTCCTTTCAATATCGTTGAAAGGTAGTTGATTAGGAATAGGAATCCCCAAAAGTTGAGAGAACTCTTCCATAGTTGGTACAACCTGGTAATCAGGAAGGTGAAGCAATGGTGCAAGGGGTCAAAGAATTGGAAAAGCACTTTCATCATATCTTCATCAAATCTTGAGGTGACCAAGTCGAGAAGTCATCCATGTCTTTTAGTGAACGGATAATTCTCAGGGACCCTTGATGCTAACTCTTTGAGCTGAAAAGATACTCGTACAAGGTTAACTTGGATTGTGTTCCTGCGAGTGGGAGTCATATCCTACAAAACAGAACAAAGATGAATCTCAAAATCCTTGAAATGGTTAGTCTAAAATGCTATGGTATGATATCATGATGTTATGTACAAGCATATGCACAAGTTAAATCAAACAAAACCTTAGGTTTAGGCTTGCATGGAGTTTTATAGGTAAGTACCCTCTTGAAGTTTGGTTTGCTCAACCTGTCCTAGTAATAGCAATCGGGCTCTAGGGGGTCTCAATATCACTGATCTTTCTTCATCGGACGTTGTTTCAGCGCAAGCCTCTTTAATGGTGACCGAAATATCCTGAAAGTCCAATCTCAATGAGCGTAGTATCGAGTATCAACCAACTTCAGATTGCACCAAAGCCGACTACCTCACTACTTCCTAATGGCCAAGTTGTTCAATTAAGGTTCTAAAGTTAGTTAGTGCTTCATGACACCATACAGCGGCCCGTATTATCCTTGACTACTCAAGGGCTACCGGTACCAACAAATGTGTCACACTAACGTAGCTATTGGTTAGACCATGTTGGTATACCCCACACAGTTTCCATAACTTATTGCTACTTACCTAAAAAGGTGCCCCAGATTCGGGTATAGGATCAAAACAAACACAAACAAGGAACCATAATGTAAATCAAACCAAACAAAGGAAAGCAATTAAAGGTGATCTAGCGCTAAGGTAACCCCACTTTTAAGTAAGATTCCCCAGCAGAGTCGCCAGTTCTGTAACATGGTGGGAGAATTGACTTGGGTGTTTTGCGTTTGATCGCATTTGTTGCGGATAGAAAGAGTCGCCACCGAATTTTCTTTTATCCAATAAGGAAAGGTTGAAAAGAATAGGAAAGACCTTTCGAGATATTTTCTTGAGTTTGGGGGATATGTTATGGAAAGGGAAGGTATTAACACCCTTTCCATCCGTAGTTATCTACGGGCTCTTAGTTGCTTGCTAGATCACTTTCTTTTTGTGTGAAAATGTATTTGCAATGTGGGTTTTAAAAGTATTTTGAAAAAAGAATATCTTTGTAATGGTTCTCGTCTCTATAAAAACGCATACAAAGTGTTTTGTCTTTTTTGAAAAACTGTTTCAAAGTGAATTATTGGTGTATAAAATATTTTGTTGTGAGCAAGCGAGAAAATAGGAGTAACCTAACTACTCAAAAGGTCTTAAAACGTTCTTTCCCTCCTCCTTTAGATGTTGTTATCTTACCATTACTTTGGTAAGAAACCCCATAGTTAGATGTGAAGGGACGGGCGTGGGACGTTCGTATAGTCATAGAAGGCAACCTATGGGATGTTTTAGCAATGTCATTTTAGGGACTTGATCGTTTACCAAAGGCAACATCAAGGGACATCGAGGGACTAAGATATTTTATCGAGGGTTTTTGCTAAAACACCCATATTCGAGGGACATGACTATTTTTTGAAAGGAAACAAAGCGGGATCACACTAGAGATGCTAGTGTGAAAGTGTGTTTAATTTACATGCATTTTGTCTTGATTAGGGTTATCTATTTGTTGATTTCGTGTCTTGCCATACACACCCTAATTGCTAACATTTATATTTGAAAGCGGTAAATTTGCGGAAATGTAAAGTCTTACGCTATTACATCATTTAGGGATGGGGGTACAAATTTACAAATGGGGGGTTGCAAGAACTTTAAATCCTAATTATCTATTATAACCATATTGAATTATACAATATAAGAAAAGGAAAGGATTGTTTTTGAAAAGGGTTTTTTGTCTTAACAAATTAGAGGGAAAATAACTAATTGATAAAGGAAAATATTTTTATGGCCTTTTTATGTTTAATAAAACTAATACTGAAAATAATAAGAATAAGAGAGAAAAAGGAAAAACTTAATGAAAACGGGATCAACACATTGCTAAACACGAAAATGAAGGAGACCAGAAGTTCTGATGCTGTGTGCTATAGCTCAGAAAGAAACATCATAGGTGATCAGATGTTCTGGGTTGATGCCATCGGAATCCTGAAAGAAACGTTAGAGGGAAAAAAACAGAAGTTATGGGTTGTGTTTAGACAATGAGCAAAAAGTCAGAAAATCTGTATTGTGTTAAACAGTGAATGAAAATCAGAGGCTATGTGTTGTATTAAACAGTGCATGAAAAATCAGAAGTTATGTGTTGTGTTAAACAGTGCGTGAAAAATCAGAAGTTTCGTGTGTTAAAACAATGAAGAGAACTCATAAGTTATGTGCGTGTTAAAACAGTAAGAAATATTCTAGAAGTTTTGTGTCAAAATAGTGAAGGAAATTCAGAAGTTCTGTGTTGTGCTAAATAGTGGGAAAGAAAACCCATAAATTCTGTGTTGCACTTCACCTCATTCCTTACATTAGTTAGAACATCTGTTAGAACATAGTTTGATTCTACAACCCTTAATTAGAGTTTTGATGATAACAAACACAAAGAACAAATATGCACTCTAAATTTGTGTTATTTTGTATGAAGAAGTTCTGACCGAAACATCACCAGAAATTAAGCTACAGAAGCTTTCAAGCTGAGGCAATCAGAATATGTGCTGAACTGAAGAACACTCTGATTCTGAACAGAAGTTTAATATACCATCAGATCCTCACATCTCTTAGTCATCAATGTTCTGAACTAATTGCAGCATGCAAGATTCTAAGTTCTGAAGCGTTACTTTTCAATCAAGACAGCATCATATGCAACGACTTTATTCAGACAAGAATCTTCTCAATATGGAAACAACATTGAATGTCCATTATCAGGCTTTATGTTGGACAAGATTTCCACGCCTATATAAACAAGATTAGAGGACAAATCATTTATGATTTTGACACACTACTGCAACATACCTCTCAAACGCTGCAATCTTGCATATTCATATATACGCTCAAAATTGTGTAAAATATCATAGTTGTGATACAATTTTTGTAAAGAAAAACAACAATACATAGTATATTCTTTTATCTTGATTAAGCTAGTTTTCCTTGAGATAAACCAGGTTATGGTTGTACTCAAGAAGACTTTGGCAGTTGTCAAAGTAGTGTTGTAATTAGTTTTTTATTAGTGAATTAAGTCCTCGTTGGAGAGAGGCGAAATAACTTTGGCGGGTGAACTGGAGTAGTTTGAGATCAAACGAACCAGGATAAAAATATCGTGTCTACTGCACTTTTGATTTTAAGTTTCAATTCAACCCCCCCCCCCCCCCCCCCTCTTGTGTGTTTCACTTCTTCAATTGGCATCAGAGCTCCTGGTTCTAAATTCATACACTTAACCGTGTCAGTACAAGATCCAAGTTTAGAAAAACACTATGGTGAGACCAAGCCAAAACATCAGCAATGACTATCATGAGGACAAGGACGGCATCAGCGGCAAACCTCCAGTCTTTGATGGAGAAAATTTTGACTACTGGAAAGACAAAATTGAGAGCTTCTTTCTGGCTCATGATGTTGATCTATGGGACATGGTAATTGATGGATACACACATCCAGTGGATGAAAGTGGTCATAAGATAGACAGAAAAAGGATGTCTGACCAGCAAAAACGTGATTTCAGAAACCATCATAAAGCCAGAACAATAGTTCTCAGTGTTATCTCATACTCAGAATATGAGAAAATCTCAAATAGAGAGACAGAAAAAAACATGTTTGACTCTCTGAGAATGACGCATGAAGGTAACATACAAGTCAAAGAAACCAAGGCCCTTGTGCTCATTCATAAATATGAAGCATTCAAGATGGAAGACAGTGAATCCATAGAAGTAATGTTCTCAAGATTACAGATTCTTGTTGATGGGCTGAAGGTTCTTGACCAAGGATATTCTACTGCTGATCACGTAAAGAAGATCATCAGAAGTATACCCAAGCAATGAAGGCCAATGGTCATTGCACTTAATCTAGCTAAAGATCTCAACAAGATATCTCTGGAGGAACTTGTCAGCTCCCTCAGAAGTCATGAGATAGAGCTAGAAGAAGATGAGCCTCAAAATCAAGGTAAGCCTCTAGCATTAAAATCTAACAAAAAATCTGATTCTAAGGTTTTACAGGCGATGGAAAAAACCTCTGATGGATCCTCATCAGAAGAAGATGAATTGTCTCTTCTCTCCAGAAGGGTCAATCAACTGTGGAAGCAGAGACAAAGAAAATTCAGAAACCCGAGAAGATCAGAGAATCAAAATTAATCCTCCTCCAGATACAAAAAGTTTGAGTCCTCCTCTGGACACAGAAGATCTGAAGCCTCTTCAGGACACAGAAAGTCAAATAACAAGGACATCATCTGCTATGAGTGCAATGAACAAGGGCACTACAAAAGTGACTGTCCAAGGCTTCAGAAGGAGAAGCCCAAAAAGAAGTTCTTAAAGGAGAAGAAGAAAAGCCTCATGGCAAAATGGGACGATTCAGACACTTTTGATGCTGACTCGGAGTCAGATGATGAAAGAGCCAACATAGCTCTCATGGAAAATGTGTCAGAAGACAGTGAAGCTTCTGGTTCAGACTCAGAATCAGACACAGAAGAGGTATTCCATGATTTCACTGTTAATTTTACTAAGGTTGAACTTGCAGAAAGTCTGAATGAAATTCTGGAAAGGTATCAGCAAATCAGAGTCAAATTCAAGAACCTGAAAAGGGATCTTGTCTCTGACTCTGAAAAGACTGGGAGTCTTAGATTAGAGAATTCTAAGTTAAAAGAAAAGATTTTAAAATTAGAAAATGATTTACAAAACTCTCAGAAAGAAATAATCTCAGAGACTCCCAGTAATGTTGATAAGATCATCAAAGAGTATGATCACAACTTTCAGAAGTTTCAGGCTAAAAACATAGATGAAGCAAGACGACTTCAATGATCTATGGAGTTGGCAGGAATGGCAGAAAAGGAATAGGATACCAAGGTAAGGTATCTCCACCTAAGAAAGTCATGGACCTTGTTATAAAACGTACACCACTAAAATCACACTTCACATATGGGCACACACATGACCTAAAATACACTAGTAATGATTACTCTGTCAAACCAAAAATCAACCAGAATTTTGGTAAAACTAACAAACCAGGACCCAAAAAGATATGGGCACCTAAGGACAAAATTATATATGTAGCAGATATCTTTAGCAGCTAGGCTAAAACACCAGTCATGGTACCTGGACTCTGGATTCTCTCGACACATGACGGGAAGAAAGCATATGTTCCAAAGCCTAGAACTTAAACCTGGAGGCTACGTGGGCTTTGGAGGCAACCAAAGAGGGAAGATCATTGGCTCTGGAACAATAGGTAATGGTAATCTTCCTTTTATAAATAATGTGCTTTTAGTTGATGGATTAATGCATAACCTATTATCCATAAGTCAATTAAGTGATAACGGTTATGACATAATCTTTAATCAAAATTCATGCAAAGCTGTTAGTCAGAAAGATGGAACTATCCTTTTTTATGGAAAGAGGAAAAACAACATTTATAAGATAAAACTTTATGAACTGAAAAGTCAGAATGTAAAATGTCTTCTCTCTGTTAACAACGAGCAATGGATCTGGCACAGAAGATTGGGGCATGTTAGTATGAGAATAATATCCCAGATTAACAAACTCAATCTGGTCAGAGGACTTCCTAATCTGAAGTTCAGCTCAGATGCTCTGTGTGAAGCATGTCAAAAAGGAAAATTTGCAAAACCTTCTTTTAAATCTAAAAATGTTGTTTCCACCTCTAAGCCATTAGAACTTCTGCACATAGACTTATTTGGACCAGTGAAAACTGCGTCTGTTAGTAGCAAGAAGTATGGGTTAGTGATCGTAGATGACTATAGCAGATGGACATGGGTAGAGTTCTTAAGACACAAGGACGAGTCACATTCTGTATTCGTTGCATTCTATAACCAAGTTCAGAATGAAAAAGATCTTAGAATTGTCAAAGTCAGAAGTGATCATGGTGGAGAATTTGAAAATAAAAAATTTGAAACATTTTTTAATGAAAAAGGAATCTTGCATGACTTCTCTTGTCCTAGAACTCCCCAACAAAATGGAGTTGTAGAACGAAAGAACAGAACATTGCAAGAAATGGCAAGAACCATGATCAATGAGACTAACATTGCTAAGATCTTTTGGGCAAAAGCAATTAACACAGTGTGTTACATTCAGAATAGAATCTCTATAAGACCTATTCTGTAAAAGACTCCATATGAATTGTGGAAGAACAAAAAGCCCAACATTTCTTATTTCCATCCTTTTGGATGCACCTATTTTATTCTGAATACTAAAGATCATCTGAACAAGTTTGACTCTAAAGCACAAAAGTGTATTATATTAGGATACTCTGAATGCTCAAGAGGGTACAGAGTATACAATACATAAACACATATTGTTGACGAGTCAATGAGTGTTAGATTTGATGATAAGCTTGACCCTCAAAAGTCAAAGCAGAATGAATCTTTTGCAGATATAGAAGTTGATTTCACAGGTACTGAAGACAACCCATCAGAAGTTCCCAACAGAGACACTACAACAACTTCAGAAAGTAATATTACAAGTGATCCTATACCTTCTGTTGATCAACTCCAGAAAAGGTAATCCAAAAGCAGCATAGCTCACCCAGAAGATAAGATCCTGGGAAAGAAGGATGATCCAATCAGAACAAGATCAACATTAAGAAACTCTGAAGAATCCCTCATAGGACTGGTCTCTCTGATTGAACCAACAAATATTGATGAAGCTCTTCTGGACAATGACTGGATTCTGGCAATGCAGGAGGAATTAAATCAGTTCACCAGAAATAACGTATGGGACCTGGTTCCCAAACCAAGAGGATTCAACGTCATTGGAACAAAGTGGGTGTTCAGAAACAAACTGAATGAGAAAGGAGAAGTCATCAGAAACAAAGCACGACTGGTGGCACAAGGTTATAGTCAGCAAGAGGGGATAGACTATACAAAAACCTTTGCTCCAGTCACCAGGTTAGAATCTATCAGACTCTTAATCTCATTTGTTGTAAACAATGGCACCACTCTGTATCAGATGGATGTCAAAAGTGCATTCCTAAATGGCTACATAGATGAAGAGGTATATGTGCACCAACCACCTTGGTTTGAAAATTCCAAACACCCAGAATATGTTTTCAAACTAAAGAAGTCACTCTATGGTCTGAAACAAGCTCCCAGAGCTTGGTATGAAATACTAAGTAACTTCCTGTAAGAAAAGGAATTCACCAGAGGGAAAGTGGAAAAAACCTTGTTTTGTAAGACATTTAAGAATGACATCTTAGTTTGTCAGATTTATGTAGATGATATCATTTTTGGATCCACTAAACCTTCTCTGGGACGAGAATTTGCTAAGTGCATGCATGCAAAGTTTGAGATGAGCTTAATGGGGGAACTCAAATTCTTTCTGGGCATTCAGATAAACCAAACTCCATAAGGAACTTACATTCATCAGAGAAAATATGTCAGAGAACTTTTGAAGAAATTTGACCTCTCAGAATGTAAGCCCTCAAAGACTCCAATGCATCCCACGTGCATTCTGGAAAAGGAAGAGGTAAGTAAAAAGGTAGAACAGAAAATCTACAGAGGTATGATTGGCTCTCTCTCCTTTATCTGACGGCTTCAAGGCTTGATATTTTATTCAATGTTTTCTTATGTGCTAGATTCCAATCAGATCCTAGAGAATCTCACTTAACAATAGTTAAGCGAATTTTCAAGTATCTGAAAGGTACTACTAATCTGGGTTTGTTTTATAGAAAATCCAATGAATACAGCTTAGTAGGATACTGTGATGCTGACTTTGCTGGAGACAGAGTAGAGCGTAAAAGCACTTCTGGAAGCTTCCAGTTTCTGGGAGACAATCTGATCTCATGGACCAGCAAGAGACAGTCCATAATAGCATTGTCAACAGTAGAAGCTGAATACATAGCAGCTGCTGGATGTAGCACTCAAATGCTCTGGATGAAAAGTCAACTTGAAGACTTCAACATATTTGAGAGTAACATTCCTATCTTCTGTGATAACACTTCTGCCACATGTCTCTATAGAAATCCCATTTTGCATTCTAGGACTAAGCATATAGAAATAAAACATCACTTTATTAGGGACTATATTCAGAAAGGAATTCTTACTTTGAAATTTATTGACACAGACCATCAATGGGCTGGTGTATTTACAAAACCCCTTTCTAAAGATAGATTCAATTTCATTTTGAAACATCTCAGCATGAAATTGTGTCCAGAATAAAATGTTTTATTTGCATATTCTAACCCTCAGAACTTTATTGTTTTCTGTGAACATCTGATCAACTTGTCTTCAGAAGTTAGAAGTACAGTTGCCTCAGAATCTATCTATGAAGATCTGAACGTTTCATTTCAAGGATAGAGGCGTGCAGTTCACACCATCAAACATTTGTCATCCTCTCACAAGCTACCTTCTGAGGCTAAACACGCGTTCAAATTCTGAAGGATCCAAGGCTCTGATTGGATGCATTGAGACACTTGTCATTGGTAACTGTTCAATATCTCTCTAAATCCCCTAATTTCAGGTTTCATTAATGCATATAATCATTACTTATTTTCTTTCTTACTTATTACGTTTTCAAAAAAACCTATATAAACTCAATTTACTATTTCATTCATTCACGTTTTACCATCTTCAATATTCTGTCTTGTTCTAGTTTCTTTGTCAAAAAAACCCTTTCCATAAATTTTCTTCAAAGAATCCGTGTGAACAATGGCATCATCATCAAGTCTCAAGAATCTCAATAGTGCTCCTGATTCTTCATCAACTGAACAATATGAAGAGCCCATTAGAATGCTACTCACTCCGGTTGACAACCTTGAAGTTCTCTGTGAATTGATCGTTGATTTTGAAAGCTTACAAGAAAATGGGTTTAATCTGTATGAAGATGTAACTGCACAAGGATGGAATAGATACTTTGATCGTCTGTTGGGTCAAACTTTTCCCATTCTTGTTAAAGAGTTTTGGGTTCATGCTTCCTCATCCAACCACCAGGTCACATCATATGTTATAGGGAAGAAGATAGCGATTACAGAAGATTTGATTGGGAAACTCATTGGATACAATGGAGGTGGAGTCAGATGCATTGATATGGCTGATAAGTGCTCTGACCTAAAATCTATTTCTAGGGAAATCTTCACTTCTGGACAGCCATCAAGCAAGATCAGAGACTTGAAGGATCATTCTAGAATCTGGGCTAGAATAATTCTAGGATGTATCAATCACACGAAGCCTACAAGCTCCCCTGATTACATCAATATTGATCAACAGTTTCTGATTTACTTCATTGCAAAGAAGACCAAGGTAAATCTTCCACATTTTCTCTTCAACCATCTCAGAACAAGTGTGAAAGAGACAAGAGAAGAAGAAAGAACTAAGAGGGATTGGATTCCTCTAGGAAGATTGATTTCAGATATTCTAACGGAGAACAGGCTGATAGAACATCTGACAGAGGCTCAAGAAATCAGTACTCTGGAAGAAACTGCTGGGAAACCTTTGAATGCCAAGAATCTGAAGAAAATGAAGATTATTGAGAACATTAAGAAGGAACCAACAATTGCTTCTCATGAGGTGATCACTTCTAGGAGAATCCCTCTGAAGGATTTTCCACTATTTTTTGAGATAAATGCCTCTCCAGAGATCATAGTCAGATACCTTGAAGCTTGCAAGGCTGATGGGACTATTCCAGAAATCAACATCCAAGATCTGCACAAGCTAGCTCCAGAGGTTGTGCTAAAGAAATTTAGAAAGAGGAAGGCAGCAGGAGAAGGATCCTCTCATAGGACACCCAAGGCTGCGAAAAAGAAAGATAACCCATCTTTTGTTTCTGTTTTAGAATCAATAGCTATGCCAACATCTGAAACCATTCCCCCTCAACCAACAGAAAATCCTTCACCCCAAACATTTGAGGATTTTGACATAGAGTTTGACCCATCTGTAACTCTTGGAAATTTCTTGAATGAACCTCACTCCCGCAATCCAAATCCAAATCCAGAACAACATCAACCAGAACTTGTTAGAGTTCTATCTGATATTGAACTGTTTGATCAAGACTTTTCCTCACCACTCCCAGAAAATCCAAACACTCAACCTCAACAACCAGAAAATCCACAACCACACTCTCCTCAACCAGAAAATCCATAACCACACTCTCCTCAACCAGAACATCAAAACCTCAACTCACCCCAACCAGAGAATGAAAACCCTCTCACTCCTCCATCTGAAAACCAATCTTCTGAAATATCTGAACCAGAAATTCAACACGCTACCGCAAACCAATCAAAAGACTCCCTTTCAGACTCTGATACCACTACCCCAATTCCTGGGATAACAGAACCTCTTACGGTTCGTTTACCTCTCACTATTCATGATATTCCAGAAATCCCTTCACCATATGAATCTACACCACCAAACACCCCTCACTCACCAATCCTAATTTCTGACTCTTCCACTCCATCACCTATCAACCGTCCAGCTGACCAACTCAGACTTGTCACTGATCCACAAGTGGTGGACCAACTAGCTTCCACCTCAAACAAAATTGCCACTCCCAAACCTAAACCAACCTCAACCAAATCAGATGTGGGTAAGAATCTGTTGATTTTTGAAACAGAAATGCAGGAATGGATTACTTCTTTGAAGCAAGCAAGTCAAGAGATTTCTAATCATGCTACTTCTGATTCTCTGTGGGAAAGATTCAGAAAATGGCTCAACTCTGAAATCCAGAAGCTGAAAGAATTGAGTTATGAAAGGGCTCAGCAGAACTTCAGTGATCAGCTGAAAGCCTTCCAAGATCAAGTTCTGAGCCAATGGTACAAGAAAGAAGTTCTTCCGCTGGATAATGCTCCCTGGAAAGAGCACCAACCTTCAGAAGTCACTGAACCAGATTCTGATAGTCACCCTCTGACTACTGCTCCAAAAAGATGATTGCAACAGAAGAAGTTGCTCAATCAGAAGAGGTTGCAGAGTGTTCTGAATGACATGCAACCCCTGAAGATACACCAGCTTTGTCTCTAGTTATACAAACTCTGGAAGAGTTGAAGAAGGAGAATGCCTTAATCCATGCCAGACTGGATAAGCAAGAGGACACAAACAAAGAGATCAAGGATATATTGGATAAACAAGAAGATACAACAAAAAGAAATCAAAGACATTCTGGGAAAGCATGAAGAATCAAGCACTCAGATTAAGAGCTTGTTGGAAGCGTTGTTCACACGTCTTCCCCCTCCTTCTTAGATTTTCTTTAAACTATTTATCTGTATTTTTTTTATCTTATCCTCCTTGTTTCTGAAAATTGTCATTGCATTCTGTTTTCAATATAATTCATTTTTTTTACTCTGCTTATATTGCTTTTTGATACCTGACAAAAAGGGGAGAAAGTAAGATATTTTCAATAACAATATACTGGGACAAAGTCTCAAACATTTTGAATACCTTAACCTCTATATTTTCTGAAAAGCTTGAACGGGAACATATTTTGATAAGGACAGAAGGAGATGCATCAAAAGCTCTGACGAGAAGGAACTTCAGGGAAGTAACTCATCTCTATCTGAGTAATCAACTCAGGGGGAGACTCTCTTAAGCTTTTTGTTCTATATTTTTCATTGAAAATCCTAGTTTTTGTCATCATCAAAAAGGGGGAGATTGTTAGAACATAGTTTGATTCTACAACCTTTATTAGAGTTTTGATGATAACAAACACAAAGAACAAATATGCACTCTAAATTTGTGTTATTTTGTATGCAAAAGTTCTGACCAAAAAACATCAGAAATTAAGTTACAAAAGCTTTCAAGCCGAGGCAATCAGAATCTGCACTGAAGAATGGTAATCAGAATATGCGCTAAAGTGAAGAATACTCTGATTCTTAACAGAAGTTTAATATACCATCAGATCCTCACATATCTGAGTCATCAATATTCTGAAGCAATTGCAGCATGCAAGATTCTAAGTTCTGAAGCGTTACTTTTCAATCAAGACGACATCATATGCAGCGGCTTCATTCAGACAAGAATCTTCCCAATATGGAAACAACATTGAATGTCCATTATCAGGCTTTATGTTGGACAAGATTTCCACGCCTATATAAACAAGCTTAGAGGACAAATCGTTTACGATATTGACACACTACTACAACATACCTCTCAAACGCTGCAATCTTACATATTCATATATACGCTCAAAATTGTGTAAAATATCACAGGTGTGGTACACTTTTTGTAAAGAAAAATAACAATACACAGTATATTCTTTTATCTTGATTAAGCTAGTTTTCCTTGAGATAAACCGGGTTGTGGTTGTACTCAAGAAGACTTTGGCAGTTGTCAAAGTAGTGTTGTAATCAGTTTTTGATTAGTGAATTGAGTCCTCGTTGGAGAGAGGCGAAATCACCTTAGCAGGTGGACTGGAGTAGTTTGAGATCAAACGAACCAGGATAAAAATATCATGTCTACTGCGCTTTTGATTTTAAGTTTCAATTCTACCCCCCTTCTTGTGTTTTTCACTTCTTCAAAATCTCCAGCTTAATCAGTTCTTAACAACAACAAATTAGAAAGATAAAAGCACAATAGTTCATAGAAGTTCTAATCTTAATTCCGAGCCTAGCTTTATTCAAGAAGTTCTGATCCACAATTTTTTCTACTTATGCAATGATATGGACAACATCAATACTATGATATTTACATATTTAGTGATGTTCTGGATGAAAAGATTCAAAGTCAGAAAGACTTACCTTGAATCTGGAACATGTGTTTGGGACTTGAGTTGTTGCCTTCAGATGTTCTAGAATCAGCAAGAGCAATGGAACAAAAAATGTTATGTTCTTAGATTCAAAGGGAAGAACAAAGGTTTTGGTTTTGTTCAGGAATTCAGGATTCATGAATGTTTTACTGTTTTCTTTTATCTCTTTGATTATTCTCTCTTTCCAAAATCCAGCCCCTTGGAAGTGTGATGGAGCAACTTATTTATAGGTGAGTTTATTGTGGTTTTAGGGGGAAAAACAAATGTGATTTAAACCTTTTTGGCATACTGTTCCATTACTTTTTAATCACAACTTTTGTATGCTAATTTGGTGCAAATATGAGGTTTGAGAAAGTGCAGGCGTGGACTGGATCAGCAGCTGGTTACAGGACTGTTCTATAGCAGGGCACCAGGCTGCTTAAACGAGGTTTTGGGATTTGGTGATGTTTTGATCGTAGAAGACCAGAAATGTAGCCTCCATATGCTGAAGAGTCATGTTCTGACCGAAGAACATTGCTTCCATATGTTCTGATTGAATATTCATATTCTAAACCATCTCTGCAGATTCTGATTGCACTTGTGTGGAGGCTGTCCCAGAAGTTCTGAAGTATCATATTCTCTTAACACTTAGAAAATTTTCTAAATGTTTAGAAATTTGATTTTTTTTCAAAGTAATTTTTAATTTTAGATTTCTTGATGAACCAACTTCTTGTCTTGAGGGAATATGATTGTTGGAACTTGATTTTGATCAAAAAGTCAGAGTTTGACTTTTCAGTGTGCTTTTGACCATTTTGCCCTTGTGAATGACTTTCTTGAAAAATTATAATCCAAGACTTGAAACTTGATAGAAGCAAACCTGAGGGTCCAGGATGATCCTTTGAGGAATAAGAGGGAAAATTTTGGGGTACAACAGACACAGACATAGTATGAAGGTAAACATAAGGGTACCATATACGGGTTTAATGATGGACATGGAAATAAGGATACCCAATATTAACTCAGATATTGAGCCAGACTAGAGGGACTCCTTAAGGATTATGGATAATGAAAGACGAAGAGAAATCCCAATAACCTAGGGATTGATACTTACAAAAGATAGCCCTACATGATAGGGATTATGATAAGCCAATGGACAGTTGGGATGATGGTTTGACTGAGGGAATAGCATGGAAGATAACACATGGTGACCGGTCACCAAATTCCATGGCTTGATATAGGCCAAATGGCGTGCATTAGTGAGGACGTACTTCGTGGGACGATTTCATATGGAGAAAAAGATCATACAAAGATTCTAATGACAATGACGGGCCAATGGGGGATCCATTTGAGAAAGGGATAGTAACAGACACATGGAAGTCCCTACAGGCAATAACATACTTAAGGGAATCCCTATGTGTTGTACCAAAAAAATTTCCCTCTCACTTATCAAGAATTTTTCTCACAAGATCTCCTTGGGCTCAAGACTGCACTAGGGTTTGATCAGCTCAAGACACCTCTTTATGCACTGATGACCCAAAACTAGGGTTTGAGTTTGCACAAACATTTTTGAACTTACAATGCTTCATATGACTTTCATGGATCATTATGGACCCCCGAGATTACTCATGTCAAGTTTCAAGCCTTGGATCACATTTTTTACCAGTCAATTGAGCAATTGACCTAAAAATTAGTTGTATTGGGGAAAAAGTCAACTATGGTCAATTTATAGTCAAACCTCATAATTTTTTATCCATATTAACATTTTTGACTCATATGTATCATTTGATCAAGTTTGGACTACAACTCCTCAAGAAATTTGATCAAATCTCCAAAAGGGCAAAATGGTCAAAATTAGGGTTTTGACTGGGAAAGGGCAATTTCTTATTTTTGACCTAGAAAATGGTCAATTGGTTTAAGTAATAATATCAAGAGTCCAATTGCATCATTTTAACCTAATAACATGGTTCAAAACATTGCAAGTCCATTGGATTGACAGATGAATTTTACAGTCAACTGATCAAAAGTCAAATGTATACTGAAAAGTCAAACTTTAATTTTTGGTCAAATTCAAGTACCAAAGATCACAATTCATTAAAACATGTCAAAATATGAAACTTATTCATCAATAAATCAAAAAGTCAAGATTTCTTTTTGAAAAGTCAAAATTTCTAAGTGTTGAAAATTCATGTTTTTTTTATAACTTTGAGCCAAATTTTCACCATGATGCAAGATGATTCAAGAGAGACTTCCAACATGAAAGATGTAGATCTACATGAAATATACAACTTTGCTTCACACAACTTATTCCAAAAATTCCTGGATCTCAAGTTATAATTTTATGAACATGAGGTCATGAAACTAAACACTTAGTGAAATTTTGCTCTAATTTGGCCAGGATTTTCACCTAGCTTCATGGAACTTTTTCATATAGTTACAAGGGGAATATTCAAAATCAATTCAAAGATGGGTTGTATATTACATTTCAATATTTCCAAAATATCCAAGAACTCCTTGAGATCATTCTTGAGTAGGGAGAATTGAAGAGATGAAGTTAGGGTTTTGTCACTTGAATTACAAGTCATTTTTTATGAACACATGAACCAAATCCATGCTAGGCTGCATAATCCTAGCTTTCCAGGCCTCAAACTTGCTTGTCACTCCATAATTAATGGTTTACGCAACTGATTATGCCCTTATCCAAGTGTTTCAAGCTTTGTCCAAATCAATTTTCCATTTTAGGGAGAAAGTAACATATCTATTCTTGTAAAGCAAGCTTTATGCACAAAGTCAGCTTCTTGAGCTCCCAACTTGTTTTTCTTGATTACACTCCATCCACAAAGTCAAAAGCATTGTGTTTAAAGTGTTTAACAACTCTATGAACCAAGTACAAGGCATGAAAACTTGAATTTTTCAAAAATCACATGTTATGCATAAACATGTAAATTTGAATTCTGATCAATTAGAGCATTCCAAACTTGTTGCTTATAAATAGAGTCACTATTTGTGAGCTTGAACACCCTAAAATACACAAAAACTCTCTCAAATAAGAAATTGCATAAAATCTCCATTGTTGCACAGCTTCTGACCTTGAACATCAAACTCCCATTTCCCTCGTGCGTTTCTTGGCATTTTAGTTTCTAAAGCTTCCTTACATCAAATACAACACATCCCTATCCTTATTCCAGAACTGTAACACCATTTACCATAACTTCCATAACCAAGAAACAGAGTCTGCAACTTGACTTCTCCAGGCCATTTCAGCCATCCATTGTTCAAGCTAATCATTGCATTAGCTTCCTAGGACCTCAAGGAAGCTAACCTGATCATTGCAGCACTTTGAAACAAGCTCAAACTCAAAACACGATTTCCAGTTTTGAGGTAAGTTTTCTCAACTTGGAACTCTTCATACATGCATCATCAATAGTTTATTTGTGAATAAAACATGTAGATATCATTGCCCCGAAGCTAACCATGTCCATAGTTTCCATTATTTTGCTTGAGCTTAGACAATTTTGAAACTGAAATTTCTGAAATTTTTAGGGTTCAGATTAGGGCCATTAAGATTCTTGCTTATCTTTGATATATAGTTTTAATACTTTACATTTCTGGAATTGTGAGAAAATTTGCTACAAGTTTCATGTTTACAGTTTCATTTTTGATGAGAAATGAGCAAGTTACAGTTGGTCTGGCTGGAGGTTGAAGGTGAAGTCTTCAAAACACGTTTTGCCTTACATATTTATTGTTTCATTTGTATTAAAAGATGTATATCCACCCCAGTGGTAGAAGCGCACGCTTGTAACCTATGGGACCTAGGTTCGAGCCCCAATGGTACCCTTTTCATTTTTTCACATTTTCATTTTCTGATTTTTGTTAGTTTTTGGCAGGCGCTGGGCCCTTTGGGCCTGGCTTGTTATTGTTTTTGCTAACTAACCCCCTTGCAGGCTCTTGGCACCCCCTGGCCCAAATTTATTTATTTCATTTTTCTTTTTTAAATATATTTTCTAAAATACTAAAAATCATAAAAATACAAAAAAAAAATGACATATTTATATTTTGACTTATTTTATTCTATTTTTCCACAAAAAATATTTTTATTTATTATACTTTATTTTATTAAGTAAATATTATAAACTTAATTAATATTATTTTATTTATTTATTTTTTTCACACCATTTTAAATACATTATTTTTTATATAAAAAAGACTAAAAATATTTTATAAGACTATAAATATTTTAAAGATAAAAATACTAAAAATACTTCTCTTAAACTTATTTTCTTTTGATTAATTAATAAAATTAGGGATTTCATTTAAAATCTTTTCTTAAATAAATTCAAACTTAATTAAATATTTTCTTTATTTAATTAGATTAAGACAAAATCTTTTTTTCATGAAAACCAAACAAAATTTATTTTCTTTACATTTTGCATCCTTGTACATTTATTCATTGTTGTACTTTGTATTTATTTAATTCCTTGTATATTCATACCATTCAATATGGTCGTAATAGACTAATTAGGTTTAAATTCTTGCAATCCCCATTTACAAATTATATACCCCCTCCCCACAAATGTTGTAATAGTGTAGTAACTTTAAAAATCCACAATTTATCGCTTTATATAACATGCTAGTAATTAGGGTTTGTATGACAAGACTAAAATCAACAATTATAAAACCCTAATTCAAGACAAAAACAAGCATGAAAATGATACACTTTTACACAAGCACCCCTAGGGTTATTCCACTTGGTTGTCTTATACAAAATGTCCATATTACACATGTAAGGTATCTTAGCAAAAACAAGCAAATACGAGATCATAGTCCCTCGATGACGCTATATAAGTTGCCTTACAAATGATCTTAGTCCCTCAAAAAGAATGCTAAAATATCTTGAAACATTTCTAATCATGGTTATACGATGACCCACGCCCGTCCCGTTTACATCCAAAGATAGGGTTGCTTACCAAATCAATGTTAAGACAACAATGTCAAAGGAAAAGAAAATGAACAAGAAAGACATTTGAGTAGGTAGGTTTCTCCTAATTGCTCTATTTCAAAATAAACATCCTTGCTATTTTCAAAACAAACACATGCACTTTCAAACATCTTACAAAACTTGAAAACATTTTCAAAAGACCAACACTTTGTATACATTCTTACGAACGGGAATCATTACAAAGTTTTCCTAAACAATGCCTCTTTATAAAATACTTTAAAAAACCACACAAAGCAAAATTTCAAACAAAAGAAAGTGATCTAGCAAGTAACTAAGAGCCCATGGAAAACCATGGATGAAAAGGGTGCTAATACCTTCCCTTTTCATAATCTACCCCCCGAACTCAAGAAACAATCTCAAAGGTCTTTCCTGTGCTTTTTCACCTTTCCTTTTGGATAAAAGAAAATCCGGTGGCGACTCTTGCTAACCGCAACATTTGCGATCAAACGCAAAACACCCAAGTCAGTTCTCCCACCGTATCACAGAACTGGCGACTCTGCTGGGGACTATTCTAAAAGTGGGGTTACCTTAGGGATAGATCACATTTACTTTCCCACATTGTTTGACTTATGTGCTTTATATTGTGGTTCTTTGTTTGGGTTTAAATCCTCTACCCGGATTTGGGATACATTATAGGTAAGTAGCAATACATTGTGGAAACTATGCGGGGTATACCGACATGGTCTAAGCAATAGCTACATTAGTGCGACATATTTGTGGGTATCGGTAGCCTTTGAGTTAATCAAAGAGAATACGGGGCCACTGAGTGATATCATGAAGCACTAATAAACTTTTAGAACCTTTACTTGACCAACTTGGCCATTTAGGATGTAGTGAGATAACCGGCTTTGGTGCAGTCCGAAGTTGGTAGATACTCGATACTACACTCATTGAGGTTTGGTTTCTTGAGATATTTTGGTCGCCATTAAAGAGGCTTGTGCTGAAACAATGACCAAGGAAACAAACTAGTGATATTAAGCTCCTTAGTACCCGATTATTATTACTAGGACATGTTTGAGCCAACTAAACTTCAAAAGGGTACTTACCTATAAAACTCCATGCAAGCCTAAACCTAAGGACTTGTTTGCTTTATTTGTATATACATACTTGTACATAACATCATGAACATCATAACATCATACACATTCACTAACCAATTCAAGAATTTTGGATTTATCTTTGTTCTTGTTTTGTAGGATATGGATTCACTTCGCAGGAAAACTATTCAAGTCAACCTTGTAAGGATCCCTCCACAACTTAAGGAACTAGCTTCAAGTGTAAGTACGAAGTGTGTCTAAGAGGGAGGGGGGGTGAATTAGGTACTTTATAAAATTCTAGTTTTAGTGATGATGGTTCTTATTTTTCCTGGTTAATGGTGAGTTTAGGAAAGCGTAAAGTGCAGAAAAATAAAGAGACACAGGCGATATATCCTGGTTCCCCTCACAGTTCGAGAGTACTCCAGTCCCCTTTCAACATGAAAGAGATTTCCTTATTGTGACAAACTTAAACAAGAACTACTGTTGTACCCCAAAATTTGCCCTCTCATTTTACTCAATAAATGTCAAGTGAGGTCCCCAATTTGCTCAAGGTTGCCCAAGAGTTGACCAGACAAACTCTCTCCTAAGGAAATATACCCCAAATTAGGGTTTCTATTTTCATAAAGATGGGTGGACCACAAAGGTCTCATATTCTTTCCAAGGACTTATTATTTTCCCAAGATCATTCATGCCAAGTTTCAGGCCTTGCATAATAAGTTTGCTCAATCAACTGCTCAAATGCTTGAGAATCGACTGTAGTAGGTCAAAAGTCAACTGTGGCCCACATACAGTCAAACCTCAAGATTTCTGGCCAACATCAACATTTTGAAGTTACTTCCATCATTTTATCAAGGGTTGATCACGATTCCCCAAGGAATTCTCCAAATTCATCAAAACCCAAAAGTTGCTAAATTAGGGTTTCTCAGTAAAAGTCAACCCAACTTTGACCAAGCATAACTTCTTCATACTTTATTAGAAATTTTCCATCCAAAGCTCATTTTGAAGAGGATTCAATTCCCTACAACTCATATTCATCTCACAAGTTCAAAATATGCACTCATAAAAAGATATGAATTTTGACATTATAGGTCCTTTTGAAAAGTCAACTAAAACACCTTTTGGGTCAAAGCTTCATACATGAACATGGAAGATCCAATTGAGATGAAACCAAAAGGTTTTTTTATAGGACATCATAGTATTTCTAAAAATTCCAAGAACACCCTCCTAGGGTCAAAATTGAGAGAGTTGTGCACTGTCAAAGTTGGCAAGTTTTGGAAAATTGTCAAAAGTCAACATTAATTAAATTTGTATTTTTTCCAAAGGAGCCCATGTTTTCTTGTTTGAAACATGTTTCTAATAGGACCCACGACCCCTGAGATTTTCCACCTATTATTTTATTATTTTTATCATTTACTTTGATTTTTTATTCATTTAAACCAAAATAAATCAAATTAAATGGTAAAATAATAAAAGCAAATCAAATCTTGGGATTTTTGTGCACATTATGAGTCCATATACAGCTAGAATGGCATGTAATTCGTGCAAGGATAATTTAGATTGAAAAATTCATGATTGGAGCTATTTTGGAAAGAAATCATACAAGGCCAAAATCAAATCAAATCTTCATAATTCCTCAAGATACCATGAGATTTCTTCCATTATTTTTGACCTAAATTCCTCCTCTATGTAAACACAACACCCTCATACACTAGGGAGCACGAAATTGGCTGCCCAAGAACGCTCACAAAAACCTCAAATTCTGTCAAAACTAGTGCAAAGTCAAAACCGAAGATCCAGCCACTTTCAGTCCAAGACATCAATTACAAATCATTCCAGAGGTATCTAAGGGTAAGAGTAGCTCGAAAGTCATGGCCATTGATGCTTGAAACAAGCATACTCATCTTCTCCGATTTGCTTTTCTTTTAAACATTTATATAATTAATTTCATGCATTGCTAATGTTTATTAACTATCCAAATGAGTTCTTGTTGTTACGTAGAACAGGTTTGAATCACAAACAATAGCTTGGCTTGGTGGATGAGGCGCCTAACTGTGACCCAAGGGGCATGGGTTCATCACCCACCCCATGCATTTTTCACTTTTTTGACTATTTTCTTTTCTAACCCTTTTCATTTATTTATTTTTCACTTGATTTGTTTTCTATCATTAATTTAATTAACATATAAAATCACAAATAAAATCATTAAATATTAGTTTTAGGCTTTCAATTAATTAAAATAATTTTTGACATAAAAGTTGTTTTGATTTAATCAATATTGATCTTATTTCATAATTAACTTGTAAATTAATCAGAGTTAGGTTTTTAATTATTAATTCACACTTTTATTATTTTCCTAACAATTTACTGCAGATTCAGTACATCACCATTCCATGCATCCATCATACGCTCACAAATCCTACCTTTGGATCATCCCTTGATCCAGATCCAGCGTCCAACCACAGCAGCCCATGATGCACTCTCTGAAGCTAATCCACATGGGATCACACACAAGGAACATGGGTCAACCAATTTGGGCCTAACAATTTGGTTTTGCACCCCCTAGTCTGCATTCTACCACACAGGCCCAATCTTTTCTTTTTTCTTTTATTTCAATTCTTTTTATGGTTTTAATTTATTTATTTCATTTATTTTCCAAAAATCATTTTTAATCAAAACATAAAAATCAGAAAATCACAAACAATATTAGGTTTAGTCTTTTTTTCATAAAATATTTAATTGCATTAATTAGTTTAATTAGGTTAACTTAAATCTTTTTTTCATAATTAAAATTAAATAGAAATTAGGTTTAATTCTTAATTTTAATTCCTTCTCAAAATAAAAACACAAAAAATAGGTTAATTGTTTTTTTTTCTTTCATTAATTTAATGATTTTTCATAATTAAAAGTTAATTAGTGATTAGGATATTTTGCAATTTATTCTTTATTTCCTTAAATAAAAATGACAAAAAATGATTTTTTTCTTTAATTAAATTCAATTTGGTTTTCAAGGGCCAAAATCCTAATTTCTCGCATTTTTGTTTGTTGTACGTACTTTTCATTATATTTTGGTAATTGCTCTGAGGTTGAAATAGTCTTTTAAACTGGGGTTTTATTTACCGTTTAATTTCCCCCCAAGTTTTTGTTATGTAATCCCCATTCCCTGAAGCCTTGTAATAATTAGATTTACTTTTCCGCTTTTAATTTCCGCGATCTTTAACTGTCTAGATGTATGGCTAATAGGATTGTATAGCATGAATGTCTGAAAAAATTAAAATGGTAGATCACCTAATGTGCAAAGATTAAATAACTGAAACAAATCACGTGCACATATCCACTCCTAGGATTTACCTTACTTCGGTTGCCTTCGGTAAACAATCATTAAGCATAGGAGATTTTAGTGGTTTCCCTCCAGTCTAAAGAGATCAAATTGTCCCATTCGAATGTTGCCTCAGAAACATTGCCTCGAAAAGATCTTAAGACTCTAGGGTTACAACTAAAGTTTTCTAACTATTGCTTCAGTGATTGTATTTGTCCCTTTCGAACGTCCCTTACAAACTTCAACAACGGTGCTACCTACTCCTTTATAGTGGGATAGCGCTGTCTAAAGGAAATAGACTGAACAATCTTTTTTTGAGTAGGTAGAATCTTAAGTACTTGCTCAAAACAAATCTTTTCACACTAACACCTTTTCAAAACAGTTTTCAAAAAACAACTTCGTCACACCCTTGAGGACTGATACAAGGGTTATCACGAAGTAAAACATTTTCAAAGCAAGCACACACACAAGCAATTTTAAAAAGATGCGCAAGTACCTAAGTGCCCATGGAAAACCATGGATAGAAAGGGTGCTAACACCTTCCCTTTCTATAATCTACCCACCCGTACTCAGAATATCTCGAAAAAAGGTTTTCTCTATTCTTTTTCCTTTTCCATGATTGGATGAAATAAAAGTCGGTGGCGACTCTTGCTTACCGCAACATTTTGCGAACACAAAACGTAAAACGCAAACCAGTATTAAACAGTCGGTTCTGCCACCGTATCACAGAACTGGCGACTCTGCTGGGGAAATATAAAGTGGGGTAAACCTTAGGATCTAGGTCATATTTAATTGCTTTCTCTTAATTGTCTTGCTTGCTTTATATTTATGGGAACTGTTTTGGTTATTTGATCCTACACTCGGATCTGGGGAACACCTTTTAAGTAAGTAGCAATAAACTGTGAGGGAACTATGCTGGGGTATACCGGCACGGTTGAAGCAGTAGCTACGTTGATGTGGCACTTTGGTTGGTACCGGTAACCCTTGAGTCAATCAGGGAGAGTACGGGGCCGCCGCGTGGTGTCGTGAAGCATCAACTGACCTTAGAACCTTTAATTGCACAACTTGGCCATTATAAAGTAGTGAGATAGCCGGCCTCAGTGTAGAGCTGAGAACCGGTTGATACTCGATGCTACACTCATTGAGATCAGACTTTCGGGATATTTTGGCCGTAAGAAAAGATTGCGTGAGCTGAGACAATGCCGATAAAGTATGGTCAGTGATATTGAGATCCTCTAGAACCCGGTTACTTTTTAAGACAGGTTTGAAACCAACTAAACTTCAAGAGGGTACTACCTTAAAACCCATGCAAGCTTAAACCTAAGGCCGTTTGTGTGACTTGTGTGCTTTCAACTTGAACTACTTGCACAGTTTCATTATCTGACAACATGAGTTCCTTGCAGGTTTTGTTTACAGTCCTTATCCAATAACTTGGATTTCTTACCGGGTTTACTTGCTTACATCACCTCACAATTTTGCTTAAACGCATAGCATACACATCATAACATCATGCCTTAACATTTCCTTAACCATTTCAAGGATCTCAAGGGTTTGTGATGCAGGTTATGGTAAATCATACGTCTAGCAAGGGGCAAGGGGATTTATTTTCCTCTAGACAATATCGTCTAGAGATCAAAATACGATAACTTGAGACAGTGGCTATGACCCACTCGATATGGTGAGATTGACTCTTGAAGAAAGACTCTCGACGACACGAAGTTTCTTTAATCAAGCTGCAATCAAATTCTAACAGTTTCTTGTTTACCCTGCGAGATCCTTGAAAACATTGCATACATATATCATACATATCATTGCATAACAGGTCTTCCAATACTGGTCTCTCATGTTCTCGCTGTTTATTTCAGTAATGGCTCTTAAACAAGACAACAAAGATCTTCAAACTCAAAAAGCTCAGTTCAGGGAAATATTCCTAAACCTATCCAAGGGGCAGGAAGAGTTGAAAACAGTCCTCGTTGGGAACTCGGTCAAGAAAAGTCCTAAAGACAATAAGGACGAATGGCTGGAACAATTGCAAGCTGAGGTAGGTGCAATGAGAACCCAGATGCTGGGGCAGATGGCTCTTATCCAAGGCCTAGCCCGAAGACAAGAAGAGCTTAAAGCCATCATCAACCTACTTCATCAAGACGGACACAACAGTATGAAGCAAACAGTCGAGGTCGGGGACCAAGTCATTGATCAACCTCCAAGAAGACAAAAGGTTGGTTTGGTGAAGAGTGGACCTTTCCAAATTTCTACTACATCACGGGTCCAACAACAACCTCTCCAGAAACAACGGGTTAATCAGAGTAAGCCGGATATGCCCAAAAGGAAGTTTACCAAACTCAACATGCCATTGTCTCAAGATTTACAACACATGTTAAGGATGAATCTGGTTACGTTGATAGGACCTCATCCGAATCCCAAGACTTCTTCGCCTAACTACAATCCGGATGCAAGGTGTGCATATCACTCCAACAGTCCGGGGCATGATACTGACGACTGTTGGAGGTTGAAATACAAAATTCAAGACCTGATTAATGAAGGAGCATTAGAATTTGCACAAGACGGTCAGGCTGAGTTCTTCTGCCATCCCTCCAAGGCATACCATATGAAGTGACAAGTTCTCACAAGAAGACTTTTCGTTCATTAGAATTTTCAATGTGTAATTTTCTTTTGATTTGTTTGAACATTTATTCATATCAAACCTCGTTATTTCATTAATGCATTGCACATGTTTGTCTTGAATCAATTCATTCGTATTCACTATTTCAAAAATGCGTTCTTATTTCCTTTTGTGATATTCAACTCTCGACTAAAAACTCTAAGCCTTAGAGGGAGGATGACGAAAATGATACCACAATCTCTACAATATGCTTTTGAACAGACCCCGCTAACGATGTATAGGCGTTGTTTCAAATCCTAAACAGTGGAGTTATAAGGAAGATACTCCCTAGTCAACCCCTTTGAGCAAAAGAAGTAGGAGTTTTTCTTTCACACAAATTAAAACCCTTAATCATAACCTAGGGAAGGATAGTTTCTCAGTTAATTCAGATGTGCATTCAGTCGCAATATTCTACTTCATACATAATGAATGGCATCAAAGACGTCCTTCCAAAACAAAAGACGGTGATGGTTCCCTATAATCGTCAAGACAGGCAGTCATTATTTCTCGAAATAAAAGCCCATTAAGTCAAAACCTATGAAGGAGACTTAAGAAAAAACTGGGGCATCCCGCTGGCTGTAGTCACAAAAAGAAATAGTTCAGGCAAAAGACAGGGATAATAAAAAAAAAAGAGGTCCTATAAACCCTCAACAAAAAATGACTGCCTATTCAAAATAAACTGTCAGTATCTGAACCATCACCGGAACATCAAGGACAATATTCCAGAACTCAACTAGGATTCTAAACGTGTAATTAACTGAGCAAAGGACTGAAGAACATCAGGAAGAGCGGGTGGGTATAAATAAATTTTGAGCCTTTATCCTTTGTTTCTTAAACCGTGAACCAGGCCACGTTATAACCCTTAAAAGTCCTAGCTGAAACATGGGTTAGTTCGAAAGCATATTGTTACAAAAGGTATCCTGACTCCTATAAGGTTTGCTATAAATCCTGAGTTGACATCACACTTTTACAAAAAAAACTTGTTTTACTAAAAAATGAATTTTCAAACTTCAAGACAGATATAAGCTTTGCATTCTTAAAATAATATTGTTTGCATATGACTATTTGTTCAACAGCAGAGAAATTCGCATAACGAATATCTAGTGAACAAAAACCTTCTCAATAAAAAGGATCACCTCAAGTGGAAAAACACTTCCAACCAAGGGGCACGGCATGATCATTGTCCATCATCTGGGGCAGTCAAGTCAAGATTCAAGGAATCTCTCAAAGATGTCGAATAGCCAGAGACAGATCTCCATCTGAATCCCTTGGGGGCATTAGGCATGAATTCCAGCAACGAATCATGTATGATCAAACAAACATCTTCTGGTAGTGTGGTAATACAACACTACCGACAGTGACAATTCCCTACACCTTGAGAGCGTGGACATAGTCAGAAAATATTGCGCATGAACAAAGACCCGCTAGGTTGACTGGTCTAGGCAAAAATAAGGGCATCTCGGTGAACCAAAAGGGTTCGGGCAAAAATTAGGGATAAAAACAAAAAAGATATGTACACCCGGCAAGTCGAAAACTTGAAAAGGCGGCTTGAGCAAAAAAGGGTATCCTGGTGGACTGAAAACCCGAAAGGGCGGTCCAGGCAAAAGTTAGGGATTTGAAGCGTACGACCATGTCCCGTCATCTTATCATTTGCTTATCAATAGAAGACTTATCATCCTGATCAGCATCCACAAAGCCTCTGTGGGTACTTTCTCCAGCAGGTACATGGGCAGAAAAGTCCTGATGCAAAGTCATTGTCGTATCCTCAGCATACGACCCTGTGACATCTACACTCCCCACAGAGTAGAGGAAACCAAAGTTTTGATATCTTCTTCCCCAAAGAGGAGTTACTTTCCCCAGCCAAGCTCTTTCGGAGAACCGACATCTATATTCCCCAGTCGAATTTTATAATCGCAAGTGGTTCGTAAAGTTGTCTCCCAAGCAGAGTTCATTTCTCTGAATACAGAAGCTCAATCCCTAACAGAGTTTATTCCTCCGGCTACGGAAGTTCATCCCCCAGCAGAGTTTATCTCTCCGAATCGGCAAGATTTTCCAACAAAGCATCTCCTCTCTCAAACAGAGTTATTCCCCTCGTAGAGTTGTTCTCAAGCAGAGTCTCTCTCGGCAGAATATCTGTAAACAAGGGGCAAATCCCCAACATAGTCTTCTCCGGTTCACCATCCCAGCGGAAGTAGAAGAACCACTTTTTCTATGACGGTCACGAACTCAATTTCCATTACTCTCCAGCAGCGGTCAGGGATTTATTTTCCCACTCGGATATGTCACAATAGCATTTCATGTTCATATATCATGACGTGCACATACACATTGCATACAACATAGTCTCATCTATTTTGAGAATGTCATCATACAATGCATTTCATGCTTCATATACGATTAATCATGTACCTTTTCAGGAAAGATGGTTATCATCAACAACTTCCAGTAAGTTCAAGATTAGCTCCTGAAACTAAATAGATTAATTATCTGCACGACCAAATGCATCTTTACACGGGTTCGCCACGAAGCAATCTTACACGGGTTTCTCCTAAATGCAGCTTCATACGGGTTTATCCTTAAAAATCTTACACGGGTCCTTTCTCATACATTTCCGAATGAAGTTTTACACGAACTTATCACAAAGTAACCTTACCCAGGTTCCTTCTGAAGTTTTACACGAACTTATCACAAAGTAACCTTACCCAGGTTCTTCCTGAAGTTTTACACGAACTTATCCCAAGGTGACCTTACCCAGGTTCCTTCTGAAGTTTTACACGAACTCATCCCAAAGTAACCTTACCCAGGTTCCTTCTGAAGTTTTACACGAACTTATCACAAAGTAACCTTACCCAGGTTCCTTCTGCAGTTTTACCCAAACTCCTCACAAAGAAACCTTACCTAGGTTCCTTCTCAGTTCAGATGCAGTTTTACCCAAACTCCTCACAAAGCAACCTTACCCAGGTTCCTTCTCGGTTCAGATGCAGTTTTACACAAACTCTTCACGAAACAACCCTATCTAGGTTCCTTCTCATAGCCCTACTATCCAGGCTTTGATTTCGAAGCAACCTTACCCAGGTTCCTTCTCACGGCCCTACTATCCATACTTTTCATATAGAAGTAACCCTACTATCCAGGTTCCTTCTCACAGCCCTACTATCCAGGCTTTGATGTCGAAACAACCTTACCCAGGTTCCTTCTCACAGCCCTAATATCCAGGCTTTTCATATCGAAGTAACCCTACTATCCAGGTTCCTTCTCACAGCCCTATTATCCAGGCTTTTCATATCGAAGTAACCCTATTATCCAGGTTCCTTATCACAGCCCTACTATCCAGGCTTTGATGTAGAAACAACCTTACCCAGGTTCCTTCTCACAGCCCTACTATCCAGGCTTTTCATATCAAAGTAACCCTACTATCCAAGTTCCTTCTCACAGCCCTACTATCCAGGCTTTTCATATTGAAGTAGCTATACTATCCAGGTTCCTTCTCATAACCTTACCATCCAGGTTTCTTTTCTCTTATCTCCAGACAGCAGTCTACAACACTGTAAGACCTGGACCTGATCAAACCCGATTGGGTTCGCATTTCCCCAGTAAGTCGTGGTGCAGCCTGTACACTGACCAGACACGCAGTTCACCTCCGGAGTTAATTCTCCAATAGAGTAACGGACAACTGAAGCTCCTAAAATTCTATATCTCCCAAGAAAAATACCAACATTCCTCATTAGATTCTTCCTCGACAATAGTAACAGGGACTCTCGTCAAAGGATTATCTCAGGAAATCCACATTCTCTAGATGGCATCTTTAAGCCCATCTCCGACGATTCTCCATCGCATCCAGGATGGCATCTTTAAGCCCATCTCCGACAATCTTCCATCATCGACCTCCAAATGGCATCTGTAAGCCCATTCCTGATATCACAAATCAAGTGCCACTTCATGCGAGTGCAAATTTCTGGGTACTCTAGTGTTCAATCATCTTCCACCTTCAGATCACGAAAGGCAGAGCAGCCAATCTACATCCTCAGGTTTAAGAAGATTGAACATGGGCACCTGTTGTACCCCAAAATTTTCCCTCTCATTTTACTCAACAAATGTCAAGTGAGGTCCCCAATTTGCTCAAGGTTGCCCAAGAGTTGACCAAACAAACTCTCTCCTAAGGCAGTATACCCCAAATTAGGGTTTCTATTTTCATCAAGATGGGTGGATCACAAAGGTCTCATATTCTTTCCAAGGTATTATTATATTCCCAAGATCATCCATGCCAAGTTTCAGGCCTTGCATAAGAAGTTTGCTCAATCAATTGCTCAAATGCTTGAGAATCGACTGTAGTAGGTCAAAAGTCAATTGTGGCCCACATACAGTCAAACCTCAATATTTTTGGCCAACATTAACATTTTGAAGTGACTTCCATAATTTGATCAAGGGTTGATCATGATTCCCCAAGGAATGCTCCAAATTCATCAAAACCCAAAAGTTGCTAAGTTATGGTTTCTTAGTAAAAGTCAACCCAAATTTGACCAAGCATAACTTCTTCATACTTTATCAGAAATTTCCCATCCAAAGCTCATTTTGAAGAGGATGAAATTCCATACAACTGATCTTCAACTCACAAGTTCAAAATATGCACTCATAAAAAGATATGAATTTTGACATTATAGGTCCTTTTGAAAAGTCAACAAAAACACCTTTTGGATCAAAGCTACATACATGAATATGGAAGATCCAATTGAGATGAAACCAAAAGTTTTTTTTAGAGGACATCCTAAGCTTTCTAAAAAGTCCAAGAACACCCTCCTAGGGTCAAAATTGAGAGAGTTGTACATTGTCAAAGTTGGCAATTTTTAGAAAATTGTCAAAAGTCAACATTGATCAAATTTGCATTTTTTCCAAAGGGGCCCGTGTTTTCTTGTTTGAAACATGTTTCTAATAGGACCCACGACCCCTGAGCTTTTCCACCTATTATTTTATTATTTTTATCATTTACTTTGATTTTTTATTTATTTAAACCAAAATAAATCAAATTAAATGGTAAAATAATAAAAGCAAATCAAATCTTGGGATTTTTGTGCACATTATGAGTCCATATACATCTAGAATGGCATGTAATTCGTGCAAGGATGATTTAGATTGAAAAAGTCATGATTGGAGCTATTTTAGAAAGAAATCATACAAGGAAAAAATCAAATCAAATCTTCATAATTCCTCAAGATACCATGAGATTTCTTCCATTATTTTTTACCTAAATTCCTCCTCTATATAAACACAACACCCTCATACACTAGGGAGCACAAAATTGGCTGCCCAAGAACGCTCTCTAAAAACCTCAAATTCTGTCAAAACTAGTGCAAAGTCAAAACCGAAGATCCAGTCACTTTCAGTCCAAGCCAACAATTACAAATCATTCCTGAGGTATCTAAGGGTAAGAATAGGTCGAAAGTCATGGCCATTGATGTTTGAAACAAGCATACTCATCTTCTCCGATTTGCTTTTCTTTCAAATATTCATATAATTAATTTCATGCATTGCTAAAGTTTATTAACTGTCCAAATGAGTTCTTGTTGCTACGTAGAATAAGTTTGAATCATAAACAATAGCTTGGCTTGGTGGATGAGGCGCCTAACTGTGACCCAAGGGGCATGGGTTCATCACTCACGCCATGCATTTTTCACTTTTTTGACTATTTTCTTTTCTAACCCTTTTCATTTATTTATTTTTCACTTAATTTGTTTTCTATCGTTAACTTAATTAACATATAAAATCACAAAAAAATCATTAAATATTAGTTTTAGGATTTCAATTAATTAAAATAATTTTTGACATAAAAGTTTTTTTGATTTAATCAATATTGATTTTATTTCATAATTAACTTGTAAATTAATCAGAGTTAGGTTTTTAATTATTAATTCACACATTTATTATTTTCCTAACAATTTACTGCAGATTCAGTACATCACCATTCCATGCGTCCATCATACGCTCACAAATCCTACCCTTTGGATCATCCCTTGGTCCAGATCCAGCGTCCAACTACAGCAGCCCATGGTGCACTCTCTGAAGCTAATCCACATGGGATCACATGCAAGGATCATAGGCCAACCAATTTGGGCCTAACAATTTGGCAATGCACCCCCTACTCTACATTCTACCACACAGGCCCAATCTTTTCTTTTTTATTTTATTTCAATTCTTTTTATTATTTTAATTTATTTATTTCATTTATTTTCCAAAAATCATTTTTAATCAAAACATAAAAATCAGAAAATCACAAACAATATTAGGTTTAGTCATTTTTTTCATAAAATATTTAATTGCATTAATTAGTTTAATTAGGTTAACTTAAATCTTTTTTTCATAATTAAAATCAAATAGAAATTAGGTTAAATTCTTAATTTTAACTCCTTCTCAAAATAAAAACACAAAAATAAGTTAATTGTTTTTTTTCTTTCATTAATTTAATGATTTTTCATAATTAAAACTTAATTAGTGATTAGGATATTTTGCAATTTATTCTTTATTTCCTTAAATAAAAATGACAAAAAATGATTTTTTTTATTTAATTAAATTCAATTTTGTTTTCAAGGGTCAAAATCCTAATTTCTCGCATTTACGTTTGTCGTACGTACTTTTCATTATATTTTTGTAATTGCTCCGAGGTTGTAATAGTCTTTTAAACTAGGTTTTTATTTACTGTTTAATTTCCCCCCAAGTTTTGGTTATGTAATCCCCATTCCCAGAAGCCTTGTAATAATTAGATTTACTTTTCCGCTTTTAATTTCCGCAATCTTTAACTGTCTAGATGTATGGCTAAGAGGATTGTATGGCATGAATGTCTGAAAAAATTAAAACGGTAGGTCACCTAATGTGCAAAGATTAATTAACTGAAACAAATCACGTGCACATATCCACTCCTAGGATTTACTTCACTTCGGTTGCCTTCGGTAAACAATCATTAAGCATAGGAGATTTTAGTGGTTTCCCTCCAGTCTAAGAAGATCAAATAGTCCCATTTGAATGTTGCCTCGGAAATGTTGCCTCAGAAACGTTGCCTCGAAAAGATCTTAAGACTCTAGGGTTACTACTAAAGTTTTCTAACAATTGCTTTAGTGATTGTATTTGTCCCTTTCGAACGTCCCTTACAAACTCCAACGACGGTGCTACCTACTCCTTAATAGTGGGATAGTGCTTTCTAAAGGAAATAGAATGAACAATCTTTTTTCGAGTAGGTAGAATCTTAAGTACTTGCTCAAAACAAATCTTTTCACACTAACACCTTTTTAAAACAGTTTTCAAAAAACAACTTCGTCACACCCTTGAGGACTGGTACAAGGGTTATCACAAAGTAAAACATTTTCAAAGCAAGCACACACACAAGCAATTTTAAAAAGATGAACAAGTACCTAAGAGCCCATGGAAAACCATGGATAGAAAAGGTGCTAACACATTCTCTTTCTATAACCTACCCACCCGTACTCAAAATATCTCAAAAAAAAGGTTTTTTCTGTTCTTTTTCCTTTTCCATGATTGGATGAACTAAAAGTCGGTGGCGACTCTTGCTTACCGCGACATTTTGCGAACACAAAATGCAAACCAGTATTAAACAGTTGGTTCTTCCACCGTATCACAACTACCAAACAACCAAGAACAATCCTCTTGGACCAAGAACATTCCTCTTAGATTTTCACTATGTCAACTATGAGAACAATCCTCTCAAAGTGACTACACTTGTATCCAACAATTTTGGAAAGACAAGATTTCAAAAACACTTAAACTTATTTCCAACAATCCTGGAAAAATAAGTAAGTAACTATCAATATTTGAGTTTGAGTGAGTTGAGTAGTATTGATCACTTAGAGTGATTTAATAATGTGTGATCTTCTTTTCCAATAATATTATTGTACAATGACTCAAGATATAATTGCTCAAAGTTTTCTGTTTGATAATGTATGAAAATATGCAGAAAACTTATGCATGAAAGTGAAGGAATGCTTGAGTTTGTATTTTGAAAATTCATTAAATATTTATGGAAGAGGTGTTGAAAAATATTTTGAAAATGAATATTTATATGTTCATAACACCCTTTTGAAACATTATGAAGTTTTGAAAAGGTATCATGAACAAATGCAAAGTTTGAGTGAAAGGTTTCAATGAAAAGGTATGATGAACAAGCATGTGAAAAGCTGCTATTTTTAAAAATCGTGCAGTATGCAATCGATTGCACCCTTTGTGTAAATCGATTGCACAAGGTTTTAACAGCTATATTTTCAAAAGTTTTAAGTGTGCAATCGATTGCACTAGCAATATAAATTGATTGCATGTAAAGTCAGTAGCAAAAAGTAAGTGAGTGCAATCGATTGCACAAGCAATGTAAATCGATTGCACTGAGAAACAGAAGCAAATGTTTTGAAAATTTTAAGTATGCAATCGATTGCACAGAGAAGCAGAAGCAAAAGATCTGAAAAATTGGAGCATGCGATCGATTGCACTAAAATGAAAATCGATTGCACTTAAGTGAAAAGTGAAATTTTAACTTTTAAAGACTTGAGTAATGATTTTTAAACATTTCTTTTTCATATTTTAGCATCTATATCTTAAGATCAAAGTAAGTAATATTATTATACCTTGAAAGTTGTTGAGAGCTTTGAACTGAAGATATTGTCCTTAGATGCTTTGAGCTTGATCATAAATCTTTGTCTTCTTTGTCAATCATGGTTTGTCTTCATCAAAACAAAAGCTTATTTGAGAATCTTAGTTTTACATCAAGGATTCCTGAAAACTCTCCATTCATCGAGAGACATGGTCTCCTACTCAACTTGGTCACCTCCAACACAAATGAGGACATGATGAAGGTGCTCTTTCAGTTCTTTGATCCTTTACACTATTGCTTCACATTTCCCGATTATCAACTTGTGCCTACTTTGGAAGAATTCTCCCGACTCTTGAGGATTCCCATTCTCAATCAACTACCTTTCAACGGTACAGAAATAAACCCAAAGCCAAAAGAGATTTCTCAAGCTCTACACTTGCACTCATCTGATGTCATAACTCATTGGGAAACAAGGAGTGGTGTTAAAGGTTTCTTAGCAAAGTTCCTGTTTGAGAAAGCCCAAAGTTGTTGGAATTCCTTGGACTTGTAAGCCTTTGAGGAAATTGTGGCTCTCCTCATCTATGGGATGGGTTTGTTTCCAAATCCTGACCAACTCATAGACGTGAACACCGTCAAAATCTTGATATCACGCAACCCGGTGCCTACTTTGCTAGGGGATATCCTACACTCTTTTCACACTCGCACAATGAGGAAAAGAGGTATCCTTATGTGTTGCGCTCCTATCTTGGCAAGATGGTTTATTTCGTATCTTCCCCAATCTATATTGAAGAACAAGCAAGGTTCAAGGTGGTCACAAAGGTTGATGACGCTCAAGCATTCAGACATTCATTGGTGCTCCCGATCCATAGAGAATGTTACTATTGTCGACCGTTGTGGGGAATTTCCTAATGTCCCTTTACTTGGCATTAGGGGAGGAATCACCTACAACCCCTGCTTAGCTTTAAGACAATTTGGTTACGCCCGAAGGGATGGCCCGCATGAGATGCTGATTCAAGGTTTGGTATTTGACTACGACAACAACGATCAAGGTCTTCTCCATAGATTTATCCGAGCTTGGAGGATGTTAAACAAGGTAGATAGCAAGACACTGAGACACAAGAATTCCATCCCTCTTGAGCCTTACCTCAAATGGGTACTGTGCTACGGTGGGAGAACTGACTTGAGGTTTTGCGTTTCATCGCAAATGTCGCGGTTTAGCAAGAGTCGCCACCGACTTTTATTTTATCCAAAAGGAAAGGTAAAAAAGCACAGGAAAGACCTTTGAGATGTTTTCTTGAGTTTGGGGGGTAGATTATGAAAATGGAAGGTGCTAGAACCCTTTTCATCCATGGTTGTCCATGGGCTCTTAGTTACTTGCTTAGATCACTTGATTTGCTTTTGAAATTGTTTGAAATGGTGCTTTGTGTTTGGTGTGTGTTGTACCCCAAAATTTTCCCTCTCTTTTCATCAACATTTTCTCATCACAAGACTCTTGGAGCTCAAGATCAAGTTAGGGTTTGCTCTGCTCAAGACTCCTCCTTGCACTATTGACCCAAATTAGGTTTGAGTTTGCACAAAGATGTTTTGACCTAAAATTCCAAAAGTGACTTTCATGCTTCATGTTGGAATCACAAATTTATCCATATCAAGTTTCAAGCCTTGATTCCAATCTTTGCCCAGTCAGTTGGACAGTTGACCTAGAAATCAGATGTATTGGGGAAAAAGTCAATTGTGGCCAATTGACAGTCAAACTTCATGATTTTTGACCCACGTCAACATTTTGAACTCATATGGACCATTTGATCAAGTTTGGATCACAATTCCACAAGAAATTTGATCAGATCACCAAAAGGGCAAAATGGTCATTTTTAGGGTTTTGACTGCACAAAGGCAATTTTTGACTGTTTGACCTAACCAATGGCAAACCAAGCTCACATATGGACTCAATAACTTAATGTCATTGTCTTGACACATTCAACAAGTTCAAAAGATCTCAAATGCACAGGATTGACAGATGAATTTTCCAGTCAACTGATCAAAATTTGACTGTATATTGAAAAGTCAAACTTTGGCTTTTTGGTCAAAATCACGTGCCAAGATTCATTTTTCATCAATACATGTCAAATTATGAAACTTGTTCATCAAGAAATCCAAATTTTCAAATTAGGGTTTAAAATGAGAAAATTTCATAACTTAGAATTTTTCTAAGTTATGAAACTTCCTTATATTTTCCTAACTTTGTCCCATTTTTTCCCCAAGATGCAAATGGATTCAAACAAAACTCAAAACATGAAAGTTGTAGTCCATTGCAAAATCTACAACTTTGATTCACAATGTTTTCTCAAAGGAAGCTTGTAGCTCAAGTTATGATTTTTGGAACAAGGGTGCAAAACATTTTTAACTTAGAGAAATTTTGACCTATTCTAGGTAGGATTTTTGTCCAACTTCTTGGCCATTTTTCATATGCTTCCACTTGGAATTTCAATTTTCATTACAAAGATGGATTGTAGTACACATTCCAAGCTTTCCAAATTGTCCAAGAACTCATCAAACACCCTTGTGGTTAGGGAGAATCGAATTTGCAAAGTTGGGCAAAATTCACTTTTGTTCTTGGCCAAGGCTTGTTCATAACATTGGCATTTTTCAAATCAGCTTGTACAAGCTAGCTTACAGGCCTTAAAACCAGTTTCACACACCATAATTAAATGCCTAACCATTGTGCTAAGGTGTTATTTTGTTCATTTCGTCATTACATGCAAGATTAACCCTTAATTGGAAAAAGCATATTTGCCATTTTGATAAAGTAGTGCTTTATGTCAAATAACAAATCCAAGAGGCATGGGCCAGATCTTTGAGGCTAGCATTTGTACACAAATCCCTATGATCAAGAACAAGATATGAAGCATAGTTTAGGGCATTGTACAGGCCTGTATTGAAACTTGTATTTTTTTTTGCTTCAAGTAGAAGAAACTTGGCAAAACACATACCAACTCTCATTCCTGTAAAAACCAGCCAAAGCAAACTTTGCAAACATATTTCATACACCCTAACTGACCTAAAACACGATTCCTTCATCCTCAATACCCCCCATTCATCAAAACACCATTTTTCTACAAGAAACAGGGCATCCATGCAGATTGAGTTGCACAACTCAGTTTGCTCGTGCGTTTTGGCCAAAGCTTGTTCAAACACACTCCCTACCATCCATTGAAGCTATCCCAAGCCCTAGATACAAACTGTAACATCCCTAACCCCTGTTGCCATTTTCATTTTTTCAGTTTTGCAGGTGAACTTCCATAGCGCGATTCATAGTGATTCAAAGCAAGCTAGGTGTTGGAGAAGCATCCTTAGACTTCAGGCAAGCTGTACCAAAGCTCAAACTCCATTGAAGATACCTCCATTGCTATACACGACTCAAGCTGAAACAGGTAAAAACATGAACTTCTATCTCTCAATATACGAAGAGTTAGGCTTAGGTTTGTGAATGAAACATGTTCTCCTCATAGCCCTGAAGCCATCCATATACTTACTTTTCATTTATATTGAGTATGCTGTTAGAATTTTGGCCATGAACATTGGAGAAAATTTAGGTCAGAAATTGGGGATGAAGAAATTCTCCCTCGTTTCTTAGAGTTAGGTCAAGTTTTTTATATGTATGAATTCGTCTCTTGATGCTCTACATTATTTGTGTTGTGAGTTTTTGCTAAAAGTCAAGGAATCAGGATTTGTGTTAGACATGGTGAAGCGCGCGTTTTCCATTTGAAACAAGGCTGGAGGTTGAAGAAGGTTGACTTGGGCTGGGCCTGAGTTGGTTTTACTCTTTGCACACTCTTTTCCCATTTTGCACCCCCTTGGCCCATTGTGTGAAATAATTGTCATTTTGCATTTTTTCTTTTTTGTTCTGACTTATTATTTTTTGCTCAAATATAAAAAATATAAAAAATATCTTTCCATACATTTTTGCATGTATTTGGTATTTATTTGTTTTATTTAGCATATACATATAAATAAACATATTTTCTTTTTATTCAAAGCACTAGAAAATAATACAAAAATATATATTTTTCAATTATTATTTTTTGTTTACATTTTGAAAACATTTTCTAAAATATACTTTTTTTTGTAAATAATTAATATTTTATTCTTGTGTATATTTAGTATATTTAATATAATATATAAATACTTATACATATTTTATTAAATATTTAAGACAAAAATATGAAAATAATACATTTTTATTTTTTATTAATATTTGACATTATAAAAAATACTTTTTTTACAATATACTTCTTTTTTTATTTTTGTATAAATTAATATATAATATTGTATAATATTAATAAATAAATACTATTTATTTAACAAACTAGGGTTTTGCCCTAAACCATAAAAATATTCAAAATTTGACTTTTTTATTTTGTTTATATTTCACATTGAAAAATACTTTCTCATACATAAAAAATCCTTTTTGTGCATAATACATTTTGCATATTTATTATATTTGTTTAAATATTGTACAATTTGATATTTGTATATTCAATATGGATGTAATAGTTTTAGATTTAATTTCTTGCTAAATATCCCCCCATTCAAACATTTGTACCCCCATCCCCATAATCATGTTGTAATAATTTAGGACTTTAAATTTCCGCATTTAAAAGCTTTCAAATTATGCCATGATAGACCTAGGGCTTGTATGCAAATCAAATAACAAATAGCTTGACCTAATTCAAAGATAAAAAAACATGAAAATGGACAACACAATGCACACTTGCACCCTTAGGGTTACTCCACTTGTTGCCTTCAAAAATGGGTCATGTTGCATGTTGAGTGTCTTTGGCAAAACAAAACAAATCAAATGATCATAGTCCCTCGATGACGCTTTCTCAAGTTGCCTAAAAAATGATCAAGCCCCTTGAAGGAAAAATTGCCAAAGACACTTGGCACTATTGCATTCATGGTCTAAACAATGACCCACGCTCGTCCCGTTAACATTCTAACACAAGATTGTCCACCAAATACAATGGTGGAACAATACTGTTAAAAGGGTTAAAACATAGGAAAGATCTTTGAGAAATTTAGGGTAGATAGCTCTTGGTTACTTGACCAACTTGCAAAAAAAAATCCTTGCCATTTTTCAAAACACACTCCACAACACAACTTTCAAAACAACTTTCAAAAAACATTGAAACATCTTTTCAAAAAGACAAACACCTTTGTAAAACATTCGAGTAAAGAATTGTTACAATAGTTGCCTAGACAAGGCATCTTTTTTAAAACATTTTCAAAACCACACACAAAGCACCATTTCAAACAATTGAAAAGAAAAGGCAAGTGATCTAAGCAAGTAACTAAGAGCCCATGGATAACCATGGATAGAAAGGGTGCTAATACCTTCCCTTTCTATAATCTACTCCCCGAACCCAAGAAAAAATCTCAAAGGTTTTTCTTGTGCTTTTTAACCTTTCCTTAGGATAAAATAAAAAGTCGGTGGCGACTCTTGCTAAACCTAAACATTTGCGAAAACAAACGCAAAACCTCAAGTCAGTTCTCCCACCGTATCACAGAACTGGCGACTCTGCTGGGGAGAAACTTAAAAGTGGAGTAACCTTAGGGCCTAAATCACCCTTTTGCATGACTAATTGTTTGCTTTGATTGCTTTATATTTTGGTTCTCTTGTTTGGGCTTGAAATCCTACACCCAAATTTGGGGAAACATTCATAGATAGCAATACGTTGTGGAAGCTGTGCGGGGTATATCAACACGGTTGAAGCAATAGTTATATTAGTGCGACATATTTGTGAGTACCGGTAACCCTTGAGTTCAATCAAGGAGAGTACGGGGCCGCTGAGTGATGTCACTAAGAACTAATGACCTAGAACCTTACTTGACCATCTTGGCCTTTTATTAGGGGTAGTGAGATGACTGGCTTTGGTGCAGCCCGAAGTTGGTAGATACTCGATACTACACTCATTGAGGGTTGTTTTCTTGGAATATTTTGGTCGCTAGTTAAATGGCTAAACCAAAACAGTGAACATAGAAAACAATTCAATGATATTGAGCTCCTTAGAACCCGGTTACTATTTATAGGACAGGTTTTTAAGCCAACTTCACTTAAGAGGGTACTTACCTATGAAACCTCATGCAAGCCTAAAACTAGGGTTTTGTGTGACTTGCTTGTACATATGTTTGTGCATACATCATGAACATCATAAAGCATCATATGCATCCACTAACCATTTCAAGGGTTTGGATCTTCATCTTTGTTCTTGTTTTGTAGGTCATGGAAATTCTTCGCAGGAAAACTATCCAATTCAACCTTGTGAGAATCCCTCCTCAACTCAAGGAGCTTACATCCAGAATTCCAGAAAGTTCTCTCTTCAGTGAAAGACATGGCAGACTGCTCAGCCTAGTCAACACCAGCATTGAAGAAGACATGGTGAAAGTGTTTTTCCAATTCTTTGACCCCCTTCACCACTATTTCACATTCCCCGACTATCAATTGGTGCCTACTTTGGAGGAATTTTCTCAACTCCTGAGAATTCCTATTCTTAATCAACTACCTTTCAACGGTACGGAAAAAGAACCAAAGCCTGAAGATGTTGCTCAAGCACTACACTTGCAACCATCTGATATCAAGGGGCATTGGGAGACTAGAAGTGGTGTCAAGGGCTTCTTGGCAAAATTCTTGTTTGAGAAGGCACAAGAGTGTTGGAATTCTTTGGATCTACAAGCCTTTGAAGAAATTGTGGCACTCCTCATTTATGGGTTGGTCTTGTTCCCAAATCCTGACCAACTTATAGATGTCAATGCTATCAAGATTTTCCTATCCAGGAATCCCATACCTACATTGCTTGGGGACATCCTCCACTCATTTTACACACGAACAATGAGAAAGAGAGGTGTTCTCATGTGCTGTACCCCTCTCCTTGCAAGGTGGTTTATTTCTCACCTTCCACAATCTGTTTTGAAGAATGAACAAGGCTTAAGGTGGTCACAACGGTTGATGACCCTCACACATTCTGATGTACATTGGTGTTCTCGGTCCAGAGAAAATGTCATCATCGTCGATCGTTGTGGTGAGTTCCCTAATGTTCCCTTACTTGGCATTAGAGGGGGAATTACCTACAACCCTTGTCTAGCTTTGAGACAATTTGGATATGCTCGGAGGGATGGCCCTCATGACATGCTGATTCTTGACCTAGTTTTTGACTTCGACAACGATGCGCAAGGACTTTGCCAAAGATTCATCAGAGCTTGGAGGATGCCTAACAAGGTAGATAGCAAGACACTGGGGCACAAGAACTCCATCCCTCTTGAGCCTTATCTCAAGTGGGTGCGAACCCGCGCCCAGAGTCTTATGATGCCTTACCCTCATGTTCTCCCTTTGATTAAAGAGCCTGTTAAGGAAGGAGAAGTTCCTTACACCATCCTACATCCTGACATGCCAACATCATGGGAGGAAATGCAGAAGAGTTGGATCCAACTCAAGGAGGAAAGGGATACTTTTGAAGCCAGCTTCTACGCCAGTGAGAAGAAGGTTTTGGAGCTTACCCGCCGACTTCACGAGGAGGAGACCCTCAACATTTACATCGCACCAAAGAGGATGCGCAACGTCTTTTTACCTTAAGAAGTTTTTGTAATATTTGGCCCATGGGGCATTTATGTACTGACAAAATTTCTTCTTATTAATATGACGTGTGTTCTTTTTGTTTGCAACAATTTTGAATTTCTAAATCCTTGAATGCATTGCATGAATAAACATATCATTCATCATATGCATAAGCAGGTCTTCACACCAGGTTTCCTTATCTTTTTGTTGTTTATTTCAGTAAGATGGATCTTGAACAGACGATCAAAGATCTGCAGTCACAAAACTCGCAGTTTCAACAGCTCCTTATGACCTTGGCAAAGGGTCAGGAGGATCTTAAAGCACTGCTGGGGAATAAAGAGCAAGAAAAAGGAAAAAAGAAGCAGAAAAGAGTTGGGGTAGCTACATTGGGAAGAAGATTTGAGAATGAAGCCAGGAGAGTTCTTGAATTCCCCTCCACATATGATGAGGGAACCGGTAAAGGAAAAGGGGCTGCATTACCTTCTGAGTCCGAGGCTGAAGAGGAAGAGGTTGAGGAAGATGAAGACTACTCAAAGCAGCAATACCCGCCAACGGACAACAAATACAAAAACCTGGAAGATAGACTGGCAGCTATGGAGCTGCAAAGGGTTCCTGGGTTAGATTTTGAAGAATTGGTATTGATTGCTGGGATTGTGATCCCTCCAAAGTTTAAGGTGCCAATTTTTGCAAAATATGACGGGCTGTCTTGCCCGAAGATGCACCTGAGGTCATATGTCAGAAGGATTCAACCTCATACATCCGACAGAAATCTTTGGGTACACTTCTTCCAGGATAGCATGTCTGGTACACAGCTAGACTGGTTTTACCAGCTTGAGAGGTCAGAAGTGCATAACTGGGAAGACTTGACAGCTGCCTTTTATCGCCAGTATCAATATAACGTTGACTTGGCGCTAACCCGTACTCAGCTACAAAGTATGGGGATGGCCTCAAATGAGGGATTCAAAGAATACGCCCAGAAATGGCGCGACTTGGCCGGAATAGTGCAGCCACCTCTTTCAGATAGGGAACTAGTTGATATGTTCTTGGGGACCCTATCTGGCCCATTCTTCAACCATTTGATCGGGAGCTTTTCCGCAGGGTTTACTGAATTGATTCTGACTGGAGAACGGGTGGAAGCTGGTATTAAGAGTGGGAAGATTCAAAGGGATGCCTCTGCATCCACAACTGTTAAGAAGTCATTCCCGGCAAAGAAGGATGCAGCTGTTATATACTCTCAGAAAATATCGGGAAGAACTGAGCGCCGGCCGATTGTGGGGGCCGTGATGATTCAAAATTCATCAAATGATCAGCCTCGTAACAATCAGTCCAGACCTAACCAGCAACGGGTAGAACGGCCACAACGGCAGTTCACTCGCATCAACATGACACCTGCACAAGTTCTTCCCCATTTGTTGAAGTTGAATCTCACTAATATTAGAGAAGCGCCATAGATTGTGAATACCGCTTCCCCACACTATCATCCCAATGCTAAATGTGCCTATCATTCTGACAGCGCCGGGCATGACACCAACGATTGTTGGGCGCTTAAGAATAAAATTCAAGACTTGATAGATGCTAAGGAGGTTGAGTTCGATGCCCCCGAGAAGCCGAATGTAATATCTGCTCCGATGCCAAAGCATGGTCGCAATGTCCATGCTATTGAAGAAGATCTGTATGTTGCTGCTGTTGATGATCTGGTAACTCCCCTACTAACAATCAAGTTGAATCTGTTGAAAGCTGGGATTTTCCCAGGATGTAAAGAAGACTGCTACTGTTATTCCTCCATACCAATTGACTGTCCATTGCTGAAGATAGGCATCCAAGGCCTAATGGACAACTAACAAATTCTTTTTGAAAAGATTCCTGCTACTCCAACCCCTATCAAAGATGTTTCAATAATCACCATTTCCACCAATCTTTCCAAGGTCCCTAAAAAGCCTGTTAAGATTACATCCGCTACGAAGTTTGTTCCTCTGAAAATAACCATGCATGGGCCTGTCCCCTACAAATCTGACAAATCGGTACCGTGGAATTATGGTGGAGAAATCTACTACCACGGTGTTAAACAAGTTGAGATAACTGAAGAGAGCTCTGACGAAGAAAATTCCGACATTGGAAACATTGCCGGTACGAGCAAGATTACCCGAAGTGGGAGAATTTTCTCTCCAGAGATTGCCCCTCCAAAGGAAATCTTTGGACCCTCAACTGCTGCCAAGGTTACTCCTGCACCGATAAAACTTTCTGCAAGAACTCCGTTAATTGAAGAAGCTGTTACTCCTGTGGTTGTCCCTCCTACTTCTGCTGATAAGGGGAAAGGGATCCAAGATGAGCTCGTCAGGACGAGGGCTCAGCCATTGGTCATCCCCGAAACCTCTAAGAAAGAAATGGAGGAGATTCTGAAAATAATTAAGAAGAGTGATTATGACGTGGTGGAGCAACTGGGGCAAACCCCCTCGAAGATCTCCATGTTAGCTTTGCTGCTTTGTTCGGAGGCTCATGCCAAGGCCTTGATAAGGTTTTTGAAGACAACCCATGTGCCCCAGGAAACCTCAGCCGATCAATTTCAGGATTATGTAGCCAGCCTTACCGCCGATAACGGCCTAGGTTTCTCTGATGCTGACCTGACTCTGAAAGGAAGAAAGCACAATGACGCATTACATGTGTCAGTTGAATGCCAAGGAACTACTCTCGCCCATGTCTTGGTCAACACTGGTTCTTCTCTAAATGTGCTGCCTAAGAAAGCTCTCGACTGGTTGGATTGTGAAGGCTTGGAGCTGAAACCAAGTAATATCATTGTCAGGGCCTTTGACGGGTCTAAAAGAATGGTGCATGGGGAGGTCGACATTCCCATCAAGGTAGGTACTGAAGTTTTCCACTCAACTTTCTATGTGATGGACATCCGTCCGTCATACTCTTGCTTGCTAGGGAGACCATGGATACATAATGCTGGCGCAGTCACTTCCTCCCTACATCAGATGCTGAAATACCCTGTCAAAGGAAAGATCATAATTGTACACGGTGAAGAGGAATATATGATCAGTCACCTGAACTCCTTTCGGTATGTGGAAGTGGAGGGCGAATTCATTGAAACATCGTTCCAACACTTCGAGGAAATTGCTCCCGAGGTTGCGGTAGCAAAGGCAGTGGCTGAGGTACCCAAGCAGGTGGCCAGGATGGCATCTCTGAAAGATGCAAAGGCTGCAATGAAGGAGGGGAAGAGCTCAACATGGGGTCAGTTACCTGACTTTCCCCACAAGACAGACAAGTTTGGGTTGGGATTTACCGCTGCGGGGCAAAAAGCTATGCGTCGCTCAAAAATTGAAAGGACACCCATCAAGATTTCTCCTCATGGGGTCAATGCTTTGGAAGACGAAGACGAAGAGGGTAACATTGAAGACTGGATCTTCCCAACCATCAGAGGGGGACTGCACAACTGGGAGGCGAAAGACTTCGTCCCCATTACTTTCATTAATCACTAACTTATCTTTCGAACATTTCCTGTTGGTCTGTAATAATTACTTTTAAACAATCTGCACACTACTTTTTCACCTCATGCCTTTCCCGGGGCATGTAGGTCCATTTGTAAGGGTTTTGATTCTCTTCATATTCATATGCCATGTTTAATGATTCATTGGACGTTTTTCATTGATAAACTGTTGTGTTCATTTTCTTTCCTTTTGCATTTTTGTTTGTTTAAGGATGGCTATCCCTTACACACACCCACACTCACAAATGCAGGTACCCATCCGCTCTGGATTCTATGGGTGACTATTCTGCTGTATCCTTCAATAACTCTGAAGATTTGGTCAATCAGGATGAGTGCGAAGACGACGAAGATTGTGAAGTGCCAAGGGAGTTAGCCAGACTTCTACAGCAAGAAGAAAGGGCCATCTTGCCTCACGAAGAGTTGTTGGAAACTGTCAACTTAGGAATAGAGGAAGACCGGAAGGAGGTACAAGTGGGTGCCAATCTGGAATCAAGTGTCAAGGAGCGCTTAGTACAGCTGTTGAATGAGTACGTTAAAATCTTCGCCTGGTCTTATGAAGACATGTCGGGGTTAGACACAGATATCGTGGTTCACCGTCTCCCTACAAGAGAGGATTGTCCACCGATCAAGCAAAGAGTCTGCCGAATGAGGCCCAACATGTTTGAAAAGATTAAAGCGGAAGTAATGAAGCAATTCAACACTGGTTTTCTGGCTGTTACATCCTATCCACAATGGGTTGCTAACATTGTGCCCGTTCCTAAAAAAGATGGCAAGGTCAGAATGTGTGTGGACTACCGGGATTTGAACAGGGCTAGCCCTAAAGATGATTTTCAGCTACCGCATATCGACATTTTAATTGACAACACAGCTCAGCACAAGGTGTTTTCCTTCATGGATGGATTCTCGGGCTACAACCAGATCAAAATGGCCCCCGAGGACATGGAGAAAACAACCTTTGTTACACAATGGGGTACCTTCTGCTACAAGGTGATGTCGTTCGGACTGAAGAACGCAGGGGCAACTTATCAGCGCGCCATGGTAACTTTGTTTCATGATATGATACATCGTGAGATCGAAGTTTACGTAGACGACATGATAGCTCGATCACAAACATAGGAGGAACACCTTGAACATCTGCAAAAGCTGTTTGCCAGGTTGAAAGAATACAAACTCAGGCTGAATCCAAGTAAGTGCACTTTTGGAGTTAGGTCTGGTAAACTCCTAGGATTTATTGTCAGCAACAAAGGCATTGAGGTCGATCCGGCAAAAGTAAAGGCTATACAAGAAATTCCTGCCCCCCGTACTGAAAAGGAGGTTAGAGGGTTCTTGGGGCACTTGAACTATATTTCCAGATTCATCTCTCATCTGACGTCTACCTGTGAGCCAATTTTCAAACTATTGAAGAAAGATCAGGTAGTCGAATGGAACAACGATTGCCAAGCTGCTTTTGATAAGATCAAGGAGTATTTTCTAGAACCTCCTATTCTGATGCCACCCGTCGAAGGAAGACCGTTGATCATGTATCTGACCGTGTTGGATAACTCAATGGGGTGCGTATTGGGCCAACATGACGAGTCTGGTCGAAAAGAGCATGCCATTTATTACCTTAGCAAAAATTTTACCGACTGTGAGACTCTCTACTCACTGCTCGAGAAAACTTGTTGCGCTTTGGTATGGGCTGCTCGTCGACTAAGACAATATATGTTGACTCATACCACTCTGTTGATTTCCAAAATGGATCCTATCAAGTATATCTTCGAGAAGCCTGCTTTATTTGGAAGAATCGCTAGATGGCAAATGATCCTGACTGAGTATGACATCCAGTATACTACCCAAAAAGCTATAAAAGGGAGTGTACTAGCTGACCATCTAGCTCATCAAGCTATCGAAGATTATCAATCCATGAGATTCGACTTCCCGGACGAGGACATCATGACTTTGGACAACATTGAAAGTAACAGATCGTATGACAGACCTGAAAATGGATCCCGATGGACCCTGTACTTTGATAGTGCTTCAAATGCACTTGGAAACGGTATCGGTGCGGTACTCATTTCCCCGGAAGGTTGCCATACACCTTTCACGGCCCGACTTTGCTTCAGCCGTACCAACAACATGGCTGAATATGAAGCTTACATTTTTGGTCTCAAGGCTGCTATAGACCTGGGGATCAAATCTTTGATCGTATTTGGGGACTCGGCTTTGGTTATCAGTCAAATCAAAGGAGAGTGGGACACCAAACATCCTAATCTTATCCCATACAAAGAACATGTCTTGACATTGTTGCCTCATTTCGAGCAAATCACCTTCGAGCATTTCCCGCGAGAAGAGAATCAGCTAGCAGATGCTCTGGCAACAATATCCTCCATGTTTAAACTCAACTGGGATAACGAGGCTCCCCAAATCACCATCGAGCGAATGGATGAACCTGCGCATTGTCATGAGATTAATACCGAAGAAGTAGTGGAACAACCCTGGTTTCACGAAATCAAAAGGTATCTCCAGACTAGAGAATATCCCGAAGGAGCTTCCGTAAATGACAAGAAGTTCCTAAGGAGATTTGCTGCCAAGTTCTTTCTAAGTAACGACATCCTCTATAAACGGAACCATGATTGTGTTTTACTCCGATGTGTAGACAAAGCTGAAGCAGAGTTGATCATGACTGAGATACACAGTGGCACATTTGGCACCCACTTGAGCGGGCATACAATGGCTAAGAAGATTCTAAGGGCAGGCTATTACTGGTCTACTATGGAAGCTGATTTCCATCAACATTCCTGTACTTGCCACAAATGTCAAGTCTATGCTGACAAGATTCATATTCCTCCTGTTCCTCTCAACGTTCTGACAACTCCTTGGCCATTCGCAATGTGGGGCATTGACATGATTGGAGAGATCAAGCCCACAGCGTCCAATGGACATCGCTTCATTCTGGTCTCCATTGACTATTTTACCAAATGGGTCGAAGCAGCTTCCTTCGCCTCTGTTACAAAGAATGTGGTTGCCCGCTTCATCAAGCAGAACCTCATATGCCGGTATGGTGTCCCCGACAGGATCATCACAGACAACGATATTAATCTGAACAATACTATGATCACCGCTCTATGCGAACAGTTCAAGATTTATCATCACAATTCATCTCCCTATCGGCCGAAGATGAACGGTGCTGTTGAAGCTGCGAACAAAAACATTAAGAAGATCATTCAGAAAATGACAGTCACCTACAAGGACTGGCATGAGATGTTACCGTTTGCTCTGCATGGATACCGTACCACGGCACGAACTTCGACAGGGGCAACCCCGTTTTCTTTGGTATATGGCATGGAAGTTGTCCTACCCATGGAAGTTCAGATTCCTTCTTTAAGGATTATGAAGAACTCTGGTTTGAGTGAAGACGATTGGATTCAGACCCGACTTGATCAAGTCAATTTGATCAACGAGAAGCGACTCACTGCTGTTTGCCATGGTCAGACGTACCAAAAACGGATGATCAAGGCTTTCAACAAAAAAGTCAAACGTCAAGTATATCAAGTCGGAGATCTCGTAATCAAGCGGATTATCTTGCCGCAAAGTGATCCCATGGGAAAATGGACTCCTACTTATGAAGGACCATTTGTAATCAAGAGCATATTTTCTGGTGGTGCAATGATTCTGACCATCATGGACGGCGACGATTTACCGCACCCTGCGAACGCAGACATAGTCAAAAGATACTACGCATAAAATAACCCGACAAGTTGAAAACCCGAAAGGGTGACTTGGGCAAAAATGGGCATCCAAGTGAACCGAAAACCCGAAAGGGCGGTTCAGGCAAAAATTAGGGATAAAACAAAAAAAATTTGTACACCCGGCAAGTCGAAAACCCGAAAGGGAGGCTTGGGCAAAAAGGGGTTTCCCGGTCGATTGAAAACCCGAAAGGGCGGTCCAGGCAAAAGTTAGGAAATTAAAGCGTATGACTATGTCTCGTAGGATCACTTTAAGGACAATCTCTTCATCAACCAGCTCCAAGCTTCTGATCAATCCAGTCATCGGCGGACGAAGCATTGAATGGACAGATATTCAGAGTTGTGAAGGCTATAGCAGAATGGAGTCCCATGGAATTGTTACACATAGCCATCTTTCTTTTGTATAAAATTTTCAATTTTTACGATGACATCCTCTTACTAGGATGCTTGTCTCCTTTGTACAAAGATACTCATAGAAAGTTAATACAAATACTTTTCCAAATACAGAAATTTGCTTTGTCTTCCTTTTTCTCTTTCGCACTTATGTTTTATTTGAGAAACGTCCAATGTTTTGTTAAATAGGCATATGCATTTGAACATAATCATTCTCTTACAAATCAAGAAAGATGATTGCTGGTAGGTTGAAGGTACATATAGGTATCTTGATGCCCTTTCAGAGGAAATCCCCACCATATTTAAACTCCAAATTCCTCAATCCCGAACTTAATTCCCTAAACAGAGTTAAACTTCAGGATCCTCAACAGAACGAAAGCTTTCTCAAAACTGATTTCCCCAGCTAAGAGAGCCTTCCAGAACTTAGTTCCCCTCAGAGTTAAGTTTCAGCATCCCCAAGTGGAGCCATAAAAACTGAAAATCCTATCCCCAGCGGAGCTAAAACTTCCAACTATCAATCCCCAGCGGAACCAGATTAGTGAACACTCTCCCACAGAGATACTTCCCACCAGACTGAAGATTCTCAGTCTTACTTCTCCAGCATAAGTCTACCAGGTTCTGGACTCCCTAGTGGAGATCATCAGGATCCTCATTCCCCAAGTCACCAAGGACTTTCAATCCTCAGCAGTGGTCCTAGGATCCCTCAACAACTGAAGATCTTGCTCCCCAAGCAATCAGCAGTCAACAAGGATTTCTCACCCTCAGTAACCAAAGGATTCTTCTATCCCCAACTTCGGTTATGGGTTTATTTCCCCAACATTTATCAAGGATTTATTCTCCAAAACAAATTAAATTTCAAATTGATCGGTCGTTCGAAAGTTCCTTCGTCACCTGTTGGAAGTTACGATCGTCAAAAATCAAATTCTCACAAAATTCAAGTTACGAAGCCCGGATTTGACCGGATAGTATCTTGATCTCTACAGCATATTTTGAAGCCCGGAGTACGACCGGATAACAATGCCAGACAACCGCCAAGCCTGGATTGCGACCAGATAGTGGTATCCCCTCGGAGCAAGCTATGAAGCCCGGATTCGACCGGATAATAGTTTAATCCCCAACAAATTTCTGTGAAGCCTGGATTACGACCAGACAGCAGTCAAGAATACTACGAAGCCTGGAGTCGACCAGATAGTGGTATATCTTCAACACAAGCCGTGAAGCCCGGATTTGACCGGATAACAGCTCGACAAGCCATTGTGAAGCCTGGATTTTGACCAGATAGCAATACAAATTTCTGTGAAGCCTGGATTACGACCAGACAGCAGTCAAGAATACTACGAAGCCTGGAGTCGACCAGATAGTGGTATATCTTCAGCACAAGCCGTGAAGCCCGGATTTGACCGGATAACAGCTTAGCAAGCCATTGTGAAGCCTGGACTACGACCAGATAACAATACAAGTTTCTGTGAAAGCCTGGAGATCGACCAGATAACAGTTAAGCGTTATCAGAATGAAGATTCTCATCCTTGAAGCCTCAAAAGATTGGTATACTCCCAATTTCTGACCCTTAATAGAATGAAGACTCTCGTCCTGGAATCCCCAGTAGATTGGCATACAACCCAAGCTCTTGATTCCCCAACAGCAGTCCCAGGACTTCTCATTTTCAACAAATCAAAGGATTCTCAATCCCCTGCAGCAGTCAAGGATTTACTTTCCCCCGACAGCAGTCAAATATCTTGTTATCCAGGATCCGTCTTCCCCAGCAAGACAGCTCATCAGCTTACATGCGCATTCATTTCATTCATATCATAAACATTGATATAACATACATTGCATCATATATTTCATGCAACATGACTTAGTGTTTCAGCTAATATTTTACCCTTTTTAGGATAAGATTAATAAGCTTCAACTCAAGACTTCTGAAAACAGTTTACAGGTTCTCCAGACACGGATGTCGACCTATCGCTTGTTCAGATTCTTCAACTTCTGAAAACAGTTTACGGATTCTCCAAACACGGATGTTAATCTATCGCTTGTTCAGACTCAACTTTTGAAAACAGTTTACGGATGCTTCTCAACATGGATGCTGCTCTATTGCTTATTCAACTTCAAGACTTCTGAAAACAGTTTACAGGTTCTCCAGACACAGAAGTCAACCTATCGCTTGTTCAGATTCTTCAACTTCTAAAAACAGTTTACGGATTCTCCAAACACGGATGTTAATATATTACTTGTTCAGACTCAACTTTTGAAAACAGTTTACGGATTCTCCAAACACGGATGTCAATCCATTGCTTATTCAAGACCCCCCAGTTCAGAGATATTCCAAAACATGGACACCTTTCTAATACTCATTCCAGATGGCATCTTTAAGCCCATCCCCTGACAAGATCTTGGTCACATCTCCAGATGGAATATTTAAGCCCATCTTCAAATGGCATCTTTAAGCCCATTCCCGCATCCATGTTTCGACGAGTGCAAATTTACGGGCACTATAGTGTCCAATCTCCTTTTACCCTCGAGTCGCGGAAAGGCAAACCTGCCAATCTAACTCTTCAGGTGCAAGAAGGTTGAACAGGGGAAACTGTTGTACCCCAAAATTTGCCCTCTCTTTTCATCAACATTTTCTCATCACAAGACTCTTGGAGCTTAAGATCAAGTTAGGGTTTGCTCTGCTCAAGACTCCTCTTTGCACTGTTGACCCAAATTAGGGTTTGAGTTTGCACAAAGATGTTTTGACCTAAAATTACCAAAGTGACTTTCATGCTTTATGTTGGACTCACAAATTTATGCATATCAAGTTTCAAGCCTTGATTCCAATCTTTGCCCAGTCAATTGGACAGTTGACCTAGAAATCAGTTGTATTGGGGAAAAAGTCAACTGTGGCCAATTGACAGTCAAACTTCATGATTTTTGACCCACATCAACATTTTGAACTCATATGGACCATTTGATCAAGTTTGGATCACAATTCCACAAGAAATTTGATCTGATCACCAAAAGGGCAAAATGGTCATTTTTAGGGTTTTAACTGCACAAAGGCAATTTTTGACTGTTTGACCTAACCAATGGCAAACCAAGCTCACATATGGACTCAATAACTCAATGGCATTGTCTTGACACATTTAACAAGTTCAAAAGATCTCAAATGCACAGGATTGACAAATGAATTTTCCAGTCAACTGATCAAAATTTGACAATATACTGAAAAGTCAAACTTTGGCTTTTTGGTCAAAATCAAGTGCCAAGATTCATTTTTCATCAAGACATGTCAAATTATGAAACTTGTTCATCAAGAAATCCAAATTTGCAAATTAGGGTTTAAAATGAGAAACTTTCATAACTTAGAATTTTTCTAAGTTATGAAACTTCCTTATTTTTTCCTAACTTTGTCCCATTTTTTCACAAAGATGCAAATGGATTCAAACAAAACTCAAAACATGAAAGTTGTAGTCCATTGCAAAATCTACAACTTTGATTCACAAAGTTTTCTCAAAGTAAACTTGTAGCTCAAGTTATGATTTTTGGAACAAGGGTGCAAAACATTTTTAACTTAGAGAAATTTTGACCTATTCTAGGCAGGATTTTTGTCCAACTTCTTGGCCATTTTTCATATGCTTCCACTTGGAATTTCAATTTTCATTACAAAGATGGATTGTAGTACACATTCCAAGATTTCCAAATTGTCCAAGAACTCATCAAACACCCTTGTGGTTAGGGAGAATCGAATTTGCAAAGTTGGGCAAAATTCACTTTTGTTCTTGGCCAAGGCTTGTTCATAACATTGGCATTTTTCAAATCAGCTTGTACAAGCTAGCTTACAGGCCTCAAAACCAGTTTCACACACCATAATTAAATGCCTAACCATTGTGCTAAGGTGTTATTTTGTTCATTTGGTCATTACATGCAAGATTAACCCTTAATTGGAAAAAGCATATTTGCCATTTTGATAAAGTAGTGCTTTATGTCAAATAACAAATCCAAGAGGCATGGGCCAGATCTTTGAGGCTAGCATTTGTACACAAATCCCTCTAATCAAGAACAAGATATGCAGCATACTTTAGGGCATTGTACAGGCCTGTATTGAAACTTGGCAAAACACATACCAACTCTCATTCCTGTAAAAACCAGCCAAAGCAAACTTTGCAAACATCTTTCATACACCCTAACTGACCTAAAACACGATTCCTTCATCCTCAATACCCCCTCATTCATCAAAACACCATTTTTCTGCAAGAAACACGGCATCCCTGCAGATTGAGTTGCACAACTCAGTTTGCTCGTGCGTTTTGGCCAAAGCTTGTTCAAACACACTCCCTACCATCCATTGAAGCTATCCCAAGCCCTAGATACAAACTGTAACATCCCTAACCCCTGTTGCCATTTTCATTTTTTCAGTTTTGCAGGTGAACTTCCATAGCGCGATTCATAGTGATTCAAAGCAAGCTAGGTGTTGGAGAAGCATCCTTGGACTTCAGGAAAGTTGTACCAAAGCTCAAACTCCATTGAAGATACCTCCATTGTTGTACACGACTCAAGCTGAAACAGGTAAAAACATGAACTTCTATCTCTCAATATAGGAAGAGTTAGGCTTAGGTTTGTGAATGAAACATGTTCTCCTCATAGCCCTGAAGCCATCCATATACTTACTTTTCATTTATATTGAGTATGCTGTGAGAATTTTGGCCATGAACATTGGAGAAAATTTAGGTCAGAAATTGAGGATGAAGAAATTCTCTCTCGTTTCTTAGAGTTAGGTCAAGTTTTTATATGTATGAATTCGTCTCTTGATGCTCTACATTATTTGTATTGTGAGTTTTTGCTAAAAGTCAAGGAATCGGGATTTGTGTTAGACATGGTGAAGCGCGCGTTTTCTGTTTCAAACAAGGCTGGAGGTTGAAGAAGGTTGACTTGGACTGGGCCTGAGTTGGTTTTGCTCTTTGCACACTCTTTTTCCATTTTGCACCCCCTTGGCCCATTGTGTGAAATAATTGTCATTTTGCATATTTTCTTTTTTGTTCTGACTTATTATTTTTTGCTCAAATATAAAAAATATCAAAAATATATTTCCATACATTTTTGCATTTATTTAGTATTTATTTGTTTTATTTAGCATATACATATAAATAAACATATTTTCTTTTTATTCAAAGCACTAGAAAATAATACAAAAATATATATTTTTCAGTTATTATTTTTTGTTTACATTTTGAAAACATTTTCTAAAATATACTCTTTTTTGTAAATAATTAATATTTTATTCTTGTGTATATTTAGTATAATTAATATAATATATAAATACTTATACATATTTTATTAAATATTTAAGACAAAAATATGAAAATAATACATTTTTATTTTTTATTAATATTTGACATTACAAAAAATACTTTTTTTACAATATACTTCTTTTTTTATTTTTGTATAAATTAATATATAATATTGTATAATATTAATAAATAAATACTATTTATTTAACAAACTAGGGTTTTGCCCTAAACCATAAAAATATTCAAAATTTGACTTTTTTATTTTGTTTATATTTCACATTGAAAAATACTTTCTCATACATAAAAAATCCTTTTTGTGCATAATACATTTTGCATATTTATTATATTTGTTTAAATATTGTACAATTTGATATTTGTATATTCAATATGGATGTAATAGTTTTAGATTTAATTTCTTGCTAAATATCCCCCCATTCAAACATTTGTACCCCCATCCCTATAATCATGTTGTAATAATTTAGGACTTTAAATTTCCGCATTTAAAAGATTTCAAATTATGCCATGATAGACCTAGGGTTTGTATGCAAATCAAATAACAAATAGCTTGACCTAATTCAAAGATAAAAAAGTATGAAAATGGACAACACAATGCACACTTGCACCCTTAGGGTTACTCCACTTGTTGCCTTCAAAAATGGGCCATGTTGCATTTTGAGTGTCTTTGGCAAAACAAAACAAATCAAATGATCATAGTCCCTCGATGACGCTTTCTCAAGTTGCCTAAAAAATGATCAAGCCCCTTGAAGGAAAAATTGCCAAAGACACTTGGCACTATTGCATTCATGGTCTAAACGATGACCCACGCCCGTCCCGTTAACATCCTAACACAAGATTGTCCACCAAATACAATGGTGGAACAATACTGTTAAAAGGGTTAAAACATAGGAAAGATCTTTGAGAAATTAAGGGTAGATAGCTCTTGGTTACTTGACCAACTTGCAAAACAAATCCTTGCCATTTTTCAAAACACACTCCACAACACAACTTTCAAAACAACTTTCAAAAAACATTGAAACATCTTTTCAAAAAGACAAACACCTTTGTAAAACATTCGAGTAAAGAATTGTTACAATGGTTGCCTAGACAAGGCATCTTTTTTAAAACATTTTCAAAACCACAAACAAAGCACCATTTCAAACAATTGAAAAGCAAAGGCAAGTGATCTAAGCAAGTAACTAAGAGCCCATGGATAACCATGGATAGAAAGGATGCTAATACCTTCCCTTTCTATAATCTACTCCCCGAACCCAAGAAAAAATCTCAAAGGTTTTTCCTGTGCTTTTTAACCTTTCCTTAGGATAAAATAAAAAGTCGGTGGCGACTCTTGCTAAACCGAAACATTTGCGAAAACAAACGCAAAACCTCAAGTCAGTTCTCCCACCGTATCACAGTGTGGTTTTGAAAGTATTTTGAAAAGAGGCCTTTCGTTTAGGCTATCTTTATAATGATTCTCGTTCGTAAGAATGTATACAAAGATGTTTGCCTTTTGAAAAATGTTTCAATATTTTGTAAGTTGTTTGGAAATGTTTTAGAAAATGTGTGTGTGCTTTTTAAAATAGCAAGGATTGTTTGGAAGAGAGCAAGTAACTTAGAACTATCTACCCTACTCAAATGTCTTTCCTATGCATTTTTATTCCTTTGACATTGTTGATTTACCAATGATTTGGTAAATAACCCTATCTTTGGATGTTAAACGGGACGGGTGTGGGTCATCGTATGACCATGATAGCAATATTGTCAAGTATCTTTAGCACTTTGAGGGACCAATATCATTTTGTTTTAGGCAACCTTTGATAGCGTCATCGAGGGACTATGATCTTTTGTTTTGTTTTGTTTTGTTTTTCCAAGATACTTTGCATGCATACCATGGCCATTTTTGTTTAGGAAACCAAGTGGGTGAAACCCTAGGGGTGCTTGTGTGCAATGTGTGCCATTTTACATGCCTTTGATTGTCTTGTATTAGGTCATTCTATTTGTTTGTTTTTGGTCTTATCATGCAAAACCCTAATTTACTATCATGGTATATGAAAGCAATAAATTGCGTAAAAGTAAACTAAACTATTACAACAATTATTATCGGAAGGGGGATGCAAGTTTTTGAATGGGGATATTGCACAAAAATAAAACCCTAAAATACTATTACAACCCAATTGAATTATATGCAAAATAAATAAATATACAAATATTTAAATATGCAATAAAAATGTATTTATGCAAAATGTTTTTTGTATTGATTTTTTGTATGAGAAAAATGATTATTTAAACCCTAGAAAATAAGGAAAAATAATATCATTATTTTTGGAAAGGGGTGAAACCCTAATTTTCAAATTAAAAGAAAAATATGTTCTATATTTATTATTTTTGTCCATCCTTTGTATTAAGAAAATAATAAATAATATTATTAACAAATATTAAAAATTAAAATATGTATGAAAATAATATTTTATGTGAAAAATAATAAAATAAAAATGTATAGTATTTTTATTAAATGTATTTACAAGTAAATAAGAAAATAAGTTCTATTTATTAAAATAAAACTATTTTATATGTGGAAAAAATGATGAAAATAAAATAAAATTGCAAAAAATTAAGAAAATATTTTTGTGATTTTTTAATGTTCATAAAAAATTATTAAAATAAATAAACATAAAAAATATGAGAAAATATGCAAAAATATAAAATATGAAGCAGGGGGTGCAAATATCAAGTCAGGGGGGTGTGGAAAGTCAAAACAGCAAGCCCAAGGCGCCAAGGCCCAGAACAGGTCATCCCTGTCCTCCAACTCCCTCCTGCGCGCGCGTTTTTGCCTCAAACCTGTAACACTCGATTCTTTGCATAAAAACAAAATCTTGCAACATAAAACATGTAGCTTGTAATCTCACGATTCCAATGATGTAAAATTTGTAATCTACCTCTAAAAGACCAGAGAGAATTTCATAACCCCTAATTTCTGACCTAATTTTTTCAGCATGTTCGACATTCAAATTCTCTTAGCTCAGTTAATATAAATGACAACTATGCATATGTACAGCTTCACCATGCTAGAGACTACATTTTTGCTTCACAAATCGTGGCTATAGGATGCTTAAATAGAGAGATAGAGTTTTGAAAAAATACCTCCTTCAGCTGGATTTGGATATGGAAATGTGGGGACTTTGAGTGAGGCCTGAGGATCGTGTGAGCTTCCTTAAAGTTCCCTCAAGCTATTCCAATGCTTAGCTGGCTTTGTGGATGGCTGAAACTCCCTATAGAAGTCAAGCTGCAACCTTCAAACTTGAAAATGGTGATGGCTGAAACAGGGGCTACAGGTGCAGGATGAATGCTTGGATAGCTTTGGTAGGATGTGTGGAATATGTTTCAAGTGTCAAGAGGAAAAACGCACGAGCAAATATTGAGCTTGCTATGATTTTGCAGAAACTGCAATGTTTGGGCAGAAAAATGTGTTTTTGAGTTTCAGGGTGTTTCAGATGCTTAGCATTCGTGTCTTGGCTTGTGATAAGTTTGTCAAGATGTGTAGAATAATACCAAGTCCACCCTTTATCAGATGTACAAGTTCTTTGAACTTTTGCAACTTTTCTTGCTTTTGAAGAAAAGTGAAGTGACTTAAGCCAACATGCTTGTACTGGCTAGTTCTAGGGCTGCCAAGGGTTGGTAAACATTGCTTGATATCTGTGAACATTGCTTGTAACAAAAGAACAGGTCCAAGGCTCAAGGTTTGTAAAGTTGGAAAAGCTTGCCTTTATGAAAATGGCAATGTGCCCTTTATTCCATTTATGGATTTATTCTTTGTACAATGCTCCAAAAGCCAAAATAAAGCCATTATCCTATGATTTTGCATTTAATTATGGAGAGTAGAAGGATTTTAGGACCTGTAATGCAAGGTACAAGCATGCTTGATCAGATTTGCAACTTGATGCATTGTGAAAATGGCTTGAACAAAAGTGACAAAATGCCAATTTCTCTTCTTCGATTCTCCCTAACCACAAATGATCTTGGAGAGTTCTTGGACATTTTGGAAAGATTGAAACATGCTCTACAATCCAACTTTGAAATAAATTTTGAGATACCTCTTGTAACTAGGTGAAAAATGTCCATGAAGTTGGGTCAAAAACCTGCCTAAATTAGGGCAAATTTTCACCAAGTTATTTAGTTCATGGACCCCTATTCACAAATTCATAACTTGAGATCCAAGCATCTTTTTGGAAAACTTTGTGAATCAAAGTGGTATATTTCATGGAGGACTACAACTTTCATATTAGAAGTTTTCTTTGAATCAAATTTCATCATGGTGAAAAAGTGGTGAAAAGTTAGGAAAAAATAAGAAATTTTCCATACTTAGAAAAATTCTAAGTTATGAAATTTTTTCAAATTAAAACCCTAATTTGCAAATTTAGGTTTCTTGGTCAACAAGTCTCACATTTTTACATATCTTGATGAATTATGACCCTTGGCACTTGATTTTGACCAAAAAGTCAAAGTTTGACTTTTCAGTGTACAATTGATTTTTGATCAGTTGACTAGAAAATTCATCTGTCAATCCAATGCACTTGAGATCTTTTGAACTATGTGATTAGGTCAAGATGATTCTATTGAGTCCTTGAAATCATGCTTGAACTCAATTGGTCATTGGCTAGGTTAAAAATCAGAAATTGCCCCTTCTCAGTCAAAACCCTAATTTTGACCTTTTTTCCCTTTTGATGATCTGATCAAATTTCTTGAGGAGTTGTGATCCAAACTTGATCAAATGGTTTATATGAGTCTATAATGTTGTTGTGGATCAAAAATTATGAAGTTTGACTGTAAATTGGCCATGGTTGACTTTTTCCCCAATACAGCTGATTTTTAGGTCAATTGTCCAATTGACTAGGCAGAAATGTGATTCAAGGCTTGAAACTTGACATGAGCAATCTTAGTGGTCCAAGATGGTGTATGAAAGTAACATGAAACATTGATGGTCCAAAAATCCTTGTGCAAACTCAAACCCTAATTTCAGGTTATCAATGCAAGATGAGGTCTTGAGCTGAGCAAACCCTAATCTTGTCTTGAATCCAAGAAGTCTTGTGAGGAAAATCTTGATAAATGAGAGGGAAAATTTTGAGGTACAACAGCTTCCCTTGTTCAATCTTCTTGAACCTAAAGAGTTAGATTGGCGAGTTTTGTCGTTCGTGACTCGAAGGTAAAAGATGATTGGACACTAGAGTGCCCGTAAATTTGCACTCGTCAAAGTGTAGTTGAGGGAATGGGCTTAAAGATGCCATTTGGAGAGGTGATAGAATCTCGCTGGAGATGGGCTTGTAGATGCCATCCAAGAATGTTTGTTGTAAATTAGAAGAATGAGCATCAGAATGGTATCCACATCTAGAACGTATCTGAGTTGTATCTTGAACTTGACTCTGAATAAGTGACAGAATGGCAACCATGTCTAGAGCATATCTGGACTGGAATCTGAATAAGTAATCTGAATGAGTGACTGAATGGCGTCTGTGTCTGGAGCGTATCTAAGCTGGGGAAAATCAGAATCAGTGACAAAATGGCAACCGTGTCTAGAGCGTATCTATATTGTATCTGAATAAGAGATCTGAATGAGTGACATAATGACTTCTGTGTCTGGAGTGTATCCGTACTGTATCTGAAATTGAAATCTGAATAAGTATCTGAATGGCTCCCGTGTCTGGAGCGTATCTGTACTGGAATCTGAATAAGTAATTTGAATGAGTGACAAAATGGCTTCCGTGTCTGGAGCGTATCTAAGCTGGGGAAAATCAGAATCAGTGACAGAATGGCAACCGTGTCTGGAGCGTATCTATATTGTATCTGAATAAGAGATCTGAATGAGTGACAGAATGACTTTCGTGTCTGGAGTGTATCCATACTGTATCTGAAATTGAAATCTGAATAAGTATTTGAATGGCTTCCATGTCTGAAGCGTATTTGTACTGTATCTTGACTTTGAATTCTGAATGATTAATAGAATGACTTCCGTGTCTGGAGTGTATCTTTACTGGAATCTGAATAAGTGACAGAATAACTTCCGTGTCTGGAGTGTATCTGGACTGTATCTTGAATAAGTGACAGAATGACTTCCATGTTTGGAGTGTATCCGTACTGTATTTGATGTTGAATTCTGAATGAGTAATAGAATGACTTCCGTGGGGGAGTGTATTTGTACTGTATCTGAAATCTTTTGAATGTTTGTTAAAGATAGTTGTTAATCTTATCCTGAAAAGGGTAAAATGTTAGCTGAAACACAAAGTTATGTTGCATGAAATGTATGATGCAATAAATGTGCTTTATAAATGTTTATAATATATGAATGTAATGTATGTGCATGTAAGTTGATTTGCTGTATTGTTGAGGAAAATAAATCCTTTGCAGTTGGGGATAATAAAATCTTTGACTGCTGTCGGGGAAAATAAATCCTTGACTGTTGAGGATAAGAAATTCTAGGTGACTTCACTGGGGATATAGAGATCCTTCAAGTCTTGAAATTGGAGTATTGACAAAAATTCTGTTGTGAGAGTAATGCCATATATTGTCTGAGAAATCTGCTTGGAGAATCCAGAGAACTTTGATGACTTTACTGGGGATTACACAAAGGGAATCCTTGTTCTGCTGGGAGATAAGAATGAGAATCTTCATTCTGTTGGGAAGTAATGAAAACTCTATGGGGAAGAAAACTATCCTGCTGGGGAGAAAGTTCAGGAGTTTGGGTTGTATGCCACTCTACTGGGGATTTATCAGAAGTTGTTATCTGGTTGGTTTTCAAGCTTCAAGATAACTTGTGGGGAATTTGGAGAAACTGGATGGTTTCCGCTGGGGATTGGTAGTTTGAAATTTTGGCTCCGCTGGGAATTGGGAGTTTGAAGTTTTAACTCTGATGGGGATTAAGGGTTTGAAATTTTGGCTCCGCTGGGAATTGGGAGTTTGAAGTTTTAACTCTGATGGGGATTAAGGGTTTGAAATTTTAGCTCCGCTGAGGATCTAGATGATGCACTGTAGGGATTGCTCCTGGAATAGCCTAAAGACGTTTTCCTATCCTTTCAACTTGTCAGTAATTGTTCTTTTTCATCTCTGTTTATTTGTAAACAGTAATTATGTTCAAATGCATATGTTCATTAATGAATCATTGGACGTTTTTGCAAATAAAACACAAGTGTAAAAGAAAAAGACAAATGGTTTTCTGCACTTCCAAGAGATATCTTTGTATTTACTTTGAATAAGTATTTTGTACAAAGGAAATAAACATCCTAGTAAGAGGATGGTGTCATAAAAATGAGAAAGATTTATACAAAGAAAGATAGCTATATGTAAAAAATCCCATGGGGTTCCCATTCTGCTATAGCCTTCGTATCTCTGAATATCTTGTCCATTCGTTGCTTCGTCCGAAGATGATTGGATTGATCAGAAGCTTCAGGTTTGTCAGTGAAGAGATTGTCCTTAAAGTGATCCGATGAGACATAGTCATATGCTTTAATTCCCTAATTTTGCCTGGACCTCCCTTTCGGGTTTTTGATCCACCGGGAAACCCTTTTTTGCCCAATTCGCCCTTTCAGGTTTTCAACTTGCCGGGTGTACAATTTTTTTTTGTTTTATCCCTAATTTTTTTCCCGAACCTTTTGGTTCGCCGGGATGCCCTTGTTTTGCCTAGGTGTGTCAACCTAGCGGGTCATTTATGCGTAGTATCTTTTGACTATGTCTGCGTTTGCAGGGTGCGGTAGGTCGTCGCCATCCATGGTGGTTAAGATCATTGCCCCACCAGAAAATATGTTCTTGATTACAAATGGTCCTTCATAGGTAGGAGTCCATTTGCCCCTGGGATCACTTTGTGGCAAGATAATGCGCTTGATAACTAGATCCCCGACTTGATATGTCTGGCGTCTGACTTTCTTGTTGAAAGCCTTGATCATCCTCTTTTGATACGTCTGACCATGGCAAACAGCAGTAAGTCTCTTTTCGTCAATTAAGTTTAACTGATCAAGTCGGGTTTGGATCCAATCGTCTTCACTCAAACCTGCATCCTTCATGATTCTCAAAGAGGGGATCTGAACCTCAATAGGTAAAACAGCTTACAGCTTACATCTCATGCCAGTCCTTGTAGGTGACTGTCATTTTTTGTATGATCTTTTTGATGTATTTGTTTGCAGCTTCGATAACACCATTCATCTTTGGCCGATAGGGGGATGAATTGTGATGTTGAATCCTGAACTGCTCGCACAAGGCGGTGATCATAGTATTGTTAAGGTTCGTACCTTTATCAGTGATGATCCTTTCGGGGATACCGTACCGGCAGATGAGATTCTGCTTGATGAAGCGGTCGACAACATTCTTTGTAACGGATGCGAAGGAAGCTGCTTCGACCCACTTTGTAAAATAATCAATGGCCACTAGAATGAAGCGGTGTCCATTGGAGGTTGTAGGCTTGATCTCTCCAATCATGTAGATTCCCCACATAGCGAATGGCCAAGGAGCTGTTAAGACATTTAGAGGAACTGGGGGAACGTGCACCTTGTCTGCATAGATTTGACATTTATGACAAGTCTGGGAGTGCTGATAGCAGTCTGCTTCCATGGTAGACCAGTAATAGCCTGCCCTTATAATCTTCTTAGCCATCATATGCCCGCTAGAGTGAGTGCCAAAGGTACCTTCATGCAATTCAGCCATAATCCTTTCAGCTTCAAGCTTGTCCACACAACGGAGCAGAACAGAATCATGATTGCGTTTGTACAGGATGCCATTACTTAGGAAGAACTTAGCTGAGAATCTCCTTAAGAACTTTTTGTCATTGACTGTAGCTCCTTCTGGATATTCCTGAGCCTCGAGATACCTCTTGACTTCATGAAACCAAGGCTGGTCCACTACTTCTTCGATATTAATCACGTGACAGTGTGCTGGTTCGTCCATCCGTTCAATGGTGATCTGGGGAGCCTCATTATCCTAAATAAGTTTAAACATGGATGACATTGTAGCTATAGCATCTGCTAGCTGATTTTCTTCTCGTGGGAAGTGCTCGAAGGTAATCTGCTCGAAGTGTGGTAACAATTTCAAGACATATTCTTTGTAAGGGATGAGGTTTAGATGCTTAGCATCCCATTCTCCTTTGATCTGACTGATGACCAAAGCTGAATCCCCAAACACAACCAAAGATTTGATTCCCAAGTCTATGGAAGCCTTGAGTCCAAAGATGCATGCTTCGTACTCTGCCATGTTGTTCGTACAATTGAAGCAAAGTTTGGCGGTGAAAGGACTATGGCATCCTTCCGGAGATATAAGTACGGCGCCAATACCGTTACCAAGTGCATTGGATGCCCCATTAAAGTACAGGGTCCATCGGAATCCTTGTTCAGGTTCGTCATATGGTCTGAAATCTTTAACTTTGTCCAATGTCACGATGTCTTCTTCAGGGAAGTCAAACTTCATGGATTGATAATCATCTACAGCTTGATGGGCCAGATGATCAGCTAGCACACTGCCCTTTATAGCTTTTTGGGTCGTGTACTGTATTTCATATTCTGTAAGAATCATCTGCCATCTAGCTATCCTTCCAGACAAAGCAGGCTTTTCGAAGATGTACTTTATCGAATCCATCTTAGATATCAGCAAAGTGGTATGAGTCAACATATACTGCCTTAGCCGGCGAGCAGCCCATACCAAAGCGCATCAAGTTTTCTCGAGCAGTGAATATTTGGTTTCACAGTCGGTAAACTTTTTGCTAAGTTAATAAATGGCATGCTCTTTTTGGCCAGACTCGTCATGCTGCCCCAGTACGCACCCCATTGAGTTATCCAAAATAGTCAGATACATGATTAGCGATCTTCCTTCGACGGGTGGCATCAAGACAAGAGGATCTTGTAAATACTCCTTGATTTTATTAAAAGCAATTTGACAGTCATCATTCCATCTAACTACCTGATCTTTCTTCAACAGTTTGAAGATTGGTTCACAAGTAGATGTTAGGTGAGAAATGAACCTAGCAATGTAGTTTAGGCGTCCCAAGAAACCTCTGACCTCCTTCTTAGTGCGAGGAGCAGGCATTTCTTGTATAGCTTTGACTTTGGCAGGATCAACCTCGATGCCTTTGTTGCTGACAATGAAACCTAAGAGCTTACTGGACCGGACTCCGAATGTGCACTTGTTTGGATTCAATCTTAGCTTGTACTCCTTCAACCTGACAAACAGCTTTTGCAAGTGATCCAGCTGTTCTTCTTCAGTTTGTGATCAGGCTATCATGCCATCTACGTAGACCTCTATCTCATGATGTATCATATCATGAAACAAAGCTACCATGGCGCGTTGATAGGTTTCCCCGACATTCTTCAGTCCGAATGGCATCACTTTGTAGCAGAACGTACCCCACTGTGTGACAAATATAGTTTTCTCCATGTCCTCAGGAGCCATTTTGATATGGTTATAGCCTGAGAATCCGTCCATGAAAGAAAATGCTTTATGTTGAGTTGTGTTGTCAACTAGGATGTCGATGTGCAGAAGTGGAAAATCATCTTTAGGGCTGGCCCTGTTTAAATCTCTATAATCCATGCACATTCTCACTTTGCCGTCCTTCTTAGGCACAGGAACAATGTTAGCAACCCATTGTGGATAGGAAGTAACAACCAGAAATCCAGCATTGAACTGTTTCATAACTTCTGCTTTGATCTTTCTTGACATGTCCGATCTCATGTGGCGGACGTTTTGCTTAACTGGTGGACAATCTTCTCTTGTGGGTAGACGGTGTACCACAATGTTTGTATCGAGTCCCGGCATGTCTTCGTATGACCAGGCAAAGATCTCAACATAATCATGCAACAGCTGAATTATGCGCTCCTTGACACTCGATTCTAGGTTGGCACCCACTCAGATTTCCTTTCTGTCTTCCTTAGTACCCAAGTTGATTGTATCAAACAGCTCCTCATGAGGCAGAATAGCTCTTTCCTCTTGTTGTAGTAATCTGGCCAATTCCCCTGGAACCTCACAATCTTCCTCACCTTCGTATTCGGCTTGGTAGATCAGATCTTCAGAGTCACTGAAGGTTATAGCAGTATCATTACCCATGGGTTCCGGAATGGAAGGGTACCTTTATTTGTGAGTGTGGGTGTGTGTAAGGGTATAGCCATCTTAAAACAAAAAAATGTAAAAGAAAGACAATGAGCACAAAAGGTTTATATATGAAAAAGCGTCCATGATTCACTGAAATGACATATGAAAGTGAAATAAGAACCCTTACAAATGGACCATTGTGTCTCGGGTAAGACACAAGGTTGAAAAAGTACGAATTGTTTGTGAATTATTACAAGTCCAACAGAAATATAAAAGATAAATTACTGCAGTATAAAAGTAATCAGAATGAAGTCTTTGGCTTCCCAGTTGCACAGTCCTCCACCAACAGTAGGAAAAATCCAGTCTTCCAAGCTGCCATCTTCTTCATTGTCTTCTAGTGCATTAACCCCTTGGTGGCTAATCTTCACAGGTGGCCCTCCGGCATAGGCGCGGCGCACAGATTTTTGAGTAGTCGAAGTAAATCCCAGGCCAAACTTATCTGATTTGTAGGGAAAGTCTGGAAGCTGACCCCGGATGGTGGATCCGCCTTCTTCCACTACTGCCCTTGCATCTTTTAGAGAATACATTCGAGGTGGAGGTCTTGTGATCACAGGAGTTGAGGATACCGCTTTGGTTGCTGCTATTTCTTGAGAAACTTCTTCAAAATGTTGGAAAGGGGTCTCGATGCATTCGCCATCCAATTCTACATATCGGAAAGAATTCAGATGACTAATCATGTATTCCTCTTCCCCATGGACAATTATGATCTTCCCTTGGACGAGGTACTTCATCATCTGATGCAAAGTGGAGGTGATCGCACCGGCATTGTGAATCCAGGGGCGTCCCAACAGGCAAGAGTAAGAAGGACGGATGTCCATCACGTAGAATGTTGAATTGAACGTCTGGGTTCCCACCTTGATCGGGATGTCCACCTCCCTATGGACCATCCTTTTAGAGCCGTCAAATGCTCTCACAATTATATTGCTGGGTTTCAGGGTTAGGCCTTCACAATCCAACCTATCCAGGGTTTTCTTTGGCAAGACGTTTAGAGATGATCCAGTATCAAACAAAACATGGGCTAGGGTGGTTCCTCTACACTCCACCGAGACATGTAGTGCATCATTATGTTTTCTCCCTTTGGAGGTCAAGTCAGCATCGGAGAAACCCAGGCCATTGTCAGCTGTTAAACTAGCCACACACTCTTGGAATTGATCAGCTGAAGTCTCTTGCGGCACGTGAGCCGTCTTCAGAAATTTTACCAAAGCTTTAGCATGTGCCTCAGAGCAAAGCAACAATGCTAACATAGAGATTTTGGAGGGGGTCTGCCCCAGTTGTTCAACCACATCATAATCACTTTTCTTAATGATCCTCAGGATTTCTTCCATCTCCTTCTTGGATGTTTCAGGAATAACAAGTGATTGAGCCTTCATCAAGACAGGCTCCTCTTGAACATTCTTTCCTTTATTCTCAGCAGCGGAAGTAGGGATAAGAATTGTATTGTCATTGTTGGTAGGTACGCTTGCAGGTATAATGACTGGTACAGATGTAATCTTCGGAACGGCCACGGGTCCAAAGACTGCTTTTGGAGGAGCAATCTCTGGAGAGAAAATTCTTCCACTACGGGTAATTTTGCGTGTTCCGGCAATGTTACTGATGTCAGAATTGTCCTCTTCAGAGCTCTCGTTTTCGGCAGTTTGTTCAATCTGTTTGACACCATGATAGTAGATTTCTCCACCATAGTTCCATGGTACCATCTTATCTGATTTGTATGGGGTCGGCCCGGGCAATGTTATCTTCAATGGAGCAGTCATAGGAGCGGATGTAATCCTAACGGGTTTTTTAGGAACCCTGGAAGGATTGGCGTACATGGTTATTATTGAAACTTCTGGAACTGGAATGGGTGAAACAGGAGCTTTCTCAAACAAAATTTCCTGGTTATCAATCAGTTGTTGGATACCTTTCTTCAACAGAGGGTAGTTAAATGAGGAGGATAGGAAAATACGGCAATCTTTGTCACAACCTGGGAACACCCCAGCCTTTAACAAATTCAACTTGATGGTAGAGAGCGGAGTCAACAATTCATCCACGGTGTCAATAAATAAGTCTTCCTCAACAGCACTGGCATTATGTCCATGCCTAGGAATTAGAGCGGAGATGACATTCGGCTTTTCAGGAGCTTCAAATTCAACTTCCTTTGCGTCAATCAGATCTTGAATCTTGTTCTTCAGAGCCCAACAGTTGTTGGTGTCATGCCCTGGACTTTCAGAATGGTAAGCGCACCTGGAATTCGGATGGTAGTGGGGAGATGCAGTATTGCGATTTTTAGGGGCCTCTTTTAACATGGCCAAATTCAACTTCAAAAGATGTGGTAGGACTTGAGCAGGAGTCATGTTTATGTTGGTGAATTGTCGTACAGGCCTTTCCACCCTTTGCTGATTATTTCTCGGTTGATCATTTCTTGGCTGGTTGTTTCTTGGCTGGTCTGATGCAGACTTTTGAATCATAACAGCCCCCACCGTTAGTCGGCGCTCGGTTCTTCCCTGATTTCACTGTGCATAGACAACAGACACTTCCTTCTTTCTAGTGAAGGGCTTTTTTACAGCAGCAGAGGTAGACGCGTATTTTTGAATTTTCCCACTTCTAATACCGGCTTCCACCCTTTCGCCAGTTAAAATCAATTTAGTGAAACCTGCAGAGGAATTTCCAATCAGGTGGTTAAAGAAAGGACCTGACAGAGTTCCCAGGAACATGTCCACTAGCTCCCTTTCAGATAAAGGTGGTTGTACCCTTCCGGCTAAATCCCTCCACTTTTGGGCGTAGTCTTTGAAGCCCTCATTGGACACCATGGCCATACTCTGGAGTTGAGTACGGGTTGGTTCCAAGTCGGTGTTGTATTGATACTGTTTATAGAAGGCGGCTGCCAATTCTTCCCAATTATGGACATCTGCTCTCTCCAACTGGTAGAACAAATCAAGCTGTGTTCTTGACAAACTGTCCTGGAAAAAGTGGACCCACAAATCTTTGTCAGGAGAATTTGGTTAAATTTTCCTGACATAAGATCGTAGGTGCATCTTTGGACAAGACACCCCATCATACTTGGAAAATAGCGGCACTTTAAACTTCAGCGGGATTACTATTCTAGATACCAGCCCTAACTCCTCAAAGTCCAGCCTCGGTACTCTCTGTATTTCCATAGCAGCTAGACGCTCTTCCAAGTTTTTGTATTTGTCATCGACCGAAGGGTATTATTGTTCTGAGTAGTCCTCTTCTTCCTCTTCTTCTGCTTCAGAATCAGATGGCACTACAGTCTCCTTTCCTTTTCTTTCCCCTTCCTCAGAGGTTGATGGAAATTCTAAGGTCCTTCTGGCTTGTCCTTCGAACCTTCTGCCCATGATAACCACACCGGCTCGCTTCTTCTTCTTTTTCTCTTTTTCTTTCTCTAGAAGAGACTTGAGCTCCTCCTACCCCTTGGCCAAGGTCAAGAGTAGCTGTTGAAATTATGAATTCTGAGCTTGCAAGTCTTTCACCGTTTATTCAAGATCCATCTTGCTGAAATAAACAGCAGAGAGATGAGGAAACTTCTTGCAAAGACCTGTTTGTGCATATGATGAATGATATGTATTCATGTAATGCTTTCAAGGATTTGAAAATCAAATTTGTTTCAAATAAAAAGGAACACGCGTTATATTAATAAAATAGAATTGAAATACATCAATGCCCCTAGGGCAAAATAGTACAAAATTCTAAGATAAAAAGACGTTGCGCATCCTCTTTGGTGCAATGTAGGTGTTGAGAGTCTGATCTTCGTGAAGTAACCGAGTAAGTTCTAAAACCTTCTTCTCGCTTGCGTAGAATTGGGCTTCAAAAGTATCGCGTTCTCCCTTGAGTTGTATCCAACTCCTTTGTAGATCTTCTAGTGATGTTGGCATGTCAGGATGTAGGAGGGTGTATGGAACCTCTCCTTCCTTAACAGGCTCTATAATCACAGGGGGAATGGAGGGGTAAGGCATCATAAGACTTTGGGCGCGGGTTCGTACCCACTTGAGGTAAGGCTCAAGAGGGATGGAAATCTTGTGTCCCAAGGTCTTACTATCTACCTTGTTTGGCATCCTCCAAGCTCGGATAAACCTTTGTTGAAGTCCTTGATTGTCATTGTCGAAGTCGAAAACCAAACCTTGAACCAGCATGTCATGTAGGCCATCCCTTCGGGCATAACCAAACTGTCTTAGAGCCAAGCAGGGGTTGTAGGTGATGCCTCCCCTAATGCCAAGTAGAGGGACATTAGGGAATTCCCCACAATGGTCGACGATGATAACATTCTCTTTGGATCGAGAACACCAATGAATATCTGAATGTGTAAGAGTCATCAATCGTTGTGACCACCTCAAACCTTGCTCATTCTTCAAGACTGACTGGGGAAGATGAGAAATAAACCATCTTGCCAGGAGAGGAGTGCAACACAGGAGAACACCTCTTTTCCTCATTGTACGAGTGTGAAAAGAGTGTAAGATATCCCCAAGCAATGTAGGCACCGGATTGCGCGACATGAAGATTTTGACAGCACTCACATCTATGAGTTGGTCAGGATTTGGGAACAAGACCATCCCATAGATGAGAAGAGCTACAATCTCCTCAAAAGCTTGTAAGTCCAAGGAGTTCCAGCAGCTTTGGGCCTTCTCAAACAAGAACTTTGCCAAGAAGCCTTTGACACCACTTCTAGTTTCCCAATGGGTTGGTGACATCAGATGAATGCAAGTGTAGGGCTTGAGCAATATCTTCTGGCTTTGGATCTCTTTCCGTACCGTTGAAGGGTAGTTGATTGAGAACAGGAATCCTTAAGAGTTGAGAAAATTCCTCCAAAGTGGGCACAAGCTGGTAGTCAGGAAATGTGAAGCAGTGATGCAAAGGGTCAAAGAACTGGAAAATAACTTTCATCGTGTCTTCCTCTGTGTTGGAAGTGACTAGGTTGAGTAGACGACCATGCCTCTCGGTGAATAGATAATTCTCAAGAATCCTTGAAGCTAGCTCCTTGAGTTGTGGAGGAATTCTTACAAGGTTGACTTGGATAGTTTTCCTGCGAAGTGAATCCATAACCTACAAAACAGGAACAAAGATGAATTTCCAAAATCCTTGAAATGGTTAGTGGATGCATATGATGCTTATGATGTCCATGATGTTATGCACAAGTATATATGTACAAGAAACTCACACAAGTTCCTAGTTTAGGCTTGCATGGGGTTTCATAGGTAAGTACCCTCTTGAAGTTTAGTTGGCTCAACCTGTCCTAGTAAATAGTAACCGGGTTCTAAGGAGCTCAATATCACTGGATTGTTTCCTTGTTCATTGTTTCAATTCAGCCTCTTTATTGGCGACCGAAATATTCCAAGGAACCAACCCTCAATGAGTGTAGTATCGAGTATCTACCAACTTCGGACTGCACCAAAGTCGGTCATCTCACTACATCCTAAAAGGCCAAGTTGGTCAAGTAAAGGTTCTAGAAGTTCGTTAGTGCTTCATGACATCACTCAGTAGCCTCGTATTCTCTTTGATTGACTCAAATGCTACCGGTACCCACAAATATGTCACACTAACATAGCTATTGCTTAGACCGTGTCGGTATACCCCACACAATTTCCACAATGTATTGCTATTTACCTATGAATGTTTCCCAAATCCGGGTAGAGGATTCAAACCCAAACAATATAACCAATATGTAAAGAAAACAAGTCAAACAATTGTAAGCAAATAAAGGTGATCTAAACCCAAAGTTAACCCCACTTTTATAATATTGTCCCCAGCAGAGTCGCTAGTTCTGTGCTACGATGGGAGAACTGACTTGAGGTTTTGCGTTTTGTCGCAAATGTCGCGGTTTAGCAAGAGTCGCCACCGACTTTTATTTTATCCAAAAGGAAAGGTAAAAAAGTACAGGAAAGACCTTTGAGATGTTTTCTTGAGTTCGGGAGGTAGATTATGAAAAGGGAAGGTGCTAGAACCCTTTTCATCCATGGTTGTCCATGGGCTCTTAGTTACTTGCTTAGATCACTTGATTTGCTTTTGAAATTGTTTGAAATGGTGCTTTGTGTATTGTGTGGTTTTGAAAGTATTTTGAAAAGAGGCATTTCGTTTAGGCAATCTTTATAATGATTCTCGTTCGTAAGAATGTATACAAAGATGTTTGCCTTTTGAAAAATGTTTCAATATTTTGTAAGTTGTTTGGAAATGTTTTGGAAAATGTGTGTGTGCCTTTTAAAATAGCAAGGATTGTTTGGAAGAGAGCAAGTAACTTAGAACTATCTACCCTACTCAAATGTCTTTCCTATGCATTTTTATTCCTTTGACATTGTTGATTTACCATTGATTTGGTAAACAACCCTATCTTTGGATGTTAAACGGGATGGGCGTGGGTCATCGTATGACCATGATAGCAATGTTACCAAGTATCTTTAGCACTTTAAGGGACCAAGATCATTTTGTTTTAGGCAACCTTTGATAGCGTCATCGAGGGACTATGATCTTTTGTTTTGTTTTGTTTTGTTTTGCCAAGATACTTTGCATGCATACCATGGCCATTTTTGTTTAGGCAACCAAGTGGGTGAAACCCTAGGGGTGCTTGTGTGCAATGTGTGCCATTTTACATGTCTTTGATTGTCTTGTATTAGGTCATTCTATTTGTTTGTTTTTGGTCTTATCATGCAAAACCCTAATTTACTATCATGGTATATGAAAGCAATAAATTGCATAAAAGTAAACTAAACTATTACAACAATTATTATCGAAAGGGGGATACAAGTTTTTGAATGGGGATATTGCACAAAAATAAAACCCTAAAATACTATTACAACCCAATTGAATTATATGCAAAATAAATAAATATACAAATATTTAAATATGCAATAAAAATGTATTTATGCAAAAAAAAATTTGTATTGATTTTTTGTATGAGAAAAATGATTATTTAAACCCTAGAAAATAAGGAAAAATAATATAATTATTTTTGGAAAGGGGTGAAACCCTAATTTTCAAATTAAAAGAAAAATATGTTCTATATTTATTATTTTTGTCCATCCTTTGTATTAAGAAAATAATAAATAATGTTATTAACAAATATTAAAAATTAAAATATGTATGAAAATAATATTTTATGTGAAAAATAATAAAATAAAAATGTATAGTATTTTTATTAAATGTATTTACAAATAAATAATAAAATAAGTTCTATTTATTAAAATAAAACTATTTTATATGTGGAAAAAAATGATGAAAATAAAATAAAATTACAAAAAATTAAGAAAATATTTTTGTGATTTTTTAATGTTAAGAAAAATTATTAAAATCAATAAACATAAAAAAAATGAGAAAATATGCAAAAATATAAAATATGAAGCAGGGCGGTGCAAATATCAAGTCAGGGGGGTGTGGAAAGTCAAAACAGCAAGCCCAAGGCGCTAAGGCCCAGAACAGGTTGTCCCTGTCCTCCAGCTCCCTCCTGCGCGCGTGTTTTTGCCTCAAACCTGTAACTCTCTATTCTTTGCACAAAAACAAAAAACTTGCAACATAAAACATGTAGCTTGTAATCTCACGATTCCAATGATATAAAATTTGTAATCTAACTCTAAAAGATCAGAGAGAATTTTATAACCCCTAATTTCTGACTTAATTTTTTCAGCATGTTCAACATTCAAATTCTCTTAGCTCAGTTAATACAAATGACAAATATGCATATGTACAACTTCACCATGCTAGAGACTACATTTTTGCTTCACAAATCGTGGCTTGAGGATGCTTAAATAGAGAGATGGAGTTTTGAAAAAATACCTCCTTCAGCTGGATTTGGATATGGCAATGTGGGGACTTTGAGTGAGGCCTGAGGATCGTGTGAGCTTCCTTGAAGTTCCCTCAAGCTATTCCAATGCTTAGCTGGCTTTGTGGATAGCTGAAACTCCCTATAGAAGTCAAGCTGCAACCTTCAAACTTGAAAATGGTGATGGCTGAAACAGGGGCTACAGGTGCAGGATGAATGATTGGATAGCTTTGGTAGGATGTGTGGAAGATGTTTCAAGTGTCAAGAGGCAAAACGCACGAGCAAATATTGAGCTTGCTGTGATTTTGGAGAAACTGCAATGTTTGGGCAAAAAAATGTGTTTTTGAGTTTCAGGGTGTTTCAGATTCTTAGCATTCGTGTCTTGACTTGTGATAAGTTTGTCAAGATGTGTATAATAATACCAAGTCCACCCTTTATCAGATGTACAAGTTCTTTGGACTTTTGCAATTTTTCTTGCTTTTGAAGAAAAGTGAAGTGACTTAAGCCAACATGCTTGTAATGGCTAGTTCTAAGGCTGCCAAGGGTTGGTAAACATTGCTTGATATCTGTGGACATTGCTTGTAACAAAAGAACAGGTCCAAGGCTCAAGGTTTGTAAAGTTGGAAAAGCTTGCCTTTATGAAAATGGCAATGTGCCCTTTATGCCATTTATGGATTTATTCTTTGTACAATGCTCCAAAAGCCAAAATAAAGCCATTATCCTCTGAGTTTGTATTTAATTATGGAGTTTAGAAGGAGTGTAGTACCTGTAATGCAAGGTACAAGCATGCTTGATCAGATTTGCAACTTGATGCATTGTGAAAATGGCTTGAACAAAAGTGACAAAATGCCAATTTCTCTTATTTGATTCTCCCTAACCACAAATGATCTTGGAGAGTTCTTGGACATTCTGGAAAGCTTGCAACATGCTCTACAATCCATCTTTGAAATGTATTTTGAGATACCTCTTGGAACTAGGTGAAAAATGTCCATGAAGTCGGGTCAAAAACCTGCCTAAATTAGGGCAAATTTTCACTAAGTTATTTAGTTCATGGACCCCTATTCACAAATTCATAACTTGCGATCCAAACATCTTTTGGGAAAACTTTGTGAATCAAAGTGGTATATTTCATGGAGGACTACAACTTTCATATTGGAAGTTTTCTTTGAATCAAATTTCATCATGGTGAAAAAGTGGTGAAAAGTTAGGAAAAAATAAGAAATTTTCCATACTTAGAAAAATTCTAAGTTATGAAATTTTTTCAAATTAAAACCCTAATTTGCAAATTTAGGTTTCTTGGTTAACAAGTCTCACATTTTGACATATCTTGATGAATTATGACCCTTGGAACTTGATTTTGACCAAAAAGTCAAAGTTTGACTTTTCAGTGTATAGTTGATTTTTGATCAGTTAACTGGAAAATTCATCTGTCAATCCAATGCACTTGAGATCTTTTGAACTATGTGATTAGGTCAAGATGATTCTATTGAGTCCTTGAAATCATGCTTGAACTCAATTGGTCATTGTCTAGGTTAAAAATCAGAAATTGCCCCTTCTCAGTCAAAACCCTAATTTTGACCATTTTGCCCTTTTGATGATCTGATCAAATTTCTTGAGGAGTTGTGATCCAAACTTGATCAAATGGTTCATAAGAGTCTAGAATGTTGTTGTGGATCAAAAATTATGAAGTTTGACTGTAAATTGGCCATGGTTAATTTTTTCCCCAATACAACTGATTTTTAGGTCAACTGTCCAATTGACTGGGCAGAAATGTGATTCAAGGCTTGAAACTTGACATGAGAAATCTTAGGGGTCCAAGATGGTGTATGAAAGTCACATGAAACATTGATGGTCCAAAAATCCTTGTGCAAACTCAAACCCTAATTTCAGGTTATCAGTGCAAGATGATGTCTTGAGCTGAGCAAACCCTAATCTTGACTTGAATCCAAGAAGTCTTGTGAGGAAAATCTTGATAAATGAGAGGGAAAATTTTGGGGTACAACAGGTACGAACTCGCGCTCAGAGTCTTATGATTCCTTACCCCTCCATTCTCCCGGTAATCATTGAGCCTGTCATGGAAAGAGATGTTCCATACACTATCCTACATCATGACATGCCCACCTCTCTTGAAGACTTACAAAGAGATTGGATACAACTCATGGGGGAGCAAGATACTTTTGAAGCCCAATTCTACGCAAGCGAGAAGAAGGTTTTGGAACTCACTAGACTACTTCATGAGGAGCAGACTCTGAATTCTTACATTGCACCAAAGAGGATGCAGACTACCTTTTTATCTTAGAGTTTTTTGTATTAGTTTGCCCAAGAAGGCATTGATTTAATCAAAAGCTTTAATTTATTAATATAACGTGTGTTTCCTTTTTATCTAAAAAAAATTTGAATCTTAAAATCCTTGAAATCATTTCATACGCATTTATCATTCATCATAACATAAGCAGGTTTCTTGCAACAAGTATCCTCATCTCTCTACTGTTTATTTCAGTAAGATGGATCTCGAGCAAACGGTAAAGGACCTCCAAGCTCAGAATTCACAGTTCCAACTTTTGTTCTTGACCCTAGCCAAAGGACAAGAAGAGTTGAATACTTTGTTGGCTGAGGAGAAGAAAAAGAAGACAAAGAAGATAACTGGAGTTCTAAACATGGGAAGAAGGTTCCAAGGGCAGACAAGAAGGGACTTAGATTTTGCAACGACATCTGGTGAGAAACACAACCAAGATGGGAAGGGTAAAGAAACATTTGTCTAGTCAGAGTCAGAAGATGAAGAGGAAGAAGAAGACTATTCTGAATAGCAATACCCTCCAGCTGATGACAAGTATAAACATCTCAAATAACGGTTGAGTGCAATGGAAATCCAAAAAGTTCCTGGCTTGGACTTTGAGGAGTTGGGACTGGTATCAGGAATTGTCATTCCTCCAAAATTCAAAGCACTTGTGTTCGCCATATATGACGGAGTTTCATGCCCTAAAATTCATCTTCAGTCTTATGTAAGGAAAATACAGCCCCATACCGCTGACAAAGATTTATGTGTACACTTCTTCCAAGACAGTCTGTCTGGAACTCAACTTGATTGGTTTTATCAGTTAGAAAGAGCCAATGTTCATAACTGGGAAGATCTTGCTGCAGCCTTTTACAAATAATACCAATACAACATTGATATTGTGCCAACCCGTACTCAACTCCAGAGTATGGCCATGGTTTCAAGTGAGGGCTTCAAGGACTATGCGCAAAAATGGAGAGACTTGACTGGAAGAGTTCAACCTCCCCCATCTGAAAGAGAATTAGTAGACATGTTTTTGGGCACCTTGTCTGGTCCCTTCTTCAATCACCTAATTGGGAGTTCATCGACAGGTTTTACTGAACTGATATTGACCGGAGAGAGGGTAGAAGCCGGGATAAAAAGTGGAAAGATTCAAAAAGATACATCTTCAACTGCTATAAGGAAGCCATTTATCATAAAGAAAGAAGTGGTTGTTGTTTATCCTTAGAGAAATCAAGATAGGGCCGAATGTCGTCCAATGGTGGGAGCTATTATGATTCCTAAACTTGCGCCTGATCAACAAAGAAACAACCAACCAAGGATGGAAAGACCAGTCAGAAGATTCACCAGAATAAACATGACCTTATCTCAAGTATTTCCACACTTGTTAAGATCCAATCTAGTGACCTTGAAAGAAGCTCCAAAGAATCCTAACGCAACATCTCATCACTATCATCCTAATGCCCGTTGTACATACCACTCTGAGAGTCCCGACCATGACACTAACAACTGTTGGGCCCTGAAGAACAAAGTACAAGACCTCATTGAAGCCAGAGAGATTGAACTCGATGTGCCCAAAAATCCAAATGTCATTTCTGCCCCTATGCCCAAACATGGCCATAATACCAACACCATTGAGGAAGATATGTTTGTTACTTCAGTTAATGAACTTATGACCCCACTCCCGATTATCAAAAAGAACTTGTTGATTGTTTGTGTATTCCAAGGCTGTGATGAAAGTTGTCATTCCTGTTTGTCCTCACCAACCAGTTGTCCTTTGTTGAAAGCAGGCGTTCAGTGCCTAATAGATAACAAGGAAATTTTGTTTGAAAAGACTTATGTTCCACCTATTCCTTTTAATGATGTTTCTATCATTACCATTTCCGCCAATTCTTCTAGGGTCTCCACCAAAAGACCCGTTAGAATTACATCTGTTCCAAAAGCAGCTCCTTTGATAATTACAATGCTTGGATCAGTCCCATATTCGTCAGACAAAACCCTACCATGGAATTACAGAGGGGATGTCTACTACCACGGTATCAAGAAAGATCGGCCAGCTGCCGAAGATTCAAGTTCTGAGAAAGTTGACTCCGATATCAGTTATATTGCAGAGACTAGCAAGATTATCCGAAGCGGAAGGATATTCTCTCCAGAAAGTGCTCGCCCAAAAGCAGTTTCTGGACCCGTAATCATTCCTGTTGTTGTTGCTCCTCCGAAAGTTGTTCCCAGTCCTACAATCATCTCCACTAATACTCCAACTGACAAAACTAATACAACTCCTGTTATAATTCCTACTGACATTCCTGCTGCCGAGTCAACCGAGAATCGAGGTAAAAGTATTCTGATTGAGCCTGTCCGAACGAAGGCACAATCATTGGCTATCCCTGAGACCTCCTGGAAAGAGATGGAGGAAATTCTAAAAATCATAAAAAGAAGATACTACGATGTAGTTGAGCAACTGGGGCAAACTCCATCTAAAATTTCCATGCTGGCTTTACTACTATGTTCTGAGGTGCATGCAAAAGCCTTGGTAAAATTCCTGAAAACTGCCCATGTACCCTAAGAAACATCTGTCGATCAGTTCCAAGACTGCATAGCCAACTTGACCGCAGATAATGGTCTAGGTTTTTCGGATGCTGATTTAACGCCAAGAGGAAGGAAGCATAATGAGGCATTGCATGTCTCAGTTGAATGTAGGGGCACAACCTTGGCTCATGTTTTGGTGGACACCGGGTCGTCTCTGAATGTATTGCCTAAAAAGGCTCTTGATAGGCTTGATTGTGAGGGATTGACATTGAAGCCAAGCAACATAGTAGTGAGGGCTTTTGACGGCTCGAAAGTAATATTACATGGGGAAGTGGATATCCCCATAAAGTTTGGAACCCAAACATTTGATTCAACTTTTTATGTAATAGACATCCGCCCTTCATACTCCTGCTTTCTAGGCCGACCATGGATCCACAATGCTGGCGATGTTACTTCTACGTTGCACCAAATGCCGAAGTACCCGATTCAAGGTAAGATTATCACCGTTCATGGAGAAGAAGAGTATATGATCAGCCATCTCAATTCTTTCAGATATGTGGAATTAGATGGTGAATTTATTGAAACTCCATTCTAACACTTTGAAGAAGTCCCGCAAGATGTGGCAGTGACCAAGGCTGTTCCCAAGATCACAAGGCCTTCACTCAGGATGTCATCTTTGAAGGATGCAAAGGAAGTGATAGAAGAAGGTGGGTGAACTATTTGGGGACAACTCCCAGATATCCCATACAAAGCTGACAAGTTTGGCCTAGGTTTCACTTTAAGTGCTCAGAAGGCTGTACGTCACGCCCGTGCTGGAGGACCAGCCCTGAAGATCAGCAACCGTGAAGTCAACACGGTAGAGGATGATGAAGATGGCTGCAACATGGAGGATTGGATCTTCCCAGCTGTCAGTGGAGGGCTCAGCAATTGGGAGGCTAGAGAATTTGTCCCGATCACTTTTATCCCACAGTAATTTGTCTTTACACTTTGTTGGATCTGTAATATTAAAACAATTCAAACTCTTAAAACCTTGTGTCTTACCCGAGGCACAGTGGTCCATATGTAAGGGTTATTATCTCATTTTCCGTATGACATGAATGAATCATGAACGTTTTGCATACAAACTTTGTGCTCATTATTTATCTTTTTACATTTTCATTTCTTTCAAAGATAGTTATGCCCTTACACACACTCACACTCAAAATGCAGGTCTACATCCATTTGGGATCCCATGGATAATGGTTCTGCTATGGCTTTCTGTGACTCTGAAAATCTAATCTACCAAGCCGAAGATGAAGGTGAGGAATATTGTGAAGTACCAGGGGAACTTGCCAAATTACTACAACAAGATGAGAGAACCATTCAGCCTCACGAGGAACTAGTGGATACAATCAACCTAGGTACCGAGGAAGACAAAAGAGAAGTCAAGGTGGGTGCCAATCTGGAACCCAGTGTCAAAGAGCGTCTGATTCAGTTGCTACATGAATATCTTGAGATCTTTGCCTAGTCGTATGAAGACATGCCAGGACTTGATGCAAATATTGTGGTACATCGTCTACCTACAAAAGAGGATTGTCCACCAGTAAAACAAAAGGTCCGTCGAATGCGACCAGATATGTCAGAGAAGATTAAAGTAGAAGTCATGAAACAATACAATGCTGGATTCTTGGCCGTCACCTCTTATCCGCAATGGGTCGCCAATGTTGTTCCCGTGCCCAAAAAGGACGGCAAGGTAAGAATGTGCATGGACTACAGAGATTTGAGTAGGGAAAGCCCTAAGGATGATTTCCCACTTCCCCACATTGACATCCTAGTTGACAATACAGCATGGCACAAAGTGTTTTCCTTCATGGATGGCTTCTCAGGCTACAACCAAATCAAAATGGCGCCTGAGGACATGGAGAAAACAACTTTTGTCACATAGTGGGGCACATTCTGCTACAAGGTTATGCCATTCAGACTAAAGAATGTTGGGGCAACCTATCAGCGTGCCATTGTAGCTCTATTTCATGACACGATACATCATGAAATAGAGGTCTATGTGGACGACATGATAGCTAGATCTCAAATAGAAGAAGAGAACCTTGATCATTTACAGAAACTGTTTGAGAGGCTAAAGAAATACCAGCTGAGGTTGAACCCAAATAAATGCACGTTTGGAGTAAGGTCTGGTAAGCTCCTAGGCTTTGTCGTCAGCAATAAGGGTATTGAAGTAGATCCTGCCAAAGTGAAATTGATACAAGAGATGTCTGCTCCTCGTACTGAGAAGGAAGTCAGAGGATTCTTAGGACGTTTGAACTACATTGCCATATTCATTTCTCACCTGACAGATACTTGTGAACCAATCTTCAAACTATTGAAGAAAGATCAAGTAGTCAAATGGAATAATGAGTGCCAAACTGCTTTCGATAAGATCAAAGAGTACCTACAAGAGCCTCCTATGTTGATGCCACCAGTTGAGGGAAGACCATTGATCATGTATCTGACTGTTTTAGAAAATTCAATGGGGTGTGTGTTGGGGCAGCATGACGAGTCTGGCCGAAAAGAGCATGCTATTTATTACCTGAGCAAAACGTTTACTGACTGTGAAACAAGATATTCACTACGCGAGAAAACTTGTTGCGCTCTGGCATGGGCTGCTCGCCGGCTAAGACGGTATATGCTAACTCATACTACCTTGTTGATATATAAAATGGATCCAATAAAATACATCTTCGAGAAACCTGCTCTCTTTGGGAGAATAGCGAGATGGAAGATGATCCTGACAGAATATGACATACAATATACTATCCAAAAAGCAATAAAGGGAAGTGTACTAGATGATCACCTTGCTCACCAAGCTATGGAAGACTACCAGTCCATGATGTTCGAATTCCCAGATGAAGACATCATGATGGTAAACAACTGTGAAGAACTCAGGCCATATGACGGACTTGAACAAGGATCCCAATGGACCCTGGTTTTTGATGGGGCATCTAATGCACTCGGCAATGGTATTGGTGTTGTGCTCATGTCTCCTGAAGGGTGTCATACTCCACTTACTGCAAGACTCTGCTTCAATTGTACAAATAACATGGCAGAATACGAAGCATATATCTTTGGTCTCAAAGCTGCCATAGACTTGGGGATCAAATCTTTGAATGTATTCGGAGATTCATCTTTGGATATCAGCCAGATCAAAGGGGAATGGGACACCAAACACCATAACCTTATCCCTTACAAAGGACATGTTTTGATATTGCTCCCACATTTTGAAAAGATTACCTTCGAGAATTTCCCGCGAGAAGAAAATCAGCTAACCGACGCACTAGCCACAATGTCATCTATGTTTAAACTTAAATGGGATAATGAGGCTCCCTAGATCACCATTGAACGAAGGGATCAACCGGCACACTGTCATGAGATTAATACTGAAGAAGTAGTGGATCAGCCTTGGTTTCACGAAGTCAAGAGGTATCTCGAAACCCAAGAATATCCGGAAGGAGCTTCAGTCAATGATAAGAAGTTCTTAAGGAAATTCTCTGCTAAATTCTTCCTTAGTAATGGTGTTCTTTACAAATGAAATCATGAACCTGTGTTACTTCGGTGCGTAGACAAGGTTGAAGCTGAAAGGATCATGGTTGAATTACATTAAGGCACTTTTGGCACCCATTCCAGTGGGCATACGATGGCAAAGAAAATCCTACGGGCAGGCTATTATTGGTCTACCATGTAAGCAGATTGCTATCAACACTCTCGAACCTGCCACAAGTGTCAAATTTATGATGACAAGATGAACGTACCTCCAGTTTCTCTGAATGTCTTGACTGCTCCTTGGCCCTTTGCTATGTGGGGAATTGATATGATTAGAGAAATTAAGCCAACAACCTCCAATGGAAACCGCTTCATCCTAGTGGCCATTGACTATTTTACCAAGTGGGTGGAGGCAGCTTCTTTCGCTTCTGTTACCAAGAATGTTATAGCCCGGTTCATTAAGAAAAATATCTTTTGTCGGTACGGTATCCCGGAGAGAATCATTACAGACAATGGTATGAACCTGGACAATACTATGATCACCGCCTTGTGCGAGCAATTCAAGATCCAGCATCACAATTCTTCCCCTTATCGGCCGAAGATGAATGGTGTTGTTGAAGCCGCGAATAATAACATTAAAAAGATCATACAGAAAATGACAGTCACATACAAAGACTAGCATGAGATGCTACCATTCGCTCTCCACGGATATCGTACCATAGCTCACACATCAACTGGGGTAACACCCTACTCTCTGGTATACGACATGAAGGTTGTCTTGCCTATTGAGGTTCAGATCCCCTCTCTGAGAATTATGAAGAATGCATGGTTGAATGAAGAAGATTGGATCCAGACTCAACATGATCAACTAAACTTGATTGATGAGAAAAGGCTTACTGATGTCTGTCATGGTCAAATGTATCAAAAACGGATGATCAAGGCTTTCAACAAAAAGGTCAGACGCCAAGTGTATCAAGTTGGAGATCTGGTAATCAAACGTATCATACTCCCGTAAGGTGATCCCAGAGGCAAATGGACTCCTACATACGAAGGACCATTTATAATCAAAAATATCTTCTCTGGTGGAGCAATGATCTTAACCACCATGGATGGTGACGACCTGCCACACCCTGCGAATGCAGACATAGTCAAAAGATACTACGCATAAGAGACCCGCTAGATTGACACACCTAGGAAAAACAAGGGCATCCCGGCGAACCAAAAAGGTTCTGGAAAAAATTAGGGATAAAACAAAAAAAATATGTACACTCGGCAAGCTGAAAACCCGAAAGGGCGGCTTGGGCAAAAAAGGGTATCCCGGTGGACTGAAAACCCGAAAGGGCAGTCTAGGAAAAAGTTAGGGAATAAAAGCGTATGACTATGTCCCGTTGGATCACCGTACGGACAACCTTTGGCTTCCACAGAAAAACTCAGAGGTGCTGATCAATTTAATCATCTTCAGACAAGGCAACAAATAGACAAGATGCTCAGAGACGCGAAGGCTATAGCAGAATGGGAACCCCATGGGATTATTGCACATAGATATCTTTTCTTTGTATCAAATTTTCATTTTTTACGACGGAATTCTCTTACTAGAATGTTTGTCTCATTGTACAAAAATACTTACTCAAAATCAATACAAAGATATCTCTTTGAAAGTGTGAAAACTATTTGTTCTTTCTTTACGCTTTGTTTACAAAAACGTCCAATGATTCATTGTTGAACATATGAGTTTAAACATAATTACTGTTTGCAAATAAACAAAATAAAAGACAATCATTGATGGCTTTAAGAAATAGGGAAATCTCTCTAAGTTATTTTCCATAAAAATCCCCCGCAGTGTACAGTTTAATCCCCAACAAAACAAAGCTTCCAATTATCAATCCCCAGTAGAAGTCATCCAAATTTCTCAGAATTCCCCAACCAGGATTTTTCAAACAGTACACGACATTCCCCTTACAACAGAATTTATTTCTCTAAACAGAAATTCATCAACACTTCAACTTCAAGACATGAAGACTTACATATCCTCAGCATCATTCATGGATTTATTTTCCCCAATCCAACAACAGTGCAGCAGATTAGCTTACATACGCATACATCACATCCATATATCATAAACATTGTTAACACAAATGCATTATATCATACATTTCATACAACATGAATTTGAATTTTAGCTAACATTTTACCCTATTCAGGATAAGGTTAATAGCTACCATTAACAATGTTCAAAGTTTGCAGATACAGTTCAGATACGCTTCAGACACGGATGCCATTCTGATACTCATTCAGACTCAATTTTCAGATACATTTCAGATATGCTCCAGACACGGATGCCATTCTGCTACTCATTCAGACTCAATTTTCAGATACAGTTCAGATACGCTCCAGACAAGGATGCCATACTGACACTCATTCGGATTCAAGTTTTCAGATACAGTTCAGATATGCTCCAGACATGGATGTAATTCTGATACTCATTCAGACTCAATTTTCAGATACAGTTCAGATACGCTCTAGACACGGATGGCATCCTGACACTCATTCGGATTCAAGTTTTCAGATACAGTTCAGGTACGCTCTAGATGCGGATATTATTCTGATACTCATTCAAACAAAGCTTTCAGATACAGTTTAGATACACTCCAGACGCGGATGCCATTCTGATACTCATTCTTTCAGCTTACAAATTACAATTCAACAATCACTCTTGGATGGCATCTACAAGCCCATCTCCAAGAACTTTCTATCACCTCTCCAAATGGAATCTTTAAGCCCATTCCCTCTACCATCACATCGCCGAGTGAAAATTTCTAGGCACTATAGTATCCAATCATCTTCCACCTTCGAGTCACGCATGGCAAAACTTGCCAATCTAACTCTTCAGGCTTAAGAAGATTAAACAGGGGCAGTTGTTGTACCCTAAAATTTGCCCTCTCACTTATCAAAAAATTTTCTCACAAGATCTCCTTGGGCTCAAGACTGCACTATGGTTTGATCAGCTCAAGACACCTCCTTATGCATTGATGACCCAAAACTAGGGTTTGAGTTTGCACAAAGATTTTTGAACTTCCAATGCTTCATATGACTTTAATGGATCATTATGGACCCCCAATATTACTCATGTCAATTTTCAAGCCTTGGATCACATTTTTTATCAGTCAATTGAGCAGTTGACCTAAAAATTAGTTGTATTGGAGAAAAGTCAACTAAGGTCAATTTACAGTCAAACCTCATAATTTTTTATCCATATCAACATTTTTTACTCATATGTATCATTTTATCAAGTTTGGACTACAACTCCTCAAGAAATTTGATCAAATCTCCAAAAGGGCAAAATGGTCAAAATTAGGGTTTTGATTGGGAAAGGGCAATTTCTGATTTTTGACCTAGCAAATGGTCAATTGGTTTAAGGCATAATCTCAAGAGTCCAATTGCATCATTTTTACCTAGAAAATGGTCAATTGGTTTAAGGCATAATCTCAAGAGTCCAATTGCATCATTTTGACCTAATAACATGGTTCAAAACATTGCAAGTCCATTGGATTGACAGATGAATTTTACAATCAATTGATCAAAAGTCAACTGTATACTGAAAAGTCAAACTTTGAATTTTGGTCAAATTTAAGTACCAAAGATCACAATTCATCAAAACATGTCAAAATATTAAACTTATTCATCAATAAATCAAAAGTCAATATTTCATTTTGAAAAGTCAAAATTTCTAAACTTAGAAAATTTTCTAAGTGTTGAAAATTCATGTTTTTTTTTATAACTTTGAGCCAAATTTTCACCATGATGCAAGATGATTCAAGAGAAACTTCCAACATGAAAGTTGTAGATCTCCATGAAATCTACAACTTTGCTTCACACAACTTCTTCCAAAAATGCTTGGATCTCAAGTTATAAGTTTATGCTTGCTCCCAACTTGTTTTTCTTGATTACACTCCATTCACAAAGTCAGAAGCATTGTGTTTAAAGTGGTTAACAACTCTATGAACCAAGTACAAGGCATGGAAAATTGAATTTCTCAAAAATCACATGTTATGCATAAACATGTAAATTTGAATTATGATCAACTAGAGCATTCCAAACTTGTTGCTTATAAATAGAGTCACTATTTGTGAGCTAGAACACGAGCTTGAACACCCTGAAATACACCAAAACTCTCTCAAATCAGAAATTGCACAAAAACTCCATTGTTGCACAGCTTCTGACCTTGAACATCAAACTCCCATTTCTCTCGTGCGTTTCTTGGCCTTATAGTTTCTAAAGCTTCCTTACATCAAATACAACTCATCCCTATCCTTATTCCAGAACTGTAACACCATTTACCATAACTTCCATAACCAAGAAACAGAGTCTGCAACTTGACTTCTCCAGGCCATTTCAGCCATCCATTGTTCAAGCTAATCATTGCATTAGCTTTCTAGGACCTCAAGGAAGCTAACCTGATCATTTCAGCACTTTGAAACAAGCTCAAACTCAAAACACGATTTCCAGTTTTGAGGTAAGTTTTCTCAACTTGGAGCTCTTCATACAGGCATCATAAATAGTTTATTTGTGAATAAAACATGTAGATATCATTGCCCTGAAGCTAACCATGTCCATAGTTTCCATTAATTTTGCTTGAGCTTAGAGAATTTTGAAACTGAAATTTCGAAAAATTTTAGGGTTCAGATTAGGGCCATTAAAATTCTTGCTTATCTTTGATCTATAGTTTTAATACTTTACATTTCAGGAATCGTGAGAAAATTTGCTACAAGTTTCATGTTTACAATTTTCATTTTTGATGAGAAATGAGCAAGTTACAGTTGGTCTGGCTGGAGGTTGAAGATGAAGTCTTCAGAACAAGTTTTGCCTTACATATTTATTGTTTAATTTGTATTAGCGGATGTATAGCCACCCCAGTGGTAGAAGCACGCGCCTGTAACCTATGGGACCTAGGTTCGAGCCCCAGTGGTACCCTTTTCATTTTTTCACATTTTCATTTTCTGATTTTGTTAGTTTTTGGCACGCGTTGGGCCCTTTGGGCCCGACTTGTTATTGTTTTTGCTAACTAACCCCCTTGCAGGCTCTTGGCACCCCCTGGCCCAAATTTATTTATTTATTTATTTATTTCATTTTTATTTTTTAAATATATTTTCTAAAATACTAAAAATCATAAAAATACAAAACAATGACATATTTATATTTTGACTTATTTTATTCTATTTTTCCACAAAAAATATTTTTATTTATTATACTTTATTTTATTAAGTAAATCTTATAAACTTAATTAATATTATTTTATTTATTTATTTTTTTCACACTATTTTAAATACATTATTTTTTATATAAAAAAGACTAATAATATTTTATAAGACTATAAATATTTTAAAGATAGAAATACTAAAAATACTTCTCTTAAACTTATTTTCTTTTGATTAATTAATAAAATTAGGGATTTCATTTAAAATATTTTCTTAAATAAATTCAAACTTAATTAACTATTTTCTTTATTTAATTAGATTAAGACAAAATCTTTTTTTCATGAAAACCAAACAAAATTTATTTTCTTTACATTTTGCATCCTTGTACATTTATTCATTGTTATATTTTGTATTTATTTAATTCCTTGTATATTCATACCAATTCAATATGGTTGTAATAGACTAATTAGGTTTAAATTCTTGCAATCCCCATTTACAAATTATATACCCCGTCCCCACAAATGTTGTAATAGTGTAGTAACTTTAAAATTCTACAATTTATCGCTTTATAAAGCATGCTAGTAATTAGGGTTTGTATGACAAGACTAAAATCAACACTTAGAAAACCCTAATTCAAGACAAAAACAAGCATGAAAATGATACACTTGTACACTAGCACCTCTAGGGTTATTCCACTTGGTTGCCTTATACAAAATGGTCATATTACGCATGTAAGGTATCTTAGCAAAAACAAACAAATACAAGATCATAGTCCCTCGATGACGCTATCTAAGTTGCCTTACAAATGATCTTAGACCCTCAAAAAGAATGCTAATATATCTTGAAACATTGTTAATCATGGTTATACGATAACCCACGCCCGTCCCGTTTACATCCAAAGATAGGGTTGCTTACCAAATCAATCGTAAGACAACAATGTCAAAGAAAAAGAAAATGAACAAGAAAGACATTTGAGTAGGTAGGTTGCTCCTAATTACTTGCTCTATTTCAAAACAAACATCCTTTCTATTTTCAAAACAAACACATACACTTTCAAACATCTTACAAAACTTGAAAACATTTTCAAAAGACCAACACTTTGTATACATTCTTACGAACGAGAATCATTACAAAGATTGCCTAAACAATTGCCTCTTTACAAAATACTTTCAAAAACCACATAAAGCACAATTTCAAACAAAAGCAAGTGATCTAGCAAGTAACTAAGAGCCCATGGAAAACCATGGATGAAAAGGGTGCTAATACCTTCCCTTTTCATAATCTACCCCCCGAACTCAAGAAACAATCTCAAAGGTCTTTCCTGTGCTTTTTCACCTTTCCTTTTGGATAAAAGAAAACTCGGTGGCGACTCTTGCTAACCGCAACATTTGCGATCAAACGCAAAACACCCAAGTCAGTTCTCCCACCGCATCACACTATGGACCTAAGGTTTGTAATTGATAAACTAGAACCCTTGTGGGTTTAGGGTAGTGAATACCCTATATAAGTTTAGGGTATGTGAATATCCTATACTGGTTTTGGGATAAATACAGAGATGAGGATACGGTTACGGGTTAAGAGGATATGATGTTGATAGTATAACCTATAGGAGAGTTCCTATAAAGTTTCTAAGTTTTCTACCTTTCACCATAAGGTGTCTTCCTTAAGGGTATCATGGATTGCACTAAAGGGAAAGGCACGAGGGCCTCCCTTAAGTGGAGCCTCTTTGAAACCTAAAACTTTTGTCTCTAGGTCATGAAAGGTCTCACCATGAGATTTTGGTTTCAGGGTTATACAAAGAATCATAGATTTCATTCAAAATTCCTACCCCCCAAGAGGGTGTTTCTTGAGACATATTTCTTTTTTGGAATTCCACCGACTCTAGGCGAAGTCGTCACATAAACTCATAGGGATGATGTATCCCCCTGGCTAATAGACGAACCTTCTTTCTAAGTTTTTTTTTTGTTTTGAAGATAATCTTTTTTGAAATAATAAAATCCCACCATGAACAAGTATAATATGATTAGAAATAAATAAAAAAAATACCAAAATAATAAATAAATGTAAAGAAATAACAAAGATAGAAAAAACCCTAAAACCCTAAATCCAAAGGAAGGCTTCTAACCTTAGGGTTGAGTCCCCAGCAGAGTCTCTAGCTGTTGTAACCCCTTTTAAAATGAGAGTCGTCACCCTTAATTTTTATCTTTAGGAAGTGAATATAAAGGATAATCCTAATTTGGTCAGAGATTCTAAGTTGTTTGACTCATTTTAGACGAAGGGAAGGTGTTAGGCACCCCTCATCTACCTTGTTCACAAGGATACTAGGGTTTAGAATTAGGGCTTAGGAAATAGGGTTTTAATTTTTATTAGGGGAACTCGCCACGATTTTAGTTGTGTGCCTATGTATCCTCTTATGAGGAATCATAGTCCCAATTCATAGTTTGCAGTTGGTTGGTGTTTTTTTATGGATTACGAAGATATTTCGAATTAATCCTTGAACCAAGTCTGGGTTTAAAAATAATGGAGTGTTTAGACGAAGTTCGCAGTTAATAAGAAATATCTCCATAATCCTTTTTGAAAATTTCTTAAAAATTACAATTATGTTAGTGGAAAAAATGATTTGATATTGGTTAATTGTTTTGAGTGTTTAATCGATAACAAGTATAGTAAGACATAGAGCGGAATGAGTCTGATAAAGTCTCCTCACGTGGCCAGATATTGGCCACGTGTCGCTCGTCATGGAACATGCGGAGGGAGAATTTGGTGAGTTGCGTGGGTTTCAATGTTTTCGTTTGATTGTGAGTAACTACTTGGTAAACATTAAGTCGGCCACTTAATTACTCGAGGATGTATATCTTATTATTTGTATATAAAAAATGTTTGAGTTAATTAAAAGATTTTTTTTAAGAAAGAAATTTGATTATATGTGTTGTACCCCAAAATTTACCCTCCCAAAAAATGTTTCATGATTCCTCATAAGCTTCAAACAATCCTCATATCAAGTTTCAAGCCTTACATCACAAATTTCCTCAGTCAATTTCTCAGACGAGTGAAAATCAACTATAATGAACAAAAAGTCAAGTGTGGTCAACATACAGGCAAACTTCAAGATTTTTGGTCAACATCAATATTTTGAGGTCACATTTATCACTTGATCAAGGGTTGATCATAACTCATCAAGAAAACTCAAGATTCATTAAAAATTCAAGAGTTACTAAATTAGGGTTTTCTTAAGGAGAAGTCAACTGAACTTTGACCAAGCATAACTTTCACATACTTCATCAGAAAATTTTCAGGTTAAGTTCACAAACGGACAAATATTACCAGTAATTTATAGACAGGTTATGGATAAATTCCTGAAACAAGACGGGGTGTCTATCTACATAACCAAGTGATCCCCCCCCCCAGAGACCGAGTTCTGGCGAGCATTCCCCTTCATAAGTTTATTCTGAAAAGCATCTCCTTCAGTGCTTCATTCTGAAAAGCATTTCCCCTTTAGAGACGGAATTATGAATCCCCCTAGAGGCCGGGTTCTGGCGAGCATTCCCCTTCATAAGTTGATTCTAAAAAGAATCTCCTTCAGCACTTCATTCTGAAAAGCATTTCCCCTTCAGAGACCGAGTTCTGAAAAGCATTTCCCCTTCAGAGACCGAGATCTGAAAAGTATTTCCCCTTCAGATACCGAGATCTGAAAAGCATTTCCCCTTCAGAGACCGAGATCTGAAAAGCATTCCCCTTCAGAAGTTTATTCTAAAAAGTGTATCCCCCAGAGACCGAATTCTGGCGAGCATTTCCTTCAGAAGTTTATTCTGAAAAGCATCTCCTTCAGGGCCTTCATTCTGAAAAGCATTCCCCCCAGAGACTGAATTTTGGCGAGCATCGCTCAACCAAAGCTTCCAGTCGACAACTTACTTCGCTCTTCTCAACACCGGGCAGCTTGCTCCTTTTCCGCTCAGCTCTTCCGGTCAATGTACATGGCTTCTTATTCTCCAACTAAAACAAATACTTGTATCATCTTAGCCTTATATATCAATCCTATTGGGCCTAACCTACACCTACACTTTACTACTTCCAACCAATAGCTTAAGTCCAACATTATACATATATATATATATATATATATATATATATATATATATATATATATATATATATATATATATATATATATATATATATTCCCTCAATTTCCAATAATATAATTATTATTAATCAACTAATTAATTAGTAATAACATAACAACTTATACCAATAATTCTTAACATCTCGCAACTTCACAAATATTCCAAAATAATTTAATTAAATAAATAATTAAATAAACTTACGGGCGTTACAACTCTCCTCCACTTAGAATATTTTCGTTCTCGAAAATTTACCTCATTTGAATAACTCAGGATAGGAGTCCCGCATCTTGCTTTCCAACTCCCAAGTCATGCTTTCTCTGGCAGCTCCTAGCCAAACTACTTTCACCAAAGCAATCTCTTTTCCTCTCAGAGTCTTTATTTCACGATCCGCGATTCGTACAGGCATTGTCTACACAATAAGATTATCCCATCATTTCACATTATCCATATGAATCACGTGAGATGGATCTGAAATATACTTATGGAGTTATGACACATGAAACACATCATGCAAATTCGAAAGATTAGGCGGTAAGGCCACTCTATAAGCAACATTTCCAACTCTTTCTAAAATCTGATACGGACAAATAAAACAAGAAGTGAGCTTCTTAGACTTCAACGCTCGCCCAACACCAGTTACAGGTGTAACTCTGAAAAACACATGGTCACCTACTTGAAATTCTAAGTCTTTCCTTCACTTGTCATGATAACTCTTCTATCTACTTTGGGAAGCTTTCATCTTTTCTCGAATCAACTTCACCTTCTCAGTAGTGTCATAAACAAGTTCAGGTCCAAGCACTACACTTTCTCCAGATTCATGCCAATATGAAGGAGTTATACATCTCCGACCATACAACGCTTCAAAAGGTGCCATTCCAACACTAGAATGGTAACTATTATTATAAGTGAACTCTATTAACGGAAGATAAGTATTCCACGAACCTCTCTGCTCAAGAGCACATGCTCTCAATAAATCTTCTAACGACTTAATTATCCTTTATGTCTGACCATTCATCTGAGGATGATACGCCGAACTCAACCTCAACTTAGAACCCAACGCTTCTTGCAAACTCTTCCAAAAATCTGAAGTAAACCTCGGATCTCTATCCGACACAATTCACAAAGGGGCACCATACAACTTTACAATTACACTAGTGTAAATCTCTGCCAACTTCGACACTGGGAAACTGATGTTAATAGGAATAAAATGAGCCGACTTCATAAGCCTATCAACAATCACCCAAATCAAATCATGTCCTCTTAGAGTATTAGGTAATTCGGTCACAAAGTCCATCGAAATGATATCCCATTTCCATTCTAGAACTTGTAACGGTTGCATCAATCCTACAGGCTTTTGATGTTCAACTTTCAACTTCTGATAAGTTAAACACACATACACAAACCGAGCCACATCACTCTTCATCCCAGGCCACCAAAACAATATCTTCAAATCCTGATACATCTTTGTAGCTCCTGGATGAATACTCAACTTGCTTCTATGTCTCTCTTCAAGAATCACTTTGTTCATCTCTGCATCACCAGGAATACAAATATGATTACGAAATCTTAACACACCTTGTGCGTATAACTTGAAATCACCATCCTCAAATTGATCGATCCCAACCATCGAATCTACTAGTTTTGCATCTAACTGTGATCGGTGGAAATAGAACTGACTGTTTTTAAGCTGGTTTCGCGAAATGTCGCGGAAGCAAGAGTCGCCACCGTCTTTTGTGTTCTTCAACATGGAAAGGACAAAAGCACAGCAAAATTCCTTATGAGAATGTTTCTCGGTTCGGGAGGTAGATTTATAGAAAGGGAAGGTGTTAGCACCCTTTCTATCCGTGGTTATCCACGGGCTCTTAGGCACTTGCTCTTATGTTTTCAAAATTTGTTTGCTTTTCAAGTGTGTGTGGGTTTTGAAAAAAGTTCGTTTGAAAACTTCTAGGTAACTCTTGTATCAGTCCTCAAGAGTGTATGAAGTATTGTTTGAAAACTTTTTGAAAGTGTAAGGTGTGAAAAGTATTTTGTTTGTTTTTGAAAAGAGTAAGTACCCATGAGTCATCTACCTACCCTAAGGAATTAAGCTGTGTAAGAGTCCTTTAGATAATGCTATCCCACCATTGAGAGGTAGGTAGCACCATCGTTGGAGTTGTTCGGGTCAATTCGATTATAGGGACAGTGTGGTCACCGAAGCAACGGTAGGACACCTTAGAAGTAACCCTAATGTCCTAGATCCTTTTTTATCCGAGGCAACCGTTTCGAGGCAACTGGATCTTTAGACAAAGGGTGACCTCTAAGACGTCCTATACTTGATGACCACGTTTCGAGGCAACGAGTGAAGCGTACCCTAGGAGTGGCATGTGCTTTGTGTTTTGTTTTTCAGTTGATTGTCTTTTTATTTGTGAGCTACGGATTAATTTTATTTACATACATTCTTTCATGCATTTAACAGTTAGGAGTGCGGAAAATTAAAGTGCGGGAATGTAAAGCTACGCTATTACAAGGCGCGGGTCTATACATCGCCAAAAATACAAAGACCCGTTTTGATAAAGTACGGAAAATAAAGAAAGCAATAAACCTAATTACTATTACATTCTTGAAGCAGTTACATAATAATCAAAATAAAATAAATGCGCGCGAATAAAAATTAACCGGGAATGTCTTAAGGGTTTTGACCCTTTTAAGAAAAGAAATGAATTTTTTTTTGTCTTTTTTGTGATCAAATGAGATTAAAACTAATTGTTAAACTAATTAATTAATTAATAAAAAAAAATAAAAGTTTTTTTTTGTGTTTTTATATTTTTTAATGAAATAAAATAAAAGGAAATAAAATTAAAAGTTAATTAAAAACCTAATTCTAAACTTATTTTAATTATTAAGAAAAAAAAGTTAAAGTTGCCTAATTAATAATTAATTCAATTTATTAGTATTTAATTACAAAAATAGAATGAAATTAATAATAATAATAATAATGTTAGTTCTTTTTTGGATTTTTTATGAAAAATAATAATTGGTTAATTGTTAATAATAAAAAAAAAGAATAAGAAATAAAATAAAGCAAATAAAAAAAATAAAATGACAAAATAATAAAAAAGAAAAAGCAAACCCAAGGGGGGTTTGGGCCAGGAATGAGGGTGTGCATAGAATTGTGAGGCCCATTCAGAAGCCAGCTTGGTTTGACTTTCTGGATTGAGTGCGCGTGTGTTGACTCCTGAGCATGGTGCTCCTCACTTCTTGGCCCTTGGATTTGCACTGGGAGACACTTGGCTGACTGATGCGCTGGACTCCATGGTGGGACATAGTTGTGAATCTGCATAGGATTGGAGTGTGAAAAATAGGAAACAAATATTGGGGGACCTGGGAATCGAACCCAGGTCCCAGTGATGCCTAGCCACGCCTTCAGCCACTGAACCAAGTGTGCACGTTTGTTAGAATAATAAGAAAAAAAACATAATATCCAATGAACACACTATATGCTGAACCAAAAAGAAAAAGCGCGCTATATTCAAATCCCCCAATCATATGGCAACACGCAGTCATCTTCTTCATTTCCTATAAAAATATAAAACACATAGCGGGGGTTTTAAACCCCCACAAAATGCAAACATTTAAAAAATAGCGATTAGGCGCTCGTGCAATATAAATTGGGCGCGAGGTATGTCTTAGATTCGTCTCATCACGCCTGTTTCAGCCATGTATGTTTGGAGTTCTGATTTTACAATATGGAAAAAGCCCCAAATCACAAGCTTTGAAAAACCTAGAACTCAACAATGGTATTTTGCGTTTTAAGGCACCATAATCAAATTGAATTATATGGGAAGCTTCGTATGGATCCTGTGAGCACAATGCAATCAATAAAAAGTGTTAAAACGCATGAATGGATGATTTGTGATTTTGAAAAAGAAGGTAAACCGTATGACTTGTGTAGCACGAGTTCTTGAGGTTTTTGGCTTGTTCTTGGCTGCAAATGATTCCTGGGGGTGTAAGGAATGTGCTTGGATCAAAAGGGGGGTTTGAATTATGCTGCAAGTGAGATTTCAGTTTCACACTTTTCTTTGGAATTTTGGAAATTTGTTTGGCTGTTTGAGAGAGTTCTAGGTCGTGTATACTGTATGGGAGGCTTGCATATATGTTAGTGAATGAGAATCAAACAATATATGATCCTTTAACCCTTGCCATGAAGTTTTGAGATTTCCTCTTTATCACCATTAAAGCATTTTCCATTTTTGTCCAAAATTTGAATTTCATGCTCATAATAGGCTTGGCACGAATTTGGCATGTGAAATATGCTTCATCAAAGTTATTCAAATCACAAGATATCCCTTAATTAATTTTTTTGATTTTTATTTGAATTTTAAAGATTTAAAATGAATTAAATCAAATAAAATTAAATAAAAATAGAAAAATTAATTTTTAATCTCGAAATAAATCATGGGACACGTGGGTGGCATGGCAAAGCTGAATCAAGTGGAAAAAGTGGGCCCTTTTGTCAAAAATTGAAGTTTCAAAGATAGTTGACTTTTACCATTTCACAAAAATTTCCCAACTTCCCCAATGCATATCTTGCTCAATTTTGATCATATGAACATGTTCTTGGACATTTTGGAAAGGTCTTGAAGTCCTCCAACCAATTCCTTTGGTCCCATGTCATTTTGATTTACCAATATCAAGTTATGGTCTTTGACTTAAAGTGCCTTTTTGTTGACTTTTGAAAATGACCTATAATGTTGAAATTGATAACTTTTTGTGAGAGTATTTCTTGGACTTGGAATGTGAAGATGAGTTGTAGGAAATGTCATCCCCTTCAAAATGAGAATTAGATGGGATTTTTCTGATGAACCATGAAAAAGTTATGGCTTGGTCAAGTTACAGTTGACTTTTCAGCTGTCCAAAAATAGAAACTTTTGACACCTTGATGATTTTTGAGCCATTCTTGTGAAATCATGATCAAGACTTGATCAAATGATGATTGTGGCTTCAAAATAAGATGTTGACCAAAAATTTTGACTTTTGACTGCCAAATGACCATTTTGCCCCTACAGTTGACTGTGGAGCAATTAGGGTTTTTGACTGTGCAACTTGACCTTGTGAGCCTTGAAACTTGACATGTAGGTGCTTGACAATGTATATGAGCATATGGGACTTGATTGAGCCCTTGAAAACCTTAACTTCTTTGCAAGAACCAAAACCCTAATTTGACTGGCTTAGGAGGGTGCTTGACTGTGTAGCCCTTGAGTAGACTTTGAACCATTTGAGGTGATGCTTGTCAAAACTTTGAAGAATATGGGAGGGCAAATTTTGGGGTACAACACTAACTTCCGAGCCTCTCTAATACTGTCCAGAAATTCATTATTAATCTTCAACATTCCCAACATAACACTTTGCGGTGTCACTTCGCAAACTAAACTCATATCTCTGAAATGTTCAATCAATTCCAACTCTTTAACCATCATTGCTGACATATGTAAAGTCTTTCGACTCAATGCATCAGCTACCACATTTGCTTTTCATGGATGATAAGTCAAACTGAAATCATAATCCTTTAACAACTCCAACCATCATCGTTGCCTCATATTCAATTCCTTCTGATCAAATAAATACTTTAAGCTCTTATGGTCACTAAACACTTCAAATCTAGAACCATAAAGATAATGCCTCCAAATTTTCAACAAAAAAACAATTACAGCAAGCTCTAAATCATGTGTAGGATAGTTCTTCTCATGAGTCCTCAACTGCCTTGACGCATAAGCAACTACCTTATCATTCTGCATAAGCACACCTCCTAAACCCATTTTGGAAGCATCACAATATACCACAAAAGGTTCTCCTGGATTGGGTAATGTCAAAATTGAAGCTGACGTCAATCTCTTCTTCAATTCTGCAAAAATTTATTCACACTGGATATCCCACACAAAAGCTCTACCTTTACAACTCAACTTAGTCAACGGAAGTGCCAACTTAGAGAAACCTTTGATAAACCTTCTATAATAACCAGCTAATCCCAAAAAGCTTCTAATCTCAATAGATGACTTTGGAGTTTCCCATTGCAACACAGCATCTACCTTTGATGGATCTATAGCAATGTCACTACCTGAGATCACATGACCAAGAAAGCTAACCTCCTTTAACCAAAATTCACACTTAGACATCTTTGCATACAACTTCTTCTCTTTCAAGACTTGCAATACTACTCTTAAGTGTTCTGCATGCTCTTCTTCTGACTTAGAGTAAATCAAAATGTCATTAATGAACACCACTATAAACCAATCCAAATAAGTATGAAAGGTGTGATTCATGTATTCCATGAACACTCTCGGCGCATTAGTAACACCTAAAGGCATCACCGAATACTCATAATGTCCATAACGCGTTCTGAAAGCCGTCTTCTGGATATCTTCATTCTTCATCTTAATCTGATGATAGCCCAACCTCAAATCAATCTTACTAAACACACGAGCATCCACCAATTGATCCATCAAGTCATCTATTCTTGGAAGTGGATACTTGTTCTTAATCGTCACTTTATTCAAATGTCTATAATCAACACAAAGCCTCATACTTCCATCTTTCTTCTTTACTAACAACACTGGAGCTCCCCATAGTGATACACTTGGCCTTACAAAATTATTCTCAATTAACTCTTCCAATTGCTTCTTTAATACTGACAATTTAGATGCAAACATCTTGTATGGTTCCATAGACACAGGTATGGTACCATGTACAAGATCAATAGCAAATTCGACCTCTCTTTCTGATGGTACATCAAGAATTTCATCAGGGAAAACTTTAGGAAATTCACACATCACTTTCAATTCCTCAACTATAGCTTGATTCTCGACAGATAGCGAAACCATCAATGAAAACATCTAAGATTCTTCTTACATCAACTGCCGCAACTGTCTAGTAGACAACAGACTATCTTCCTCTTCTTCGGGAGTAGAAAACCTCACAGACTTGTTATAACAGTTAATATGAACATAGTTATGCTCTAACCAATTCATACCCAGAATCACACCAACCCTCTTAACAGCAAACAAACCAAATCAACAGCAAAGTCTCTGTCGAAAATTGACAAAGGACACTTTAAACACACAAAAGAAGTAATCACTGACCCCTTGGCTAGAGTGTCGACGACCATCTCTCCATTCAAAGAAGACAACATAAGACCCAATATTTCAACACAATCAGCAACAATAAAGCAATGAGTAGCACAGGTATCAATAATAGTAATTAAAGGAGTACTATTAATGAAACATGTACCTCTGATGAGTTTTCCCTCAATAGCTGTCTGATCCTCAACTAAAGCGAACACTTTACCACTGGTTTGCGCCTTCTTTGGTTTCTGACACTGACTACCAATGTGTCCTTCTTCACCATAATTGAAACAAATCACCTCCTTATGCTTGCACTCAGATATAACATGTTCAGTCTTACCACAACGGAAACACCTCTTTATCTCAGCAGTACACACATTACTCTTATGCCCAGGTTTTCCACACTTGAAACAAACCACACCAGAAGGAGCATCTCCCCTACTAGTCCTATGACGCTGAGCAACTTTCTATTTACCTTTACCAGCTGGGGTATCATAAGGCTTACCATGATTCTGTTGGTGCTTACCCCTCTTCTCACTGATAATCTTGTAATAAGCATTATTATCCTCTTCATAAATTCTACAACTATCGATCAAATCAACAAAGACACAAATCTTCTTGTATCTAACTGCCTTCTTGATCTCTGGGCGCAACCCATTCTCAAACTTGATGCACTTTTAAAACTCAGAATTTGCCTCGCTATAGTGCGGATAAAACTTAACTACCTCAACAAACTTCACAACATACTCAACAACTGACATACTCCCTTGCTTCAGCTCAAGGAACTCAATTTCCTTCTTACCACGAACTTCTTCAGGGAAATAGTTCCTCAAAAATTCCCTACAGAACACAACCCAAGTGACATTTTCACCTGCAGCTTCTAACCTCTGACAAGTCTCTAGCCACCAGTCATCATCTTCGACTGCTAGCATATGAGTACCATATCGAACCTTGTGCACTGGAGTGTAGTCCATCACACGGAAGATTCTCTCAATCTCTTTCAACCAATCCAACACTCCATCAAGATCATACTTACCCTTGAAGGTAGGCGGATTCTCCCTCTGCAAAGTTTCCAAACTATGAGATCCAGCATTTTCGTCGATGTCCGACTGATTCTCCATAGCATGCGCCATTGCTTCTAAAGCAGTTGAAAGTGCAACATCATTCCTTCCAGCCATCTCAACATATCTCTACAACATAAATAGCAGTTATAACTCAAGATTATAATACTTGATTGTTAAACAAAACTATGACTCGACAACTTGGTCGGACGGGCCGACTTGCTCTGATACCAACTTTGTAACACCCCAATTCTACCCGACAAATATAAAAGTAAATCAGAGTTATAAAAATTATACAACTGAATCAGGATGCCACAAATTCAACTTAAAAACCATTGCATTCAACATGGATACATAACACTTTAAAACTTCGGATGAACCAGCAGCAAAATAAACTAATCCTTTAAACCAACAACTTAAACAACTACGCAGCGGAATCATAATAACATCTTTATCCAACATTAAATCAACTTCTGAATAACAAGTACTTAACAACAATCAACTTAAAGTTCAACAACTGAAATAACAAATAAAAGCAACAAGCGTTCTTCCCCCGAGTGTTATGTATTAGAGCAATGACACCGACTCGAATTACCGAAGGTAAACCGCCTTCACTCTGGATTACCCGCACGTTACCAACATAAGGGTAACATTCAAATAGAAGGGGTGAGATATCGAACACTATAATAAAATGTATGATAAATATTATATTAGAATTAGTTCATGCAAAATCACAACTTCACGACTTATAAACAACAACAATCACAACAGGATATCAACAAAATATAACAATTAATTCATCAACACAACAACTCAATTATACAACTTGGAATGCGACTCAATACTAAGCGAATGCATGTGGTACCATTGGAGCAGAACTCCCATCTTAAAATCTCCCAATAAATTGAGGGATCAACAAGGCATAAGCCTTCTTCACAGTTTGCCAATCCAGGCCATCACAGAGTATGCAAATGTATATGAATGAACTATCACATGCTCACAACAATCATCATCCATCGTAAGGCATAAGCCCACATCACCATTATTACCAGTAAATAGAGTTAATTCATCACCATTTAAAATTCCCTGAAACTCTTTGCATTATCAACGAGAATTCACAACAGCAATCACAACAACACAATAACTCAACATAAATCAACATTGGCCATAAGCCTATCACATCAATCAACGATTCAATCATTAACATAATCAAATAGAAACTTAACAATAATTCACATAGCACTGGTAAAGACCAAAACACAACATGTACGGGCAAAAGGGATAGGAAACTACGTGCCCCTTGACATGCATAACAACTAGGACAGCCTAACGAATAATCCATACTCCTCGACACGCACAGGGGAAAATAGGATAACGACCAACTTATGCTCCTCGACATGTCCTACAACCTAGTACTACTTAACAATCCAAAACATACCCCCTGACACGCCTCACAGAATAATATGCTGCTCGGTACCTAACACCATCAGCATCCTCCTCGACCACTAGTTCAGCCAACAACACAGACACAATACTACGTCTTAACAACCACACCACTACCATTCATAACTCCCAGCCAACCGCTTGGAATAACACAGCAACTGGAAACTATATTTCTTATAACATGTTCATCAAACATACAAGACAGTCATGCTGAAATCTACCTAAAACGACCACTTCAGCAACTTACTACTTTTCTTACCAACCGCTCGGGACACCACAATATCATACCGACCATAACAACGTAACGACCAAGACCATTGACAACAATCTACATGAACCTACTCATCGACTCTATCGGGTAGTCATACAACTCAAAACGTCCACAACATAACAAAACATGCATCTTCCCTTAACAGGTTCGGTAACATCACGAGAAACAATCACAATTACAACCAATTTTCCATAACAAACATCATAAATCCCATTATAAGGTCAGAACCCCAACCTTACCTGGATTGAAGGTTGCTCAACCAAAGCTTCCAGTCGACAGCTTGCTTCACTCTGCTCGACATCGGGCAGCTTGCTCCTCTTTCGCTCAGCTCTTCTGGTCAACGTATAAGGCTTCTTATTCTCCAACTAAAAGAAATTCTTGTGTCAGCTTATCCTTATATATCATTCCTATTGGGCCTAACCTACACCCCCACTTTACTACTTCCAATATCTTAAGTCCAACATTATACTTGGGATATACTTTCAGGCAAACTCTTTATGGATGGAGTTTTCTCGAACAAAATTTCATGGCTATCAATCAAGCGTTGAATACCTTTATTCATCCATATACGACCATTAGTTTAGGAAGCACAATGGTAACAATTCTCAAGGCAGCCCGGAAATAAACCGGATCTTAACAGATTCTTCTTAACGGTCATCAATGGAGTATTCAAATCACTGATAAAGGAGACATAGGAAACATCGTCAATAACATTAACACCTTTACCATGACTAGGCATGGGTGCGATGATCACATTATGGGTTTCTGGAGGGTCAAACTCAATCACGTTGTTGTCAATCAAATCTTGGATTTTTCTTTTTAGGACCCAACAATCATTGGTATCGTGCCCAGGACTATTGGAATGGTATGCACACCTTGCATTTGGGTTATACTTCGGAGATGATGTGTTGGGATTTTGAGGAGGATCCCGCAATGTTTTCAATTGTGCTTTCAATAGATGTTGTAATGTTTGAGCCAATGGCATATTAATCCGGGTGAATTGTCGCCTCAGAGCGTCTGACCAACACTGATTATTTTTTTGTTGTGGTCGTTGAACTAGGGTTGGGTTAGAAATCAATACTGCTCCTACCGACTGATGATGATCATTCTTGATACGGCTCATTTTTCCATAAACAACATTAGTTTCCTTCTTACCTGTAATACCCCAAATTTGTCTTACCCTTTACTTTTATCTGGCTTACGCATCTCGCATTTTTCTTATGTACATAACCCCCATTAGGTCATTTAACATATCACGCATCATTAATCAGCAAATTTAGCATGGGAACAAGGATCTTGAAGTTAGGGTTTTGTATGTGCTTTTAGACTCTTATCTTCACTCAGGCTTGAATCAATTGGTTTTTCATTAACCATAGTTTGTGGAGCTAGGGCTTCTGTACGCATGGCCACTGAGAGCTTTATTCTCATCTAGCTATAAAGACTATCAAGTTTCTTCATCAAAGAGTTACAACTTGTTAATGTTAGGCTTTTCTTCAATACCCCAAATAAAAACCTTGTGAGTTAGGACTTGGTTTCTTCTCAACATATCAAATGTATCCCAAGAGGATTAAGTTTCTTGCCCATGGTGTTTACGTTTATTAATTCAATTGAGGTGTTCTTCTTTGCTCTAAGTATCATTGTCGTTTTCAAAGACTCTTAAAGGCATTATTCTTGTGTTAGAATGAAATACAAGGGGCAAGTCGTGGCATGTATAGATGAGCTTGTGGAGTCTTTTGATCAAAACAAATTATGTTGCTTGTAATGAAAGTTATTTGTTGCTTGAGATTTAGAGATAAGATCTCGTTTGAGAATTGATGTTCAATTTGAGGTAGTCATTTAAGTTCAAGATCGGATCATATTTCATCAAAGTTGTGTGAGAAAAATGGGAAAGTGTGGAAGTAAGTTGCAAGGTATACTTTATGATTCGAGTTCCATTCACTTGGTATCTTGGATTATAAGTCTTCTTGTTGGGTCTTATGCATACTTACATGCTTGAGTTACATACACCTTGGTGCGTGATAGGATATGGATTCAATTGCGCCTCAATCAATCAATGGGAATTTTCTATATGGTTCCAAGATGTGTATTAACTCAGTGAGTAGGCCATTAGGTACATGGTATTCAAGCAATGGATAAGGGTTTTAATGAGTATCGGACATGGAATCCAATTGGATTTTTAATTAAGTTCTTGTGGAATCATGATTCAATATTGCAAAAGCTAGTCAAAAGGTATGATTCACATGGATTTCTTTTTGGTATCTAAAGGATCAACATCCTTCAAGAAAGCATTCAAAGATGACGTGGCAAACATGACGAAACAGACATGGAATCGAGAATTTCATCAAGTTCCTATTTAAAGGAAAACACTTTCATCAATATTTACAAAGCATAATAGCCTAGTCAGAATTCAAACAAGATTCATGAAACATTTCAAGGTCCTTACAAAAGTTCATCCAAGAGAAAGTTATAAAGAGATTACAATTACAAAGTCAAATTCACTATGAGGTTTAAGAATATGCTACAAAGAGATTAAAAAAAATGTTAGCTTGCATAGGTTTATTGAGAAGCTAACTGTAACCATAATCCCTATTTCCCTAAGCCTCTTCAAAGTACTTCAAAGGGATATCTTCTTTCAACTTCATGTTGTACTGGCTTCCAAGCTGCCTCCATGTCGAGGTCTTGTCTTCATGCTGAAATCCTGCACCAATAAATAACGTTAATAAAATCATGAAGTAATTTTGAGTTAGCAGTGACACACTGTAACCCTTCGCTGTCTTGTAATCAAGAGAAACAATTCGTCAAGGAGCCTGCATTGTTAAAAACAGATCCACATTAAATTCCAAATTCCCAAACAAATTTACTAACAGCAAAATAAGCCAGAGCTAATAACTAACTGCTAACAAACCGTTAATAGAATATTAACTAATTCCTAACAAAAACAGTTTCTAACAGGACTTTAGCTCCCTAACTAACATCTCCAAACAGAAATTCCATAACTCTCATTCTCTTAACCGAACTCACTAACTGTCCATAACAGATTTGAAAAAAAACAGAAGAGCAACTAACAACTTTTCACAACCGAAAATTAACTTTCACTCTCTCAACTGTCAAAAACCATATTCCCTCTAACCTCTCTTAACAGTCCTCTAACAACCTCTAACAACCTCTAACCAATTTCTAACAAAAACTTCTAAGAGAGATATAACGGGTTGTAACAGAAAAATTCTCAGGAGATGAAGAGATAACAGAAGCATATAACAGAAAAGGAGGGAAGGGCGAATTTCACGATTCAGTTTACACAAGAAAGAGAAATCAGAATAACTCACCTTGGATTTTCTCCCTCCATAACGGTTTCTAGAAATTCTTCAATCCTCAACCTACTGTAACTAAATCTTAATCTTCATCAATTTTCTTCAATCTATCTCCTCAATATCAATCTACTGCCATCCTCTTCAGCTTCATCGCATCAATTATCTTCATCTTCTTCATATCATCGCACAGTAACGTCAATATTTCACAAGGGCAAAGAAAATTTAGAAATGCCAAAAGACTGCAGAAGAAGAATAATCTTAAGAGATAAAGAAGAGCAATAATCGTATTACCCCGTCTTTGGATTTCTGTTTTTTGCCGTCGTTGAAACCGCATCAGACGATCTCCGATAGGTAACGCTCGCGTCCCCTCTATTTCTCATCTTTTCGCTTAAGATTTTGTTACCATTGTAAAGCGTGGATTCTAATGAACCATACCCCTAAGATTTTGCGACAAGATCATTCACCATGGGCGCTTAATTTGACTTTTAAGATCCTAGGGTTTTCCCTCTTGGTTTAGATTCAGGAAATTTGAGAATGAATCTTAAGGACATAGATCAGAAGTAGGAAGAAGAGAATGAAACGAGTTGAAATGGCGGAGTTGATCCATGGTTTCCGGTGGGGAGTCGCTATATCATGGCGGTGTTCTATTTTGTTCGAAATAGAGATGAAGTGAACAATGTAGGTTAGAGGTTATCTGAGTTTCTGTCGCTGCTAGGGACAACGCCGACATGAAGAAGCTGGTAAGCGAAAGAATGGTTGAGTAATGGAACTTTGAGAAGGATGATACTAGGGTCCAAATTCAGTTGGACGGTCATGTGGCATGTTGATCCAAAACGGCATTGTTTGAGCCTGTCTGTTTAACCTTCTTTCTTCATTTTACTTTTTCTTTTGGGTTAAGTGCTGACATAATGTCGTTGGACTCAGAACCATAGGCCCGTGTGCATGAAACAATACCACCATTTATCCATTGCACCTCCTAACTTCTTTTGAATTATCTTTATTTTTGTTTTTTTATTTTGTAATTAATTTCTAATGATTCTTATGTGTCTTTTTTTGTTAATTTTTGTATGAACATTAATTAACATGTCAATCCTGACCTGGCGATATTTTTTATATTTTTTCTATTAGCTTAGGAATTAATCAAACTAATGTTTGGTATATGATTAAAATTAGGAGTTTGATGCATTCTTGTCGATTTCGTACCCTTGATTCAATTTCCTTGGCAAGATGAGTAGTTTAATGGTATGATCTGATCCTTAAACAATGCATTGTTATTCTTGACGCGTTTGTTCATTGTGCAAGGTAGATTTTGGTGTTCTTGATCATGTAACATAACGAATTGTTATGCGATTGAAGCACACGGCTTATGCTCGCTTCTGATGCGACGCGCTTTATTTCTCATTGTCCTGAGAATTTCATATCGCATTATGTGTTGTCCTGATACATGCGATACTTTATGATGTCTTGTGCTGGAACTTCTGATTACGCGTTGCATTCACAACACGTGTTTGCCTTTATCTTAGTTGGATATTATTTCTGACTTTGTTTGTTTCTTGGTGAAGCTTGCTCAACGCGTACTCCCTTCTTCTCCAGTGCTTTCGTCTGCTCTTGACGACTTGCTCACTTTGGTTGTCGTTACTACTACCTTCATACTTCTTTGCATTTTACTACATTTTTTTATCGCTTTTCTAGATATCATGAGGAGTAGGATTTTATTTCTTTCTAGATACCATGAGAAGTAGTAAATAAAGAGCGTGTGCTCAAAGTCGTTGTTTAAAGACCTGTAGAAGGCATTCTGCACTTCATTTGCTATATGTGTTGTGCTTGTGTTTGTTTATTTAGTTGTTGATCAATGAGTCACTCAATTTAGGAATTGAGATCACGATTTCGCTCTCAGTGCATACTCCCTATAGGATTTTATGGTTTTCCTTCATTTCTTGTTGATCGATGAGTCACTCAATTTAGGAATTGAGATCACGACTTCGCTCTCAGTGCATGCTCCCTGTAGGATTTTACCGCTTTCCTTTATTTCTTGTTGATCGATGAGTCACTCAATTTAGAAATTGAGATCGCGACTTTGCTCTCATTGCATGTTCCCTATATGATAGTTTTGTTAGACTTTATTTGGCATGCTAACTTAGATAAGACATCTCTAGGTGTGCTCTCTTGAGCTTATTAGCTTGTTTGCTTTATCTTTGTACACACCATGTTCCCTTAGGACATGCTTTCTCCCTTTGGATGCAAGTCAGGCCTTAGGTTGTAAGCCATGCATACTAATATTAGGTAGACGTTTCCCTTTTGTTAACCCAAACCTTAGGACTACCATTGTATAATAACATTAGGTTTATAAATAGGCTAGTCTCCCTTAGACTCTTTTCTTCCCCTTTTTGCATCTTTGCATTCAAAACTAAAACTCTTTTTCTTAGCAAATCAAAAACATGCTAATCTCACTTAAACCCTTTTTCAAGGTAACAAAACACAAACCAATTCAAACCTTTTTGTAAGCTCAAACACCCTTTCTCTAAAACCCTTTTCAGGTAAGGACATGATTAATGTACTCCTGGGCCAACGCGTGAGTCTCCAAAGGTCGAGCTGCGGCAGAAGGCGGAATTAACATCATCCATAAAAACACAAACAAAACATGTCAGCCAAACTACGGTAGCTCTGATTCCTCAAAAAGGATACGTAGGCATTGGGGTAGGGCCCAAGCGAGTACAACTTTATTTTCCCTACATTCTTTTCTCCTTTCTTTTGCATGCATTCTCCCTTAGTAATAAACAGTAAGCATAGATTAGACACACCCATAAGATAGATAACAAGAGTGGATACCGTAGAGTACTACGGGCGTGTGGGGTTCTAATACCTTCCCCTCACGTAACAGACTCCCTTACCTGATCTCTCAGTCGCAAGACCGTGACTTCTCCCTTCTCAAGTTTTCTCGATGTTTACCTTTCCCTTCATGTGGCATAAAAGACGTTCGATGGCGACTTCATTGTTTGATGATTTTCAGCCGGTTGTTTCATTACTAACAAGTGTTTTCTTTATAGCATTATAGGTTGATGCCATTGGTATTTTTCCACTTTTGATTCCACTTTCAACTTGTTCGCCAGTCAAAATCAGCTCAGTAAACCCTGACAAAGAATTCTCAATCAGAAAATTAAAGAATGGACCCGACAGAGTGCCCATGAACATGTCCACTAATTCTCTATCAGTAAAAGGGGGTTGCACCCTTCCAGACAGGTCCCTCCATTTTTGGGCATACTCCTTAAAGCCTTTGTTTGAGCTTATAGTCATACTTTGTAATTGCACGCGAGTTGGTGCAAGATCAGTATTGTATTGGTATTTTCTGTAGAAGGCAGCAGCCGGATCCTCCCATGTGTGGATATTAGTCCCCTATAGTTGATAAAACCATTTCAACTGTGTCCCAGATAAGCTATCTTGGAAGAAATGAACCCATAACTTCCTATTGGTGGTGTGCAGTTGAATCTTGCGGACATATGACCTTAAATGGAGCTTTGGACAAGAGACCCCATCATATTTGGCAAATACAGGAACCTTGAATTTATGAGGAATTACCACCCCAGGGACCAAACCTAAGTCTCCAAAGTCCAAACCATGCACTTTTTGAATTTCCACATCCTTTAGTTGGTCTTCCAGTTGTTTGTATTTATCATCCGCCGGTGGGTACTGCTTGTGAAGTAGTCTTCATCCTCAGAAATATGGTTATTTCCACCCCCAACCTTGGTTCTTCTAACATCCTCTTCTTAATTGTCGTCCTTTTCAGAGGAAACATCTTCTACTTGAGCCAGTCAGGCAGGACCTTTGAACCTTCTTCCCATGTTGAGGATAATAGCCTGTTTCTTAGTCTTCTTTTTTATGATGAGGAGCTCCATCACTTCTTGTTGTCCATTGGCTAAGTTAAGGAGAGTCTCTTGGAACTGTGCATGTTGAGTTTTCAGATCTTTGACGGTTTGCTCTAGAGCCATCTTATAATGAAATAAATAGTAAATAGATGAGGAAACATGTACCAGAAAACCTGCTTATGTCATGGTGCATGCTATATGGATGCAATGTTTTCAAGGACCTCGAGAGATTTAAATTTTCTAGCTAAAAAGGAAACAGAAGCAACAATTGTATTAATAAGTTCGAGTATTTACAATTTCCCCTTGGGCTTACAATGAAAAAGCAAAAAAGGTCTCAAAGGGACAACAAAATAAAAACTCTTAAGACCTAAGACTCAAGTCTCCCACAGACACTTCCTCTTTGTATCGATGTAGGCATTCAGGCTTTGCTCCTCATGAAGTTTCTTTGTGACCTCCAACACTTTCTTCTCGCTTGCATAGAATCGAGCTTCAAAGGTGTCTCGTTCTCCCTTGAGTTGAATCCACAACTTCTGCAATTCTTTGAGGTCAGTAGGCATTTCAGGATGGAGAATGGTATAAGGGATATCTCCCTTAGCAATAAGCTCTATAACTATTGGTATGATAGTTGGATATGGCATCATGAGGTTTTTAGCGCGAGCTCGCACCCATTTGAGATAAGGCTCCAAGGGGATAGAATTCTTGTGTCCCAAAGTCTTTATATAAACCTTGTTTACCACGCCCCAAGCTCGTACAAACCTTTGACGATAACTTTGGACATCATTCTCGTAGTCGAATACAATACCCCAGATAAGCGCATCATGAGGACCATCTCTTTAAGCATAACCAAATTTTCGTAGAGCCAGAGGAGGGTTATAAGTAATACATCCCCTAATCCCAAGGAGACGAACATTAGGGAACTCCCCACAGCGGTTAATGATGGTAACATCCTCCAGAGATCGGGAACACCAATAAATATCTGAATGAGAGAGCGGCATCATCCTTTGAGACCACTTCATACCTTGTTCATTCTTAAATACTGATCAGGGAAGGTGCAAAATAAACCACATAGATAGAAATAATATGCAACACATAAGAGCCCCTCTCCTCCTCATAGTACGAGTGTGAAGAGAATGCAAAATGTCTCTGAGCAAAGTAGGCACAGGGTTACGAGAAAGGAAGATTTTGACAGCATTCACATCTATGAATTGGTCTGGATTAGGGAACAATACCAAATCATAGGTTACAAGAGTCAAGACTTCTTCAAAAGCTTGCAAATCCAAATCATCCAGGAATAGTCAGGCCTTCTCTAACAGAAACTTAGCTAGAAAACCCTTGACTCCACTCCTTGTTTCCCAATTAGCTACAATGTCAGATCGCTTCAAGTGTAAGGATGATGCAATCTCTTCAGGTTGTGGATCTTTCTCTAAATCGATGAAGGGCATTTGATCAAGAATGGGTACTCCTAATAGTTGAGAGAATTCTTTCAATATGGGCACCAATTGATAATCAGAAAAGGCGAAACAATGATGTACAGGATCAAAGAACTGAAAGAGCATACACATCATATCTTCTTCAAAGCTTGAGGTAACCAGATTGAGAATTCGACCATATGTTTTGGTTAATGGAGAATTTTCAAGAAACCTTGATGCTAACTCTTTGAGTTGAGGAGGTACCCTTACAAAGCTGACTAAGATTGTATTTCTGCGAGCGAAAGCCATATCCTACAAAACAGGACAAAGATAAATCCCTAGGCACTTGAAATGGTTAGTGAAAATTATATGGCATGATGTCATGATGTTTATGATGTCATGAACAATTATTCACAAAAAAAAACACAAAAGCCCTTAGTTTTAAGCTTGCATGGGGTTTATAGGTAAGTACCCTCTTGAATTTTTAGTTGGTTCAACCTGTCCTAAAATAAGTAACTGGATTATAAGGAATCTCAATATCATTAATCTTTCTTCATCGGGCATTGTTTTAGCACAAGCATCTCTTTTTACGACCGAAATATCCCGAAATTCCGACCTCAATGAGTATAGTATCGAGTATCAACCAACTTCAATTTGCACCAAAGCCAGCTATCTCAGTACTTTCTAATGGCCGAGTTGTTCAACTAAGGTTCTAAAGTCAGTTAGTGCTTTATGACACCATACATTGGCCCCATATTCTCCTTGATACAACTCAAGGGACATCGGTACCAACAAATGTGTCACACTAACGTAGCCATCGCTTCAACCATATCTGTCTATGTTGTACAGTTTCCACGATCTATTGTTACTTACCTAAAATGCCCCAGATCCAGGTATAGGATCCACACAAGAAATAAACCCAAGCATAACCCAAAATGTAAAGCAAACAAGGTAAATAAGTAAAGCAATAAATGTGATCTAACTCTTAAGGAAACCCCACTTTTAGATATCTACCCAACAGAGTCGTCAGTTCTGTAATACAGTGGGAGAACTGACTTGGGTGTTTTGCATTTTATCGCAAATGTTGCAGATAGAAACAATCACCACCGACTTTTATTTTATCCAATAAAGGAAAGGGTGAAAAGAAAAGGAAAGACCTTTTGAGAATTTTCTTGAGTTCGGGGGGTAGGTTATGAAAAGGGAAGGTGTTAGCACTCTTTTCATCCGTAGTTATCTATGGTATCTTAATTTCTAGCTCACTTTGAAATGCTTTGTGTTTTGTGTAAGTTGAAAATGTTTAAAGATATTTTTTGAAAGTTGTGATTTTGTAAGGAACCTCGTATCGTTGAGAATGTATAAAAAATGTTTCTTTTTTAAATATTTTGAAAACACCTTAGTACAGCAAACTTTATAATGGTTCTCGTATCTTTGAGAATGCATACGAAGTGTTTGTTTTGAAAATATTTGTTTGGAAAGAGAGTATTTGAAAAGGTGTTTGTTTTTTAAAGTGTGAAGTGCAAAGATTTGTTTTGGTTTGTGCGCAAGCAATTACGAGAAATCTACCTACTCAAAGAGTCTATGTTCTTTTCCTCTTCCTTTAGATAGTGTTATTTTACCATTGGTTGGTAAGGATCCATATTATTGGATGTGAAGGATGGGCGTGGGTCATCGTACAATCATAGAAGGCAACTTATAAGATATTTTAGCAATTATAGTAAGGGACTAAGATCGTTTACTGAAGGCAACATCGAAGGTTCATCGAGGGACTACGATCTTTTAATCGAGGGTCTTTTGCTAAAACATCTCATGTTTAAGGGACATGACTATTTATATCTGAGGCGACTAGTGATGTTAATCCTAGAGGTGCATGTGTGCAAAGTGTATCAGATTCAATTATTTTATCTTGAATTAGGGTTTTGCTATGGTTGTTTTTAATCTTATTATACAAACCCTAATTACTAAAAATAATAAAGAAAGCGATAAATTGCGGAATTTAAATGTCCTACGCTATTACAACACTTTGGGAATGGGGGTACAAGTTTATGAAATGGGGAGTGTAATACGGTGGGAGAACTAACTTGGGTGTTTTGTGTTTGATCGCAATTGTTGTGGATAGCAAGAGTCGCCACCTACTTTTCTTTTATCCAATAAAGTAAAGGGTGAAAAGAACAGGAAAGACCTTTAGAGATGTTTTATTGAGTTCGGGGGGTAGGTTATGAAAAGGGAAGGTGTTAGCACCCTTTTCATCCGTAGTTATCTACAGGCTCTTAGTTGCTTGCTAGATCATTTTTTCTTTGTTTGAAAATGGGTTTTGTGATGGGTGTAAGTTTGAAAGTATTTTGTAAAATGCCTTTGTTGCGGCTAACTTTGTAATGATTCTTGTCTCTATAAGAATGCATACAAAGTGTTGGTTTTGAAAATAGTTCAAAGAGATGTTTATTTTTGAAAGGTGTTTTGAAAGTGTGAGTGTGGAAATGGTTTTGATTTGTGAGCAAGCAACTACGAGCATCCTACCTACTCAAAAGGTCTATGTTCTTTTCCTCCTCCTTTAGATGTTTCTATCTTACCATTGATTGGTAAGAAGTCCCGTCGTTGGATGTGAAGGGACGGGCGTGGGTCAATCGTATAGTCATAGAAGGAAACTTATGTGACATTTTAGCAATTTTCGTAAGGGACTAGATCGTTTACCAAAGGCAACATCGAGGGACATCAAGGGACTATGATCTTTTTTATCGAGGTCTTTGCTAAAACGCCCATATTTGAGGGACATGACTATTTTATGAGGTAACAAGTGAGATTACCCTAGAGGTGCATGTGTGTGAATAGTGTGTTTGATTGCATGCATTTTTGTATTTGATTAGGGTTGTCTACTTGTTGATTTTAAATCTTTCCATACAACCCTAATTACTAACAATTTATATTAAAGCGGTAAATAATGGAAATTAAAATCCTAAGCGATTACATCATTAGGGGATGGGGGATACAAATGTACAAATGGGGGTGGAAATCAATAAAAGTCCTAATTATTACAACCATATTGAATAGCAATGAAAGAAAATATATAGAAAAATATAAAAACAAAAATAGTGCAAAATAGAGAAAGAAAAGAAATCCTGGATCGAAGCATGTGTCCTTCGATTTGCACCCCTTTTGTTTTCTTTCCTTTGGGCTTGCAACCAGTGTGTATCGAAGCCTACATCCTTCGATTCACACAACCTTTTTTTGTCTATTGGTCCTGCAAATCAGTGTGTATCGAAGCATACACCCTTAGATACACACACCTTTCTTTTGTTTTCTTTCGTTTGGGACTAGATAGAAATATGGGTCGAAGCCATGCTAATATTGTTTTATGGTCTGTACAGGTTAGTTCTTAACATGTATTTGGACAAGAAAATAAAACAAACGAAAGGTTAGAAACGAAAAATAAACAAAAGGTTATTTACATGTTATGCCTGAAATGAAAGGTTTAAAGTCGATTAGACTTACCTTGAAGCTGGAATGTGTTTTGAACTTTGGCTTGCTTCCCTGAATATTCTTGAATTCGAAGGAAAGAAGGAACCTGGGTTTGAAGGATAGGGAAACTGGTATTCGAAAGAGAGAACAAACAGAGGTGTTTTATTTCTCTGGTTCTAGATTCGAAAGAAAAGAAACAAAGGTGTGGTTTTTTTTAATTCTAGGTTTAAGAGTGTTTAAGTGTTCTCTCCTCTCTTTTCCTTGCCCACAAACCTCTCTCCAGCCACTCAAAATCCACCTCTAGATGTGTTTTGAAACATCTTATTTGTAGATGAAGTTCGGCTGAGATTTGGGGGGAAACCAAATGAAATTTGAACAGTTTGAGTATGCCGTTTTCATAGCTTTCGAGGTGCAGCTCTTATATGCTATTTTGGTGCAAATTAGGAGCAGCTTAGCAGGACTGCTTTGCGGAAATTTTGGAGTGTTGTGGCAGCTTGGTACATGACAATTTCATAGCAGTATAGTAGACTTGGGCTTGACAGCATATAGGACTTTGCTCAGTAGCCTTCGACCAGACTCATCAAAAGACAAAACACCAATTGTGTGTTCTTCGAATAGACCCATTGTATGTCCTTCGAATGGACCAATTGTATGTCCTTCGAATGGACCACCAAATGTAGGTTCTTAGAACCCACCAAATTCATGTTCTTTGAATGGGCCACCAAATATGTGTTCTTCGAATCCACCAAATTCATGTGTCATACTGTAGAAACTATGTGTGTTGAAGGGTTTACAGGTGGAATCAATGCAACCATGAAGGGAGCCATTGCCTTGTGGATGCTAGCATGAGGGAAGCCCTTTCCTTGTGGATGCTAGCATGAAGGAAGCCCTTGCCTTGTGGATCGAAACAAGCATGAAGCAAGAATGAAGGAAGCCATTGCCTTGTGGATTCTAGCATGAGGGAAGCCCTTGCCTTGTGAATCAAAGCAAGCATGAAGATAGCCAATGCCTAGTTGAAGCTTTGTGAAATTGAAGCAAGCTTGAAGGAAGCCAAAGTCCAGGTGAAGCTTGGGAAATCTAAGTAAGCTTGAAGGTGGCCAAAGTCCAGTCAAAGCTTGGGAAATCGAAGCAAGCTTGAAGGAAGCCAAAGTCCAGTCGAAGCTTGAGAAATCGAAGCAAGCTTGAAGTAGGCCAAAGTCCAGTTGAAGCTTGGGAAATCGAACCTAGCTCCCTCTTCTTCGACTTGATGCTTGAAAGCCAAATAGGATCCATGGAAAATATATGGGGCATCAAAAATCCAATTGTACTTGTGCAAACTTGAGTTTTTGAAAATCTTTGTTAGAAAAGTCTTAAAAAGAGAGAGGGAAAATTTTGGGGTACAACAGCTGCCCCTGTTCAATCTTCTTAAACCTGGAGAGTTAGATTGGCGAGACCACCATTGGTGACTTGAAGGTAGAAGATGTTTGAACACTAGAGTACCCGAAAATTTGCACTCGAACCTGTGTTAGTTGATTGTGTAGGGAATGGGCTTAAAGATGCCATTTGGAGAGATGATGGAGAGTTGTCAGAGATGGGCTTACAGATGTCATTCATAGTGACAGAAGAGGTCTCTGTTTCACCTGTTTTTAACTAGAAGAAATAAATCTAACCAGAAGAGGTCTTTGATTCACCTGTTTTTAACTTGAAGAAGTAAATCCAACCATAAATGGTCTTTGATTCGCCTGTCTTTAACTGGAATAAGTAAATCCAACCAGAAGAGGTCTTTGATTCGCCTGTCTTTAACTGGAAGAAATAAATCTAACCAGAAAAGGTATTTGATTCGCTCGTCTTTAACTGGAAGAAATAAATCTAACTAGAAGAGGTCTTTGGTTAGTCTGTCTTTAACTAGAAGAAATAAATCCAACCAGAAGAGGTCTTTGATTTTCCCGTCTTTAACTGGAAGAAATAAATCTAACCATAAGAGGTCTTTGGTTCGCCTGTCTTTAACTGGAAGAAATAAATCTAACCATAAGAGGTCGCTGATTTTCCCGTCTTTAACTGGAAGAAATAAATCTAACAAGAAGAGGTCTTTGATTCGACTATCTTTAACTAGAAGAAGTAAATCCAACCAGAAGAGGTCTTTGATTCTCCTGTCTTTAACTGGAAGAAATAAATCTAACCAGAAGAGGTCTTTGATTCGCCTGTCTTTAACTAGAAGAAATAAATCTAACCAGAAGAGGTCTTTGATTCGCCTGTCTTTAACTGGAAGAAATAAATCTAACCAGAAGAGGTCTTTGATTCACCTGTCTTTAACTGGAAGAAATAAATCTAACAAAAAGAGGTCTTTGATTCGTTTGTCTTTAACTGGAAGAAATAAATCTAACCAGAAGAGGTCTTTAATTCACCTGTCTTTAACTGGAAGAAATAAATATAACCAGAAGAGGTATTTGATTCACCTCTCTTTAACTGGAAGAAATAAATCTAACCAGAAGAGGTCTTTGATTCGTCTGTCTTTAACTGGAAGAAATAAATCTAACCAGAAGAGGTCTTTGATTCTCCTGACTTTAACTGGAAGAAATAAATCTAACCAGAAGAGGTCTTTGGTTCGATTGACTTTTCCTACAAGGAAGAGGGTTAGTTGCATGCAGAAGTATGCATGGCGTGATGATGTTCTCAAAATAAATGAGATTATGTTGTATGTGTATGTTATATGATGTATGAATGTGAAATGTTATTGGAGTGTATGTTTGTCTGGGAAAATAAATCCTTGAAAAATGCTGGTGAACCTTGAGAGGTGAAATCTCGGACTGCTGTTGGGGATGAAGAGTATACTCCTCTTCAGACTTTGTTTTAGGATGTTTCTGTTGGGGATTCATGTTCTGTTATTTGAGGAGAACTCCACTGGGGAATGTTGACTTTGCTTGAAGGAAATTCCATGGAGAGTGTTGATTTCTTCTTGGGGAAAAAAGGTCAGGAGTCTTAGTTGTTCGTTGCTCTACTGGGGAGTTATCTCTCGATTGGAGAGAATGGAAGTTAACAACTTGTTGCGGATAAAGAAATTAACTATTATCTGGTTGGATTTAGGTTTCAGAAACTCAAACTGTTATCTGGTTGGGTCCAGGTTTCAGAAACTCAAACTATTATCTGGTCGAGTCCAGGTTTCAGCAATTGAAGAAGTTAAACTATTATCTGGTCGGGTTTAGGCTTTAGTAACTTAAAATTGAGATTAATTTTTATTCGGTCGGGTCCAGGTTTCATAAACTCAAACTACTATCTGGTCGGATCCAGGTTTCAGAATTGAAGAAGTTAAACTATTATCTGGTCGGGTTCAGGCTTTAGTAACTTAAAATTAAGATTAACTGTTATCCGGTCGGGTCACAATTTCAGAAACTCAAATTGTTATCTGGTTGGGTCCAGGTTTCAGCAATTGAAGAAGTTAAAATATTATTTGATCGGGTCCAGACTTCATAGTAACTTGCTTTGGAGGAATGGAGTCAACTGTTATCTGGTCGGGTTCCAGGCTTCACAATCACTTTCGGGGATAGTAACGACTCTGTTGAGGATATCAATGAGTCTTCCGGGGATTAAAGGGTTTTGTCTGTTGATTTGTATTAGTCTGGGGGATTTGTATTTTGTTGGGGAGATGAACCCTGTTGAAGAAGGTATTTTGACAACCTGCTGGGGAGGTGACTTCTTTAGGTAGAATTCTGCAAGGCTTTTTCTTTTAAGACCAACTCGGTTAGGGAGAGGGTTTTTGAGAGATTGGAACTCTGGCTGGCGGGTTGCATGAATCCAACTTTGTGGGGATAATTCTATGGGGATATCCATGAACTTGGCCTTGTGGGGTTTGTACCCTTATCCGTGAAGATTATTCTGTGAGAATAACCTTATAGAGGTGGCTCTGGCGACTTCAATGGGGATCACCTTATGAAAGATACTTTGTGGGGATTTGTCATTGTCCTAGGTATTAAGTGTTTTAGCGCTTCCATACAATGTATGCTTGGCCGTACGTGACCCTTTGCTGGAATTCATGTTCAATTCCCCAAGTGATTCAGATGCAGACTTGCCCCTGGTTATTCAGCACTTCTTGGGAGATTTCTTGGAATTTTGACTTGACTGCCACTGATGAGTTGGACAATAACATGTCATTCCCCCTTGGTTATGGAGAGTTTGTCATTGGAAGTGTTTTTTCCATTTGAAGTGATTCTGTTTCCTGAGAGAATTTCCGTTCATTGGATATTCATCGTGTGAATTTCTCTGTTGTCAAACAATTAGCTATATGCAAACATCAGTATTCAAACAATGCAAAGTTTATGTTTGTCTTGAAGTTTTGAAAATGCAGTTTTAACAAATAAAAGAGTTTTGTAAGAATATGAATTCAACTCAGGATTTACAGTAAGCCTTACAGGAGTCAGGATACCTTTTGTAACAATATGCTTTCTAACTAACCCATGCTTCAATTAGGACTTTTAAAGGGTTGTAGCATGGCCTAGTTCACAGATTAAGAAACAAAGGATAAGGCTCAAAGTATGTTTGTACCCAACCCGCTCTCTGTAATGTTCTCCAGTCCTAAACTCAGTTAATTGCGCATTTGAATTCCTATTGAATCTGGAATGTTATTTTGGTGATGGTTTGGACGCTGAAAGTTTATTTGTGAAGGCAATCATTTTTGCAACATTTTTCTTTTGTCGGAGATTTGTAGTGACCTCTTTTTGATTTACTATCCCTATTTCTTGCCTGATTATTTTGAGATTATAGTTAGCGGGATGCCCCGGTTTTTTTCTTAAGTCTCCTTCGTAGGTTTTGACTTAGTGGGCTTTTCTTTTGAGAGATAATGACTGCCTATTTTACGGGGAACCATCGCCGTCTTTTGATTCAGAAGGATGTTTTTGATGTCATTCATTGTGTACGAAGTGAAATCTTGTGATTGAACACACATTTGAATTAACTGAGAAACTAACCCTGCCCCAGGTTTTGATTAAAGGTTTCAATTTATGTGAAAAAGAAAACTCCTACTTATTAGGCTCAAAGGGGTTGACTAGGGATTATCTTCCTTATAACTCCAGTGTCTAGGAATTGAAAGAACGCTTGTACATCGTCAGTAAGGTCTGTTCAAAAGCATACTGTATGCGAATATGGCATTGTTTTTATCATCCTCCCTCTAAACGCTTACAACTTTTATCGAGAGTTGAATATCACGAAAAAAAGGGAATAAAAGCACAATTTTAATATAGTGAAAATGAAAGGATTAATTCAAGACAAACATATGAAATGCAATAATGAAAGTAACCCAAGTCTGACATAAAGATGAGTGTTTAAGCAAACAAAGATATTACAACTGAAAATTCGAATGAACAAAAATTTCTCCGCCTAAATTTGTCATTTCATATGGTGTGTCTTTGAGGGATGAGAGAAAAATTCAATCTGACCATCTTGTGCGAATTCCAATGCTCCTTCATTGATCAGGTCTTGAATCTTATATTTCAACATCAAACAGCTATCAGTATCATGCCCCAGACTGTTGGAGTGAGATACACACCTTTCATTGGGATGGTAACTTGGAGCGGAAGTATTAGGATTCCGAGGAGGATCCTTTAATGTGACCAAATTCAACTTCAACATGTGTTGCAAGACTTGTGACATCGGCATGTTGAGTTTGGTATATTGCCTATTGGATGTATCCTGCTTACACCGATTACCCTGTCGTTGTTGGTGAGGTTGTTGTTAGGCTCGTGATGTAGCATCAATTTGGAAAGGTCTACTCTCCACCAAGCCAACTTCTTATCTCTTTGGGGGCTTATTAATGACTTGATCCCCAGCCTCGATTATTTGTTTCAAACGATTGCATTCGTCTTGATGAAGCTTATTGACAAGAGTTCTCAACTCTTCTTGTCCCCGAGCTAAGTTTTGAATAAGATCCATTTGTCCCAACATATGGATTCTCATCGTTGCTATCTCCGCTTGCAATTGTCTTATCTGACTTTCCTTGTCGTCTTCTGGATTGTCATTGGTCATGCTCTCAATGAAAAGTGTTTTCAACTCTTATTGCCCCTTGGATAGATTCAGGAACACTTCTTGAAGCTGAGCATTTTGGGTCTGAAGATCCTTTATAGTCTGTTCTAGAGCCATCTCTACTGAAATAAACAATAAGCAGATGAGAAACCTGTATGGGGAAAACCTGTTATGATGACATGCATGTTATGTGGATGCAATGTTTTCAAGGATCTCGTGAGGTAAACACAAAAAAAAAGTTAGAAGTTGAACTTTGATCACAGCTTTGATTGGAGAATTTCGTATCGTTGAATGTCCTTCCACGAGAATCAAGTTCACCATGTCAAGTGGGTCATAGCCCTTGACTCAAGTTATCGCGCTTTGTTTTTTGACAGCATTTGGTTAGAGGAGAATAAATCCTCTTGCCCCTTTGTAGATGTCTGGTTCAACATAACCCTGCATCACAAACCCTTGAGACCCTTGAAATGGTTATTGAAAAATGCTTATGGTATTATGTGATGATGTCATGTACAAGTAATCATACACAAACAAAAGCAAATAAGTCCTTATATACAAATAAAACAAACAAATCCTTAGGTTTAGGATTGCATGGAGTTTATAGGTAAATACCCTCTTGAAGTTTAGTTGGTTCAACCTATCCTAGAAAGTAACCGGGTTCTAGGGATCTCAATATCATTGATCTTTCTTCATTTGGCATTGTTTCAGCATAATCAATCTTTTCTTGTGGCCGAAATATCCCAAAATCCCGATCTCAATGACTGTAGCATCGAGTATTAACCAATCTTCAGCTTTACACCAAAGTCGGATATCTCACTACTTCCTAATGGCCAAGTTGTTCAATTAAGGTTCTATGGTCAGTTAGTGCTTTATGACACCGCTCAGCGGCCCTGTATTCTCCTTGATTCAACACAAGGGATACTGGTACCAACAAATGTGTCACATTAATGTAGCCATTGCTTCAACCATATTGGTCAACGCCGTACAGTTTCCACAATCTATTGCTACTTACCTAATGGTGCCCCAGATCCGGGTGTAAGATCAAAATAAAACTCAAACAAGGACACAAAAATGTAAAGCAAGCAAGTCAAACAAATAAATCATTATAAAGGTGATCTATCTCTAAGGTAACCCCACTTTTAAGTAATTCCCCAGCAAAGTCGCCATTTCTGTAATACGGTGGGAGAACTGACTTGGGTGTTTTGTGTTTGCTCGCAATTGTTGTGGATAGCAAGAGTCGCCACCGACTTTTATTTTATACAATAAAGGAAAGGGTGAAAAGAATAGGAAATACCTTTACAGATGTTTTCTTGAGTTCAGAGGGTAGGTTATGAAAAGGGAAGGTGTTAACACCCTTTTCATCCGTAGTTATCTACGGGCTCTTAGTTGCTTGCTAGATCCTTTTTGCTTTGTTTGAAAATGGGTTTTGTGATGGGTGTAAGTTTAAAAGTATTTTGCAAAATTTCTTTGTTGCGGCTAACTTTGTAATGATTCTCGTCTCTATAAGAATGCATACAAAGTGTTGGTTTTGAAAATAGTTCAAAGAGATGTTTGTTTTTGAAAGGTGTTTTGAAAGTGTAAGTGTGGAAATGGTTTTGATTTGTGAGCAAGAAACTACGAGCGTCCTACGTACTCAAAAGGCCTATGCTCTTTCCTTCCTCCTTTAGATGTTACTATCTTACCATTGATTGGTAAGAAGCCCCATCGTTAGATGTGAAGGGACGAGTATGGGTAAATCGTATAGTCATAGAAGGTAACTTATGTGATGTTTTAGCAATTTTCGTAAGGGACTAGATCGTTTACCAAAGACAACATCGAGGGACATCGAGGGACTACCATCTTTTTTATCGAGAGTCTTTGCTAAAACGCTTATATTCGAGGGACATGACTATTTTCCGAGGCAACAAGTGAGATTACCCTAGAGGTGCATGTGTGTGAATAGTGTGTTTGATTGCATGCATTTTGTCTTTGATTAGGGTTGTCTACTTGTTGATTTTAAATCTTGACATACACACCCTAATTACTAACAATTTATATTAAAGCGGTAAATTGCGGAAATTAAAATCCTAAGCTATTACATCATTAGGGAATGGGGGATACAAATGTACAAATGTGGGGTGGAAAGCAATAAAAGTCCTAATTATTACAACCATATTGAATAGCAATGAAAGAAAATATATAGAAAAATATAAAAACAAAAATAGTGCAAAAGAGAGAAAGAAAAGACATCCTGGATCGAAGCATGTGTCCTTCGATTCACACCCCTTTTGTTTTCTTTCGTTTGGGCCTGCAACCAGTGTGTATCGAAGCCTACATCCTTCGATTCACACAACCTTTTTTGTCGTTTGGGCCTACAAATCAGTGTGTATCAAAGAATACACCCTTCAATTCACACACCTTTTTTTTGTTTTCTTTTGTTTGGGACTGGATAGCAGTATGGGTCGAAGCCATGCTAATATTGTTTTATGGTCTGTACAGGTTAGTTCTTAACATGTATTTGGACAAGAAAAGAAAACAAATGAACGGGTAGAAACAAAAAATAAAAAAAAGGTTATTTACATGTTATGCCTGAAACGAAAGGTTCAAAGTCAAGAAGACTTACCTTGAAGCTAGAATGTGTTTTGAACTTTGGGTTGCTGCCCTGAATATTCTTGAATTCGAAGGAAAGAAAGAACCTGAGTTCGAAGGACAGGTAAACTAGGATTCGAAAGAGAGAACAAACAAAGGTGTTGTATTTCTTTGATTCTGGATTCGAAAGAAAAGAAAAAAAGGTGTGGTTTTTTTTTGGTTCTGGGTGTAAGAGTGTTTAAGTGTTCTCTCCTCTCTTTGCCTTACCCATAAACCTCTCTCCTGCCACTCAAATTCCACCTCTAGATGTGTTGTGAAACATCTTATTTATAGATGAAGTTTGGCTGAGATTTGGGAGGGGGGACAAATGAAATTTGAACAGTTTGTGTATGCTGTCTTCATAGCTTTCGAGGTGCAGCTCTTATATGCTATTTTGGTGCAAATTAGGAGCAGCGTAGCAGGACTTCTTTGCAGCAGTTTTGGAGTGTTGTGGAAGCTTGGTGCATGACTATTTCATAGCAGTACAGCAGACTTGGGTTTGACAGCATATAGGACTTTGATTAGCAGCCTTCGATCAGACTCATCAAAAGACAAAACACGAATTGTGTGTTCTTCGAATGAACCCATTGTATGTCCTTTGAATGGACCAATTGTATGTCCTTCGAATGGACCACCAAATGTAGGTTCTTAGAACCCACCAAATTCATGTTCTTCGATTGATCCACCAAATATGTGTTCTTCGAATCCACTAAATTCATGTGTCATAATGTAGAAACTATGTGCGTTGAAGGGTTTAAAGGTGGAATCGAAGCAAGCATGAAGGGAGCCATTGCCTTGTGGATGCTAGCATGAGGGAAGCCCTTGCCTTATAGATGCTAGAATGAAGGAAGCCCTTGCCTTGTGTATCGAAACAAGCATGAAGCAAGAATGAAGGAAGCCATTTCCTTGTGGATGCTAGCATGAGGGAAGCCCTTGCCTTGTGAATCGAAGCAAGCATGGAGATAGCCAATGCCTAGTTGAAGCTTTGTGAAATCGAAGCAAGCTTGAAGGAAGCCAAAGTCCAGTATAAGCTTGGGAAATCGAAGCAAGCTTGAAGGAGGACAAAGTCCAGTCGAAGCTTAGGAAATATATGCAAGCTTGAAGCAAAGTCCAGTCGAAGCTTAGGAAATCGAAGTAAGCTTAAAGGAGGCGAAAGTCCAGCCAAAGCTTGGGAAATCGAAGTAAGCTTGCTCTTCTTCGATTTGATGCTTGAAAGCTCAATATGATCCATGGAAATTATATGGGGCATCAAAAATCCAATTGTACTTGTGAAAAATTGAGCTTTTGAAAATCTTTGTTAGAAAAGTCTTGAAAAGAGAGAGGGCAAATTTTGGGGTACAACAGGGAGGAAAGCAATAAACCTAATTATCTATTACAAACCAATTGAGTAATTAATAATGTGAAATAATAAGATACGTGAGAATGTAAAGATGAAAAAAAGAAATTGTTTTTGTGTGATTTTTGATGGAAAAAAGTTTTATAATTAACTTAATTAAACTAATTAATTTTAATTACAAAAGAGATTAATTAATTATTTAACAAAACCTAAAATCTAAGTTAGTTTAAATTAAGAAAATGAAACCTAAGTCTAATGATTTTATGTTAAAAGAATTTAGTAAACCTAAATAAATTAAACTAAGATACAATCTGAATTCAATAATCAAAAGGGAAAAAATAATTTAAGTATAGAAAAACTTAAATCTAAATTAATTTTAAAAGAGAAATTAATTATTAGAAATATTTTTGAAGTTTTATTTGTGTGGGAAAAAATGAAGAAAAATAAAATAAATAAATCTAATTATTTAAAATATATATATATATTTTTGTATTTTTGATTAAATAAAAATAAATAAATAAAGAAAAATAAAGAAAATATAAAGAATATAAAAAATATTGGGCCTGGGTGTTGAAAGTAAAAGGAGTGTGAAAAACCATTTTTGTTAGGCCCATAATAAATTTGTTTGAAATCAGAAAAAATAATAAAAGGATGGGCCTGCGTTATTATGAGTAATTTGGGGGTGAGAAATCACAAACAATCTAGGCCCAGAACAAAAGTCCAGCGCCTGTAGAGATCATGTGTGGCCAGCCTTTTGGAGGTGCATCATGCGCTTTCTTTGTGGAGTGTGTGATCTGGCCATGGGAAGATCAAATAGCAATGATAAGAGGGTGTATAGCATGCGCGTTGGGCTTGATGTACTGAATCTGTAAGGAAATAATATGAAAAAACAAAAGGGTACTACTGGGGCTCGAACTCAGGTCCCTATAGGCAAATAACTTAGCGCACGCTTCTCTACCACTGGGGTGGTTGTTACATCCGTTCATTATAAAAGTTGCACTAAATTTAAAATAAACTCATTTCTAAATATTTGAAATGACTTCATCTTCTTCCTCGCGCGCGCTAAGAACAACAACTCCATTGCTAAATATGTAACTTCTTCATTTATCAACCATTTTCAAAAACGTAAACATGAAAGTTGCTCCAAATTTCACCACGAATTCAACCATGTAAATAACTAAAGATATAAATCAAAGATGAGCATGAATTTTTGTTGGTACCAAATTAAAACCTAATTTTTCTGAAACTTCAACTTCAAAATTCTCCATGTACGGTTAACATAAATGAAAACTAAAGGCATGGTTAGCTTCAGGGCAATGATGTATACATTTTTTATTCACAAAGTAACCATTAATGATGCTTGTATAAGAAGTTCAAAGTTGAGAAAACTTACCTCAAAACTGGAAATTTTTTTGGAGTTTGAGCACTCCTGGAAGTGTTGTGATGATGTAGATAGCTTCACTAAACTCCTAGGAAGCTATTGCAATGCTTATTTTGTGCTAAAAGTGCCTGAATCTTTCTAGAGAAATCAAGTTGCAGGTGGCTGTTTTTGGAAATGGAGGATAGTGCAAATGGTGTTACAGTGATGGAACGTGGCCTTGGATAGGTACTAAATGAGGTGTGGAAGATTTGTGATGGATTTAGAGTGAAAACACACGAGTGGATTGTGAGTTTGAAGTTCAAGGTCAGAATGTGCAACAATGGAGGTTTTAAATGGCAATTCTAATTTCAGGGAGTTTGAGAGGGTTATGAGGCTTGTAAATTTCTGTATTTGATTGTAAATGGCTTCTCTATTTATAGGCAAGAGTTTTAGAAGGCTCCAGTAACCATATTTCAAAGATCACATGTTATGGTTACGTGACTTGGTTTTGAAGTAAACTTGAAACATATTGTTCCAATGCATAGTACAAAGGCTTGTAGGGTGGTTAGGAGCTTTAGATATGTTGCTTCTGAGCATACATGTTGAGTGTGTACAGAGGGAGAAACTGAGAGGCTCAAGAAGTTAACATTGTGTTTAAAGCCACTTTACAAGAATGAAAGTGGTAACTATGTGCCAAAAATGGAAAATTGCTTTGGACAATGGCTTAATCACTTGGATCATAGCTCAATCAGTTGCGTAAATATTAAATTATTGAGTGATTTGTAAGTTAGAAGGCCTACAAAGCAATATTATGCAGCATGCTTGAAGATTGGATCATAAGGTTCATCACAAAATGACCTAAAATTCAAGTTTATGGTGCCATCTTCATCTCTTCGAAATTCCTAGCTCAAAAATGATCTCTTCAAGTTCCTGAACATTTTGGAAAGCTCGAAATATTTTATACAACCTTCATGTTGACCACTTTGGCTAAATCAACTTTGAACTTGGTGAAAAATTGCCAAGAAGTTGGGACAAAAATCTGACCTAACTTGTTAAAAATTTCACTAAGTGTTTTGTTAAAAATGTCATAACTTCATGGGCCTATATCTCCTAATCCAAGAATTTTTTGGACATCAACCCTCAAGGATAAAGTTGTAGAATTCATCATGCTCTACAACTTTCATGTTGAAAGTTTTCTTTGAATCATCTTGCATCATAGTGAAAAATGGTCATGAAATAGTGAAATTATCAAGGTCAAAAACACTTAAATTTTTCTAAGTCTTGGAAATCTTGACTTTTTGTTGACTTTTTCTTGATTTTATTGATTATTAATGATCAAGTTTAATATTTTTGAATTCCTTGATGAATCTTGATCTTTGAAACTCAATGTTGACCAAAAAGTCAAAGTTTGACTTTTGTGTGTCAGTTAACTTTTCATAAGTTTGTCCAAATTTCAACTATCAATCACTTGATCTTTGAGGAGTTTTTGAACCATGCAATTAGGTCAATATTTTGTGTTTGAGTCCTTAATATCATGCTTCAAGTCATTAGGCCATGTATTAGGTCAAAAGTCAATGATCGGTCATTCTTATTCAAAACCCTAATTTGGTCAATTTTGACCCTTTGGTGATTTGAATGCTTTTCTTGAAGAATTGTGATCAAACCTTGATAAAATAATTAATATGACTTCAAAATGTTTATGTTGGCCAAAAATCTTGAAGTTTGAATGTATATTGATCACATTTGACTTTTTACCCAATACAATAGATTTTCAGTCATCTGGGCAATTGACTGAGCAATTTTGAGATGCAAGAATTGAAACTTGGAATGAGCATTCTTGGAGGTTTATGATGAACCATGGAAGTCATTTGAGGCATTATAAGTCCAATTTTCCTTGTGAAAACCAAAACCCTAATTTGTGGTCTCAGTGCTTAGGAGGTGAGCTTGTCTGATCAACTCTTTGAGAATCCTTGAGCATTTGAGATCTTTTGTGAGAAGTGTCTTGAAGAAAAGGGAGGAAAAAATTAGGGGTACAACATATATCATCGCCAATGATTCATGTTATCAAACACTTTCAAAGAAATAAGGCACGAATGGAGAAGCATTACCATACAAACAAGTGGCAACAATTGATTCAAACTATAAGCATGTGTCAAACACTATCAAGGTAGCAAGTTCACACAAAAATAAACTCTTAGACATGTAAAATAATACCTAAGGTTCGTGCACACAAGGTATGGGTATTAGGGACCTAAGAGAAAGCAAACACCTATGCATATTAGCATGCAAAACCTTAAGTGTCAAATCCTTAACCAAACATGGCATACAAAGAAGAAGTAGAGTGAATAAGATGATAAGTCATAAAATTTAGTACCTATGTCAAAATAAACTCCACACAATCATACCACAAAGGTTTAGAAAAAAACATATCAAAGTCACACAAGCACATGGTCACAAACATCCCTAAGGGGAGACTAGTCCTCTAAACAAAAGGTGATAAACAAATGAGGAAAAGAGATAGAAATCATGGTGAAGAAAGAGAGACAAACATGGATAAGAGATTCAACCTAAACATCTCTCAATAGCATAATAAGCTTCAACAAAGAATTAAACACAAGGCATGATCAAACAAGACAAGCATCAATCAAAGTTAACCAAAGTAGTTAACTATTCCTAACAAGGAAAGATAAGCATCAAGCATGAAATTAGGCAACAGGTCATGAGAGGTCAGAAGCTTAGACATGATATATTCACACATGAAAGGTTCATAAGCATCATAAAGGTCTCATGCATAGCATACTTGAAGATAGGGTCATAAGGTAGTAAACCAAAACCTTAAAGCATCTACTAAGATAAAGTTATCATCATGTTAAACCAAAGAGAAGAAGAAAAATGGATAAAAGGTATCAAACCAAACCAAGTAAGAAGAAATGACATTTTTATCCTCATCATATAAATTACTCAAGCATCATGAAACATACACACAAACCATGTTCAAGGATAGGCAAAAAGATAAGCTAAAAAAACCTTAGGAGGTTCGCTCAATTGTAACCACATCCAAAGGACATGGAATGACCTATAAAATAGAGTGAAGAGGATCTACCTCATGTTATCTTAATAAATAATAAGAGGGAAGAACAATTCCTAGTGGTTGCACAAGTGCACCTGTAATACGGTGGGAGAACTGACTTTTTAACGTTTTATCGCAAATGTTGCGGTTAGCAAGAGTCGCCACTGACTTTTCTTTTATCCAATAAGAAAAGGGTGAAAAGAACAGGAAAAACCTTGATAGATTTTGAGTTCGGGGGGTAAGTTATGAAAAGGGAAGGTGTTAGCGCCCTTTTTATCCGTAGTTATCTACGGGCTCTTAATTGCTTAATCACTTTAAAAATTGCTTTGTGTGTGTGATTGTTTGAAAATATATTGAAATGTCAATGTAAGGTAGACTTTGTAATGACTCTTGTATCAGCCCTCAAGAATGCATACAAAGTGTTTGAAAATGTTTTGTTTGAAAGTGTGATGTGTAAAAATGTTTTGTTTGTGAGCAAGCAATTTGTTGAGTCTTACCCACTAAAGGTCGTTATTGTTATTTTCATTCTCCTTTAGAGATATTCCTATCCATACCATTAGTTGGTAGGTAGCCCTATCTATTGGATGTAAAGGGACATGCGTAGGGTCATCGTATGGTCATAAAAGACAACATGTAAGGATACTTTAGCAATTCGAAGGGACTGTCATCATATCATTCTTAGGCAACAAGGGACTAGATCATCTTTTCATAGGCAACTTGAGGGACATCATGGGACTATGATATTTATTCGAAGGGACTATGATGATTTAATCGAGGGTCTTTGCTAAAGTACTCTTACCTTCGAGGGACATGACCATGTTTCTGAAGGCAGCGAAGAGAGGTTACCCTAGAGGTGAAAAGTGTGCAAAGGTGATTCAGTTCAGTTATATTATCTCGAGTTATGGTTTTCTAACGTTTGTTTTTGTCTTTCCATACAAACCCTATTAGCATACATCTAACAGTTATGTATACATGTATATAACATATAAGTGCGAAAAGTAAAGCCCTAGGACTATTACATGGCTTCGGGGCAGTTATAATATTTAATAAAACCTTGCGAGAAATTAAACACTAAGATATTGCAATTTTTATACAACCTATACACTTGTCTAAAAATAAATAGCAAATAAATACATGTTAAAAATTTTTTAAAAAAAACCTAAATGTCTAAATTGTCACATTTTTTTTTTGTATTTTGGGTTAATTTTAAGCATTTAGAAAATAATTTGTTACCTAATTCTAAATTAATTACAAAGATTAATTAATAAAAAAAATTAAGTCTAATAAAATTGAATTAAAAATATGTCCAAAATTAGATTAATTAATAAAAACCCTAAGACTAATTTTTTATGGATTAAAATGATTAGTAGAAAATTAAATAAAAAATAAGTAAAAATAATGGAAAGTGGAAAAGATTAGAAAACAGATAAAAGATAGTTGTAAGCGCTCGGGCTCGAACCCACACCCTCTCCTTTGCCAAGCAAGAGCACTACCACTGCGCCATGAAACAAATAGAATTTAATGTCCTAACAATGGCATCTCGTATTCCTCATGTTAAAACTTACGTGTAAGGCTTCAAACCTGTTCTAAACAATCATGCTAAGTGATCTGAATTGTTAAAATCAGTTAACAATGCATATAATTTGTAATACGAATAATAATAAATAATGCAAACCATACATGGCATGTATGCAAGTTTTAGGTACAAATATGCATGAAAATTTACCTATTCTTACCTTGGAGATGTTCTGGAAATGATTTGAGGTGGTAGTTTAGACTGAATCAAACTGGAACTTGAGATTCAATGGTGCACTTTTTCTTTGAAAATTTGTGATTTTTAAGACTTTTCTTGAGGCAAAAATTTTGTGTCATTGTAGTGTGAGGGATTGAGTATTTATAGAGGAGGATATTTAAGTCACCAAAGAAGGAAAGAATCACGTGATCACGGTGTTACCAAAAATCAATGAAACATGTTTTCTAACTTGCCATTTTTGAAGATCCTTGTCTCAAGCATGTCTCTCACTGTTTTGGAAAGCTTTTATGAGGTCTTGGGCCTTCTAGAAGATGTCAAAATGATCATAGTCCAACATTAATCCAACTATTTGTTATTTTTAATTTAATTCTTTTACAAAAATTAAATAAAAATTTAAATAAATAGGATAAAAAATATGACCATGTACCAATGGACTTAAAGGTCTTCTATCATGTCATAAACATGTTTGATCCTCAAAAGTTAGGCTCATTAGTCCAAAAATTCAAAATTGCTCAATTGAGGTTTCATGTATTTTTCAAAAATTGTCCAACTTGAGCCAACCATAGCTCTCACAATTTTTGTCATATCAAGGTGATCTTTAACTTTTTGGAAACCTCAAGATGCCTCCTACAACTCTCATGTTGGTCATTCTTTCATTTGAAGTCTTTAACTTGATGTAAATTGCCTTTAAAAAAAGTGTCTTTTTGTTGACTTTTAAAATGACATGTAATGTTTTGGCTCATATCTCTTAAATGAAGCATTTTTTGGACTTGAGCTTAGAGAGACAAAGTTGTAGAGAATTGAATTTCCATAAAGATTGGATTTTGTTAAGAATTTTATGATGAAGCATGTGAAAGTTATGCTTAGTCAAACTTTAGTTGACTTCTCCTAAAGAAAACCCTAATTTAGTAACTTTTGATTTTTGATGAATCTCGAGTTTTCTTGATGAATCATGATCAAACCTTAATCAAATGATGAATGTGACTTCAAAATCTTGATGTTGACCAAACATCTTGAGTTTTGACTGTATGTTGACCATGATTGGCTTTTTATCCAATATAGTTGGTTTTCAATCAATTGAGCAATTGACTGAGCAAACTTATGATGTAAGGCTTGAAACTTGTCATGAGGGTACCTTGAAGCATATCAGGAATCATGGAATCCACTTAAGGCATTAGAAGATCAATTTTATTTGAGAAACACAAAACCCTAGTTTTAGGTCAATTGCTTAGGAGAGGTGCTTGTATGCTCAAACTCTTGAGTATTCTTGAGAAATTGAGAACCCTAGGAGCATGAGAAGGTGACTTGAATCAATTGTCTTAAAAAATAGGAGGGCAAATTTTGGGGTACAACAACATCCCTAAATAATTATCAAAGCACACAAACATTTAGGCAATTAGGCATGTGTTGTATCAAATAAAGTAACACTTAGGAGGCTTCAAAAAAGGTGAAAATTATCAAAGAATCATGAAGTCAGCCACTTAAAAGTATCCTTAAATGTGTCTAAAGAGTGTACAAAAAATAGCTCAAAGCAAACTGTAGCAACTGGTTTTTAAATCAGATTCGCCACTATTAGTTTTTATCCTAAGGAAGGGAATCTAACAGAAAACCCTAATTCGCAGATAAAGATTGTAGGTTTCGGACTTCATTAGACGAAAGGAAGGTGTTAGGCACCTTTCATATACCTTGTTCACAAGGATACTAGGTTTTAGGTTTAGGTTCGGGTAAAATAGGGGTTTGAATATTATTAAGGGAAAAGAGTTTTAATTTTTTAATAGGGGAAAAGTGTCTTAATTTTTTAATAGGGGAACTCGCTACAATTTTTGATCGTATGCCTACGTATCCTCTTATGAGGAATCAGAGTCTCAATTCGTAGTTCGTATGTGGTTGGTGTTTTTTAGGTGTCGCAAATATATTTTGAATCACCTCGCATTTTGGTCGGGAGTAGTGATTGTGGAGATTTTGACTAAATGCGCGGCGAGTCAAAATCTGTTTGAAACCCTTTTGCAAAAACAGTTGATTAGCTTAGTTGATTGCGGAAAAATAGTTTGAGATTAGTTAGTGTTTTTTAATCGTATTAATTGCAAAAATATCTTGATTAATGCATGATTAGAATTTTTTTTAATGCAATATATAAGAAAATAATGTTCATGAGCTTTTAAATAAAAATAATTTGTTATACATGATAAATAATATAAAAATTAAGCAAAATAATAATTATTATAAAAGAATAATAAAACATAAAATATAATAATTATAAAATATAGAGAGAAAGTATAATAAAAATTAATAATAATCATTAAATAATAGAAAATAAAAATAGAATAAAATTATTAGAATTATAAAAAAATATAGAAAACAATAATTAAACAAGGGGGTGTTATTTCTAGTTAACAAGTAAAAAAGGGGGTGTCTAAAGGAATATTGGGCTGGCCCAAATGCAGTTCAGGAGGGGGGAGGTGTTAATTATTTTGGTGTTTAGCAACTACTGGCAGAGGGAGGTGTAGAAATCAATGGGCTTGGCCCAAACGAGTTTTTTTTGAAGGCCAGCAAGATTGAGTGCACGAGGGAGCATATGCGTTACAATTGACTTGCCCTCACGACCGTCCAGTAGTGATCCCACGGATGGGATGCGGAGGTACATGCTATTATGGTGGACGCGTGACCATTGGAACATAACGGAATATAAGTTTTGCTTTTACATTTTCATTATGCATTTTTAGTTTTACAGAAAAACTCTCCTCTCTCTCTAGTCCTTTAACATTTCTTCTTTTCTAAACCTAGCCTTCACAACCCTTATCCACCAACCATCACCGCGACGGCGTACCCAATTCTTCCTCAATCAAAAACCGACCACCAAAAACAAACCAAAGGCTAAAGATCTTACCCCTTTGTAATTTCGATTTCTGAGTTAATTCTGCCTCTGACTCTCTTTCTTTGTACACTTGTAGGTTCTGTGATGGTGTGAAGATGGTGAGGCATTTGACAGTACTCGGGGGCGGAGCAATCAGGGGCGAGGTGTTGGGACAGCGGCGATAGTTCACGGTTAGGGTTTCAGAAGTTGAAACCCCAACCTTCCTCTCTAAATCTTCGCGGCTTCAACGATGGTTCTTAATTCTTCTCCTGCGGTTCTGTTCTTCCCAGATTGCTATGAACACTCTCGGACCTGCCATAAGTGTCAAATTTATGTTGACAAGGTGCATGTACCTCCGGTTCCTCTGAATGTATTGACGGCTCCTTGGCCCTTTGCTATGTGGGGAATTGATATGATTGGAGAAATAAAGCCTACCGGCTCCAATGGACACCGCTTAATCCTAGTGGCCAATGGCTATTTTTAAAAATGGGTCGAAGCAGCTTCCTTCGCCTCCGTTACCAAGAACGTTGTTGCCCGCTTCATCAAGAAAAACCTTATTTGCCGATACGGTATCCCAGAAAGGATCATCACTGACAATGGTACAAATCTCAACAACACTATGATCACGGCCTTGTGCGAACAATTTAAAATCCAGCATCACAATTCTTCTCCCTATCAGCCAAAGATGAATGGTGTTGTCGAAGCTGCAAATAAAAACATTAAAAAGATCATACAAAAAATGACAGTCACATACAAAGACTGGCATGAGATGTTACCATTCGCTCTCCACGGGTACCGTACCACGGCTCGCACATCAACCGGGGCAACACCCTATTCTTTGGTTTACAGCATGGAGGTTGTCTTGCCTATTGAGGTTCAGATCCCCTCTCTAAGGATTATGAAATATGCAGGGTTGAATGAAGACGATTGGATCCATACTAAACTTGATCAAATGAATTTGATTGATGAAAAGAGACTTACTGTTGTTTGCCATGGTCAGATGTATCAAAAACGGATGATCAAGGCTTTCAACAAAAAAGTCAGACGCCAAGTATATCAAGTTGGGGATTTAGTGATCAAACATATCATCTTGCCTCAAAGTGATCACAAGGGAAAATGGACACTAACCTATGAAGGACCATTTGTAATCAAAAACATATTCTCCGGTGGAGCAATGATCTTGACCACCATGGATGGCGACGACCTGCCACACCCTGCGAACGCGGACATAGTTAAAAGATACTATGCATAAGAGACCCGCTAGGTTGACACACCTAGGCAAAACAAGGGCATCTTGGCGAACAAAAGGGTTCAGGAAAAAAATTAGGGATAAAATAAAAAAAATTTGTATACCCGCCAAGTTGAAAACCCGAAAGGGCGACTTGGGCAAAAAAGGGTTTCCCGGTGGACTGAAAACCCGAAAGGGCGGTCTAGGCAAAAGTTAGGGAATAAAAGCGTATGACTATGTCCCGTCGGATCATTTGACGGACAACCTTTGGCTTCCGCTGACAAACTCAGGGTTTCTGATCAATTCAATCATCTTCGGACAAGGCAAATAGACAAGATACTCGGAGATACGAAGGCTATAGTAGATTGGGAACCCCCAAGGGATTATTACACATAGCTATCTTTCTTTGTATTAAATTTTTCTTGTTTACGACGGCATTCTCTTACTAGAATGTTTGTCTCCTTTGTACAAAATATTTATTCAAAGTCAATATTAAGATGCCCCTTTTAAAGTGCAAAAACTATTTGTCTTTTTCTTTACACTTATGTTTTGTTTACAAAAACGTCCAATGATTCATTAATGAACATATGCATTTGAACATGATTACTGTTTACAAATAAACAAAATGAGAAAGATAATTACTGATAGGTTTAAAGAGTAGGGAAATGTCTCTAGGCTATTCCATAAGAAATCCCCTACAGTACGTCATTTAAATCCCCAACGGAACAAAGTTTCAAATTATTAATCCCCAGTAGAAGTCGTCAAAATTCTCAGGGATTCCCCAAGCAGATCTTACAAGTAGTACATGGCATTGCCCTCACAACAAAACTTATTTCTCTCAACAAAAGTTCATCAGTACTTCAACTTCAACACATAAAAATTCAACATATCCTCGCAGTATTCAGGGATTTATTTTCCTCAAACAGACAGCAATACAACAAATCAGCTCACATGCGCATACATTGCATCCATATATCATAAATATTAATAAAGCCAATATATTGCATCATACATTTCATGCAACATGACCTTGTATTTTAGCTAACATTTTACCCTTTTCAGGATAATATTAACAGTTACTATTGACAATATGCAATCATGATACAGTTCAGATATGCTCCAGACACGGATGCCATTCTGATACTCATTCAGATACAACTTACAGATACAGTTCAAATACGCTCCAGACACGGATGCAATTCTGATACTCATTCAGATACAACTTAAAGATACAGTTCAGATGCGCTCCAGACACGGATGCCATTCTGACACTCATTCAAGTTCGACTTTCTTGATACAATACGGATACGCTCCAAGACGCGGACGCTATTCTGATACTCATTCTTTAGGCTTACAAATTTCAATGCAACAAGCATTCTTGGATGGCATCTACAAGCCCATCTCCAACAAGATTCTATCACCTCTCCAAATGGCATCTTTAAGCCCATTCCCTCAATCGCGCGTCGTCGAGTGCAAATTTTTGGGCACTCTAGTGTCCAATCATTCTTTCACCTTCGAGTCACGAATGGAAAAACTCGTCAATCTAACTCTTCAGGTTTAAAAAGATTGAACAGGGGCAGCTGTTGTACCCCAAAATTTTCCCTCTCATTTATCAAGATTTCCTCACAATATCTCTTTGACTCAAGACTGGATTAGGATTTGACCTGCTCAAGACACCTCATCATGCACTGATAACCTAAAATTAGGGTTTGGGATTGCACAAAGATTTTTGGACTATCAATGCTTCATATGACTTTCAAGTATCATCATGGACCCCTAAGATTACTCATGTCAAGTTTCAAGCCTTGAATCACATTTTTGATCAGTCAATTGGACAGTTGACCTAAAAATCAACTGTATTGGGGGAAAAGTCAACCATGGCCAATTTATAGTCAAACTTCATAATTTTTTATCCATATCAACATTTTGGACTCATATGTATCATTTGATCAAGTTTAGACCACAATTCCTCAAGAAATTTGAATCAAATCATCAAAAGGGCAAAATGGTTAAAATTAGGGTTTTGACTGAGAAAGGGCAATTTCTGCTTTTTTGACCTAGAAAATGACCAATTGGTTTGAAGCATGATTGCAATGGTTCATTTGTATCATCTTGACCTAATTACATGGTTCAAAACATTGCAAGTCCATTGGATTGACAGATGAAATTTACAGTCAACTGATCAAAAGTCAACTATATACTGAAAAGTCAAACTTTGACTTGTTGATCAAAATCAAGTGCCAAGGATCAAAATCCATCAAAACATGTCAAAATGTGAAACTTGTTCATCAAGAAATCAAATATTGAATATTTGGTTTTGAAATTTGAATTTTTCTTAACTTAGAAATTTTTCTAAGTATAGAAAAGTTCTTATTTTTTCTCAACTTTAAGCCATTTTTTCACCATGATACAAGATGATTCAAAGAAAGTTTCCAACATGAAAGTTGTAGACCTTTATGAAATCTACAACTTTGCTTCACACATTTTTCCATAAGGATGCATGGATCTCAAGATATAATTTTGTGATTACATGCTCATGAACTAAAATAACTTAGTGAAATTTTGCCCTAATTTAGGCAGGTTTTTGACCTAACTTCATGGCAATTTTTCACCTAGTTCCAAGAGGAATATTGAAATTCATTTCAAGGATGAGTTATAGAGCACATTGCAAGATTTACAAAATGTCCAAGAACTCCTTGAGATCATTTTTGAGTAGGGAGAATCGAAGAGATGAAGTTGGCAATTTCTCACTTTGATTTCAAGCCATTTCATGAAGAACAAAATTCAAATCTGAACCTATGCTGCCTAATCTTTGCTTTACAGGTCTCAAACTTGTTTCTCACTTCATAATTTAATTCTTACACAAATGATAAAGCCTTAATCCAAGCACAAGAGTCTTTGTCCAAGCTTTAATTCCATAAATGGCACAAAGTTGCCATTGCCATTTTTGAAAAGCATAACTTTTGCCACTTTTCACTTCTTGAGCATTGGACCTGGTTTCTATGCACACACAAGTCCTATAAACCAAAATTACATTGTCTAGAACTTGTACCAACTCCAAGAAGGCTTGTACAAGCATGTAGAGACTTGTCCTCTCATTTTTCTTCAAAAGCAAGAAAGTGTGCAAAAAGGCTAAAACTCAAAAATCTGTTGTAGAGCTGACTTGAAACCTTCTCTATACTTATACACAAACACATTACAACTGAGGAAACGATTGCTCAAGGCTAGAAACACTCTAAAACTCCCTATCACCAAAAACCTGTCAAAACCTGCAGTTTGAAACCAAACATAGCAATCCATAAATTTACTCGTGTGTTTCAAGTTTTAATCACTCAAACACCTTACCCACCTCATATCTAAGTGTTCCAGACCATCATCCCTTCACTGTAACTCCTCCTTCTTCATCTGCCATTTTTGTTTTTCAAGCTTGCAGGTTGACTTGGACAGAGAGATTCAGGCACTTTCAAAGCAAGGTAAGGATTGGAACACACTCAGGGAGGTTCAAGAAAGCTAAAGGAACCTTCAGGCCTTCCTAAATCTCACTCAAACTCCATTCACGATCTCAACTGAAAGAGGTAAGAACTCCAACTTTTATCTCTTTATACAGGCATCCATTGGTCACGATTTGTGAAAGGAAAATATAGATATTATAGTGCTGAAGCCAACCATGTGCATAGATTTCATTTCTGTTCATTATGTATAGAGAATTTTGGAGTTCAAATTTCTGTAAAAATTAGGGCCTTTAAAATTCGTTTTGATCTTTGATTATTAGCTTACATGAGTTACATGGTTGAAATCGTGGGAAAGAGTACTACCATTTTCATGTTTGAAGTATCCATTTTCATGGAGAAATGAGAAAGATACAGGAGTTCTGGTCAGCTTGAGGAAGAAGACGAAGTACAGGGCAAGAAAGGGGTTCATGTTATGTATTTTTGTTTTCATATAAACTAACGGATGTACAGCCACCCCAATGGCAAGGTAGCGCGCTGGAAATGCATAGGTCATGGGTTCGAACCTTGGCGCTACCTTTTGCACTTTTCTTATTTTTTCAGCTTCATTTTTTACATTATGGTAGCGTGGGCTTGGTTCCTTTGGGCCTCTCATTTTTTTTCTAACACTTACCATCCTTTCTCTTACAGCACCCCCTGGCCCAATCTTTTTACTATTTATTTTTATTTTCATATTTGTTTTATTAAATATTTTCTTTAACACATAAAAATCATGAAAAATATAAATATGATAAATATTGCATTTTATTTTATTTTATTTTATTTTATTTTCACATAAAAAAATATATTTTATTTTAACTATATACTAACTATCTTTCTTAAATAAACTTGTAAAAAAAAAATTAAACTTAGATATATTTTTATCCTTTTTTTTCATACTTATAAATATTTATTTTGACATATAAAAAGACTAAATATTTTCACCAAATATTATTTATTATTTTAAGACAAGAAATACACAAAACAATAATACTTAAAGAACTTTATTTTCTTTTAAATTAGAAATTAGGGTTAACCACATTTTCAAGAATTAATTTCTTTTTCTTAAGATACTAGGATTAGGTCAAAATTATTTTGCATACGAAAAATGAAACAATTTCTTTTCCTTGCATATACATAACATTGCATATTTAAATTATATTGTATATTGTTTATTCAAATATTTGTACAAATTCGATTTGGTTGTAATAGTTTAAATTAGGTTTACATTATTGCAAATCCCCATTCATAATTTGTATTCCCCCCTCCCATACAATGTTGTAATAGCGTAGTAATCTTTAAAATTACGCAATTTACCGCTTTTATATACCATGCTAGTAATTAGGGCTTGTATGGCAAGATCAAAACAAATCAAATAGAAAATCCTAATTCAAGACAAAATCAAGCATGAAAATACCACACTTGCACACAATCATCCTTAGGGTTACTCCACTTGGTTGCCTTATACAAAAATGGCCATATTACGCATGCGAAGTATCTTAGCAAAACAAACAAGTATGATATCATAGTCCCTCGATGACGCTATCCAAAGTTGCCTTACAAAATGATCTTGGTCCCTCAAAAATGCTAAGATACTTTGCAACATTGCTAATCATGGTTATACGATGACCCACACCCGTCCCGTTTACATCCAAAGATAGGGTTGCTTACCAAATCAATGGTAAGACAACAATGTCAAAGTAAAAGAAAATGAACAAGAAAGACATTTGATTAGGTAGATTACTTCTAGTTAGTTGCTCCATTTCAAAACAACTATCCTTGCTATTTTCAAAAATAAACACACACACATTTTCAAACATTCTTACAAACATTGAAAACATTTTTTAAAAAAGACAAACATCTTTGTATACATTCTTACGAACGAGAATCATTACAAAGATCGCCTAAACAATGGCCTCTTTTACAAAATACTTTCAAAACTACACAAAGCACAATTTCAAAATAAAAAGCAAGTGATCTAGCAAGTAACTAAGAGCCCATGGAAAACCATGGATGAAAAGGGTGTTAATACCTTCCTTTTTCATAATCTACCCCCCGAAATCAAGAAAATATCTCAAAGGTCTTTCCTGTGCTTTTTCACCTTTCCTTTTGGATAAAAGAAAAGTCGGTGGCGACTCTTGCTAACCGCAACATTTGCGATAAAACGCAAAAACCTCAAGTCAGTTCTCCTATCATATCACAGTGTGTATGTATGAAATGTGCGTAAGATGCGTGTATGCCTTGAAATGTTATGAAGACTATTCATGGCATTCTCTCCTTTAAAACATTGGCTTAGAGTTACCAATACCCTGGTGTTGTATGTTGTGTTGTTGTAGCTTTGTCGAATTTGCGGTGAAAAAGTGTTAGCAAAATTTTGAACGTTGATTTTGTATTGTAAGCGTAGGTATAGACGTAGACGTAGACGTAGGTAATGTCATATGCGTAGACTTATATGTTGTAAGCGCATGTGTAAGCATAGACGTGTGTATTTGGCATATGTGTAGCCTTTTATGTTGTAAGCGCATGCGTAGATGTGGACATGTGTATAGAATTTGTATTGTGAGTTCAAGCATAGGCACAGACGTATGTGCGGGCGTAGACTTTTTGCATCGTGAGCATAGACATAAGTGTAGACATGTATATATACTTTTGTGTTGCAAGACGTAAGAGTAGCCATGTGCGTGGATGTAGACGTAGATTTTCTTTCGATATTTTTCTAACCAAAATGTTTTTTTTCTGATGTTTTATCAAATGCTTTTATTTTGTTAATCCCCCGAAATGATTTCAAGACAATATTCATAAGTAATGATCGCAGTATTTTGTAAACAAGTCTAAGAAAAGAAAAATTCAATTTTGAAAAGATGTAAAGAAAGTAAATTTTTTATTGATATGCCTCTCCATAAGCGAGAACACAAGATGCAATTCCTAAAAAGAGGTAATTACCGAAAGTTTTAAAACTGTGAATGGCAATAAAAAATGATAATTGTTGTTGTTGTTCCCCAATATCCTTTTAATGATCTTATCTCCTTTGCTTATGAGTTGTATGATTCAAATATATCTCTCCCTTCGTGGTTTGTAGTTGCAGTTATTAGATCGCAGTCTTTTTGTTCTTTATTTCTTTGTATGAAATCCCTAACTTTTGCCTGGATTGCCCTTTCGGGTTTTCAATCCATCGGGATAATTTTTGTTTATATGCCCCTAATTTTTGCCTGGATCTCCCTTTAGGGTTTTTGATCCACCGGATGCTCTTTTTTGCCTAAGTCTCCTGTTTAAGGTTAGGGCTTAGAGAGATTCTTATACATAGTATTTTTTGATTGCGTCTGAATTTTCCGGATGCGGTAGTTCTTCCCCATCCATTGTTGCGAGGATAAGACCACCATCGGAGAATATTGTTTTCACTACGTATGGACCTTCGTACTCGAGTGTCCATTTACCACGTGAATTGATGCGAGGTAGCAGAATCTTCATGAGTACTAGCCCATATTGTAGTTCCTCTTGGGCGATACACCGTTGCTCAGAAATAATTTTAAGGATAATTTCTGTAGAGTTTGTTTGTAGGTGCTGGAGGCATTTTTTGGATGTCCTTGTTTTTCGAGGCTTTTCTTGATGTCGTAAAACCAAGTTTTGTCATCCGGTCTTTCTTTGATAGCAAGACAAAGTGCGGGCTCTTGATTGTGTCTGTTTGTGAAGCACGGTTCCTGGTTTGACCAAGTTACATAGCTGATATAGTTGCCAGTGCATCTGCCATTTGATTTTTTTTCATGGGGTGTCACTGAAAATGATCTTTGTGAATTCCATAGTCAGTTTTAAATCATGACCCCGATATGGGGTCAGTTTGGGATGTTTAGTATCCTATTCGCCATTGACCTAGCATATGACTTGTGAGAATTCTTTAGAGAAGTCAAAACTACCCCTATATCGTGCCCCTGTATATTTGAAGCACCGACGAACGTGAGTGTCCAACGTGCCCCTGGCTCGGGTTCTTCGTCAGGTCCTGGTATTTCGTAGTCACTTATTTTTTCCTAACTAGCGAACAACCTTCTTTGAAGAGGTGATCTATCCACCATCATGTCTATATCTAACCTTGGCCTGTTTCTGTAGGAACAAGCAAATATGTGCAATAATTTTATCAGCTTCTTTGTGGCTCTGCTCTAACATTTCCCCTTAGCTTGGTTTCTTTTGGATCTTCCCAAGTTCTTAGATTAATGGTCTTAATAGCCTCTTAATACAGATGTATATTGTTAGCTTTTCTTTTTATTTCCCTCGCCATTTTCTCAGAGAGTTCAAGATCTTTATCATCTTCCTCTTTAGTTTGGTTGATAGGAGCATCAAAATTATATCAGATTGCAGCTGTAGAATTATGATGGTTTTGGGCATGAATTTGCACCTTTATCATGTTTTGGCGCAGATTTAGCATATTAAATTTGAAAATGCATATGCAGAGAAAGTATTGCCATTTTTAAATTTGAGATATAAATGCAAGATAAAGAAAGGGGATCTTAATTGAAAACAAGATATAACTTTCATTAATCGTAAATATTGTCTGAAACAAAACGGGGGAACCCGTACAAGCAACCCCTATGCCTCGGGCTTGACATAGGTTCTTTCGAAAACAAGACAAATTAATTAGGAAAGAACAAGATCTCAGGAATCTCCATGGTCGTCCATCTTTTGAGTTTTTTCTCCTGGGGCGCATTCTTGGATGAATTCAGTTGCCTCTTTTGTGTTGGCTTTGTTGGATATTTTTTCCCCGTGTCTGCCATGCACTACTCCATTGTTAACAAAAGTCTCTTGGATCGGAGGAAAATGTGCTTCGCCCTTCAGAGCATCTTTATATTTTCCTTCAGGGTATTGTCCGAACTGGACTATCCCATGGTCCCCTAGCCTTTGTAAAGCTCTTCTGAAAGCTTCATTGTGTTCTAGCGGGAGTCCACATCCCAACCAATATTCTTTCAGCGAGTTTATCAGGGTTTTTGCTTATCTGCTTGCCCCAGAGTTAGTGACTACTTCAATTGCATTTATTGTCAGCCCATCGTGCAAAGGCATAGGGTCTGATTTGATGTTGGGTTTCTCGAAGGTGATGTCTTGAGATTCCAACAAATCTTGCACCTTGTGTTTAAATGGCCAACATTGCTCTATGGTATGTCCAGGAGAATTAGCATGATACTCGCATCTAGCGTTGGCATCGTATCTTCGTGGGAGTGGCCCGACTGGAGGAGCTAGATGCTTGAGTTCCACTAAGGATACCTTAACTAGCTGTTGTAATAGCTGACTGGGTGGTATCGGGAGTGGATCAAATTTCCTGGGTGGCCTTTTACCTTGTTGCTTCCCTAGTGGGATCACTAATGGTTGTTGTACCCTGGGTTGTGATGCTACAACATTAATTTCTCCCTCTTTTCCTTTGGGGGGTTTGAAGCAGGCCTCTTTGAATTGTAGGGAGCGTTTGATGGTCCCCTTGATATCTTTCCACTTTTTATCCCAGTCTCGATTCTTTCTTCGATGGTTACTAGGTCTGAGAACCCCGAAGAGATACTTCCAATCATCATCTCATAATACATCCTGTGCAAAGTTCCCATGAACGTGTCTACTAATTCTTTTTCTAACAGTGGTGGTTGCACACGGGATGCCAACTCCCTCCATCTCTGAGCATATTCCTTGAAGGACTCTTCTTTCTTATGGGACCGGATCTGGAGTTGCATGCGGGTTGGCGCCATGTCCAGGTTATATTTGTAATGCTTTAGAAAAGCATTAGCAAGATCTGCCCAGGTTCGAATATGCATTCGCTCCAATTGCATATACTAGTCTGAAGATGCCCCACTCAGGCTATCTTGAAAATAGTGAATCATCGGCTTTTGATTGTGAGCATGGGCATGCATCTTCTTGCAATACATACGAAGATTATTTCTTGGACAAGTGAGCCCCTTGTATTTTTCAAAGTCGGGTACTTTGAACTTTGGGGGAATCACTACATTAAGAACTAGACCCATTTCAATGGCGTCTACTTCGAAAGCGTGGAAACCCTCCACAGCTCTTAGTATTTCCTCCAGAGCTTTATACTGATTCATTGCACATGGATTATCAACAACATGAGTACCAGTCGTCTCTAATGGCCCTTGGTTGGCATCCTATGGGTCGTGGTCTCCATATTGCATGTCCCAGTAGTTGTCTGCATTATTGGTTGGAATCTGTAGGGTACGAGATGCCCCTGCTTTTAGCGGCGGTGGGACAAACCCTTCAGTTTCAACTTCTTGTTGGGCCATGACGGACTTCTGGAGTCCTGCCTCTGACTCTTTCCTTAGTTGGTGACCATTTGATGCACCAATAGTCTAGGCTACTTCTTCGAAAGCTGCCATGGGAATCTGGTCTTGCCTGTCAATAATGTTTTTCAAAGCTAGGAGAACTTGACTCAGATCCCCTTTCATTGAAGTGACATCACCCTTTACTTGGTCGAGATCCTCTTTGAATGCAGCCTGAGTTTCCTCGATTTTCTCCATTGCTTTCTGTTGGTGGGCCCTTGTTTGATATGGAGGCCAAGGAGGTGGATACCTTCTTCTACCAATGGTTCAACTGGAGAGATGTTTTTTGAAAAATGAGTTTTGACATGATATGCGGGTGTTCGTGAATGCATGTGTGTGAATGAATATGTATGAATATGAAATGGTTACTTGTTTTGAATGTCTTATTCACTTGGGTATGTATTTGTCTTCTGCTTATTATTTTACTTAGCGACTATCTTTAAAATAGATATGCAAATGGGATGTGGAAACAAGATGCCTTTACTGAAGGTATCATAATTCAGATATTGAAAAATATTACAATCTTAAATCAAAACTTTATTTGCGTGAAATCAAGCAAAAAGGAAATAAGTCTTCTAGGTGCACCTACACACATCTAATCTTGAAACCATCCCCTATTGCTGGACAAAGCTTGAGAAAGTCTTCAGCACATTATTTCCCTTTTGTGGCCTTGATTTCAGACATGTTTGGCGTGTTGACGCGGGCAAGTTGTTTCCTTCGGTATCCATTTTAAAAGACAGTCACTGAGATCTTGAGTTTATTATTATCTTATATACCCCCTGTGAATAAGACAAATGTAGGGTGACGAATATATGAAATGCATGACAAATACATGAAATGTATGAATGCATGGGTGTAAGGTTGAGTGACGAGATTTTTGTAATAAGTACCCCTATAAGGTAGGGATGTATGGTTCAGTGACGGGGTTTTTGTGATAAGTACCCTTAGAAGGTAGGCTCCTTAATTTTGACCTACGGTTAGTCTACCCTCCTAAAAGGTGGTTTCCTTAAAGGTGTCATGAATAACACCAAAGGGAAAAGGCATAAGGGCCTCTCTTAGGTGGAGCCTCTTTACGGACCGAACTTTTGTCTCAAAGTCGTGAAAGGTCTCGTCATGAGATTTTAGGTTAAGGCCGTTACAAAGAGTAATGGGTGTCTTTCCAAAGTCCTACTCGTCAAGAGGATATCTCTTGATAAGTATTCCTTTTTCGGAAGTTCACCGACTCTAGGCGAAGTCGTCACATAAACTTGCAGGGATGATGTACCCCCTAAGCTAATAGACGAACCTTCTTTCTAAGGGTTATTAAAAATATTCTTTTGAAATAAAAACCCGCCACACAGTATATGATGATAACAAAAATTGACAATAAATAAATAAACGCAATAAATATAATTAATGCAAGTAAAAAAACCCCAAAGTAAAACCTAAAACCTAGGGTTAAGGAAAGTCCCCAGCAGAGTCGCCAGCTGTAGCAACTGGTTTTTAAATCAGAGTCGCCACTATTAGTTTTTATCCTAGGGAAGGGAATCTAACAGAAAACCCTAATTTGTAGACAGAGATTCTAGGTTTCGACTTTATTAGACGAAAGGAAGGTGTTAGGCACCTTTCATCTACCTTGTTCACAAGGATACTAGGTTTTAGGTTTAGGTTCGGGTAAGATAGGGTTTTGAATATTATTAAGGGAAAAGAGTTTTAATTTTTTAATAGGGGAAAAGTGTCTTAATTTTTAATAGGGGAACTCGCTACGATTTTTGATCGTATGCCTACGTATCCTCTTATGAAGAATCAGAGTCCCAATTCGTAGTTCGTATGGGGTTGGTGTTTTTTAGGGGTCGCAAATGTATTTTGAATCACCTCGCATTTTGGTCGGGAGTAGTGATTGCGGAGATTTTGACTAAATGTGCGGCGAGTCAAAATATGTTTGAAACCTTTTTGCAAAAACAGTTGATTAGCTTAGTTGATTGCGAAAAAATAGTTTGAGATTGGATAGTGTTTTTTAATTGTATTAATTACAAAAATATCTTGATTAATGCATGACTAAAAAAAATATTAATGCAATATATAAGAAAATAATATTCATGATCTTTTAAATAAAAATAATTTGTTATACATGATAAATAGTATAAAAATTAAGCAAAATAATAATTATTATAAAAGAATAAGAAAATATAAAATATAATAATTATAAAATATAAAGAGAAAGCATAATAATAATTAATAATTATTATTATTAAATAATAGAAAAGAAAAATAGAATAAAATAATTAGAATTATAAAAAAATATAGAAAACAATAATTAAACAGGGGGGTGTTGTTTCTAGTTAACAAGTAAAGAAAAGGGGTGTCTAAAGGAATACCGGGCTGGCCCAAACATAGTTCATAAGGGGGGAGGTGTTAATTGTTTTGGTGTTTATCAACTACTGGCAGAGGGAGGTGTATAAATCAATGGGCTTGGCCCAAACGAGTTTTTTTAAGGCCAGTAAGATTGAGTGCGCGAGGGAGCGTATGCGTTACAATGGACTTGGCCTCACAGTCGTCCAGTAGTGATCCCACAGATGGGACGCGAAGGTACATGCTATTATGGTGGACGCGCGACCATTGGAACATAACGGAATATAAGTTTTCCTTTTACATTTTCATTATGCATTTTTAGTTTTACAGAAAAACTCTCCTCTCTCTCGTCCTTTAACTTTTCTTATTTTCTAAACCTAGCCTTCACAACCCTTATCCACCAACCATCACCGCGCCGGCGTAACCAATTCTTCCTCAATCAAAAACTGATCACTAAAAACAAACCAAAGGCTAAAGATCTTACCCCTTTGTAATTTCGATTTTTGAGTTAATTTCGCCTCTGGATCTCTTTCTCTGTACACTTGTAGGTTCTGTGATGGTGTGAAGACGGTGAGGTGTTTGGCGGTACTCGGGGGCAGAGTAATCAGGGGCGAGGCGTTGGGACAGCGGCGGCAGTTCATGGTTAGGGTTTCAGAAGTTAAAACCCCAACCGTCCTCTCTAAATCTTCGCGGCTTCAACGGTGGTTCTTGATTCTTCTCCCGCGGTTCTGTTCTTCCCAGTATTAAGCTTTTGTATGTATTTTGATTTGTCCCTCTCTGTATTTCTCAGTCCTCCTCCTTACTGTATTCATCTTTTTTTATATTTATAGGTTTCTGGAATTAGTGTTAGCTTAGATAATTAGTTGTTATAGTTACTTAACATAGATTTAGGGATTTTGATTGATTTGAATATTCGATTTGTTCCCTGTAATTTAGAGATTGATTCTGTAATATTTGGATTTATGTTGTCAATAGAATAAGATTTTGTTATGATTTTAGTGTCCTAAGATTTGATTCACTTTTAGTTTTGTACTATAAAGAAACGAGATTTGCTTTGTAGTATATTTATGTTTTAAGTTCTGGGCTCTAGACACTTAGATTTGGAATTTATTTTAATTTTGGGAGATTTGATTTCTATTAAATCTGAAGAGTATCTATTGATAAAAAGAACATGCGCCATTTTTAAAATCAGGCGTTGGTTTTGTTAATTGGTATTGTGTCATTTTTTTCTGCAATTGGGCCAGCAGCACTTTTATTAATTGGGCTTTGCATCATGTTACATTAAGTTGCAGTCCAGCTTGCGTTTTTTTTAAATGGGTCTTTACTGTCATCTCAATTTGCTCCAACATTCCCTAATAAGAAAGTTATATAAACCATTAATGTAATAACAGTAAGTGAAAATATTATTTTTACTAAAGATTGGACCCAGTGTTTGATTAATTATTTTCAGCCCAGCATCCCACTGCAGACAGCAAAACTAGTTATTGGTAAACAGCATTTCTTGTACGAATTGGGCCTCAGGCCCAGTAGTGGATTTTCAAACATTACTTTCATCTTTTACCAAGAAATTGTTTATGACTAATCATATAAGATGTTTAATAAAATAATAAGAATATTTTTAGTAATAAATAAATAATGATAATAGACCTCTTAATAAAAGATAAAAGATTATAATAAAAAAGTTTTACGCAATAAAACCGTATGACATCAAATGGGCTAATTTGGAAGCCGATTAATGGGCCTATAAATTTGAAGTCGCACCCCCTCTTTCTACTAAGAACAAAAATTCTTAAATGGATTTAATAATTAAGAACTTAGTAATATTTTCCATTTTCTAATCTCATGGGCCGTTAGCCAACATGCTACGCGAATGAGTTTATGAGTCTTTCTGATTTAGAAATCCCCATTTTCGCGAATTAAAAATACACCTCCTAGTATTGGATAAAGATGGGCCATCAGATACTGATGTACCATCTTTAATTAAGTATTTCTTCTATTTTAATCTCGAAAAATAAAACTATCGAGGTAGGACAAATTTGAGGTACGACACAAACTTCAAACATCCATCATCATCACAAACATTGATCAAGCAAATTAGGCATTCACAAATGAGGCAAACATGGACCAAATTATTTCTACAAGGCATCAAATGATCATTCAAACACCATATATTCATGTGCCTAAATGTGTGTGAAAATTTGGATCAAGAGGCAATGAGAAAGGTCATCAAACAAAAACTTAATCATTAAACTAGGTCAAACAAACACATCTCATGGTTTAATCAAAACAAAATATCAAAATAATTGGAAAAATAAAATAAAAATAATTTCCAATTAAATAAGACATAAAAGCATTTAAATGTATTTTTTTGGGAATAAATAAAATATTAAAATAAAATCAGGAAATAAAATAGAATAAAAAGAAATTAAAAGGAATTTTAAAACAACAAAGTGTGACAAAAGTAAAGTGTCACTATTGAATTAGTGACACTTTAGCTGAAACAGCCACAAAAAAATAATTCCAGAGCCAATCAAATTGTAACACGCGTCGTGGGACCAACACACAACTCTAACGTCTCATTCTCTCTTTTGTTTTTCATTTAATGATTTAAATAAAACAAAAATAATAGAAATAAAATCCAAAGCATGCGCACGTGTGTGTGTGTGTGTGTGTGTGTGTGTGTGTGTGTGTGTATGTGTGTGTGTGTGTGTGTGTGTGTGTGTGAGAGAGAGAGAGAGAGAGAGAGAGAGAGAGAGAGAGAGAGGAAGGTCAACCAAAAAAGAGCGAATCAGATGGAGCCACGCCTCCATCTTCTTCGTTGTACACAAACAAAAACTAGAACAAACTCTAAATCAGTTTGTTTCTTCCATTTTCGAGCTTAAATTTCTCCCTCAAATCATCATCAAATCAAATAAAGTAAAATAACAAAATGAAATACTCTATGAGTAGATCATCACTTTACCAATTGAATCTCAAAATAATGGCTCAAACACAAAGAAATAAGGCACAAAATTAAGGCACACGCAATTGAAATTACAAGATCCAAACATCATAAACTCAAACAATCAAAGCAAACAGCCAATGCCTTCATTTCAGAACTTCCAGATGCCATATGTATGAACCTATCACATGATTTTAATATCTAAAAATGAAGAGATGAAGTTGATGGAAGCTTACTAAGTGGAATTAAAGTCCACTACTCTCTTCCTTGCTCAGAAACTTCTGAAACCCCTTAAAAATTTGTGCTATGATCTTTAGAACCTAAGAATGAAGGAAAAGGATGAAGGACTGTTGAGAGTATAGAGAAATTCGCATGAGAAAATTGCTTGAGTGAAAGTTGACTTCAGATCTGATTGCTTGCTCTCCAATGCGTGTCTTGAAATAAGGCGAGAAGAGTGCTATACAGAGTGATTGAGTAAGGATAGAAGGCTGACTCGGGTTGATAATTTGTTAGAGGGAAGGTTTGGCATTTTTTTCAAAATTTAGAAAATATGAGTGAGAAGCTTGCATTTCAGGTTGAGTAGTTGGCTTATTGGTGTTTTTTTGACAAGCATGAGGGAGTGAAATAAGGTGAGAAAATAGTGATCATGTGGGATGGTGTGTGCAACAAGAGTGAATGGAAAGAATTTTCCTCTTTTGGCAAAATGGTGAAACGCGTGTGCATGCATTTTTTTGCATTTTGTTGTACCCCAAAATTTTCCCTCCCATTCTACTCAAGACATGCTCATTGAGGTCCCTAATTTCTCAAGGTTGACCAAGAATTGACCAGACAAATTCTCTTCTTAAGCAATGGATTTCCATCTAGGGTCTCATTTCTCATAAAAAATTTGGTTTGCAAAAGCCTAAAATGATTTCCATGGCACCCTATATGCCTCAGCATAATGGAATGACTGAAAGAAAGAATAGAAGTGTACTGAACTTGACGAGATGTAAGTTGAAAGCTAAAAATTGCCTAAGAGATTTGGGGTCAAACCAACATCGACAGCAATATACACTCTAACTAGATGCCCAACGAAGCAGTGTTAGCTGGGAATTTCGATTACACAAGTTTTGAATAAATGACACTATAATCGAAGAAATAATAGTGTGATACGGTGGGAGAACTGACTTGAGGTTTTGCGTTTGTATTCGCACTTGTTCGGTTTAGCAAGAGTCGCCACCGACTTTTTATTTTATCCTAAAGGAAAGGTTAAAAAGCACAAGAAAAACCTTTTGAGATGTTTCGTGGGTTCGGGGGGTAGATTATGAAAAGGGAAGGTATTAGCACCCTTTTCATCCATGGTTATCCATAGGCTCTTAGTTACTTGTTTAGATCACTTGCCTTGATTTTCAATTGCTTGAAATGGTGGTGTGTGTGTGTTTGTTTTGAAAATGTTTTGAAAAAGACGCCTTGTCTAGGCAACCGTTGTAACAATTCTTTACTCGAATGTTTTACAAAGGTGTGTATCTTTTCGAAAAGATGTTTCAAATGTTTTTGAAAGTTGTTTGGAAATTGTGTTTGTGAAGTGTGGTTTTGAAAAGTAGGCAAGCGTGTTTTGCAAGTTTGATCAAGTAACTAAGAGTTGTCTACCCCTAAATTTACTCAAAGGTTTTTCTCATGTTTTAACCCTTTTAACAGTATTGTTCCACCATTGTATTTGGTGGACAATCTTGTGTTAGGATGTTAACAGGACAGGTGCGGGTCATCGTATGGACCATGAATGCAATGGTGCCAAGTGTCTTTAGCAATTTGCTTGAAGGGACTATGATCATTTCGTTTAGGCAACTTTCGAAAGCGTCATCGAGGAACTTATGATCATTTGAATTGTTTTGCCAAAGAAACTCAACATGCAAGCATGGCCCATTTTGGAAGGCAACAAGCGGGATTACCCTAGGGGTGCAAGTGTGAATGGTGTATTGATTTCATGCATTTGTCTTTGTATTAGGTTATCTAGCGTTTGATTTTATTTACATACAAACCCTAGGTCTAACCATGGTATATTTGAAAGCGATAAATTGCGAGAATTTAAAGTCTACACTATTACAAATAAGTGTCCGGGAATGGGGATACAAATATTTACAAATGGGGATGAGACTTATTAGGAGAGTAGTGTCCAAATAAATTTACAACCAAATCGAATTGCGATCTCAAATGTAAAATATAATGTATAGAAATGTATAAGAATCAAAGACAAGCAAATGTATCAAAAGTATTTGTGTAAGTGATTTATTTACAAGTGGGAAGATGTTTAACTTAATGTTTTATTAAGTATTTATGATTTTTAGATTTTTGTTAATTATGTACAAACAAAAGATTTTAATAAAAGAAAAATGTTTTAAGCATTCTATTTTTTATGTATTTTTTTAATATGTACAAACAAAAAGATTTAAGAAAAGAAAAGTATTTAACTTAAAGAAAATTATGTATTGATGTTTTTATGTACAAAAAGTTTTAATTGAAGAAAAAGAAAAATATTTCAAGTTTAAGAAAAGTATTTAACTTTAAAAAGTCTATTTTTTTTGGTATTCGTTAATGTTTTAAGTTCAAGAAAGAAAAAATGTTTTATGTATTTTTAGTTAGTATACAAAAGTTTATTTAATTTTATATATTAATGTTTTTTTATGTTTTTAATATTGATGTATTTTTAATTATACTAACAAAAGAGTAATTTAAGAAAAGTTTATATATAAAAAAGAGAGTTTAGTGTATCATTTTATTTTACAAAATTTTAATTATGTTATAAAAAGAAAATAAAAGAGTTAATAAAATTTGATGTAAAAATTAATGTGTTAGTTTATTTAACAAAAAAAAGATATGATATGTAAAAAAAGGTATAAGTTTTAAAAACAAATGGGCTAAAGTGTTTGATTCTGGCCCAAACAGAAGTAAAAAAAAAGGGGTGGGGCGCCTGATTGCACATGGGCTTAAGCATTGAAACGGGTCAAGGCCCATTTTGTTTTCACAAATGTTTTAGGGTTTCAGTGCGTTTGCTCCATTTGGAAAGAATAGGGTTTGGCTTGAGTTACAGAGGCGCGACGCCGTTCACTTCGCTTACGTTCTTCGTCTTCTCACACCATGGATTCTGAATACTCGCCTCCTTGCCTGGTTATCATGCGCTACCTCAACTTCCTCTCCCTCCATGGATATGCCAAACGGTGACAAAAAGAGGTATGGTCCTGTTTCCTTCATGCGCTTTAAGGTTTTTTGAAGTCTTGCATGTTTTATTTTCATGTTCTGATTCTTTTGATTATCAACATTTTGTATGAGGTGTGAGAAGGAAAGAAATGGAATTATACCTTCGGAGTCTTGGAGAAGGAGGAGGGGATGGCGGCGCCTCCGGTGGCCAAGGGCGAGGAGAATACGCGATGTTGGCTTGCTGGAAAACCTGGTACCTTGTATTTGTCTTTTATGGTTTTGTGATGAGCTTCTGAAAACCTTTGCTTTAATTTCTTTTCCTCTTCTGTCCACTTGCTTCTGTATGATTTTGATTGCTTGATATGCTGATTTTGCTTGATATGCTTGAGTTGCCTTGTATGTTTATAACCCTATGATGAGAACGTTCTGAGGGTGTGGTTGGTTTGAACGTTTTGTGTATTTTGATGCTAAGCTTGAAACAAGTTAGCAGGTTTGAAGCTTTGAAAGGCTTGGGGTTTTTAGGCTTGATGCAGGTTTAGGCTTGAAGCTTTGAGGCTTTAGGCTTGACAGGTTGGCACTGGAGGCTTAGGCTTCAGCAGGCTGTAAGCTTGTTTGTGTTTGACATTTTGTGTTATTTTCTGGTTTGAGGCTTGTGATATGCTGGGTGTTTAGGCTTCTGTTTGAGGCTTATGCAGGATGTGGCAAGTTAAGGCTTCAGGCTTCTGGTTAGTAGCAGGTTATGGCTTCTGGTTAGCAGCGGGTTATGCTTTGAAGCTTGATGCTTCTGGTTCGTGCTTAAGGCTCAAGCAGGTTAAAGGCAACTCTGGTTTGGAGCTTATGTTTATGCAGGATGTTTTGAAATGTTTTTGGGAACACAGGTTGGAGGCAGGCTGTTTGTATGTTACAGCTTGTGGTATTTTTTGCTTTTGTGTTCTTCTGCCCCCTTTACTGTGTTGTGGTATATTGTTTTATATCTTTTGTCCTTAAGCCTCAAGCCTGTTGTAAGCCTTTTCTCTTCTCTCTACAGTTTTTAAAAGCATAAAATATTGCTTATCTGTACTTTTTCTAAAAAAAGCAACTGGCTGGAAAATGATGTTACTTGAACCTTGCTTGCATTAGTTGTTTTCCTCTGCACATCTTCCATATTTCCTGCATATTTGACAGCTTTATGTACTTATGGATAGTTTGATATCTTTTGGTAGCTTATGGACAGTTTTTAGTTTGCTGTCTAGTTTGGACTTTGGTTAGGCCTTATGCAGTTCAGTTTGCCTTTGGACTTTGTTTGGAATTTTTGGAATTATGCAGCTTTGCTTGTCATTTTGAACTTGTGCAATTCATACTTTGTGCATTTCATACTTTATTTGCAAGCATATTCTATCCCTCTTTGTGAACCGAGAGTAATCTCGTGATTTGCAGAGAGGGCAAATAAACTGATTCCGGCCAGTCACTTTTAATGATGATTTTTAACTGTCTGCTTTTGATTTATTTCATCTGCCTTTGACTTTTTCTTCTTTTCTTTTGCAAGTAAAAACAATAATTGAGCAACAAGGGAGCATCAGATAGAGGATGAAGATTTAGGATAATTAGGATAGCTTTATTTCAATTTTAATCATTTGTAAAATTATTGTTGTAAACAAAAATGTAAATAAATTTACAGTTGTTCAAATAATAATTTGTAACAAAACAATTAAAGATGAATAAAAAAAATCCTTTTTGATCAGTTAATTCTTTTTTTTCTTCAACTGTTTATTTAATTATTTATAATTCTTAAATTATAATAACTGGAAATAAATCCCAACTATTTTAACTCAGAATAATAAATAATCAATAAACGTCCGGAGTTCCGAATAATCAAAGCATTGCACAGCTAAACAACAAACGTCCACATGTCATTTTTTTTCACTGATTAATGCAACCTTTCAATTCAAATGCCTCAATCTAAATATCAGAGTAAACTGAAAAGAACTGTGGAATTAATTCTTTCTGAGAATGCGCGCACAAAACCCTGATTCTTGACTTGATTTTCACAGAAGTGCCTGCCTGATCAAACCATGAGCCCAAACTCAAACAAACCCTAATAATCTGCTCGAACTGTTCCAGAGTCCAAGAAAAACCCTAAATTGGATAGACTGATAAGAAAAAGTCTGTTTGACTGATTCTTACGCCAATCTGAAAAAGTCAGGGAAAACCCGAAGTTGTGATTTCTTGTGGAAAAAGAGGAGGGCAAATTTTGGGGTACAACAGTTTCCCCGGTTAAATCTTCTTGAACCTGAAGAGTTAGATTGGCAAGTTTGCCTTTCGCGACTCGAAGGTAAAAGGAGATTGGACACTAGAGTGCCCAAAAAATTTGCACTCGGTGATGTGATGGTAGAGGGAATGGGCTTAAAGATGCCATTTGGTGATGGGCTTAAAGATGCCATCGGGAGATGTGACAGAATCTTGTCGGGGGATGGGCTTAAAGATGCCATCTGGAAATTGCTAGTAGGAGGATGGGCTTAGAGACGCCATCTGGAAATGGGCTTAAAGATGCCATTTGGAAGTTGCTGGTAGGAGGATGGGCTTAAAGATGCCATCTGGAAATGTCTGGAGGAGGATGGGCTTATAGATGCCATCTGAAGGTGATTGTTGAACTGTATGCTGTTGGTGAGTGAGTGAGTATCAGAAAGGTGTCCATGTTTTGGAACATCTCTGAACTGGGGGTCTGAATAAGCAATAGATTGAAAACCGCATTTGGAGGATCCGTAAACTGTTGTCAGTGGTCTTGGAATTGAATAAGCAATAGATTGACATCCGTTGTTGGGAGAATCCGTAAACTATTTTCAAAAGTTGAAATCTGTACAAGTGATAGGTTAACATCCGTTACTGGAGAACCCGTGAACTATTTTCAGAAGTCTTGAAGTTGAATAAGCAATAGAGCAGCATCCGTTGATGGGAAGCATCCGTAAACTGTTTTCAAAAGTTGAAGAGTCTGAACAAGCGATAGGTTAACATCCGTTACTGGAGAACCCGTGAACTATTTTCAGAAGTCTTGAAGTTGAATAAGCAATAGAGCAGCATCTGTTGGGAAGCGTCCGTAAACTGTTTTCAAAAGTTGAAGAGTCTGAACAAGCGATAGGTTAACATCCGTTACTGGAGAACCCGTGAACTGTTTTCAGAAGTTTTGAAGTTGAATAAGCAATAGAGCAGCATCCGTTGGGAAGCGTCCGTAAACTGTTTTCAAAAGTTGAAGAGTCTGAACAAGCGATAGGTTAACATCCGTTACTGGAGAACCCGTGAACTGTTTTCAGAAGTCTTGAAGTGGAGGAGGAACCGGTGTAGGGTTTCATGATGATGAGTCCGTGAAAAACTGCATCTGGATGAATCTGGAATAAGTATCAAAATGTCGCCATGTCTGGGTCACATCTGAACTATCTCTGGATGAATCTCGGAAGATGATGATTTTTGTCTGTTGACTGATCTTTCCTGAAAAGGTAAAGAGTTAGTTGTATGCAATGTCATGATGCGTGATGCAATGTATGTTACATCAATGTTTATGATATGAATGCGCATGTAAGCTGATGAGCTGTCTTGTTGAGGATAGATGAATCCTGGATGGCTGGAGACAAAAGAATCTTGACTGCTGCCGGGGGAAATAATTCCTTGGCTGCTGCTGGGGAGGGCAAGAATCTTTTGATCGTTGAAAATGAGAAGTCCTGGGACCACTGTTGGGGAATCAGAAGCTTGGGTTGTATGCCAATCTACCGGGGATTCCTGTCTTGAGGAGATCTTCATTGAGTAATATTCGAATATCCTGTGAGGAAATGAGAATGAGAGTCTTCACTCTGCTTGGGGATTGATAGTTGGAAGTTTTAGCTCCGCTGGGGATCTTGAAACTTGACTCTGCGGGGAATTAGATTCTGGAAGGTTCTCTGGCTGGGGATTGCAAGAATCTTTCGATTGCTGCAGGTGTTGATCTGGAATAAGTTACGGAATGTCGCCATCTCTGGGTCACATCTTGAACTATCTCTAGAAGCAAATCTGGAATAAGTATCGGAATGTCGCCAAATCTGGGTCACATCTTAAACTATTTCTGGAAGAAAATCTTGAATAAGTTACGGAATGTCGCCAAATCTTGGGTCACATCTTGAACTATTTCTGGAAGGAAATCTGGAATAAGTTACGGAATGTCGCCAAATCTGGGTCACATCTTGAACTATTTCTAGAAGGAAATCTGGAATAAGTTATGTAATGTCGCCAAATCTGGGTCAAATCTTGAACTATCTCTAGAAGCAAATCTGGAATAAGTATCGGAATATCGCCAAATCTGGGTCACATCTTGAACTATCTCTAGAAGCAAATCTGGAATAAGTATCGGAATGTCGCCAAATCTGGGTCACATCTTAAACTATTTCTGGAAGGAAATCTTGAATAAGTTACGGAATGTCACCAAATCTTGGGTCACATCTTGAACTATTTCTAGAAGGAAATCTTGAATAAGTTACGGAATGTCGCCACATCTGGGTCACATCTTGAACTATTTCTAGAAGGAAATCTTGAATAAGTTACGGAATGTCGCCAAATCTGGGTCACATCTGAACTATATCTAGAAGGAAATCTTGAATAAGTTATAGAATGTCGCCAAATCTGGGTCACATCTGAACTATTTCTAGATCTTGATTTTGTTAAGGGTCAGAAATTGGGAGTATACCAATCTTCTGAGGTGATACGGATGAGAGTCTTCACTCTTGAGAGAAACAAATTTTTAGGAGCTTCAATTGTCCATTATTCTGTTGGTGGTTGTAACTTCCAGCAGGTGATGAAGGAATTGTTGAACACTTTTGACATTCGAATGCCCCAAGTGATGATGAAGGAGTCTTGAATCAGATTACTCTACGAATTGAGAGATTTCTTGAAATCTTGACTGGACTGCCCCAGGTTAACTGAACTTTGAAAGATCTGTTGAAACCTTGATCGGACTGCCCCAGGTGTACTGGATAGTGACATGTCATGCCCCTTGTTGATAGGATATTGTAATGGAAGTGTCACCCTTTTGAAGTGATTTTTGTTCACTGAGAGAGTTTTCATTCCTCCGAACATTCGCTGTATGAATTTCTTCGCTGTCAAACAAATAGCCAAATGCAAACAGTGATATTCAAGCAATGCAAAGTTTATGTTTGTCTCGAAGTTTTGAGGAATGCGTTTTTTAGCAGAAAACTTTTCATAAGACAAAATCAACACAAGATTTTAGAGCAAAGCCTTACAGGAGTCAGGATACCTTTTGTAACAGTATGCTTTCGAATTAACCCATGATTCAATTAGGAATTTTGAAGGGTTGTAACGTGGCTTGGTTCACGGTTTAAGAAACAAAGGATAAAGGCTCAAAGTATATTTGTACCCACCCACTCTTCGTGATGTTCTTCAATCCTAAGCTCAGTTAATTGTGCGTCGCACTCTGTTCGAGTTTGGAATGTCTTTCGGGTGATGGTTCACCAATTGAATTTAGGAGGCAGTCATCATCTCCCTTTTTTCTTTTTGCAACATTTTTCATGTTGTTGAGGATTTGTAATGACCTCTTTCTTTTGATTTTGATTTGTTATCCCTAACTTTTTCCTGACTGTTCCCGTTTTTGAGATCACAGTCAGCGGGATGCCCCAGCTTTCTTAAGCTTCCTTTGTAGGTTTTGGCTTAGTGGGCTTTTCTCTTTTGAGAGGTAATGACTGCCTATGTGATAGGGAACCATCACTGTCTTTTGATTCCAGAGGAATGCTTTTTTTTGTTGATGCCGTTCGTTGTATTACAAACTAAGAGTTTGCGACTTCAATGCGCACCTCTTTTTTTTTAATTAACTGAGATACTACCCTGCCCCAGGTTTATATCAAAGGTTTTGATTGTTTAGAACATAAAACTCCTACTTCTTTGGCTCGAAGGGGTTGACTAGGGATTATCTTCCTTATAACTCCAGTGTTTGGGAATTGAGAGAAATGCCTGTACATCATCAGCAAGGTCTGTTCAAAAGCATACTGTATGAGATTATGGTATTGTTTCGTCATCCTCCCTCTAAAGGCTTGCAGCTTTTTATTAAGAGTGAAATATCATAAAGAAAACATAAGAGTAGTGAAAACGAATGGATGAATTCAAGACAAACATATGCAATGCATTAATGAAACAAAGTTTGACATTAATAGATAATTGTTTGAACAACAAAAGAAATTACAACTTCGGAAATTCAAATGAAAACAAAAACATTCTCAATGATTTGGCAAAGGAGCATTGATCATGCTGGAGTCTCTGGAGGGTCAAACTCGATCTCCTTGGCATCAATCATGTCTTGGATCTTGTTCTTCAGAGGCCAACAGTTGTTGGTGTCATGCCCCGGACTATCAGAGTGGTATGCACACCTTTCATTGGGATGATAGGTAGAAGCAGAAGTATTTGGGTTCCGGAGAGGAGCCCTCAATGTAATCAGATCCCTCTTCAACAAGTGTTGCAGTGCTTGAGACAGTGGCATGTTGATGTTGGTGAACTGCCTCTTAGGTGCGACTTTCTTACGCTGATGCCCCTGTCTTTGTTGAGCAGGCGTAGGATTAGAGATCAAGATTGCTCCTACGTGTTGGTCATGACGACCCTTTTAACTGTTCGCAGCATTGGACTCTTTCTTTCCGTTGTAGGGAATTATCTGAGTATCTGAGGGTGTAGCTCCTTGGATCATTCCACTTTTGATGCCAGCCTCGACCCTCTTGCCGGTCAGTATTAGCTCGGTGAACCCGGCTGAGGAGCTTCCAATTAAGTGATTGAAGAAAGGCCCCGTCAAAGTTCCCATGAAGATGTCAATCAGCTCTCTGTCAGTTAAAGGGGGTTGCACCCTACCAGCCTGATCTCTCCACTTTTGGGCATATCCCTTGAAGCTCTCGTCGGAACCCATGGTCATGCTCTGCAATTGCACACGAGTTGATGCAAGATCAACATTGTACTGATACTGCTCATAGAAAGCAAAAGCTAAGTCCTTCCAGGTGTGGATGCGAGAACTCTTCAATTGATAAAACCACTCAAGTTGAGCCCCTACCAGACTTTCTTGGAAGAAATGGATCCAAAGCTTTGGATCAGTTGCGTATGGTTGAATCTTATGGACATAAGACGTTAGGTGCATCTTAGGGCAAGAAACTCCATCGTACACGGCAAAGGTAGGGGCCTTGAACTTTGGCGGGATGACCAATCCAGGAACTAAACCCATGTCTCCTAGATCCAAGCCAGGTATTTGTTGAATCTCCATAGCACTGAGGTGATCCTCCAACTGTTTGTACTTGTCATCAGCGGGAGGATATTGTTCTTTGGAGTAACCAGCTTCATCAATCTCCAAATTATGGTCTTCTTCAAGACTATCCCCTATGTTGGATGGAGTTGCAAGGTCCAGGGTCTTAGGTCTTCTTCTCAAGTTCAGGATGCGGGCTGCCTTCTTGGACTTCTTCTTCTTGTCTTTGAGAAGAAGAGTTGTCAGATCCTCTTGCCCTTTACCCATAGCCAACAGCATTTGTTGGAATTGAGCATTTTGAGCCTGGAGATCCTTTACCGTTTGTTCCATATCCATCTTACTGAAATAAACAGTAGGAAGATAAGGAGACCTGTATGGGAGAAACCTGTTATGCAATGATATGTATGATATATATGCAATGTTTTCAAGGATCTCTTGGGGTAAACACAAGAGAATGTTAGAGGTTGAACTTTGATCTTTTATTGGAGAACTTTGCACCGGTGGATGTCTTCCCACGAGAATCAAGCTCACCATGTCAAGTGGGTCATAGCCCCTGATTCAAGTTGTTGTACTTGATCTTCGATTGGAGAACTGTGCACCTGTGGATGTCTTTCCACGAGAATCAAGCTCACCATGTCAAGTGGGTCATAGCCCCTGATTCAAGTTGTTGCACTTGATCTTTGATGGCATTTGTTAGAGGAGAAACCTCTTGCACTCTGGTAGACGTCTAGTTCAATGTAACCCTGTGTGATACGATGGGAGAACTGACTTGAGGTTTTGCATTTGTTTTCGCAAATGTTTCGGTTGAGCAAGAGTCGCCACCGACTTTTTATTTTATCCTAAGGAAAGGTTAAAAAGCACAGCAAAAACCTTTGAGATGTTTTCTTGGGTTCGGGGGGTAGATTATAGAAAGGGAAGGTATTAGCACCCTTTCTATCCATGGTTATCCATGGGCTCTTAGTTACTTGCTTAGATCACTTTCCTTGTGTTTTCAATTGTTTGAAATGGTGTGTGTGTGTGTGTTTTGAAAATGTTTTGAAGAAGATGCCTTGTCTAGGCAACCGTTGTAATGACTCGTGTTTGAGTGTTTTACAAAGGTGTGTATCTTTTCGAAAAGATGTTTCAAATGTTTTTGGAAGTTTGTTTTTGAAAGTGTTTGTGAAGTGTGGTTTGAAAAGTAAGCAAGTGTTTTTGCAAGTTTGTCAAGTAACTAAGAGTCGTCTACCCCTAAATTTACTCAACGGTTTTTCTCATGTTTTAACCCTTTTAACAATTTTGTTCCACCATTGTATTTGGTGGACAATCTTGCGTTTAGGATGTTAACGGGACAGGCGCGGGTCATCGTATGGACCATGAATGCAATGGTGCCAAGTATCTATGGCAATTTTGCTTTGAAGGGACTATGATCATTTTGATAGGCAACTTTCGAAAGCGTCATCGAGGGACTATGATCATTTTGAATTGTTTTTGCCAAAGATACTCAACGTGCAAGCATGGCCCATTTTGGAAGGCAACAAGCGGGATTACCCTAGGGGTGCGAGTGTGATTGTGTATTGATTTCATGTATTTGTCTTTGTATTAGGTTATCTAGCGTTTGATTTTATGTACATACAAACCCTAGGTCTAACCATGGTATATTTGAAAGTTTTTAAATGCGGAATTTAAAGTCCTAAATTATTACAACACAATTATGGGATGGGGGGTACAAATTTTCAAATGGGGATATTTAGCAAGAAATTAAAACCTAAGTTATTACATCCAAATTGAATATACAACTTATTTAATATACAATAATTAAATAAAATAAAATAAATATGCAAGATGCAAAAAAATGATTTTTTATATGTATGTAAAAGTAATTTTTATGTGAATATAAACAAAAATAAAAAGGATTAATTTTTGATATTTTTCATGTTTTAGGGCAAAACCCTAATTTTGCAAATAAAAGGTATTTATTATTTAATATATACAATGTTTATTAATTATATACAAAAAATAAATAAAAAGGAAGTATATTGTAAAAAAGTATTTTTGAGGTTAAATGTTAAATAAAAATAAAAAATGTATTATTTTGTATTTTTATCCTAAATATTAATAAATATATAAGTATTTATATTATTTATTACATATATTAAATATACACAAAAATAAAAATATTTATTATTTATAAAAAAAAGTATATTTTTTTAGAAAATGTTTTCAAAAATGCAAATAAAAATAATAACTAAAAGTATATATTTTCACATTATTTCTAAGGTTTTAAATAAAAGCATTATATTTATTTATATGTACAAATGTAAACAAAGCAAATAAATTCAAAATAAATGCAAAAAATGTATGGAAAAATATTTTTAATATTTTTTATGTTTTATCAAAAAATAACAAGTCAGAAACAAAAAGAAAAAGTCAAAAAATGATAAAAATAAACACAATGGGCCAAGGGGGTGTATGTGTGAAATAGTGGTGCAAGAAGGAAAATGAATCAGGCCCAGCCCAAAGGACAAGCTTCTTCAACCTCCAGCCATCCCTGTTCTAAAAAGCGCGCGCTTCTTTGCTTGATTCAAACATCCTGATTCTTTGATTTTTAGCACAAACTTATAACACAAAAAATGTCAAGCATCAAATCACGAATCCATACATACCAAGAACTTGATCTAACTCTCAGAAATGAGAGAGAATTTCTTCTCCCCCAATTCCTGACCTAGCTTTTTTCAGATATTCAGTTTCAAAATTCTCTCAACATACACAACATAAATGAAAAGTAACTATATGGATGGCTTCAGGGCTATGATTAGAACATGCTTTCTTCACAAAATTAAGCTTAACTATGCCTGGATAGAGAGATAGAAGTTCAAAAACTTACATGTTCAGCTTGATTCGTGTATGACAATGGAGGTACTTTCAATGCAATGTGAGGACTTGTATAGCTTGCTTGAGGTCCAGGGATGCTTCCTCTATGCTTGGCTTGCTCTGAATCCTTCTAAATCAAGCTACAGAAGTCAACCTGCACAGATGAAAAATGAAAATGGCACACTTGGCTATGGCTGTTACAGTTCCAGTTCAATGCTTGGAATAACTTCAATGGATGTTAGGGAGTGTGTTTGAAAAGGTTTCAGCCAAAACGCACGATAGGAATGGACTGTGGGATTCAAACTGCAGCCTATGCCCTGTTTTGCCATAAAATTGTGTTTTTCTGTATATGGAGGTATGAGAGATGGTTTGGTAGTGTTTCAGACTTGGTTTGATGTTTTGAAAATGCTCATGAAGTTTGTTTAGGCTTGTCTTGACAGGAATGTGAGATGTCTTTTGTTTTGCCAAGTTTTATCTATCTTAAACCAAAGTTGCCAAGTTGGGTTACAAGCTTATGCAGGCCCCCTAAACATGCTGCAAAAGTTTGTCTTGATCAGTGGGATATGTTTATGAAGTTGTGCCCAAAAGATTTGGCCTGTACCTCTTGATTTGTAAACTTGACATAAAGCCATGCTTTACAAGAATGGATAAAGTGCTTTTTCTATTTATGGCTTAATCTTGTATGCAATGGTTAAACACACAAAATAAGGCTTGAACACAAAGGGTTGGCATTAAATTATTGAGTGTGGATGAGATGAAAGGCCTGTAATCTAGCTTGTACAAGCTGATTTCAAAATTGCAAAGTGTATGAACATGCCTTGGTCAAGAACAAAAGTGGATTTTGCCCAACTTTGCCAATTCGATTCTCCCTAACCACAAGGGTGTTTGAGAATTTCTTGGACAATTTTGAAAGCTTGGAATGTTTACTAGAATCCATCTTTGTAATGCAAGTTGAAATTCCAAGTGGAAGCATGTGAAAAGTGGCCATGAAGTTAGGCAAAAATCCTGCCTAAAATAGGTCAAAAAATTTCTAAGTTAAGAATGTTTTGCACCCTTGTTCCAAAAATCATAACTTGAGCTACAAGCTTCTTTTAAGGAAACTTTGTGAATCAAAGTTGTAGATTTTGCAATGGACTATAACTTTCATGTTTTGAGTTTTGTTTGAATCCAAATGTATCTTGATGAAAAGATGGGACAAAGTTAGGAAAAAAATTAGGAATTTTCATAACTTAGAAAATTTCTAAGTTATGAAAATTCTTCATTTCAAAACCCTAATTTGTAATTTTTGGTTTCTTGATGAACAAGCTTCATAATTTGACATTTTTTGATGAAAAATGAATCTTGACACTTGATTTTGACCAAAAAGTCAAAGTTTGACTTTTCAGTATACAGTCAAATTTTGCTCAGTTGACTGGAAAATTCAACTGTCAATCTTGTGCATTTGGGATCTTTTGAACTTTTTGAATGTGTCAAGACAATTCCATTGAGTCCTTGAGTCCATAGGAGAGCTTGGTTTTCCATTGGCTAGGTCAAACAGTCAAAAATTGCCTTTGTGCAGTCAAAACCCTAAAAATGACCATTTTGCCCTTTTGGTGATCTGATCAAATTTCTTGTGGAATTGTGATCCAAACTTGATCAAATGGTCCATATGAGTTCATAATGTTGATGTGGGTCAAAAATCATGAGATTTGACTATCAATTGGCCACAGTTGACTTTTTCCCCAACATAGCTGATTTCTATGTCAACTGTCCAATTGACTGGGCAAAGATTGGAATCAAGGCTTGAAACTTGGTATGGATAAACTTGTGAGTCCAACATGAAGCATGAAAGTCATTTTAGGCCCTTTAGGTCAAAACATCTTTGTGCAAACTCAAACCCTAATTTGGGTCAATAGTGCAAGGAGGAGCCTTGAGCAGAGCAAAACCTAACTGGATCTTGAACTCCAAGGGTCTTGTGGTGAGAAAATATTGATGAAATGGGAGGGAAAATTTTGGGGTACAACAGTTGCCCCTGTTCAATCTTCTTAGACCTGAGGATGTAGATTGGCTTACGTGTCTATCGTGATCCGAAGGTGGAAGATGATTGAACACTAAAGTGCCCATAAATTTGCACTCGCATAGTAGAGTATCAGCAGTGTGATGTCGGGAATAGGCTTATAGATGCCATTTGGAGAGGTGGTGGATAGGAGGATGGGCTTATAGATGCCATCTGGAGACGTGACAGAACCTTGTCGGGAATGGGCTTATAGATGCCATTTGGAAGTGTTGATCGCGTAAGAGATTCCTTAGCGAGAACTTGCATACTTTGAGAAAGGAAGATGGTTTCCTGGCCTGTTACAGGTGTTGATCTTCAGTCTTTTCATGCAGATATGCCTTGGCTAGGTACAGGTATCGAATCTACAATTAGTTGCTCACAGATGTGCCCTGGCTAGATACAGGAATTGAATCTGGAACTTCAAAAGGTTGCTTACAGACGTGCCCTGGTTAGATACAGGTATCGAATCTACAATCAATCGCTCACAGATATGCCCTGGCTGGATACAGGAATCGGATCTGTAATTTGTCGTCTACAGATATTCCCTGGCTGGATACAGGAATCAAATCCAGAAATTGTCGTCTACAGATATGCCCTGGCTAGATGCAGGTATCGAATCTGGAATTTGTCGTCTACAGATATGCCTTGGCTGGATGCAGGTATCGAATCTGGAATTTATCGTCTACAGATATGCCCTGGCTGGATGCAGGTATCGAATCTGGAATTTGCAAAAGGTTGGTAGAGATAGCTTTCCTGGCTGGATACAGGTGTAAACCTCTGACCTGAGAATGAAAGATAATTTCCTGGCCTGTTACAGGGGTTGATCTTCAAACTCTTCATGCAGATATGCCCTGGCTAGATACAGGTATCGAATCTACAATCAATCACTCACAGATATGCCCTGGCTAGATACAGGAATCGAATCTGGAATTGCAAAAGTTGATAGTAATCATCTTTGGATTGACCTTTTCCTGAAAAGGCCAAACATCAGTTGTATGCAATGTCATGATGTATGAAATGCATGATGTCATGATGCTCAAAATGAGATAATGTTGTATGTACTTTATCATGTATGTAAGCAGAATGTGTGAAATGTGAAATGTCTATGAATGTATTTTCGTCTAGGAGAATAAATCCTTGACGAGTGCCGGGAACTTGTTGAATCCTGGGCTGATGTTGAATAGTAGAGTTCTTCGCTTCCGCTGGGGATGATGGTTGCAAGAATAAACCGGTAGGAGAAGATGACTTCGTTGGGGAATAAACTTGTTGGAGAGATTACTCTGCGGGGAATTATTCTGTTGGAAGAGATACTTCGCTGAGGTTTTGATGAGAGCTCCACTGGGGATTCCACTAATAAGTTATGTTGGGGAATTTGATGAACTCCACTGGGGATAGGAAGAACTTCGCCAAGGGCGATCTTTTCGTGGTAATTAGCTGAGGATAACCCAATTATACCCTGGTGGGGAAATAACCTTTGAATGAAGCTGGGGAGACGCGTTCGTACTCTGTAGGGGAATAAGCTTCCAGAATCTACTGGAGATAAGCTTCAGAATCTACTGGGGAGGATGATTCAACTTTCCTGGGGAAACTTTTCAGGATGTACTGGGGAATGGTTCCACTGGATGTCTGGTATTCCGCCGGGGAACAATCTTAGCTTAAGACTGTCGGGGATGCTTGCTGAGGAATGTCTGTACTCCGCTGTGGAATGTTGAGATTTACTGGGGATACCCAACTTCCTTGAGGTTGAAAGTAGGCTAACTCTGCTTGGGGAGAGTATCGCTGACTTACTGGAGATACTGTGCCTTTTCAGGGCTGATGGGAGACCAACTCTGCCTGGGGAGAGTATTGCTGAAATCTGGTCTTACTCTGTGGGGAGTTGAGGTAACTTGGTCACATTCTTCAGCCGAACCTACCTTGGTACCTTGGTGGACAGAGCAACTAGATCGCTTGGACAATTCTAAATTTCCCCTGTTTCTGATGTCATCTGTAATTAGTCCTTTGTTTCGTATGCAAATATTCATGATTAGCAATTAATGTCAAACGCATATATCAAAAAATGAACATTGGACGTTCTTTGCAAAACAAAAACAGAAAAAAGGAAAAACAAATGGCAATTTGTCTGAAAAATTGGACTTGTATTGATTTTGAAATTTTGCCTGTAAATAGGCGTTTTATGTACAAGAGGCTGACGTCCTAGTAAGAGAACGCCGCTGAGCAAAATAGAGTTTATACAATTTTGTGAAAAGGAAATAAAACAGCTATGTGAAAAATAATCCCACTGGGTTCCAACTCTGCTATCGCCTTTATGTCTTCAAGTGTCTCATCACTTTGCTGCTCAGTTGAAGATGAAGCTGATTGATTGGAGTCATCTGAGCCCGATAGTTGATGCCGAATTCTGGATGCAAGGTGATCCAACGAGACATAGTATTACGCTTTATCCCTAACTTTTGCCTGGACCGCCCTTTCGGGTTTTCAGTCCACCGGGATACCCATTTTTGCCCAAGCCGCCTTTTTCAGGTTTACGACTTGCCGGGTGTACAGATCTTTTCATTTCATCCCTTATTTTTGCCCGAACCCTTTTGGTTTGCCGGGAAGCCCTTACTTTTGCCTAGGTGTGTCAACCTAGCGGGTCCTTAATTCATGCGTAGTATCTTTTTACTATGTCTGCATTGGCGGGGTGAGGAAGGTCGTCACCATCCATGGTGGTTAGAATCATAGCTCCTCCTGAGAAGATATGTTTAACCACAAATGGCCCTTCGTACGTAGGGGTCCATTTGCCCCTGGGATCACTTTGAGGAAGAATGATGCGCTTGATTACCAGGTCTACGACTTGATACTCTTGTCGTCTGACCTTCTTGTTAAATGCCCTGATCATCTGTTCTTGGTACGTCTGACCATGACAAATAGCAGTGAGTCTCTTTTCGTCGATTAGGTTTAATTGATCAAGCCGAGTCTGGATCCAGTCATCTTCGCTCAGACCTGCATCCTTCATTATCCGGAGAGAGGGTATCTGGATTTCAATAGGCAAGACTGCCTCCATGCCATAGACCAAGGAAAAGGGAGTTGCCCCTGTTGACGTCCGTGCTGAGGTACGGTACCCATGAAGATCAAACAGTAACATTTCGTGCCAATCTTTGTAGGTCACTGTCATTTTCTGCACAATCTTCTTAATTTTCTTATTCGTCGCTTCTACAGCCCCGTTCATCTTCGGCCGGTAGGGAGAAGAGTTGTGGTGTTGTATCTTGAATTACTCGTAGAGCTCAGTGATCATCTTGTTGTTAAGATTGGTACCATTATCCGTAATGATCCTCTCAGGTACACCGTATCGACAGATCAGGTTGTGCCAAATGAACCGTGCCACGACGTTCTTGGTTACGGTTGCGTAGGAAGCTGCTTCAACCCATTTTGTGAAGTAATCAATCGCTACCAGGATGAAGCGGTGCCCGTTGGATGCCGTAGGTCTGATCTCGCTGATCATATCAATGCCCCACATTGCAAAAGGCCAAGGTGCTGTCAAGACGTTCAGAGGCACTGGAGGAATGTGCACCTTATCAGCATAGATCTGGCATTTATGACACGTCCGAGAGTGTTGGTAACAGTCAGCTTCCATTGTGGACCAGAAATATCCCGCCCGAAGAATTTTCTTTGCCATGGTATGTCCACTGGAGTGTGTTCCGAAGGTACCTTCATGTAGCTCTGTCATGATCCTTTCTGCTTCAGTCTTATCCACACAACGCAGTAAGGTTGAATCATGGTTACGTTTGTACAGAATGCCATTGCTGAGGAAGAACTTTTCCGCAAACCTTCTCAGGAATTTCTTGTCATTAACAGATGCGCCTTCGGGGTATTCTTGAGCTTCCAAGTACCTCTTCACTTCATGATACCAAGGTTTTTCTATTACCTCTTCGGTCTCGAGATCGTTGCAATGTGCAAGTTCATCCAACTTCCAAATAATGATTCGGGGCGCCTCGTTGTCCCATTTGACTTTGAACATAGAAGACATCGTAGCCAACGCGTTCGCTAACTGATTCTCCTCTCTTGGGAAGTGTTCAAAAGTTATCTCCTCGAAGTGGGGAAGCAACGTCAACACATACTCCTTGTAAGGAATAAGATTTGGGTGTTTCATATCCCACTCGCCTTTGACCTGATTGATCACGAGAGCAGAATCTCCGAAAACACTCAGAAACTTGATCCTTAAGTCAATTGCAGCTTGAAGACCCATGATACATGCCTCATACTCTGCCATGTTGTTGGTGCAGTTGAAACATAGTCAGGCGATAAGTGGAGTATGAGTGCCTTTAGGGGATATGATCACAGCGCCGATACCATTACCCAAAGCGTTCGAGGCTCCGTCAAAGTGCATAGACCATCGGGATCCTTCCTCAGGTCCTTCATCCGGTCCAGGTACTTCACAATCAGTCACTACCATGATATCCTCGTCTGGAAATTCAAAGTTCATCGACTGGTAATCGTCCACTGCCTGGTGTGCCAAATGGTCTGCCAATACACTTCCCTTGATTGCTTTTTGAGTCGTGTACTGGATGTCGTATTCCGTCAAGATCATCTGCCATCTTGCTATTCTTCCAGACAGAGCAGGCTTTTTGAATATGTACTTGATTGGATCCATTTTTGAAATCAATAGAGTAGTGTGAGTCAACATATACTGTCTCAACCGGCGAGCAGCCCATACCAAAGCGCAGCAAGTTTTCTCGAGCAGTGAGTACCGGGTCTCACAGTCGGTAAACTTTTTGCTAAGGTAATAAATGGCGTGTTCTTTTCGGCCAGACTCGTCATGCTGCCCCAGCACACACCCCATTGAATTGTCAAGTACTGTCAAGTATAGTATTAGAGGTCTCCCTTCAACCGGTGGCATAAGAATGGGTGGTTCTTGGAGATACTCTTTGATCTTTTCGAAAGCGGCCTGACATTCATCGTTCCAACGTACTACTTGATATTTCTTCAGCAGCTTGAAGATTGGTTCACAGGTAGCAGTTAGATGTGAGATGAATCGGGCAATGTAGTTCAAACGTCCTAGAAAGCCTCTGACTTCTTTCTCTGTCTTGGGAGTTGGCATCTCTTGTATGGCTTTCACTTTGGCAGGGTCCACTTGAATACCTTTGTCACTTACGACGAAGCCTAGCAATTTTCCAGATCTCACCCCAAAGGTGCACTTGTTTGGGTTCAACCTCAGCTTGTACAACTTCAGACGGTCAAACAGCTTCTGTAGATGGTCAAGGTGTTCCTCCTCAGTTTGGGACCTTGCAATCATATTGTCAACGTATACTTCTATCTCATGATGGATCATGTCATGAAATAAAGCAACCATGGCACGTTGGTAGGTTGCCCCAGCATTTTTCAACCCAAAAGGCATGACCTTGTAGCAAAAGGTGCCCCACTGAGTAACAAAAGTGGTCTTCTCCATGTCTTCAGTAGCCATCTTGATCTGATTATAACCGGAGAAGCCGTCCATGAAGGAGAATACTTTATGCTGAGCAGTGTTGTCAACCAGAACGTCGATGTGAGGCAGAGGGAAATCATCCTTAGGGCTCGCCCTGTTCAAATCCCTGTAATCAACACACATTCGGACCTTACCATCCTTCTTCGGCACTGGAACCACGTTGGCAATCCACTGAGGGTAAGAAGTTACTGCTAGAAACCCGGCATCAAATTGTTTCATAACCTCAGCTTTGATTTTCTCGGACCTTTCTGGACGCATACGGCGGACCTTATGTTTAACCGGAGGGCAGTCTTCCTTGGTAGGCAGGTGATGAACCACAATGTCGGTATCCAACCCAGGCATGTCTTCGTAAGACCAGGCAAAGATTTCCATATAGTCATGCAGCATCTGAATCAACCATTGTTTCACACTGAGCTCTAGATTGGCACCAATCTTGACTTCCTTTCTGTCTTTCTCAGTACCCAGATTTACCATTTCCACTGGCTCTTCATGTGGCTGAATGGCCCTTTCTTCCTGGAGTAGCAGTCTTGCAAGTTCACCAGGCACTTCGCAATCATCTTCATCTTCGTCTTAGGCTAAGTTGATCGGATTTTCGAAGTCATAACTGGCAGTAGCAGAGTCGTTACCAGTGAGATCCAGAGTGGATTGGAACCTGTATAAGTGAGTGTGTGTAAATATAGCTGTTTTGCAATATATAATAAAGAAAGAAAAGGAGCGCAAGATTTTGAAATGCAACAAACGTCCAATGTTTTTATTGATGATATATGAAAATGACACACAAAAGCCCTCACAAATGAAGCTACGGTGCCCCGGGTAGGACATCGAGCCATAAAAGTTTCAACATATTGTTTGTTACAAATTCAAAACAAAAGAGTTCATTACTGAGTGATAAAAGTAATAGGTGTGAAGTCTTTGGCAGTCCAGTTGTTTGGTCCATTGTCGGTTGTTGGGTAGATCCAGCTGTCGAATTCAAATTCCTCCACGTCGTCTTCAATAGCATTCACTCCCGGGTTGGTGATGAACACAGGAGGTCTTCCAATCCTTGCCTTACGAACAGCCCTCTGATCCTCTACAGTGAAGCCCAAACCAAACTTGTCAGTCTTCGGAGTGAAATCAGGAAGTCGGCCCCAGTTTGCGCACTCACCCTTCTCAATAACAGCCCGGGCATCCTTTAAGGAAGCCATCTTCAATGGAGAATCTTCTACAGTCACAGTCTCTGCTGACGCCAGTGTCTGAGGCACCTCTTCAAAGTGTTGAAAGGGGGTTTAAATGAATTCCCCATCCATCTCTATGTACCGGAACGAGTTGAGGTGGCTGACCATGTATTCTTCCTCCCCCTGAACTGTAACAATCTTCCCTCTGACTGGGTACTTAAGCTTCTGATGTAGTGTGGAGGTCACCGCTCCAGCCTTGTGGATCCATGGACGACCCAGCAAACAAGAGTAGGATGGTAGGATGTCCATCACATAGAAAGTAGAATCAAAAACTTGAGAACCAACCCTGATTGGAATGTCAACTTCCCCATGTACCATCCTTTTCGAACCGTCAAAGGCCCGGACAACAATGTTACTAGGCTTGAGCTCTAAACCCTCACAATCCAACCTGTCTAGGGCCTTCTTGGGTAATACGTTCAATGAAGAACCAGCGTCAACCAGCACATGGGCAAGAGTAGTGCCCCTGCATTCAATGGAGACATGCAGGGCGTCGTTATGGTTCTTTCCTTTTGCAGTCAAATCGGCGTCAGAGAAGCCCAACCCATTATCGGCAGTCAAGTTGACCACACAATCGATAAATTGATCAGCAGACGTTTCTTGTGGCACATGGGCCGTCTTCAGGAAGGAAATCAGGGCCTTGGCATGGGCCTCTGAACACAACAATAGTGATAGCATAGAAATCTTTGATGGGGTGTGCCCCAGCTGCTCAACTACATTGAAATCACTTTTCTTAATGATCTTAAGAATCTCTTCCATCTCTTGCTGGGAAGCTTCAACAGTGGTTGTCTTTGGTGCCTCCGTCAGGGCAGGCAAATCAGTAGCAACCCCTTTGCCCCGAGCGTCAGATGACTCGGCAGCAGGGGTAGAAACAGGAACTTGAAGGGAAGCAGGCACACTTGCAGGTGTGATGACGAGAGGTTTATGAATAGCTGGCGGCGCAATATCCGGTGAGAACAACCTACCACTACGAGTAACCTTAGCAGGCTCGGTGATGTTACTGACGCCGGTACTTGTATCAAACTCTTGTTTAACTCCAAGCACATAAACATCTGCCCCATAGTGCAATGGGACAGCTTTGTCGGATGTATAAGGGAGAGGCCCCAGAACAGTAATAATGATAGGAGCAATCTTCTGAGTGGACATTATTTTGACAAGCTTCTTCGAAGGAGCCTTAGGAGGGTTGTTGAAAATAGTAACAATAGAAACTTCTTCAGCAGGGACAGCAGGAACAGCAATCTTCTCGAACAAGATCTCTTTGCTATCCATCAGGTTTTGGATACCTGATTTCAGCAAAGGACAACCAACAGGTGAAACAGCACACAGAAGGCAACCTTTACTACACCCTGGAAATAAACCGGCCAGCAATAGGTTCCTTTTGACGGTCAATAACGGAGTAACAATATCATCCACGGAGGCCACATACCGGTCTTCTTCCACAACATTCACTCCATGCTGGGGCATGGGAGCAGTCACAACATTGGGTCTTTCGGGCGCATCAAACTATATTTCTTTAGCATCAATAAGGTCTTGAACCTTATTCCTCAGAGCCCAGCAATCGTCCGTAGTATGCCCCGGGCTATCAGAGTGATAAGCGCAACGGGCGTTGGGGTTGTACTTTGGAGAAGCTGTGTTCACTACCTTCGGAGCTTCCTTGACAGTTACCAGATTGGTTGACAGTAGTTGCGGCAATATCTGAGACAGGGTCATACTGAGCCGAGTGTACTGCCTTTTAGGCCTCTCACCCCTTGGTTGGTTATATTGCTGAGGAGCAGCAGCAGGCTTTGAAATTACCAATGCATTGACAGCTTGGCGGCGTTCCGGTTTAATTTGTCTTCTGGGACCATAAACAGCACTAGATTCCTTCTTGAAGGGCTTCTTCTCAGTACTCGAGGAGGCACCTTTCTGTATCTTCCCCGACTTGATACCAGCTTCTATTCTCTCACCAGTCAAGATCAAATCTGTAAACCCAGCAGAAGAATTACCAATCAGATGGTTGAAGAACGGACCAGACAGGGTCCCCAGGAACATGTCAACAAGTTTACGGTCAGTCAGCGGCGGCTGCACCCTGCCAGCCAGGTCTCTCCACTTTTGTGCATACTCCTTGAATCCTTCGCCCGTCCCCAGTGACATGCCCTGGAGTTGGGTACGCGTGGGAGCGAGGTCAGAATTGTACTGATACTGTTTATAAAATGCAGTAGCCAAGTCCTCCCAGTTTCGGATACTGGCTCCATCCAGCTGATAGAACCATTCGAGTTGAGACCCCGAAAGGCTATCCTGGAAGAAATGGATCCATAGGTTTTTGTCTGCATTGTAAGGTTGTATCTTCCTTACATATGATATGAGATGCAGCTTAGGGCAGGAAGCCCCGTCGTATTTCACAAAGGCAGGTGCCTTGAACTTGTTTGGGATCACCACCCCAGAAGATAAACCTAGATCTCCAAAATCCAGCCCCGACACATGTTGAATCTCCATGGCACTTAAACGGTCCTCTAGTTGCTTGTACCTGTCTTCAGCAGGAGGGTACTGTTCGTCATTGTAATCCGTCTCGTTGTCGGAGACCACAGGACTAGGAGCCCTTCCCCCTTGGGGACTGTCTTTCTCTGCTGATGAAGTAGTCTGATCAGCCTCATTCTGCAGTGTATTCCCGAACCTTCGTCCAGTGTTGAACAGCGCAGTCCTCTTCTTCTTCTTCTTCTTCAAGAGCAGAGTCTTCAACTCCTGTTGACCCTGGGCTAAGCTCATGACCAGCTCTTGAAACTGGGCGTTCTGGGCCTGGAGGGCCTTGATAGCTTGTTCGTTAGTAGGCTCGGAAGACATGATGATTGAATGCTGAAATAAACAACGAAGAAGATTAAGTAACCTGTAGAAGAAGGGTACCTGTTATGCATATGATGCAATGAGATGCGTATGATTTTTGTGTTTTCAAAGACAATCGGGATTCAACTTTGTAGACAAAAAGGAAACACACTTCATTAAATTCAAACCTTAAATTGTTCAACAATTTGCCCTTAGGCATTACAAGAAATGAAAAATACTGAAAAGGAAATAAAAGCTGTAAAAGAAACATCCAAAGCCCATCAGTGCTCCCATGGCCTCCTCTTCTCAGTACGGATATAGTCGTTCAGGATTCGCTCTTCCTCCAATTGCCTAGTCAGCTTCTAGATCTTTTATTCCTGTTCGTTGAACTTTTCCCGATAATAATCCCGTTCTTCCTGTAGCTGCACCCAAGATCTCTTTAGTGTATCAACATCAGTGGGTATCTGAGGAGGGAGGACAGTTGGAGGAACCCCGTCTTCATCAGGAAATTCAAGAATGATAGGCCTGACAGCTTCGTATGGCATACCTAACTTCTGAGCACGGATGCGGACCCATCTGCAGTAGGGTTTCATTGGTAGAGAAGTCTTCGGTCCCAACTCATGTGGGTCAGCTTTGTGAATTCTGTCCCAAGCTTTGATGAATCTACGACGTAGCTCGTCACTGTCTACCTGAAATTCAAAACTAATGTGAGGTACCAACATCTCATGAGGCCTTGCTCTTCTAGCTCTTCCAAACTGACGGAGAGCTAGACATGGATTATAAGAGATTCCTCCCTGGGTATCGATCAAAGGAACATTAGGATATTCTCCGCAACGATCAATAATGGCTACCTCATCCAAACCTCTGAGAGTCCAAATGATGTCCTTATCAGTGAGAGACATTAACCTATGAGCCCAGCCTTTTCCTTCATCATTCTTCAGCACGAACTTAGGGAGGTGCGAAATAAACCACCTCACTAACAAAGAAGCACAACACCACAGAGTTCCCCGTCTTCGGGCAGTACGAGCATAGAGTTGTTGCAGGATATCACCCAAGAGAGTGGGTACAGGGTTTCGAGACATGAAGATCCTTATGGCATTGATATTGACAAAGTTATCAGGATTTGGAAATAATACCAGACCATAGATTAAGAGAGCCAGGATGTCCTCGTACGCCTTGAAGTCTAAGTCATTCCAGAAACTATTAGGCTTGCCAACCAGAAATTTAGCCAAAAAGCCCTTAACTCCACTTCTAGTTTCCCAGTTAGCCATTACTTCTTCTTTGGTCAAGGGAAGGACTGCAGCAATCTCTTCAGGCCTAAGATTCTTCTCCCAACCAGTGAATGGAGTTTGTTCCAAAATAGGGATACCAAGTAGATCAGAGAATTCTTCCAGGGTAGGGACCAGCTGGAAGTCTTGAAAAGTGAAACAATGGTACAAGGGATCATAAAACTGGGTCAGGACACTCATCAGTTGTTGGTCCCACTTTAAAGTGACTAACCCAAGGAGAGAACCATGCCTCTTGATGAAGGAAGTAGTGTTTGGAACCCTATCAACCAATTCCTTGAGCAAAGTAGGTGGTTGAACAAAGTTGAGCCGGATAGTATTCCTACGCACGGGCATCATGATGTCCTACAAAACAGAGCAAAGATGAAACCCTCTTGTCTTTGAAATGGGTCAGTCCTTATACAGGATGCATGCAATGGTATGATGGTATGATGTTTATGGTAAAGCACACCACAAGTATTTACAAAGGCAAACATGATAAGGCACACAAGTCACACAAGACAGCCCTTAGGGTTTAGGCCAGCATGAAGTTTAGGTATTACCCTCTTTCAGTTTTGTTGGTTAAGACCTATCCTATCAAAAGTAACCGGGTTCTAGAGGATCTCAATATCATTGACTACCCTCAATCGGTCATAACTCCAGCATCGCAATCTTTTCTTGCGGCCAGAACCACCGCGAGAGTTTAGCCTCAATGAGTGTAGCATATTGTTACCATTCTATGGCCAAGTTGGGTCAATTTAGGGTTCTAAGGTCGGTTGGTGCTTAATGACTCCTTAGAAGACCCATATTCTCCTCGTTGCAACACAAGGGATATCGGTACAGACCAAGGTGTCACACCAACGTAGCCACTGCTTCACCCATGTCGGTCTACGCCGGACAGGTCCCTCACAGATTATGCTACCTAAAAGGGTATTTCCCATATTCGGGTTAGGATCCATGAAACTCCGATGCAAAGCCCACAAATATAAAAGCAAACAAAGCAAACAATTGAAAACAAGTAAATGATCTAACCCTAAGGTAACCCCACTTTTAAGTTAGACTCCCCAGCAGAGTCGCCAGTTCTGTGATACGGTGGGAGAACTGACTTAAGGTTTTGCGTTTGTTTTCGCAAATGTTTCGGTTGAGCAAGAGTCACCACCAACTTTTTATTTTATCCTAAGGAAAGGTTAAAAAGCACAGCAAAAACCTTTGAGATGTTTTCTTGGGTTCGGGGGGTAGATTATAGAAAGGGAAGGTATTAGCACCCTTTCTATCCATGGTTATCCATGGGCTCTTAGTTACTTTCTTAGATCACTTGCCTTGTGTTTTCAATTGTTTGAAATGGTGTGTGTGTGTGTGTGTGTGTTTTGAAAATGTTTTGAAGAAGATGCCTTGTCTAGGCAACCGTTGTAATGACTCGTGTTTGAGTGTTTTACAAAGGTGTGTATCTTTTCGAAAAGATGTTTCAAATGTTTTTGGAAGTTTGTTTTTGAAAGTGTTTGTGGAGTGTGGTTTGAAAAGTAAGCAAGTGTTTCTGCAAGTTTGTCAAGTAACTAAGAGTCGTCTACCTCTAAATTTACTCAAAGGTTTTTCTCATGTTTTAACCCTTTTAACAATTTTGTTCCACCACTGTATTTGGTGGACAATCTTGCGTTTAGGATGTTAACGGGATAGGCGCGGGTCATCGTATGGACCATGAATGCAATGGTGCCAAGTATCTATGGCAATTTTTCTTTGAAGGGACTATGATCATTTTGATAGGCAACTTTCGAAAGCGTCATCGAGGGACTATGATCATTTTGAATTGTTTTTGCCAAAGATACTCAACGTGCAAGCATGGCCCATTTTGGAAGGCAACAAGCGGGATTACCCTAGGGGTGCGAGTGTGATTGTGTATTGATTTCATGTATTTGTCTTTGTATTAGGTTATCTAGCGTTTGATTTTATGTACATACAAACCCTAGGTCTAACCATGGTATATTTGAAAGCTTTTAAATGCGGAATTTAAAGTCCTAAATTATTACAACACAATTATGGGATGGGGGGTACAAATGTTCAAATGGGGATATTTAGCAAGAAATTAAAACCTAAGCTATTACATCCAAATTGAATATACAAGTTATTTAATATATAATAATTAAATAAAATAAAATAAATATGCAAGATGTAAAAAAATGATTTTTTATATGTATGTAAAAGTAATTTTTATGTGAATATAAACAAAAATAAAAAGGATTAATTTTTGATATTTTTCATGTTTTAGGGCAAAACCCTAAATTTGTAAATAAAAGGTATTTATTATTTAATATATACAATGTTTATTAATTATATACAAAAAATAAATAAAAAGGAAGTATATTGTAAAACAGTATTTTTGAGGTTAAATATTAAATAAAAATAAAGAAATGTATTATTTTGTATTTTTATCCTAAATATTAATAAATATATAAGTATTTATATTATTTATTAAATATATTAAATATACACAAAAATAAAAATATTTATTATTTGTAAAAAAAAAAGTATATTTTTTTAGAAAATGTTTTCAAAAATGCAAATAAAAATAATAACTAAAAGTATATATTTTCACATTATTTCTAAGGTTTTAAATAAAAGCATTATATTTATTTATATGTACAAATGTAAACAAAGCAAATAAATTCAAAATAAATGCAAAAAATGTATGGAAAAATATTTTTAATATTTTTTATGTTTTATCAAAAAATAACAAGTCAGAAACAAAAAGAAAAAGTCAAAAAATAATAAAAATAAACACAATGGGCCAAGGGGGTGTATGTGTGAAATAGTGGTGCAAGAAGGAAAATGAATCAGGCCCATCCCAAAGGACAAGCTTCTTCAACCTCCAGCCATCCCTGTTCTAAAAAACGCGCGCTTCTTTGCTTGATTCAAACATCCTGATTCTTTGATTTTTAGCACAAACTTATAACACAAAAATTGTCAAGCATCAAATCACGAATCCATATATACCAAGAACTTGATCTAATTCTCAGAAATGAGAGAGAATTTCTTCTCCCCCAATTCCTGACCTAGCTTTTTTCAGATATTCAGTTTCAAAATTCTCTCAACATACACAACATAAATGAAAAGTAACTATATGGATGGCTTCAGGGCTATGATTAGAACATGCTTTCTTCACAAACTTAAGCCTAACTATGCCTGGATAGAGAGATAAAAGTTCAAAAACTTACCTGTTCAGCTTGATTCGTGTATGACAATGGAGGTACTTTCAATGCAATGTGAGGACTTGTATAGCTTGCTTGAGGTCCAGGGATGCTTCCTCTATGCTTGGCTTTCTCTGAATCCTTCTGAATCAAGCTACAGAAGTCAACCTGCACAGATGAAAAATGAAAATGGCACACTTGGCTATGGCTGTTACAGTTCCATTTCAATGTTTGGAATAGCTTCAATGGATGTTAGGGAGTGTGTTTGAAAAGGTTTCAGCCAAAACGCACGATAGGAATGGACTGTGGGATTCAAACTGCAACCTATGCCCTGTTTTGCCACAAAACTGTGTTTTTCTGTATATGGAGGTATGAGAGATGGTTTGGTAGTGTTTCAGACTTGGTTTTATGTTTTGAAAATGCTCATGAAGTTTGTTTAGGCTTGTCTTGACAGGAATGTGAGATGTCTTTTGTTTTGCCAAGTTTTCTCTATCTTAAACCAAAGTTGCCAAGTTGGGTTACAAGCTTATGCAGGCCCCCTAAACATGCTGCAAAAGTTTGTCTTGATCAATGGGATATGTTTATGAACTTGTGACCAAAAGATTTGGCCTGTACCTCTTGATTTGTAAACTTGACATAAAGCCATGCTTTACAAGAATGGATAAAGTGCTTTTTCTATTTATGGCTTAATCTTGTATGCAATGGTTAAACACACAAAATAAGGCTTGAACACAAAGAGTTGGCATTAAATTATTGAGTGTGGATGAGATGAAAGGCCTGTAATCTAGCTTGTACAAGCTGATTTCAAAATTGCAAAGTGTATGAACATGCCTTGGTCAAGAACAAAAGTGGATTTTGCCCAACTTTGCCAATTCGATTCTCCCTAACCACAAGGCTGTTTGAGAAGTTCTTGGATAATTTGGAAAGCTTGGAATGTGTACTACAATCCATATTTGTAATGCAAGTTGAAATTCCAAGTGGAAGCATGTGAAAAGTGGCCATGAAGTTAGGCAAAAATCCTGCCTAAAATAGGTCAAAAAATTTCTAAGTTAAGAATGTTTTGCACCCTTGTTCCAAAAATCATAACTTGAGCTACAAGCTTCTTTTGAGGAAACTTTGTGAATAAAAGTTGTATATTTTGCAATGGGCTATAACTTTCATGTTTTTAGTTTTGTTTGAATCCAAATGTATCTTGATGAAAAGATGGGACAAAGTTAGGATAAAAATTAGGAATTTTCATAACTTAGAAAATTTCTAAGTTATGAAAATTCTTCATTTCAAAACCCTAATTTATAATTTTTGGTTTCTTGATGAACAAGCTTCATAATTTAACACGTTTTGATGAAAAATGAATCTTGACACTTGATTTTGACCAAAAACTCAAAGTTTGACTTTTCAGTATACTGTCAAATTTTGCTCAGTTGACTGGAAAATTCATATGTCAATCTTGTGCATTTGGGATCTTTTGAACTTTTTGAATGTGTCAAGACAATGCCATTGAGTCCTTGAGTCCATAGGTGAGCTTGGTTTTCCATTGGCTTGGTCAAACAGTCAAAAATTGCCTTTGTGCAGTCAAAACCCTAAAAATGACCATTTTGCCCTTTTGGTGATCTGATCAAATTTCTTGTGGAATTGTGATCCAAACTTGATCAAATGGTCCATATGAGTTCATAATGTTGATGTGGGTCAAAAATCATGAGATTTGACTGTCAATTGGCCATAGTTGACTTTTCCCCCAATACAGCTGATTTCTAGGTCAATTGTCCAATTGACTGGGCAAAGATTGGAATCAAGGCTTGAAACTTGGTATGAATAAACTTGTGAGTCCAACATGAAGCATGAAAGTCATTTTGGGCCCTTTAGGTCAAAACATCTTTGGGCAAACTCAAACCCTAATTTGGGTCAACAGTGCAAGGAGGAGCCTTGAGCAGAGTAAAACCTAACTGGATCTTGAACTCCAAGGGTCTTGTGGTGAGAAAATATTGATGAAATTGGAGGGCAAATTTTGGGGTACAACACCCTGCATCAAAAGAATCCTCGAGATCCTTGAAATGGTTATTGAAAATGCTATGGTATGATGTTATGATGTTATGTACATGTATGCAAAAGCAAATAAGTGTATATACAGGTAATCATATTCACACAAAGCAAACAAGTCCTTAGGTTTAGGCTTGCATGGGGTTTGTAGGTAAGTACCCTCTTGAAGTTAGTTGGCTCATCCTGTCCTAAAATAGAAACCGGGTTCTAAGGAGCTCAATATCATTGGATTGTTTTCTGTGTTCATTGTTTTGGTTTAGCCACTTAACTGGCGACCAAAATATTCCAAGAAAGCAACCCTAAATGAGTGTAGTATCGAGTATCTACCAACTTCGGACTGCACCAAAGTCGGTCATCTCACTACCCCTAAAAAGGCTAAGATGGTCAATTAAGGTTCTAAGAGTTCGTTAGTGCTTCACGACATCACTCAGCGGCCCCGTACTCTCCTTGATTGAACTCAAGGGTTATCGGTACTCACAAATATGTCACACTAACATAGCTTACTGCTTCAACCATGTCGGTATACCCCGCACAGTTCCCTCACAGTTTTATTGCTATTTACCTAAGAAGGTGCCCCAAATCCGGGTGTAGGATTTACAACAAACCCAAACAAGGACCCAAAGAGTAAAGCAATCAAAGCAAGTATGTAAAGGTGATCTAAACCCTAAGGTAACCCCACTTTTGAATTTCTCCCCAGCAGAGTCGCCAGTTCTGTGATACGGTGGGAGAACTGACTTGAGGTTTTGCGTTTGTATTCGCACTTGCTCGGTTTAGCAAGAGTCGCCACCGACTTTTTATTTTATCCTAAAGGAAAGGTTAAAAAGCACAGGAAAAACCTTTTGAGATGTTTCGTGGGTTCGGGGGGTAGATTATGAAAAGGGAAGGTATTAGCATCCTTTTCATCCATGGTTATCCATGGGCTCTTAGTTACTTGTTTAGATCACTTGCCTTGATTTTCAATTGCTTGAAATGGTGGTGTGTGTATGTGTGTTTTGAAAATGTTTTGAAAAAGACGCCTTGTCTAGGCAACCGTTGTAACAATTCTTTACTCGAATGTTTTACAAAGGTGTGTATCTTTTCGAAAAGATGTTTCAAATGTTTTTGAAAGTTGTTTGGAAATTGTGTTTGTGAAGTGTGGTTTTGAAAGTAGGCAAGCATGTTTTGCAAGTTTGATCAAGTAACTAAGAGTTCTCTACCCCTAAATTTACTCAAAGGTTTTTCTCATGTTTTAACCCTTTTAACAGTATTGTTCCACCATTGTATTTGGTGGACAATCTAGTGTTAGGATGTTAACGGGACAGGCGCGGGTCATCGTATGGACCATGAATGCAATGGTGCCAAGTGTCTTTGGCAATTTGCTTGAAGGGACTATGATCATTTCGTTTAGGCAACTTTCGAAAGCGTCATCGAGGGACTTATGATCATTTGAATTGTTTTGCCAAAGAAACTCAACATGCAAGCATGGCCTATTTTGGAAGGCAACAAGCGGGATTACCCTAGGGGTGCAAGTGTGAATGGTGTATTGATTTCATGCATTTGTCTTTGTATTAGGTTATCTAGCGTTTGATTTTATTTACATACAAACCCTAGGTCTAACCATGGTATATTTGAAAGCGATAAATTGCGAGAATTTAAAGTCTATGCTATTACAAATAAGTGTCCGGGAATGGGGGTACAAATATTTACAAATGGGGATGAGACTTATTAGGAGAGTAGTGTCTAAATAAATTTACAACCAAATCGAATTGCGATCTCAAATGTAAAATATAATGTATAGCAATGTATAAGAATCGAAGACAAGCAAATGTATCAAAAGTATTTGTGTAAGTGATTTATTTATAAGTGGGAAGATGTTTAACTTAATGTTTTATTAAGTATTTATGATTTTTAGATTTTTGTTAATTATGTACAAACAAAAGATTTTAATAAAAGAAAAATGTTTTAAGCATTCTATTTTTTATGTATTTTTTTAATATGTACAAACAAAAAGATTTAAGAAAAGAAAAGTATTTAACTTAAAGAAAATTATGTATTGATGTTTTTATGTACAAAAAGTTTTAATTGAAGAAAAAGAAAAATATTTCAAGTTTAAGAAAAGTATTTAACTTTAAAAAAGTCTATTTTTTTTTGTATTCGTTAATGTTTTAAGTTCAAGAAAGAAAAAATGTTTTATGTATTTTTAGTTAGTATACAAAAGTTTATTTAATTTTATATATTAATGTTTTTTTATGTTTTTAATATTGATGTATTTTTAATTATACTAACAAAAGAGTAATTTAAGAAAAGTTTATATATAAAAAAGAGAGTTTAGTGTATCATTTTATTTTACAAAATTTTAATTATGTTATAAAAAGAAAATAAAAGAGTTAATAAAATTTGATGTAAAAATTAATGTGTTAGTTTATTTAACAAAAAAAATATATGATATGTAAAAAAAGGTATAAGTTTTAAAAACAAATGGGCTAAAGTGTTTGATTCTGGCCCAAACAGAAGTAAAAAAAAAGGGGTGGGGCGCCTGATTGCACGTGGGCTTAAGCATTGAAACGGGGCAAGGCCCATTTTGTTTTCACAAATGTTTTAGGGTTTCAGTGCGTTTGCTCCATTTGGAAAGAATAGGGTTTGGCTTGAGTTACAGAGGCGCGGCGCCGTTCACTTCGCTTTCGTTCTTCGTCTTCTCACGCCATGGATTCTGAATACTCGCCTCCTTGCCTGGTTATCATGCGCTACCTCAACTTCCTCTCCCTCCATGGATATGCCAAACGGTGACAAAAAGAGGTATGGTCCTGTTTCCTTCATGCGCTTTAAGGTTTTTTGGAGTCTTGCATGTTTTATTTTCATGTTCTGATTCTTTTGATTATCAACATTTTGTATGAGGTGTGAGAAGGAAAGAAATGGAATTATACCTTCGGAGTCTTGGAGAAGGAGGAGGGGATGGCGGCGCCTCCGGTGGCCAAGGGCGAGGAGAATACGCGATGTTGGCTTGCTGGAAAACCTGGTACCTTGTATTTGTCTTTTATGGTTTTGTGATGAGCTTCTGAAAACCTTTGCTTTAATTTCTTTTCCTCTTCTGTCCACTTGCTTCTGTATGCTTTTGATTGCTTGATATGCTGATTTTGCTTGATATGCTTGAGTTGCCTTGTATGTTTATAACCCTATGATGAGAACGTTCTGAGGGTGTGGTTGGTTTGAACGTTTTGTGTATTTTGATGCTAAGCTTGAAACAAGTTAGCAGGTTTGAAGCTTTGAAAGGCTTGGGGTTTTTAGGCTTGATGCAGGTTTAGGATTGAAGCTTTGAGGCTTTAGGCTTGACAGGTTGGCGCTGGAGGCTTGGGCTTCAGCAAGCTGTAAGCTTGTTTGTGTTTGACATTTTGTGTTATTTTCTGGTTTGAGGCTTGTGATATGCTGGGTGTTTAGGCTTCTGTTTGAGGCTTATGCAGGATGTGGCAAGTTAAGGCTTCAGGCTTCTGGTTAGTAGCAGGTTATGGCTTTTGGTTAGCAGCGGGTTATGCTTTGAAGCTTGATGCTTCTGGTTCGTGCTTAAGGCTCAAGCAGGTTAAAGGCAACTCTAGTTTGGAGCTTATGTTTATGCAGGATGTTTTGAAATGTTTTTGGGAACACAGGTTGGAGGCAGGCTATTTGTATGTTACAGCTTGTGGTATTTTTTGCTTTTGTGTTCTTCTGCCCCCTTTACTGTGTTGTGGTATATTGTTTTATATCTTTTGTCCTTAAGCCTCAAGCCTGCTGTAAGCCTTTTCTCTTCTCTCTTTTTCTCTCTCTACAGTTTTTAAAAGCATAAAATATTGCTTATCTGTACTTTTTCTGAAAAAGCAACTGGCTGGAAAATGATGTTACTTGAACCTTGCTTGCATTAGTTGTTTTCCTCTGCACATCTTCCATATTTCCTGCATATTGTTGACAGCTTTCTGTACTTGTGGATAGTTTGATATCTTTTGGCAGCTTGTGGACAGTTTTTAGTTTGATGTCTAGTTTGGACTTTGGTTAGGCCTTATGCAGTTCAGTTTGCCTTTGGACTTTGTTTGGAATTTTTGGAATTATGCAGCTTTGCTTGTCATTTTGAACTTGTGCAATTCATACTTTGTGCATTTCATACTTTATTTGCAAGCATATTCTATCCCTCTTTGTGAACCGAGAGTAATCTCGTGATTTGCAGAGAGGGCAAATAAACTGATTCCGGCCAGTCACTTTTAATGATGATTTTTAACTGTCTGCTTTTGATTTATTTCATCTGCCTTTGACTTTTTCTTCTTTTCTTTTGCAGGTAAAAACAATAATTGAGCAACAAGGGAGCATCAGATAGAGGATGAAGATTTAGGATAATTAGGATAGCTTTATTTCAATTTTAATCATTTGTAAAATTATTGTTGTAAACAAAAATGTAAATAAATTTACAGTTGTTCAAATAATAATTTGTAACAAAACAATTAAAGATGAATAAAAAAAATCCTTTTTGATCAGTTAATTCTTTTTTTTCTTCAATTGTTTATTTAATTATTTATAATTCTTAAATTATAATAACTGGAAATAAATCCCAACTATTTTAACTCAGAATAATAAATAATCAATAAACGTCCGGAGTTCCGAATAATCAAAGCATTGCACAGCTAAACAACAAATGTCCACATGTCATTTTTTTTCACTGATTAATGCAACCTTTCAATTCAAATGCCTCAATCCAAATCTCAGAGTAAACTGAAAAGAACTGTGGAATTAATTCTTTCTGAGAATGCGCGCACAAAACCCTGATTCTTGACTTGATTTTCACAGAAGTGCCTGCCTGATCAAACCATGAGCCCAAACTCAAACAAACCCTAATAATCAGCTCGAACTGTTCCAGAGTCCAAGAAAAACCCTAAATTGGATAGACTGATAAGAAAAAGTCTGTTTGACTGATTCTTACGCCAATCTGAAAAAGTCAGGGAAAACCCGAAGTTGTGATTTCTTGTGGAAAAAGAGGAGGGCAAATTTTGGGGTACAACAAATAGTGTGAAAGAAAGTGTGAGGAGGCCTTTATGAAGTATTCGATTGATGAAGAGCTAGTAAAGAGCTTCGAAGGGTTCATTTTCAAACTATTAAAAAAAAGCTATTTGACGCATTACAAGGGAAGGCATTTCGACTGTCATGTTGATATTAATTGGCACTTCGAAAGGAAGAATATTTTGAATTCAAAAGCTTTGAAGAAACACGTGGAGGTCTAATAGTTCGAAGGACATGCAACCTTCGAACGTGGTGCTCATAAATTATCATTCGATTGGTGCATACAAGCTGTATTCACCAATCGAAGATAAACTAGTGATCAGTTAAGATGGGCTTGAAGATGAAAGCATAAGGTGGGATTGGAGTCAAAGTTCAATTCCACAAGAATCAGACACCTGCACAACTTTGTTCTAATAAAAAGAATAGAGCGAGGCTTCAATAAGTCAAGATGAAGAGGTGATACTTCGATTGGTCAAATTGAGGGAAAGGAGATCGAAAGGAACAAGAAGTGTTTGATTAGGCTGATGTTTCCAGATCAAGCAATCGATGTAGATGGTGACTTAATCGAAGAAGCCGTGATAATGAAGCCTTGAGCAATTCGAATTAGAACTCAGAGCCATCAAAAAGAAAAATGCTTGGGAGCTGGTCGAAAGAACCAATTGATGTGAAATAGAGATGCAAGTTGAAACACCAACCATAACATGTCTAGGTTCATTATGTTTCAAGAATGGCAAGAAAATTATCAAAATGGCAACTTTTCAAATCTTTCGATTCTGCTTTCAAAGCCATGATTAATGGTTGATTCATGCCATATGTGTTTATCACCACACCCCTATAAGTACAAGACTAAATCAGAAGCACACACAAAATATTCCTCAAAGAGTCACACAAAAACATTGGCTCATAAAAACTCTTAAAAATCTCATAAGTTGTAAAAATTCAAAACCAGCTTCGCATGCCTTCTCAATCCAAACTAATGCCCAAATAATTCTCTTGAGACTTCCAGAAAGCCACCCAGGCCCTTACACGAGCAGTTCCACGCCCAAGGTTACAGATCAAAGCATCTTCGATTGGTAAGGATTTACAAAATCAAAATTGTATTTCTAGGCCATTTAAATACATATCACTTGCATATTTGTGCTGCTAATGTTGTTTGTGTTTATATGAACATATCAAATGTAAGATAACATGCAGGAATAAGATCGTGTCGTCGTTAGGGCATGATCTGAATTTGCATTTGAAGCTTATGATACAGGCAGTTTCAAGCCAAAACAACCCAGATTCAGACTCAAGAGGTTCGAATTAGGGGGGGTTTGAATCAAACGGGAGAGACCTGGGTTCGATACACAGGTCGTTCATTTAGTTTTTTTTCTAACAATTGTCTTATAGATCCAATGCTTGCAGATTCCACATGTACACCATACACCACATGATCATAACCAATGGACCCCCATATGATCCAGATCTGAGGGTCTCAGACGTGTGCCTCACCATGAACCTTCAAAGAGCTCCCTCATTGAATCCAACGCTAGTCTGGGCTTCTCCCAGGTTGGGCTTTACAAAAATCCAAACCACACCCCCTATTTACTTTTGTTACTAGGCCCATCTTTATTTTCTCATTTTTTTTCATCTTATTTATTTCTTTTAATTCCTTTCTTTTTATTTTAATTAATAAACAAATATAAAAATCACATAAAAATAGATTTAGGATTTTTCTTAAATTTTGGTAAATTAATTAATTAATTAATCACTTTAATATTTTTTTTTAAATTAAATAGACTTAGGATTAATTTCATTTCTTAATTAAAACAAAAAAAAACAACAAAAATATTTTTTCTTATACCTTAGGATTTTTAGACGTATTTTTAATTCGCGCACTTTAATTATCTTTCGTATTTTATTTTCATATTTTTGTAACTACCTACTAGATGTAATAGAATTAATTAGGACTTTATATTTACCGTTTTCTTTATTTCCCTCTAAGTTTTGTACATGTAATTAATCCCCCTCCCCAGAGCCTTGTAATAGTTTAGGATTTACCTTTCCGCACTTTTAATTTCTACAAACTATTAACTGATAGATGTATGCGTAATAGGATTATATGGAAATAATAACAAACAAATGCTAGCAAACCTAATGCAAAGGTAAATAACTGAATATAACACAATTTCACATGCGCACCTCTAGGATACCCCACTTTGGTTGCCTTTGGAAAAACAGTCACAACTCTCGAAACGTGAGAGATTTTAGTGGCTACCCTCCGGTTTAAAGATCATAAGTCCCTCAATGACCCTCTCGATGTTGCCTCGGTAAAAATGATCTTAAAGCCCTAGGGTAGTTACTAAGGTTTCTTGCCCAATTGCATTTGTAACTGTAAACGTCCCTTCGATTGTCTCTCAAACATCCAACGACTAGGGCTACCTACTCAATAATAGTAGGATAGCATTGTCTAAAGGAAAAGAGGAAAAGAACAATCCTTTCGAGTATAGTAGATAGTTGTTAGATGCTTGCTCAAAAACAAACTTTTACACATACACAAAACACTTTCAAAAACATTTTCAAAACGCTTTATCAACACTCTTGAGGATTGATACAAGAGTTATCCTAAAGCAAACTGGCTTACTATTGACATTTCAAATACTTTTTCAAAACACACAAAGCACGAGGTATTTCAAAATGAGCTAAGCATCTAAGAGCCCATAGAACACTACAGATGGAAAGGGTGTTAACAGATTCCCTTTCCATAATCTACCCCCTTACCCAGAAAACTCTCGAAAGGTCTTTTTCTGTTCTTTTCACCCTTTCCTTTGTTGGATAAAAGAAAAGTTGGTGGCGACTCTTGCTTACCGCAAAATTTGCGAATACAAACGCAAAACCAGTATAACAGTCAGTTCTACCGCTGTATCACAAAACTGGCGACTCTGCTGGGGACTTATAGTAAAAAGTGGGGTTACCTTAGAGTTTAGTTCATTATTTATTTGCTTTACATTGTGTGTTTTGTATGCTTTATCTTTGAGGGCTTGTTTGGGTTGTTACTAAAAGATCCTACACCCGGATCTGGGGCACCTTTTAGGTAAGCAGCAATAGATCGTGGAGACTGTACAACATAGACCGATATGGTTGAAGCGATGGCTGCGTTAGTGTGACATATTTGTTGGTACCGGTATCCCTTGTGTTAAATTGAGGAGAATATTGGGTTGTTGTGTGGTGTCATAAAGCACTAACGGACCATAGAACCTTATTTGAACAAACTTGGCCATTAGAAAGTAGTGAGATAGCCTGCCTCGGTATAAAGCCGAGGATTGGTTGATACTCGATGCTACACTTATTGAGATCGGACTTTCGGGATATTTCGGCCGCGAGAAAAGATCACCTGAGCTGAAACAATGCATGATAAAGAAAGATTAGTGATATTGAGACTCCTTAGAACCCGGTTACTTTTCTAAGACAGGTTGAACCAACTAAAACTTCAAGAGGGTATCTGCCTATAAACCCCATGTAAGCCTAAACCTAAGGTCTTATGTGTTTCGCTTGTGTGTGATTAAATTGTTCAAACATAACATCATGCATCATAACATCCATATTTATTTCACTAACCATTTCAAGGACCAAGGGAATTTATCTTTGTTCTGTTTTGTAGATCATGACTTTCGTTCGTAGAAATACCATCCGAATCACCTTTTTGAGAATACCTCCCCAACTTAAATAACTAGTATCAAGGGTTCCTGAGACTTCTTCTTTCACCAAGAAATATGGTTGACTCCTCAACCTGGTTACCTCAAACTTTGATGAGAAGATGATGGGTGTACTCTTTCAGTTCTTTGACCCTAAACACCATTGCTTCACATTTCCTGATTATCAGTTGGTATCCACCATGGAAGAGTTATCTCAATTATTGGGTATACCTATTCTTGAGCAGATGTCTTTCACCAGTTTAGAGGAAGCTCCAAAGCCAGAGGTCATTGCAGTAGCTTTGCATCTGAAATGGTCCGACATTGTGTCCAACTGGGAAACAAGAAGCGGAGTCCAGGGTTTCCTAGTCAAGTTCCTATTAGAAAAGGCTCAGTTGTTTTGGGGTGGCTTGGATTTCCAAGCTTTCGAGGAATTCCTGGCTCTTCTAATCTATGGGTTAGTACTACTCCCTAACCCGGACTTACTCATAGATGTGAATACTGTCAAAGTTTTCCTCTCTCGTAACCATGTGCCTACTTTACTCTGAGATATCCTGCATTCCCTCCACACTCGTACCATGAAGAGAAGAGGAACTCTTATGTGTTGTATACCATTGTTGTCTAGGTGGTTTATTTTGCACCTTCCTCAATCAGTATTGAAGAATGAAGAAAGTTTAGGTTGGCCGCAAAGGATAATGTCACTTTCTCACTCGGATATTTGATCGGGACTTTATGAGTCTATTAGGATACTAACTGCAAGTATACAGTTTAGTCGTTCTAGTTTTAAATGATTATCGAACCCATAGAGACTAAGGATCAATCGCATACGATCTAATTCTACAATTGTTTAACTAAGCGATGAATATTTGGTTTTAGGGGGAAAAGAGTTTAATTAAAAATAATAGTAATAGCTATACCGGTATGTGATGGTCGGACTTCGGGAATTTGGTGAATCGCTTGGCATATAAAGTATTTTGGTAAAAATGAATTGTTTAAAAACCTGAGACATACACTCTCGTGTTCATGAAATAAGTCATGCTACTAAACCTAGTGGATGCACTTTAAATTTAATAACACTTTTTGAAAACAATTTGAGTTTAATTAATTTGTTAAAACACTCTCATGTATTTAAAAATTAATGTTTCGTTACCACTATCTGGGACGAACCCCAGCTCTCGCATGCAGGTTCTTGCCTTAATAAATTTCCCACTCTCGTGGAAAAATCGTGTTAATTATCCTCTCACTCTCGTGACAAGGGTATTTAAATTAAACATGGAAATTGGAGACCAGAAATTATTTATAAATGTTTTTAGCCAAGTTATCACCGAACTCTTTCGGTACTTAGGAGTCACATACTGGTACTAATAAATTTAGCCGGACATAATATATTTAGTAACTATGCAACTTAAAATATAATTCATAAAAATAAATGACATAACACAAGAATAAATAAAAATCAATTGCATAAAAAACCTGTAAATAATGTTGTTGTGGTAATCTTGGATGCTTACAAATTCCTTGCAATTAATCGAAATTTATGACCGTGTTAATTCTTAGATGAAGAACTAACACCCTAGAAACTAATTCTGGAAACTAAAAATTACAGTAGGTATAAAATGGTTCAAAAGAAAACAAAATAGAATAATGCAGAAAAATAGAAATTTGGCTCTGTAGAAAATTCTTCGACCATGATCCATTGAACTGCCTCATATTTATAGAAGAAGATTTTGCAGTTGAGAAAATTTTGGAACAGCTTGAATGGAGGAAGACTCGGATTCATGGTTACTGAAGTTGAGGAAATACAGGAGAAGAAAACTTCCCACAACGTTGCCCACGTCTCTTTGTATTCCATAACGTTATTTTTAAGTGTGTGACGGTCGTCATGAGGGGGTGACGGTCGTAATGCGCTTAAATAGCGTGTTACGCTCGTCAATGATGTGTGACAAGCGTCCTTGTAGTTGTGAGAGTGTTACGCTCGTCATGGGGTGTGACGGTCGTCACAGCTACAAAATCTGCAGACTTTGCAAATTTGGTTCTTTTTCTTCTGATTCTTGGTTAGCTTCCTTCATGTGATCCTTTTTCACTGATTTGAGTTGAAACATGTTGTACCTGTGAAAATACACAAAAACTCAGAACAATCGGGATTTAAACGACTCAATGTATTATGAAAATCAATAAAAAAATGTAGTAATTATATGATATGATTTCTCGTTATCAAATTCCCCCATACTTAAACCTTTGCTTGTCCTCAAGCAAATAGTCATTCAGAAAGATCAGACAAGTTTTATCAAGCGCATATGCATGACATACCTTTGATTTTTTTAAAGCAATTTCGGGAAATCCTCGTCAGTTCGGCCGATACTTGAGTGAAACACTAACGATACGCTAATGACACAAGAAATAGGCTTAGTCGTATGCTTCCATTTCAAACGAACTATCCAACAGTTCCGTTATAATTCTGCCCAGAGTTCCTCGTATCTATTTCACCCGGTTTCATTCTGGCGCAATCATATTAAGCCCTTTGTCTTAGCACGCACGTAGTGGAGTAATAGGTTAGTGACTTTGATCCTTTTAGCACGGGGTCTGGTACACGAATGTGGCAACCCTACATATGTTATCTAAATTGGAGGTTGTAGGGGATCGGGCCGTAGCACGCCCTACCGAGTTCAAAACCAGATACCTCTGAACCAACCAACAGTGGATTCCTTCATTATTTGCTCAACTCTTATATGTGACCGTATATTTTGGTGCACAAAATTTCTTTTCTTTTAGCAGCGAGATGAGAAGGATATTTCTATGATCAGGCATCAAACACTTGTATTCATCGATTCTCCACGTGGTTTGTGTCAAGACGATGCTGACTGCTAGTATAAACTACTAGGGGTTACTTTAGAACTAAAACTCAAGATATAGGTATAATGGTTATTGAAATGGATCGCGTAAGTAGGAAGTCTATGGTGTCATAACCGTATCGATCTTGTTGATTCGTTTTCGGCTTCCTCAACTGGGATTTCGTTAAAATAGGTATGTCAGGCTAATGCAAAGATAAAGTAAAAATTTTCGGTATGGCTAAATAAAGAGAAGAATTTGAATTGAGACGTAGCATAAAAATTTACTTGTTTATAGAAGATGGAAAGGTACCTCTCCCACACTAAATCCGACATTGTCCTCAATGTTGCGTTATATAGGCGGGGAAATACAATTACAAAAACAAACAGAATGGAAATGAAACAGAAAAAGTAAACTACTTAGAAAATAAAGAAAACTACTGATGACCACGTCCTCTACTCCTGGTGCGAGAGCGCCTGGTAGGAGTGGCTTCTGTGTCAGTATCCTGGTAGCCAAGGGTGCTGACGTCCAACCTTAAGGCGTTGAGTTCCGACAGGGCCTCGTCCAACCTCTCATTCATGCTCCGCTGTCCAGTCAAGATCTGAGTGTTTTGCGCGCATAAATACTCATATTGTTCCTGTTATCTTATTTCAAGTGTGGCACTCATTTGATTTTGCAGATGGATGGCACGGAGAACTTCTTCAAGAGTAATAGGAGGTGGTGCAGATGAAGCTCCTGGAATGTCGTGGACGGGGGGAGCACTTTCCAGCTCTTCTTGCATTTCGTCTGCGGGAGCATTAGGATGGTCTTCATGAGTAGGAACACGCCCCTCGGGAGCTGCAGGATCGAACAACCAGTTAGCTTTGTTTTATGGATCGATTCGGTCCCTGCAAGGAAAAGTGATGTTATGATAAACAGTGTTTCTGATTATGGGGTGGAATTTCCCATCCTCCCGCTCATAAATAAGGTGTGCGGCCTTGCAGTGGTCCAGAGTCAGCAAAGCCGGTGCCATAGAAGGCATATCTGTGATAGCGGCACCATAATTCAGGGCTATGGAAAGAGAAGTGACAAGCCCTCCGAAATAGAAGGGTTTTCTGCCTCTAGCACAAATAGAGTGAATATGAGCCAGTAAAAATGGGGCGGCGTTGATCTTTTGCCCGGTGAATGCGCAATGCATGAAGAAGAGCTCCTTGGAGTTGAGCTTGAGGTTGCTGTCACGGGCGAAGATGGTGTTGCAGAGGATGCGGTGAAAGTATCGGATAGATGGATTATGAATGTGCGTGGCGTTAAGGTGGTCGTAGGATCTGGCACGAATGTTCGTCATACTGTGCCATAAGTTAAAAGCTTCCTCGCTGAAATTATCCGGCACCCGGAGGTGGACACCTTTGTCAGAACAGAAACCTAACAGCCGTGCGATGTCGGTTTGGGGTAGCTGATGCTCAATGCCAAACATACGAAATTTGGCCGCGCTTGAGAGTTGGTTCGTGGCACCAGGGGGAGTGATGTATGCAAAGGAACTCAGAAACTCAAAGGTTAGAGTTTCATAAATGGGTTGCGGTTCGCGGCACAGGTTCCATAAATTCACGCTCTACAAAAGTTGTCGGACGCTGTCTAGCAGTCCCAAATTCCTCAAACAATCAAGGTCAACATACCGTGTAGGTAGGAGACCGCGGCGTTGGAACTTCTAGAATTTGAGACGTTGAGTTTTGCCTTGTTCGCCGGATCTGAAACTGAGAGTGGGGACTTGCTGATTGTTGGCCATAGTGCGTGTAGAAGGATTGAATCATGGAAAAGATTTGGAATATGGATTGAGTAGTGGGTTGATGGATTTTTTAGTGTTAGAGTGTTGGAAGTTGAGGAAAAAAATTGAGTGGGTATGTTACGGTTTTGGGAAGAATGGAGGTTTGAGAGGAAATATGGAACGACTCTGTAATAGCAGATTCTGCTATGGGGCGCGCGTGACAGTCGTCACATTGGGCTGACGGGCGTAACACGGTGAAACGCGTGTTACGCTCGTCATGGGAGCGTTACGAGCGTCACGCGTTCAATTCATTATATTAATGAAATGAACGTGACACTTTTAATTTCCAATATTATAACTCACAATCCTAGCACAGTAAGCATGCACAATATTTCCAACACGCGTCATATGACAAAATTTGTGCAGAAAATATGAACAGTAAATTAATAAAAAATGAAAAATATACTGAAATTGAAATAACATGTATGTAAAGAATAAACTTTGTTAAAAATAAAATAATGGTAGTAAGGCAATAGAATTTGATGAATAATTGAAATTTCATTAACGAGTAAAAATTGTTTGGAAATAATAACTTAAATAATAATAAAAAATAATAAAATACTAAAACAAACTAGATTCCTCCCCCACACTTAAACTAAACAGTGACCATACTGTGTATACAAATTCAAGAGAAGAACAAATCAGCATAACAACGGCAATCTCTAGCCACGAGGAGTAGGGAACATATGCTGGTGCATGAAATCCAGTTGGTCTGTCACCAAATCCATAAAAGCAAAGAAATCCACCCGTAGAGATGTAAGCTCACCCCGCATTCCGGTAATTTCTTCATGCAAAGAGTCGAGGGTGATAGTAGGTGGAGGCGGTGGTGGTATCTCTGGAGCCTGGAAGGTGGTCTCAGTAGAAACTACATGCTGCTCCCATGGGTTGGGAAACTGGTGGTATCTCGGTGGTGTTTGAGGATCTTCAGCATCTCGAGAGGTATTAGGGACTTCATAGATGTCAATAGTGGAAGGAGACGAAGGCGGTGTAGGAGGATGGTAGAGATCAAAAAGCCAGTTTGCTCTATTGTGGACACTAGTTATAGGGTTCGGGAGCACAAACTGGTGGACAGTTTCATGGTTAATTAGCAGCTCGAATTCATCTGGCCCAAGATTGCCTATAAAACTAGTGTTAAAGCAAAATTCAATATTCATTGGCTTGATTCCATAGTGCGGAATTGATCCTAACATAGGCCTTCGGAGTCCAATGGCATTAGAGATCATAGTGACTAAACCACCTAAAAGGATTGGGGCATTTGGTGTTTACATAATACGTTCCATATTAGCAAGCATATAGGTGGCACCATTTACTGGGCGGCTCTGAGAAGCACAGTACATGATGAAAATCTCATCACGTGACACTGATGTAACATTTTGCTCTTTTCCAAAAAGGGTGTGGCAATGATCTTATGGAAGTACCTGATAGCAGGGTTGTGGATGGACTCCGAGTAAAGGTCAGATGGCTCGGGATGGTTATTTCCAGCAATGCTACCCCAGAAGAAATCAAGGTCAGTATCTAGTAATAGGTCTTCCTGGGTCATGGTAATAACATCAGGGCCATTAGGGAATCCTAACAGGTTGGCAAACTCCCTATGATTATAGCGATAGTCCATGTCAAACAGTCTGAAGGTGATCAGCCCGCTGTTGAAACCTAACCCATGATTTGGTAGGTAGCTCAGTGTGCTCAAGAACTCAAGGGTCAACTTTTTTTAGGTACAATAACGTCTTCGAATAGGAGTAGCGTCCCAGCCTATTTGGTGTAGCAGATACATGACACTCTCACGAATGCCTAAAGCAGTCATATCATGGTCATCAGCATAAATTGTAGGACACATCTCATGCTCAGCTAGATCCTCAAAGCGCCTTCTCTGATGCCTACTTCTCAAGGTTATGTTCATGTAGTTTACTCGTGCCATGGAGCTAAATATTAAAGCTAAAGAATTACCCCTGAAAATGTTTAATAAATGTATGAAAAACTAAGTTAGTATTTTCAGGTTAAAAATGCCGAAGTTAAATCAAAAAGAAAAAGAAAGTTTAAAAAAAAAGAAAAATAAAAAGGAGTAAGGGATGCAACATGAAAGTTTTAAAGATTAAGAAAAAGAAAAGAAAAATAAAAACATATTAAAATAATAAAAATAATTAAAAGAAAACATGGGTTGCCTCCCATGAAGCGCCTTTGTTTTATGTCGATGGCTCGACAGATAGTACCTATTCAGTTAGGTATCGGGGTAGGTGGCTCACTTAACTGCAGATAAGCCGAATAGTTTAGATTTCCGATGTTAAAATAATGCTTTAAGCGCTGGCCATTGACTATGAATGGTTCGATAGAATTTCCTTTAATTTCTATCGCACCACTTGGGAAAACTTTATTAATTTCGAATGGTCCTGACCATCTGGAACGTGATTTACCCGGGAAAAGTTTCAGTCTAGAGTTGAATAGGAGTACGATGTCTCCTTCCTTAAATTCTTTCCGCGAGATACGCTTATCGTGCCATTTTTTTGTTCTCTCCTTATAGATTCTAGCATTTCCATAAGCGTCTAAACGCAATTCTTCTAATTCATGGATGTCTAATATTCGTTTCTCTCCAGCAATCTTGTAATTTAAGTTAAGGGTTTTAATGGTCCAGTAAGCTTTATGTTCTAATTCTACTGGCAAATGACAAGATTTTCTATAAACTAATTTAAACGGCGTTGTTCTGATAGGGGTTTTAAAAGCTGTCCTATATGCCCAAAGAGCATCATTTAGCTTGGAGGACCAATCTTTTCTGGATGTGGCTACGGTTTTCTCAAGGATTTGTTTAATTTCCCTATTTGACACTTCCACTTGTCCACTCGTTTGAGGATGGTATGGTGTGGCTATGCGATGTTTAACGCCATATTTTGAAAGTAGTTTTTCGAAAATTCTAGAGATAAAATGGGAACCGCCATCACTGATTACTAGTCTTGGTACACCGAATCGTGGGAAGATAACATGCTTGAATAGTTTAAGTACTACTCGTGTATCGTTTGTGGGTGCAGCGACGGCTTCAATCCATTTTGATACGTAGTCAACAGCTACTAATATATACTTATTTCCAAAAGATGCGAGGAACGGTCCCATGAAATTAATTCCATACACATCGAAAATTTCTACTTCGAGAATCCCCTTTTGCGGCATTTCGTCACGTCTAGATATATTTCCTGTGCGCTGACATCTATCGCAGTTCATAATTGCTACGTGGACGTCTTTCCATAAAGTAGGCCAAAAGAAGCCAGCTTGAAGTATTTTTGCACAAGTTTTCGATGTACTAGCGTGTCCACCATAAGGGGCGGAATGGCAATGGGCAATGACGTTGTCTATTTCATTGTTAGGAACACAGCGACGGTAGATACCATAGGTGCCTCTTTTAAAGAGCAGTGGTTCATCCCAAAAGTAGTGTTTAAGATCATGGAAGAATTTCTTCCGCTGTTGGTACGTTAAATCGGGTGGTAAAACATCGGCGACTAAGTAGTTAACGAAATTAGCGTACCACGGTAATGTGGTGTTGGTACAAATGGCTTTTACTACCGCAGTTGTTAAATGTTCATTGTGTTGATCTAAATTGTCGGTAGGAGCTATCTCTAGTTTAGCAATAAGGCGTTCATATGGGAAATCTTTGTTTATGGGAACATTCTCGGTTTGGATTCCATACAATCTTGATAAATGGTCCGCTACCACGTTTTCAGTCCCTCTTTTGTCTTTTATTTCCAAGTTAAACTCTTGTAGGAGTAGGATCCATCTGAGTAGTCGTGGTTTGGCATCTTTATTACTTAGCAAGTATCAAATCGCAGCATGATCCGTGTAAATAATGATTTTGGCGCCCACTAAGTAGGAACGAAATTTGTCCAATGCGAATACAACAGCTAAGAGTTCCTTCTCCGTAGTGGCGTAATTCATTTGTGCGGGATCGAGTGTTCTGCTTGCGTAGTAGATAGCATGAAACTTTTTATCCTTGCGTTGTCCTAGGACTGCGCCTACAGCATAATCGCTCGCATCACACATTATTTTAAATGGTAGGTTCCAATAAGGAGGTTGCATAATAGGTGTTGAAATTAAGGCTTCTTTAAGCGTCTCAAATGCGTTTAAGCATTTATCGTCGAAAATAAACTCGGCTTCTTTCATCAATAATTCAGTTAGCGGCTTAGTAATTTTAGATAAATCTTTTATAAAACGTCGGTAAAAACCAGCGTGTCCTAGAAAACTTCTTATTTCTCTAACTGTTTTGGGTGGTTGAAGGTTTTTGATAACCTCGATTTTTGCTTTATCGACTTCAATCCCTCTGTTTGATACAATGTGACCCAACACAATTCCTTGTTACACCATGAAGTGACATTTTTCCCAATTGAGCACTAGGTTGACATTGACACAGCGTTTCAGTACTAGTTCAAGATTTGATAAACATCCGTCAAAACTTTCTCCACAGACAGAAAAATCGTCCATGAATACTTCCATAATTCCATCCAAAAAGTATGTGAAAATCGCCATCATGCATCGTTGGAAAGTTGCAGGTGCGTTACATAGTCCAAATGGCATTCTTCGGTATGCATGGGTACCATAGGGGCATGTGAACGTGGTTTTCTCTTGATCATCAGGATGAATGGGAATTTGGAAGAATCCCGAGTATCCGTCAAGATAGCGGAAATGGGAATGTTTGGCTAAGCGCTCGAGCATTTAATCAATGAATGGTAATGGGAAATGGTCCTTGCGCGTAGCTTTGTTTAGTTTTCTGTAATCGATACACATTCTCCATCCTGTTTGGGTACGTTGTGCCACCGATTCGCCTTTTGTGTTTGTTATAACCGTAACACCTCCTTTCTTTGGTACTACGTGAACTGGACTGACCCTGTTGCTATTTGATATTGGGTATATGATGCTTGCCTCTAATAGTTTTTGTACTTCTTTCTTAACGACTTCACTTAGGATAGGATTTATTCGTCTTTGATGTTCTCTAGAAGTCTTGCAGTCCTCCTCCAGCATAATGTGGTGCATACAGAGAGAGCTTATTCCTTTTAGATCTGATATGTTATAGCCTAACGCGGTTGGATACTTCCTTAACATATTAAGAAGTTTTTCGGTTTCGATCTTCCCTAAATTGGCATTGACTATAACTGGTCGTTCGAGCTCTTTATCTAAAAATTCATACCTAAGATCTTCAGGTAACGTTTTAAGTTCTATACCAGTTTTCTTATTAGTTGGGGTAGGATCGGGTCTTAAGGTGAAACATTCGCTTAGGTTGACATCTTGATATTCTTGTTTCCAGTCATCATCCTTGAAGATAGTTGGTGTCGGAATTTTCAACATCCCAGAATAGGTGTCTTCTTGGCTTTCTAGTTCTTTGACACATTCATCAATAATATCTAGGAAACAGCATGAGTCATCTATAGTAGGGGCTTTGAAGAATTGGGAAAGAATGAATTCTACTTTTTCTTCTCCTACCTCGAAGGTAAGCTTTCCTTTCTTAACGTCAATAATGGCTCCTGCAGTGGCTAAAAATGGTCTTCCTAATATGATCGGAATGTTTGAATCTTCCTTGATGTCCATTATTATAAAGTTAGTCGGTATGTAAAATTGTCCTATTCGGACAGGAATGTTTTCTAGCATACCAACAGGGAATTTGACTGATCTGTCGGCTAGTTGTAGGGACATCTTGGTAGGTCTCATGTCACCTAGTTTGAGCTTCTCGCAAATAGATAAGGGCATTAGACTAACACTTGCTCCTAAATCGCATAGAGCTTTGTCTATGACAGATTTTCCAATTACACATGGTATGGAGAAACTACCAGGATCTTTTAGCTTTGGAGGCATGTTATTTTGAATTATGACGCTACATTCGGCAGTTAGCATAACGGTTTCGTTTTCAACAATTTTTTCTTATTAGACAATATTTCTTTTAGGAATTTAGCATATGACGGCATTTGGGTTATAGCTTCTGTAAACGGAATAGTAACATTTAATTGTTTCAGAAGTTCTACAAATTTCTTGAATTGCCCCTCGTTTTTGGATTTTGCAAGTCTTTGAGGGTATGGAATTGGTGGTTTATATGGCGGTGGGGGTACGTAAGGTTTTTCTGAAGCCTCTCTGTTCTCATTCTCGTCTTCCTCTACAATCTCAGATTGTTCTTTCGATTTCTCTGCTTCCTTTTCAGGTTTCTGATACATGGTCGGATTTTGGAGTCTAGGATCTACCGGTCCATCAAGTGCCCTCCCACTTCGTAATGTGATAGCATTTGCATGTCCTTTAGGATTGGGTTGTGGCTGTCCAGGAAACGTACCAGCAGGTGCGGGAGAACTAGCTTGGTGTTGTGCTACTTGGGAGATTTGGGTTTCTAACATTTTATTGTGAGTTGCTAGGGCATCTACCTTATTTGCTAATAGCTTCAATTGTTCACCAGTGTGAACATTTTGGTTGAGGAATTCTTTGTTTTGTTGAGCTTGATTAGCGATAAAATTTTCCATTAGGATTTCAAGGTTAGATTTCTTAGGAATGTTAGGAACATTAACAGCGGGTTTTTGTTAACCTGGGGGTACAGCAGGTGCTTAGCCAGGTGCATATAAAGCGTTATTGTTCTTGTACGAAAATTTAGGATGGTTCTTCCAACCAGGATTATAGGTATTAGCATAAGGATTACCTTGAGCGTAATTCACCTGATCAACTGATATTCCTGCTAATATTTGACATTCGGTTCCAACATGACCAGGAACTCCACAAACTTTGCAGTTTGGGGTAACTGCAGCCACGGTGGCTGCAGGAGGTAAGGTCAAGCTTTCTATCTTTTGGGTAAGAGCATCTACCTTAGAATTAACTTTATCTAGGCTACTAATCTCGTACATCCCACTTTTGGTTTGAGTTTTCTCCACAGGTGTTCTTTCTCCTCCCCACTGATAGTGGTTTTAAGCCATATTTTCAATGAGTTGGTTAGCTTCGTCGTAAGGCTTGTCCATCAGTGTACCACCTGCGGGGGAATCTATAGAGAGTCTTGTGTTGTACAAGAGTCCATCATAAAACGTGTGGATGATCATCCATTTTTCTAGTCCGTGATGTGGGCACATTCGCATCATATCTTTGTAGCGTTCCCATGCATCGAATAGCGATTCAGTATCCTTCTGCCTAAATCCGTTGATTTGAGCTCTTAATGCAGCAGTCTTGCTTGGGGGAAAGTATCGTGCTAAAAATACAGTCTTAAGTCCTTCCCAGGTAGTGACGGAATTTGACGGCAAGGATTGCAACCAAGCCCAAGCTCTATCTCTTAGCGAGAAAGGGAAAAGACGTAATCTTATTGCATCTTTACTAACACCATTTGCTATAACTGTGTCGGCAAATTGAACGAATTTTGTAAGATGTTCATTTGGATCCTCGGTAGGATTTCCAGAGAATTGGTGTTGTTGGATAGCTGATATCAATGACGGTTTCAACTCAAAATCGTTTCGATTTATTGCTGGAGCAGCAATGCTATTATGGGGTTCTTGTTGTGATGGAGCTGCGTACTCCTTCAGTGGACGGGTCCTTTGTTCTTCAGCCATGTCTACTTCTGGATTAGTTTCGGTTTTAGAGGAAGAATTAGAATCTGTTTCAGAATCAATCTTAATTTCGGGTTTGGGTAAAGGAATAGCGTGTGTTGTAGCCCAAAATTTTCCCTCCCATATTCTTCAAGATTTGGCAAGATCAAGCTTCAAAATCCCTCAAGGGTTGCACAGTCCAATTGCCTCCTAACACAGTCAAAATTAGGGTTTTGGTTCTTGCAAAGAAATTGAGGTTTTCAAGGGTCCAATCAAGTCCCATGTGCCTATATACATTTTCAAGCATCTATATGTCAAGTTTCAAGACTCACAGCATCAAGTTGCACACTCAAAAACCCTAAATGCTTCACAATCAACTGCAGGGGTAAAATGGTCATTTGACAGTCAAAAGTCAAAAAATTTGGTCAACATCTTATTTTGAATCCACAATCATCATTTGATCAAGTCTTGATCATGATTCCTCAAGCATGGCTCAGAAATCATCAAGGATCCAAAAGTTTCTATTATTGGACAGCTGAAAAGTCAATTGTAACTTGACCAGGGCATAACTTTTTCATGGTTCATTAGAAAAATCCCATCCAATGCTAATTTTGAAGGGGATGACATTTCCTACAACTCATCTTCACATTCCAAGTCCAAGAAATGCTCTCACAAAAAGTTATCAATTTCAACATTATAGGTCATTTTCAAAAGTCAACAAAAAGGCACTTTAAGTCAAAGACCATAACTTGAGATTGGTAAATAAAAATTACATGGGACCAAAGGCATTGGTTAGAGGACTTCAAGACCTTTCCAAAATGTCCAAGAACATGTTCATAGCTTCAAAATTGAGCAAGATATGCATTGGAGAAGTTGGGTAATTTTTGGGAACTTTCAAAAGTCAACTTTGCCTAAAACACTTCAATTTTGCTAATGGGCCTCAAATTCCTTCTTGAAACTTTACCCAAAGCCTATGCACGACCCATTGAGCTTAAAATGATTTATTTTCTTATTTTTAATCAATTAATTGAATTGTTATTATTATTAATTCATTTAATTGGTTTTAATTATAGGAAAATTCAAAGATATGCTTTTTGGATCTTTTGTGCAGCAAATATGACTAGGGCAAGCTGGCAACTCGTATGCACCTCAAAGGCATCAAAAAATCCATGATTGGCAAGGTTTCATGAAAGAAAAGATTGAAAAAGATATGATTGGCAATCAAATATTCAAGTCATAATGCCATGGACTTTTGGGCTTAATTCTAACCTAATTCCATTCACATATATATGCTGAAGAAAACCCTACTCCAGGACACGAAAAAGCTTCCATAGAACTCCATAACAAAGTTGCAAAAAATTGAGAAAAAGCTTGAAACTGATTTCCTATTTGCAGGTGGATTCAAGGCCTAAAATTGTTTCCAATACATTGCTGACATTGTCAGGAAGCCATTGCAATCAAGAACGAAGCTTAACACGCAAAGAATCAGAGAATACAAGTGACACGGTTTGCTTTATTTTCCAGATTTGCATATCACAATTCATGTGTTTTTGACCATTTTTTTGGATTGCTTTATGTTAATAGGGACCTTCTGAAGCTGTTGGTATAATCCAATTGAGTTATAACTGCCTGAATCAAAATCCACCATGAACGAAATCTAGGGTTTCTGAAGCTTTCAATTAGGGCTTTAGGCATAAGGGAAAATTGGACCTTGAGACAAGCATGGTTGAATTCGTCAAGGCCAGACGAATTCAACCAGACCCTCGCGCCCTTTTTATGTGACCCATAGCTCTAATCGCTATTATTGGGACTTTTGCTTTGTGGGGGTTTAAAACCCCCGCTATCTTGTTCATGTTTGCAGGAAAAACGAAGAAGAAGGGTGAGTTGTCCAAACGCTACTGGAGCATTCAAATCATGGCGCGCTTTTTTAATGTCCCATCATAATTAGTACTTTTCATATATTATATTTCTTTGTTATTATGTGTACAAACAAACGCAAATGGCTGGATGGTGGGAGACGTGGCTAGCAAATACTGGGACCTGGGTTCGATTCCCAGGTCCCCCCATATAATTGTTGATTTTTGTTTTAATGTGTTCCAGTGCAGCATGGGATCCAACGTTCCACCATACGTCTTCACGCCTAAGCCTGCCAAGTGCCCCTGATGAATAATCTGAAGGCCAAGAGAGAGAGCCCATGGTATGCTCTAGTCAACCAACGTGCACATGACCCCTGAAAGTCAACCAGGCTTGGTCTTTAATGGGCCTGAATTGCTTCACAAACACCTCCACTTTGGGCCAGACACCCCCTTGGTTTGCTTTGCATTTTTAAATTTTATTTTCTTTTCTTTTTAATACTTTTAATTGTTTTAATTATAATTAATTCACCCCAAATAATTTTTCCTAATAAAACTCAAAAAAATCAAAAATTGTAAATATATATTTAATTATTTACTAATTTCACCATTAACCTATTTTTTGTAAATAAATTCTAATAATTAACTTAGTTAATTTAGGTTTGAAATTTAATCCTTTTTCTTAATAAATAAAAATTATATAGAATTAGGTTTTGAAACTTTTAATCTTTTTATTAATTATTAATCATCATTATTACTATTTGTTAATTATTATTTTTGTAAATAAACATGTAAATTAAATAATTTAGTTAATTAGCCTAATTTTGACCTTTTTTCATTAATAAGTAAAATGAACTTAGATCTAGGGTTTCCTTTTAATTTTAACTTCTTTACTTTCATAAATACAAAAAAACATAAAAAACGCGTTCTTTTCTTTAATTAAATAATTAATTAGGTTTTAATTTAATTTAATTTCAAGCAAAGGGTCCAAAACCCTCGGACGTTCCTGGTTTAATTCTTTTTGTGCATTATTTTTCTTATTGATTATTATGTAACTGTTCAAGGATGTAATAGTAATTAGGTTTATTGCTTTTTTACTTTCCGCATCTTTATCAAAAACGGGTCTTTGTATTTTGGCGATGTATAGACCCGCGCCTTGTAATAGCGTAGGTTTTATCTTTCCGTCTTTTAATTTTCCGCACTCCTAACTGTTAAACTCGCATGAAAGAATGTATGATAACTAAAAACAACTCGTAGCTCACAATGCCATGATCAAAGATAAATGTTAACAGGAAAACAACACACAATGCACACACCACTTCTAGGGTACGCTTAACTCGTTGCCTCGAAACGTGGTCGTCAAGTATAGGATGTTTTAGCGGTCGCTCTTATGTCTAAGATCCAGTTGCCTCGAAACAGTTGCCTCGAAACGGTTGCCTCGGATTAAAAAGGATCTAGGACATTAGGGTTGCTTCTAAGGTGTCCTACTATTGCTTCGGTTACCATACTGTCCCTACAATCGAATTGACCCGAACACTTCCAACGGTGGTGCTACCTACCTCTCAATGGTGGGATGGCACTACCTTAAGGACTTTTACACAGCCTAATTCCTTAGGGTAGGTAGATGACTCATGGGTACTTGCTCTCTTCAAAAACAAACAAAAATCTTTTCACACTACACTTTCAAAAGCTTTCAAAACAAATTTTTCAAACACTCTTGAGGACAGATACAAGAGTCATTCAGAAATCTTTCAATGAAACTTTTTCAAACCCACACACATTTGAAAAGCAAACATTTTGAAAACATAAGAGCAAGTACCTAAGAGCCCATGGATAACCATGGATAGAAAGGGTGCTAACACCTTCCCTTTCTATAAATCTACCTCCCGAACCGAGAGACATCTCAAAGAAGGAATTTTGCTGTGCTTTTGTCCTTTCCATGTTGGAGAAAATAAAAGACGGTGGCGACTCTTGCTTACCGCAACATATGCGATCCAGCTTTAAACAGTCAGTTCTATTTCCACCGATCACAGAACTGGCAACTCTGATGGGGAAACTTTAAAGTGAGGTGTACCTTAGGATAGATCATACTTGTGTTTTCAATTGCTTTGTTTTGTTTGCTTTATTATTGTGGGCATTGTTTTGGAGTTTCATAGATCCTAACCCGGATCTGGGGATACCCTTTTAGGAAGTATAAGCTGTGAGGGACCTGTCCGGCGTAGACCGACACGGGTGAAACAGTGGCTACGTTGGTGTGGCGCTTTGGTCTGTACCGATATCCCTTATGTCGCAACGATGAGAATATGGGTCTTCTGAGGAGTCATTAACCACCAACCGACCTTAGAACCCTAATTTTGTAATTACAAGCTTCTCAAGTCATATTTAAAGCATGTGTTTTGATGAAGACAACATGGACATCAAGTTTCAAAGGATGTGCAAAAAGCTTATCAACATCAAATTAAAGTCTTGAAGATTATTGAAGAATTATTAAAGAAATCATCAAATGTCAATATGGTATAAATAATTCTTAAAACCTTGAATATAGATGTTCACAATATGCATTCATCAACATATACATATTCCATAAATTTAACATCAAGAAAAACTTTGTTTGAAATATCTTTCAAAATGTATTTTTGAAAATAAACCTTTAGGAACCGGTTCCTCCCTAACAGGGAACCGAGTTCCAGCTTTTCTCAAAAAACATGTCCCTGGTTTTTGTACCAAGAACCGGGTTGTACCAATAGGGGAATCGGTTACTGCGTGATAAATTTGAATTCCAAATTATAACGTTCACTAAGAACCGGGTTCTGTCAGTGTCAGAACCAGTTCCTAGCGAACCAATGCAGCTTTTACTTTGTTTTTTGAACATTTTTCAAGTAGTATCTTTTCATGAATGCATTGCAACTTTTCATATGAATTGGCATGAATGAAGAGGTTCTTACAACTTTATAAAATGCAGATTTTCTTATTTTCAAACAATGTTCAATACTCCAATTTTCAAATTAACAAATATCCTTCTTCATTAACAATTTTCTCATTTTACTCACATTTGAATTTAAACTTTCATGTGTTCATAATTTTGTGAAACTTGCCATATACACTTTCATTATCATTTCAAGTTTCATTCATACATTGTGAACATTTATATACATTGTTGAGAATTGTTTTTATCTTGAAGAAGAAGATCAATTGAAGATTGATAAAGCTCTCCATATACTTCAAAATTAATCATTGTATTACTTAAAGATTTTCCCTTACTATCCAGGATTGTTGGAAGTAAGTGTTGTGATTTGAAGAGGATTGTTCTTCATTCACATTAGTGTTTGTTTGGTCTTAAAGGTGTTAAGAACCTTTGATCACCCTATAGGTTAGATAGTAAGCATAGGCTGTACAATCATTCTAACTATAGTGAAATCTCTTTCGTGTTAGAAAGGGGACTGGAGTATTCTCGGATTGTGAGGGGAACTAGGATATATCACCGTGTTCTTTACTTTTCCACATTTATCGCTTTCATCACCATAATCGAGAAAAGATAAAGATATAATCAAAACCTTCAAATACTTAACCAAAAATTACTACTAAGCATTCTCATAAAACCGAGTAAATTTTTATAAGACCTAATTCACCCCCCCCCCCCCCCCCTCTTAGGCACTATGAGACTTACAATTGGTATCAGAGCGCCTAAGAGGGGGGGTGAATTACGTCTTATAAAAATTTACTCGGTTTTATGAGAATGCTTGGTAGTAATTTTTGGTTAAGTATTTGAAGGTTTTATGATCGTAAAAGCACAAGTGGTACTTGTCACATTATTGGAAATGCATTAGTATCATGGGCTTGTAAAAAGCAAGCATGTGTTGCTCTTAGCACGGCCGAAGCAGAATACATAGCAGCAGGTAGTTATTGTGCACAAATTCTTTGGCTCAAGCAACAACTCCGTGATTACGGACTTGATCTCAGATGCATTCCTCTTCGATGCGACAATACAAGTGCTATCAATATTACAAAGAATCCGGTCATGCATTCAAGAACCAAACATATAGATATTCGACATCATTTTCTCCGTGATCATGTACTTAAAGGAGATGTCGAAGTCACTTTTGTGGATACTCATAACCAACTCGCGGATATCTTCACTAAACCGCTTGCTCGAGAACCTTTCTTCAAAATCCGAAGAGAACTTGGTATTTTGGATGAAGGTGATATCTAATGTTTCTCTTAAGATAATTGTCTTAAATTTTAAATGTATCTATTTCACTCTTTTTTTCCCATCCTTTTTAATGTTAACAAAGGGGGAGAAGAGTATGCATGTATGTTGTTTTGTTTCAAGAAATTACAGGCCCAAATAAATGTCAAACTCTCTCCAAAATTCAAAGAATCATGGACTTAGGGGGAGCATACATTTTAGGGGGAGCCTTGCATTTTCTCAACATGTTCGCTACACAAAACAACATGAACATTTCAAGAAATCGTTTTCAAGACTTGGTTGTCATCATCAAAAAGGGGGAGAATGTAATTACAAGCTTCTCAAGTCATATTTAAAGCATGTGTTTTGATGAAGACAACATGGACATCAAGTTTCAAAGGATGTGCAAAAAGCTTATCAACATCAAATTAAAGTCTTGAAGATTATTGAAGAATTATTAAAGAAATCATCAAATGTCAATATGGTATAAATAATTCTTAAAACCTTGAATATAGATGTTCACAATATGCATTCATCAACATATACATATTCCATAAATTTAACATCAAGAAAAACTTTGTTTGAAATATCTTTCAAAATGTATTTTTGAAAATAAACCTTTAGGAACCGGTTCCTCCCTAACAGGGAACCGAGTTCCAGCTTTTCTCAAAAAACATGTCCCTGGTTTTTGTACCAGGAACCGGGTTGTACCAATAGGGGAACCGGTTCCTGCGTGATAAATTTGAATTCCAAATTATAACGTTCACTAAGAACCGGGTTCTGTCAGTGTCGGAACCGGTTCCTAGCAAACCAATGCAGCTTTTACTTTGTTTTTTGAACATTTTTCAAGTGGTATCTTTTCATGAATGCATTGCAACTTTTCATATGAATTGGCATGAATGAAGAGGTTCTTACAACTTTATAAAATGCAGATTTTCTTATTTTCAAACAATGTTCAATACTCCAATTTTCAAATTAACAAATATCCTTCTTCATTAACAATTTTCTCATTTTACTCACATTTGAATTTAAACTTTCATGTGTTCATAATTTTGTGAAACTTGCCATATACACTTTCATTATCATTTCAAGTTTCATTCATACATTGTGAACATTTATATACATTGTTGAGAATTGTTTTTATCTTGAAGAAGAAGATCAATTGAAGATTGATAAAGCTCTCCATATACTTCAAAATTAATCAATGTATTACTTAAAGATTTTCCCTTACTATCCAGGATTATTAGAAGTAAGTGTTGTGATTTGAAGAGGATTGTTCTTCATTCACATTAGTGTTTGTTTGGTCTTAAAGGTGTTAAGAACCTTTGATCACCCTATAGGTTAGATATTAAGCATAGGCTGTACAATCATTCTAACTATAGTGAAATCTCTTTCGTGTTGGAAAGGGAACTGGAGTACTCTCGGATTGTGAGGGGAACTAGGATATATCACCGTGTTCTTTACTTTTCCGCATTTATCGCTATCATCACCATAATCGAGAAAAGATAAAGATATAATCAAAACCTTCAAATACTTAACCAAAAATTACTACCAAGCATTCTCATAAAACCGAGTAAATTTTTATAAGACCTAATTCACCCCCCCCCCCCCCCCCTCTTAGGCACTCTGAGACTTACAATTGGTATCAGAGCGCCTAAGAGGGGGGGTGAATTAGGTCTTATAAAAATTTACTCGGTTTTATGAGAATGCTTGGTAGTAATTTTTGGTTAAGTATTTGAAGGTTTTATGATCGTAAAAGCACAAGTGGTACTTGTCACATTATTGGAAATGCATTAGTATCATGGGCTTGTAAAAAGCAAGCATGTGTTGCTCTTAGCACGGCCGAAGCAGAATACATAGCAGCAGGTAGTTATTGTGCACAAATTCTTTGGCTCAAGCAACAACTCCGTGATTACGGACTTGATCTCGGATGCATTCCTCTTCGATGCGACAATACAAGTGCTATCAATATTACAAAGAATCCGGTCATGCATTCAAGAACCAAACATATAGATATTCGACATCATTTTCTCCGTGATCATGTACTTAAAGGAGATGTCGAAGTCACTTTTGTGGATACTCATAACCAACTCGCGGATATCTTCACTAAACCGCTTGCTCGAGAACCTTTCTTCAAAATCCGAAGAGAACTTGGTATTTTGGATGAAGGTGATATCTAATGTTTCTCTTAAGATACTTGTATTAAATTTTAAATGTATCTATTTCACTCTTTTTTTCCCATCCTTTTTAATGTTAACAAAGGGGGAGAAGAGTATGCATGTATGTTGTTTTGTTTCAAGAAATTGCAGGCCCAAATAAATGTCAAACTCTCTCCAAAATTCAAAGAATCATGGACTTAGGGGGAGCATACATTTTAGGGGGAGCCTTGCATTTGCTCAACATGTTCGCTACACAAAACAACATGAACATTTCAAGAAATCGTTTTCAAGACTTGGTTGTCATCATCAAAAAGGGGGAGAATGTAATTACAAGCTTCTCAAGTCATATTTAAAGCATGTGTTTTGATGAAGACAACATGGACATCAAGTTTCAAAGGATGTGCAAAAAGCTTATCAACATCAAATTAAAGTCTTGAAGATTATTGAAGAATTATTAAAGAAATCATCAAATGTCAATATGGTATAAATAATTCTTAAAACCTTGAATATAGATGTTCACAATATGCATTCATCAACATATACATATTCCATAAATTTAACATCAAGAAAAACTTTGTTTGAAATATCTTTCAAAATGTATTTTTGAAAATAAACCTTTAGGAACCGGTTCCTCCCTAATAGGGAACCGAGTTCCAGCTTTTCTCAAAAAACATGTCCCTGGTTTTTGTACCAGGAACTGGGTTGTACCAATAGGGGAACCGGTTCCTGCGTGATAAATTTGAATTCCAAATTATAACGTTCACTAAGAACCGGGTTCTATCAGTGTCGGAACCGGTTCCTAGCGAACCAATGCAGCTTTTACTTTGTTTTTTGAACATTTTTCAAGTGGTATCTTTTCATGAATGCATTGCAACTTTTCATATGAATTGGCATGAATGAAGAGGTTCTTACAACTTTATAAAATGCAGATTTTCTTATTTTCAAACAATGTTCAATACTCCAATTTTCAAATTAACAAATATCCTTCTTCATTAACAATTTTCTCATTTTACTCACATTTGAATTTAAACTTTCATGTGTTCAGAATTTTGTGAAACTTGCCATATACACTTTCATTATCATTTCAAGTTTCATTCATACATTGTGAACATTTATATACATTGTTGAGAATTGTTTTTATCTTGAAGAAGAAGATCAATTGAAGATTGATAAAGCTCTCCATATACTTCAAAATTAATCATTGTATTACTTAAAGATTTTCCCTTACTATCTTGGATTGTTGGAAGTAAGTGTTGTGATTTGAAGAGGATTGTTCTTCATTCACATTAGTGTTTGTTTGGTCTTAAAGGTGTTAAGAACCTTTGATCACCCTATAGGTTAGATAGTAAGCATAGGCTGTACAATCATTCTAACTATAGTGAAATCTCTTTCGTGTTGGAAAGGGGACTGGAGTACTCTCGGATTGTGAGGGGAACTAGGATATATCACCGTGTTCTTTACTTTTCCGCATTTATCGCTTTTATCACCATAATCGAGAAAAGATAAAGATATAATCAACACCTTCAAATACTTAACCAAAAATTACTACCAATCATTCTCATAAAACCGAGTAAATTTTTATAAGACCTAATTCACCCCCCCCCCCCTCTTAGGCACTCTAAGACTTACAATTGGTATCAGAGCGCCTAAGAGGGGGGGTGAATTAGGTCTTATAAAAATTTACTCGGTTTTATGAGAATGCTTGGTAGTAATTTTTGGTTAAGTATTTGAAGGTTTTATGATCGTAAAAGCACAAGTGGTACTTGTCACATTATTGGAAATGCATTAGTATCATGGGCTTGTAAAAAGCAAGCATGTGTTGCTCTTAGCACGGCCGAAGCAGAATACATAGCAGCAGGTATTTATTGTGCACAAATTCTTTGGCTCAAGCAACAACTCCGTGATTACGGACTTGATCTCGGATGCATTCCTCTTCGATGCGACAATACAAGTGCTATCAATATTACAAAGAATACGGTCATGCATTCAAGAACCAAACATATAGATATTCGACATCATTTTCTCCGTGATCATGTACTTAAAGGAGATGTCGAAGTCACTTTTGTGGATACTCATAACCAACTCGCGGATATCTTCACTAAACCGCTTGCTCGAGAACCTTTCTTCAAAATCCGAAGAGAACTTGGTATTTTGGATGAAGGTGATATCTAATGTTTCTCTTAAGATACTTGTCTTAAATTTTAAATGTATCTATTTCACTCTTTTTTCCCATCCTTTTTAATGTTAACAAAGGGGGAGAAGAGTATGCATGTATGTTGTTTTGTTTCAAGAAATTGCAGGCCCAAATAAATGTCAAACTCTCTCCAAAATTCAAAGAATCATGGACTTAGGGGGAGCATACATTTTAGGGGGAGCCTTGCATTTGCTCAATATGTTCGCTACACAAAACAACATGAACATTTCAAGAAATCGTTTTCAAGACTTGGTTGTCATCATCAAAAAGGGGGAGAATGTAATTACAAGCTTCTCAAGTCATATTTAAAGCATGTGTTTTGATGAAGACAACATGGACATCAAGTTTCAAAGGATGTGCAAAAAGCTTATCAACATCAAATTAAAGTCTTGAAGATTATTGAAGAATTATTAAAGAAATCATCAAATGTCAATATGGTATAAATAATTCTTAAAACCTTGAATATATATGTTCACAATATGCATTCATCAACATATACATATTCCATAAATTTAACATCAAGAAAAACTTTGTTTGAAATATCTTTCAAAATGTATTTTTGAAAATAAACCTTTAGGAACCGGTTCCTCCCTAACAGGGAACCGAGTTCCAGCTTTTCTCAAAAAACATGTCCCTGGTTTTTGTACCAGGAACCGGGTTGTACCAATAGGGGAACCGGTTCCTGCGTGATAAATTTGAATTCCAAATTATAACGTTCACTAAGAACCGGGTTCTGTCAGTGTCGGAACCGGTTCCTAGCGAACCAATGCAGCTTTTACTTTGTTTTTTGAACATTTTTCAAGTGGTATCTTTTCATGAATGCATTGCAACTTTTCATATGAATTGGCATGAATGAAGAGGTTCTTACAACTTTATAAAATGCAGATTTTCTTATTTTCAAACAATGTTCAATACTCCAATTTTCAAATTAACAAATATCCTTCTTCATTAACAATTTTCTCATTTTACTCACATTTGAATTTAAACTTTCATGTGTTCATAATTTTGTGAAACTTGCCATATACACTTTCATTATCATTTCAAGTTTCATTCATACATTGTGAACATTTATATACATTGTTGAGAATTGTTTTTATCTTGAAGAAGAAGATCAATTGAAGATTGATAAAGCTCTCCATATACTTCAAAATTAATCATTGTATTACTTAAAGATTTTCCCTTACTATCCAGGATTGTTGGAAGTAAGTGTTGTGATTTGAAGAGGATTGTTCTTCATTCACATTAGTGTTTGTTTGGTCTTAAAGGTGTTAAGAACCTTTGATCACCCTATAGGTTAGATAGTAAGCATAGGCTGTACAATCATTCTAACTATAGTGAAATCTCTTTCGTGTTGGAAAGGGGACTGGAGTACTCTCGGATTGTGAGGGGAACTAGGATATATCACCGTGTTCTTTACTTTTCCGCATTTATCGCTTTCATCACCATAATCGAGAAAAGATAAAGATATAATCAAAACCTTCAAATACTTAACCAAAAATTACTACCAAGCATTCTCATAAAACCGAGTAAATTTTTATAAGACCTAATTCACCCCCCCCCCCCCCCCCCTCTTAGGCACTCTGAGACTTACAAATTTGACCCAACTTGGCCATAGAACAGTAGCAGTATGCTACACCCATTGAGGCTAAACTCTCGCGATGGTTCTGGCCGCAAGAAAAGATTGCGATGCTGGAGTTATGACCGATTGAGGGTAGTCAGTGATATTGGGATCCTCTAGAACCCGGTTACTTTTGATAGGGCAGGTCTTAACCAACAAACTGAAAGAGGGTAGTACCTGAACTTCATGTTGGCCTAAACCCTAAGGGCTGTCTTGTGTGACTTGTGTGCCTTATCATGTTTGCCTTTGTGAATATTTGTGGTGTGCTTTATCATGACATCATACCATCATAGACATTGCATGCATCCTGCATAATGACTGGCCCATTTCAAAGACAAGAGGGTTTCACCTTTGCTCTGTTTTGTAGGACATCATGATGCCCATGCGAAGGAACACTATCCGGTTCAACTTTATTCACCCACCTGAGTTGCTTGAAGAATTGGTTAGCAGAATTCCAAACACCACTTCCTTCATCCAGAGGCATGGTTCTCTTCTCGGTTTAGTCACTACAAAATGGGACCAACAACTGATGAGTGTCTTGACCCAGTTTTATGATCCCTTGTATAATTGCTTCACCTTTCAAGACTTCCAGCCGGTCCCTACCCTGGAAGAATTCTCTGATTTGCTGGGTATCCCTATCTTGGATCAGACTCCCTTTAATGGTTGGGAAAAGACTCTTAGGCTTGAGGAGATTGCTGCAGCCCTTCCCTTGACCAACAAGGAGGTAATGGACAACTGGGTGACTAGAAGTAGAGTTAAGGGCTTCTTGGCCAAGTTTCTGATTGGTAAAGCTAACAGTTTCTGGAACGACTTAGACTTCATGGCGTATGAAGACATTATGGCTCTCTTAATCTGTGGTCTAGTTTTGTTTCCTAATCCTGATAACTTCATTAACGTCACTGCCATAAGGATCTTCATGTCTCGGAACCCTGTGCCCACTCTCTTGGGTGATATCCTGCAACAACTCTATGCTCGTACTGCCCGAAGACGAGGAACTCTGTGGTGTTGTATTCCTTTGTTGGTGAGGTGGTTTATTTCGCACCTCCCTAAGTTCGTGTTGAAGAACAAAGAAGGAAGAGGTTGGGCTCATAGGTTAATGTCTCTCACTGATAATGACATCATTTGAACTTTCAGGGGTTTGGATGAGGTAGCTGTTATTGATCATTGCGGAGAATATCCTAATGTTCCTTTGATTGGTACCCAAGGAGGAATCTCTTATAATCCATGTCTAGCCCTCCGTCAGTTTGGAAGAGCCAGAAGAGCAGGGCCTCATGAGATGTTGGTGCCTCACATCAATTTTGAGTTTCAGGTAGATAGTGACGAGCTGCGTCGTAGGTTCATCAAGGCTTGGGACAGAATTCACAAAGCTGACCCACATGAGTTGGGACCGAAGACTTCTCTACCTATGGAATCCTACTACAGATGGGTCCGCATCCGTGCTCAGAATTTAGGTATGCCATATGAAGCTGTCAGACCCATCATTCTTGAATATCCTGATAGAGATGGGGCTCCTCCAACTGTTCTCCCTCCTCAGATACCTACTGATGTTGATACACTAAAGAGGTCTTGGGCACCACTACAAGAAGAACGGGATTCTTATCGAGAAAATTTCAACGAGCAGGAATTGAAGATCCAGAAGCTGACAAAGCAGTTGGAGAACGAGCGGGCCTTGAATGACTACATCCGTACCGAGAAGAAGAGACCCTGGGATCAATGATGAGCTTTGGATGTTCTTTTACAGTTTTTTATTTCCCTTTTTAGTATTTCCATTTTATGTAACGCCTAAGGGCAATCTGTTGAACAATTTAAAATTCCAAAGTTTAAATCTAATAAAGTGTGTTCCTTTTTGTTTACAAAGTTGAATCCCGATTGTCTTTGAAAACATAAATCATACGCATTCCATTCATCATGTGCATCACAGGTACTCTTCTTTTCAGGTTGCTTAATGTTCTTCGCTGTTTATTTCAGCAATCATCATGAATCCTGAATCATCTACTGAGCAATCCATCAAGGCCCTCCAGGCTCAGAACGCCCAGTTCCAAGAGTTGATCATGAGTTTAGCCCAAGGTCAATAGGAATTGAAGGCTCTGCTGGTCAAGAAGAAGAAGAAGAGAATTGTACTATTCAACACTGGCCGGAGGTTTGGCAACACACTGCAAAATGAGGTTGATCAAGCTGGTTCTTCTGTAGGGAAAGGCAGTCCCCAAGGGGGAAGGGTTCCTAGTCCTGTGGTCTCTGACAACGAGACCGATTTCAATGAAGAGCAGTACCCTCCAGCTGAAGACAAGTACAAGCAGTTAGAGGATCGCCTGAATGCCATGGAAATTCAACAGGTGCCTGGGTTGGATTTTGGAGATCTAGGTTTATCTTCTGGTGTGGTGATCCCACACAAGTTCAAAGCACCATCTTTCGCAAAGTATGACAGGGCGTCCTGCCCTAAGCTACATCTTAGATCTTATGTGCGGAAGATCCAACCATATACTGTGGACAAGAACTTATGGATCCATTTCTTCCAGGAGACTCTTTCAGGGACTCATCTCGAATGGTTCTATCAGCTGGATGGAACCAAGGTTCGTAACTGGGAGGACTTGGCTACTGCTTTTTATAAGCAGTATCAGTACAATGCCGACCTCGCTCCTACACGTACCCAACTCCAAGGTATGTCGCTAGGATCGGGAGAAGGTTTTAAAGAGTACGCGCAGAAGTGGAGGGACCTGGCTGGAAGGGTGCAGCCACCGTTGACGGATCGTGAACTAGTGGACATGTTCTTGGGGACCCTATCCGGGCCGTTCTTCAACCATCTCATTGGAAATTCTTCTGCAGGGTTTACAGATCTCATTCTGACGGGTGAAAGGATAGAAGCTGGTATGAAATCGGGGAAGATACAGAAAGGTGCGTCCTCAAGTTCTGAAAAGAAGCCTTTCAAGAAGGAAGCCAGTGCTTTGTATGGGCCCAGAAGGCAAAATAAACCGGAACGCCGCCAAGCTGTCAACGCGGTGGTAATTGCAAAGCCTGCTGCCGCTCCTCGGCAACCTAACCAACCAAGGGGTGAGAGACCCAGAAGAGAATATACTCGGCTTAGTATGACCTTGTCGCAGATCTTGCCACAACTGCTATCGACCAACTTGGTAACCGTCAGAGAAGCTCCGAAGGTGGCAAACACAACCTCTCCGAAGTAAAATCCCAACGCCCGCTGTGCTTATCACTCTGATAGCCCGGGGCATTCTACTGATGATTGCTGGGCCCTGAGGAATAAGGTCCAGGACCTTATCGACGCCAAGTAAATACAGTTTGAGGCTCCCGAAAGGCCTAACGTTGTGACTGCTCCTATGCCCCAGCATGGAGTAAATGCTATTGAGGAAGACCTGTATGTAGTTTCTGTGGATGATATTGTGACTCCTCTATTGACTGTCAAGAGGAACCTGTTGCTAGCCGGTTTATTTTTGGGTTGTAGAAAGGGTTGCCTTCTCTGTGCTGTTTCATCTGCTGGTTGTCCGTTGCTGAAGTCAGGCGTCCAAAACCTGATGGATAGCAAAGATATCTTGTTCAAGAAGACCGTTGTTCCTATTGTTCTTACTAAAGAAGTATTCGTTGTCACCATTTTCAACAATCCTACCAAGGCTCGCTCGAGGAAGCCAGTCAAAATCATGTCTGTTGCACCTATCATCATTACTGTTCTGGGGCCCCTCCCCTATAAATCTGACAAGGCTGTCCCATGGCACTATGGGGCAGATGTGTATGTGCTTGGAGTGAAGCAGGAGTTCAACACTAGTATCGGCATCAGTAACATCACCGGTCCCGCTAAAGTTACTCGCAGTGGCAGGCTCTTCTCGCCTGACATTGCGCCACCAGTTATCCGAAGACCTCTTATCATCACGCCTACAAGTGCGCCTGTTTCCCCTCCTGATCAAGCTTCTACCCCTGCTGCCGAGTCATCTGACACTCGGGGCAAGGGGATTGTTACTGATATGCCTGCCCGGATGGAGGCACCAAAGACTGTTAATGTTGAAGCCTCCCAGCAAGAGATGGAGGAAATTCTCAAGATCATCAAGAAGAGTGATTTCAACGTCGTTGAACAGCTGAGGCATACCCCCTCTAAGATCTCTATGCTATAATTGTTGTTGTGCTCAGAGACCCACGCCAAGGCCCTGATTTCCTTCCTAAAGACGGCCCATGTGCCACAAGAGACGTTGGCTGATCAATTTACTGATTGTGTGGCCAACTTGACCGCTGACAATGGGTTGGGTTTCTCTGATGCTGATCTGACCGCCAAGGGAAAGAACCACAACGATTCCCTGCATGTCTCCATTGAATGCAGGGGCACTACTCTTGCACATGTGTTGGTGGACACCGGTTCTTCACTGAACGTATTGCCCAAGAAGGCCTTAGACAGGTTGGATGGTGAGGGTTTGGAGTTGAAGCCTAGTAACATCGTTGTCCGAGCCTTTGACGGGTCGAAGAGGATGGTACATGGTGAAGTAGATATTCCGATCCGGGTTGGTTCCCAAGTCTTTGATTCAACGTTCTATGTGATGGACATTCGTGCATCCTATTCTTGTTTGTTGGGTCGTCCTTGGATCCACAAGGCTGGGGCTGTGACCTCCACTCTACACCAGAAGCTCAAATACCCTGTCAGAGGGAAGATTGTTACAGTGCAGGGGGAGGAAGAATACATGGTTAGTCATCTTAACTCATTCCGGTATATAGAGATGGACGGGGAGTTCATTGAGACCCCCTTTCAACATTTTGAAGAGGTGCCTCCAACATTGGCGTCAGCAGAGACAGTGATTGAAGAAGACTCTCCTTTGAAGATGGCTTCCTTGAAGGACGTCCGGGCTGTGATTGAGAAAGGTGAATATGCAAACTGGGGCAGGCTCCCTGATTTTACTCCAAAGACTGACAAGTTTGGGCTGGGTTTCACTGCAGAGGCTCAGAGGGCTATGCGTAAAGCAAGGGTTGGAAGACCTCCCGTATTCATCACCAACCCGGGAGTTAATGCTATTGAAGGCGATGCAGAGGAATCTGAGTTTGATAGCTGGATCTACCCAATGACCGACGGTGGACTGAACAATTGGACTGCAAAAGACTACATACCTGTTACTTTTGTTACTCAGTAATGAATTCCTTTGTTTCTTAAATTTGTAACGAACAATAATTTGAAACTTTATGGCCCGGTGTCTTACTCGGGGCACCGTGGCTTCATTTGTGAGGGCTTATTACTTGTCATCTCCATATATCATGAATAAAAACAGTGGACGTTTTTCGCATTTCAAATCTTGTGCTCCCTTTCTTTCTTTCTTTATATATTGAAAAACAGCTATATTTACACACACTCACTTATACAAGTTCCAATCCACTCTGGATCTCACTGGTAACGACTCTGCTACTTCCAGTTATGACTTTGAAAATCCGATCAACTTAGCCGAAGACGAAGGTGAAGATGATTGTGAAGTGCCTGGTGAGCTTGCAAGACTGTTACTCCAGGAAGAGAGGGCCATTCATCCACATGAAGAGCCAGTGGAAACGGTAAATCTGGGTACTGAAACAGACAGAAAGGAAGTCAAGATTGGTGCTAATCTGGAGCTCAGTGTGAAACAACGGTTGATCCAGATGTTGCATGATTATGTGGAGATCTTCGCCTGGTCTTACGAAGACATGCCTGGGTTGGATACCGACATTGTGGTCCATCACTTGCCTACCAAGGAAGAATGCCCTCCGGTTAAACAGAAAGTCCGCCGTATGCGTCCAGAGATGTCCGAGAAGATCAAAGCTGAGGTTATGAAACAATTTGATGTCGGGTTTCTAGCAGTGACTTCTTACCCTCAATGGGTTGCCAACGTGGTTCCGGTGCCGAAGAAAGATGGTAAGGTCAGAATGTGTGTTGATTACAGGGATTTGAACAGGGCGAGCCCCAAGGATGACTTCCCTCTGCCTCACATCGATGTTCTGGTTGACAATACTGCTCAGCACAAGGTGTTCTCCTTCATGGACGGCTTTTCAGGTTATAATCAGATCAAAATGGCTCCTGAAGATATGGAAAAGACTACCTTTGTTACTCAGTGGGGCACCTTCTGCTACAAGGTCATGCCTTTCGGGTTGAAAAATGCTGGGGAAACCTACCAACGTGCCATGGTCGCTTTATTTCATGACATGATCCATCATGAGATAGAAGTATATGTCGATGATATGATTGCAAGGTCTCAAACTGAGGAGGAACACCTTGACCATTTACAGAAGCTGTTTGACCGGTTGAAGTTGTACAAGCTGAGGTTGAACCCGAACAAGTGCACCTTCGGGGTGAGATCTGGAAAATTGCTAGGCTTCATCGTGAGCGACAAAGGTATTCAAGTGGACCCTGCCAAGGTTAAAGCCATACAAGAGATGCCAGTTCCCAAGACAGAGAAAGAAGTCAGAGGCTTTCTAGGACGTCTGAATTACATTGCCCGATTCATCTCGCATCTAACTGCTATCTGTGAACCAATCTTCAAGCTGCTGAAGAAAGATCAAGTAGTACGTTGGAATGATGAATGTCAGGCCGCTTTCAACAGAATCAAAGAGTATCTCCAAGAACCACCCATTCTTATGCCACCGGTTGAAGGGAGACCTCTAATACTATACCTGACAGTACTTGACAGCTCAATGGGGTGTGTGCTGGGGCAGTATGACAAGTCTGGCCGAAAAGAGCACGCCATTTATTACCTTAGAAAAAAGTTTACCGACTGTGAGACCCAATACTCACTGCTCGAGAAAACTTGCTGCGCTTTGGTATGGGCTGCTCGCCGGCTGAGACAGTATATGTTGACTCACACTACTCTGTTGATTTCAAAAATGGATCCGATCAAGTACATATTCGAAAAGCCCGCCTTGTCTGGAAGAATAGCAAGATGGCAGATGATCTTGACAGAATACGACATCCATTACACGACTCAGAAAGCTATCAAGGGGAGTGTGTTGGCAGACCATTTGGCACACCAGGCAGTAGACGACTACCAGTCAATGAACTTTGAGTTTCCAGACGAGAACATCATGGTAGTGACTGATTGTGAAGTACCTGGACCGGATGAAGGACCTGAGGAAGGATCCCGATGGTCTATGCACTTTGACGGAGCCTCCAACGCTTTGGGTAACGGTATCGGCGCTGTGATCATATCCCCAAAAGGCACTCATACTCCACTCACTGCCCGGCTATGTTTCAACTGCACCAACAATATGGCGGAGTATGAGGCATGCATCATGGGTCTTCAAGCTGCGATTGACTTAAGGATCAAGTTTCTGAGTGTCTTCGGAGATTCCGCTCTCGTGACCAATCAGATCAAAGGCGAGTGGGATACGAAACACCCAAACCTTATTCCTTACAAAGAATGTGTGTTGACATTGATCCCCCATTTCACGGAGATAACTTTTGAACATTTCCCAAGGGAGGAGAATCAGTTGGCGGACGCGCTGGCTACGATGTCTTCTATGTTCAAAGTCAAATGGGACAACGAGGCTCCCCGGATCATTATCTGGAAACTGGATGAACCCGCATATTGCTGCGATCTTGAAGTTGAAGAGGTAACTGAAAAACCCTGGTATCATGAGGTGAAGAGGTATCTGGAAGCTCAAGAATACCCCGAGGACGCATCTGTCAATGACAAAAAGTTTCTGAGAAGGTTCGCGGAAAAGTTCTTCCTCAGCAACGACATTCTCTACAAGCGAAACCATGATTCAACCTTACTGCGTTGTGTGGATAAGACTGAAGCAGAAAAGATCATGGCAGAGTTGCATGAAGGTACCTTCGGAAAACACATTCCAGTGGACATACCATGGAAAAGAAAATCCTTCGGGCAGGATATTATTGGTCCACCATGGAAGCTAACTGTTACCAACATTCTCGGACATGTCACAAGTGCCAGATTTATGCAGATAAGGTGCACGTTCCTCCAGTCCCTCTGAATGTCTTGACTGCACCGTGGCCTTTTGCAATGTGGGGCATTGATATGATCGGCTAGATCAAACCTACGGCATCCAACGGGCATCGCTTTATCCTGGTGGCGATTGATTACTTTACAAAGTGGGTTGAAGCAGCTTCCTACGCTACCGTAACCAAGAACGTCGTGGCACGGTTCATTCGACACAACTTGATCTGTCGATACGGCGTCCCGGAAAGGATCATTACGGACAATGGTACCAATCTTAATAACAAGATGATCACTGAGCTCTACGAGAAATTCAAGATACAGCACCACAACTCTTCTCCCTACCGGCCGAAGATGAATGGGGTTGTAGAAGCAGCAAATAAGAATATCAAAAAGATTGTGCAGAAGATGGCAGTGACCTATAAGGATTGGCACGAGATGTTACCGTTTGCTCTTCATGGGTATCGTACCTCAGCAAGAACGTCAACCGGGGCAACCCCTTTTCCTTGGTCTACGGCATGGAGGCAGTCTTGCCGATTGAAGTCCAGATACCCTCTCTCCGGATAATGAAGGATGCATGCTTTAGCGAAGATGACTGGATCCATACTCGACTTGATCAGTTAAACCTAATTGACGAAAAGAGACTCACTGCTATTTGTCATGGTCAAACGTATCAAAAACGGATGATCAGGGCATTTAACAAGAAAGTCAGACCACAAGAGTATCAAGTTGGGGACCTGGTAATCAAGCGCATCATTCTTCCTCAAAGTGATCCCAGGGGCAAATGGACCCCTACGTGCGAAGGGCCATTTGTGGTTAAACATGTCTTCTCAGGAGGGGCCATGATTCTAACCAACATGGATGGTGACGACCTTCCTCACCCCGCCAATGCAGACATAGTAAAAATATACTACGCATGAATAAAAGACCCGCTAGGTTGACACACCTAGGCAAAAATAAGGGCTTCCCGGCGAACCAAAAGCGTTCGGGCAAAAATAAGGGATGAAATGAAAAATTTGTACACCCGGCAAGTCGAAAACCTGAAAAGGCGGCTTGGGCAAAAATGGGTATCCCGGTGGACTGAAAACCCAAAAGGGCGGTCCAGGCAAAAGTTAGGGATTAAAGCGCAATACTATGTCTCATTGAATCACCTTGCATCCAGAATCCGGTATCAACCATCAGGTTCAGACGGCATCGATCAGTCAGCTTCATCTTCAACTAAGCAGCCAAGTGATGAGACGCTCGAAGATATAAAGGCGATAGCAGAGTTAGAACCCAGTGGGATTACTCTTTTCACACAACTGTTTCGTCTTCTTTGTACAAATTATATAAACTCTGTTGTTCGGCGGCGTTCTCTTACTAGGACGCCAGCCTCTTGTACATAAACGCCTATTTACAGGCAAATTCAAAAATCAATACAAATTCACTTTTCAGATAAATTGCCAATTATTTTTCCTTTTTCTGTTTTGTCTTGCGAAGAACGTCCAATGTTCAATTGTGATATATGCATTTGACACTAATTGCTAACTCATAAATATTTGCATGCGAAACAAAGGATTAATTACAGGTGACATCAGAAACAGGGGCAATAATGAGTTGTCTAAGCGACCTAATTGCTCTGTCCACCAAGGTACTAAGGTAAGTTCGGCTGAAGAACGTAACCAAGATACCTCTACTCCCCAGAGTAAGACCAAAATCAACAATACCTCTCCCCCGAGCAGAGTTGGTCTCCCGTCAGCCCTGACAAGGCACAGTATCTCCAGCAAGTCAGCGATACTCTCCCCGAGCAGAGTTAGTCTACTGTCAGCCTTAAGGAAGTTGGATTATCCCCAAAAGATCTCAATATTCCCCAGCAGAGCATACAAACATTCCTAACAAGCATCCCCAGCAATCTTGATCTAATATTGTTCCCCGACGGAATACCGAACATCCAGTGGAGCCATTCCCCAGTCCAATCTGAAAAGTTTCCCCAGGAGAGTTCAATCAATTTCCACAGTAGATTCAGGAAGCTTATCCCCAGCAGATTCTGGAAGCTTATCACCTGCCGAGTACGAACGCGCCTCCCCGGTTTTATTCAAAGGTTATTTCCCCACTAGGATATAACTGGGTTATCCTCAGCCAATTGCCATGGAAAGATCGTCCTCGGCGAAGTTCTTCCTATCCCCCAGCGGAGTTCATCAAATCTTCCAACAGAGCTTATCAATGGTATCCCCAGCGGAGTTATCATCAAACCTCAGCGAAGTATCTCTTCTCCCACAGAGTAATTCCCCGCAGAGTAATCTCCTCAACAAGTTTATTCACCAACGGAATCATCTTCTCCTACCGGTGTATCCTTGCAACCATCATCCCCAGCGGAAATGAAGAACTCTACTCTTCGAACATCAGCCCAGGATTCAAGCTCCCGGCATTCGTCAAGGATTTATTTTCCTGGACAAAAAACACATTCATAAACATCACATCATCATACATTATAGCATGCATATACGCATCATGAACATACAATCTCAGTCATCTCATGACATCATGCATTTCATACATCATGACAGCGCATACAACTAACGTTTTGTCTTTTCAGGACAAAGGTCAATACAAAGATGATCACTATCAACTGTCGCAATTCCAGATTCGACACCTGTATCTAGCCAGGGTATATCTGTGAGCGATTACCTGTGGATTCGACACCTGTATCTAGCCAGGGTATATCTGCATTCCGGACTCGATTCCTGTATCCAGCCAGGGCACGTCTGAAGAGTTTGAAGATTCGATTCCTGTATCCAGCCAGGGCATATCTGTTGACGACTATTTCCGGACTCGATTCCTGTATCCAGCCAGGGCACGTCTGAAGAGTTTGAATATTCGATTCCTGTATCCGGCCAGGGCATATCTGTTGACGACTATTTCTGGACTCGATTCCTGTATCCAGCCAGGGCACGTCTGAAGAGTTTGAAGATTCGATTCCTGTATCTAGCCAGGGCATATCTGTTGACGACTAATTCCGGACTCGATTCCTGTATCCAGCCAGGGCACGTCTGAAGAGTTTGAAGATTCGATTCCTGTATCCAGCCAGGGCATATCTGTTGACGACTAATTCCAGATTCGATTCCTGTATCTAGCCAGGGCACATCTGTGAGTAACTGATTATAGATTCGACACCTGTATCTAGCCAGGGCATATCTACATAAAGAGTTTGAAGATCAACCCCTGTAACAGGCCAGGTAATTATCTTTCTTTCTCAGGTACGCAAGTTCTCGTTAAGGAATCTCTTACGCGATCGACACCTAAATGGCATCCATAAGCTCATTCCCGACAAGACTCCGTCACAGCTCCAGATGGCATCTATAAGCCCATCCTCCTATCCATCATTTCTCCAAATGGCATCTGTAAGCCCATTCCCTACATCACACTGCTGATATTCTACTATGCGAGTGCAAATTTCTGGGCACTCTAGTGTTCAATCATCTTCCACCTTCGGATTACGAAAGGCACGCCAGCCAATCTATATCCTCAGGTCTAAGAAGATTGAACAGGGGCAACTGTTGTACCCCAAAATTTGCCCTCCCATATTCTTCAAGATTTGGCAAGATCAAGCTTCAAAATCCCTCAAGGGTTGCACAGTCCAATTGCCTCCTAACACAGTCAAAATTAGGGTTTTGGTTCTTGCAAAGAAATTGAGGTTTTCAAGGGTCCAATCAAGTCTCATGTGCCTATATACATTGTCAAGCATCTATATGTCAAGTTTCAAGACTCACAGCATCAAGTTGCACAGTCAAAAACCCTAAATGCTTCACAGTCAACTGCAGGGGTAAAATGGTCATTTGACAGTCAAAAGTCAAAAAATTTGGTCAACATCTTATTTTGAAGCCACAATCATCATTTTATCAAGTCTTGATCATGATTCCTCAAGCATGGCTCAGAAATCATCAAGGATCCAAAAGTTTCTATTTTTGGACAGTTGAAAAGTCAACTGTAACTTGACCATGGCATAACTTTTTCATGGTTCATCAGAAAAATCCCATCCAATGCTCATTTTGAAGGGGATGACATTTCCTACAACTCATCTTCACATTCCAAGTCCAAGAAATGCTCTCACAAAAAGTTATCAATTTCAACATTATAGGTCATTTTCAAAAGTCAACAAAAAGGCACTTTAAGTCAAAGACCATAACTTGAGATTGGTAAATCAAAATGACATGGGACCAAATGCATTGGTTAGAGGACTTCAAGACCTTTCCAAAATGTCCAAGAACATGTTCATATCTTCAAAATTGAGCAAGATATGCATTGGAGAAGTTGGGAAATTTTTGGGAACTTTCAAAAGTCAACTTTGCCTAAAACACTTCAATTTTGCGAATGGGCCTCAAATTCCTTCTTGAAACTTTACCCAAAGCCTATGCACGACCCATTGAGCTTAAAATGATTTATTTTCTTATTTTTAATCAATTAATTGAATTGTTATTATTATTAATTCATTTAATTGGTTTTAATTATAGGAAAATTCAAAGATATGCTTTTTAGATCTTTTGTGCAGCAAATATGACTAGGGCAAGCTGGAAACTCGTATGCACCTCAAAGGCATCAAAAAATCCATGATTGGCAAGGTTTCATGAAAGAAAAGATTGAAAAAGATATGATTGGCAATCAAATATTCAAGTCATAATGCCATGGACTTTTGGGCTTAATTCTAACCTAATTCCATTCACATATATGTGCTGAAGAAAACCCGACTCCAGGACATGAAAAAGCTGCCATAGAACTCCATAACAAAGTTGCAAAAAATTGAGAAAAAGCTTGAAATTGATTTCCTATTTGCAGGTGGATTCAAGGCCTAAAATTGTTTCCAATACATTGCTGACATTGCCAGGAAGCCATTACAATCAAGAACGAAGCTTAACACGCAAAGAATCAGAGAATACAAGTGACACGGTTTGCTTTATTTTCTAGATTTGCATATCACGATTCATGTGTTTTTGACCATTTTTTGGATTGCTTTATGTTAATAGGGACCTTCTGAAGCTGTTGGTATAATCCAATTGAGTTATAACTGCCTGAATCAAAATCCACCATGAACGAAATCTAGGGTTTCTGAAGCTTTCAATTAGGGCTTTAGGCATAAGGGAAAATTGGACCTTGAGACAAGCATGGTTGAATTCGTCAAGGCCAGGCGAATTCAACCAGACCCTCGCGCCCTTTTTATGTGACCCATAGCTCTAATCGCTATTATTGGGACTTTTGCTTTGTGGGGGTTTAAAACCCCCGCTATCTTGTTCATGTTTGCAGGAAAAACGAAGAAGAAGGGTGAGCTGTCCAAACGCTACTGGAGCATTCAAATCATGGCGCGCTTTTTTAATGTCCCGGCATAATTAGTACTTTTCATATATTATATTTCTTTGTTATTATGTGTACAAACAAACACAAATGGCTGGATGGTGGGAGACGTGGCTAGCAAATACTGGGACCTGGATTCGATTCCCAGGTCCCCCCATATAATTGTTGATTTTTGTTTTAATGTGTTCCAGTGCAGCATGGGATCCAACGTTCCACCATACGTCTTCACGCCTAAGCCTGCCAAGTGCCCCTGATGAACAATCTGAAGGCCAAGAGAGGGAGCCCATGGTATGCTCTAGTCAACCAACGTGCACATGATCCCTGAAAGTCAACCAGGCTTGGTCTTCAATGGGCCTGAATTGCTTCACAAACACCTCCACTTTGGGCCAGACACCCCCTTGGTTTGCTTTGCATTTTTAAATTTTCTTTTCTTTTCTTTTTAATACTTTTAATTGTTTTAATTATAATTAATTCACCCCAAATAATTTTTCCTAATAAAACTCAAAAAAATCAAAAATTGTAAATATATATTTAATTATTTACTAATTTCACCATTAACCTATTTTTTGTAAATAAATTCTAATAATTAACTTAGTTAATTTAGGTTTGAAATTTAATCTTTTTTCTTAATAAATAAAAATTATATAGAATTAGGTTTTGACACTTTTAATCTTTTTATTAATTATTAATCATCATTATTACTATTTGTTAATTATTATTTTTGTAAATAAACATGTAAATTAAATAATTTAGTTAATTAGCCTAATTTTGACCTTTTTTCATTAATAAGTAAAATGAACTTAGATCTAGGGTTTCCTTTTAATTTTAATTTCTTTATTTTCATAAATACAAAAAAACATAAAAAACGCGTTCTTTTCTTTAATTAAATAATTAATTAGGTTTTAATTTAATTTAATTTCAAGCAAAGGGTCCAAAACCCTCGGACGTTCCTGGTTTAATTCTTTTCGCGCATTATTTTTCTTATTGATTATTATGTAACTGTTCAAGGATGTAATAGTAATTAGGTTTATTGCTTTTTTACTTTCCGCATCTTTATCAAAAACGGGTCTTTGTATTTTGGCGATGTATAGACCCGCGCCTTGTAATAGCGTAGGTTTTATCTTTCCGTCTTTTAATTTTCTGCACTCCTAACTGCTAAACTCGCATGAAAGAATGTATGATAACTAAAAACAACTCGTAGCTCACAATGCCATGATCAAAGATAAATGTTAACATGAAAACAACACACAATGCACACACCACTTCTAGGGTACGCTTCACTCGTTGCCTCGAAACGTGGTCGTCAAGTATAGGATGTTTTAGCGGTCGCTCTTATGTCTAAGATCCAGTTGCCTCGAAACAGTTGCCTCGAAACGGTTGCCTCGGATTAAAAAGGATCTAGGACATTAGGGTTGCTTCTAAGGTGTCCTACTATTGCTTCGGTGACCACACTGTCCCTACAATCGAATTGACCCGAACACCTCCAACGGTGGTGCTACCTACCTCTCAATGGTGGGATGGCACTACCTTAAGGAATTTTACACAGCCTAATTCCTTAGGGTAGGTAGATGACTCATGGGTACTTGCTCTCTTCAAAAATAAACAAAAATCTTTTCACACTACACTTTCAAAAGCTTTCAAAACAAATTTTTCAAACACTCTTGAGGACAGATACAAGAGTCATTCAGAAATCTTTCAATGAAACTTTTTCAAACCCACACACATTTGAAAAGAAAACATTTTGAAAACATAAGAGCAAGTACCTAAGAGCCCATGGATAACCATGGATAGAAAGGGTGCTAACACCTTCCCTTTCTATAAATCTACCTCTCGAACCGAGAGACATCTCAAAGAAGGAATTTAGCTGTGCTTTTGTCCTTTCCATGTTGGAGAAAATAAAAGACAGTGGCGACTCTTGCTTACCGCGACATACGCGATCCAGCTTTAAACAGTCAGTTCTATTTCCACCGATCACAGCGTGATTTAAACAGTAATCCCTGACTGTTCGTCTTATGGAAAGGATGCGTTCAGGTTCGTCCATCGATTTGTCAAGTGGTTCGCCTTGTGAGCGAGTCCTTGGCATACAAATCAAAAAAGGGTTTCTGTTGCCTAGTCTAAACGCGCAACAGAAGAATCGTACTTAATTGACTAATCAGTCCCCGATAACGGTGCCAAAAACTTGATCGGGACTTTATGAGTCTATTGGGATACTAACTGCAAGTATACAGTTTAGTCGTTCTAGTTTTAAATGATTATCAAACCCACAGAGACTGAGGATCAATCGCATACGATTTAATGCTACAATTGTTTAACTAAGCAATGGATATTTGGTTTTAGGGGGAAAAGAGTTTAGTTAAAAATAATAGTAATAGCTATACCGGTATGTGATGGTCGGACTTCGGGAATTCGGTGAATCGCTTGGCATATAAAGTATTTCGGTAAAAACGAATTGTTTAAAAACCTGAGACATACACTCTCGTGTTCATGAAATAAGTCATGCTACTAAACCTAGTGGATGCACTTTAAATTTAATAACACTTTTTGAAAACAATTTGAGTTTAATTAATTTGTTAAAACACTCTCATGTATTTAAAAATTAATGTTTCGTTACCACTATTTGGGTCGAACCCCAGCTCTCGCATGCAGGTTCTTGCCTTAATTAATTTCCCACTCTCCTGGCAAAATCGTGTTAATTATCCTCTCACTCTCGTGACAAGGATAGTTAAATTAAACATGGAAATTGGAGACCATAAATTATTTATAAATGTTTTTAGCCAAGTTATCACCTAATTCTTTCGGTACTTAGGAGTCACATACCGGTACCAATTAATTTAGCCGGACATAATATATTTAGTAACTATGCAACTTAAAATATAATTCATAAAAATAAATGACATAACACAAGAATAAATAAAAATCAATTGCATAAAAAACCTGTAAATAATGTTGTTATGGTAATCTTGGATGCTTACAAATTCCTTGCAATTAATCGAAATCTATGACTGTGTTAATTCTTAGATGAAGAACTAACACCCTAGAAACTAATTCTGGAAACTAAAAATTACAGTAGGTATAAAATGGTTCAAAAGCAAACAAAATAGAATAATGTAGAAAAATAGAAATTTGGCTCTGTAGAAAATTCTTCGACCATGATCCATTGAACTGCCTCATATTTATAGAAGAAGATTTTGCAGTTGAGAAAATTTTGGAATAGCTTGAGTGGAGGAAAACTCAGATTCATGGTTACTGAAGTTGAGGAAATTCAGGAGAAGAAAACTGCCCACAACGTTGCCCACGTCTCTCTGTATTCCATAACGTTATTTTTAAGCGTGTGACGGTCGTCATGAGGGGGTGACGGTCGTAATGCGCTTAAATAGTGTGTTACGCTCATTAATGATGTTTGACGAGCGTCCTTCTAGTTGTGAGAGCGTTACGCTCGTCATGGGGTGTGACGGTCGTCACAGCTACAAAATCTGCAAACTTTGCAGATTTGGTTCTTTTTCTTCTGATTCTTGGTTAGCTTCCTTCATGTGATCCTTTTTCACTGATTTGAGTTGAAACATGTTGTACCTGTGAAAAGACACAAAAACTCGGAACAATCGGGAGTTAAACAACTCAATGTATTATGAAAATCGATAAAAAAGTGTAGTAATTATATGATACGATTTCTTGTTACTAATATCTTTGGTACTCCCGGTCTATGGGAGATATTTCTATCATTGACCGTTGTGGGTAATTCTCTAATGTCCCACTCCTCGGCATTAGGGGAGGTATCACTTATAATCTTTCTCTGGCTCTACGATAATCCGGTCATGCTCGAAGGGATGGTCCCCATGATATGCTTATCTAAGGCATTATGTTCAACTACGAGGATGATGTTCAAGGGTATCGTCAAAGGTTCATACGAGCTTGGGGCATGGTAAACAGATTTGATAGCAAGACTTTGGGGCCTAAGACTTCCATTCCTATGGAGCCTTATCTCAAATGGGTACGAGCTTGCGCCCAAAACCTCATGATGCCATATACATCCATCTTGCCAATAATTGTGGAGCCTATCACTGAAGGGGGTATTCCTTATACAGTTCTACACCCTGACATGCCCACTGATCTTGAAGAGTTTCAGAGGTCCTGGATTTAGTTGAAGAAAGAAAGGGATACCTTTAGAGATCAATTCTACACCAATAAGAAGAAAGTGTTGGAGCTCACGAAGCAACTTCACAAAGAGAAAAATCTTAATGTCTACCTCAGCACAAAGAAGAAAAACCCATAGGAAACCTGATTTTTTAGATTTTTTTTTAATTGTAAAGCCTAAAAGGCAGTTGTAATTTGAATTCTACTAATAAAATATTTGTTTTATTTTCATTCGCAAATTTAAATTTCCCAAGGCCCTTGAAAACATTGCATAAGCATATCATGCATATCATTACATAAGTAGGTATTTCAAGGTCGGTTTCTTATCTTTTCGCTATTTATTTCAGCAAAAAGAAATGGCTCTTGAACAAACAGTTAAGGATCTTCAAGTGCAGAATGCTCAATTCCAACAAATGTTCCTGGCTCTGGCTAAGGGACAAGAAGATCTGAAAGCTCTCATCATCAAAGAGAAGAAGAAGGCAAAGAAACTGGTCGGCGTCTTGAATATGGGAAGAAGATTTAGAGGACTAGCCAAGCGAGCTTTAGATTTCTCAACCTCGTCGAATGAGGGGGACAATCAAGAAGAGAATACCAAGGAAGAAGTCAACAACCCGGGGACTGATGAAGAAGAAGCTAATTACTCTGAGGAATAATATCCTTCTGCTGATGATAAATACAAGCAGCTCGAGGATCATCTTAATGCTATGGAAATTCAGAGGGTATCGAGTCTGGATTTTGAAGAGTTAGGGTTGGTCTCTAGAGTGGTCATTCCCCAAAAGTTCAAAGTTCCCACATTTTCTAAGTATGACGGTGTCTCCTGTCCTAAGGTGCACTTAAGGTCCTATGTCAGAAATATCCAACCTCACACTGCTGACAGGAATTTATGGGTTCATTTCTTCCAGGAAAGTTTGTCAGGGACGCAGTTGGAATGGTTCTATCAACTGGAAGGAACCAACATTCGCAATTGAGAAGACCTGGCTGCTGCTTTTTACAAGAAGTACCAATACAATGCTGACCTCGCTCCAACCCATACACAACTTCAAAGCATGTATATGGGTTCTAGTGAGGGTTTCAAAGATTATTCCCAAAAGTGGAGGGATCTTGCATGAAGGGTCCAGCCTCCTCTGTCTGATAGAGAGCTGGTAGATATGTTCTTGGGTACTTTGTTAGGCCCATTTTTCAACCACTTGATTGGAAGCTCTTCAGCTAGGTTCACTGAGCTGATATTGACTGGTGAAAGAGTAGAAGCTGATATCAAGAGCGGTATGATTCCAAGGGATGCCTCTTCGAGTACAGTGAAGAAGCCTTTCATGGGGAAGAAGGAAGAAAGTGTTGCCTACGGTCAGAGGAATCAAAGAAAAACTGAATGCCGTCCAATGGTAGGAGTTGTGATGATCTCCAACCCTGCATCAAATTAATAACAAAATAATCAGCGCAGACAGGATACGCCCAGAAGACAGTTCACCCGGATTAACATGTCATATCTCGGGTTTTTCCACACCTGTTAAAGTATGATATGGTTACTCTAAAGGAGGCTCCTAAAATCCAAATACTACATCTCCCCGATATAACACAAATGCTCGATGTGCCTACCACTCCGACAGTATAAGGCATGATACAAATGACTGTTGGGCTCTGAAGAACAAAGGGAAAGATCTCATTGAGGCAAAGGAGATTGAATTTGACCCTCCTGAAACCCCCAATGTAATAACTGCACCAATGCCTAAGCATGGCCAGGATGTTAATGTTATTGATGGTGACCTATTTGTTTCTTATGTTGATGAACTAGTTACTCCTTTTCCGATTGTTAAGAAGAATCTTTTATGAGCCAGTTTATTTCCAGGTTGTGGTGAAGGTTTCCACCTGTGTATGTCTCTACCCAATGGTTTGTTGTTGTTGAAGATGGGTGTCCAGCATCTGATGACCAACAAATAAATTATGTATGAGAAAACTCCATCTGCAAGAAGTTTGTTTGTAGATATATCAATTATTACCATTTCCAACAATCCTCCCAGGGTCTCCTCCAAAAGACCCGTCAGGATTACATCCGTTCCTAAGGTTGCTCCTTTGATTATCACTTTTCTTGGGCCGATACCATATTCCTCTGATAAATCTTTTCCTTGGAATTATGGGGCTGGCGTTTACTACCATGGCGTCAAGCAAGACCTATTGGCTATTAAAGATGAAGCTGCTGAAGATACTGATCCTGACATCGACGACATTGTTAGGACCAGTAAAATTACCAAAAGCGGAAATATTTTCTCTCCTGAAATCTCTCCGAAGACCGTTTCCAATCCTTTGGTTATTCCTGTTGCCACTCTTGTTGTTACTCCTGTTGCTACTCCTATTGTCGTTCCTGCTGTTATCCTTGCTACTGAGTCATCAGGGAATCGAGGCAAAGAGGTATTGGTCCATCCTCCTTTGTCTGATAGAGAGCTGGTAGATATGTTCTTGGGTACTTTGTCAGGCCCATTTTTCAACCACTTGATTGGAAGCTCTTCAGTTGGGTTAACTGAGCTGATATTGATTGGTGAAAGAGTATAAGTTGGTATCAAGAGCGGTAAGATTTAAAGCGATGCCTCTTCTAGTACAGTGAATAAGCCTTTCATGGGGAAGAAGGAAGTAAGTGTTTCCTATGGTCAGAGGAATCAAAGCAAAACTGAACGTCGTCCAACGATAGGAGCTTTGATGATCTCCAACCCTGCATCAAATCAACAACAAAACAATCAGCACAGACAGGATGCGCCCAGAAGACAGTTCACCCGGATTAACATGTCATATCTCAGGTTTTTCCACACCTGTTAAAGTCTAATCTGGTTACTCTGTGAGGCTCCTAAAATCCAAATACTACATCTCCCTGATATAACCCAAATGCTCGATATACCTACCACTCTGATAGTATAAGGCATGATATAAATGACTGTTGGGCTCTGAAGAATAAAGTGTAAGATCTCATTGAGGCAAAGGAGATTGAATTTGAACCTCCCGAAACCCCCAATGTAATAACAGCACCAATGCCCAAGCATGGCCAGGGTGTTAATGTTGTTGATGATGACCTGTTTGTTTCTTATGTTGATGAACTAGTTACCCCTCTTACGATTGTTAAGAAGAATATTTTGCGAGCCGGTTTATTTCCAGGATGTGGTGAAGGTTGCCACCTATGTATGTCTCTACCCAATGGTTGCTTGTTGTTGAAGATGGGTGTCCAATGCCTGATGACCAACAAAGAAATTATGTTTATGAAAACTACCCCTACAAGAAGTCTGTGTGCTGATATATCAATTATTACCATTTCCGACAATCCTCCCAGGGTCTCCTCCAAAAGACCCGTAAGGATTACATCCGTTCCTAAGGTTGCTCCTTTGATTATCACTTTTCCTGGGTCGATACCATATTCCTCCGATAAAGTTGTTCCTTGGAATTATGGGGCCGACGTTTACTACCATGGCGTCAAGCAAGACCTATTGGCTATTAAAGATGAAGTTGCTGAAGATACTGATCCTAACATCGACAATATTGTTGGGACCAGTAAAATTACCAGAAGCTGAAGGATTTTCTCTCCTGAAATCTCTCTGAAGACTGTTGACACTCCTTTGGTTATTCCTGTTGCTACTCCTGTTGTTACTCCCGTTGCTACTCCTACTGTCGTTCCTGCTGTTATCCCTGCTACTGAGTCAACTGGGACTCGGGGAAAAGAGGTACTGGTTGAACCTGCCCGGACGGAGGCACATAAAGAAGTCGTTCCTAAAGCTTATAAAAAAGAAATGGAAGAGATTTTGAAGATCATACGGTAGAGTGATTACAATGTTGTGGAGCAATTGAGGTAGACCCCTTCAAAAATCTCAATGTTGGCTTTATCACTATGCTCTGAAGCTCATGCCAAAGCTTTGGTGAAGTTCCTGAAGTCTGCTCATGTGCCACAAGAGACTTCTGCCCACTAATTTGAGGACTGTGTTTCTAGTCTAACTGCTGACAACAGACTTGGTTTCTCTGATGCTGATTTAACACCCAAAGGAAGAAAGCATAATGATGCCCTGCATGTCTTTATTGAGTGCAGGGGCACTACCCTAGCTCATGTTCTGGTGGATACAGGTTCATCATTGAATGTCTTACCTAAGAATGCTTTGGACATATTGGATTGTGAAGGACTCACACTGAAGCCCATCAATATTGTGGTGAGAGCTTTTGATGGTTCTAAAATAATGGTGCATGGAGAGGTAGATATTCCTGTTAAAGTTGGTTCTTAAACCTTTGACTCTACTTTTTATGTAATGGACATCCGCCCGTCTTATTCCTGTTTATTGGGTCGCCCTTGGATCCATGGGGTCGGTGCTGTTACTTCTACTCTACATCAAATGTTGAAGTACCCAGTTAATGGAAAGATTATTGTAGTCCATGGCAAGGAAGAATATATGGTGAGCCACCTGAACTCTTTCAGGAATGTTGAGATGGACGGCGAGTTCATTGAGACCCCTTTCCAAAATTTTGAAGAGGCTCCTCAGACAATTGCTGCAATCAAGACTGTTGTCAAAGTCCCAAAGATTACCAGACCTTCATTAAGGATTACTTCTCTGAAGGATACCAAAGCAGTAGTCAAAGAAGGTGGGTGTACCATTTGGGGCCAACTCCCTGATATCCCCTACAAATCTGACAAGTTTGTTTTCATGTATTAATCTACAATCAGTCGTCCACAGATAGTTGTTGTGATACGGTGGGAGAGCTGAATTGGGTGTTTTTCCTTTTGGTCGCATTTGTGTGGATAGCAAGAGTCGCCACCGACTTTTCTTTTATTCAAAAGGAAAGGTAAAAAAGCACAGGAAAGACCTTTCGAGATTATTTCTCGGGTTCGGGGGGTAGATTATGAAAAGGGAAGGTATTAGCACCCTTTTCATCCATGGTTTTCCATGGGATCTTAGTTACTCGCTAGATCACTTTCTTTTAAATGTGCTTGTGGGGTGGGTTTTGAAAGTATTTTGAAAATGTCTTTGCAATGGTTCTCGTATCTATAAGAACGCGTACAAAGTTTTGTTTCGAAAAATAGTTCAAAGATATGTTTGTGGAATGTGTTTTTAAAAGTGGTTTTTGGAAAGATGTTTTGTAATGGCTCTTGTCTCTATAAGAATATATACAAAATGTTTTGGCTTTTGAAAATGTTTTGAAATGGAAGTGTCGATGTAGAAATGTTTTTGTCGTGAGCGAGCGAGCAACTAGGAGTGAATCTACCTACTCGAAAGGTTTTAAGTGTTCTTTTCTTCCTCCTTTAGATGTTGCTATCTTACCATCGATTTGGTAAGAAGCCCCATCGTTGGATGTGAAGGGACAGGCGCGGGACATTTGTACAGTCATAGAAGGCAACTTGTAAGACACTTTAGCAATTTTCGTAAGGGACTAGATCGTTATACTGAAAGCAACATCGAGGGACTATGATCTTTTTTATCAAAGGGGATTTGCTAAAGCGTCCCATATTCGAGGGACATAACTGTATTTCCGAGGCAATGAGGGAAGTTACCCTAGAGGTGCGCGTGTGAAAAAGTGTGTTTGATTCAAGTTATTTTGTCTTTTGAAATTAGGTTATCTAGCGATTGATTTTGAATCTTGCCATACACGCCTAATTACTATACAGTAATAAGTAAAACAGTAAAGTGCGGAAATTGAAATTCTACGCTATTACAAAGCTTCGGGAGTGGGGGTACAAATTAATGAATTAGGGTGACAATAAGAAATAAACACTTAAATCACACAATATAAGTCCAAACCATTAAATAATTATTTAAGTTAAAACTCATTTCATTTGATAAAATTAATTAATAATTTAATTAATAATGTCAAACAAAAATTATTTTTAAGTTAATAATTATTTAAAACAAATATTGATCTATTTGCAACTTTAAATATATGCTGAAATGTAAAAACAAAAGTCAAATAATTAAAAATAAAAAGATATAAGGGAAAAGTTTAGAAATGGGCCTGCATTGGAGCAAATCTGGGGTGCAAAAATAAATCTGGTTGGCCCAAATAAAGGGAAAAGCCCAAAGCTCCTAGCTGATCAGGTGCAGCAGTCTCCAGGAGGTGCACCATATGCGTGCTTTTATGGTGCGCTAAAGAGTAATGATTGATGATGATATGAATCAGACGGAGGGATGATGAGGATGCACGAACTGTTAACATGGGAATATAAGCGCAGGATCTATCAGGGTGATTAAGGGGTGGTGACAAGTGTCACCACCAGATTAGGAACTGTAAAAATGCAATTAACAAAACAAAAACAGATTAAGTGAAACCAAAAGCTCATAACTCACTTCTATTTCTCTCTCTTAACACGATACTCTCTCTTCTCTCTTGTTGGGAGCCTCCACCGGAGAAGACATCTTGGCTGCGCCGGAAATCGCCTTACGACGGTGACGGTGGCAGCGCGACTCTGATCCACACTTTTCTTACATGAATTTAACTGTATCTTCTTTTTAACTATTAATCTGAAGTTATTTTTTGCAGATTCTTAGCCTATAACCCTAGATCTAAAAAGGGGTGAGTGGAACCCTAAGTCAAAGATGTGACTAAAAATCAATGATTTATGATGAAGCATGCAAAATGGAAAGCAAAAACGAAAAGAAAAAAGAAAATGGAGGTCGTGGTTTTTAGATCCGTGAGCTTCCAACCTTTTTGAAGTTTGTCTTTCTGGTATTATCTGAGCTTTCTCTCTTCTTCTGAACCTATGTTTTTTTAGATTATTCTGAAGGGATTTTTGAATAGAATGACGATGATGATTAGGGTTTGTATTACTTGATAGCTTGCTATGATTTTTGTGGGATTCTTTGTATGTAGCTTTGTATCTTCTGAATAGATTCTAAGGAGGAAAAATGATGAACAAAATTTTGGATTTTTTGTTGTTTTTCTTAGTTATTGGTTCACTGTGAAATTTTTTGTTTTTTTTTAGTTTTTGGTTATTCTTGCTGGTTTTTGAGTATTGGTTTTGGACTAGAGACTTGTGGAAAAAAAATTACTTCCTGTAGTTGGTGATTCTCGTTGGCTTTTGTATATCTTCCTCTCTCTTGTTTTTTACCCTTTGGTCCTGTGTTATAGTGACTGAGAAGTCAGAAAAATGGGGGGAAGGTTTGATGAGTTTTTTTGAATAAAGTTGGTTTTCTAACTTTGGGCTTTAGAGTGCAGGTTATGCTTTCCCATTTTAGTGAAAGTTTTGGCGCAGGCTGTAGCAGGGCTGTCTTTGCAGCCAGTGATAGAAATTGGCTTGGCAATTTGGACTGTTTGTGGCCTAGGTGATACCTTTCTAAAACTTGTCTCTTGCCCTCTTCATATTTTCATGAGATAAAGCAATCTTTGCATATTATATTTTTCTGAAGGGTTTGCTAACTTAGGAAAATGATGACATGTGATTGTTTGAGCATGCTTGCCTCTTTGCTATATTACTACTTTTACTTGTTGCCTTAACAGCCTATGCTGCCTTGTTTGACATGAAACAATATTGTTATATTTTTGCACTAGCCTGCTGTTTGGACTGTGGTTGCCTGCTGCCTATTATTTATACTTCAATCTGTTTGCATTTCTGGCCCTGCTATTTTGCTTGCTGTTGGTTTGTGCATTTTGTTGTTGTTGCTTGCTGTTTTGGTTTTCTACTGCAGTTTTGGGCAGTTTGACTGGCTGATTATTGGTTGCTGTATTGGGCAACTTGCTTTGCAGGCTTGGTTCTGCTATGGCTTTTGCATTTTGTTGTATTTGGGCAACTTGCTGCCTGTTGCTGCTTGTTGGCAGTTTGCTGTTTGTTGCATTGTTGGCAATTTTTATTTTCCTTTTTCTTTTGTGAACCAAGAAAGGCAATCTTTCTTGTAATTTGAAGTTGGGGAGAGGGATTATGATAAAACAAAATCAGACCAAAATTCTGATTCCTATCTGCAAACCCTAGTGATGAATTAGGAGAAAATTTGCTTGAAAACTCCTTGATTAAACTTCATTATTTATTTCCTAATCATATCTTCTTTTTCTTGTTTCATGTGAGCAAAAGTGGAGATGGCAAGGAAAAGAATGTAAGGAATCAGTGGAAAACATAAAGGTCTTGGAGAAAATTCAAAGGAAATGATATAATTTGATTCTTCAAGTAAATTGATCATGGATTAGTTTCTCTTAGGTCAAGTGTTCATTTGATTTTTTCTCTTTAACTTAGAACAATTCCTCTTGTACTTTGATATATTTGGAAGTATTGTATTCAATAGTTGTACCAATGTAACCTTGAATAACAATAAGTTGTAAAATATATAGTATTGAAAGAATTTAAGTTTTGTAACAACCTTGGATAGTGTGCTTGAAATTGGGGAAGAACTTGAATTGTAGCATGAAGTATCCTTGTGATCAATGAAATATTAGAACTTGAAATCCTTTGTAAACAAGAAATTTGCAATTCTTTGCAAACAAACAAAATTTGTAATTTTATTTGCAGTGCAATGATACAAAGATTTGAACTATTTTGGTATGATAGGATCTTGTACAAATTTTGTATTCTAATTGGATTCTTTTTTTTAAATTCCCAATCAGAATATTTGAAATAAAATGCTTTAGTCTGGTGACTTGTATTCCAAATAATCCAAATAACTTTGTAACTGTATTTCAAACAAACATGCATCTTGTACTCCAATTCCTAAACAAAATAAATGTTTAAGAATGTAAATCATTTGGTCAACTTGAATCCAAAATCATGATTGGTTTAAACGACAATCTTAATCTTCACATCTTGTCCAAATAAACATGCTCTGAGAACAAACGTTAATCTTTCAGTAAATTGTGTTTAAGAAAAATTCAAAATCAACAAATGCCTTGCGACGATTCGATAATTTTAAAGTCTTCCAAACCCAATTTTCCATTGATTATTTGAAGATAAACCCGTGAGCGGCATCACTCATGACCATGAATAGAAATAATCGTCTCAAAGTCTTGTAGCTTGAAGAAATCACAATTCTTAGAAGTCGGACGACTGTTATTTGAAATTAGGTCAAAATTCATGATGCGACTTCCAACGCATTTGAATTTTTGGTGATCTTCTTCGCATAATCAGTTCTTGATTTGTGAAGAGAAATTTGAGATGGCATCAAGGAGAATCATACACAAGAAAAACCACTCAAAAATAATGAATAATGAAGAAGTTATGATCGTTTGAATTTGTTTTCGCAAAAAGGCAATTTTCAAGTCGACATAGTCGTTTTCAGTTATCTGGACCATTGATTGAGCAAACTTGCACTGCAAGGTTTGAAAACTGACTTAAACAACCTTGAGGAGACATGAAGACCTATGAAGACCAATTGAAACCTTGAAGACTCCATTTTCTTTGAGAAATGCAAAACCCTAATTGCTTATTTACTGCTTAGGGAGATAATCTGTCTGATCAACTTTTTGAGCCAAATTGAGTATTCGTGAAACCCTAGGATAGTATCTTGAATGAAAATGGGAGGTCAAATTTTGGGGTACAACAGCTGCCTCTGTTCAATCTTCTTAAACTTGAAAAGTAAGATCGACATGTTCGTCGTTCATAGCTTGAAAGCGAAAGATGATTGAACACTAGAGTGCCCAGAAATTTGCACTTGATGATGCGCTTGGTTGATTGTGTAGGGAATGGGATTAAAGATTCCATTTGGAGAAATGATGGAGAGTTTTTGGATATGGGCTTATAGATTCCATCCAAAGGTGATTGTTGACCGGAGTGGACGAAGTCTGAACTTGACTTCAAACGGAAAAGAAATCAACATAAACCTTTGGTCGATTTAAACTGGAGCTGGCAGAAGTCTTGAATGTTGTTTGATTTGAAAGAATCAGAATAAATCTTAGGGCGATTTAAACTGAACCCATAGAGGTCTTAGATTAACTTTGACTGGGAAGTATCAAAATAAATCTTGGTGCAATTTATTTGAACCAGAGAAAATTGTCGGTGGGTAAGAATCAGAACAAATTGTTGGGAGATTTATCTGAACCAGTAAGACTTTGGAGAAGAAACAGAATAAATCATTGAGAGATTTACCTAAACCAGTAAGAATCTGGAGAAGAATCAGAATAAATTGTTGAGAGATTTATCTGAACCAGTAGAGTCTGGAGAAGAATCAGAATAAACCGTTGAGAGATTTATCTAAACTAGTACGAATCTGGAGAAGAATCAGAATAAACCGTTGAGAGATTTATCTGAACCAGTAAGAATCTAGATAAGAATCAGAGTAAACCATTGAGAGATTTATCTGAACTAGTAGAGTCTGGAGAAGAATCATAATAAACCGTTGAGAGATTTATCTGAACCAATAGAGTCTGGAGAAGAATCAGAATAAACCGTTTAGAGATTTATCTAAACCAGTAGAGTCTGGAGAAGAACCAGAATAAACCGTTGAGAGATTTATCAAAACCAGAGAAAATATGTCTGCGAGGAAAGAATCAAGATAAATCGTTGAGAGATTTAAATTGAACCAGCGGGAATTTGTATTTGACTTGTTGAAAATATTTGTCTGTCGGAAATTTGTTGATGATAATTTCCTGTCAATTGATTTTTTTCCTAAAAAGGTGGAGAGTTAATTGTATGCAATGCTATGACATATGCAATGCATGATATGATGTTGTTTTCTCAAAATAAATGAGATTTGACTGTATGTACTTGTGTTGTCAATGCTATGATGTATGGATGAAAATGTATGGACATATTAATTGTTCTGCCACAGTGTTGCTGAAGTCGGGGAAAATAAATCTTTGGGTATTGCTGGGAACACGGAGTGTGAGTCTCCACATTTTGAAATTGATGTGCTGATGGATGAATTTCCACTTATTAGAGAAATAAACTCTGTTGTGGAGGGGAAACACCGTGTATTACTCGTGGACTTCGTGAAATCCTGTTGGGGAAACCTGAGAAGTCGGGCATCCTTCGTTGGGGAATCTTTGGAGCGATAGATGAAGGTTTTGCTTTGTCAGGGATGTGAGAGCGCTTGATACCACTAGGCTGCACATTGGAAACATGTTAGTGATTCTATAGTAGGATGTCTTTGCTTCCGCTCTTGCTGGAGAAGGTACCTGCGGGGATTTTATGGAATGGCCTATAGATATTATCCTATTTCTTAAAGCCATTAGTAATTGTCTTTTCGTTTTCTGTTCGTTTGTAAATATTAATCACGTTCAAATGCATATGTTCAAAAATAAATCATTAGACGTTTTTGTAAACAACACACAGAAGTAAAGAAAAACATATAGTTTTGCACTTTCAAAAGGGATATCTTTGTATTAACTTGAATAAGTCTTCTTTTTTGTACAACGAGACGAACATTCTAGTAAGAGAATGTCATCGTAAAAAGATGAAAATTGATACAAAGAAGAGATAACTATGTGAAATAATCCCATGGGGTTCCCATTCTACAATAGTTTTCGTGCCTCTGACTGTCTTGTCTACTTGTCGCCTCGGTGAAGCTGATTGGATTGATTAGAACCGTTTAAGCTGGTTGGTCGATGTTGAAGATTGTCTGCAAGATGATCCAACGGGACATAGTCATACGCTTTAAATCCCTAACTTTTACCTGGACCGCCCTCTCGGGTTTTCGATCCACCGGGATACCCTTTTTTGCCCAAGCCGCCCTTTCAGGTTTTCAGCTTGCCGGGTGTATAGATTTTTTTGTATTTTATCCCTAATTTTTGCCTGAACCTTTTGGTTCACCGGGATGCCATAATTTTTTGCCTAGGTCAGTCGACCTATCGGGTCCTTGTTTATGCGTAATATCTTTTAATTATGTTCATATTTACAGGGTGTGGTAGGTCATCGCCATCCATAGTAGTCAAGATCATTGCTCCACCAGAGAATATGTTTGTGATCACAGACGGTCCTTTATATGTGGGAGTCCATTTGCCCCTGGGATCACCTTGTGGCAATATGATACGCTTGATTACCAAGTCACTGACCCGATATACCTGACGTCTGACCTTTTTGTTAAAGGCTTTGATCATGCGTTTTTGGTACATCTGACCATGACAGATAGCTGCAAGCCTCTTCTCATCAATCAAGTTCAATTGGTCAAGTCGATTATGGATCCAATCTTCTTCGCTCAACCCCGCATCCTTCATGATCCTTAGAGAGGGGATTTGGACCTCAATAGGTAAGACAGCCTCCATGTTGTATACCATAGAATAGGGTGTTGCCCCATTTGATGTACGAGTTGTGGTATGATACTTGTGGAGAGCGAATGGTAGCATCTCATGCCAGTCTTTGTATGTGACTGTCATTTTCTGTATGATCTTCTTAATGTTTTTGTTAGCAGCTTCCACAGCGCCATTCATCTTTGGCCGGTAAGGGGAAGAATTGTGATGTTGGATCTTGAATTGCTTGCACAGGGTGGTGATCATAGTGTTGTTTATATTTGTACCATTATCAGTGAGGATTCTCTCTGGGATACCGTATCGACAGATGTGGTTCTGTTTGATGAACCGAGCGACAACATTCTTAGTAACAAAAGCAAAGGAAGTTGCCTCAACCCACTGTAAAATAGTCGATGGCCACTAAGATGAAGCGGTGTCCATTAGAGGCCGTTGGCTTGATTTCCCCAATCATATCGATTCCCCACATAGCAAAGGGCCAAGGATCCGTCAAGACATTTAGAGGAACCGGAGGGACATGCACTTTATCAGCATAAATCTGACATTTATGACAAGTCTGAGAGTGTTGATAGCAATCTGCCTCCATGGTAGACCAATAATAGCCTGCCCGTAGGATTTTCTTGGCCATCGTATGCCCACTAGAATGGGTGCCGAAGGTGCCTTCGTGTAGATCATCCATGATATTTTCTGCCTCAACTTTGTCCACACATCGAAGTAATACAGAGTCATGATTGCGTTTGTACAAAATGTCGTTACTAAGTAAGAACTTAGCCGAGAATATTCTTAAGAATTTCTTGTCATTAACTGAAGCTCCTTCTAGAGTCGAGATACCTCTTAACTTCATGGAACCAAGGTTGGTCCACTACTTCTTCAGTACCGATCTCGTGACAGTAGGCTGGTTCATCCATCCGCTCAATGGTGATCTGAGGAGCCTCGTTATCCCAATTAAGTTTAAACATAGATGACATTGTAGCTAGTGCGTCTGCTAGCTAATTTTCTTCTCGCGGGAAATGTTCGAAGGTAATCTTCTCAAAATATGGCAGCAATGTCAAAACATGTTCTTTGTAAGGGATAAGGTTAGGGTGTTTGGTGTCCCATTCCCCTTTGATCTGACTGATGACCAAAGCGGAATCTCCGAACACAACCAAAGATTTGATCCCCAAATTTATGGCAGCTCTGAGACCAAAGATGCACGCTTCATATTTTGCCATGTTGTTTGTACAATCGAAGCAGAGTCTTACGGTAAATGGATTATGACACCCTTCAGGAGATACGAGTACAACACCAATACCATTGCCAAGTGCGTTGGATGCCCCATCGAAAAACAGAATCCATCGAGATCCTTGTTCAGGTCAGTCATATGGTCTAATCTCTTCGCAATTGTTTACTATCATGATGTCCTCATCTGGGAATTCGAACTTCATGGATTGATAGTCTTCCACAGCTTGGTGAGCAAGGTGATCAGCCAGTACACTGCCCTTTATTGCTTTCTGGGTAGTATATTGTATGTCATATTCCATCAGGATCATCTGTTATCTTGCTATTCTCCCAGAGAGAGCAGGCTTCTCGAATATGTATTTTATCGGATCTATTTTAGATATCAACAAGGTAGTATGGGTCAGCATATACTATCTTAGCTAGAGAGCAGCCAATGCAAAAGCGCAACAAGTTTTCTCGAGTAGTGAATATCTTGTTTCACAGTCGGTAAACTTTTTGCTCAGGTAATAAATAGCATGCTCTTTTCGGCCAGATTCGTCATGCTGCCCCAGCACACACCCCATTGAGTTTTCTAAAACAGTCAGATACAAGATCAATGGTCTTCCCTCGACGGGTGGTAACAACACATGAGGCTCTTGTAAGTATTATTTGATTTTGTCAAAAGCAATTTGACATTCATCATTCCATTCGACTACTTGATCTTTCCTCAATAATTTGAAGATTGGTTCACAAGTAGCTGTCAGGTGAGAAATGAATCTGGCAATGTAATTCAAACGTCCCAAAAATCCTCTGAATTCCTTCTCAGTACGAGGAGAAGGTATCTCTTGTATTGATTTAACTTTGGCAGAATCAACCTCGATACCTTTGTTGCTGACGACAAAGCCTAGGAGTTTACCAGACCGTACCCTAAAAGTGCATTTATTTGGGTTCAACCTCAGCTTGTATTTCTTCAGCCTCTCAAACAGCTTCTGTAAATGATCGAGATGCTCTTCTTCCATTTAAGATCTGGCTATAATATCATCCACGTAGACCTCTATTTCATGATGTATCATGTCGTGAAACAGAGCTACCATGGCACGCTGATAGATTGCCCCAGCATTCTTCAGTCCGAATGGCATGACCTTATAGCAGAATGTGCCCTACTATGTAACAAAGGTTGTTTTCTCCATATCCTCAGGCGCCATTTTGATTTGGTTGTAGCCTGATAAACTGTCCATGAAGGAAAACACTTTGTGTTGTGCCGTATTATCAACCAGAATATCAATGTGGGGTAGCGAGAAGTCATCCTTGGGGCTTGCCCTATTCAAATCTTTGTAGTCCACACACATTCGCACTTTGCCATCTTTCTTAGGCACGGGAACAACATTGGCAACCCATTGGGGATAAGAGGTGACAGCCAAGAATCCAGCATTGAATTGCTTCATGACTTCCACTTTAATTTTTTCTGACATATCAGGCCTCATGCAGCGAACCTTTTGCTTTACTGGAGGACAATCCTCTCTTGTAGGCAGACGATGTACCACAATGTTTGTATCAAGCCCCGGCATGTCTTCATATGACCAGGCAAAGACCTCAACATAATCGTGCAGGAACTGAATCAGACGTTTTTTGACACTGGGTTCCAGATTGGCACCCACCTTGACTTCTTTCTTGTCCTCTTCAGTACCTAAGTTAACTGTTTCCACCGGCTCTTCGTGAGGCTGAATGGTCCTTTCTTCCTATTGCAATAACCTGGCCAATTCCCCTGGTACCTTACAATCTTCCTCACCTTCGTCTTTGGCTTGGTAGATCGGATTTTCAAAGTCACAATAGGCTATAGCAGAACCTTACCCATGGGGTCCTGAGTGGATGTAGATCTGCATTTTAATATGTGAGTGTGTGTAAGAGCATAGCTACCTTTGAAAGAAATAAAATGTAATAAAGAAATACAGAGAACACAAAATTTATATGCAAAAACGTCCATGATTCATTAATGACATATGAGAATGAAGTGACAACCCTCACAAATAGATCGTTGTGCCTCGGGTAAGACACAAGGTTTTAAAAAGTCTGAATTGTTTAAATATTACAAGCCTGAAAACATTAAAAGACAATTACTCTTGAATAAAAGTAATAGAAATGAAATCCTTGGCCTCCCAATTGTTGAGCCCTCCGCTGATGGTTGGAAAAATCCACTCGTCCATATCACAGTTGCCATCATTGTCTTCTACTGCATTGACCCCTTGATTGCTTATGTGCAAAGGTGGTCCCCCAATGCGAGAACGTCGAACAGCTCTTTGGGCCTCTGTAGTGAATCCCAAACCAAATTTGTCAGACTTGTAGGGGATATCCGGGAGTTGACCCCAGATGGTACACCCGCCTTCTTCAACTACTTCTCTAGCATCTTTCAAAGAGTCCAACTTCAGTGGAGGTCTAGTAATCTTCGGGACTTTAAGAGTGGACTTGGTTGTCGCGACTATTTTTGGAACCTCCTCAAAGTTCTGACACGGAGTCTCAATGAATTCAGCATCCATTTCAACATACCTGAAAGAGTTCAGGTGGCTAACCATATACTCCTCCTCCCCGTGAACTGTGACAATTTTTCCTTTGATCAGGTATTTTAGCATTTGATGCAAGGTATAAGTGACGGCACCAGCACCATGGATCTAGGGTCGACCCAACAAACAGGAGTAAGACGAGCGGATGTCCATTACATAGAAAGTTGAATCAAAAGTCTGAGTTCCGACTTTTATGGGGATATTAACTTCTCTATGCACTATCCTCTTAGAACCATCAAAGGCCCTTACTATGATGTTGCTAGCTTTAAGGTGAGTCCCTCACAGTCCAATCGGTCGAGAGCGTTTTTGGGCAAGACATTCAATGATGAGCCGGTATCCACCAGAACATGGGCAAGCGTGGTGCCCCTGCATTCAATGGAAACATGCAAGGCATTGTTGTGCTTCTTTCCCTTGGAAGTTAAATCAGCGTCGGAAAAGCCCAACCCATTATTAGCAGTTAGACTGGCCACAATTCTCAAATTGGTCAATGGAGGTCTCTTGGGGTACGTGGGCGGTCTTGAGAAACTTTACCAAGGCTTTGGCATGGGCCTCAGAACACAAAAGTAAGGACAACAATGATATCTTCGAGGGGGTCTGCCCCAATTGTTCTATAATGTTGTAGTCACTTTTCTTGATTATCTTCAATATCTCTTCTATTTCCTTTCTAGAAGCTTCAAGGATGATCTCGGGATGCTCTCTCTCTTGGACAAGCTTATTCAAGACCTTTTTGCCCCTTGTCTCAGTAGCAGGGAGAACAGTAGGAGTATCATTGGGTGTATTGGTAGGAGTGGCAGTGGGAATGATCACAGGAGTAGCAACGGTTTTGGAGAAATCTTGGGTGAGAAGAATCTTCCACTTCGTGTTATCTTACTGGTCCCAGTGATATTATCAATGTCAGGATCAGCATCTCTCGCAACTTCGTCTTTGACAGCCAACTGATCTTGCTTGACGCCATAGTAATAGACGTCAGCCCCATAGTCCCAGGGAACAACTTTATCTGAAGAGTATGATGTTGGTCTAAGCATAGTGATGATTAGAGGTGCAGACCTTGGAACAGATGTAATCCTGACGGGTCTTTTGGTGGAGACCCCGGGAGGATTGTTGGAAATGGTGATTATCGAGACATCTTGATGAGAAGTTCTGATAAGAGGAATCTTTTCAAACAAGATTTCTTTGCTAGTCATCAGGCGCTGAACACCTATCTTTAGTAACAAACAACCATTTGGTAGAGACTTGCATGAGTGAAAATTCTTATCACAGCCCGGGAACAGGCCGGCTTGCAACAGATTCTGTTTAATGGTCAATAGAGGAGTAGTTAAGTCATTCACGGAGGGGATAAAACGATCATCATCAATGGCGTTAACACCCTGACCATGTTTGGGCATTGGCGCTGTTATTACATTAGGCGTTTCTGGGGGATCAAACTCAATCTCCTTCGCATCGATAAGGTCTTGTACCTTATTCTTCAAGGCCCAACAGTCGTTTGTATCATGCCCCAGGCTTTCAGAATGATAGGCACATCGAGCGTTCGGGTTGTAGCGAGGAGAAGAAATGTTGGGGTTCTTGGGAGCTTCTTTTAAAGTTGCCAGATTGGTCTTTAAAAGGTGCGGCAAGACCTGGGACATGGTCATGTTGATCCGAGTGAACCGTCTCATGGGCGCTTCTGGCTTGCACTGATAATTTCGTTGTTGATTTGGAACAGGACTAGAAATCATAACAGCCCCTACCATCGGGCGATGTTCAGTTTTGTTTTGATTCCTATGGTCATATGCCGCACTGACCTCCTTCTTTCCAACAAAGGGTTTCTTCATCATACTCGAGGATTCATCTCTTTGAATTTTTCCACTTTTTATACCGGCTTCGACCCGCTCACCAGTCATAATTAGTTCAGTAAATCTAGCCGAGGAACTTCCGATCAGGTGGTTGAAGAATGGATCCGATAAGGTGCCTAGGAACATATCCATTAATTCTCTGTCAGATAGAGGGGGTTGAACTCTGCCTGTGAGATCCCTCCATTTTTGGGCATAGGTTTTGAAACATTCCCCTGCACCCATAGACATGCCTTGCAATTGCATCTGAGTTGGAGCTAAATTAGCATTATACTCGTATTGTTTATAAAAAGCGTCAGCCAAATCTTCCCAATTGTGAATATTGGTCCCTTCCAACTGATAGAACCAATCCAACTGTGTCCTTGACAAGCTCTCTTGGAAAAATTGCACCCATAGATTCTTATCAGCCGTATGGGGTTGAATCTTTCTGACGTATGACCTTAGATGTAGCTTCGGGCAAGAGATGCCATCATATTTAGCGAAGGTGGGGACCTTGAATTTTTGCGGGATGACAACCTCCAAGACAAGTTCTAACTCTTCAAAATCCAATCTGGGTACCTTCTGGACCTCCATAGCATTCAAACGATCCTCTAGCTCTTTGTATTTATTACCAGCAGGAGGATACTGTTCCTCAGAGTAGTCAGGTTCTTCCTCTTCTTTGGATACTGGGTTGTTGTTCACTTCCTTGGTCCTGTCTTCTTGATTATCTCCTTCACCCGATGATGTTGCAAAGTCCAAAGTCCGTCTATCTTGTTCTTTGAACCTTCTTCCCATGATCACAATACCGGTTGGTTTCTTCGCTTTCTTCTTCTTCTCTTTGGCCAATAGAGTCTTCAACTCCTCTTGTCCTTTTGTCAGAGCCAAGAGCATTTGTTGAAACTGGACGTTCTGCGTCTGAAGATCTTTTATTGTCTGCTCAATATCCATCTCACTGAAATAAACAGTAGAAGGATAAGGAGACCTGTTGTAAGAAACCTGTATGATGTTATGATGAATGAAGATGCAATATGCAAATGATTTCAAGGAAATTAGAGATTTAAATTTGTTCCAATAAAAAGTAACACATGTTATATTAAATCCAAGTTTGAGTACATCATGCCTCTTTGGGCTTACAATGAAAGGAACAAAATACAACAAAAACTCCTAAGACAGAAAGGTCGAACGCATCCTCTTTGGAGAGATGTAGGCGTTCAGATTCCGCTTTCCATGAAGCAGCTTGGTGAGTTCCAGAACCTTCTTCTCACTTGCGTAAAATTGGGCTTCAAATGTGTCTCGCTCTTCCTTCAATTAAACCTAAGCTTTTTGCAAGTCCTCGAGAGAGGTAGGCATGTCAGGATGAAGGACAGTATATGGAACGTCTCCTTCAACAACAAGCTCTATGATAACATGAAGGATGGAAGGATAAGGCATCACGAGTCTCTGAGCATGAGCCCGTACCCACCTAAGATAAGGCTCGAGAGGGATATAGTTCTTGTGTCCCAAAGTCCTACTGTCCACCTTATTCACAATTCTCCAAGCTTGTGTAAACCTCTGGCGGTAATCTTGGTCTTCTTTGTCGTAGTCGAACACCAGACCTTGAATGAGCATCTCATGAGGGTCGTTTCTTCGGGCATACCCGAACTGTCGAAAATCTAAGCAGGGATTGTAGGTGATACCTCCCCTAATACCAAGTAGAGGGACGTTAGGGAATTCCCCACAGCGGTCAATGATAGAGACATCTTCCAAGGATCTTGAACACCAACGGATGTCAGAATGGGTGAGGGACATCATCCTTTGAGACCATGTCAGTCTTTGCTCGTTCTTCAATGCTGATTGAGGTAGGTGTGAAGTGAACCACTTAGCGAGTAGGGGATACAACACAAGAGAGTACCTCTTTTCTTCATGGTGCGGGTATGAAGGCAATGCAAGATGTCTCCTAGTAAGGTAGGTATGGGATTGCGAGAGAGAAAAACTTTGATGGCATTAACATCTATGAATTGATCCGGGTTGGGGAACAGAACCAAACCATAAATGAGAAGAGCCAGGACGTCTTCAAAAGCTTGGAAATCCATGTCATCCCAGAATGAACGAGCCTTCTCCAATAGAAATTTGGCTAGGAAGCCTTTAACCCCGCTTCTTGTCTCCCAATTGGCTATGATGTCGGCTCTCTTCATATGCAAAGCTTTGGTGATGACTTCGGGTTTTGGAATCCCTTCTAGACCAGTGAATGGTATCTGATCAAGCATGGGAACCCCTAAGAGTAGAGAGAACTCTTCCAATGTAGGTACCAACTGATAGTCCGGGAAAGTGAAACAATGATGTACGGGATTAAAGAATTGGAATAGTACACACATCATCTCTTCTTGGAAACTGGATGCAGCCAAATTGAGGAGTCGACCGTATTTCTTGGTAAAAGGAGAATCCTCGAGCACTCTTGAGGCTAACTCTTGAAGCTGAGGGTGTGCCTTTACAAAGCTGATTTGGATGGTGTTTCTTCGAACGGAATTCATGACCTACAAAACAAAAACAAAGATAAATTTCTAAATCCTTGAAATGGTTAGTGAGCGTGCGTATGATGTTTATGATGTTATGTATAAGTAAATATATACACATAGCAAACAAAACCGTATGTTTTAGGCTTGCATGGGGTTTTATAGGTAAGTACCCTCTTGAAGTTTAGTTGGCTCAACCTGTCCTAGTAATAGTGACCGGGTTCTAAAGGATCTCAATATCACCGACCTTTCTCTTAGGCATTGTCTCAGCACAAACAATCTTTTCTTGCGGCCGAGATATCCCAAAAGTCTAGCCTAAATGATTGTAGTATCGAGTATTAACCAATTTTCAGCTCTACACTGAAACCGATTATCTCACTATGTCCTAATGGCCAAATTTATTCAATTAGGGTTCTAAAGTCAATTAGTGCGTCATGACGCCACTCAGAGGCCCCATATTCTCCTTGATTTACCACGAGGGATACCGGTACCCATAAATGCGTCACACTAACATAGCCATTGTTTCAACCATATCGGTCTATGCCGTACAGTTTCCATAATTTATTGCTATTTACCTAAAAAGGTATCCCAGATCCGGGTGAAGGATCAAAGCAAGCCCAATACAAAGAACAAAATATAAAGCATGCAAAGAAACAAGTAATAAGTGATCTAACCCTAAGGTAACCCCGCTTTTAGAATTGTTCCCCAGCAGAGTCGCCAGTTCTGGTGATACAGTGGGAGAACTGACTTGGGTGTTTTGCGTTTTGGTCGCATTTATGCGGATAGCAAGATTTTCCACCGACTTTTATTTTATCCAAAAGGAAAGGTAAAAAAGCACAGGAAAGACCTTTCGAGATTATTTCTCGGGTTCGGGGGGTAGATTATGAAAAGGGAAGGTATTAGCCCCCTTTTCATCCATGGTTTTCCATGGGCTCTTAGTTACTCTCTAAATCACTTGCTTTTAAATGTGCTTGTGGGGTGGGTTTTGAAAGTATTTTGAAAATGTCTTTGCAATGGTTCTCGTCTCTATAAGAACGCGTACAAAGTTTTGTTTCGAAAAATAGTTCAAAGATATGTTTGTGGAATGTGTTTTTGAAAGTGGTTTTTGGAAAGATGTTTTGTAATGGCTCTCGTCTCTATAAGAACGTATACAAAATGTTTTGAAATGTAAGTGTCAGTGTAGAAATGTTGTTGTCGCGAGCGAGCGAGCAACTCGGAGTGAATCTACCTACTCGAAATATTTTAAGTGTTCTTTTCTTCCTCCTTTAGATGTTGCTATCTTACCATCGATTTGGTAAGAAGCCCCATCGTTATATGTGAAGGGACAGGCACGGGACGTTTGTACAGTCATAGAAGGTAACTTATGAGACGCTTTAGCAATTTTCGTAAGGGACTAGATTGTTTTACCGAAAGCAACATCGAGAGACATCGAGGGACTACGATCTTTTTTATCAAAGGGGATTTGCTAAAGCGTCCCATATTCGAGGGACATGACTGTATTTCTGAGGCAACGAGCGAAGTTACCCTAGAGGTGCGCGTGTGAAAAAGTGTGTTTGATTCAAGTTATTTTGTCTTTTGAAATTAGGTTATCTAGCGATTGATTTTGAATCTTGCCATACACGCCTAATTACTATACAGTAATAAGTAAAACAGTAAAGTGAGGAATTGAAATTCTACGCTATTACAAAGCTTCAGGAGTGGGGGGTACAAATTAATGAATGAGGGTTACAATAAGAAATAAACACTTAAATCACACAATACAAGTCCAAACCATTAAATAATTATTTAAGTTAAAACTCTTTTCATTTGATAAAATTAATTAATAATTTAATTAATAATGTCAAACAAAAATTATTTTTAAGTTAATAATTATTTAAAACAAATATTGATCTATTTGCAACTTTAAATATATGTTGAAATGTAAAAACAAAAATCAAATAATTTAAAATAAAAAGATATGAGGGAAAAGTTTAGAAATGGGCCTCCATTGGAGCAAATCTGAGGGTGCAAAAATAAATTTGATTGGCCCAAATAAAGGGAAAAGCCCAAAGCTCCTAGCTGATCAGGTGCAGCAGTCTCCAGGAGGTGCACCATGGGCGTGCTCCTGTGGTTCACTAAAGAGTAATGATTGATGATGATATGAATCAGGCGGAGGGATGATGAGGGTGCACGAACTGCTAATTGGGGAATACAAGCGCAGGATCTCTCAGGGTGATTAAGGGGTGGTGACAAGTGTCACCACCAAATTAGGCACTGTAAAAATGCAATTAACAAAACAAAAACAGATTAAGTGAAACCAAAAGCTCATAACTCACTTCTCTTTCTTTCTCTTAACACGATACTCACTCTTCTCTCTTGTTGGGATCCTCCACCCGAGAAGACATCCTGGTTGCGCCAGAAATCGCCTTACGGCGGTGACGGCGGCAGCGCGACTTCGATCCTCACTTTTCTTACATAAATATAACTGTCTCTTCTTTCTAACTGTTAATCTGAAGTTATTTTTTGCAGATTCTTAGCCTATAACCCTAGATCTAAAAAGGGGTGAGCGGAACCCTAAGTCAAATATGTGACTAAAAATCAATGATTTATTATGAAGGATGCAAAATGGAAAGCAAAAACAAAAAGAAAAAGGAAAACGGAGGCCGTGGTTTTTAGATCCGTGAGCTTCCAACCTTTTTGAAGTTTGTCTTTCTGGTATTATCTGAGCTTTCTCTCTTCTTCTGAACCTATGTTTTTTTAGATTATTCTGAAGGGATTTCTGAATCGAATGATGATGATGATTAGGGTTTGGCTTACTTGATAGCTTGCTATGATTTTTGTGGGATTCTTTGTATGTAGCTTTGTATCTTCTGAATGGATTCTAAGGAGGAAAAATGATGAACAAAATTTTGGCTTTTTTGCTGTTTTTTTGAGTTATTGGTTCACTGTCAAATTTTTTTGTTTTTTTTTTAGTTGTTGGTTATTCTTGCTGGTTTTTGAGTATTGGTTTTGGACTAGAGACTTCTGGAAAAAAATTTATTTCCTGTAGTTGGTGATTCTCGCTTGATTTTGTATATCTTCCTCTCTCTTGTTTTTTGCCCTTTGGTCTTGTGTTATAGTGACTGAGAAGTCAGAAAAATAGAGGGAAGGTTTGATGAGTTTTTTTTAATAAAGTTGGTTTTCTAACTTTGGGCTTTAGAGTGCAGGTTATGCTTTCCCATTTTAGTGCAAGTTTTGGCGCAGGCTGTAGCAGGCCTATCTTTGCGGCCAGTGATAGCAGTTGGCTTGGCAATTTGGATTGTTTGTGGCCTAGGTGATACCTTTCTAAAACTTGTCTCCTGCCCTCTTCATATTTTCATGAGATAAAGCAATCTTTGCTTATTATATATTTTTCTGAAGGGTTTGCTAACTTAGGAAAATGATGACATGTGATTGTTTGAGCATGCTTGCCTCTTTGCTATATTACTGCTTTTACTTGTTGCCTTAACAGCCTATGCTGCCTTGTTTGACATGAAACAGTATTGCTATATTTTTGCACTAGCCTGCTGTTTGGACTGTGGTTGCCTGCTGCGTATTATTTGTGCTGTAATTTGTTTGCATTTCTGGCCCTGCTATTTTGCTTGTTGTTGGTTTGTGCATTTTGTTGTTGTTGCTTGTTGTTTTTGTTTTCTACTGCAGTTTTGGCCAGTTTGGCTGGCTGATTGTTGGTTGTTGTATTGGGAAGCTTGATTTGCAGGCTTGGTTCTGCTATGGCTTTTACATTTTGTTGTATTTGAGCAATTTGCTGCCTGTTGTTGCTTGTTGGCAGTTTGTTGTTTGTTGCATTGTTGGCAATTTTTCTTTTCCTTTTTCTTTTGTGAACCAAGAAAGGCAATCTTTCTTGTGATTTGTAATTAGGGAGAGGGATTATGATAAAACAAAATCAGACCAAAATTCTAATTCCTATCTGCAAACCCTAGTGATGAATTAGGAGAAAATTTTCTTGAAAACTCCTTGATTAAACTTCATTATTTATGTGCTAATCATATCTTCTTTTTCTTGTTTCATGTGAGCAAAAGTGGAGATGGCAAGGCAAAGAATGTAAGGAATCCGTGGCAAATATGAAGGTCTTGGAGAAAAGTCAAAGGAAATGATATAATTTGAGTTTTCAAGCAACTTGATCATGGATTAGTTTCTGTTAGGTCAAGTGTTCATTTGATTTTTCTCTGTAACTTAGAATAATTCCTCTTGTACTTTGATGTATTTGGAAGTATTGTATTCAATAGTTGTACCAATGTAACCTTGAATAACAATAAGTTGTAAAACATAAGGTATTGAAAGAATTAAGGTTTTGTAACAACCTTGGATGGTGTTCTTGAAATTGGGGAAGAACTTGAATTGTAGCATGAAGTATCCTTGTGATCAATGAAATATTAGAACTTGAAATCCTTTGTAAACAAGAAATTTGCAATTCTTTGCAAACAAACAAAATTTGTAATTTTATTTGCAGTGCAATGATACAAAGATTTGAACTATTTTGGTATGATAGGATCTTGTACAAATTTTGTATTCTAATTGGATTTTTTTTTTGAAATTCCCAATCAGAATATTTGAAATAAAATGCTTCAGTCTGGTGACTTGAATTCCAAATAATCCAAATAACTTTGTAACTGTATTTCAAACAAACATGCACCTTGTACTCCAATTCCTAAACAAAATAAATGTTTAAGAATGTAAATCATTTGGTTAACTTGAATCCAAAATCATGGTTGTTTTAAACAACAGTCTTAATCTTCACATCTTGTCCAAACAAACATGCTCTGAGAACAAACGTCAATCTTTCAGTAAATTGTGTTTAAGAAAAATTCAAAATCTATAAATGCCTTGCAACGATTCGATAATTTTAAAGTCTTCCAAACCCAATTTTCCTTTGATTCTTTGAAGATAAACCCGTGAGAGACATCACTCATGACCATGAATAGAAATAATCGTCTTAAAGTCTTATAGCTTGAATAAATCACAATTCTTAGAAGTCAGACGACTGTTATTTGAAATTAGGTCAAAATTCATTATGCGACTTCCAACGCATTTGAATTTTTGGTGATCTTCTTCGCGTAATCAGTTCTTGATTTGTGAATACAAATTTGAGATGGCATCAAGGAGAATCATACGCAAGAAAAACCACTCAAAAATAATGAATAATGAATAAGTTATGATCGTTTGAATTTGTTTTCGCAAAAAGGCGATTTTCAAGTCGACGTAGTCGTTTTCAGTTATCTGGACCATTGATTAAGCAAACTTGCAATGCGAGGTTTGAAAACCGACTTAAACAACCTTGAGGAGACATGAAGACCTATGAAGACCAATTGAAACCTCGAAGACTCCATTTTCTTTGAGAAATGCAAAACCCTAATTGTTGATTTACTGCTTAGGAAGAGAATCTGTCTGATCAACTTTTTAAGCCAAATTGAGTATTCGTGAAACCCTAGGATAGTATCTTGAATGAAAAATGGGAGGGAAAATTTTGGGGTACAATAGTTGTCCTAGCTTGTTACATGTATTAATCTGGAACTTAGCAATGTTGGTCACATAGATAGTTTCCCCGTTTGGTTTCGAGCATTAATCTTTGACCTGTTGAGTAAGTTGATAGTGTTTGTCTGCTAATTTAACCAGAAAAGGTAAAACCAGTTTCATGCGATGTCATGATGTATGAATTTCATGATGCTCTCAAAATAAATGAGATTGTGAAATATGCATTTGTGTTGCATATGCTATGATGTTTGTAAAATGATGCATGAATGTAATGTATGAACATGTTAGTTGCTCTCTTAATGTGTTGTTGAATTAGGGGAAATAAATCCCTTATTGTTGTTGGGGGTGAAGAATGTAAGTCTTCAGATTTTATTGAAGTTGAAATGCTGGGAAGCGGATTTCTGTTGTTAGAGAAATAAACTCTGTTGGAGAAGGGAAACTCCATAAACTGCTTGGGGATTTTGTTGAAATCCTGCTGGGGAATCCTGAAAATCTTGTGAACCAGGCTAAGGAATTCCTTGAGATGTCGGGTAAGTAATTGGAAATTTTGCTCCGCCGGGGATATAAAAAACTTTGACATCATTAGGTTGTGAATTGAGGATATGGCAGTGATTTTATGGTAAGATGCCCCTGCCTCTGTACCTGCTGGAGAATGTATCTATCGGGGATTTTATAGATGGTCTGAATTTTATCCTAACTCCTGGAGTCTTTGAGTAAATGATGGTCAGGGTGATAAGCCTTCAACTGATAGACAAGTGATGAGATGACGGGACATAGTCGTACGCTTTAATCCCTAACTTTTGCCTGGACTGTCCTTTCAGATTTTCAGTCCAACGGGATACCCTTTTTTTCCCAAGCCTCCTTTTCAGGTTTTCGACTTTCCGGGTGTACATATTTTTCATATGTATATCCTTAATTTTTACCCGAACCCTTTTGGTTCGCCGGGATGCCCTTATTTTTTCCTAGGCCAGTCGACCTAGCGGGTCTTTGCTCATGCGTAGTATTTTTTTAACTATGTCTGTGTTCATCGGGTGCAGAGAATTGTCATTGTCTATAGTAGTAAGTGTTGCCACACTTCCAGAAGATGTTTGCTTGATTGCATGTGATTCATTGCTAGAATTCATGCCTAATGCCCCAAGTGATTCAGATGGAGATTTGCCCCTGGCTATTTGGCACTTTTGAGAGATTCCTCGAATTTTGACTTGACTGCCCCAGATCAGTTGGACACCATGTTATGCCCCTTGATTATGAAAGACCTGTTACTGGAATCTCTTTCCATTTGAGGTGATTCTCTCCATTGAGAGGATTTTCGTTCATCGAATATCTATTTGTGCGAATCTCTCTGTTGTTGAACAATTAGTCATATACAAACAAAGGTATTTTAAAAAATGCAAAGCTTATGTTTGTCTTGGAGTTGAAAACAATCAATTTTTTAGTAAAACAAACAAATTTTTTACGAGTGTGATATATGTGATACGGTGGGAAGAACTGACTGTTTTTTAGAATGCTGGTTTGCGTTTTGTGTTTGTTTTTGCAAAATGTCGCGGTAAGCAAGAGTCGTCACCGAATTTTATTTTATCCAACAAGGAAAGGAAAAAAGCACAGAAAAACTCCATTTTCGAGATATTTCTCGGGTTCGGGGGGTAGATTATAGAAAGGGAAGGTGTTAGCACCCTTTCTATCCGTGGTTATCCACGGGCTCTTAGGTACTTGCTCAATTGTTTTCAAAAATTGCTTTCTTTGTGCTTGTGGGTTTGAAATAGTTTTTATTTGAAAACCTCAATTTAACTCTTGCTTCTGTCCTCAAGAGTGTATGAAGTGTTTTTGAAAACTTAATTCGAAAAGTGTAAGTGTGAAAAGTTTTTGTTTTTTTTGAAAGAGCAAGTACTTAAGAACCATCTACCTACTCGAAAAAGAAACCGTTCTATGCTATCTTCCTTCAGACAATGCTATCCTACTATTGATGAGTAGGTAGCACCATCGTTGGAGCTTGAGGGTCAATTCGAATGAGGGACGTGCGGTCACTAAAGCAACGTTAGGATGCCTTAGCGGTAACCCTAATGTCTTAGATCATTTGTTTTGAGGCAACAGTATCCGAGGAAACCGTTTCGAGGCGACTATGATCTTTTAGACAAGAGGGCGACCTCTAAAACTACCTATACTCAATGACCACGTATGAAGGCAACCAAGTGGGGTGTACCCTAAGAGTGCGCATGTGCGAGTGTGTCGTTTTCAGTTATTTTTATCTTTATACATGTTAAAGGTGATTTAAGTTGATTTTAGGTTAAAACATTCAGTCTTGTCATGCATCCCTATTATCAAACATCTAACAGTTATATTTTGCGGGAAATAAAATGCGGAATTTTAAATTACAAGGCGTCGGGTATTTACATCGCCAAAGACAAAACCTTTAAAAGTAAATAAAGCGATAAAAAATAAATAAAGGTCATACTAAGCTATTACAATCCGAAATCAGATACATAAATGGATAAAAGAAATAAATCATGTGCGGGAAATTAAATCGAGTGCAAATTAGGGTTTTGACCCTTTTTGTTAAAGAAAATATTTTTGTTATTTTTATTTTAAGAAAGAAATTAACCTAAATTAATTACTAAATTAAATTAATTAATTAATTGATAAAAAATATATTATTTTTGGTTTTTTTGTTATTTTAAGAAAGAAAATAAAATTAGTTGAATTAGTAAAAACCTAATTAAATCTAATTTAATTTTAATTATTTACAAAAAAAAAATGTTAAAGTTATTCTAATTAAAACCTAAATTAATTTAATTAGTGTTTATTAATAAAAAATTAAAATTCGATTAAATAAAGAAAATATTTTTGTGGTTTTTATTTTATAAAGAAAAGAATTTTTTTTAATTGGTTAGTCAATTAAATAAAACAATAAAAACAATTAATAAAACTAAATAAATAAAATAGAAAAGAAAGGGGTTTGGGCCTGATTTAGTGGTGTGAATAGCAATGCTGAAGCCCAATTGTGTTGGCCCTTCGTTGACTTTGCAGATTTGGTGTGCACGCACTGACTTGGCTCCATGGTGGACCTTCAGATCCTGGCCACCAGATTTGGCCTTTGGCCATCTGGCCATTGGATAGATGATAGTGTATGGTACACTGCAAGCCTGGATATGCACATGATCACCTGAAGAGAAAAAACAAATGGAAATTGGAGGACCTGGGATTCGAACCCAGGTCCTGATGGATCTTACCAATGTGCGCTTGCCACTAGGCCGCTTGTCCTTGTTTGTTAATATAATACAAAGAAAATATAATAAAACAAAACAAATATTATTGGTCAGAACAAAAAAATATACACGCGTGATTTGAATGGACGTATAGGAGAACGACAACTCATCGTCTCTTACCTCCAGAATCTGCAAATATTACCTGCGGATTTGGATCCGTAACTAAATGCGCAAGCCCGTTCTAAAATCTTCCCTAGGCCACATAAATCAATTCCAAAAACATGGTTGAGTTCGTCTTGGCTTCCTGATTAACACCATGCCCTTCTTTAGTCCCAATTTTTCCTGAAAAAGAAAACCTTAAAAACAAAAATGCAACCCTAGCTATGGTGTTTTGCAGTATAGGTCAGATAAACAAAATTAAATAATGCCAAAAGCTTGGAAATGTTATGAGGAACACAAATATGTCAATGATTTGTTCAAATGATGCAAGAATGAGCCAAACCGGATCCAAGAACAGAGCTAGGTAACGAGGGACTTACAGTGCGTTTGGGTGTGTGAGGAAGCTTGCTTTGGATTGGTTTAGCTTCAGTGAATGTCCAAGAAGCGATTGGGATAGTTTTTGGCTTCTGAAAACACCTCTAGGCACGATTTTGATCTCAAGCTTTTTACCACTTTTTTCAAACTTTGTTCTGCCTATGCTTGCACTCTCCAACCCTTATTCACGTCCCTTTGGCTTGTTTATGTAGTATGGAATGTATTAGGGTAACAAACTTGATTCAAATCTCTCTAAATCAATGCATTGGAATTTGATTTGATCTCCTCTTCAAAGCTTGCCAAATTTGTCAAAAATCAATCTTTTTGCACATGATATTGCTTGATACGAATTTGATGATGTTAATGATGATAATTACAACCTGAAACAACCAAAAAATCTCATGTAATCAAAGCTTTGGATTTTTTTATGATTTAATTTGATTAAAAATGAATAAATTCAATAAAAAATAAAATAATAAAAATGAAATATGGACTCATGGCTGAAGATAGGACACGTGGACAATGATGCAAGCTCAAATCAAGTGGAAAAGAATGGGCCCATTTGACAAAATTTGAAGTTTTGGGAATGGTTGACTTTTGGCAATTTTGCAAAAATGTCCAACTTCAACAATGCTTAACTTCTTCAATTTTGAACTTTTGGAGGTGTTCTTGGACTTTTTAGAAAGCTTGAGATGTCATCTAACCAATACTTTTGGTATCATATCATTTTGATATTCCATTCTCAAGTTATAAGCTTAGGCAAAAAAGGTGTTTTTGTTGACTTTCAAAAATGACCTATAATGTCCAAATTTGTAACTTCTTGTGAGTGCATTTTTTGATCTTGGGGTATGAATATGGGTTGTAGGAAATTTAATCCTATTCACAATGAGCTTTGGATGGGTCATTTCTCATAAATTATGATAAAGTTATGCTTGGTCAAAGTTGAGTGGACTTTTCCTACAAAACCCTAATTTAGCAACTTTTGAGTCTTGATGAATTTTGAGCAATCCTTGATGAATCGTGATCAACCCTTGATCAAATGATGAAATATCCTTCAAAATGAGAATGTTGACAAAAAATCTTGAAGTTTGACTGTATTTGGGTCACAGTTGACTTTTGCCCTAGCACAGTCGATTTTTGGACCCTTTGAGCAATTGACTGAGCAAACTTCCTCTGCAAGGATTGAAATTTGACATGGATGATCTTGAGAGCATATTAGGACATTAGGATGCACTTGAGGTCATTTGGATTCACAGATCTTGATGCAACACAAAACCCTAATTTGGGGTTGGCTGCCTTAGGAGATAGCTTGATTGTCCAACTCTTGAGCAACCTTGAGCCATTTGGAGATTTTTCTTGCAATGTCTTGGGAAATATGAGAAGGCAAATTTTGGGGTACAACAATATCAACTCAGGATTTATAGAAAACCTTACAGGAGTCAGGATACCTTTTGTAATAATATGCTTTCGAACTAACCCATGTTTTAGCTAGGACTTTTAAGGGTTGTAACGTGGACTGGTTCATAGTTTTAGAAACAAAGGATAAAGGCTTGAAATTTATTTGTACCCATCCCGTTCTTCGTGATGTTTTTCAGTCCTATACTCAGTTAATTGTGCGCTTAAATCCCAATTGAGTCTGGAATCTTTGCCTTGATATTTCGGTGATGGTTCGGACACTAAAAGTTTATTTTGTGGAAGGCAGTCATTTTTGTAACCTTTTCTTTTTTTGTTGAGGATTTGCAGGGACCTCCTTTTTTTATTTTATTATCCCTAATTTTGCCTGAACTGTTTCTTTTGTGATTATGGTCAGTGGGATGCCCCCGTTTTTTTCTTAAGTCTCCTTCATAGGTTTTGACTTAGCAGGCTTTTCTTTTGAGAGATAATGACTGCTTGTTTTAATGATTATGCGAAACCATCATCGTCTTCTGTTTTGGAATGATACCTTCGAAACTACTTGTCGTGTACGAGAGGAAGGCTTGCGATTGGAATGCACCTTTGAATTAACTGAGAAACTACCCTGCCCCAGGTTATGATTAAGGGTTTAATTTGTGTGAAAAAAGAAAACTCCTACTTCTTAGGCTCAAAAGGGGTTGACTAGGAACCACTGTTTAGGATTTGAAACAACGCTTGTACATCGTCAACGGGGTCTATTCAAAAGCATACTATAGATATTGTGGTATCGTTTTCGTCATCCTCCCTCTAAAGGCTTAGAGCTTTTGATCATGAGTTGAATATCACAAAAGAAGTAAAAGCATGGTTTAAATATAGTGAATACGAATGAATTGATTCAAGATAAACATATGCAATGCATTGATGAAGTAACAAAGTTTGACAAAAATAAGTATCCGAACAAATCAAAAGAAAATTAAAATTTGAAAATTCTAACGAACGAAAAGCCTCCTTGTCAGAACTTGTCACTTCAGGTGGTGTGCCTTTGAGGGATGGCAGAAGAATTCAGCTTGACTATCTTGTGTGAACTCCAACACCCTTCATCGATCAAGTCTTGAATCTTATTTCTCAATGTCCAACAATGATAAGTGTCATGTCCAGGACTGTTGGAGTGGTACGCACACCTTGCATTTGGATTGTACATTGGGGAAGCAGTGTTGGGATTCTGAGGAGGATCCTTCAATGTAACCATCTTGGCCTCTAACACGTGTTGCAATGCTTGAGCCAATGAATCATTAATTTTAGTAAAGCGTCTTTTAGATGTATTCCGCTTATGTTGATTACCCTATCGTTGTTGGCGAGGTTGTTGTTGGGATCATGACGTAGCAGCAATTTGGAAAGGTCTACTCTCCACCAAGCCAATTTCTTGTCTCATCAGGGGCTGATTAACGACTTGTTCCCCAATCTCGACTGCTTGCTTTACACAGTTGCATTCGTCTTGATGAAGTTTACTGACGAGAATCCTTAACTCTTCTTGTTCCCGAGCTAAACTTTGGATAAGGGTCATCTAACTACCCATCTGGATTCTCATCTTTCCCATCTCAGCTTGCAGTCGTTTCAACTGGTCATCCTTGTTGTTGTCAGGATTTTTCTTGGTCAAATTCCCATTGAGGAGTGCTTTCAATTCTTCTTTCCTCTTGGATAGGTTTAGGAACATTTCCTTGAACTGAGCATCCTGAGTTTCGAGATCTCTATTGTTCTGTTTGGGAGCCATTTTCCTTGCTGAAATAAACAGCGAGAACATGAGAAACCTGTACTGGAAGACCTATTAGGTAATGACATGCGTGATGTATGGATGCAATGTTTTCAAGGATCTCGCGGGGTAAACACAAGAAAATATCAGAAGTTGAATTTTGACTACGCCTTTGACGGAAGAACTTCGTATTGTTGAATGTCCTTCTATGAGAAACAAGCTCACCATATCAAGTGGGTCATAGCCCCTGACTCAAGTTATCGTGTTTTGATCTTTTAATGGCATTGGCTAGAGGAAAATAAATCCCCTTGCCCCTTGGTAGACGTTTGATTTATCAAAACCTGCATCACAGGCCCTTTGAGATCCTTGAAATGGTTAAGGAAATGCTATGGTATGATATTATGGTGTGTATGTTATGCACCAAACAAAAGTGTAAGGTGATGAAGACAAGAAAATCTTGCAAGAAAACCAGTTTATTGGATAACGGATACAAACAGGGTCCTGCAAGGAATACAAATAAAGTCCTGCAATGAGTTCAAGTTGTTATACAATGAAAGCAGACAAGTCACACAGTAGCCTTATGTTCAGGCTTGCATGGATCCCATAGGTAAGTACCCTCTTGAAATTTAGTTAGTTCAACTTGTCCTAGAAAGTAACTGGGTTATAAGGAGCCTCATATCACTGACCTTTCTTTTAGGCATTGTTCTAGCTCAAGCACCAAAGTATTACGTTCAGAATATCCCAAAAGTCCAATCTCAATGAGTGTAGTATCGAGTATCAACCAATCTTTGGTCAGAACAAAAGCCGACCATCTCACTACTTTCTAATGGCTTAGGATGAGTCAATTAAAGGTTCTAAAGGTCAGTTAGTGCTTAATGGAACTATAAGGAAGCCTAATATTATCCTTGACTGACTTAAGGAACATTAATATAAGCCAGAGTATCACGCTAACGTAGCTATCACTTTGTCCATATCGGTCTACGCCATACATCCTCCATAATTTATTGCTACTTGCCTAAAAAGGTTCCCCAGATCCGGGTATAGGATCTTTAACAGTAACCCAAGCAACCCCTTTAAAAATAAAGCATACAAAACACACAAGGAAAGCAGTTAAAATGATCTAAACTCTAAGGTAACCCCACTTTATAAAATCCCCAGTAGAGTCGCCAGTTCTGTAATACAGTGGCAGAACCGACTATTGTACTGGTTTTGCGTTTTTGTTTGCAAATGTTGCAGTAAGCAAGAGTCGCCACCGACTTTTCTTTTATCCAACAAAGAAAAGGGTGAAAAGAACAGAAAAATACCTTTCGAGAGTTTTCTGAGTAAGGGGTAGATTATGGAAAGGGAAGGTGTTAGCACCCTTTCCATCCATAGTTTTCTACGGGCTCTTAGATGCTTAGCTCATTTTTTAAATACCTTGTGCTTTGTGTTTTTGAAAAGTATTTTGAAATGCCTTAGTGTGGCAATTTGCTTTATGATAACTCTTGTATCAGTCCTTAAGAGTGTTGATAAAGCATTTTTGAAAAGGGTTTTAAAAATTGTTTCGTGTAAGTGTAAAAAGTTGGTTTTTGAGCATAGCATCTAGGAACTATCTACTTTTACTCGAAAGGTTCCTTCTTTTCTTTAGATAGTGCTATCCTACTATTAGTGAGTGGGTAGCCCTAGTCGTTGGATGTTTGAGGGACATTTGAAGAGACATTTTATAGTCACAAAGGCAACTGGGCAAGAAACCTTAGTAACTACCCTAAGGTTTTGAGATCATTGTTTACCGAGGAAACATCGAGAGGTCATCGAGGGACTTATGATCTTTTATTAAACTAGAGGGTAGCCACTAAAATCTCTCACGTTTTGAGAGTTGTGACTATTTTTCCGAAAGGCAACCAAAGTGGGAGTACCCTAGAGGTACGCATGTGCAAGTGTATTGAGTTTTAGTTATTTATCTTGATGTTATGTTTGCTAGTGCTTAATTTTATTCTTGTCATACAATCCTAGTTAGCATGCACCTAAACAGTTAATAATTTGCAGTAATTAAAAGTGCAGAAATATAAAGCTAGCTATTACAAAGCTTCGGGGAGGGGGTTATTACAAGTCCAAAACTTGGGGGAGAAATAAAGAAAGTAGTAAAATAGTCCTAGTTAATTCTATTACATCCCATAAGCAGATACATTAGTATAAAAAGTGCGAAAGTAAATAACGCGTGCGAAATGGAAAAAGACGTCTAAATCCTAGAAATTTACTAAGTTAAAAGAAAATCTTTTTATTGCTTTTTTTGTTTATTTCGAAAGTGTTAAAATTGATTATGAAATAAAATTTGATTAAATCCTAGGTCTATTTATTTTAATTTGAATAAAATAAAGTTAAAGTAATTAATTAATCAATTAACAAAATTGATTTTGATTTAAAAAAAACTAAACCTATTTTTTTTTGTGATTTTTATAATTATTTTGCTGATTAAATATTAATTAAAAAAACTAAAAGCAATAAGTAATAAAAGAAACAAAACAAAGAAGGAAAATGGGCATGGATGCTAACTAGCAGGCAGGGGGCGTGGTTGAAATTCCTTTGTCCCACTTTCAGGAGAAGTCTAGGTTGCGCCTAACTTCAATGTTGTTGGCCTTCAGAGGGTATACCGTGGGCTGCATATTGAAGCGCATGGATCTGGGTCAGCGGTGATCTAATGGTTACGATCTAAAGGTGTATGGTGTGCGCGTGGGATACGCCAATATTGGATCTGCAAACAACATGTTAGAAAGAAAATGAAAATGCCTGACCTGGGATTCGAATGCATGTCCTCCCTCTAACACACACATTCCTTCATCGTTTGAGTTAGTTGTTCAATCGAAACAAATGAAACCACATCGAATCCTGTAGATTTGTTAGTTTTAAGATCAAACGAAAACCCTATTCCACTAAACCATTCGTCCTGATCACGAATTTAGGATTGTTTTGGCCTGAAATGGCCTACACCATGGGTTTTGAAGGTAATCAGTTTCGAAAACCGCTAGCAATGGCATCCTAGCATATGGGCACTACAACTTACATGTATTACGTTAAATCATTCACATACACCAATAATACCATGAACATGCAACCAGAACGAGTTTAAATTAGAGATTGAAAAATTTATTTACCAACTGGTGGTGCTTCGATCTACAATCCCGAGCGTGGGGTGACTTGTGCAAGAGTGGGTATGCGTCTGTGCGATCCCCAGGAACACGATTTGGGTGTTCGTTTGGATGGAGGGTGCCTTCAAATGTGTTGAGTTTGACAACTTTGGAAATTTTTGTGTAACTTTATAGAGCTTCTTGGAGGCAGGTTGCGTGTCCTCTATGTGTTATGATTACTTGCACTTATATATGGTGTGAATTAGGTTAACCAAAACCTGTACAAAATCTTGGTCACTTGTGACAGAATGTGGGACTTCCAATTTGTATCAAAAGTTACCATTTTGATCATTTTCTTGCCATCTTCAAAACACAATGCACCTAGACATGTTATGGTTTTGGTGTCTTTCTCAAATTTGGGCCTCAATCTAACCAGTACAAACCCAACAAACTTCACCCCATTAGGCCTCTTCGATTTGCCTGATTCTTTTGATAGGCTCCCAATCATTGCTCTTTTAGGTGGCTTAGAGATCTAATTCGAATGGCTTCTTCGATTCCCATCCAAATAACCTAATCGAACTAAGCTCATGTTCCTTTCGATATCCTTTCCTTCAATTCGAATGGCTCTTTGATTTCCTTTAGTTTGGACCAGTCGAAGTGACTTTGGGGTTGTTCGAAGCTTCATTCTTCTTTCTTCGATTTCCCTTAATTTGGACCAATCAAAGTGTTACCTTATGGGTTGGTCGAAGCTTTATTCTTCTTTCTTTGATTTCCCTTAATTTGGACCAATCAAAGACTTTGAAACAAAAGCTCACTCGAAGGATTTTAGATGCCCAATCAAAGCACCTTGTTCATATGCCCATCGAAAGACCTTGTTAAGATGTCAATCGAAAGACCTTGTTCAGATGCCAATCGAAAGACCTTGTTCAGATGCCCATCGAAAGACACTTGATCATCTTCAAAAACTTTTTATTTTCTTTAAGCAAGTGTTTGTAACCACCCATGTAAGAGAAGATATTGGAAAACATGAGAGGGCAAATTTTGGGGTACAACAATGTACAATGATTATTTTTGAACATATGCATTTGAATGCGATCACCATTTACAAATACGCACATAAAAAAGGAAATGCAATTGCTAATGGTTTTAAGAAACAGGAAAATGTCTAAAAAGCCATCCATAAATCCCCGCAGATACATCCCACAATAGATGCAGAGATAGAGATGTCCTCCTACGAAGTCACTTCCATATCTTCAGCGTACTATCTTAATAATGTTATATGTTCCAATACCCCTTGCAGAGTAAGAGTCTCCAATCATCTCCCCAGCATCTTGAAGAATTCTTCAGCATGGTTCATAAATTTCTTGGGTTCCCCAATAGAACTTCAAGAAATCCCCAAGTGGTTTGTGGAGTTTCCTTTCCCCAATAGAGTTTATTTCTCTAGCAACGGAAATCTATCTCCCAACATTTCAACTTCAACAAAATTTGAAGACTTACATTCTTCACCCCCAGCAACAATCAGGGATTTATTTTCCCTAGTTCAACAACACTGCAATAGAATAACTGATACATTCGCATATTGCATTCATACATCATTTTACAAACGTCATAGCATATGCAGTACAAATGCATATATCGTAGTCTCATTTATCTTTATAACATTATTACCCAATTAATTTCATGCACCATGACATTGCATACAGCTAATTCTTTACCTTTTCAGGAAAGTTCGCAAGCATACGAACATCATCATCAATTTTCAACAGTTCCAGATTAATTCCTGAAACCAGATAGGGCAACTATCTGTGAACAACTGATTGTAGATCAATTCCAGAAACAAGAAGGGGTGAATATCTAAAAGACCAGGTTAGAGATTAATTCCTGAAAAAAGACACGGCAACTGTCTTAATAACCATCAAAAGCAAGTTCCAGATTAATTCCTAAAACCAGTCAGGGAAACTATCTATGAATAACTGATTGTGGATCAATTCCCGAAACAAGACGGGGCGACTATCTACAAGACCAGGTTAGAGATTAATTCCTGAAACCAGACAGGACAACTATCTCAACGACCAACAAAAGCAGGTTCCAAATTAATTCCTGAAACTAGATAGGGCAGCTGTTGTACCCTAAAATTTTTCCTCCCATATTTCTCAACACATGGCAAGTGAGGTCCCCAAATTGCTCAAGGGAGTTCAAGAATTGACTAGACAAACCCTCTCCTAAGGCAATATACCTCAAATTAGGGTTTCCATCTTCATCAAGATGTGTGAACCAGAAAGGACTCAAATGCTCACCATTGTCCTAATATGTTCTCAAGATCATCCATGTCAAGTTTCAAGCCTTGCAGAAGAAGTTTGCTCAGTCAATTGCCCAAATGCCTAAAAATCAACTGTACTAGGTCAAAAGTCAATTGTGGCCCACATATAGTCAAACTTTAATACATTTGGTCAACATACTCATTTTGAAGTATTATCCATCATTTGATCAAGGGTTGATCATGATTCCTCAAGGATTGCTCACAATTCATCAAAACCCAAAAGTTGCTAAATTAGGGTTTTATAGGAAAAGTCAACTCAACTTTGACCAAGCATAACTTTCTCATACTTTATCAGAAATGACCTAACCAAAGCTCATTTTGAAGAGGATGCAATTACCTACAAATAATCTTCATCTCCCAAGTACAAAATATGCACTCACAAAAAGATATGAATTTTGACATTATAGGTCCTTTTGAAAATTCAACAAAAACACCTTTTGGGTCAAAGCTTCATACATGAACATGGAAGACTCAATTGAGATGAGACCAAAATGGTTGTTTAGAGGACATCCCAGGCTTTCTAAAAAGTCCAAGAACACCTCTCTAGGGTTAAAATTGAGAGAGTTATGCATTAGCCAAGTTGACCATTTTTGCAAAATTGCCAAAAGTCAAATGTGCTCAAATTTGCATTTTTTTTCTAAATGGGCCCAACTTTGTATGCTTGCAACTCAATTATAATGTGGTCCACGACTCAAATGTTCACTCACCCAATATGTGCTTCATTTTTCAATTTATTTTGATTTTTCATTAATTAAAAAGTGAATTAAATCAAATAAATGATGAAAATTAACAAAGATATGATTTGATTTGTTTTTTTGACAGATTGGCAATCAAGATATGCTGAGTTAACAAGATCAAATCGAATCAAGGTCAATTGGTACAAGAAAGGGATGATTTGGATCAAAATAGAAACATATCATATAGCTTGCAAATCAAATCAAATCTTGGATAAATGCAAAGATTTAGTCCAAGTTTGTTAACCTAATTCACTCTAGGTTATATAATGAACAATTCCAGATCAAAAAACAAGGGTTAGAGGTCGTGAGAGGCATAGAACAAAACTCAAAAAAAAGTTGGCAAAAGTGTGATTCGGTTTTCAGGTTAGGGGACGATTCAAAGTAATTTAAGGCCAACAATCTCTTCCTGGGCGTGCACTGAAGCTATTCCGATCACTCCCAAGTATTCAAACCATCATAAACGCAAGCTACACATCATGGTTTGCATCCTCTGAACTCAAACTTGTTCTTTTAGTTTTATGCATTTTCAGTCCAATTTGTTTGCATATACATGTTTATGATCATGCCAGGAAGCTTTTTGATAGCCTGGATTTAAGCTTTGATGCAGGAATAGCTATTTTCCATTACTATGGTTCAAAAGCTCAAAATTGGGGCTTCCTCTTTCAGGGCAAATTGAGAGGAATTCTGGATACCATTAGACTTAGGGCTTAATTCCTGATTGACCCCTAGCTTTGTTTTCAATTTATAATGCCTGTATCACATATTTGAATCACACGGGTTTTTAGCTACAAACCAAATCTGTCACTATAGCTTATAGTGACGGGAAACTGCCGTTGGTAAAAGTCTGTTGCCTAAAGCCACGGGTTAGTGAAGAAGATAATGGCGTGGAGGCGAAGGATTGGTCCATTCAAACTGGCGCGCGCTTTTTCTGTTTTGTCCATTAACTCACATTTTAATACATATTATGAATTGTTGTTATTATGCTAACAATAAAAGCGCGTAGCACAGCTGGCAATGGGGCATTGGTATTGATCATAAGGATCTGGGTTCGATCCCCAGGTCCCAGCACTTCCTTTATATTATTTTCATTCAATAGATCCAGCGCGTTGCTCTCCCTGGTGACCACCATACTCCATCAACATCCATCCATTTGATCCAGCGTGTCATCAGATCTGACGCTTCCATCCTGAAGGACCATGATGCACCTCAGGTCAATACTTCATAGGATCAAGCGTGGTCAACCTGGGCTTAGCTTGTTGGTCTAGAAAATTCAGATGTGCACCCCCAGATTTTCTAACAACATTCAAGCCCTATTTTATTTCTTTCTTATTTTTATTTCCTTATTTAATTATTTTTTCACAAAAATTAATCACTTTTTTTATTTAATCATAAAATCAACAAATCACAAAATACCAAAAAAAAAGCATTTTTTTAATAAATTATTTAATTTAATTAGAAATATAGGTTAATTTAATTTCTTTTCTATAATTAAAATCAAATAGAAATTAGGTTTAGTTTTACAATTAAATTTCTTTTTTTCTCAAATAAAAAACCAAAATACACAAAATCTTGTTTTCTTTGTAAAATATTTTATTTTCCTGAAATTATTTAATCTAGCTAGATTAGGTTGATTTCAATTTCTTTTTCATAATTAAAATAATTAGAATTAAGGTTTTAGTCGTACATAACTCAATTAATTCTTTTCTCAAAAATAATCTTTTTTCTTTCAATTAGGGTTTAGGTTATCTTTTCAACCGTCCTCGTATTTAATTCACCGCACGCTTGTTAATTATTTTGCCATTATTTTGTAACTGTTCAGGGTTTGTAATAGATAATTTAGGGTTTTTATTTACTGTTTAAATCCCCGATTTTTTGGTTATGTAATTAATCCCCCTCCCCGAAGCCTTGTAATAGCTAGGTTTATTTTTCGTTTTTACTTTCCGCAAAACTCTTAACTGTTAGATGTACGGCTAATAGGATTTGTATGGCAAGAATGCATGAAAAATTAAAATGGTTAGAAAACCCTAATGTGCAAAGATAATAAACTGAAAACCCTAATGTGCAAAGATAATAAACTAAAAATAAATCACCCGCACATATTCACTCTTAGGGTATACTCTCACTTCGGTTGCCTTCGGTAAACGATCATTAAGCATAGGGTGTCTTAGTGGTTACCCTCCCGTCTAAAAAGATCAAATGTCCCATTCGAATGTTGCCTCAGAAATGTTGCCTCATAAATGTTGCCTCGAAAAAGATCTTAAGACTCTAGGGTTACTACTAAGGTGTCCTAATATTGCTTTAGTGACCGTACGTCCATTTCGAATGAACCCTTACAAACTCCAACGACGGTGCTACCTATTCCTTAATAGTGGGATAGCGCTGTCTAAAGGAAACAAGAATAGAAACGATCTTTTTTTGAGTAGGTAGATTAGTTCCTAGGTACTTGCTCAAACAAACAAAAACTTTTTCACACTTACACTTTTCAAAACAAATTTTCAAAACAAACTTCGTCACACCCTTGAGGACTGATACAAGGGTTATCACGAAGTAAAAAATTCTTCAAAAAACAAAGCACACAAACACAAGCAATTTAAAAAATGAGCAAGTACCTAAGAGCCCATGGAAAACCATGGATAGAAAAGGTGCTAACACCTTCCCTTTCTATAATCTACCCCCCGTACTCAAAATCTCGAAAAAGGATTTTTTTTTTTGTACTTTTTTCCTTTCCGGTTGGATGAAATAAAAGTCGGTGGCGACTCTTGCTTACCGCGATATTTTGCAAATAAAAAACGCAAAATGCAAACCAGTATTAAACAGTCGGTTCTGCCACTGTATCACAGAACTGGCGACTCTGCTGGGGAGTTATAAGTGGGGTATACCTTAGGATCTAGGTCATTAAAATTGCTTCTCTTGATTGCTTTGTTTGCTTTATTTTTTAGGGGTTTTTTTGGGTTACTATAGATCCTATACCCGGATCTGGGGGCACTCATTAGGTAAGTAGCAATAGACTGTGAGGGAATTGTATAGCGTAGATCAATACGGTTGAAGCAGTAGCTACGTTGGTGTGGCACTTTGGTTGGTACCGGTATCCCTTGTGGTGAAACGAGGAATACGGGGCCGTTGCATGGTGTCGTGAAGCACTAACGAACCTTAGAACCTTAGTTGAACAACTTGGCCATTAGAAATTAGCGAGATAGCTGGCCTCGGTGTAGAGCTGAGGATTGGTTGATACTCGATGATACACTCATTGAGATCATACTTTCAGAATATTTCGGCCGCAAGAAAAGATTGCGTGAGCTGAAACCATGACCGATAAAGGATGGTCAGTGATATTGAGATCCTCTAGAACCCGATTATTTTTCTAGGCAGGTTTGAAACTAACTTAACTTCAAGAGGGTATTACCTTTGACCTCATGCAAGCCTTAAACCTAAGGGCTTTGTGTGATTTGACTGTGTTTGCAATACCTGTGTTTGCTATACTTGTGGTTTATCATGACATCATGCATCATAACATGGCATTCATTACATTAACCATTTCAAAGACCAGGGGAATTTATCTTTGTTCTGTTTTGTAGATCATGGCTTCCGTGGGTAGAAATACTATCTGAATCATCTTTGTGAAGATACCTTCCCAACTCAAAGAGCTAGTATCAAGAGTTTCTGAAACTTCTACTTTCATTAAGAGACACAGTCAACTTCTCAGCCTGGTTACTTCAAACTTTGATGAACAGACGATGAGCGTACTTATTCAGTTCTTCGATCCCAAGCATCACTGCTTCACCTTTCTAGATTATCAGTTGGTACCCACCCTGGAAGAATTCTCTCAACTATTGGGCATACCCATTCTTGAACAGGTACCCTTCACAGGTATAGAAGAAGTTCCTAAGCCAGAAGTCATTGCCTCAGCTTTGCATTTGAAACGGGCCGACATGGTATCCAATTGGGAAACTCGAAGCGGGGTCGAGGGTTTTCTAGCCAAATTTCTGATAGACAAGGCTCAGCTATTTTGGGATGATATGGATTTTCAGGCTTTTGAGGAGGTCTTGGCTCTTCTTATCTATGGTTTAGTTCTCTTCCCAAATCCGGACTCCTTCGTAGATGTGAATGCTATCAAGATTTTCCTTTCTCGCAACCCTGTGCCTACCTTGCTTGGAGATATTTTGCACACTTTCCATACTCGTACCATGAAGAGAAGGGGGACTCTCATGTGCTGCATGTCGTTGCTGTTGGGGTGGTTTATTTCTCACCTCCCTAAGTCTGTACCGAAGAACGAAGAAGGTTTAGGTTGGTCGCAAAGGATAATTTCACCTGCTCATACGGATATTCTTTGGTGTTCCCGAGCTATGGAAGACATTGCTATTATTGACCGCTGTGGGGAGTACCCTAATGTCCCATTACTGGGTATCAAAGGGGGTATAATTTATAATCCTTGTCTAGCTTTGTGACAATTTGGTCAGGCTCGAAAGGATGGTCCCCATGAGTTACTTATTGAGGGCATTGTATTCAACTATGAGGATGATGTTAATGAGTATCGCCGGAGGTTCGTACAAGCTTGGGGCATGGTAAACAGATCTGACACCAAAGATTTGGGACCAAAGACTTCCATTCCTATGGAGCCTTACCTTCAATAGGTACGAGCTTTTGCCCAGAAGCTTATGATGCCTTATGTGGTCGTATTACCAGTGATTGTGGAGCCCACTACTGAAGAAGGCATTCCTTACACGGTTCTCTATCCTTACATGCCCACTGATCTTGGGGAGTTACAGAGGTCTTGGATTCAGCTGAAGAATGAGCGGGATACTTACAGGGAACAGTTCCATGATCAAGAGAGGAAGGTTTTAAAGCTCACTAGGCATCTCCAAGAAGAAAGAATGCTCAATGATTATATCATCACAAAGAGAAAGCGTCCATGGGACTTTTGATTTTTCTTTTCTAGTTTTAGATTTGTTTTATTTACTTATTTGTAACGCCTTAAAGGCATTTTGAACCTTCAAATTGAAGCTAATAAAGTTTTTGTTTATTTTGGTTTGCAAATTTAAATTTCCCGAAGTCTTTGAAATCATTACATGCGCATCCCATTATTATACACATTATTACAGGTACCACTACAGGTTTCTCATCTTCTTTGCTGTTTATTTCAGCAGAAATGTCTTCTGATCAAGCCATCAAAGATCTTCAAGCACAGAACGCCTAGTTCCAACAGATGTTCATAAGTCTGGCTAGGGGCAGGAGGATCTGAAAGCCCTTATTCTGAAAGAGAAGAAGAAAAAGAAGAAGGTTGTCGGTATTATGAATATGGGCAAAAGGTTTGGAGAGTGGTTGAAGCGACAAACTAATCTGACCTCTTCATCCAAGGAAGGGGAGAATCTGGAAGAAGAGAAGGACCCTAGTCCTGCAATCTCTGACAATGATACTGATTACAATGATGAGCAATATCCTCCTGTTGAGGATAGATACAAGCAGTTAGAAGACCGTCTGAGTGCCATGGAAGTTCAGAGGATACCTAGACTATATTTTAGAGAATTGGGACTGGTATCGAGAGTGGTCATCCCTCAGAAGTTCAAAGCTCCGGTTTTTGCCAAGTATGATAGAGTGTCCTGCCCAAAGCTCTATCTCCGCTCTTATGTCAGAAAAATCCAACCCCACACCACTGATAGAAATTTGTGGGTGCACTTCTTTCAAGATAGTCTGTCAGGGACTCAGCTTGAATGGTTCTAATAGTTGGAGGGAGCTAGTGTCCGAAATTGGGAAGATCTTGCTGCTACTTTCTACAAGCAGTATCAGTATAATGTCGACATTGCTCTCACTCGTACTCAACTCCAGAGTATGTCCATGGGTGCAGGTAAAGGTTTTAAAGATTATGCTAAAAAATGGAGAGACTTGGCTGGGAGAGTTCAACCCCCTTTGTCTGATAGGGAGTTGGTTTATATGTTTCTAGGAACGCTATCAGGTCCATTTTTCAATCACTTAATCGGTAGCTCGTCATCTGGTTTCACCGAGCTGATTTTAACTGGAGAAAGAGTAGAAGCAGGAATTCGGAGTGGTAAAATACAGAAGGATGCCTCCTCGAGTTCAGCAAAGAAGCCTTTCGCTGGTAAGAAGGAAACCAGTGCGTTCTATAGCCCGAGGGGCCAAAGCAGATCTGAACACCGTCAAACGGTAAATGCTGTAGTGATACCGAGACCCGCAGTTGCTCCACAATGCAACAATCAACAAAGGATGGAAAGACCACAACGGCAGTTTACCCGCATCAACATGACTTTGGCTGAAGTTCTACCTCATTTATTAAAATCCAACTTGGAAACCTTGAGAGAGGCTCCCAAGAATCCAAACACTACCTCTCCCAGATACAATCCCAACGCACGGTGCGCCTACCATTCTGAGAGTCCTGGCCACGATACAAATGATTGTTGGGCTCTGAGAAACAAAGTACAAGACTTGCTTGAAGCCAAGGAGATAGAGTCTGATGATCTAGAAAAGCCGAATATTATAACTGCTCCCATGCCTAAACATGGTCGTGGAGTTAATGTTGTTGACACTGATTTGTTTGTGACCTCTGTTGAAGAAATTTCTACTCCTCTTATGATTGTTAAGAAGAATTTGTTGTTGGCCGGTTTATTTATGGGTTGTGGTGAAGGTTGCTACATGTGTTCGATTCTACCTTCTGGTTGTCGTTTGTTGAAATCAGGTGTTCAACGCCTGATGGATAATAAAGAGATTTTGTTCAAGAACACTGTGATCCATGTTGTTCCCATTGAAGACGTCGCTATTAAAACCATTTCCGCCAATCCTTCCAAGGTTTCCTCGAGAAGACCTGTTAGGATTACACTTGTTCAAAGAATTTCTCCGCTGATAATCACTGCTCCTGGTCCCATCCTGTACACCTCAGACAAGGCTGTCCCATGGCATTATGGTGTTGATGTGTACTATCATGGCATTAAGCAAGATCTGAAGAATGAAGAAGCTGATACTGATGTTAGTAATATTGTCAGGACTAGTAAGGTTACTCGAAGTGGAAGGGTTTTCTCTCCTGAGATTGCTCCGAGGATCATCAAGCCTACTGTTATTCCCATTACTGCTCCAACCAGCACTCCTAACATTTCTCTTGTTCCTACTCCAGTTATTACCCCTGCTGCTGAGCCATCTGGGACTCGGGGCAAGGAAATTATAGGTGAGCCTGCCTGGACGGAGGCACCTAAGAAAATCGTTGTGAAAGCCTCTAAACAAGAAATAGAGGAAATACTGAAAATCGTTAAGAAGAGCGACTACAATATGGTCGAGTAGCTGGGGCAGACTCCATCAAAGATATCCATGTTGTCTCTTCTGTTGTGTTCTGAAGCCCATGCGAAGACTTTGATTGCATTTCTCAAGACTGCACATGTGTCGCAGGAAACTTCAGCAGATCAGTTCAAAGATTGTGTGACTGGCCTGACTGTTGACAATGGGCTGGGTTTTTCAGATGCGGATCTGAAACCGAAAGGAAGGAAGCATAATAATGCTCTGCATGTCTCGATTGAGTGCAGGGGCACCACTATGGCTCATGTGCTAGTAGATACCGGGTCTTCACTGAATATTCTGCCGAAGAAAGCGTTGGACCGTTTGGATTGTGAGGGTTTGACTCTAAAGCCTAGTAACGTTGTGGTAAGGGCTTTTGACGGATCAAAGAGAATGGTGCATGGGGAGGTGGACATCCCTGTCAAAGTGGGTTCTCAGACTTTTGGGTCCACCTTCTACGTAATGGATATCAGGCCGTCATATTCTTGCTTGTTGGGTCGTCCCTGGATCCATGAGGTTGGGGCAGTTACTTCCACACTCCATCAAATGTCGAAGAGTCCGGTGAAGGGAAAGCTTGTCACAGTGCGAGGTGAAGAAGAATATATGGTGAGTCACCTCAATTCCTTCCGCTACGTAGAGATGGACGGGGAATTCATAGAAACTCCTTGTCAGAATTTCGAAGAGGTCCCTCAGACCTTGGCATCAGCTGAAGTTACTACCAACAAACCTCCATTGAAGATGGCTTCTCTCAAGGATGCCAGGGCTGTGGTTAAAGAAGGTGGGTGTACCAATTGGGGTCAGCTCCCTGATTTCACTCACAAAACTGACAAATTTGGTTTGGGCTTTGCTACAGGGGCTCAAAGGGTTGTTAGGCACGCTCGGGCTGGAGGACCTCCTCTACACATCAGCAATCGGGGAATTAATGCAATTGAAGACAGTGAAGAGGATTCAGACATTGACAGCTGGATCTACCCAAAAACTAACAGTGGACTGAATAACTGGATGGATAGGGACTTCATACCTGTTTCTTTTATTCCGCAGTAATTGACTAATTTGTTTTAGGATTTATAATAAACCATTTGAAACTTTACGGCCCGGTGCCTTGCCCGAGGCACCTTGGCTTTGCTTGTGAGGGCTATTATTTGTAATTTCATATATCATTAATAAAGCATTGGACGTTTCTTGCATACAAATTTTGCGCTCCTTGTTTTTATTTTTTGTCTCTCACTTTATCAAAACAGTTATTCTCTTACACACACTCACGTATCATACTGCAGATCCATATCCACTCTGGATCCCATTGATAACAGCTCTGCTACTGCCAGTTATGACTTCAAAAATATGATTAACCAAGACGAGGACGAAGGTGAGAATGATTGTGAGGTGCCTGGAGAACTTGCTAGACTATTACAGTAGGAAGAAAGGGCCATACAACCTCATGAAGAGCCAGTTGAGTTAGTGAATTTGGGTACAGAGGAAGACAGGAAAGAGGTTAAAATAGGTGCGAATCTGGAGCCTAGTGTCAAACAACAGTTAATACAGATGCTACACGACTATGTTGAGATCTTCGCCTGGTCCTATGAAGACGTGCCTGGTTTGGACACTGATATTATGGTACATCTCCTGCCGACTAAAGAAGACGGCCCTCCGGTAAAGCAGAAGGTCTGTCGTATGCGCCCTGAAATGTCAGAGAATATCAAGGCAGAGGTCATGAAACAGTTCGACACAGGATTCTTAGTTGTCACTTCTTATCCACAGTGGGTTGCCAACGTCGTTCCGGTACCTAAGAAGGACAGTAAGGTACGGATGTGTGTGGACTATAGAGATCTGAACAGGGCAAGCCCCAAGGGTGACTTCCCACTTCCTCACATTGATGTTCTAGTCGACAATACCGTGCAACACAAGATCTTCTCCTTTATGGATGGTTTTTATGGCTACAACCAGATTAAGATGGCTCCTGAGGACATGGAGAATACAACCTTCGTTACACAGTGGGGCACCTTCTATTACAAGGTAATGCCTTTTGGGTTGAAGAATGCTGGGGCAACTTATCAGCGCGCCATGGTTGCTTTGTTCCACGATATGATTCACCACGAGATCGAGGTTTACATTGATGACATGATAGCCAGGTCCCAGACTGAGGAAGAGCACCTTGATCATCTCCAAAAGTTGTTCGACAGATTGAAGACATACAAGCTGAGGTTGAATCCGAACAAATGCACCTCCGGGGTAAGATCTGGTAAGCTTATGGGTTTCGTCGTCAGTGATAAGGGTATTCAGGTAGACCTTGCAAAGGTAAAGGTCATACAAGAGATGTAGGTCCCCCGCACAGAGAAGGAAGTTAGAGGTTTCTTGGGACGTCTGAATTACATCGCCAGGTTCATTTCACATCTGACTGCTACTTGTGAGCCAATCTTTAAGATGCTGAAGAAAGATCAAGTGGTAAAGTGGAATGATGAATGTCAGACCGCTTTCGAAAGAATCAAGGAATACCTTCAATAACCACCAATTTTGATGCCTCCAGTTGAAGGAAGACCTTTGATATTATACTTGACAGTGCTAGACAATTCAATGGGGTGTGTGCTGGGGCAGCATGACGAGTCTGGTCAAAAAGAGCACGCCATTTATTACCTTAGCAAAAAGTTTACCAACTGTGAGACTCGATACTCATTGCTCGAGAAAACTTTATGCGCTTTGGCATGGGCTGCTCGCCGACTGAGACATATATGCTAACTCACACTACTTTGTTGATATCAAAGATGGATCCGATCAAGTATATTTTCGAGAAGCTCACTCTCTCCGGAAGGATAGCAAGGTGGAAAATGATCTTAACTGAGTACAACATACAATATACAACCAAAAATCCATCAAGGGGAGTTTATTGGCGGATCATTTGGCTCATCAGGTCGTGGATGATTACCAGTCCATGAATTTCGAGTTCCCGGATGAGAATATCATGTTGGTAACCGACTACGAAGAACCTGGACCGGATGAAGAACCCGATGAGGGATCCCGATGGTCTATGTATTTTGATGGAGCCTCGAACAAATTGGGTAATGGCATTGGCGTTGTAATTATATCTCCTGAGGGCTGTCATACTCCGTTCACCGCCCGATTATGTTTCAACTGCACCAACAATATGGCGGAGTATGAAGTGTGTACCGTGGGTCTTCGAGCTGCTATTGACCTGAGGATTAAGTTCTTGAGTGTATTTGGAGATTCCGCTCTGGTAATAAGTCAGATCAAAGGCGAGTGGGATACGAAGCACCTGAATCTTATTCCTTACAAAGAGTATGTACTGATATTGCTCCCACACTTTGAGGAGGTAACCTTTGAACATTTCCCACGAGAAGAGAACCAGTTGGCAGACGCGCTAGCTACCATGTCTTCTATGTTCAAAGTTAGGTGGGACAATGAAGCTCCCCAGATTACCATTGAGAGGTTGGATGAACCCGCACACTGCTGTGAGATCGACACTGAGGAAGTGGCAGACAAACCCTGGTTTCACGAAGTCAAAAGGTATCTTGAGGCTCAAGAATACCCCGAGGGGGCATCTGTTAATGATAAGAAGTTTTTGAGAAGGTTCACTGCGAAGTTCTTCATCAGCAATGGGATCCTCTATAAACGCAACCATGCTCCACACTACTACGGTGTGTAGACAAGAGCGAAGCGGAAAGGATCATGACGGATCTACATGAAGGCACTTTCGGAACCCATTCTAGTGGACACACCATGGCTAAAAAGATCCTACGGGAACGATACTACTGGTCCACTATGGAAGTTGATTGTTATCAGCACTCTCGAACCTGTCATAAATTCCAAATCTATGCTGATAAGGTGCATGTGCCTCCAGTCCCTCTGAATGTGTTGACAGCTCCTTGGCCCTTTGCAATGTGGGGCATCGACATGATCGGAGAGATCAGACCTACTTCATCTAACGGGCATCGCTTCATTCTGGTAGCAATTGATTACTTCACAAAGTAGGTTGAGGCAGCTTCCTTTGCTACAGTAACCAAGAACGTCGTGGCGTGGTTTATCTGACACAATCTGATCTGTCGATACAGTGTACCAGGGAGGATTATTACTGACAATGGTACACATATCAACAACATAATGATCACCGAGCTCTGTAAGTAGTTCAAGATACAGCATCATAACTCTTCTCCCTACCGGCCGAAGATGAATGGCGTTGTTGAAGCAACTAACAAGAACATCAAGAAAATTGTGCAGAAGATGACGGTGACATACAAAGACTGGCACGAGATGTTACCATTCTCTCTTCATGGGTACCGTACCTCAGCACGAACGTCAACAGGGGAAACACCTTACTCTTTGGTGTATCACATGGAGGCAGTCCTACCCATCAAAGTCCAGATACCCTCTCTCAGGATTATGAAGGATGTGGGTTTGAACAAAGACGTCTGGATCCAAACCCGACTTGATCAGCTGAATCTAATCGATGAAAAGAGATTTACTGCTATCTGTCATGGTCAGACATATCAAAAGCAAATAATCAAGGCTTTTAACAAGAAGGTCAAACGTCAAGAATATCAAGTCGAGGATCTAGTGATCAAACGCATCATATTACCGCAAGGTAATCCCAGGGGAAAATGGACCCCCACATATGAAGGGTCATTTGTGGTTAAGAACATTTTCTCGGGAGGAGCTATGATTCTAACCACCATGGATGGTGACGACCTTCCTCACCCCATCAATGCAGACATAGTGAAAAGATACTACGCATAATCAAAAACCCGCTAGGTTGACTGGCCTAGGCAAAAATAAGAGCTTCTCGGTGAACCAAAGGGGTTTGGGCAAAAGTAAGGGATGAAAATGAAAAATTGTACACCCGGCAAGTTGAAAACCTGAAAAGGCGACTTGGGCAAAAAAGGGTATCCCGGTGGACTGAAAACCCGAAAGGGCAGTCCAGGTAAAAATTAGGGATCGAAGCGTAACACTATGCCTCATTGGATCATATTGCAACCAGACTTCAGTATCGACTATCAAGCTCAGACGGCGCCAATCAATCTGATCCACCTTCGACCAAGCAACAAAGTGATGAGACTCTTGAAGATATAAAGGCAATAGCAGAGTTGAAACCCGATGGGGTCATTCCACATAACTATTTTCTTTTTTTTTACAAATCGTAATTTCTTTCGGCAACGTTCTCTTACTAGGACATCAGCCTCTTTGTACAAAAATACCTATTACCGGCCAATTACAAAAATCAATACAATTCATTTTCACAAGAAATTTCAATTTGTTTTTCTTTTTCTGTTTTGTTTTGCAAGAGCGTCCAATGATTCATTTTTGATATATGCATTTGAAAATAATGGTTGCGCATAAATATTTACACAAGAAACAAAAGACGATTACTCGTAATGCTAAAAATAGGGAAAAATAAGAAGTGCCCAAACCTTACAGTTACTCTGCCCATCAGGTACCGGGATAGAGCCAACTTGAGAACATGAGTAGTGGTACATACACTCCCCCCAGAGTAAAAAGTATCCAAAGACAGTGATGTTAGCTTTCCCAAACAAGACATAACTCTCCCCAGCTGGGGTTCACAATCGCGAGTGAGTCAGTAAATTTTTCCCCAAGCAGAGTTTATTTCTCTCACAAGCAGAAATTCAATCTCCAACAGAATTCATTATCACCAGCAACGGAAGTTCATCCCCAACTGAGTTTATTTCTCCAAATCAGCAGATCTGTCAACAGAGTATCTCCTCTCCAACAGAGTTATTCCCCGCAGAGTTATCCTCAGACAGGGTCTCTTCCGCAGAATATTCACCAGCCGAATGGATGTGAATCCCCAGCTAGTCATCTTTGTTCACCACCCCCAACAAAAGTAGAGGAACTATGGTTTTTTACAGCAGTCAAGAATACCATTTCTCATACTCTCCAAATGATAGTCAGGGATTTATTTTCCTGGACTCAGATTATTACGTCAGCATTTCATGTTCATACATCACGACATGTGCATACATTACATATAACATAATATCAGTTATTTTGAGAACCTCATCACAATGCATCTCATGCATCGCACATAACTAACCCTGTATTTCTTTCAGGAAAGACAATTATTATCAACAATTTCCAGCAGGTCCATGATCAACACTCAAAGCTAAATAGAGTAATAATCGGTGCGACAAATGCAACCTTACACAGGTTCTTCCTGAAGTCCTACACAGACTCATCACAAAGCAACCTTACCCAGGTTCCTCCTGAAGTCCTGCACAGACTCATCACAAAGCAACCTTACCCATGTTCCTCCTGAAGTTTCACACAAGCTTAGCCCGAAGCAACCTTACCCAGGTTCCTTCTCAGTTTCGATACAGTTTTACCCAAACTCATCACGAAACAACCTTACCTAGGTTCCTTCTACAGTTTTACCCAAACTCATCACGAAACAACCTTACCCAGGTTCCTTCTACAGTTTTACCCAAACTCATCACGAAACAACCTTACCCGGGTTTCTTCCAGCAGTCCCACACCGACTCATCACAAGGCAATCTCACCCAGGTTCCCTCTGCAGTTTTACCCAATCTCATTTCGAAGTAACCCTACTATCCAGGTTCCTTCTCAAGCCCTACTATCCAGGCTTTCATGTCGAAGTAACCCTACTATCCAGGTTCCTTCTCACAGCCCTACTATCCAGGCTTTCATGACGAAGTAACCCTACTATCCAGGTTCCTCCACACAGCCCTACTATCCAGGCTTTCATGTCGAAGTAACCCTACTATCCAGGTTCCTTCTCACAGCCCTACTATCCAGGCTTTCATATCGAAGTAACCCTACTATCCAGGTTCCTCCATACAGCCCTACTATCTAGGCTTTCATGTCGAAGTAACCTTACTATCCAGGTTCCTTCTCACAGCCCTACTATCAAGGCTTTCATATCGAAGTAACCCTACTATCCAGGCTTTCATATTGAAGTAACCCTATTATCCAGGTTCCTTCTCAAGCCCTACTATCCAGACTTTCATGTAGAAGCAACCCTACTATCCAGGTTCCTTCTCAAGCCCTACTATCCAGGCTTTCATGTCGAAGTAACACTACTATCCAGGTTCCTTCTCATAGCCCTACTGTCCAGGCTTTCATGACTAAGTAACCCTACTATCCAGGTTCCTTCTCATAGCCCTACTATCCGGGCTTTCACGTCAAAGTAACCCTACTATCCAGGTTCCTTCTCACAGCCCTACTATCCAGGCTTTCATGTCAAAGTAACCCTATTATCCAGGTTCCTTCTCAAGCCCTACTATCCAGGCTTTCATGTCGAAGTAACCTACTATCCAGGTTCCTTCTCAAGCCCTACTATCCAGGCTTTCACGTCGAAGTAACCCTACTATCCAGGTTCCTCCTCACAGCCCTACTGTCCAGGCTTTCATGTCGAAGTAACCCTACTATCCAGGATCCTTCTCAAGCCCTACTATCCAGGCTTTCATATTGAAGTAACCCTATTATCCAGGTTCCTTCTCAAGCCCTACTATCCAGACTTTCATGTAGAAGCAACCCTACTATCCAGGTTCCTTCTCAAGCCCTACTATCTAGGCTTTCATGTCGAAGTAACCCTAATATCCAGGTTCCTTCTTACAGCCCTACTATCTAGGCTTTCATGTCGAAGTAACCCTACTATCCAGGTTCCTTCTCACAGCCTTACTATCCAGGCTTTCATGACGAAGTAACCCTACTATCCAGGTTCCTTCTTGTAGGTGTTTAGGTATTGGCTTGCATTTTTGGTAAATCTCAAGTGTATGTGTGAATGTCATGACTGATGTCATAACATTCTAGTTCAGTTTGTACTGACTCATTAGGTACCTTTGCAGAAAAATATTGTAATTCAAATACTGATGTTTATAAGTGTGTATCTGAGCATTTTGCAAAATGATCACATTTTGCTAAATCAGTAGACAGGTTTTCTCAGATGTCATAACAGATGTTATGACATCCTGTTCTGAACTAACAGGATTGCAGGATTGGATAAGTCTGAGTTTTTTCAGGAAATAACTCAGTCCTTCCTGAACAGAATCCTGCGTTTTCTGAGGGGTAACCTAGCTCAACCCTAACCTGGTTAATAAAGTCATGTGACCTGGTCTTTAGGTCAAACGGAATTAACCCTAGGTTTTTGGAAACCCTAACTGAAGTTGCAGCTGCTATATATTCAACAGAGCTGCTGTTTTTCAAGGATCGCTTTTTATTGATTAGGAGATCATTTGTAATCTGTATAGATTTGATTATTGTACTCCAAGCAATTATCATTGTGATAAGTGCCTTGGAATAGGTTTCTAATTGTAAGGGTTGTGTAGCACTCAAAGCTTTGAAGCAAGAGTGTTTGAATGTTCCTTGACTAAAGCTGTGAAGCAGAGTCAAGTTAGTTGTGTGCATCACTCAAAGCTGTGAAGCACGAGTGATTGTGTTGCTTGATTAAAAAGCTGTGAAGCTTAATCAAGTGTTTGTTTTTGAAGAGTGTCTTCATCAATTCTTAAGTCAAATTGGTTTATGTATCACTGCTGTGATTGAGGGGGAGTGAGTAGGAACTCAGGTTTAAGTTGTACTTAGATTGGAATTGCATTGGGTAGGTCTTAAGTGAAGGAGATAAACTGGTTGGTTTATTCCTGAATTAAAATCTCTTATAGTGGATTTCCTCCCTGGCTTGGTAGCCCCCAGAGTAGGTGTTGTTGCACACTGAACTGGGTAAACAATTGACTGTGTTCTTTATTGCTTTTGTATTTACTGTCATATAGTAAGTCAGATACGGTGTCATAACATTGAACGTGACATTGAGTATCTGCAGCCAGAATTTCAATTGGTATCAGAGCAGGCACCCTGCCTGTATTACTGGGTGAGATCTAGGGATATCACTTTCTGGCACTATGGACAAAGAAGGAGTTTTTGGAAATAGACCACCCATTCTGGATGGAACTAATTATGACTACTGGAAACCTCGTATGATTGCCTTCCTAAAATCTCTGGACAAAAAGGCTTGGAGAGCTGCTGACAAAGGATGGATTCATCCCACCATAATTGAGAAAGATGGGACAATCAGTCTGAAGCCTGAGGAAGATTGGCGTAAAGAAGAAGATGAGTTAGCTCTGGGAAATTCAAAAGCTCTAAATGCCTTGTTCAATGGAATTGATAGAAACATTTTTAGACTAGTACATCAATATGAACTGGCCAAGGAAGTTTGGGACACTCTCAGAACTACTCATGAGGGCACTTCCAAAGTAAAAATGTCAAGGCTTCAGATGTTGACCACTAAGTTTGAGAATCTAAAAATGATGGAAGATGAAACCATTCATGAGTTTCACATGAACATCTTGGAGATTGCCAACACCTCAGGAGCACTGGGAGAAAAAATGTCAGAAGAAAAACTGGTGAGGAAGATTCTCAGATCCTTGCCTAAAAGATTTGCAATGAAGGTAACTGCCATAGAGGAAGCCCAGGACATTAGCAAGTTGAAAGTGGATGAACTTATTGGGTCTCTTCAGACTTTTGAGATGGGAATCACTGATAATGGTGTAAAAAAGAACAAGAGCATAGCACTTATGTCCAACACTGATGTTGAAGAAAACATTTCAGAAGCTGTAGCCATGCTTGGAAGACAGTTCAACAAACTCATCAAAAGAATAGATCCAAAGTCAAGGTCTAATGTTCATAACATTCCCTCTAACATTGACAGTTCCAGCAGAAGACCAAGGTCAGAAGAGAAGGGAGTTCAAGGTAGAGGAATTCAATGCCATGGTTGTGAAGGATATGGGCATATTCGAGCTGAATGTCCTACCTTTCTTAAGAAACAAAAAGGAATGACAGTTACTTGGTCTGACTGTGATTCAGAAAGTAATTCTGAAGAAGAGACTGCCAAACGAGTTATTGCTTTAACTGGTGTTTGTACCTCTGAAAGTGACATCAGTGATGAAGAGGTGACTTTTGAAGAACTGGCTGATACTTACAAGGAATTGTGTATCAGAAGTACTGAAGTCTGTGTGCAGAATGAGAAACAATCAAAACTCATCATAAAGATGGAGGCTGAAAAAAGGGCAAACCTTGAAACTATAAGTCATCTAGAAGGAAAAGTTCAATTGCTGAACTCACAACTGAATCAAATGACCAAATCTGTCAAGATGTTGACAAATGGAACAGACAAATTGGAAGAGATCCTACAGGTTGGACAAAATGTGGGAAATAAATCTGGTCTAGGATTTATGGAAGCAACGAAATCTGGTTCTGGTAAGCAAATGTCAAAACAGATGTCTCAACACAACTCTCGACATCAGGAACAGAAACATATGAGGAAAAGGTACCAAAGATGGAAATGTCATCATTGTGGTAGATATGGCCACATAAAGCCCTTCTGCTTCAGATTACATGGATACCCTAATCAGAACTCAGGTGTCAAACCTAAGTCTAAAAAGGTACCACATGCTCCTCAATGGAAGAAAAAGGCTACTGCACTGATAGCTCACACTTCCCTGAGGGTCTCTGCAAAGGAAAATTGGTACTTTGACAGTGGATGTTCCAGACACATGACTGGATTCAAAAATCTCCTCAATAATGTTATGCCTCACACCACCAGTTTTGTGACCTTTGGAGATGGTGCTAAAGGTGAAGTCAAAGGAATTGGTAATTTGGACTGCCCTGGAGTTCCAAGTCTGAATAAAGTACTGCTGGTAAAAGGGTTGACTGCTAATCTCATTAGTATCAGTCAATTATGTGATCTAGGATTCAAAGTCAACTTCTCAAGATCTGAATGTCTAGTAATTAATGAAAAACTAGAAGTTGTAATGAGAGGAATCAAATCCAAAGATAACTGTTACGTGTGGCAGCCTGAGAACACTGATATCTCCACTATGTGTCAAATCATCAAAGAAGAAATGAAACTGTGGCAGCATAAGCTTGGTCTCCTTCATCTAAGAAGAATGAAAAGAGTTATTTCTATGGAAGCTGTCAGAAGAACTCCAAAACTACAGGTTGATAATATCTGTGATGTGGCAAATAAACTTGAAGAAGAATGTGTTGTCAGAACCTTAAGTCATCTTGACAAGGATGTTAGAAATAACAAGTCTAATAAATTCTGTTCTCAAAACATCTGGTCAAAACAGATGCTCCCTGAGTACAATGTTACACAAGATGTTGTGACATTGTGTTGTGACAATCTGAAAACAATCAACATTTCCTTGAACCCTATTGACTTTGAAGAGAAGAAGTCATTTAAACTGGAACATAGTTTCTCTAAGCTTCAGCTGACTGATTCTTCTACCAAGGCTCTTGTTGGAAATAAACTTGAAAATTTGAGGGGCAGGTTGGGTATTCACCAACATGATAAATTATAGCAATTAATTTTGCTTAAAACAAGGGTTGAAGGGATTAATTTTATTAAGTCTATATTTAGTGGGTTAATCATATTCTTTCACAATTCCTTCAAAAGCTTTAAGAAGTTGAAGAGACTCCCTTTTACCCCTACCTCTCTCATCCTTGCAACCTGTTTCCTCCTCCCAATCAAAGATTTTTCTCAAACTGCTACCATTACTCAAAGTCAATCAAAATGTCTCAGACATCGTCTTCAACCATGGCGACTTCGTCTTCCTCATCATCGTCATCATCTGACCAAGATTCTAGGGCAATCACTACATGCATAGAATCTGAAGTTCTTGAGGTCACTCCTCTCAGGGAGATGGCAACTGACCCAGCCAGAGTCAAAAAGCTCAGAACCAGACATGCAGGAAGAGCTCAAGCTACAGCCTCTGGTAATTCTTCTCATCCTTCGTCCTCTGTACCTAATAGAGAAGGATCAGTTCAAGTTCACCAAGCTATTGCTAGGCTGGTTACTAGTATACTGAGTGGCAACCAATCTGTAACGGGGATTTCTATCCCTTTAAATCAATCAGAAAGTCCAAATGTGGAAGTTTCTGAAAATGTAGATGTCACTGAGAATGTTGTGACACCAAAAGACAACATTCAGAACCCCTCTGAAAAGGCTGCTGATCCACCTATCATTGATGTGGATGAAGATTACTCAGATAATGAACTGATTGCTAATGTGAACCCTAGCATAGCTAGGAGATTGATGAAAAGAAAGAGTAGTCAGAATGATAAACCTGATGCTAAGAAATCCAAGGCTGAAGGCATGGCTGAGAAAAGTATTCAGACAAAAGGGAAGAAGGCCCAGGTGCATACTGCTAGACAACCAATCTCTAAGAAGAGTAAAGAACCTGAAACTTCTGATTCTGATGAGGAATCAGAATTTGAGATTGATATTGAAGAAACTCCCATCAGAAGGAAGCTCCCCTCCAGCAAGATTGCTAGAGTGCCTGAAGTGCCAACAGACAACATCTCTTTTCATCATCCTGACAATGCAAACAGATGGAAGTATGTTTGCTTAAAGAGAATAGCCTTAGAGAGAGAACTCAACAATGATGCCTTGGAGTGCAAAGACATCATGGACCTGATCAAGAATGCTGGGCTAATGAAGACAATGATAAAGTTTAACAAATGTTATGAAAATCTGGTCAAGGAGTTTGTAGTGAACTTGTCAAATGATTGTGCTGATGGAAGGTCAGCTGACTTTGAAAGTGTTTTTGTTAGAGGAAGAAGGGTCAAGTTCTCTCCATCAGAAATCAACAAGTTTCTTGGAAGAACAAATGAGGACTGTCCTGATCTAGAGGCAACTGACAATGAAGTTTATCTAACCATCACAGCCAGGCAAGTAAAGTGCTGGCCCTTGAAAGGGAAGCTGAATGCTAGTAAACTCAGCATGAAATTTGCCATCTTGCATAAAATAGGTGCAGCCAACTGGGTGCCTACAAATCACAAATCAACTATCTCCACAGGATTGGGGAGATTTATCTATGTTGTGGGAACCAAGACTGCTTTTGACTATGGGAGGTACATCTTTGAACAAACTTTAAAGCATGCTGGCAGTTATGCTGTCAAAGGACCAATTGCCTTTCCCTCCCTCCTTTGTGGAATCATCCTTGCACAATACCCTGATATCCTTGTGGCAAGAGATACAGTTTGCAAAAGAGCTCCTGCCCTTGGCCTGCACTACAAACTGTTTCAGGGATCTCATGCTCCAGACATTGTCATAACATCAGCTGAGACATCGTCTGTAAAGACCCAGTCCAAGACATCAGATGTCATAGCTGTTTTAAAAGAAACTTGCAAAGAGCTGGATGCTAGAAAAAGGACCCTAGAAATTCTAATTGCCAGGCTAGAAAAGGAGGAAGCTGAAGAAAACAGAAGGGAAGAAGGTGTAGAAGCTGAAGGACATCTCAACATTGAAGAAACTAGCTCCTCTGAGTCTGATGACAGTGCTTGAAGGTTGATTGCTGTTTGGTGGTGTTGCTGGTTGGTGCTGATATCTGGTGGAGTTTGGAAGTGTATTCAGTTGTTTTCTGCTGCTGCTCTTATTATTTTGCTTTGGATAACTGTATAATTTTATGAACATGTATCTTTGGCCCATTTGTGGCTAAAGAGGGGGAGAATATTTTGGTACTTACTTAATTAGTACTTGACATTCTATTTTTCTGCTGTCACTTATTTCTGCTGCTATCTATCTCTGATTGTTTAGGGTCTTTAGCCAAAAATCTGCCAAAGGGGGAGTTTGTAGGTGTTTAGGTATTGGCTTGCATTTTTGGTAAATCCCAAGTGTATGTGTGAATGTCATGACTGATGTCATAACATTCTATTTCAGTTTATACTGACTCATTAGGTACCTTTGCAGAAAAATATTGTAATTCAAATACTGATGTTTATAAGTGTGTATCTGAGCATTTTGCAAAATGATCACATTTTGCTAAATCAGTAGACAGGTTTTCTCAGATGTCATAACAGATGTTATGACATCCTGTTCTGAACTAACAGGATTGCAGGATTGGATAAGTCTGAGTTTTTTCAGGAAATAACTCAGTCCTTCCTGAACAGAATCCTGCGTTTTCTGAGGGGTAACCTAGCTCAACCCTAACCTGGTTAATAAAGTCCTGTGACCTGGTCTTTAGGTCAAACGGAATTAACCCTAGGTTTTTGGAAACCCTAACTGAAGTTGCAGCTGCTATATATTCAACAGAGCTGCTGTTTTTCAAGGATCGCTTTTTATTGATTAGGAGATCATTTGTAATCTGTATAGATTTAATTATTGTACTCCAAGCAATTATCATTGTGATAAGTGCCTTGGAATAGGTTTCTAATTGTAAGGGTTGTGTAGCACTCAAAGCTTTGAAGCAAGAGTGTTTGAATGTTCCTTGACTAAAGCTGTGAAGCAGAGTCAAGTTAGTTGTGTGCATCACTCAAAGCTGTGAAGCACGAGTGATTGTGTTGCTTGATTAAAAAGATGTGAAGCTTAATCAAGTGTTTGTTTTTGAAGAGTGTCTTCATCAATTCTTAAGTCAAATTGGTTTATGTATCACTGCTGTGATTGAGGGGGAGTGAGTAGGAACTCAGGTTTAAGTTGTACTTAGATTGGAATTGCATTGGGTAGGTCTTAAGTGAAGGAGATAAACTGGTTGGTTTATTCCTGAATTAAAATCTCTTATAGTGGATTTCCTCCCTGGCTTGGTAGCCCCCAGAGTAGGTGTTGTTGCACACTGAACTGGGTAAACAATTGACTGTGTTCTTTATTGCTTTTGTATTTACTGTCATATAGTAAGTCAGATACGGTGTCATAACATTGAACGTGACATTGAGTATCTGCAGCCAGAATTTCACTTCTCACAACCCTACTATCCAGGCTTTCACGTTGAAGTAACCCTACTATTCGGGTTCCTTTTCATAGCCCTACTATCCAGGATTTCATGTTGAAGTAACCCTACTATCCAGGTTCCTTCTCAAGCCCTACTATCCAGGCTTTCATGTTGAAGTAACCCTACTATCCAGGTTCCTTCTCAAGCCCTACTATCCAGGCTTTCACGTCGAAGTAACCCTACTATCCAGGTTCCTTCTCACAGCCCTACTATCCAGGCTTTCATGTCAAAGTAACCCTGCTATCCAGGTTCCTTCTCAAGCCCTATTATCCAGGCTTTCATGACGAAGTAACCCTACTATCCAAATTCCTTCTCACAGCCCTACTATCTAGGCTTTCATGTCGAAGTAACCCTATTATCCAGGTTCCTTCTCAAGCCCTATTATCCAGGCTTTCATGTCGAAGTAACCCTACTATCCAGGTTCCTTCTCACAGCCCTACTATCCAGGCTTTCATGTCGAAGTAACCCTACTGTGATACGGTGGGAGAACTGACTTGAGGTTTTGCGTTTGTGTTCGCAAATGTTTCGGTTTAGCAAGAGTCGCCACCGACATTTTATTTTATCCTAAGGAAAGGTCAAAAAGCACAGGAAAAACCTTTAAGATGTTTTCTTGGGTTCGGGGAGTAGATTATAGAAAGGGAAGGTATTAGCACCCTTTCTATCCATGGTTATCCATGGGCTCTTAGTTACTAGTTTAGATCACTTGCTTTGCTTTTCAATTGTTTGAAATGGTGCTTTGTGTGTGGTTTTGAAAGATGTTTTGAAAAGAGGCCATCGTTGTGGCAACCTTTGTAATGATTCTTATTTGAATGTATACAAAGGTGTTTTTGTCTTTTGAAAAGTTTTCAATGTTTGAAAGTTGGATTTTGAAATTGTGTTGTGAAGTGTGTTTGAAAATAGCAAGGATGTTTTTGCAAGCTTTTGATCAAGTAACTAAGAGTTATCTACCCTATTTTACTCAAAGATCTTTCTTATGTTTTTCACCCTTTTAACAGTGTTGTTTCACCATTGCATTTGGTGAACAACCTTGTGTTAGGATGTTAAACGGGACAGGCACGGGTCATCGTATAGACCATGATAGCAATTGTGTCAAGTATCTTTCGCAATTTTCTTAAGGGACTTGATCATTTTTGTTTAGGCAACTCAGATAGCGTCATCGAGGGACTATGATCTTTGTTTTGTTTTTGTTTTGCCAAAGTACTTAACATGCATACCATGGCCCATTTTTGAAGGCAACAAGTGGATTTGTAACCCTAGGGGTGTAAGTGTGCATTGTGTTTGTTTTTCATGCATTTTTGTCTTTGATTAGGTCAAACTATTTGTTGGTTTTGATTTTTGCATACAAACCCTAATTCTCTAATCATGGCATGATTGAAAGCGTAAAAGTGCGAGAATTTAAATTCTAAGCTATTACAACATGATTATGGGGATGGGGGTACAAGTTTTGAATAGGGGGTATTTGACAAGAAATATAAACCCTAGTTACTATTACATCCAAATTGAATTCACAATGCAACAATATTTAAATGTACAATATTTAAATAAACAAAATAAATAAATATAGAATAAAATGTATTATGCAAAAAAAAAAGTTTTTATGTATGTAAAAATATTTTCAATGTAAAGAAATATAAAGAAATAAATAAATAAATAAAAAGATTAATGTTATTTATTTTAGGGTAAACCCTAATTTCTTTTAAGAAGGTAAATATTATATATTATTTATATACAAAAATATATTAACATGTATAAAAATGAAATATATTTAAAAAAGTGTTTTTTTAGTATGAATAATAATAAAAATGTAATATTTTGTATTTATTAAGTATGTGTAAAATAAAATAAAATATTTACAAAAATAAAATATTTTCAAGAAAATATTTTCAGTATGAATAAAAATAAGAAATAAAAGTAAAAGTATTATTTACATTGTTTTTAAATTTAAACAAATAATGAAAGGGTATTAAAATGTTTTCTATATTAGAAAAAATTAAAATAAATACTAAATAAATGTAAAAAATTATGAAAATATTTTTAAGCATTTTTTATGTTTGGAAATAAATAAATAAATAAAGTCAGAAATGAAATTAAAATACAAAAATGACAAAATATAAAGAAAAATGGGTCAGGGGGTGCATTTAGTAAAAGTGGGGTGTAGACTGCAAGAAGGCCAGGCCCAGCCCATTTCCACTTCATCTTCTTCCTTGTGACAACAGAAAACGCGTGCCCTGTATTCAAACTGCTAACTCCTGTATTTGTGATCTTTTGCCAAAACTCAAAACATGAAACTTGTAGAGCATCAAACCACGATTCTAACCATATAAAAAACTTAATCTAACTCTCAAAGACCAGAGAGAATTTCTCTGGACCTAAAATCAGACCTAGTTTTTTCAGGATGTTCATCAATCAAATTCTCTCAACACACTTAACTTAAATGAAAACTGAGCATATGTACAGTTTAAGGGCTATGAGTACTACATTTTTCATTCACAAACCTAAGCCTAATGATTCCTAAATAGAGAGATAGGAAGCTGCAAAATACTTGTTTCAGTTGGACACAAGTATGGCAATGTAGAGCTTTTCAGTGAGGCCTGAGATGCCTGGTAGCTTGCCTGAAGTTCACTTGGTCTTTTCCAATAGCTAGTTTGCTTCGAATGTTCCTGAATCAGCCTCCAGAAGTCAACCTGCACAAGCTTGAAATGAAAATGGTGAACACTGTAAATGGAGTTATAGTTGGAAATGGAGGTTTGGGATAGTTTGAGTGAGTTGAATGGAAGGTGTTTAAAGTGGAAAGGAGCAAAACGCACGAGCAAAATGAGCTATGGCACTCAAGTTGCGGCAACTGCCCTGTTTTGCAAGTTTTTGGTGTTTTGGTGTTCAAGAGTGTTTGAGGGATGAATGGCTCGTGTTTCTGGCTCCAAGAGATGTGCAAAACTTGTTTGAAATGTTGGCTCAAGTTGATTATATCAAATATGCCATTTGTTGACCTTTTGCATAATTACTTGGTTTTGAAGCAAAAAGTGAGAGTTGACAATGCTATGGTTGTACTGGCTTGTAACCTAGATGCACAAAGTTGTTGAACTTTGCCTGACATTAGGGAGCCTTGTTTGCAACAAAGGGCTTGGTGTATGGCTCAAGAAATGAAACTTGACATAAAGCATGCTTTATGTAAATGGAAGTGCTACCTTTATTCCCAAAATGGATTTATTCATTGTGCCAAGCTCCATTGATCAGAATAATACCAATGTCCAAAGTATTTGCAATTAATTTTTGAGTGTGAATTGGTTTAGAGACCTGTAATTAAGTACAAAGCTAGTTTGGTCAGATTTTGCAACTTGTATGAACATGTATTGGCCATGGTTACAAAGTGAGTTTTTGCCAATTTCAAGCATTCGATTCTCCCTAACCACAAATGTGTTTGAGGAGTTCTTGGACAATTTGGAAAGCTTGCAACAATTAATATAATACATATTTGAAATGTAACTTGAGACTCCAAGTGGAACTATGTGGAAAATGGCCAAGAATATGGGTCAAAATCCTGCCTAAACTAGGGCAAAATTTCTCTAAGTTAAAAGTTTTAGGGACCCTTGTTCCAAAAATCATAACTTGAGATCCAAGTTTCTTTTGAGAAAACTTTGTGAATCAAAGTTGTATACTTTATGTAGTACTACAACTTTCATGTTGTAAGTTTTGTTTGAATCCATTTGCATCATGGTGACAATGTGGGGAAAAGTTAGGAAAAATTAAGAAAATTTCATAACTTAGAAAATTTCTAAGTTATGAAATTTTTCAATTTCAAACCCTAATTTGCAATTTTGGGTTTATTGATGAACAAGTTTCATATTTTGACACATCTTGATGAAAAATGACCCTTGGCACTTGACTTTGACCAAAAAGTCAAAGTTTGACTTTTTAGTGTACAGTCAAATTTTGATCAGTTGACTGAAAAATTCATCTGTCAATCCTATGCATTTGGGATCTTTTGAACTTGTTGAATAGGTCAAGATAATGTCATTGAGTCCTTGAGTCCATGGTTGAACTTGATTTGCCACTGGCTAGGTCAAACAGTCAAAAATTGCCTTTGTACAGTCAAAACCCTAAAAATGACCATTTTGCCCTTTTAGTGATCTGATCAAATTTCTTGTGGAATTGTGGTCCAAACTTGATCAAATGGTTCATATGACTTCATAATGTTGATGTGGGTCAAAATTCATGAGGTTTGACTGTAAATTGGTCACAATTGACTTTTTCCCCAATATAGTTGATTTCTAGGTCAATTGTCCAATTGACTGGGCCAAAAATTGATTCAAGGCTTGAAACTTGGTATGGGTAAATTTAAGAGTCCAACATGAAGTATGAAAGTCAATTTGGGTATTGTAGGTCAAAATATCTCTGTGCAAACTCAAACCCTAATTTCAGGTCAACAGTGCAAGGAGATGTCTTGAGCAGAGCAAACCATAGCTTGTTCTTGAGTTCCAAGAGTCTTGTGATGAGAAAATGTTGATAAAATGAGAGGGAAAATTTTGGGGTACAACAGTTGCCCCTGTTCAATATTCTTGAACCTGAAGAGTTAGATTGGCAAGTTTGCCTTTCGTGACTCAAAGGTAAAAGAGGATTGGACACTAGAGTGCCCGTAAATTTGCACTCGTCAAAATATTGTTAAGGGAATGGGCTTAAAGATGCCATTTGGAGTTGGTAGAATCTTGCTGGAGATGGGCTTAAAGATGCCATCCAAGATTTGTTTGTTGAAAATAAGTAGAATAAACATCAGAATGGTATCCGTATTTGGAACGTATCTGAGTTGTACCTGGAGATTGGGTTTGTATGAGCAAAGGAATGGCGTCCGTGTCTGGAGCGTATCCAAGTTGTAACTGTAGTTGAGATCTGTATGAGTAGCAGAATGACTTCCGTGTCTGGAGTGTATCTGAAACTGTAACTGGGATCTGGATAAGTGACAGAATGACTTTCGTGGCGGCTGCACTGGGGAGAATCAAACTTCTGGTGTAAGGGCCAGAATGGCATCCGTGTTCGGAGCATATCTGAACTTGAAGTTGACAGTTGAATCTGAATGAGAGATAGAATGGCCGCCGTGTCTGGAGCGTATCTAATCTATTTCGGATTGTTGGAGTCTGAATGAGTAATAGAATGACCGTCGTGTTTGGGGTGTATCTGTACTGTATTTTGACTTGAAATTCTGAATGAGTAATAGAATGACCACCGTGTCTGGGGTGTATCTATACTATATCTGAATAAATGTTAACGATAGCCTTTTAATCTTATCCTGAAAAGGGTAAAATGTTAGCTAAAACACAAAGTTATGTTGTATGATATGTATGATGCAACGAACTGTGTTTCATCAATGTTTATGATATATGAATGTAATGGATGGGCATGCAAGCTGAGTAGTTGTCTTGCTGAGGAAAATAAATCCTTGATAACTGGAGATAAAGAAATCTTAGACTGCTGACGGAGAAAGTAAATTCTTGACCGATGCTGAGGATTCAAAAATCTTTGATTGTTGAAGATGAGAAATCCCTGCTGACTGCTTAGGGATTAAAGATCTTTGATTGTTGAGAATGAGAAATCCTGGGACCACTGCTGGGGATTGAAAATCCTTGGTGAATGGTGGGGATTAACAAGAGTTTTGACAACTTCTGCGGGGAATGAGAATCCTTCATGACTTTCCTGGGAAATAAGGAAAACTCTGAAAATCTCTACTGGGGAGTTAAAACCTGGGAGGCTTCTGCTGGAGAAATGAGACCGAGAATCTTCGATCTGCTGGGAAATAACTCCGTGGGGAGAATGTTTACTCGGCCGGTGAAATCAGGAGCTTGGGTTGTAAGCCAATCTACTGGGGAAATTGGGGAACACTTAATGGTTCTCACTGGGGATTGATAGTTGGAAATTTGACTTCGCTGGGGAAGAAGGTTTAGAATATTCTAGCTTCGCTAGGGATATGTATTTCAGGGTTTTCGGGCTCCACTGGGGATCGGGAGTTCGGGGACTTAACTCTGATGGGAATTTTGAAACTTAACTCCGCTGGGGAATAAAGTTTAGAACACACTGGCTCCGCTGGGGATCTTGAAATTTAACTCCACTGGGGGTATATACTCCAAGGTTTTAGCTTTGTTGAGGATCTGAATGATGTACTGTAGGGGATTTCTTCTCGAATGGCACAAAGATATCTTCCTACACCTTCAACCTATCAGTAATTATCCTTTCTCAATTTCGTTTTATTTGTAAGCAGTGATTATATTCAAATGCATATGCCTATTTAACAAAACTTTGGATGTTTTCAAATAAAACACAAGTGTAAAAAGAAAGGAAAGGCAAGCAAATTTCTGCACTTTGAAGTATCTTTGTATTAACTTTTGTAAGTATCTTTGTACAAAGGAAACAGACATCCTAGTAAGAGAATGTTGTCATAAAATTGAGAAAAAATTTATACAAAAAGAAAGATGGCTATGTGTAACAATTCCATGGGGTTCCCATTCTGCTATAGCCTTCACAACTCTGAGTATCTTGTCCATTCGCTGCTTCGTCCGCCGATGATTGGATTAATCAGAAGCTTGGAGCTTGTTGGTGAAGAGATTGTTCTTAAAGTGATCCGACGAGACATAGTCATACGCTTTAATTCCCTAACTTTTGCCTGGACCGCCCTTTCGGGTTTTCGATCCACCGGGAAACCCTTTTTTGCCCAAGTCGCCTTTTCGGGTTTTCAACTTGTCGGGTGTACAAATTTTTTTTGTTTATCCCTAATTTTTGCATGAACCGCCCTTTCGGGTTTTAGATTCACCGGGATGCCCATTTTTGCCCAAGTCACCCTTTTGGGTTTTCAACTTGTCGGGTCGTTTTATGCGTAGTATCTTTTGACTATGTCTGCGTTCGCAGGGTGCGGTAAGTCGTCGCCGTCCATGGTGGTCAGAATCATTGCCCCACCAGAAAAGATGCTCTTGATCACAAATGGTCCTTCGTAAGTAGGAGTCCACTTGCCCCTGGGATCACTTTGCGGCAAGATGATCCGCTTGATTACAAGATCTCCGACTTGATATACCTGACGCCTGACTTTCTTGTTGAAAGCCTTGATCATCCGTTTTTGATACGTCTGACCATGACAAACAGTAGTAATTCGTTTCTCATCAATCAAGTTAAGTTGATCAAGCCGGGCCTGAATTCAATCGTCTTCACTCAAACCGGCATCCTTCATAATCCTTAAGGAGGGAATCTGAACTTCCATAGGTAAAACAACTTCCATGCCATATACCAAAGAAAAGGGGGTTGCCCCTGTTGAGGTACGCGCTGTGGTACGATATTCGTGCAGAGCAAACGGTAACATCTCATGCCAGTCCTTGTAGGTGACTGTCATCTTTTAAATGATCTTCTTGATATTTTTGTTCGCGGCTTCAACAACACCATTCATCTTCGGCTGATAGGGAGATGAATTGTGATGATAAATCTTGAACTGCTCGCACAGAGCGGTGATCATAGTGTTGTTCAAATTTGTACCGTTGTCTGTGATGATCCTGTCGGGGATACCATACCGGCATATGAGGTTTTGTTTGATAAAGCGGGCAACCACATTCTTTGTAACTGAGGCGTAGGAAGCTGCTTCGACCCATTTGGTGAAGTAATCAATAGCCACCAGGATGAAGCGATGTCCATTGGATGCCGTAGGCTTGATCTCTCCAATCATGTCAATGCCCCACATTACGAATGGCCAAGGAGCTGTCAGCACGTTGAGAGGAACAGGAGGAATATGTACCTTGTCAGCATAGACTTGGCATTTGCGGCAAGTACGGGAATGTTGATGACAATTAGCTTCCATGGTAGACCAATAGTAGCCTGCCCTTAGAATCTTCTTAGCCATCGTATGTCCGCTTAAATGGGTGCCAAATGTGCCACTATGTATTTCAGTCATGATCAACTCAGCTTCAACCTTGTCCATACAACGAAGTAGAACACAATCATGGTTGCGCTTATAAAGGATGCCATTTCTTAGGAAGAACTTGGCAGCAAATCTCCTTAAGAACTTTTTGTCATTGACAGAAGCTCCTTCAGGGTATTCTCGAGTCTGGAGATACCTTTTGATTTCATGAAACCAGGGTTGTTCCACTACTTCTTCGGTATTAATCTCATGACAGTGTGCAAGTTCGTCCATTCGCTCGATGGTGATTTGGGGAGCCTCGTTATCCCAGTTGAGTTTAAACATGGAAGACATTGTAGCCAGATCATCTGCTAGCTGATTTTCTTCTCGCGGGAAGTGCTCGAAAGTAATCTGCTCGAAATGAGGCAACAATGTCAAGACATGTTCTTTGTATGGGATAATATTAGGATGTTTAGTGTCCCACTCTCCTTTGACTTGACTGATAACCAAAGCCGAGTCCCCGAATACGACCAAAGATGCAAGCTTCATGCTCAGCCATGTTGTTGGTACAACTGAAACAAAGTCGGGCAGTGAAGGGTGTATGGCAACCTTCCGGAGAAATGAGTACTGCACCGATACCGTTTCCAAGTGCATTTAAAGCACCATCAAAGCACAGGGTCCATCGGGATCCTTGTTCAGGTCCGTCATACGGCCTGTTACCTTCAATGTTGTCCAATGTCATGATGTCCTCGTCAGGGAAGTCGAATCTCATAGATTGGTAATCTTCAACGGCTTGATGAGCTGATGGTCAGCTAGTACACTCCCCTTTATATATTTTTGGGTATTATACTAGATATCATACTCAGTTAGGATCATTTTCCATCTAGCGATCCTTCCAGATAAAGCAGGCTTCTCGAAGATATACTTGATCGGATCCATCTTAGAAATCAGCAAAGTGGTATGAGTCAACATATACTGCCTTAGCCGACGAGTAGCCCATACCAAAGTGCAACAAGTTTTCTCGAGCAGTGAGTAGCGAGTCTCACAGTCGGTAAACTTTTTGCTAAGGTAATAAATGGCATGCTCTTTTCGGCCAGACTCGTCATATTGGCCTAGTACGCACCCCATTGAGTTATCCAAAACAGTCAGATACATGATTAACGGCCTTCCTTCGACGGGTGGCATCAAAATAGGAGGTTCCAGCAAATATTCCTTGATCTTATCAAAAGTAACTTGATAATCATTGTTCCATCCAACTACCTGATCTTTCTTCAATAGTTTGAAGATTGGCTCATAGGTAGATGTTAGGTGAGAGATGAACCTCGCAATATAGTTTAAGCGTCCCAAGAATCCTCTAACCTCCTTTTCAGTGCGGGGGGCAGGCATTTCCTGTATAGCCTTGACTTTAGCAGGATCAACCTCAATGTCTTTGTTGCTGACGATAAATCCCAAAAGTTTACTAGACCTGACTCCAAAAGTGCACTTGCTTGGGTTCAGTCTGAGCTTATACTCCTTCAACCTGACAAACAGCTTTTGCAGATGATCAAGGTGTTCTTCTTTTGTCTGTGATCGGGCTATCATGTCGTCTACGTAGACTTCGATCTCATGATGTATCATATCATGAAACAAAGCTACCATGGCGTGTTGATAGGTTTCCCCGGCATTCTTCAGTCCGAATGGCATCACTTTGTAGCAGAAGGTACCCCATTGCGTGACAAAAGTAGTTTTCTCCATGTCTTCGGGGGCCATTTTGATCTGGTTGTATCTCGAGAATCCATCCATGAAGAAAAATACCTTGTGTTGAGTTGTGTTGTCAACCAAGATATCGATGTGTGGTAGTGGAAAATCATCTTTAGGGCTAGCCCTGTTTAAATCCCGATAGTCCATACACATTCTGACTTTGCCGTCCTTCTTAGGTACGGGCACAATGTTAGCAACCCATTGTGGATAGGAAGTAACAGCCAGAAAGCCAGGGTTGAATTGCTTCATTACCTCAGCTTTGATCTTCTCAGACATGTCGGGCCTCATTCGGCGGACCTTTTGCTTGATCAGTGGACAGTCTTCTCTTGTAGGGAGACGGTGAACCACGATATATGTATCTAATCCCGGCATATCTTCATAGGACCAGGCGAATATTTCAACATATTCGTTCAACAACTGCACTAAGTGCTCTTTGACACTTGGTTCCAGGTTGGCACCCACCTTAACCTCTCTCTTGTCTTCCTCTGTTCCCAAGTTGATGGTTTCTAGCAACTCTTCATGAGGCAGAATAGCCCTCTCTTCTTGTTGCAAAAGTCTGGCTAACTCTCCCGGCACTTCACAGTCTTCGTCAACTTCGTACTCAGCGTGATTGACCAAATCTTCAGAGTCACCGAAGGCTAAAGCAGAATAGTCACCCATGGAATCCGGAGTGGATGGGTACCTGCATTTTTGTGAGTGTGGGTGTGTGTAAGGGATAACCATCCTTAAACAAAACAAAATGTAAAAGGAAAGAAAATGAACACAACAGTTTATAGATGAAAACGTCCAATGATTCATTAAACATGGCATATGATAATGAAGAAAATCAAACCCTTACAAATGGACCTATATGCCCCGGGCAAGGCATAAGGTGAAAATAGTGTACGAATTGTTTTGTTATTACAGACCAAAATAGGAAATTGTTCAAAGATAAATTACTGGTTGATGAAAGTGATGGGAATAAAGTCCTTTGCTTCCCAGTTGCTTAATCCTCCTTTGACGGTTGGAAAGATCCAATCTTCAAAGTTGTCCTCTTCATCATCATCTTCTAAGGCATTAATTCCATGGTGAGTGATTTTTACGGGTGGTCCTCCAGCCCTGGAGCGACGCACAGCTTTCTGGCCAGCAGCAGTAAAACCTAGTCCGAACTTGTCCGTCTTGTGAGGAAAATCAGGCAGTTGCCCCCACACTGTACTCCTTCCTTCTTTGATTACAGCCTCTGCATCCTTGAGAGATGCCATCCTAGACACAGGCTTGGAAACGATAGGCACATCTGTCATTGTCTTTGCAACTGCGACTTTAGGAGAAACTTCCTCAAAATGTTGGAAAGGCATTTCTATGAATTCGCCATCCAACTCCACATAGCGGAAGGAGTTGAGGTAACTTATCATGTACTTTTCCTCACCGTGAACCGTTATAATCTTACCCTGAACAGGATACTTTAGCGTTTGGTGTAAAGAGGAGGTAACTGCCCCAGCATAATGGATCCACGGCCTTCCCAGCAAACATGAATATGAAGGACGGATGTCCATCACATAAAAGGTATAGTTGAAGGTCTCGGTGCCCACTTTGATAGGAATGTCCACTTCTCCATGAACCATCCTCTTAGAACCGTCGAAGGCTCTAACAACGATGTTACTGGGTTTGAGGGTCAATCCTTCGCAGTCTAATCTATCCAACGCCTTTTTCGGCAGCACATTCAAAGATGAACTAGTATCAACTAGGACATGGGCAAGTGTGGTTCCCCTGCATTCTACTGAGACATGCAGCGCATTGTTGTGCTTCCTTCCCTTGGGGGTCAAATCAGCATCGGAAAAACCAAGACCATTATCAGCAGTAAGGCTGGCCACACACTCTTGAAACTGGTCAGCCAAAGTTTCTTGAGGCACGTGTGCCGTCTTTAAAATTTTGATCAAGGCCTTAGCATGGGCCTCAGAGCAGAGTAGAAGAGCCAACATGGAGATTTTGGAAGGGGTCTGCCCTAGCTGTTCCACGACATCGTAGTCGCTCCTTTTGATTATCTTTAAGATTTCTTCCATCTCTTTCTGGGTGGTTTCGGGGATTACCACAGTCTGAGCCTTCATCCTGACAGGCGCTTCTAGTATCCCTTTACCCTTATCGGTAGTATCAACAGAGGGTCTAACTTCAGGAGTATCCAATTCTTCAATTATCAGGCTTTGCACAGATGGCTTAACAGGAACAGAAGCTTTCGAGGGTCCGAAGACTGCTCGTGGGGGAGCAATCTCCAGAGAGAAAATCCTTCTGCTGCGAGTTATCTTACTTGTTCCCGCAATGTTCCTTATATCAGGGGTTTCATCATCAGAATTCTCTTGGACTGATTCAATTTGTTTGATACCATGATAGAATATTTCTCCTCCGTAGTTCCATGGTATCGTCTTGTTAGATTGATACGGGACAGGCCCCGGCATGGTGATTTTTAATGGCATAAACTTAGGATCAGGCGTAATCTTGACAGGCCTTTTGCAAGCCTTAGGAAGATTATCGGAGATGGTTATTATTGCAATGTCATTGGTTGAAGTAGCAAAAGTAGCAGGAGTAACAGGAGTGAAGGTATCAACAGGAGTCTTTTGGAAGAGTATCTCTTGGGTATCTATCAGGCGTTGGATGCCTGATTTCAACAGTGGGCAGTCAGCTCGTATGTTTAAACAAAATTAACAGTCTTTTCCACAGCCTGGGAATATCCCGGCTCTCATCAAATTCACTTTAATCACTGGTAACGGAGTCAAAAGGTCAGCAACATTGGTAACATGAAGGTCTTCCATAACGGCATGAACATTATGACCGTGCTTGGGCATCGGGGCAGAAATCACATTCGGCTTTTCGGGCGCATCAAATTCTACCTCCTTGGCGTCGATCAGGTCTTGGATTTTGTTCTTAAGAGCCCAACAGTTGTTGGTATCATGCCCTACACTGTCAGAGTGGTAAGCACATTTTGCATTGGAGTGGTAATATAGAGAAGAGGTATTAGGGTTCTTTGGCGCTTCTTTCAAATTGGTGAGATTTAGCTTTAACAAATGAGGGAGGACTTGAGCCGGTGTCATGTTGATTCGGGTGAACTGTCATTGTGGCCTTTCTACCCTTTGCTGATTAGATCTTGGCTGATTGTTGCGAGGTTGATCATTTGAAGAGTTTTGGATCATCACAGCCCCCACTGTTGGTCGGTGCTCGTTTCTTCCTTGGCCTTTCTGAGAATAAACAGCAGAAGCTTCCTTTTTAGCTGGGAAGGTCTTCTTAATAGCAGTGGACGCAGAGGCATCTTTCTGAATCTTACCACTTTTAATGCCAGCCTCGACCCTTTCATCGGTCAGAATTAATTCGGTGAATCCTGCAGAGGAACTCCCGATTAAATGTTTGAAGAAAGGGCCAGACAGGGTCCCTAAAAACATGTCAACCATCTCTCTATCCGACAATGGTGGTTGCACCCTTCTAGCCAAATCTCGCCACTTCTGGGCGTACTCCTTAAATCCCTCATTAGAAGCCATACCCATACTCTGTAGTTGAGTACGAGTAGGTGCTAAATCAATGTTGTATTGGTATTGCTGGTAGAAAGCAGCAGCTAAATCTTCCCAGTTATGAACCTCAGACCTCTCAAGTTGATAGAACCAGTCCAATTGTGTGTCTGACAAACTATCTTGGAAAAAATGGACCCAAAGATCCTTATCAGATGAATGGGGTTGGATCTTTCTGACGTAGGATCTCAGATGCATCTTTGGGAAGGACAAACCGTCATACTTAGCAAATGTAGGTACTTTGAACTTGGGAGGAATGACGATCCCAGCGACCAACCCTAGTTCTTCGAAATCTAAACCAGGTACCCTTTGCAACTCCATGGCTGCTAACCGATCCTCAAGATTTTTAAACTTATCATTCGCCGGGGGATATTGCTGTTCGGAGTAATCTTCGTCTTCTTCCTCTTCCTCCTCTTCAACTTCAGATTCAGAAGGCATCGCAGTTCCTTTTCCTTTACCAGCCCCTTCATCAGACGTTGAGGGGAATTCGAGAACTTTTCTAGCATTGTTTTTAAACCTTCTTCCCATGATGACTACACCAGGTCTTTTCTTCTTTTTCTCTTTATCTTTCTCCAACAGTGCTTTAAGGTCCTCTTGACCCTTTGCTAAGGTCATGAGGAGTTGCTGGAATTTAGAATTTTGTGCTTGCAGATCCTTAACCGTCTGCTCCAAATCCATCTTGTTGAAATAAACAGTAGAAAGATAAGGAAACCTGGTGTGAAGACCTGTTTATGCATATGATGAATGATATGTTATTCATGTAATGCATTCAAGGATTCAGAAATTCAAATTTGTTGCAAACAAAAAAGAACACACGTCATATTAAGAAGAAACTTGTTAGTACATAAGTTCCCCATGGGCAAAATATTACAAAATTCTTAATGTAAAAAGACATTGTGCATCCTCTTTGGTGTGATGTAAGTGTTGAGAGTTTCCTCCTCATGAAGTCGGCGGGTAAGCTCCAAAACCTTCTTCTCACTGGCATAGAAGCTGGCTTCAAAAGTATTTCGTTCTTCTTTGAGTTGGATCCAACTCTTTTGTAATTCTTCCAATGATGTTGGCACATCAGGATGTAGGAGGGTGTATGGAACCTCTCCTTCCATAACAAGCTCTTTGATCACGGGGAGAATGTAAGGATATGGCATCATAAGATTCTGGTCGCGGGTTCGTACCCACTTGAGATAAGGCTCAAGGGGATGGAATTCTTGTGCCCCAGTGTATTACTATCCACTTTGTTGGGCATCCTCCAAGCTCTGATGAACCTTTGTCGAAGTCCTTGCGCATCGTTGTCAAAGTCAAAAACCAAGTCAGGAATCAGCATGTCATGAGGGCCATCCCTTCTAGCATATCCAAACTGCCTTAGAGCTAAACAGGGGTTGTAGGTAATGCCTCCCCTAATGCCAAGTAGTGGGACATTAGGGAATTCCCCACAACTATCAATGATGATGACATTTTCTCTGGACCGAGAACACTAATGAACATCAGAATGTGTGAGGGTCATCAACCGTTGTGACCACCTTAAACCCTGCTCATTCTTCAAAACTGATTGTGGAAGGTGAGAAATAAACCACCTTGCTAGAAGAGGAGTACATCACATGAGAACACCTCTTTTCCTCATTGTTCGTGTGTAAAATGAGTGTAGGATATCCCCAAGCAATGTAGGCACAGGATTCCGGGATATGAAAATCTTGACAGCATTCACATCTATAAGTTGATCAGGGTTTGGGAACAAGACCAACCCATAGATGAGAAGTGCTACAATCTCCTCAAAAGCTTGTGGATCTAGAGAGTTCCAGCAGTCTTGTGCCTTCTCAAACATAAACTTTGCCAAGAAACCCTTGACACCACTTCTGGTTTCCCAATGTCCTTTGATATCAGATGGTTGCAAGTGTAATGCTTGAGCAACATCTTCAGGCTTTGGTTCTTTTTTCGTACCGTTGGAGGGTAGTTGATGAAGAATAGGAATTCTCAGGAGTTGAGAAAATTCCTCCAAAGTAGGTACTAGCTGGTAATCAGGGAATGTGAAACAATGGTGTAGGGGGTCAAGGAACTGGAAAAGAACTTTCACCATGTCTTCTTCAATGTTGGAGTTGACCAAGTTGAGAAGTCTACCATGTCTTTCACTGAAGAGAGAATTCTTCGGAATCTTGGAAGTAAGCTCCTTGAGTTGAGGAGGGATTCTCACAAGGTTGACTTGAATTATTTTCCTACAAAGAGATTCCATGACCTACAAAACAAGAACAAAGATGAAGATCCAAACTCTTGAAATGGTTAGTGGATGCATATGATGCTTTATGATGTTCATGATGTATGCACAAGCACATGTACAAGCAAATCACACAAGATCCTAATTTTAGGCTTGCATGAGGTTTCATAGGTAAGTACCCTCTTGAAGTTAGTTGGCTCAACCTGTCCTATAAATAGTAACCAGGTTCTAAGGAGCTCAATATCACTGGATTGTTTTATATGTTCATTGTTTTGGTTTAGCCACTTAACTGGAGACCAAAATATTCCAAGAAAACAATCCTCAATGAGTGTAGTATCGAGTATCTACCAACTTCGGACTGCACCAAAGTCGGTCATCTCACTACCCCTAATAAAAGGCCAAGATGGTCAAGTAAGGTTCTAAGAGTTCATTAGTGCTTCATGACATCACTCAGCGACCCCGTATTCTCTTTGATTGACTCAAAGGCTACCGGTACTCACAAATATGTCGCACTAATATAGTTATTGCTTTAACCATGTCGGTATACCCCGCACAGTTTCCATAATGTATTGCTATTTACCTATGAATGTTTCCCAAATCCGGGTGGAGGATTTCAAGCCCAAACAAGAGAACCAAATGTAAAGCAATAAAAGCAATCAAGATAATCATGCAAAAGGTGATCTAAGACCTAAGGTTACTCCACTTTTAAAGTTTTCCCCAGCAGAGTCGCCAATTCTGTGATACGGTGGGAGAACTGGCTTGAGGTTTTGCGTTTGTGTTCGCAAATGTTTCGGTTTAGCAAGAGTCGCCACCGACTTTTTATTTTATCCTAAGGAAAGGTCAAAAAGCACAGGAAAGACCTTTGAGATGTTTTCTTGGGTTCGGGGAGTAGATTATAGAAAGGGAAGGTATTAGCACCCTTTCTATCCATGGTTATCCATGGGATCTTAGTTACTTGTTTAGATCACTTGCTTTGCTTTTCAATTGTTTTAAATGGTGCTTTGTGTGTGGTTTTGAAAGATGTTTTGAAAAGAGGCCATCGTTGTGGCAACCTTTGTAATGATTCTTGTTTGAATGTATACAAAGGTGTTTTTGTCTTTTGAAAAGTTTTCAATGTTTGAAAGTTGGATTTTGAAATTGTGTTGTGAAGTGTGTTTGAAAATAGCAAGGATGTTTTTGCAAGCTTTTGATCAAGTAACTAAGAGCTATCTACCCTATTTTACTCAAAGATCTTTCTTATGTTTTTCACCCTTTTAACAGTGTTGTTTCACCATTGTATTTGGTGAACAACCTTGTGTTAGGATGTTAAACGGGACAGGCACGGGTCATCGTATAGACCATGATAGCAATTGTGTCAAGTATCTTTGGCAATTTTCTTGAGGGACTTGATCATTTTTGTTTAGGCAACTCAGATAGCGTCATCGAGGGACTATGATCTTTGTTTTGTTTTTGTTTTGCCAAAGTACTTAACATGCATACCATGGCCCATTTTTGAAGGCAACAAGTGGATTTATAACCCTAGGGGTGTAAGTGTGCATTGTGTTTGTTTTTCATGCATTTTTGTCTTTGATTAGGTCAAACTATTTGTTGGTTTTGATTTTTGCATACAAACCCTAATTCTCTAATCATGGCATAATTGAAAGCGTAAAAGTGCGAGAATTTAAATTCTAAGCTATTACAACATGATTATGGGGATGGGGGTACAAGTTTTGAATAGGGGGTATTTGACAAGAAATATAAACCCTAGTTACTATTACATCCAAATTGAATTCACAATGCAACAATATTTAAATGTACAATATTTAAATAAACAAAATAAATAAATATAGAATAAAATGTATTATGCAAAAAAAAAATTTTTTATGTATGTAAAAATATTTTCAATGTAAAGAAATATAAAGAAATAAATAAAAAAAAAATATTAATGTTATTTATTTTAGGGTAAAACCTAATTCCTTTTAAGAAGATAAATATTATATATTATTTATATACAAAAATATATTACCATGTATAAAAATGAAATATATTTAAAAAAAGTGTTTTTTTGTATGAATAATAATAAAAATATAATATTTTTGTATTTTTATCTCATGTTTTTAATAAAATAAAAGTATATATATATATATATATATATATATATATATATATATATATATATATATATATATATATATATATATATATATATATATATATATATATATATATATATATATATATATATATATATATATATATATATATATATATATATATATATATATATATATATATATATATATATATATATATATATATATATATATATATATATATATATATATATATATATATATATATATATATATATATATATATTAAATATATTAAGTATGTGTAAAATAAAATAAAATATTTACAAAAATAAAATATTTTCAAGAAAATATTTTCAGTATGAATAAAAATAAGAAATAAAAGTAAAAGTATTATTTACATTGTTTTTAAATTTAAACAAATAATAAAAAGGTATTAAAATGTTTTCTATATTAGAAAAAATTAAAATAAATACCAAATAAATGTAAAAAATTATGAAAATATTTTTTAAGCATTTTTTATGTTTGGAAATAAATAAATAAAGTCAGAAATGAAATTAAAATACAAAAATGAAAAAATATAAAGAAAAATGGGCCAGGGGGTGCATTTAGTAAAAGTGGGGTGTAGACAGCAAGAAGGTCAGGCCCTAAAATCTGACCTAGTTTTTTCAGGATGTTCATCAATCAAATTCTCTCAACACACTTAACTTAAATGAAAATTGAGCATATGTACAGTTTAAGGGCTATGAGTACTACATTTTTCATTCACAAACCTAAGCCTAATGATTCCTAAATAGAGAGATATGAAGCTGCAAAATACCTGTTTCAGTTGGACACGAGTATGGCAATGTAGAGCTTTTCAGTGAGGCCTGAGATGCCTGGTAGCTTGCCTGAATTTTACTTGGTCTTTTCCAATAGCTAGTTTGCTTCAAATGTTCCTGAATCAGCCTCCAGAAGTCAACCTGCACAAGCTTGAAATGAAAATGGTGAACACTGTAAATGGAGTTACAGTTGGAAATGGAGGTTTGGGATAGTTTGAGTGAGTTTAATGGAAGGTGTTTGAAGTGGAAAGGAGCAAAACGCACGAGCAAAATGAGCTATGGCACTCAAGTTGCAGCAACTGCCCTGTTTTGCATGTTTTTGGTGTTTTGGTGTTCAAGAGTGTTTGAGGGATGAATGGATCGTGTTTCTGGCTCCAAGAGATGTGCAAAACTTGTTTGAAATGTCGGCTCTAGTTGATTATATCAGATATGCCAGTTGTTGACCTTTTGCATAATTACTTGGTTTTGAAGCAAAAAGTGAGAGTTGACAATGTTATGGCTGTACTGGCTTGTAACCTAGCTGCACAAAGTTGTTGAACTTTTCCTGACATTAGGGAGCCTTGTTTGCAGCAAAGGGATTTGTGTATGGCTCAAGAAATGAAACTTGACATAAAGCATGCTTTATGTAAATGGAAGTGCTACCTTTATTCCCAAAATGGATTTATTCATTGTGCCAAGCTCCATTGATCAGAATAATACCAATGTCCAAAGTATTTGCAATTAATTTTGAGTGTGAATTGGTTTAGATACCTGTAATTAAGTACAAAGCTAGTTTGGTCAGATTTTGCAACTTGTATGAACATGTATTGGCCATGGTTACAAAGTGAGTTTTTGCCAATTTCAAGCATTCGATTCTCCCTAACCACAAATGTGTTTGAGGAGTTCTTGGAAAATTTGGAAAGCTTGCAACAAGTATTATAATCCATCTTTGAAATGCAACTTGAGACTAAAAGTGTAACTATGTGAAAAATGTCCAAGAAGATGGGTCAAAATCCTGCCTAAACTAGGGCAAAATTTCTCTAAGTTAAAAGTTTTAGGGACCCTTGTTCCAAAAATCATAACTTGAGATCCAAGTTTCCTTTGAGAAAACTTTGTGAATAAAAGTTGTAGACTTTGTGGAGGAATAAAACTTTCATGTTGTAAGTTTTGTTTGAATCCATTTGCATCATGGTGAAAATATGGGGGAAAGTTAGGAAAAATTAAGAAAATTTCATAACTTAGAAAATTTCTAAGTTATGAAATTTTTCAATTTCAAACCCTAATTTGCAATTTTGGGTTTCTTGATGAACAAGTTTCATATTTTGACACATCTTGATGAAAAATGACCTTTGGCACTTGATTTTGACCAAAAAGTCAAAGTTTGACTTTTCAGTGTACAGTCAAATTTTGATCAGTTGACTGAAAAATTCATCTGTCAATCCTATGCATTTGGGATCTTTTGAACTTGTTGAATAGGTCAAGATAATTTCATTGAGTCCTTGAGTCCATGGTTGAACTTGATTTGCCACTGGCTAGGTCAAACAGTCAAAAATTGCCTTTGTACAGTCAAAACCCTAAAAATGACCATTTTGCCCTTTTAGTGATCTGGTCAAATTTCTTGTGGAATTGTGGTCCAAACTTGACCAAATGGTTCATATGAGTTCATAATGTTGATGTGGGTCAAAATTCATGAGGTTTGACTGTAAATTGGTCACAGTTGACTTTTTCCTCAATACAACTGATTTCTAGGTCAACTGTCCAATTGACTGGGCCAAAAATTGATTCAAGGCTTGAAACTTGGTATGGGTAAATTTAAGAGTCCAACATGAAGTATGAAAGTCAATTTGGGTATTGTAGGTCAAAATATCCCTGTGCAAACCCAAACCCTAATTTCAGGTCAACAGTGCAAGGAGATGTCTTGAGCAGAGCAAACCCTAGCTTGGTCTTGAGTTCCAAGAGTCTTGTGATGAGAAAATGTTGATAAAATGAGAGGGAAAATTTTGGGGTACAACACCTACTATCCAGGTTACTTCTCAAGCCCTACTATCCAGGCTTTCATGTCGAAGTAACCCTACTATCCAAGTTCCTTCTCAAGCCCTTCTATCCAGGCTTTCATCTCGAAGTAGCCCTACTATCCAGGTTCCTTCTTATAACCTTACTATCCGGGTTCTTCGTATCTTATCCTTAGACAGCAGTCTATAACACTATAGAACCGAGACCTGATCCAACACGATTGGTTTTGCATATCTCCAGTAAGTCACGGTGTAGCATATACCCTGACCAGATACGCAGTTCACTTCCACTTCCCCAAACCAGAGTTATTCCCCAGTAGAGTAACGAACAACTAAAGTTCCTAAAACTCTACTTCTCCCAAGACAGAGACCATCATTCCCCAGCGAAGTCCTCCTCAACAACAGGTATACGGGTTCTCGTAAAGGAATCTCTTATGCGATTGACACCTCTTCGGATGGCATCTTTAAGCCTATCCCCGACAATCTTCCATCATCGACCTCCGAATGGAATCTGTAAGCCCATTTCCGATATCACAAATCAAGTGTCACTTCAGGCGAGTGCAAATTTCTGGGCACTCTAGTGTTCAATCATCTTCCACCTTCAGATCACGAAAGGCAGACGAGCCAATCTACATCTTCAGGTTTAAGAAGATTGAACAGGGGTAGCTGTTGTACCCCAAAATTTGCCCTCCCATATTTCTCAACACATGGCAAGTGAGGTCCCCAAATTGCTCAAGGGAGTTCAAGAATTGACCAGATAAACCCTCTCCTAAGGCAATATACCTCAAATTAGGGTTTCCATCTTCATCAAGATGTGTGAACCACAAAGGACTCAAATGATCACCATTGTCCTAATATGTTCTCAAGATCATCCATGTCAAGTTTCAAGCCTTGCAGAAGAAGTTTGCTCAGTCAATTGCCCAAATGCCTAAAAATCAATTGTACTAGGTCAAAAGTCAACTGTGGCCCACATACAGTCAAACTTCAAGATTTTTGGTCAACATCCTCATTTTGAAGTATTATCCATCATTTGATCAAGGGTTGATCATGATTCCTCAAGGATTTCTCACAATTCATCAAAACCCAAAAGTTTCTAAATTAGGGTTTTACAGGAAAAGTCAACTCAACTTTGACCAAGCATAACTTTCTCATACTTTATCAGAAATGACCTATCCAAATCTCATTTTGAAGAGGCTTCAATTCCCTACAATTCATCTTCAGCTCCCAAGTCCAGAATATTCATTCACAAAAAGATATGAATTTTGACATTATAGGTCCTTTTGAAAAGTCAACAAAAACACCTTTTGGGTCAAAGCTTCATACATGAACATGGAAGACTAAATTGAGATGAGACCAAAAGGGTTGTTTAGAGGACATCCTAGGATTTCTAAAAAGTCAAATAACACCTCTCTAGGGTCAAAATTGAGAGAGTTATGCATTGGCCAAGTTGACCATTTTTTCAAAATTGCCAAAAGTCAAATGTGCTCAAATTTGCATTTTTTGCTAAATGGGCCCAACTTTTTATGCTTGCACCTCAATTATAATGTGGTCCACGACTCAAATGTTCACTCACCCATTATGTGCTTCATTTTTCAATTTATTTTGATTTTTCATTAATTAAAAAGAGAATTAAATCAAATAAATGATGAAAATTAACAAAGATATGATTTGATTTGTTTTTTTGACATATTGGCAATCAAGATATGCTGAGTTAACAAGATCAAATCGAATCAAGGTCAATTGGTACAAGAAAGGTATGGTTTGACTCAAAATAGAAACATATCATATAGCTTGCAAATCAAATCAAATCTTGGATAAATGCAAAGATTTAGTCCAAGTTTGTTAACCTAATTCACTCTAGGTTATATAATGAACAATTCCATATCAAAAAACAAGGGTTAGAGGTCGTGAGAGGCATATAACAAAACTCGAAAAAAAGTTGGCAAAAGTGTGATCCAGTTTTCAGGTTAGGGGACGATTCAAAGCAATTTAAGGCCAGCAATCTCTTCCTGGGTGTGCACTGAAGCTATTCTGATCACTCCCAAGTCTTCAAACCATCAGAAACGCAAGCTACACATCACAATTTGCATCCTCTGAAATCAAACTTGTTCTTCTAGTTTTATGCGTTTTCAGTCCAATTTGTTTCCACATACATGTTTATGATCATGCCAGGAAGCTTTTTGATAGCCTGGATTTAAGCTTTGATGCAGGAATAACTATTTGCCATTACTAGGGTTCGAAAGCTCAAAATTGGGGCTTCCTCTTTCAGGGAAAATTGAGAGGAATTTTGGATACCATTAGACTCAGGGCTTAATTCTTGATTGACGCCTAGCTTTATTTTCAATTTATATTGCCTATATCACATATTTGAATCACGCAGGTTTTTAGCTACAAACCAAATCCGTCACTATAGCTTATAGTGACGAGAAACTGCCGTTGGTAAAAGTCTGTTGCCTAAAGCCACGGGTCAGTGAAGAAGATGATGGCGTGGAGGCGAAGGATTGGTCCATTCAAACTGGCGCGCACTTTTTCTGTTTTGTCCATTAACTCATGTTTTAATACATATTATGAATTGTTGTTATTATGCTAACAATAAAAGCGCGTAGCACAACTGGTAATGGGTCATTGGTATTGATCATAAGGACCTGGGTTCGATCCCCAGGTCTCAGCACTTCCTTTATATTATTTTCATTCAATAGATCCAACGCGTTGCTCTCCCTGGTGACCACCATACTCCATCAACATCCATCCATTTGATCCAGTGTGTCATCAGATCTGACATTTCTAGCCTGAAGGACCATGATGCACCTCAGGTCAATACTGCACAGGATCAAGCATGGTCAACCTGGGCTTAGCTTGTTGGGCCAGAAAATTCAGATGTGCACCCCCAGATTTGCTAACAACATTCAGGACCAATTTTATTTCTTTCTTATTTTTATTTCCTTATTTAATTATTTTGCTTAATTATTTTTTCACAAAAATTAATCACTTTTTTTATTTAATCTTAAAATCAATAAATCACAAAATACCAAAAAAAAAGCATTTTTTTAATAAATTATTTAATTTAATTAGAAATCTAGGTTAATTTAATTTCTTTTACATAATTAAAATCAAATAGAAATTAGGTTTAATTTTACAATTAAATTTATTTTTTTCTCAAATAAAAAAACCAAAATATACAAAATCTTGTTTTCTTTGTAAAATATTTTATTTTCCTGAAATTATTTAATTTAGCTAGATTAGGTTAATTTCAATTTCTTTTTCATAATTAAAATAATTAGAATTAAGGTTTTAGTCGGACATAACTCAATTAATTCTTTTCTCAAAAATAATATTTTTTCTTTCAATTAGGGTTTAGGTTATCTTTTCAACTGTCCTCGTATTTAATTCACCGCGCGCTTGTTAATTATTTTGCCATTATTTTGTAACTGTCAGGGTTTGTAATAGTTAATTTAGGGTTTTTATTTACTGTTTAAATCCCTGATTTTTTGGTTATGTAATTAATCCCCCTCCCCGAAGCCTTGTAATAGCTAGGTTTATTTTCTGTTTTTACTTTCCGCAAAACTCTTAACTGTTAGATGTATGGCTAATAGGATTTGAATGGCAAGAATGCATGAAAAATTAAAATGGTTAGAAAACCCTAATGTGCAAAGATAATAAACTGAAAATAAATCACTCGCACATATTCACTCTTAGGTTATACTCTCACTTCAGTTTCCTTCGGTAAATGATCATTAAGCATAGGGTGTCTTAGTGGTTGCCCTCCCATCTAAAAAGATCAAATGTCTCATTCGAATGTTGCCTCAGAAATGTTGCCTCGAAAAAGATCTTAAGACTCTAGGGTTACTACTAAGGTGTCCTAATATTGCTTTAGTGACCGTACGTCCCTTTCGAATTGACCCTTACAAACTCCAATGATGGTGCTACCTATTCCTTAATAGTGGGATAGCGCTGTCTAAAGTAAACAAGAATAGAAACGATCTTTTTTTGAGTAGGTAGATTAGTTCTTAGGTACTTTCTCAAACAAACAAAAACTTTTTCACACTTACACTTTTCAAAACAAACTTCGTCACACCCTTGAGGACTGATACAAGGGTTATCACGAAGTAAAACATTCTTCAAAAAACAAAGCACACAAACACAAGCAATTTAAAAAATGAGCAAGTACCTAAGAGCCCATGGAAAACCATGGATATAAAGGGTTCTAACACCTTCCCTTTCTATAATCTACCCCCGTACTCAAAATCTCGAAAAAGGATTTTTTATGTACTTCCTTTCCGGTTGGGTGAAATAAAAGTCGGTGGTGACTCTTGCTTACCGCGATATTTTGCGAATAAAAAATGCAAAATGCAAACCAGTATTAAACAGTCGGTTCTGCCCCCGTATCACAGCAACTATCTGTGAACAACATATTATATATAAATTCCCGAAACAAGACGGGGCGACTATCTACAAGACCAGTTTAGAGATTAACTCCTGAAACCAGACATGGCAACTATCTCAAAGACCAACAAAAGCAAGTTCCAGATTAATTCATGAAACTAGACAAGGCAACTATCTGTGAACAACTGATTGTAGATCAATTCCCTAAACAAGACGGAGCAACTATCTACACGACCAGATGAAGCAGCCGTACCCAGGCTCCTTCTAATATATTTCTAGATGCATCTTTACACATGCTCACCCTGAAGAAATCTTACACGGATTCATTCTTCTCCTGAAATGCAGCTTTACACAGGCTCACCCTGAATCAATCTTACACGGATTCCTTCTTCTCCTGAAATACACCTTAACACAGGCTTATCCTGAAGCAATCTTACACAGATTCCTTCTCATAATTTCAAAATGCAGCTTTACACAGGCTCATCCTGAAGCAATCTTACACAGATTCCTTCTCATCCTGAAACAACCTCACACGGGTTCCTTCTAAAATCTTTAGATGCAGCTTTACACGGGCTCATCCTGAAGCAATCTTACACAAGTTCCTTCTCATAATCTCCAGATGCGGCTTCACATGGGCTCGTCATGAAGCAGCTCTGCACAGGCCCATTCTTATATATCTCTAGATAGCGGTTTACAACACTGCAAATCCTGGACCTGACCAGATAACAGTATACCTCAAGTTCAAGTTGAAGCATGGACCCCGACCAGATAACAACTTGATTTTTGAAGCCTGGACCCGACCAGATAACAATTAATTTCATTTTCCCCAATAAGTCGCCATGAAGCCTGAAATACGACCAGATGACAACCAACTTTATTACCCTCAGCAAGTTATAGTGAAGTCTGGATTTCGACCAGAAAATAGGTGACTTTCATCTCTCCAGTCCAGAGATAACTCCTCAATAGAGCCAGGGACAACTAAAGCTCCTAGGATCCATTCCCCATAGAGTTCTCCTCAAGCAAAATAACAGAAATCAACATTCCCTGGTAGACTCCTCCTCAGACAACAGGAACAAGAATCCCCACAAAGAGACATCTTAAGAAGTCAACATCTACTTTGGATGGCATCTTTAAGCCCATCTCCGACAACTCTCAGTCATCTTCTCCAAATGGTATTTGTAAGCCCATTCCTGATATCATCAACCAACGACGTTACTTCATGCGAGTGCAAATTTCTGGGTACTCTGGTGTACAATCATCTTGCACCTTCAGATCACGAAAGGCAGACAAGCCAATCTAAATCTTCAGGTTTAAGAAGATTGAACAGGGGCAGCTGTCGTACCCCAAGATTTTCCCTCCCATTCTACTCAAGACATTCTCATTGAGGTCCCCAATTGCTCATGGTTAACCAAGAATTGACCAGACAAATTCTCCTCCTAAGAAATGGATTTCCATCTAGGGTCTTATTTTTCACAAACATTTTGGTTTGCAAAAGCCTCAAATGATTTCCATGGCACCCTATATGCCTCAGCATAATGGCATGACTGAAAGAAAGAATAGAAGTGTACTGGACTTAATGAGATGTAAGTTAAAATCTAAAAATTGCCTAAGAGATTTGGGGTCGAAGCAGCTTCGACAATAATATACACTCTGATTAGATGCCCAACGAAGCAGTGTTAGTTGGGAATTTTGATTACATAAGTTTTGAATAAATGACACTATGGTTGAAGAAAGAATAGTTTGAAAGAAAGTGTGAAGAGGCCTTTATGAAGTCTTCAATTGATGAAGAGCTATGTTGTACCCCAAAATTTTCCCTCCCATTTTTCATGCAAGATACTATCCGAGGGTTTCTCGAATATCCAATTTGGCTCAAAAGTTGATCAGACAGATTCTCCTACTAGGCAGTAAGTCAACAATTAGGGTTTGTTATTTCCCAAAGAAAATTGAGTCTCCAAGGTTTCAAATGGTCTTCATATATCTTCATGTATCCTCAAGGATGTTCGTGCCAAGTTTCAAACCTTGCATTGCAAGTTTGCTCAGTCAAGGGTTGAGATGACTGAAAATAACTCCATTGACCCAAAAGTCGACCTTTTGCAAGACCAAGTTCAAGCGATTGTAACTTCTTCATTATTCGATATTTTTGAGCGGTTCTTCTTGCGTATGACTTTCCTTAATGTCATCTCCAATTTCTCTTCATAAATTAAGAGCTGATTACATGTGGAGGATCACCAAAATTTGAATACTTTAGAGATTGCTTCATGGACTTTGACCTAATATTAAGTAATTGTCGTCTGATTTCTAAGAAATGTGATTTCCTCAAATTACAAGATCTTGAGACGATTATTTCTGCATATGGTCATAAGTGATGTCGCTTACGAGTTTATCTTCAAAGATCGAAGGAAAATTGTGTTTGTAAAACTTTGAAAGTTATCGAATCATCACAAGTCATTTGTTTGATTTCAAATGTTCTTAACCACAATTGTTTTCTCAGGACTACGATTCTCACGTTGAAGTTTGTTAATTTTACAAGATTGATGAATGTTCTTAAAGCATGTTTATTTTGGCAATAAAGTTCCATTTTAATCGAGCATGGCATACGAGTTCATTTTGAATGCAAGTTTGATTTGGACATGATGTGAAGATTAAGATTTTCATTTAAATGACCATGGTTTTGGGTTCGAGTTAACCAAGTGGAATTTAATTCTTAAACATTTATTTTGTTTATAAATTTGATTGGAGTACAAGGCGCATGATTTACTTGAAATACAAGTTACAAGAGTCATTTATGATTACTTGAAGTTCAAGTTACAAAATCAAGGTGTATCATTCAAACCATTCAATTGAGAATTTCAAAGTTCAAACAAAATCCAAGATTTGTCTAATTTCCGTACAACAAATTTCATCATTCACAAATTTACTCAAGTTTTGTGTTCATTACATTACAAGTAAAATATAAGTTACAATGTTTTGTTTACAAAAAGAAATATTGCTTATTCAATTTTCTTTTGCTTCATCTTCAAGAAATCCATCCACACCTTGCTATGGTTTCTTCGCTTTTCAACCTCGCTCCAACCCTCATGCCCATGAAACAAGAAAGGAAAAAGTTAGCTAGCATCGTGAAAAAATCAAGCAATAATTATTTGTTAGCAAAGAAAGCTCATCATCAGGGTTTGCATTTGGAATCAGAATTTAAAAGGTTTTTGTCTTCAATCATAAGATATCTCCTCCTTCTTTTGCAAATCACAAAAAAAAAGTGGTTTTTCTTGGTTCACAAAAGGGAAAAGAAAATGCTTAATATTTTTCAAAACAGCCCCAAAGCTGCCAAGCAGCAGCGTAAAGAAAATGATGCAGCATCCCAAAGCCGCCAAAACAAAAACAGCACAGTAAGCTGCAGCAACAACAAAACAGGCTGCAATGCAGCAGAACCAAAACAACATAACAAAGCAGCAACACTGCCAAATAGCAGGCAGCAAACAACAACCAAATGGGCAGCCTAAACAAAACAACAAAACAGCAGGCTAGTGCAGCAGCTAGGCTGCCAAACAAGTGCAGCAAGTAATGACAGAACAAGGCAGCAGCAACAGGTAAAAACAAATAAAATAGCAATAATTCAAAAACAACATGCAAGCTAGCACTAGCTCACATAAAACCTGCATCATCATTTTCCTTAAACTGCAAACCCTTCAGAAAATTGTATGAAAAGCAAAATGGCTTTATATTTCATTGAAAGATAAAAGAGGAAAGAGACAGGTTTGAAAGATATCACCTAGCTTACACAACATGCCAAAGTCAGCTCTATCCAAATCTGCCCAAAACTCAGTCCAAATGTTGCACAAAATAGGCAACCTAAAGCCTGCATCTCAACACGTTCAAAGTCAGCATAGCACAAATGTTCAAAACTTCACCAACTATCCCCCCCACTTTTCACCCTTATCTCATTAAAAAGACAACCACTGTTTCACTAAGGACAGAAGATACAAAACCAAGATAGCAAAAAAGAACAATTCGAAAAAAACAACAAACAAGAAAACTTAATCCTCTCTCCATAACCAGAGCTTCAAACTGAAACCTTGCAACAACCGATATAACTTTACTCATTATTGAAATAAACAAAATCCATCCCACTGCATACAGAACCCTTTCATTCTTCACACAAACCTGCATAATCAACATCACCCTATATAAACAAAAATCTCTCACAAAAAAATCATCTCAAAACTCTTGTTCAACAACAACAAAAATGGACACAATGGAAAATATACATAGAAAATTCATACACAATACCTGTAACAGTCACAACTCTCTCTGCTCCTCCCGCCGTTGCTACCCTCCGTCTTCCCCTGCTCACCGATTCCGACCACCCAACGACTTCACTCCCTTCATTGCTCCAGCTCCTTCCGGTATCCTTTATGTTTTCTTATTCTTCTTCTTCTTCATTTTGCATTTTATTAATAATTACTGTGTTGTATTTTGAGAAACAAACAGAGAAGAACAGAGAGAGATTAAGAGGAAAAGGGCGTGAGAGATGAAAGGAAAGTTTTTTTTTGTTTCTTTCATTTTGAGGCTGTACGAATTTTGGTTGAGAAAGAAAAGAAAGGATATGAGATGGAGAACGTGAGGAAAGAGCAGAAAGAATACGGTCAGTTTTTTGAGGAAAATAAAGATTATACTTTTTTTTGTTTTATTTATTGGGAATCTAAATAACAAAAAAAATCTCTTCCCAACATTAGCTGGCCACGACGCCCTTTACTCTCCCATTAGGGTTTTCAACTTTCCTTGTCTCTTCCTCAAACCGGATTTGGGCCTATCTCTTGACCCAGCCCATTTCACAGTTTGTGCTCTTTTATATTATGTAAGTTATTATAGTAACGAATAAGTAACTTAGTTCAGTTGGCAAAGAATACTAATAATAACCAAGGGGGCCCGGGTTCAACCCTTGTTGGGACCTTTTTTTTTCTTTTTTTTTCGTGTTTGTTTCATTTTCTTTCTTTTGTTAAACAAAAAACTCCTTGGGCTTTAACATCTAAAGCCCATACTTTCAAAAACAGCATCACCCCATTTCAGTTTAACACCACCCTTTCATTTTGTTTTATTTTAATATTTAGTTTGGTTTTATTTATTTTTACTAATTTAATAACTCATGAAATTTTGTTAGATAATTTTCTCAATTAGCTTAGTTCTAAAATTTAATTTAGGGAAATTTTGTAATTAATTTTATTAATTAACTTTTTTTTCTTTAGTCTTAATTTGTTTGTTTAATTTCTTAATAACAAAAAAACCTAAAAGACAAAAATATATATACATTTGATTTAATTTCTTTAAGCTAATTATTTTCTTTAATAGAATAGATTTTTAAATTCTCTTTCCAAACTTTTCAAACAAATACCAAGAATTTTTATTTCCTTATATTTACTTTGTTAATTAATTTTACTTCATAAATTTTTTGTAATTTCGATTAATTTCTCGATTCGATTTGGTTGTATTGTTTGCCTATTTGGACTTTTAATCGCATTAATCCATTCCCATTTGTAAATTTATACCCCCACTCCCGAAAGCTCTGTAATAGCGTATAATTTTAATTTCCGCAAATATTGTTTTCCTTATATTGTATAGTAATTAGGCGTGAATGGCAAGACATAAAAACAACCGCTAGATAACCTAATTTCAAGACAATTCAATTGAGAACAAATCACTTTGCACACGCGCACCTCTAGGGTAACCTCGCTTGTTGTCTTGGAAACACAGTCATGTCCCTCTAATATGGGAATCTTTAGCAAAGACCCTTCGATGAAAAAGACCGTAGTCCCTCGATGTTGCCTTCGGTAAAACGATCTAGTCCCTTATGAAAAATTGCTAAAGCGTCTCATAAGTTGCCTTCTATGACTGTACGATTGACCCGCGCCTGTCCCTTCACATCCAACGATGGGGATTCTTACCAAAATGATGGTAAGATAGCAACATCTAAAGGAGGAGGAAAAGAACATTTAAGATCTTTAAAACAGGGCCGTTGAGTGGCGTCCTGAAGCACTAACTGACTTTATAACCGTAGTTGAACAACTTGGCCATTAGGACGTAGTGAGATAACCGGTTTCGGTGGAAAGCTGAAAATTGGTTGATAATCGATACTACACTCATTGAGATTGGACTTTTAGGATATCTCGGCCGCAAGAAAAGATTGATTATGCTGAGACAATGCCTAAAAGAAAGGTCGGTGATATTGAGATCCTTTAGAACCCAGTTACTATTGCTAGGACGGGTTGAGCCAACTAAACTTCAAGAGGGTACTTACCTGTAAGACTCCGTGCAAGCCTAAAACATAAGGACTTGTTTGCCTTATATGTATATGCTTACTTGTACATAACATCATAAACATCATAACATCATACATATTATCACTAACCATTTCAAGGATTTTGGAATTTATCTTTGTTTTGTTTTGTAGGCCATGAACTCCGTCCGAAGGAACACCATCCGGATCAGCTTGGTAAAAGCACACCCTCAGCTCCTAGAGTTAGTATCAAGGGTACCCGGAGATTCTCCTTTTACCAGGAAATATGGTTGACTCCTCAGTCTGGCTACCTCTAATTTCCAAGAGGAGATGATGTGTGTGCTCTTCCAATTCTTGAATCCCATACATCATTGCTTCACTTTTCTTGACTATCAGTTGGTACCTACACTTGAAGAGTTCTCTCTATTATTAGGGGTGCCTGTGCTTGATCAGATACCATTCACCGGTCTAGAAGGGATTCCAAAACCTGAGGTCATCGTTGAAGCTTTGCATTTGAAGAGAGCCAATATCATAGAAAATTAGGAGACAAGAAGCGGGGTCGAAGGGTTCCTAGCTAAGTTTCTATTGGAGAAGGCTCGTTCATTCTGGGAAGATATGGATTTTCAAGCTTTTGAAGACGTCCTGGCTCTTCTCATTTATGGTTTGGTTTTATTCCTTAACTCGGACCAATTCATAGATGTTAATCCCATCAAAGTCTTTCTCTCTCGTAATCCTATACCTACCTTGCTGGGAGACATCTTACATTGCTTCCATACCCGCACCATGAAGAAAAGAGATACTCTCTTGTGTTTTATTTCCCTACTCACCAAGTGGTTCACTTCACACTTACCTCGATAAACATTGAAGAACAAGCAAAGATTTACATGGTCTCAAAGGATGTTGTCCGTCACCCACTTTGATATTCATTAGTGTTCAAGATCCTTGGAAAATACTTCTATCATCGACCGTTGTGGGGAATTCCCTAACGTCCCACTGCTCGGTATTTGGGGAGGTATCACATACAACCCTTGCTTAGCTTTATGACAGTTTGGGTATGCCCGAAGAGATGGTCCTCATGAGATGCTCATCCAATGTGTGGTGTTTGACTATGAAAGCGACGATCAAGGCTACCATCAGAGGTTTGTACGAGCTTGGAGGATGGTAAATAAGGTGGATAGTAAGACATTGGGACGCAAAACTCTATTCCCCTTGAGCCTTATCTTAGGTGGGTGGGAGCTCGTGCTCAGAGTCTCGTAATGCCTTATCCCTTTATCCTCCTTGTTATCATAGAGCCTATTGTTGAAGGATATGTCCCGTACACTGTCCTTCATCCCAACATGCCTACCTCTCTCGAAGACTTGCAAAGAGATTTGGTTTAACTAAAGGAAGAACGGGACACTTTTAAGGCCCAATTCTACGCCAATGAGAAGAAGGTTCTGGAACTCACCAAGCAGCTTCATGAAGAGCGGAGTCTGAACACCTACATCGCACCAAAGAGGATGCGTTCAACTTTTTTGTCTTAGGAGTTTTTGTATTCTATTTCTTTCATTGTAATCCCAAAGAGGCATGATGTACTCAAACTTGGATTTATTAATATAATGTGTTTTCCTTTTTTGTCTAAAGCAAATTTAAATCTATAATATCCTTGAAATCATTTGCATATGCATCTTTATTCATCATAACACAAACAGGTTTCTTACAACCGGTCTCCTTATCTTTCTACTGTTTATTTCAGTGAGATGGATATTGAACAGACAATAAAAGATCTCCAAGCACAAAATGCTCAATTCCAACAAATGTTCATGGCTTTAGCTAAGGGGCAAGAGGACCTGAAGACTCTTCTTCTCAAAGACAAGAAGGAAAAGTCCAAGAAGTCAGTAGGCGTCCTGAACTTGGGAAGAAGACTTAAAGGACCAGTCAAGGGAGCTCTAGATCTTGCAACTCCATCCAACATGGGGGATAGTCATGAAGAAGACAACAATCTTGAGATTGATGAAGTCGAAGCTAACTACTCTGAGGAACAATATCCTCCCGCTGATGACAAGTACAAATAGTTGGAGGATCGCCTCAATGCTATGGAGATTCAACAGATACCTGGCTTGGATTTAGGAGACACGGGTTTGGTTTCTGGGGTGGTCATCCCGCCAAAGTTCAAAATCCCTGCTTTTGCCCTGTACGATGGAGTCTCTTGCCCTAAGATGCACTTAAAGTCTTATGTCCGCAAGATTTAACCATACACAACTGATCCGAAGCTTTGGATCCATTTCTTCCAAGAGAGCCTAGTAGGGACTCAACTTGAATGGTTCTATCAATTGGAGAGTTCTCGCATCCGCGCCTGGGAGGATTTAGCTGCTGATTTCTACAAGCAGTACCAGTACAATGTTGATCTTGCACCAACTCGTGTGCAATTGCAGAACATAGCCGTGGGTTCCAATGACAGCTTCAAAGGATATGCCCAAAGGTGGAGAGATTTGGCTGGTAGGGTGCATCCCTCTTTAACTGATAGGGAGCTGATTGACATCTTCATGGGAACTTTGACAAGACCTTTCTTCAAACACCTAATCGGAAGCTCATCGGCAGGGTTCACCGAGCTAATACTGACTGGCGAAAGAGTCGAAGCTAGCATCAAAAGTGGAAAGATCCAAGAAGCTACACCCTCTGATGCTCAGAAAAATCCATACAATGGGAAGAAAGAGTCCAATGTTGTGTATGGTCAAAAGAGTCATCATGATCAACACGTAGGAGCAATCTTGATCTCTAATCCTATGCCTACTCAACAAAGATAGGGGCATCAGTGTAAGGAGGTCGCGCCTAAAAGACAATTCACTAAGATCAACATGTCACTGGCTCAAGTGCTACAACACATGTTGAAGGCATAGCTGATTACGTTAAAGGCTCCTCTCCGAAACCCCAACACTTCTGCTCCTACCTATCACCACTCTGATAGTCTGGGACACGACACAAACAACAGTTGGGCTCTGAAGAACAAGGTTCAAGACATGATTGATGCCAAGGAGATCGAGTTTGACCCTCCGGAGACTCCAAACGTGATCACTACTCCTATGACGAATCATTGAAAGCTTTTGTTCATTTGAAATTTCAAGTTGTCATCTCTTTCGTTGTTCAAACACTTATCTATTAATGTTAAACCTTGTTTCATTAATGCATTGCATATGTTTGTCTTGATTTAATCTTCTTGTTTTCATTATATTTAAACTATGCTTTTTACTCCCTTTATGATATCCAACTCTTGTTTCAAAAAGTTGCAAGCCTTTAGAGGGAGGATGACGAAAACAATGCCATAATCTCATACAATATGCTTTTGGATAGACCTTGCTGACAATGTACAGGCGTTCTTTCAACTCCTAAACACTGGAGTTATAAGGAGGATAATCCCTATTCAACCCCTTTGATCCAAAGAAGTAGAATTTTTCTTTCTTACACAAATTGAAACCTTTAATCAAAACCTGGGGAAGGGTAGTCTCTCAGTTAATTTAAATGCGCATTTAGCCGTAAACTCTCATCCCGTAATACAACGAATGACATTAAAAATATTCCTTCTGAACCAAAAGATGGTGATGGTTCCCTATCAAATAGGCAGTCATTATCTCTCAAAAGAAAAGCCCACTAAGTCAAAACCTACGAAGGAGACTTAAAGAAAACTGGGGCGTCTCGCTGACTGTAATCTCAAAAACAAGAACAGTCAGGCAAAATCAGGGATAATAAATCAAAAAAAGAGGTCACTACAAACCCTCTACAACATGGAAAATATGGCAAAAAATGACTGCCTTCCGACAAACTAAACTTGTCTGAACCATCACCAAAACGTCATTACAGACTCAATTGGAGTTCAAACGCATAATTAATTAAGTTTAGGACTGAAGAACATCACGAAAAGCGGGTGGGTACAATACACTTTGAGCCTTTATCATTTGTTTCTTAAACTGTGAACCAAACCATTCTACAACCTTTCAAAAGTCCTAATTGAAGCTTGGGTTAGTTCGAACGCATACTGTTACAAAAGGTATCCTGACTCATATAAGGCTTTACTCTAAATCCTGAGTTTGAATTTTCTTACAAAAATTCTTTACTTGCTAAAACGCATTTTCAAAATTTCAAGACAAGCATAAACTTTGCATTATTTGAATATCGCTGCTTGCATATGGCTATTTATTTGACAACGGAGAAATTCACACAACGAATATCTAGTGAACGAAAGCTCTCTCGGTAAACAAAATCACTTTGAATGGAAAGACAATTCCAATGACAAATCTCTCATAACCAGAGGTAAAGTTCCATCTGAGTCACTCAAGGGGCAATGTTATGTTGATCATGGGTTTGAACAATATCCACCATGAAGACTTCCGGTACCATCAATTTGCTTGTCTATACCAATATTAGCATATGGTGTCAGTATCAGATGGTGTCAGTATCATGTCTTCGGATCCTTCCATGACAGTTCTTAGAAAATTCTGAGACTTGACCAAAGATCTTGGGCACTACCAATTTGTTTGTCTGTGCCAGTAGTATCAACTGGTGTCAGTATTAGGTCTTCAGTTTCTTCCACAACAGTCTTAGAAAATATATCTAGGAAGTTCAGGGCTATCAGAAATGTGATCAAAATCTCAAGCGTCGAGGTGCACCAGTTTAAATCTAGGGGTAAACAAGCTCCCACATAAAGGGTCATGTGCGACCAAGCAAACATTTTTTGGCATTACTACAACACTTACTACTAGGGGCAGTGACGAATCTCCCAAAGATCCTTCTCATAGGATGGCTCCCAACCAGAGTTTCAATCTCTGAAAACTTCTCACCAACTGAGTCAACCTCAGGAACCCTCAAGGATTTTCCCCAGTGAAGAAGACACCTCTCAAATAGACCAACAACAGGGTTTATTTCTCCAACAAACTACAGATTCCCTAGCTTGAGTTTGCCTTTCCGACTATTACAAATCAGAGGACCACAACTCCTCTTCCTCAGTAGACTACTCTACAATCCCCAGCAAGTTACTGTAAAGCCTGGACCCGACCAGATATCAGTTTAACTTCGACTCCCCAGTAGAGCAACGAACAACTAAGACTCATGAACTCTTTTTTCCCCAAGCAAGAATCAACACTCTCCACATAGTTTTCAATATTCCCCAGTCGAGCTCTCCTCAAATAACATAACAGGAATCCTTGGTGGAAATATTCTAAGCAAAGTTTGAAGACTCACCTACTCTTCAACAGCAATCCGGGATTTAATGACTCCCCAACATTTGTCAGGGATTTATTTTCCAGAAAAATATACACTTCAATAAACATCTCACATTTCATACATCATATTACATACATGACAAGTGCATACGACACAATATCATTTATTTTGAGAACATCATTGCACCATGCATTTCATACATCATGACATTGCATGCATCTAACTCTTTACCTTTTCAGGAAAGATCAAATCAACAGATGGCTATCATCAACAATCTTCAAAAGGCCAGAAATTAATACTTGTAACAAGCCAGAGCAATTATCTACACGACCAGCTGAAGTAATCCTACACGGGCTCCTTCCCATACACTCTTCTAGAAGCAGTTCATATGTGATCCAGATACGGCTAGCATTCTGACACTTATTCCATATCTCTTCTAGAAACAGTTCAGATGCAATCCAAATACGGCTGACTTTCTGAGACTTATTCCAGATTCCTTCTAGAGACAGTTCAAATGCGATCCAGCTACGGCTGACATTCTGACACTTATTCCAGATTCCTTCTAGAAACAGTTCATATGCGATCCAGATATGGCTGAGATTATGATACTTACTCCAGATTCTCTTCTAGAAACAGTTCAGATGCGATCCAAATATGGCTGACATTCTGATACTTACTCTAGATTATCTTCTAAATACAGTCCAGATACGATCCAGATTCAGATGTCATTCTGTCACTCATTCAAAAACAGTCCAGATACGATCCAGATACGAATATCATTCTGATACTTCTTTCAGCATACCTTTCCAATACGGTCCAGATACTGATGTCATTCTGAAGCTCATTCAGTACATCTCTCAGATATGAGTCAGATACAATTCATTTATGAATATTATTCTGATGCTCATCCAAGACCTCTGTTGGTTCAGTTTAAATCTCTCAACGGTTTATCTTGATTCTTTCCGGTGGATATTTTCTCTTTTGTCAGGTTCAGTTGAATCAATCCTAAGATTCTTTTTATTTCAATTCCAGTAAAAGTTAATTCAAGATTTTTCTCTAGTTCAGTCAGATCGACACTAAGATCTCTCTGATTTCTATTCCAGTTAAAGAAATCCAAGACCTCTACTGGTTCAGTTTAAATCTCTCAACAGTTTATCCTGATTCTTTCCCGTAGACATTTTCTCTGGTTCAGATAGATCGCTCCAAGATTTATTCTGATTCTTTCCAGACCTCTGTTGGTTTGGTTTAAATCTCTCAACGGTTTATCCTGATTCTTTCCCGCAGACATCTTCTCTGGCTTAGATAAGTTGCTTCAAGATTTATTCTGATTCTTCTCTAGACCCCTTTTAGTTCAGTTTAAACCTCTCAATAGTTTATCCTGATTATTTCCTAGTAGACACTTTCTTTGGTTCAGATAAATCGCTCAAAGATTTATTCTGATTCTCTCTAGTTAAAGAATACCCAAGACCTCTTTTGGTTCAGTCTGAACCTCTCAACGATTTATCCTAATACTTTCCAAATAGACATTGTCTCTGGTTTAGATAAATTGCTCCAAGATTTATTCTGATCCTTTCCAGTCAAACAACATGCAAGACTTCTGCTAGTTTCAGTTTAAATCGACCAAAGGTTTATTCTGATTCTTTTCCAGTTGAAGTCAAGTTCAGACTTAGTCAAATTTCTGTCAACAATCACCTTTGGATGGCATCTATAAGCCCATCTCTGACAACTCTCCATCATTTCTCCAAATGGAATCTTTAAGCCCATTCCCTACACAATCAACCAACACATCTCCGAGTGCAAATTTCTGGGCACTCTAGTGTTCAATCATCTTCCACTTTCAAGCTACGAACGACAAACATGTCGATCTCACTTTTCAAGTTTAAGAAGATTGAACAGGGGCAGCTGTTGTACCACAAAATTTGCCCTCCCATTTTTCATGCAAGATACTATCCTAGGGTTTCTCGAATATCCAATTTGGCTCAAAAGTTGATCAGACAAATTCTCCTACTAGGTAGTAAGTCAACAATTAGGGTTTGATATTTCCCAAATAAAATTGAGTCTCCAAGGTTTCAAATGGTCTTCATAGATCTCCGTGTCTCCTCAAGGATGTTCGTGCCAAGTTTCAAACCTCGCATTGCAAGTTTGCTCAATCAAGAGTTCAGATGACTGAAAATGACTCCATTGACCCAAAAGTCGACCTTTTGCGAGACCAAATTCAAGCGATTGTAACTTCTTCTTACGTGTGGAGGATCACCAAAATTCGAATACTCTAGAGATCGCTCCATGGACTTTTACCTAATCTTAAGTAACTGTCGTCTAATTTCCAAGAAATGTGATTTCCTCAAATTACAAGATCTTGAGACGATTATTTCTGCATATGGTCACAAGTGATGTCGCTTACGAGTTTATCTTCAATGATTGAAGGAAAATTGTGTTTGGAAGACTTTGAAATTTATCGAATCATCACAAGTCATTTGTTTGATTTCGGATGTTCTTAACCACAATTGTTTTCTCAGGACTACAATTCTCACGTTGAAGTTTGTTAATTTTACAAGATTGATTAATGTTCTTAAAGCATGTTTGTTTTGGCAATAAAGTTCCATTTTAATCGAGCATGGCGTGCGAGTTCATTTTGAATGCAAGTTTGATTTGGACATGACGTGAAGATTAAGATTTTCATTTAAATGACCATGGTTTTGGGTTCGAGTTAACCAAGTGGAATTGAATTCTTAAACATTTATTTTGTTTAGAAATTTGATTGGAGTACAAGGCGCATGATTTACTTGAAATACAAGTTACAAGAGTCATTTGTGATTGCTTGAAGTTCAAGTTACAAAATCAAGGTGTATCATTCAAACCATTCAATTGAGAATTTCAAAGTTCAAACAAAATCCAAGATTTGTCTAATTTTCGTACAACAAATTTCATCATTCACAAATTTACTCAAGTTTTTGTGTTCATTACATTTCAAGTAAAATATAAGTTACAATGCTTTGTTTACAAAAAGAAATATTGCTTCTTCAATTTTCTTTTGCTTCATCTTCAAGAAATCCATCCACACTTCGCCATGGTTTCTTCGCTTTTCAACCTCGCTCCAACCCTCGTGCCCATGAAACAAGAAAAGAAAAAGTTAGCTAGCATCGTGAAAAACTCAAGCAAGAATTATTTGTTAGCAAAGAAAGCTCATCATCAGGGTTTGCATTTGGAATCAGAATTTAAAAGGTTTTTGTCTTCAATCATAAGATATCTCCTCCTACTTTGGCAAATCACAAAAAAAAGTGGTTTTTCTTGGTTCACAAAAGAGAAAAGAAAATGCTAAATATTTTTCAAAACAGCCCCAAAGCTGCCAAACAGCAGCGTAAAGCAAATGATGCAGCATCCCAAAGCTGCCAAAACAAAAATAGCACAACAAGTTACAGCAATAATAAAACAGGATGCAATGCAGCAAAACCAAAACAACATAACAAAGCAGCAACACTGCCAAATAGCAGGCAACAAACAACAACAAAAATGGGCAGCCTAAATAAAACAACAAAACAACAGGCTAGCGCAACAGCTAGGCTGCCAAACAAGTGCAGCAAGTAATGACAGAACAAGGCAGCAGCAACAGGTAAAAACAAATAAAATAGCAGCAATTCAAAAACAACATGCAAGCTAGCACTAGCTCACATAAAACCTGCATCATCATTTTCCTTAAACTACAAACCCTTCAGAAAATTGTATGAAAAGCAAAATAGCTTTATATTTCATTGAAAGATAAAAGAAGAAAGAGACATGTTTGAAAGATATCACCTAGCTCACACAACATGCCAAAGTCAGCTATGTCCAAATTTGCCCAAAACTCAGTCCAAATGTTGCACAAAATAGGCAACCTAAAGCCTGCATCTCAACATGTTCAAAGTCAGCATACCACAAATGTTCAAAACATCACCAACTCCCCCCCCCCCCCTCCCCACTTTTCACCCTTATCTCATTAAAAAGACAGACACTGTTTCACTAAGGACAGAAGATACAAAACCAAGAGAGCAAAAAAAACAATCCAAAAAAAACCAACAAACAAGAAAACGTAATCCTCTCTACATTACCAGAGCTTCAAACTGAAACCTTGCAACAACCTATCTAACTTTGCTCATTATTGAAATAAACCAAATCCATCCAACTGCATACAGAACCCTTTCATTCTTCACACAAACCTGCATAATCAACCTCACCCTATATAAACAAAAATCTCTCACAAAAAAAAACCATCTCAAAACTCTTGTTCAACAACAACAAAAATGGACACAGTGGAAAATATACATAGAAAATCCATACACAATACATGTAACAGTCACAACTCCCTCTGCTCCTCCCGCTGCTGCTACCCTCCATCTTCCTCTGCTCGCCAATTCCAATCACCCAATGATTTCACTCCCTTCGTCGCTCCAGCTCATTCCGGTATCCTTTCTATTTTCTTCTTCTTCTTCTTCATTTTGCATTTTATTAATAATTACTGTGTTGGATTTTGAGAAACAAACAGAGAAGAACAAAGAGAGATTGAGAGAGAAAGGGCGTGAGAGATGGAAGGAAAGTTTTTTTTGTTTCTTTCGTTTTAAGGTTGTATGAATTTTGGTTGAGAAAGAAAAGGAAGGATTTAAGATGGAGACCGCGAGGAAAGAGCAGAAAGAATACGGTCAGTTTTTTGAGGAAAATAAAGATAATATTCTTTTATTTATTTATTTATTGGGAATCAAAATAACAAAAAAAAATTCTCTTCCCAACATTAGCTGGCTACGGCGCCCTTTACTCAACCATTAGGGTTTTCAACTTTCCTTGTCTCTTCCTCAAATCGGGTTTGGGCCTATATCTTGGCTCGGCCCATTTCACAGTTTGTGCTCTTTTATATTATATGTTATTATAGTAACGAATACGTAATTTAGTTCAGTTGGCAAAGCATACTAATAATAACCAAGAGGACCCAGGTTCAACCCCTGTTGGGACCTTTTTTTTCTTTTTTTTTCTTGTTTGTTTCATTTTCTTTCTTTTGTTAAACAAAAAAATCCTTGGGCTTTAACCTCTAAAGCTCATACTTTCAAAAACAGCATCACCCCCATTTCAGTTTAACACCACCCTTCCATTTTGTTTTATTTTAATATTTAGTTTGGTTTTATTTGTTTTTACTAATTTAATAACTCATGAAATTTTGTTAGATAATTTTCTCAATTAGCTTAGTTATAAAATTTAATTTAGGAAAATTTTGTAATTAATTTTATTAGTTAACTTTTTTTTCTTTAGTCTTAATTTATTTGTTCAATTTCTTAATAACAAAAAAACCTAAAAGACAAAAATATATATACATTTGATTTAATTTCTTTAAGCTAATTATTTTCTTTAACAGAATAGATTTTTTAATTCTCTTTCCAAACTTTTCAAACAAATACCAAGAATTTTTATTTCCTTATCTTTACTTTGTTAATTAATTTTACTTCATAAATTTATTGTAATTTCAATTAATTTCTCGATTCGATTTGGTTGTATTGTTTGCCTATTTGGACTTTTAATCGCATTAATCCATCCCCATTTGTAAATTTGTACCCCCACTCCCGAAAGCTCTGTAATAGCGTAGAATTTTAATTTTCTCAATTTACTATTTTCTTTATACTATATAGTAATTAGGCGTGAATGGTAAGACATAAAAACAACCGCTAGATAACCTAATTTCAAGACAATTCAATTGAAAACAAATCACTTTGCACATGCGCACCTCTAGGGTAACCTCGCTTGTTGCCTCAGAAACACAGTTATGTCCCTCGAGTATGGGACGCTTTAGCAAAGACCCTTCGATAAAAAAGATCGTTGTCCCTCAATGTCCCTCGATGTTGCCTTCGGTAAAACAATCTAATCCCTTACGAAAAATTGTTAAAGCGTCTCACAAGTTGCCTTCTATGATTGTACGATTGACCCGCGCATGTCCCTTTACATCCAATGATGGGGCTTCTTACCAAAACGATGGTAAGATAGCAACATCTAAAGGAGGAGAAAAAGAACATCTAAGACCTTTTGAGTAGGTAGATTCGCTCCTAGTTGCTCGCTTGCTCACAACAAAAATGTTTTATACACCAACATTTTCATCTTGAAACATTTTCAAAAGACAAACACTCTGTACGCGTTCTTATAGAAACGAGAGCCATTATAAAGACATTTTTTTTAAAATCACTTTCAAAAAACACATCCCACAAACACCTCTTTGAACTATTTTCGAAACAAAACTTTGTACGCGTTCTTATAGAAACGAAAACCATTACAAAGACATTTTCAAAATACTTTCAAAACTCACACCACAAGCACATTCAAACAAAATCAAGTGATCTAGCAAGCAACTAAGATCCCGTAGATAACTACAGATGAAAAGGGTTCTAATACCTTCCCTTTTCATACTCTATCCCCCGAACTCAAGAAAACATCTCTAAAGGTCTTTCCTATTCTTTTCAGCCTTTCCTTTTGGATAAAAGAAAAGTCGGTGGCGACTCTTGCTATCCGCACAATTGCAATCAAATGCAAAATACCCAAGTCAGTTCTCCCACCGTGTTACAAGCTAGTAAAGAGCTTCAAAGGGTTCGTTTTTGAACTATTAAAAAAAAGCTATTCGAAGCATTACAAGGGAAGGCATTTCGACTTTCATGTTGATTTGAAGTGGCGCTTCAAAAGGAAGAAGATTTTGAATTCAAAATCTTTGAAGAAACACGTGGAGGTCTAATGGTTCTAAGGATATGTAACCTTCGAATGTGGCGTGATTTCATAGAAAGACTTAAGGTCGAATAACCAAATATAAGTCCTCTTAGAGACTTTGGATCAATGTGTTTCAGGCATGTACCTGAACAGGCGAGGAAAGAATTGGATGATAAAAGTGAAGTCTTGGTGCTCATAAGTTATCATTCAATTGGTGCATACAAGTTGTATTCACCAATCAAAGATAAACTGGTGATCAGTAAAGATGGGCTTGAAGATGAAAGTAAAAGGTGGGATTGGAGTCGAAGTTCAATCGACAAGAATCAGACACCTGCACAACTTTGTTCGAAGAAAAAGAACAGAGAGAGGCTTCAACAAGTAAAGATCAAGAGGTGCTACTTCAATTGGTTGAATTGGGAGAAAGTAGATCGAAAGGAACAAGAACTGTTTGATTAGGCTGATGTTTCCAGATCAAGCAATCGATGCAAATGGTGACTTAATGGAAGAAGCTATGATTATGAAGCCCTGAGCAATTCGAATTGGAACTCAGAGCCATCAAAAAGAACAATGCTTGGGAGCTGGTCGAAAGAACCAATTGATGTGAAATAGAGATGGAAGTCGAAACACCAACCATGACATGTCTAGGTTCATTATGTTTCAAGAATGGCAAGAAAATTATCAAAATGACAACTTTTCAAATCTTTCGATTTTGCTTTCAAAGTCATGATTAATGGATGATTCATGCCATATGTGTTCATCACCACACCCATATAAGTACAAGACTAAATCAGAAGCAAACACACACAAAATTTGCCTCAAAGAGTCACATGAAAACACTGGCTCAGAAAAACTCTCAAAAATCTCATAAGTTGTCAAAATTCAAAACCAGCTTCGCAGGCCTTCTCAATCCAGACTAACACCCAAACATTCTCCTGAGACTTCCAGGAAGCCACCCAGGCCCTTACACAAGCAGTTACATGCCCAGGGTTACAGATCGAAGCATCTCCGATTGGTAAGGATTTACAAAATCAAAATTGTATTTCCAGGCCATTTAAATACATATCGCTTGCATATTTGCGATGCTAATATTGTTTGTGTTTATATGAATATATCACATGTAAGATATCATGCCAGAATAAGATCATGCCATCGTAAGGCACGATCTGAAATTACCTTCGAAGCTCATGATACATGCAGTTTCAAGCCAAAACAACCCAGATTCAGACTCAAGGGATTCGAATTAGGGGGAGGTTCGAATCAAAGGGGAGAGAACTGGGTTCGATACACAGGTTGTTCGTTTTATTTTTTCTAACAATTGTCTTGCAGATCCAATGCTTGCAGATCCGATGCTTGCAGATTCCACGCGTACACCATACACCACATGATCATAACCAATGGACCCCCATCTGATCCAGATCTGAAGGTCTCAGACGTGTGCCTCACCATGAACCTTCAAAGAGCTCCCTCATTAAATCCAATGCTAGTCTGGGCTTCTCTCTGGTTGGGCTTTACAAAAATCCAAACCACACCCCCTGTTTACTTTTGTTACTAGGCCCATCTTTATTTTCTCGTTTTTTTTCATCTTATTTATTTCTTTTAATTCCTTTCTTTTTATTTTAATTAATAAATAAATATAAAAATCACATAAAAATAGATTTAGGATTTTTCTTAATTAAATTTTAATTTTGGTAAATTAATTAATTAATCACTTTAATATATTTTTAAAAATTAAATAGACTTAAGATTAATTTCATTTCTTAATTAAAACAAAAAAAACAACAAAAATATTTTTTCTTATACCTTAGGATTTTTAGACGTATTTTCAATTCGTGCACGTTACTTATCTTTCGTATTTCATTTTCATATTTTTGTAACTGCCTACTGGATATAATAGAATTAATTAGGACTTTACATTTACCGTTTTCTTTATTTCCCTCCTAGTTTTGGACATGTAATTAATCCACCTCCTCGGAGCCTTATAATAGTTTAGGATTTACATTTCCGCACTTTTAATTTCTCCAAACTATTAAATGTTAGATGTATGCGTAATAGGATTGTATGACAAGAATAACAAACAAACGCTAGCAAACCTAATGCAAAGATAAATAACTGAAAATAACACAATTTTACATACGCACCTCTAGGGTACCCCACTTTGGTTGCCTTCCGAAAAATAGTCACAACTCTCAAAACGTGAGAGATTTTAGTGGCTACCCTCTGGTTTAAAGATCATAAGTCCCCCAATTACCCTCTCGATGTTGCCTCGGTAAAAATGATCTTAAAGCCTTAGGGTAGTTACTAAGGTTTCTTGCCCAGTTGCCTTTGTGACTGTATAAACGTTCTTTCGAATGTCCCTTAAACATCCAACGACTAGGGCTACCTACTCACTAATATTAGGATAGCACTGTCTAAAGAAAAAGAGGAAAATAACAATCCTTTCGAGTATAATAGATAGATGTTAGATGCTTGCTCAAAAACAAACTTTACACATACACAAAACACTTTCAAAAACATTTTCAAAACGCTTTATCAACACTCTTGAGGACTGATACAAGAGTTATCCTAAAGTAAACTGCCTCACTATTGGCATTTCAAATACTTTTTCAAAACACACAAAGCACAAGGTATTTCCAATTAAGCTAAGCATCTAAGAGCCCGTAGAAAACTACGAATGGAAAGGGTGATAACACCTTCCCTTTCCATAATCTACCCCCTTACTCAGAAAACTCTCGAAAGATCTTTTTATGTTCTTTTCACCCTTTCCTTTGTTGGATAAAAGAAAAGTCAGTGACGACTCTTACTCACCGCAAGATTTTCCAATACAAACGCAAAACTAGTATAACAGTCGGTTCTGCTACTATATCACACATTTGTTTGGTCATTTTTGGCGATAAAAAGAGTTTATTGCATGTGGTTTTGAGTGTATAAGCCATGCTGCAAGAAAATTGCAATAAATGTGCACAAACACAACAATTTCAATACAAGTCAAAAACCAACGACCATTCATCTTTTCCCTTTAATAACTCAAATAGAAAGATCTTAGGCTTTTTGGAAAGCTAGAAGTATGGGGAACAATTCTCATGTTGGAAAAATTTTGATTTGAAGCTTAGAAGTCACTTGAAGTTGACCACGAAAATGCCACTTGAAACTAAATTCAAAATCTCTAAAAACTTGTCAACTTTGTCAATGAATTTCCTCATCTTTGAATGATGATAACTTGTAATTGGATGGGCCAAACGAGATGATTCTTGAAGCATTAGAAAGTTGGGATAAGAGAGAACAAGTTTTGTGTTGAATGCAAATCAAAATGATGCCTTAAACATGGAGAAAATTGCCTTAGAATCAAGCATCCAAAGCTGATTAAGTGCTCCACAAACTTGCTATTTTTAGTAAGTTTTCAAAAACCTAATTCTTAAAAATGGAAATTTTGACTTTCTTTTGACTTTTTATGATTCTTTTGATTTTTCCGATTCCACTTGAACAAATTTCACTCATCCATGGACTTTGACTTATAGATCACATGTTTAACCATGAAAAGTCAAGAGTTGGCCTTTTGGCTTGACTGTTGAATTTTATCCCACACAATTAATCCCTCTTCTCTTCTAACCAATTTGCAATCTTCTGAGGAAATGCAGTGACCAATAATCTTCATATGGATGCCTTGAGACATATATAAGACCATATAATCATGTTTTTACTCAATAAGACAGTGACAAATTACCTTTGACCAAAACCTTAGTTAAAAGCCAAAAAGTTAGGAGGTGATGATCAATCTTCAAAACCCTAATTTCTCCAAGAATTGTGAGAATCTATTGAACAAAGATGACTTGTGTATTTAGATTATGTTCATGATGATGAGACTTCAAGCTTTTAGCCCATGTAGGTCAATTCTTCCTCTTTGAGTGATTGTACATTCAACTATAAAAAACCCTTGATCCCACACAAATGAATCAATGCAATGCAAATGAATGTATGATAATGAAGCATAAGCTTATGATAATTGAAATGATAAGAGGTCAAATTTTAGGGTGCAACAATATGTATAACTCCATGACATGCTTCGTCAAATATGCTTCGATTTTGTGGAACTCCTTTTGGTGTTCGATTCCCCGTATGAAACCTTCCTCCTTCTTTAGTCGAAGCAATGTCGATAACACTTGTGTTATGAAACTTAAATTAGATATAAATCTCCTTAGGAAATTTAATTTTCCCAAAAAAGGCTGAAGCTGCTTCTTTGTTGAATGAGGCTTGGTGTCCAAGATTGCTTTAGTCTTGTTTTGGTTGATTTTGATGCTCTTCTTGTGCACCATAAAACCCAAGAAGTCGTCTGTATAGACACAAAAGGCACATTTCAATGGATTAATTTTTAATCCAAATTTCCCCAACCTTTCAAAGGATTGTCAAAGGTGGTCTAAATGACCATTTTCCAACAAGGATTTTATGAATATGTCGTCAATGTACACATGTATAAAGGTATCAATAAAATTGTGGAACATATAGTTCATAGCCCTTTAATACGTTGCCCTGACATTTTTTAAGCCGAAAGACATTACTACCCATTCGTAGGTCCCTAAGGCCCCTGGGTATTGGAATTTCGTTTTTGGCACGTCTTCTTCAACAATGAAGATTTAGTTGTACCCTAAATAGTCATCTAGCATACTTAAGTAATCAAAACCTACAACTGAGTCTACTAGCATTTCTGCTACAGGAATCAAGTATTCATCTTTAGGCGTGGTATTATTGAGATCTCTAAAGTCTATGCACACCCTAAGAGTCCCATTTTTCTTAATGATAGGTACTATATTTGCTAGCCATTCAACATACCTAGTAGTTCTGATAAACTTTCTTTTGAGAAGTCTCATAATCTCTTCATTGATCTTGGACATTATCTCTGGCTCAAATCTTCTTGATAGTTGCTTTACTGGTTTCTTACCAGGTCAAATCGGCAACTTCAGTTTCACCATATCTTGCCTTAAACCTGTCATATCATTATAGTCCCAAGCAAAGCAATCCTTGTATTCTTTGAGTAGCTTGATCACTTTCTCCTTTAGGCCTGAGTTAACATTAACACTGATGTATGTTAGTCTCTTCATTGTTCCGCCTCCCAGGTCGATCTTCTCTAAAGGGTTTTGAGCTTGGATCTTTCTGGTCAAATTTATTGGGTCTTTTTTCCAACCCCAAAGGATCGTTGTCATAGATGTAGTCGAACCTGCAACTTTCTAAAGTCGTTGTTTGGCCAAAATGGACATTTTTTGTTATTTCAAAATCTTTAATTGTTGTGGCTTCAATAGCCAATTCTTGTAAAGTATCATCCTTCAAGGCCTCTCTTATTCTATTTTCAGCCATATAAGCCAAAATTAGAGCAAAAACGCTCGACTCAGTCATCATTGTTGACATCTATCGTCCATCCAGTTGGTGCAACGGTTCCTTCTTCAGCATACCGGTCTCCCATTATTTCTCAATCTTAGATGAAACCATGGGTGGGATGTACGTTTAGAAAGTAAAAGGCATCCTTGTGTGCTGTGTATACAGTTTTAACTGGATATCATGGGGGAATCGCCACCAAATTCCAGTAGAAGTTCTTTATGTCAACACAGTTGACTTCAGCCATGAAGTAGCTCTGGTATGCCTCAATATTTTAACTATACCATCAGGAATCCATATAGAGAGTCTTTGGTGGGGAGTCTAAGGGACCACTCCAATTCCATTAATCCACTCTCTTCCTAATAGCAAGTTAAAATCCGTCTTGGATGATATTACCATGAAGAGGGTTGGCCTTGTCAATGTATTAACTGAAAGACCAACTTGGATTACCCCAATATGACTTGCCTTTCCTTCGTAATTAAATAACATCATATTGGATGGGCGAATATATGTGTCATATTTCCCCATTCTTTTTAATAAGGAATGGGGCATCAGATTTACTACTGCTCCCCCATCAACAAAAACTTTGTTGACTCTAATGTTGTCACTTTCTCTTGTATAAACAAATGCTTAAGATGGTTCATCGTGCCTTCATCAGGCTTCTCAAATATGGAATATTGTTCTTTGACAACTCCATTATTCATTACATAGTCACATAACAACTTCTGATTTGCTACCTCCCCAACCAAAGAGTCCTCTCCTGCTTCATAGACTTTTGAGATACAATCATATTCTTTAGATAAGACTAACACAATATTGTAAGTGATATTGAAATCATTTTCTGACCTTGTGTCAAATTTGTCTGTGAACATTTCATCAACAGGTAGCGCTATGGGATCAAAACCACTTTTTTCCAATGGTGCCACAGTCGGGAATAATCTTTTCTTAACTAATTTTTTGGCCACTTTGTTTATTTTTTTGGAAGATGCTTTATTGTTTATTTTCAATTTTGAGGCCTCATATACCGCTTTTTTGTTCCTCTGGTGTCTATGCCATTGTGTTCTTGACATTGGGTTCTTTCCTTTATAATTTTGAGGACCCTAAGAATACCTTTTTGACACATGGGAATTATCGTGATATGAGGATCCTACTCCCATGTCGACTGTCTTCCATTTTTGTTGGTTTGAGCCTCGCTAGTTCAAAGGTCAAAGCCATTATTCTTTAGGTATGTTGGAAGGGGGAACATAAGTCCTTTGGCGATTCCTAGCCTTTATTTAAAAGTTATGGTTCCTGTGTGGAACACCCCTCTTGTTAAAAATGAATCAGGATGTTGATCCATTTTCTCTACTCTTCTTGGATCTGAGACTCTGGCATATTCGAGGCTCTTTTCAACTTCTTCATCAAACTCAACGCTACACTTGGGGCATAACATGACCTTTGAGCTATTCAACTTGTATCAATTCAGAAAGTCAATGAGATCTTCTTTTGCCCTAGGGAACACCATTGTCATCTGTTCAGCAATGTCATCTGTAATATTCTACTCAAGTTGCTCAACTTCCATGTCTAAGTTTCAGTAACTTCGACCATCTGAATTTCGACAGACTCAACAAAATGCGCCTCTTCAATTTGGAAAGGATCAAAGTCAACTTGCATCAAAGCCTTGGGTTTCTCCCCGAACCACAACTTGCCTTCTTTGAGTGCCTTTTGTACCAAGTCCCTGAAAAGCACACGTTGAAAAGTTTTATGGCCTAAGAAATTGTGGTACTTACAAAATCCCATCTTTTTCTTTTTTGCTAAATTTATTCGATTTGGATTTCTCATCCTTTAATCGCTCGATCTGGAAAACCTTGTCCGCCAACGGGTCCATGTCCCTTAGATACTAAGTGTCTAATTTCTTCCTAATGTAATAGTCTAAACCACTTGTGCCCATTTCGACCAACTCATGTCCAGGGACTTGGGTAAAGTATCTCGCCTTTAGTAGTCTAAACCTGTTCAAGTAGTCATCAATCGACTCTGGTATTTTGTGCCTAATGCTAGCTAGTTCTTTAAGGTTGATTTTCGACTGGCCTATGTAAAATTATTCGTGAAACTCTCTCTCTAATTATCTCCAATTTCATATGAAGTGTGGAGGAAGTGTGGTAAACCATGTGAAGGAGTTTTTAGTTAGAAAGTTTGGAAAGAATATTATCTTAAATTCTCATTATTCTCTATATCGCCTGCCTTAGTAAGGTAACGAGCCACATGTTCGACAATTGATTCACTATTTTCGCCTATGAACTTGGTAAACTTAGGAACTTTCCAACCCCTAGGGAGTTTGGTCTGTAGAACGTATTCTGATAAAGTAGACACAAAATTTGGTCTGCGAAGGCCTACATTTAGGCCTTTTTGGGAAAGAATAGCTTTGACCTTATGAGCCATATTATTCTACCTTACAAAGTTATTTTGATGGACATTTCTATATACTTCATCCATATTTTGATTTTTGTTGACCAAAACTATTTCTAGGTCATTCTGCCCCATATTATCCTCGACTTCCGCACGCGCAGGAGGTGCTATTGGTTGTGGTGCCTCCCCTTGCATACCTTGATTCAGGGGAACTCCTCTATTATTAGGCATTCCTACGTCCTGGACAGGCCTAACATTCTGAACCTGGGGGGACTGGTGATCGAGAACTTGTCGGGTCCTAATGAAATCTGCAATTCGCCCCATTTGGATCGCCAACATTTGGTAATTCTGGTTAGTATTTTAAATAAAGAGATTGAACAATGTATCGATCTTCCGAGGAAGAATGTTAACCATTTCATGATTACTCACGTCTATCTATTGTCTTACAGACATGAGAGATGTTGTATTCAAAGATGGCATATTTTGAGGGATGTAACTAACCCCTATTTGTGGTCGCGTCGTCCGACTAGGGTTGCTTAACATTGATCCCAACACCATTTAAGGACTATAAGGCGAAAAAGCATACGCCGTGTTATCTATGTATGTAGACACATTTGTTTGTAAGTCTATCATCATTGCTGTTGGCATCCCACTAGGCGTGCCAACTTGTTTACCCGTATTTTTGGTAAACAATCATAAGTCTTTAGAAATGTTAGTTGCAGAATTGAATAGTAAATCCTAAGACATATTTGTGTGTAAATTCTTAGAAAAGTGTTTGATTGTTGTTGTAAAAGTATAATTCAACTATAGGATTTATGAAGAATGAAGAAAATAAGTTGTGAAGAAAATAGGGGATTTTGACTGGGTCGAGATCCTTATAAAATGCAGTGTAAATGAAAAAAGTAAATTGCTATAAAAGACAAATGAAAAAAGTAAAAGAAAAGACTTTGTTTAAATATGTAAAGATTGATGTGCTAAATCATACATGTTTTCTGACTGACCCATTTCTCACTGACCAGTTTCTCACTTTTGTTTTGGTACTTTGAGTTTTGAAGTTTTTGTAATGATATTGCCACCCTGAATCCTAACACTAGAATCACTATATATACTAATACATAAATAACTGCCTACTTCAACTCTATCTTTAGTAATCAACATGAATCCTTTCTGCATGTTTTCCAATCTACTAACTGGCTTCCACGCATCCTTAATATATGGATAAGGCCAAAAAATAATTATTTGATCTGATCTCTTTATTTCTTTCCAGCTGCTGTTGTCGATCGTTAATTCTACTCGAATCTCTTAGGAACCATATTTTCCCATAATCTGAAAAAATATGCTAAGTCCAAGTCTTATGGGTAACATATTGTTGTACCCCAAAATTTTCCCTCTCACTTATCAAGAATTTGCTTACAAGATCTCCTTGGGTTCAAGACTGCACTAGGGTTTGATCAGCTCAAGACACCTCCTTAGGCACTGATGACCAAAATTAGGGTTTGAGTTTGCAGAAGTAAATTTGAACTTTCAATGCCTCATATGACTTTAATGAGTCATTATGGACTCCCAAGATTACTCATGTCAAGATTCAAGCCTTGGATCAGACTTTTGATCAATCAATTGAACAGTTGACCTAAAAATCAGTTGTATTGAGGAAAAAGTCAACCATGGCCAATTTACAGTCAAACTTCATAATTTTTTATCCAAATCAACATTTTAAACTCATATGTATCATTTGATCAAGTTTGTACCACAACTCTTCAAGAAATTTGATCAAATCTCCAAAAGGGCAAAATGGTCAAAATTAGGGTTTTGACTGGGAAAGGGAAATTTCTGATTTTTGACCTAGAAAATGGTCAACTGGTTTAAGGCATGATATCAAGAGTCCAATTGCATCATTTTTACCTAATGACAAGGTTCAAAATATTGCAAATCCATTAGATGGACAGGTGAATTTTGCACTTAACTGATCAAAAGTCAACTATATACTAAAGAGTCAAACTTTGACTTTTTGGTCAAATTCAAGTACCAAAGATCACAATTTATCAAAACATGTCAAAATAGGAAACTTATTCATCAAGAAATCAAGATTTCATTTTGAAAACTCAAAATTTCTAAACTTAGAAATTTTTCTGTGTCAAAAATTTCTTATTTTTTCATAACTTTGAGCAATTTTTTCATTATGATGCAAGATGATTCAAAGGAAACTTACAACATGAAAGTTGTAGATATCCATGAAATATACAACTTTTCTTCACACAACTTCTCCTAAAAGTGCTTCTATCTCAAGTTATAATTTTATGAATACATGCTCATGGACTAAAAAAGACTTAGTGAAATTTTGCCCTAGTTGGCAGATTTTTGACCTAACTTCATGACAATTTTTCACATAGTTCCAAGGGGAATATTCAAAAGAAATTCAAAGATGAGTTGAAGAGAACATTGTAAGCTTTACAAAATGTCCAAGAACTCCTTGATATCATTCTTGAGTAGGGAGAATCGAATAGATGAAGTTGGTGTTTTATCACTTGAATTATAGGTCATTTTCATGATGAACACAAATGCAAATCAATGTTAGGCTGCACAATCTTTGCTTTGAAGGCCTCAAACTTGTTTTTCACACGATAATTAATGGATTACACAAACTTTTGAGCTATAATCCAAGTGATTTAAGCTTTATCCAATTCACATTGCCATTTTGGGAAGAAAGCTAACAATACCATTCTTGAAAAGCAAGCTTTATGCATAAAGTCCACTCTTGATCCTCTAACTTGTTCCCTCTGATCACACCTCATCTATAAAGTCAGAAGCGAGTGTGTTTAAAGCATAGGCACTCTATCTTAGCAAATATACAAAGCATTGAAACTTGTTTTCTCAAAAATCACATGTTATGCATAAACATGTAATTTCAAATTCGGATCAACAACAAGTCTCCAAACTTGTTGCTTATAAATAGAAGCACTATTTGTGAGCTAGGACACGAGCTGGAAGACCCTAAAACTCACTCAAATTCCCTATAGCCAGAAATTGTCTCAAAACACCATTGTTGTGCAAGTTCTGACTTTACATACCAAACTCCAAATCCCCTCGTGCGTTCTTTGGCCTTTCACTTCCAAAAGCTTCTAAACATCAAATACAAACCATTCAAAGTCCATTTGCTCAACTGTAACACCTCCATCATCAAGTTCAATTTTCAAAAATAGGGGTCTGCAACTTGACTTCTCCAGAGCTCCTCAGCCACTTTCAGCTCAAGCTAATCATTGCATTAGCTTCCTGGGATCTCAAGGAAGCTAACCTGATCCTTGCAGCACTTTGAATCAAGCTCATTTACATTTCACGATTTCCAGTTTTGAGGTATTTTTCTTGAACTTCTATCTTATTACTTAGGTATTGTTAGGCTTTCATTTGTGAAGATAAAATGTAGACCTCATTGCCACAAAGTTGTACATATCCATAGTTTGCATTTACATGGCCTGAGCTTAGTGAATTTTAGAGTTGAAGTTTCTGAAATTTTTAGGGTTCAAATTAGGTCCAGAGAAATTCTCATTTATCTTTGACTTTTAGCTTTAGTTATTTACATGGTTAAATTTGTGAGGAAGAATGCAACAACTTTCATTTTGTCATCTTCCATTTTTGTTGAGAAATGAAGAAGTTACAGGTACACCGATTGGAGGTTGAAGATGAAGTCATCACGACTTGATTTGCCTTACATATTTATTGTTTTGTTTATATAAACAGATGTATAGCCACCCCAGTGGTAAAGCGCGTGCCTGTTAACCTATGGGACCTGGGTTCGAGCCCCAGTGGTACCCTTTTTCATATTTTCATATTTTTTGACATTTCTGATTTGTTTTGTTTACAGGCGTTGGGCCCTTTGGGCTGGCTCTTTTTTTTTTGTTTTTTGCTGTTTAACTCCCTGCCTACTTCATGCACCCTCTGGCCCATTTGTATTTATATATTTATTTATTGCATTTTTCTTTTTAAATATATTTTCTAAAATATTAAAAAATCATAAAAATATAAAAAATGATATATTTTATATTTTGACTTATTTTATTTTATTTTTCCATAAACAAAAAAATATTTTATTTTCTATACTTTATTTATTTTTATTAACTAAATCTTATAGACTTAATTAATATTATATTATTTATTTTTCTTCATACCATTTAAAAATATTTTATTTAAATACAAAAAAAAAGACTAAAAATATTTTTAATGCTATAAATATTTTCAAGATAAAAAATGCCAAAAAAACACTTTCCTTAGATTATTTTCTTTTGATTGATTAATAGAATTAGGGTTTTCTTTTAAAATCTTTTTTCTTAATAAATTCAAATTTAATTAACTATCTTCTTTATTTAAATTAGGTTAAGACAAAAATCATTTTATAAAAGAAAACAAACAAAATTCGTTTTCCTTACATTTTGCGTCCTTGTACATTTATTCATTCTTTTATACGTGTGTATTATATTCATTTCATTCCATGTATATTTATGCAATTCAATATGGTTGTAATATATAAATAGATTTATTTTCTTGCAAATCCCCATTTGTAATTTGTATACCCCCTCCCCTAAATGATGTAATAGCGTAGTAATTTTAATTCCCGCAATTTATCGCTTTATATAACAAATGCTAGTAATTAGGGTTTTGTATGAAAAGATTAAAACCAACCAAATAGCAAACCCTAATTCAAGACAAAATCAAGCATGAAAACAATACACTTGCACACAAGCACCCCTAGAGTTATCCCATTTGGTTGCCTTATACAAAATGGCTATATTACGCATGTAAGGTATCTTAGCAAAAACAAGCAAATATAAGATCATAGTCCCTCGATGACGCTATCTAAGTTACCTTACAAATGATCTTAGTCCCTCAAAAAGAATGCTAAGATACCTTGCAACATTTCTAATCATGGTTATACGATGATCCACGCCCGTCCCGTTTACATCCAAAGATAGGGTTGCTTACCAAATCAATGGTAAGACAACAATGTCAAAGGAAAAGAAAATGAACAAGAAGGACATTTGAGTAGGTAAATTTCTCCTAATTACTTGCTCCATTTAAAAACAAACATCCTTGATATTTTAAAAAACAACCACATACACTTTCAAACATCTTACAAAATTGAAAACATTTTCAAAAGATCAACATCTTTGTATACATTTTTACGAACGAGAATCATTACAAAGATTGCCTAAACAATGGCATCTTTACAAAATACTTTCAAAAACTACACAAAGCACAATTTCAAACAAAAGCAAGTGATCTAGCAAGTAACTAAGAGCCCATGGAATACCATGTATGAAAAGGGTGCTAATACCCTTCCTTTTCATAATCTACCCCCCGAACTCAAGAAACAATCTCAAAGGTCTTTCCTGTGCTTTTTCACCTTTCCTTTTTAGATAAAAGAAAAGTCGGTGGCGACTCTTGCTAACCGCAACATTTGTGATCAAACGCAAAACCTTCAAGTCAGTTCTCCCACTGTATCACAGAACTGGCGACTCTGCTAGGGAATATTTTAAAAGTGGGGTTACCTTAGGGATAGATCACATTTATTTGCTTACATTGTTTGACTTTTATGCTTTACATTATGGTTTTTTGTTTGGGTTTGAATCCTCTACCCGGATTTGGAATACATTATAGGTAAGTAGCAATACATTGTGGAAACTGTGCGGGGTATACCGACATGGTCTAAGCAATAGCTACGTTAGTGCGACATATTTGTGGGTACCGGTAGCCTTTGAGTTAATCAAAGAGAATACATGGCTGCTGAGTGATGTCATGAAGCACTAATGAACTTTTAGAACCTTTACTTGACCAACTTGGCCTTTAGGATGTAGTGAGATGACCGACTTTGGTGTAGTTCGAAGTTGGTAGATACTCGATACTACACTCATTGAGGTTTGGTTTCTTGGGATATTTTGGTCGCCATTAAAGATGCTTGAGCTGAAACAATGACCAAGGAAATAAATCAGTGATATTGAGCTCCTTAGAACCCGGTTACTATTACTAGGACAGGTTTAAGCCAACTAAACTTCAAGAGGGTACTTACCTATAAAATTCCATGCAAGCCTAAACCTAAGGATTTGTTTGTTTTGTTTGTATATGCATACTTGTACATAACATCATAAACATCATATACATCCACTAACCATTTCAAGGATTTTGGGATTCATCTTTGTTCTTGTTTTGTAGGATATGGATTCACTTCGCAGGAAAACTATTCAAGTCAATCTTGTAAGAATCCCTCCGCAACTTAAGGAGCTAGCTTCAAGGATTCCTGAAAACTCTCCATTTACCAAGAGACATGGTCGCCTACTCAACTTGGTCACCTCCAACACATACGAGGACATGATGAAGGTGCTCTTTCAGTTCTTTGATCCATTACACTATTGCTTCACATTTCCAGACTATCAACTTGTGCCTACTTTGGAAGAATTCTCCCAACTCTTGAGGATTCCCATTCTCAATCAACTACATTTCAATGGTACAGAAAGAGACCCAAAGCCAGAAGATATTGCTCAAGCTCTACACTTGCACTCATCTGATATCACAACTCATTGGGAAACAAGGAGTGGTGTCAAAGGTTTCCTAGCAAAGTTCTTGTTTGAAAAAGCCCAAAGCTGTTGGAATTCTTTGGACCTGCAAGCCTTTGAGGAAATTGTGGCTCTCCTCATCTATGGGATGGTTTTATTTCCAAACCCTGACTAACTCATAGATGTGAACGCCGTCAAAATCTTCATATCCCGTAATCCGGTGCCTACTTTGCTAGGAGACATCCTACACTGCTTTCACACTCGCACAATGAGGAAAAGAGGTGTCCTTATGTGTTACACTCCTCTCTTGGCAAGATGGTTTATTTCTTATCTTCCCCAATCTGTATTAAAGAATGGGCAAGGTTCAAGGTGGTCACAAAGGTTAATGACGTTCAAACATTCAGACATTCATTGGTGCTCCCGATCCAAAGAGAATGTTATCATTGTCGACCGTTGTGGAGAATTACCTAATGTCCCTTTACTTGGAATTAGGGGAGGTATCACCTACAACCCCTGCTTATCCTTAAGACAGTTTGGTTATGCCCGAAGGGATGACCCGTATGAGATGTTGATTCAAGGTTTGGTATTTGACTATGACAACGACGATCAATGTCTTCGCCAGAGATTTATCCGAGCTTGGAGGATGTTGAAAAAGGTGGATAGCAAGACTTTGAGGCACAAGAATTCCATCCCTCTTGAGCCTTACCTTAAATGGGTACGAACTTGCGCTCAGAGTCTTATGATGCCTTCGCCCTCCATTCTCCCTGTAATCATTGAGCCTGTCATAGAAGGAGATGTTCCATACACTATCCTACATCCTGACATGCCTACCTCTCTTGAAGACCTACAAATGGATTAGATACAACTCAAGGGAGAGCGAGATACTTTTGAATCCCGATTCTACACAAGTGAGAAGAAGGTTTTGGAACTCACTAGGCTACTTCACGAGGAGCAGACTCTGAATGCCTACATTGCACCAAAGAGGATGCGTACTACCTTTTTATCTTAGAGTTTTTGTATTATTTTTCCCAAGAAGGCATTGATGTACTCAAGCTTTAATCTACTAATATAACGTGTGTTTCCTTTTTGTCTAAAACAAATTTGAATCTTAAAATCCTTGAAAACATTGCATATGCATTTACCATTCATCATAACATAAGCAGGTTTCTTGCAACAAGTCTCCTCATCTCTCTACTGTTTATTTCAGTGAGATGGATCTTGAGCAAATAGTGAAAGACCTCCAAGCTCAGAATACACAATTTCAACAGTTGCTCTTGACCCTAGCCAAAGGACAAGAAGAGTTAAAGACTTTGCTGGCGGAGGAGAAGAAAAAGAAGACAAAGAAGGTAACTGGAGTCCTAAACATGGGAAAAAGATTTCATGAGCAGACAAGAAGGACCTTAAACTTTGCAACGACATCCGGTGAAAGAGACAATCATGATGGGAAAGGAAAGGAAACAATTGTCCTGTCAGAATCAGAAGAGGAAGAGGAAGAAGAAGACTATTCTGAAGAACAACACCCTCAAACTGATGACAAGTATAAACATCTTGAAGAGCGGTTGAGTGTGATGGAAATCCAAAAAGTGTATGGCTTGGACTTTGAGGAATTGGGTTTAATGTCGGGGATTGTTATTCCTCCAAAATTCAAAGCACCTGCGTTCGCCAAATATGATGTAGTTTCATGCCCTAAAATGCATCTTCGTTCATATGTGAGGAAAATCCAACCCCATACCGCTGACAAAGACTTATGGGTACACTTCTTCCAAGATAGTCTGTCTGGAACTCAACTTGACTGGTTTTACCAACTAGAAAGAGCCAACGTTCACAATTGGGAAGATCTTGTTGCAGCCTTCTATAAACAATATCAATATAATGATGATCTTGCGACTACCTGTACTCAAATCCATAGTATGGCCATGGTTTCTAATGAAGGTTTCAAGGACTATGCGCAAAAATGGAGAGACTTGGCTGGAAGAGTTCAACCTCCTATATCTGAGAGAGAATTAGTGGACATGTTTTTGGGCACCTTGTTTGGTCCCTTCTTCAATCACCTAATTGGGAGTTCATCGACGAGTTTTACTGAACTAATATTGACCGGATAAAGGGTAGAAGTCGGGATAAAGAGTGGAAAGATTCAGAAAGATACATCCTCTGCTACTATAAGGAAGCCATTTATCAGAAAGAAAGAAGTGGTTGTCGTTTATCCTCATAGAAATCAAGATAGGACCGAGCGTCGTCCAATGGTGGGGGTTGTTATGACTCCTAAACCTGCGCCTGATCAGCAAATAAACAATCAACCAAGGATGGAAAGACCAGTCAGGAAATTCACCAGAATTAACATGACTCTATCTAAGGTATTACCGCATCTACTAAGATCCAATTTCGTGACCTTGAAAGAAGCTCCGAAAAACCCCAATACAACCTCTCCTCACTATCATCCCAATGCCCGTTACGCATATCACTCTGAAAGTCCTGGTCACGATACTAATAATTGTTGGGCTCTAAAGAACAAAATAGAAGACCTCATTGAAGAAAAAGAGATTGAATTCGATGTGCCCGAAAAACCAAATGTCATTTGTGCCCCTATGCCCAAACATGGCCATAATACCAATGTCATTGAAGAAGAAATGTTTGTTACTTCAGTTGATGAACTTATGACTCCACTCCTGACTGTTAAAATAAACTTGTTGAATGCCGGTGTGTTCCCGGGCTATGATGAAGGCTGTCATTTCTGTTTGTCCTCACCAACCAGCTATTCGTTGTTGAAAACAGGCGTTCAGTGCCTAATAGATAACAAATAAATTTTGTTTGAAAAGACTTCAGTTCCACCTATTCCTTTTAAAGATGTTTCTATTATCATCATTTCCTCCAATTCTTCCAGGGTCTCCACCAAAAGACCCGTTAGAATTACATCAGTTCCGAAAGCAACTCCTTTGATAATTACAATGCCTAGACCAGTCCCGTATACGTCAGACAAAACCGTACCATGGAATTATAGAGGGGATGTCTACTACCACGGTATTAAGCAAGATTGGCCAGATGCCGAAGATTCAAGTTCTGAGAAAGTGGATCTCGACGTCAGTAATATTGCAGGGACTAGTAAGATTACCTGAAGTGGTAGGATCTTCTCTCCATAAATTGCTCCCCCAAAAGCTGTTTCTGGACCCGTAATAATTCCTGTTGTTGTTGCCCCTCCAAAGGTTACTCCCAATCCCATAATCATCTCTGCAAGTACTCATATTGACGAAGCCGTTACAATCCCTGTTATCACCCCTACTGATATTCCGGCTACCGAGTTAACCGAGACTCGAGGAAAAAGTATTCTGATTGAGCCTGTCCGGACGAAGGCACAATCACTAACTATCCCTGAGACCTCCAAGAAAGAGATGGAGGAGATTCTAAAAATCATAAAAATAAGCGACTACGATGTAGTTGAACAACTGGGGCAAACTCCAACTAAAATCTCCATGTTGGCTTTTATTGTTGTGTTCTGAGGCGCATGCAAAGGCCTTGGTAAAGTTCTTAAAAATCGCCCATGTACCTCAAGAAACATCTGTCGATCAGTTCCAAGACTGCGTAGCCAGCTTAACTGCAGATAATGGTTTAGGTTTTTCAGATGTTGATCTAACGCCAAGAGAAAGGAAGCATAATGAGGCATTGCATGTCTCAGTTGAATGTAGGGGCACGGCGTTGGCTAATATGTTAGTCGATACCGGTTCATCCCTGAATGTATTACCTAAAAAAGCTCTTCATAGACTTGATTGTGAAGGATTGACATTAAAGCCAAGCAACATAGTAGTAAGGGCTTTTGACGGCTCGAAAAGGATGGTGCATGGGGAAGTGGATATCCCCATAAAGGTTGGAACCCAAACTTTCAATTTAACTTTTTATGTAATGGACATCCGCCCTTCATACTCCTGCTTGCTAGGCCGACCATGGATCCACAACGCTGGCGCTGTTACTTCTATGTTGCACCAAATGCTGAAGTGTCCAATTCAAGGGAAGATTATCACCGTTCATGGAGAGGAAGAGTACATGATTAGCCATCTCAATTCCTTCAGATATGTGGAATTAGATGGTGAATTTATTGAAACTCCATTCCAACACTTTGAAGAAGTCCCCCAAGATGTGGCAGTGACCAAGGTTATGTCTCAGGTTCCCAAGATTACAAGGCCTCCACTCCGGATGTCATCTCTGAAGGATGCCAAAGCAGTGGTAGAAGAAGGTGGGTGCACTATCTGGGGACAACTCCCAGATATCCCATATAAGTCTGACAAGTTTGGCCTGGGTTTCAATTCAGGTGCCCAGAAGGCTATGTGTCGCGCTCGTGCCGGAGGACCACCTTTGAAGGTCAGCAACCGTGAAGTCAATGCGGTAGAAGATGGTGAAGATGGCTGCAACCTGGAGGATTGGATCTTCCCGACTGTCAATGGAGGGCTCAGCAATTGGGATACTAGAGATTTTGTCCCAATCACTTTTATCCCATATTAATCTGTCTTTACATTTTGTTGGATCTGTAACATTAAAACAATTCGCACTCTTAAAACCTTGTATCTTACCCGAGGCACAATGGTCCATTTGTAAGGGTTATTATCTCATTTTCATATGACATCAATGAATCATGGACGTTTTTGCATACAAACTTTTGTGCTCATTGTTTTTCTTTTACATTTTTATTTTTATAGCTATACCCTTACACACCCACACTCACAATGCAGGTATACATCCATTCAGGATCCCATGGGTAACGATACTGCTATGGCCTTTTGTGACTCTGAGAATCTAATCTACCAAGCCAAAGACGAAGGTGAGGAAGATTGTGAAGTACCAGGGGAACTTGCCAGACTACTACAACAAGAAGAGAGAACCATTCAACCTCACGAGGAACCCGTGAATATAATTAACCTAGGTACTGAAGAAGACAAAAAAGAGGTCAAGGTGGATACCAATCTGGAACCCAGTGTCAAGGAGCGTCTGATTCAGTTGTTACACGATTATGTTGAAGTCTTTGCCTGGTCGTATGAAGACATGCCGGAACTTGATGCAGACATTGTGGTACATCGTCTGCCTACAAGAGAAGATTGTCCGCCAGTAAAGCAAAAGGTTCACCGCATGAGGCCTGATATGTCAGAAAAGATTAAAGCAGAAGTCATGAAGCAATTCAACGCTGGATTCTTGGTTGTCACCTCTTATCCCCAATGGGTTGCCAATGTTGTTCCCGTACCCAAGAAAGACGGCAAAGTGCGAATGTGTATGGACTACTGAGATTTGAATAGGGCAAGCCCTAAGGATGATTTTCCACTCCCCCACATTGATATTCTAGTTAATAATATGACACAACACAAAGTGTTTTCCTTCATGGACGGATTCTCAGGTTACAACCAAAACAAAATGGCGCCTGAGGACATGGAGAAAACAATGTTTGTCACACAGTGGGGTACATTCTGTTCTAAGGTGATGCCGTTCGAACTAAAAAATGTTGGGGCAACCTATCAGCGTGCCATGGTAGCTTTATTTCATGACATGATACATCACTAAATAGAGGTCTACGTAGACGGCATGATAGCCAGATCTCAAACAGAAGAAGAGCATCTTGATCACTTACAAAAACTGTTTGAGAGACTGAAGAAGTACAAGCTGAGGTTGAATCCAAATAAACGCACGTTTGGAGTAAGGTCCGGTAAACTCCTAGGCTTTGTCGTCAGCAACAAGGGTATTGAAGTAGATCCTGCCAAGGTGAAAGCGATACAAGAGATGCCTGCTCCTCATACTGAGAAGGAAGTCAGAGGATTCTTGGGACGTTTAAACTACATTTCCAGATTCATCTCTCACCTGACAGCTACTTGTGAACCAATCTTCAAATTGTTGAAGAAAGATCAAGTAGTCAAATGGAATTACGAGTGTCAAGTTGCTTTTGACAAAATCAAAGAATACCTGCAAGAGCCTCCTATTTTAATGCCACCAGTCGAGGGAAGACCATTAATCATGTATCTAACTGTTTTAGAAAATTCAATGAGGTGTGTGTTGGGGCAACATGACGAGTCCGGCCGAAAAGAGCACGCTATTTACTACCTGAGCAAAAAGTTTACCGACTGTGAAACCAGATATTCACTGCTCGAGAAAACTTGCTGCGCTCTGGCATGGGCTGCTCGCCGGCTAAGATAGTATATGCTGACTCATACTACTTTGTTGATATCTAAAATGGATCCGATAAAATACATCTTCGAGAAACCTGCTCTCTTCGGGAGAATAGCAAGATGACAGATGATCCTGACGGAATATGACATACAGTATACTACCCAGAGAGCTATAAAGGGCAGTATATTAGCTGATCACCTTGCTCACTAAGTTGTAAAAGACTACCAGTCCATGAAATTCGAATTTCTGGATAAAGACATCATGACGGTAAACAACTGTGAAGAATTCAGGTCATATGACGGACCTGAACAAGGATCCCGATGGACCCTATTCTTTTATGGGGCATCCAATGCACTTGGCAATGGTACCGGTGTTGTACTCATATCTCCTGAAGGGTGTCATACTCCCTTTACCGCAAGACTCTGCTTCAATTGTACAAACAACATGGCAGAATACGAAGCATGCATCTTTGGTCTCAGAGCTGCCATAGACTTAGGGATCAAATCCTTGAATGTATTTGGAGATTCAGCTTTGGTCATCAGTCAGATCAAAGGGGAATGAGACACCAAACACCCTAACCTTATCCCTTATAAATAATATGTTTTGACATTGCTACCACATTTTGAGAAGATTACCTTCGAGCATTTCTCGCGAGAAGAAAATCAGCTAGCAAACGTACTAGCCACAATGTCATCTATGTTTAAACTTAATTGGGATAATGAGGCTCCCTAGATCACCATTGAACGAATGGATGAACCACACACTGTCACGAGATTAATACTGAAGAAGTAGTGGACCAGCCTTGGTTTCACGAAGTCAAGAGGTATCTCAAGGCTCAAGAATATCCAGAAAGAGCTTCAGTCAATGATAAGAAGTTCTTAAGAAGATTATCTGCTAAGTTCTTCCTTAGTAACGACATCCTGTACAAACGCAATCATGACTCTGTGTTACTTTGGTGCGTAGATAAGGTTGAAGCTGAAAGGATCATGGCTGAATTACATGAAGGCACTTTTGGCACCCATTCCAATGGGCATACGATGGCAAAGAAAATCCTACGGGAAGGCTACTACTAGTCTACCATGGAAGCAGATTGTTATCAACACTCTCGAACCTGCCATAAATGTCAGATTTATGCTGACAAGATGCACGTACCTCCGGTTCCTATGAATATCTTGATGGCTCCTTGGCCCTTTACTATGTGGGGGATTGATATGATTGGGGAAATCAAGCCAACAACCTTCAATGGACACCGCTTCATCCTAGTGGCCATTGACTATTTTACAAAGTGGGTTGAAGCAACCTCCTTCGCCTCCGTTACCAAGAATGTTGTTTCCTGTTTCATCAAGAAAAATCTCATTTGCCGGTACGGTATCCCGGAAAGGATCATCACTGACAATGGTACAAATCTCAACAACACTATGATCACCGCCTTGTGCGAGCAATTTAAGATTCAGCATCATAATTCTTCTCCTTACCGGCCGAAGATGAATGGTGCTGTCGAAGCTGCAAATAAGAACATTAAAAAGATCATACAGAAAATGACAGTCACATACAAAGACTGGCATGGGATGCTACCATTCGCTCTCCACGGGTATCGTACCACAGCTCGTGCATCAACCAGGGCAACACCCTATTCTCTAGTTTATGACATGGAGGTTGTCTTTCCTATCGAGGTCCAGATCCCCTCTCTGAGGATTATGAAGGATGCAGGGTTGAACGAAGACGATTGGATCCGGACTCGACTTGATCAACTGAACTTGATTGATGAGAATAAATTTACTGTTGTTTTCCATGGTCAAATGTATCAAAAACGGATGATCAAGGCTTTCAACAAGAAAGTCAGACGCCATGTGTATCAAGTTGGGGATCTAGTAATCAAACATATCATACTACCGCAAGGTGATCCCAGGGGCAAATAGACTCCTACGTACTAAGGACCATTTGTAATAAAAAACATATTCTCTGGAGGAGCAATAATCTTGACTACCATGGATGGTGATGACCTTCCACACCCTGCGAACGCAGACATAGTCAAAAGATACTACGCATAAGAGACCCGCTAGGTTCACATACCTAGGCAAAACAAGGGAATCCCGACGAATCAAAAAGTTCGGGCAAAAATTATGGATAAAACAAAAATATTTATACACCCGACAAGTTGAAAATCCGAAAAGGCGACTTGGGCAAAAAAGGGTTTCCTGGTGGACTGAAAACCCGAAAGGGCGGTCCAGGCAAAATTTAGGGAATTAAAGCGTATGACTATGTCTCAGTGGATCTCCTTACGGACAACTTGCAAACTCGACATTTATGACCAATTCAATCATCTTCGGACAAGGCAACAAATAGACAAGATGCTCAGAGATATGAAGGCTATAGCAGAATGGGAACCCCATGGGATTGTTACACATAGCTATCTTTTCTTTGTTTTAAAATTTTCATTTCTTACGACGGCGTTCTCCTACTAGAATGTTTGTCTCACTGTACAAAAATACTTGCTCAAAGTCAATACAAAGATATTCATTTGAAAGTGCAAAACCATCTGTTTTTTTTTCTTTACTCTTGTGTTTTGTTTATAAAAACGTCCAATGATTCATTGTTGAACATATGCATTTGAACATAGCTACCGTTTACAAATAAACAAAATAAAAGACAATTACTGATGGCTTTAAGGGATAGAGAAATCTTTCCAAGTTATTTTCCATAAAGAAATTTCCCCGCAGTGCACAGTTTAATCCCCAGCGAAACAAAGCTTCCATTTATCAATCCCCGATAGAAATCATCCAATTTCTCCAGATTCCCCAAACAGATTTTTCAAGCAGTACATGGCATTTTCCTTACAACAGAGTTTATTTCTCTAAACGAAAATTCATCAGCACTTCGACATCAAGACATGAAGACTTACATATCCTCATCAACATTCAGGAATTTATTTTCCCCAATCCAACAAACAGCGCAATAGACTAGCTCACATACGATACATTGCATCCATATATCATAAACATTGATAAAACGAATGCATTATATCATACATTTCATACAACATGACTTTTCATTTTAGCTAACATTTTACCCTTTTCAGGATAAGATTAACATCTACCATTAACAATGTTCAGAGTTTTCAGATACAGTTCAGATACGCTCTAGACACGGATGCCATTCTGATACTCATTCAGATTCAACTTTCAGATACAGTTCATATATGCTCCAGACACGGATGCCATTCTGATACTCATTCAAATTCAACTTTTAGATACAGTTCAGATACGCTCCAGACACGGATGCCATTCTGATACTCATTCAGATTCAACTTTCAGATACAGTTCAGATATGCTCCAGACACAGATGCCATTCTGATACTCATTCAGATTCAACTTCCAGATACATTTCAAATACGCTCCAAACGCAGATGCCATTCTGATGATCATTCAAAACCATCTCCCAGATACAGTTCAGATACACTCTAGACACGGACGCCATTCTGATACTCATTCTTTCAGCTTACAAATTACAATACAAACAATCACTTTTGGATGACATCTTTAAGCCCATCTCCTACAACTTTCAATCACCTCTCCAAATGGTATCTTTAAGCCCATCTCCTACAACTTTATATAACCTCTCCAAATGGCATCTTTAAGCCCATTCCCTCTAACATCACATCGCTGAATGCAAATTTTTGGGCACTCTAGTATCCAATCATCTTCCACCTTCGAGTCACGAATGGAAAAACTCGCCAATCTAACTCTTCAGGTTTAAGAAGATTGAACAAGGGCAGTTGTTGTACCCCAAAATTTTCCCTCTCACTTATCAAGAATTTTCTCACAAGATCTCCTTGGGTTCAAGACTGCACTAGGGTTTGATCAGCTCAAGACACCTCCTTAGGCACTGATGACCAGAATTAAGATTTGAGTTTGCACAAGGACATTTGAACTTTAAATGCCTCATATGACTTTCATGAGTCATTATTGACTCCCAAGATTACTCATGTCAAGATTCAAGCCTTGGATCACACTTTTGACCAGTCAATTAAACAATTGACCTAAAAATCAGTTGTATTGGGGAAAAAGTCAACCATGGCCAATTTACAGTCAAACTTCATAATTTTTGATCCACATCAACATTTTAAACTCATATGTATCATTTGATCAAGTTTGAACCATAAATCTTCAAGAAATTTGATCAAGTCTCCAAAAGGGCAAAATGGTCAAAATTAAGGTTTTGACTGGGAAAGGGAAATTTCTGGTTTTTGACCTAGCAAATGGTCAACTGGTTTAAGGCATGATCTCAAGAGACCAATTGCATCATTTTTACCTAATTACATGGTTCAAAATATTACAAATCCATTAGATGGACAAATGAATTTTGCAGTCAACTAATCAAAAGTCAACTGTATACTGAAAAGTCAAACTTTGACTTTTTGGTCAAATTCAAGTACCAAAGATCACAATTCATCAAAATATGTCAAAATAGGAAACTTATTCATCAAGAAATCAAAAATCAAGATTTCATTTTAAAAAGTCAAAATTTCTAAACTTGGAAATTTTTCTAAGTGTCAAAAATTTCTTATTTTTTCTTAACTTTGAGCAATTTTTTTATTATGATGCAAGATGATTCAAAGGAAACTTCCAACATGAAAGTTGTAGATATCCATGAAATCTACAACTTTTCTTCATACAACTTCTCCTAAAAGTGCTTGGATCTCAAGTTATAATTTTATGAATACATGCTCATGGACTAAAAAAGACAGTGAAATTTTGCCCTAGTTAGGCAGATTTTTGACCTAACTTCATGGCAATTTTTCATATAGTTCCGAGGGGAATCTTCAAAAGCAATTCAAAGATGAGTTTAAGAGAACATTGCAATATTTCCAAAATATCCAATAAGTCCTTGAGATCATTCTTGAGTAGGGAGAATCGAAGAGATGAAGTTGGTGTTTTATCACTTGAATTATAGGTCATTTTCATGATGAACACAAATGCAAATCAATGTTAGGCTGCATAATCTTTGTTTTGCATGTCTCAAACTTGTTTGTCACTCCATAATTAATGGATTACACAAACTTTTGAGCTATAATCCAAGTGATTTAAGCTTTATCCAATTCACATTGCCATTTTGGGAAGAAAGTTAACAATACCATTCTTGAAAAACAAGCTTTATGCATAAAGTCCACTCTTAAGCCTCTAACTTGTTCCCTCTGATCACACTTCATCTACAAAGTCAAAAGCAAGTATGTTTAAAGCATAACCACTCTATCTTAGCAAGTACACAAAGCATTGAAACTTGTTTTCTCAAAAATCACATGTTATGCATAAACATGTAATTTCAAATTCTGATCAACAACAAGTCTCCAAACTTGTTGCTTATAAATAGAAGCACTATTTGTGAGCTAGGACACGAGATGAAAGACCCTAAAACTCACTCAAATTCCCTCTATCCAGAAATTGTCTCAAAACACCATTGTTGTGCAAGTTCTGACTTTACATACCAAACTCTAAATCTCCTCGTGCGTTCTTTGGCCTTTCACTTCCAAAAGCTTCTAAACATCAAATACAAACCATCCAAAGTCCATTTGCTCAACTGTAACACCTCCATCATCAAGTTCCATTTTCAAAAACAGGGGTCTGCAACTTGACTTCTCCAGAGCTCCTCAGCCACTTTCAGCTCAAGCTAATCATTGCATTAGCTTCCTGGGATCTCAAGAAAGTTAACCTGATCCTTGCAACACTTTGAATCAAGCTCATTTGCATTTCACGATTTCCAGTTTTGAGGTATTTTTCTTGAACTTCTATCTCATTACTTAGGCATTGTTAGGCTTGCATTTGTGAAGATAAAATGTAGACCCCATTGCCACGAAGCTGTACATATCCATAGTTTGCATTTACATGGCCTGAGCTTAGAATTTTAGAGTTGAAGTTTCTAAAATTTTTAGGGTTCAAATTAGGGCCAGAGAAATTCTCATTTATCTTTGACTTTTAGCTTTATTTATTTACATGGTTAGATTCGTGAGGAAGAATGCAACAACTTTCATTTTGTCATCTTCCATTTTTGTTGAGAAATGAAAAAGTTACAGGTACACCGACTGGAGGTTGAAGATGAAGTCATCAGGACTTGATTTGTCTTACATATTTATTGTTTTGTTTATATAAACGGATGTATAGCCACCCCAGTGGTAAAGCGCGCGCCTGTTAACCTATGGGACCTGGGTTCGAGCCCTAGTGGTACCCTTTTTCATGTTTTCATATTTTTTGACATTTCTGATTTATTTTGTTTGCAGGCGCTGGGCCCTTTGGCCCTGGCTCTTTTTTTGTTTTTTGCTGATTAACTCCCTGCCTACTTCATGCACCCCCTGACCCATTTGTATTTATTTATTTATTTATTGTATTTTTCTTTTTAAATATATTTTCTAAAATACTAAAAAATCATAAAAATACAAAAAATAATATATTTTATATTTTGACTTATTTTATTTTATTTTTCCATAAACAAAAAAATATTTTATTTACTATACTTTATTTTTTTTTATTAACTAGATCTTATAGACTTAATTAATATTATATTATTTATTTTTCTTCATACCATTTTAAAATATATTATTTAAATACTAAAAAAAAGACTAAAAATATTTTTAATGCTATAAATATTTTCAAGATAAAAAATGTGAAAAAAATACTTTCCTTAAATTATTTTCTTTTGATTGATTAATAGAATTAGGGTTTTCTTTTAAAATCTTTTTCTTAATAAATTCAAATTTAATTAACTATCTTCTTTATTTAAATTAGGTTAAGACAAAAATCTTTTTATAAAAGAAAACAAACAAAATTCATTTTCCTTGTATATTTATGCAATTCAATATGGTTGTAATAGATAAATAGATTTACTTTCTTGCAAATTTCCATTTGTAATTTGTATACCCATCTCCTAAATGATGTAATAGCGTAGTAATTTTAATTCTCGCAATTTATCGCTTTATATAACAAATGCTAGTAATTATATAACAAATGCTAGTAATTAGGGTTTTGTATGGAAAGATTAAAACTAACCAAATAGCAAACCCTAATTCAAGACAAAATCAAGCATGAAAACAATACACTTGCACACAAGCACCCCTAGGGTTATCCCATTTGGTTGCCTTATACAAAATGGCTATATTACGCATGTAAGGTATCTTAGCAAAAACAAGCAAATACAAGATCATAGTCCCTCGATGACGCTATCTAAGTTTCCTTACAAATGATCTTAGTCCCTAAAAAAGAATGCTAAGATACCTTGCAACATTGCTAATCATGGTTATACGATGACCCACGTCCGTCCCGTTTACATTCAAATATAGGGTTGCTTACCAAATCAATGGTAAGACAACAATGTCAAAGGAAAAGAAAATGAACAAGAAGGACATTTGAGTAGGTAGATTGCTCCTAATTACTCGCTCCATTTAAAAACAAACATCCTTGCTATTTTCAAAAACAATCACATACACTTTCAAACATCTTACAAAATTGAAAACATTTTCAAAAGATCAACATCTTTGTATACATTCTTATGAACGAGAATCATTACAAAGATTGCCTAAACAATGACCTCTTTACAAAATACTTTCAAAAACCACACAAAACACAATTTCAAACAAAAGCAAGTGATCTAGCAAGTAACTAAGAGCCCATGGAAAATCATGGATGAAAAGGGTGCTAATACCTTCCCTTTTTATAATCTACCCCCGAACTCAAGAAACAATCTCAAAGGTCTTTCCTGTGCTTTTTCACCTTTCTTTTTTGGATAAAAGAAAAATCGGTGACGACTCTTGTTAACCGCAACATTTACGATCAAACACAAAACTTTCAAATCAGTTCTCCCACTATATCACACATAGCAATTTCGACACCCATAATAAAGAGTCATTCACCTCGAAACACCACCCAGAGTCATCATTTTTACTAAGTATTTTCTTAGCTCTCTTCCTTGTGTGGAGTTCATTATGTTTGAAATCCATGCTAATAATGGTATGCTCATTTAAGGGTAGAAAGAACATTTTCCCTTCATTTTAATGGATGAATAGTTGATTCATACTTAAATGACAAATCCAATCTAGTAAAACAGCCCAATTGATAAACACAAGGCAACAAGAACAACCAAACCTTTAGTCATTCTTCTTTCTTCTCTAGACTAATCTGAACTTTCTCAGTCTCAAGTCTTGGTGAAATTATCCACATACGAAGAATTATTTTCCACTATTCAATAAATCTCTAACTTCAATTAATCCTCCTATGCTACTTCACTTTTCATAATCCATATGGCTTTCACTTCCACCCTCTCTATCTCCTCACACCCGCAACCGCAACCGCAAGTAAGTAACTAACCAACTAACCAACCGCTTCTCTTTCTTCTCTATCCAAACCCTAACGCGTTCTCTCTCCTCTCGCAGCTTCGCCTCCGCCAAAACCGCTCGCAGTATCTGGCCGTAACCGCCGTCCAATTCGTCTGGCTTCCGCCTCTAAAGAGGCGGAGAGCCTTTGCTTTGGGAGTGTCTTCTAGAAGCTTCGTGGTTAGGGCTGCCTCTAGTGTTCCTTCGGCACGTGCTTCTGGTTCTCGTAGAGTCTATCGCGAGTCTCAGGCTAATGCGACTCTCTCCGTTGCTACTGTTAAACAGATTGCAACCGCTGTTGCTCCGTTTGGTGTCTTCTTAGCAGTCACATTCGGTATTCAATTCATTTCCTAGTTTTCTATGTTTTGTAATGCTATTTTCATGATTATTTGGGAATCAGGATTGGTTCTATAAGTTGGTGTAAATAATGCAATTTCTTCAACATTAGTTTAATTTATAAAATTTTCAAATTATCATCGGTGTCGACGTGTCAGTGTTTATATTGTGTCTGGTGTCCGTGTCTGTGTCCGCGCTTGATAGGTAGTTTATAGGGTATCCTGTTTCACATTTGTTTTTGAAATTGCAATTATTGGGCGAGGAGGGTGGTGCAATAATAGATAGGATAGGATATGTGTATGATAGGATACCATAAACATCATTCATGAATTTCATATGTATCATTATTGTTAAACATTTATGATAAGAATTTTATAGTTGTGTCATTGTGTGATTGGTGTAAAAAAAATGAGCATCATGGGAATGATAGAAAGCTGTAACAAACGAAGCTTCTTGTGTAATTGTGTAGTTGATGTATAAAAAGATCATTGAGGTATGATCATTGTGGTGGTACTAATTTGTTTTCAGCTTACAGTTATCTGGAAGTTGGCGGAGAAGCTTCTTGTTCCAACTCCAAAGCAATCAAAGTCTACATCCGGTGAAAGCCAGTCTCCTTCACAAGGATTGAAATGGTCATTTGCTGCCGGTACAAATTTGTTGTCTCAGCTTGGGGCGAAGATTGAGAGACAATCTCAACAGAAACTTAACGAGTTTGCTCGAGAACTGAGGGCATTTCCATTTATTGATATGTCAGGTATGCTGGCTATTAATATATATGAAAAATAATTTTTTGGTTGCGTGATATGCTTCTAATTTAGTTAGTGTGGTATCTGTGTAAAATTTTCAAAATAGTGCTGTTCTTGTACCATTCATGGATCGTGCCTCTCAATTTTGTTGTGTTCTTTGTCTTATATACTTGTTTTTTCTCTCAAAAATTTCGTGGGGTTTGACTTGATTTTCCTAATGACATACATTTGGTTGTTTGATATGCTTGTAGTTTAGTAAGTGTGGTTTCTTTGTGTAAAATTTTCAAAAAAGTGCTGTTATCGTACCATTCATGGCTCGTGTCTCTCAATTTTGTTGTGTTCTTTGTCTTCTCAACTTGTTTTTCTCTCAAAATAACGTTGAGGGATTTTACTTGATTTTACAAATGAATTACGTTGTTAGAGAGTTATGAGTTAGAAGTTGATTTGGTTTTGAAATCTCTGCTTTAAGTGTCTACTTAAAGGTCCATTCAAATTTTGTTGGACTAGATTTGGTTATAGTGCTAATTATTTGATTGATGATCTTGCTCTACTTAGTTTAGTCGTTCTACATTCCGACCACATTCGAAACAAGATCAATAAATGAAGTTACTAAAAAAAAATTAGTTCCATTTTCTTTTTAGGGTATTCCAAGTATCAAATTTGTTTTGAAAATCAATATAAATATTTTTTTACATTAAGATCCATACATATAAATTGATTCATTAATGAAAGCAAAGAAATTTTGTATTTTAGGTGTTACAGACCTGTCAGATATTTGCTTTATTGCATTCGACTCTATTGACATGACCCTTTTTAACCTGCGTGTACTGTTTTCATAAAAGCATTTATAAAAAAAATTCAGTTATCATACATATAATGTGGCAGGGCGCAATTTTGGAGATGAAGGATTATTCTTTCTTGCAGAGAGCTTGGCATTCAACCAGGTAACTACTATCCTTTATTTTTCAGATTGTTGTTGAAAATTAAATTGTGGTGTGTTACCCACACAGGTATATCCATGAATTATCTTGAGTATTCATTGCTTCAGCTACTTAGTAATTGAATCAATTTTAATATAACGACTTTCAAAGACAAAAATAATTATTTCATTGGACTCAAATATCTGACTTTTTTTCTCATAGAAGCATAATAGGGGCAGCAAGGATGTAGTTGTATGTTGTAATTTGTAACTGTTTGATTATTATCAATCAGCGGGCAAATATGGATATATGGCAAATGACAACTTGTATTCAAAATGACACATTATGCATTGACATGCAGGAAAAACATATGTTTAAGACATGAAAGCAGTTCTATTTATTTATTTCTTACATTGATGTTTTTAAGAAAATTGAGTAACTAAAATTATTAAGTATACCTACTCACAACATATTTCTTAATTCAAAAAATCATAATGGATTAATGGGTGTAATCGCTGTTGAATATTTCAACATTTTACTTTAAATATCCTTCTATGACTTGCAAGGTGTGATTAACAACTTAGATCTTTAGGGCTTACTCGGTTTGAGAAATGTTTCTAGTTTGCATTTTCTGTTTTCACTAATAATTACAAGATTTGACATCTTGTTTTCTCTAACTACTTGTTATGAAAATTTTGTATTGGAAATTACTATTTCCTTTTATCGTGTACGATACAATTTTTTTAAGGGTAATGCACGTTAAGATCTAAATAAAGTAATTTTATCTTGAAAATTGTGTATAGAATTTATTACAAGCATATAATAAAAAATTTTAATTATTTTTTCAAGACAAAAAACAAAGTGAAATCATTTTTGTAGTTACTAGTGAAAACACAATGTTCGGTAAACCAAATTCACTCATAGTTAGACGCTCTGCAGCTTAAATGATATGGAAGGGTGTGATCCTAATATGAATGAGTTCAAGGGTCAGGTGGGCCATGTTTGAAAAAATGTGTTAAAAGTTGAGTTATAAATCAGTGATACCATTTGAAACTTGTAGCTAACAGTTGGCTGCAGGTGTTTCATCATTTGTTTCTCAAAATGAAGAGTTCTGCTTCTTAAAGTACTAAATCATCTTGTTACTGATCTAACCATATAGTTTGCAATTCATGATGTGTTTTGGTGTTATGTCTGTGTGCATGTGCTAACTATATTTTGTTATATATACTTATAGACTGCAGAGGAAGTGAGTTTTGCTGCAAATGGAATAACTGCTGCTGGAATGAAAGCTTTTGATGGTGTTCTTCAATCAAACATCACGCTGAAGACTCTTGATCTTTCAGGGAATCCTGTTGGAGATGAAGGAGCTAAGGTCCGTCTTATGTATTTAGATTTATTACATCTCTTAATTTGGGATTTGGATTAATTATTATTACCATTTCTTCCCAGTATTTTTCTTAACTAATTTGAATGTTTCCTTACCAGTATTTCTCTCAATATCTCTCATCAAGTTCCCTCAACTAACTACCCAAATTACATGTAAATAATCCTAAGCACATTGACTCTCCTTTATTCTACACTTTTGTAGTAAATAGTAATAGTAATGGAGGACAAATTGAGGCTAATCTTATGTGGCAATTATTATTATTATTTTTATTTCAAGCTCTTTTTACGTACAATCAAATACTACACTTTTGTAGTAATAGTGATGTGATGAAGGACAAAATGAGACTACTCTTGTGTGGCAATTTTTTTTTTTTAAATTTCAAGCTCTTTTTACGTACAATCAAATGTATAGTATTGCAAATTATCCAAAAGAATGCCTAGTTATCTTAAGGGACAAACCAATTTAAATTAATAACTTTTTGGAAATTCCTCCTTTATTATGGTCCGCAAATAGCCGCCTAACTGCGGCATTTGGGTTGCCTTCATAGCAGCCCCCAACACCTTATTGTGTTGGGTGTGAAAAAGTGGATTTAGTTCCACATTGCCCAGAGGTAGAGTCTGTAGTGTTTATAAAACTTGGACAATCATCACCTTATAAACCGGTTTTGTAAGGTTGAGTTATAGACTAAGATGGTATTAGAGCCCATTTTAGATATGTTTCTGGGCTTCTCGCATCATCACGCTCAAGCTCATTGGGGATCCTGTTTAACGGTGTGTTGGGAATTCCGTCTTCATTGTGGTCCGCCCTTAGCCCCCTAATTGTGGCATATGGGATAACTTGATACTAACTTGAATTATTGATTTTATTGATACAAAAGACTAATTACTATTCTCTATTTATGGGGATATATAGACTCATTCTGAACAAATATGCTAAGGCTCTGTTTGGCAAGACACTTTTTGAGCTTATAGCTTATAGCTTATAAGCTCATATAACAATAAAAGGCCTGTTTGGTAACAATTTTTTCATCACGAGCTTATAGCTTATTTTACTAGTTTATAGTTTATTTTCCAAACGCTATTTCAAATAGCGTTTTAGCTTATAGCTTATAGCTTATAGTTTTTCCTTCCATTTTTACTCTTATTATTTTATCTAAAATCCAGAACTATCCTTTATTATTTATTTTAATTTAAAATAAAACAGTTATATATTAAATGTCTTTTATGTCATTTTAATTTATCAACTAATTGAACCGCTAATTTTACCAAACAATTCAATTAGCTTATCAGCTATAAGTCGTCAGTCATCAACCATTAGCTATAAGTCGTCAGTCATCAACCATTAGCTATAAGCTATCAGTCATAAGCTATAAGCTATCAGCTAGCTTATCACCCAACCGCTATTTTTACCAAACGGAGCCTAAGACTAAAAATTGATTCTAGTCACTAAACCAAGATATTATGAGATTTTTATTTTATTTTTCTAAATATCAATTAAACCTACTGTGTCTTTGCTAAGGCTAGTTAATTTAATGATTCATCCAAGTGCCGGCGAGTTATATGATTTTTTAAAGTTATTCAAAGATTTATTTGCGACTGTTTGAGCGTGTGTTGATAATCTGCAATCCTTCAATCATACATAGTATGACAATGACAGCAATAGACAGGAGTGGCTATGATGCCATGTTTTTTTTTATTGACTGTACTTGGTAAAATATTCCCATTACTCTTTATATGCTTGTGAGCATCTTAGACTAAAGATCGAGAAACTTATTGTTTACTTAACTAACCATGACAATTTGATAACTCTTAGAGCTATGTTTGACTGATAGAGAACATATCATGTGGCTTTGGCTTTTATGATGACCTACCTCTTCCCTCTCAAGCAAGTAACAAAGTAATTGTTGGCAAGTATAGCTGACCATTGTCTAACACCTGTGGTTTAATATTGTATTCACATTCTTGTTCACAGTGCCTATGTGACATACTGATGGGTAACTCCACCATTGAGAAGCTCCAGCTAAACAGTGCTGACTTGGGGGATGAGGTTAGCTTGGTATTAGGTATTATTCATAGAGTGCCTCCAACATTGCACTGAGAATTGCTCGCTGTGTTATGCAGGGTGCAAAAGCTATTGCAGAAATGCTGAAAAATAATTCGAGTTTGCGGGTGCTTGAACTTAACAACAACATGATCGAATATTCTGTATGCTTTTTGCCGAAGCTTTCAATTTTGTAGACGCTCTCAAGTATTCAATTTTTTTAAAAAGAAGTTTGTTTCTTGGAATTGGAGGTAGGGATTTACAAGCCTGGCTGGAGCACTTCTTGAGAATAACAGCATAAGAAATATACATCTCAAGTAAGCTAGAACTGTAACATTATGTCTTCTCCTAGAACTTTTCTTCCCCTAATCTTCCTTTTTTGAAATGGAGGGGATGAAAGGTCGATTTATTGCTTTCATGCTTTTGATATTGTAACTTTTACTTGAATTGTTTCATGAATTAAATTTTAGCATTCCATTACTTATTAATTTTCTTCTTTATGAATTTTTCTGACATTTTTTCTACTCCAGTGGCAATTATGGTGGTGCATTGGGGGCTAATGGATTTGCTAAAGCACTTGAGAGAAACAAGTCCCTAAGGGTACGATTCTTAATTATTTTATTTCCAATGAAGTGGGCAACCTTATATTCTTCCCAAGTTTTAGTTATAACTTCTGGAACAAATCAAAATTTCTGAACAATAAATCGAACTTTCCAAATCTTACGTATTCTGCTATCACAATGACAAAATGTTTTGGAATCCAGTTGAAGTATATCTTGCTAAATGCTTCCTTAAACAAGCATGCTTTACTCTGAATATATCCACAGGAACTACATTTGCATGGAAATTCTATTGGTGATGAAGGAATTCGTTCGTTGATGACAGGATTGGCCTCTCATAAAGGTAAACTTATACTATTTTCTGATATTGACCATGCCATTTATTCATCAATAATGCCACTTCAACATTTAGAAGTATCTGACGGGCAATACATGTTTTCAAGGGAAACTTTCACTTCTAGACATTGGCAACAACTCATTAACAGCTAAAGGTGCATTCTATGTTGCTGGGTATATTAAAAAGGTCAAAAGCCTGTTGTGGTTGAACATCTACATGAATGACATTGGTGATGAGGTACTCTTCTCACAGTCACTCCTTATTTTCACATACTTGGTGTAACATTAATACAATTCTTGTCAAAATGTGTTAGGAATGTTTCGACCAGAATGTCATTACAAAGTGTGAAAGTCATGCAATAAATAGGACTCCGAAGATGTATAAGTATTATACTGATAGGATATTATAGATTCCTGATTTTTTATTCATAACTGTTGTCCAATTTATGTTGCCTCCTATAAACCAGTTTTGTGTATCTTCAATAAGAAACTTAGACAATAAATTAGTATGTATAAAATAAACTTTATCAGGAGAAAAATGGATAGACGGTGGCTGTGGTGTGTATGGCCATTCATGAGAGACCCATTTTCCTTTTATATTCACAATCTTACTAACAACTTACAACAGAAGTAATATATATGCACAATCTATATCTTAATTGTTAAAAGGACAATATGATTGCTGATTATGCTAAAGATTTTGTAAAATTGTCAGGGTGCAGAAAATATTGCAGACGCTTTAAAGGAAAATAGGTCATTAACGACATTAGATCTGGTAAAAAGAGCTTGTTTGTGTTTAGTTTTTCTATTCTGTCACCTGCTTTGACATTTCCCGTACAAGAATGGAAAGATTTGTATGGGATATGACTAAACTGATTAATAGTACAGGGGGGAAATAACATTCATGCTGTTGGAATTGGTGCTGTTGCTAAAGTTTTGAAAGATAATTCCGTTATTACCACTGTAAGCCCCAAAATTTACTTTCTGTTTGTTTCTATTTTGTCTTTTTTATACTGACACAGGTTTTATCGCTCCTTGTTAGTTAGAACTTAGTTATAATCCCATTGGACCAGACGGAGCCAAGGCCTTGGGCGAAATTATCAAGTTTCATGGAAATGTAAAAACCCTTAAACTTGGTTGGTGCCAGGTAAATGTTCACCATGTGTATCCTGTAAATTGCTTGAAATACATAACTTCTATACGTAATACAATTTCCTATACAGATAGGAGCAAAAGGGGCAGAGTTCATTGCAGATGCTTTAAAATATAATACAACAATATCAGTTCTGGACTTGCGGGCAAATGGACTAAGAGATGAAGTTTGTTTTTCAGTACCTTGAATCATTTTTCTAACTGATCCTCTTTTCAATCTTCATTATTCAATGTTTTATTTAAAAACTATTGCAGGGTGCAATGTGCCTGGCTCGGAGCTTGAAAGTTGTTAATGAAGCTCTGACTTCACTAGATTTAGGATTTAATGAAATACGGGTATGAAATTATCTGTCTCTTACACTCGCAGGGAACTTTTCGTAATAGTCTCTAAAAACCGTCTTTGTCAAACTCACAGGATGATGGAGCATTTGCTATTGCTCAAGCACTCAAGTCTAATGAAGATGTGGCTGTCACATCTCTAAACATTGGCAGTAACTTCCTTACCAAATTTGGCCAGGTACTATTTTCTGTCTTTCCTTTTCCCTAGGCTTACTTTTACGTTATCTTTCTTTTTTGTTATTATATTTTCATGGATCTGATTATACGTCTCATACAGAGTGCTTTATCCGATGCAAAAGACCATGTGTTTGAGATGACTGAAAAGGAAATCGCCATTTTTTTCTAAAAAACGCATTGCGTAGCAGTATATATGATTGTCATATACTGCGACAAGTTTTTGTGTAGTTATTTTGCATATTAGCTGTGGTAAGTACTGCCTAGAGTTTGTTCACGCCAATTTTGAGTTCTTACCATTAATTTGTTGAGGTATAGGAATTTTGTATTAATGCATTATCCTTTAATTTTTAGTTGTTTGTTGCATATTCTTCCTATCCCTTTGATGAGATAGTTGACCCTCAATAATCATATTATTATTAACAGCAGAAAATTTTAAAATATATTCTTAAGTGGTCTTAAAAGTTTTCTAGAGAGGTTGATTTCCAAACAAAAGATGATGCATATACTACATGAATATACTCTTGGAATTTCATTCATAAGAAATTCGATACTCTAATTAATATAAAATATAAAAGATATAAATATTTATAATATTCTAACTTAGAAGTATTTTGTACAATTGGGCTCCATGCAAATATACAAACAATAATTGTGATAAAGGGCCATTCCATATTTGATGACTTTAGTGTATTAAAGAGATATTGTAATCAAAGGGATAATAATTATTTGAGAAAGAGATATTTGACGACTTTATAGTGTATTAGAGAGATAATGTAATCAATGAGATAATAATTATTTGAGAAGGAGATATTTGACGACTTTAGTGTATTAAAGAGATAATGTAATCAAAGAGATAATATTTTTTGAGAAAGATAGGGTTATTAAAGACGGGTCCATTGCGTCTTTGCACTTGTGCATAGAGGATATTCTGATTTTGATTGAATAAAGACATTGGGATTAAAAGAAAGAGAATCCCTGGCCAATATCATGATTTTCAGAGGATTGTATTGAGATGGAAATATGTCAGGTTTGATATGGTATTATGTGCTAGCCTGCCTGCATTAGGTCCATATTAAAACTATTCAAACCTTGTTATTTAATCAAGAAAATTGTTCACTGCACCCTATATATTACCCACTTTGGTAAAATTTTAAAAATACCTAGTGTGTATGGATGAAGCATTTTAATGATAGAAAATAATTTTTTGAGGAAATTTAAAATGATTTGATTAAAATCTATTGTTTGGATAAAAAAATGGAGAATTGTTAAAATGATGTAAATATATAAAATATTTTATTCAAATTAAATTTAAGGAATTTCAAATAACACAAAAAGGAAAGAATTTGAGATTGTATCATAATTTGAATGTTAAATTGTGTATTATTAATTTTTTAAAATTTGTAAAATGGTTTTCATATTTTATGAAAATTATAAATTTATCTCTAAAAGTTTCAAAAAATTGCAAATAAGTCCTTAAATAATTTTCAAAATTTACAAATTGGTCTTTTAAAATTTTCAAAAATTGCAAATTGGTTCTTATTTTTCATATTCTAAATTTGGTCCAAGTAATGTTAGATATCTCCTTGTTATTCTAAATAATTTTACTTGTTATGTTAGATATCTCCTTGTTAATAATTTAGAATAACAAGTAAAATTATTTTCCCTCCTTAAAAATATTTCATCCAAATACACTCTAAAAATGTGTTTGAATGAAGTAATTAGAAATTTTTAAAGAATTCAAAATTCTAAACAATTCAAATGATTCAATTGAAATTCATTCGATTTTAAATTTTTTTGTTTAAATTGAGTATTAAACTGATTAATTGTTAAAATAATTCTAATAATTCTTGAAATATTTAGAATAATAAGTAATGTTTAATCAGTTTAAATTTGGTTCTTATTTTTCATATTCTAATAATTCTAACAATTTATAAATATTCAAATAATTCTAATATTTATTCAAGTAATGTTAGATATAACATTAAAACACATCAAAATGTATCTGAATTACATCAAAATGTATCTGAATTACATTCGTAAAAATAATTTACTAACATTACTTCACAAAATTATGCCACCACTTAAACACATTGTATGATAAAAAGGTTGGAGTGCTAACAATAATTGATGATCTTCCAACAAAATTATGCATATCTCATTTTACACATATTTGATTTATTGATGTGAACGTTGAAGTGCTAATTTTGTAAGTACCAATCTCCCTGATTGTTAAAGATATTATCACTATATTACAAGTCTTTCCATGGTGGCCATCGTCAACCTCTTACTCTTTTTATTTTCTAGCGCGGAATAGTGACGTCGTCTGTGGAAATCGTCTTCTGATTCTTATTAATTACCATCACAATTTTCCGAACTCTTTTGTTGCGCCACGAGAGCTATTTTTGTTGGCTGTTCTAGGCATCGTTATCGTTTATGTTACCAAGTTCTGATCACTATTAGCCTCTTTGAAATTGTTTCCTATAACCACCTCAAATAGTATGATCTTAGGAGACTTGATCTATGACGCACTATAACACAATTCCCACACCTGATGTTCGATCATCACTCCAGATGCTCTAAGACACTCTCGTGGCGTTTCTAAATCTTATGACAAAAGAACCTCCTTAATAAGAAGATGTGCATGCCTCGATCCTAGTTGTTTCACTAGTCAGAACATACCACATTCTAATTTCTCACCTGATTGAATAAATACCTCCTTCTCTACCATATTCTAAAATTTTGAACCAGATTTGTCATACAAACCTCCAACAACTCCAAACAGCATTGGGAATGCACATGCTAATGAATCCCAAAGACAACCAAGAGAAAGTGAATCAACAAACATTCCTTCATAAATTGCAACTCACATAGAGGTACTACAATATGGCCACTCTGGAGCTGCCTCGAGTGTTTCTAACATCAATGTCACTTCATAGCAAAAACTAGTGCCATAGTTGCTTGAAAGACATCATTGTCTCCATCACGAACATAATTATGCTACTCATGACTCAGATGAGGTCGATAGATGCCATTACCCACATAAGGCCCATCATTCTTAGAGGTCCCCTTCACATAATTCTAAGAGGGAAAACAAGCACGATTTTAATCACCACACCCCATCTATCATAAAAATAAGACATTAGTCAAGTGCATTATTAAATGTGAGATCTCCAAACTCATAGAGAAGCCACCAAAGTTGGATAATTATGATGGAATTGGAGAACATGTGAGATCCACCAGAAGAAGAAAGAGACACTAAGAGAATACATTGACAAATTTACTAAAGTAGCAGTTTAGGTAGGAGGAAAAAATGATGGCACGAGGTGTTGGTTCTTAGAGAAATGGTTGAGGGTAGGTTGTATGTTTTATGAAAAACTGGGTTTGAATGGTGTGGATAGAATGGGTAACATCCTCACTCGAGTCTAAACCTACATCAACTTTGAAGAAAAATGTTGGTTGAAGATATGGAAAGAAACAAAGTTCTAGAAAAATAAGTAATGGGAGGTAGGGAAATGACATGCATTATGAGGAAATGAATAGAGAAATGCGCAAAGGACAACGATCAAGGTTTTCAAGTACACTCCAATGAACATATCTAAAGAAATAATTATACATGAATGTGTGAGTACTAAGTACAAGGATTCTGGGGTGAAGTTCCCTAACCTAGTTGAAGAATCAATACCGATTGACAAATCAAACTTATGTAGATTCTACAAGAGTCACATACATGAACCAAACGAGTCCATCCACTTGAAGAGTTTGATATATGAAAACTTGATAGGTACTCCTAGGAAGAAGTAAAAAAAGAGAATTTACAAGAGATGTATGGATTCACCCTAAAGACAACCAAGACAAAGTGAATCCCAAAGAAGGAAACACTTCTCTTATTGGGGTAATACCACACCACAAAATATAATTGAGGTTGTTAAGTTCTTAATTAAAGAAATGACAACAACAAAGAGGAGGAAGCCAGAAAGGAAAAACAACAATTCATAGCATCCATATTGAGGCTTTCACTTCACTACATCCATTACTAGAGGATTCTTATAAAGGAAGATGACATCCAAGATGATTGTGAAGTAGAATATTGTAGAGTTGATGGAGATAGATGGGAAGACGAAATTGTAATCAAGAGACAAGCCTTAGTGACCCATTTTAGGCTTCAAATATAATGAAAAGGTGGTTGGTATCCCCAATGAGATATTTCTTTGGTGATTATGACCACCATGGCCAAATGTGATGTATCAAGGATCCTCGTAGATGAAGAAAGCTTGTGCAATATTATGTACACAAAAATTTTCGAAGGCTTAAAGAAGGAGAATTTATCTCCATACATGGACAATTATCTGCAAAACTTTAATGATTTAGTAACCCACCTTTGGGATTAAGTAGAGCTTATGATGACCTTTTGTGAAGGGAGAGACACTAGGACAATGGATATCTAATTCCCGGTGATCCTTTACAAAATTGTTTACAATTTCATTTTAGGGGAGACCATTCTTGACAAACCTTGACAATGTTGCTTCCATTGTAAACTTGAAAATGAAATACCACAATATTCACGATGAACGATTAACCATATATGCAGATCTAGTAGGAGCCTAATGGTGCCACAAAGACTTGGAGAGGAACATTGACATCACTATCGTCTAACAGAGGGAGAAGGTAGAAGAGTATCGTTATTCTAGAAAGCCTCCCCTAGACGTCAATGTTGCAAAATTATACCTCGTTTAAAGGAATCAATATTCGATGATAAACATATCTTAGATAGACATCTCTTTGTCGAGGTTAGGATGAAGATCCCAAGGTCAATCCACGCCGGTGACTTCATAGCCATCCAACTTAACGATAAACCAATAAGAACATTGAATATTTGAGCCAATCTCCTATATTTTATAGAGGAACAACTCATCAAGTTCCTTAAATATAATACTAGCCAATTTTTTTTTTCACATGAATAGATTTTTGACATTAACCACAACATTTCCTCTCATCAATTGAATATCAACCCATCCATAATGTATGTTTCCTAGAGGAGACAACTTCAGTCATTGAAGAAAGCTGAAGATACTACAAACATTGTCAAGGGACTTGTGTATGAAAAATTCATTTCAAAATCGAAGTAAACATCGGGAAAATGACACATGTGCGTCTATTACACTGACCTCAAAAGGTGTGTCCCAAAGATTCCTACCCATAGCCCAACATCAACAAGCTTGTGGGAAACTTCATATGGTAAAATTTATTATCATTCATGGATAGTTAGTCTGGATACATCAATATTCCCATACATGAGAACTACGGGGACAAGATCGTCTTCATGACGAAGCACACCAATTACAATTACAATTACAACATAATACCATTTGGTCTGAAATATGAATAAGAAATGTACCAAAGTATGATGAACAATATATTTGAAGGAAAAATTAGCGATAATATGGAGGTGTACATAAATGACATGTTAGTAAAATTCAGAAAATACCAGTTGCATGAAAGCTACATAACTAGTGTATTCAATCGTATCCGACAATACAACTTGAGACCTTGTTGTACTCTAAAATTTTACCTCTTCAGTTTTAACTCTAATTGGATTATTTTATCTAAGATAATCATACATACATATCATCGATTCCATGGTTACGGGATCAAGGCATTTATCTGCATCATACTACAAAAGAACAATTGTTTCGACAAGCATAACAGTAAAGTAGAAACTCAAGGTTTTTGAGATTCAAGTGCACTACGCATATTTTTCTGAGCTACTTAATCAGAAATTAATCAAGGCATCATCATGCCAAGCTCTCATGTGTTCCATCACGCTTTGAATTGCAGAGAAAGTCAAGTGTTCTAGTTGATTTGAGACTGTTCAAGCCAAAAATCAACATTTTGCGGTTCGAGGTTAAAAATTTGTAACTTCTGACCGGAAAAGGTTTTAGAATGGTTCTTCAGGCATTATAATCGCCTTGTTATCTTCTCTAATTCATATGTTCATGTCAAAGGCTAATTTTGTAAGGAAGATCTTCAAAAGTGCAAATACTAGAAATCATGTTATACATTGGATCTGCTGGTTCACTGGTTTTCAGACATTTAAGAATTCACAACTTCTGACCGGTGAGTAAATTTTGAGTGGCTCTTAGGGCATTTGAACCATCTTATTATTTTCTTCAATTCTTATGTTCGGGTTGGAAGCTGATTCGGTGAGGAAAATTTCAAAAAATTTAAATTACCTGAGACTGGTACCCTAAAACAGTATGCAGATCTGCTATTTATCGGATGTTTAAAAATTTATAACTTTTGCCCGGTTCGACATTTTTGAATAGTTCTTTGGGAATAAAATCCATCTTTATATTTCCTCAATTCATATGTTCGGGTCAGAAGTTGATTCTTTGAAGAAGATCTCCGAAAGTGCGTATTACCAGAGAGAATTGCACTCTGAAATGATTATTTGTTGACTGTGCTGTTGATATTGCAAAAATCGTAACTTTCTCAATTTTCATTATATCGAGATGATTATTGCGGCACGGTGTCACAAATTATATTAAGTACATGTTTGCTTCAGGGTCCGAGTTCGAATTATGCTCAAAAGACTTCGGTTTATGGCTTGTTTCCAAAGTCTTACACCGAAATAAGCTGAAAAATCTGTATAGTCCAAAACAAAGAGTTTTCTGTCTCAAGTTTCTCTCTATTGTGAAATTCATAACTTTCTCGATTTTTATCGTATCAGGAAAATTCTTTCGGTACTGCGTCAAAAATTTCGTCATCGATGATTTTGTTTCAGGTTTCACATCGAGGTTATGCACCGAAAGTGATGTGCTTGTAGGTTGTTCTCGCACCGAACATCGAAAAAAGTTAAAAATTCTACATTACTAAAAAAAACAAGAGAATTTGCATCTTATATAATTGGATAAACAAGACTTAGGGGATTGCCTATATATTTTTGAAATTCAAATTAGAATGACTTTTTTCCATTCTACACAAAAATAACTCAAATTCTCTCAAGTTTTCTCTCAATTATCTCAAAAACAAAATAATCTCTCAAGTCACTCTTCATCTCTCTCAACCGAGCTCCGTCGGAGCTCCATCCTTCCTTACTGCACAGGACCGACCTACCGCCCTTCCTCCGGCCTACACCCCTCCGTGACTGAGCTCTGAACCGGTCTCCCTCCTTCCAAACCGGCCACCCTCCTCCCTTTCGCACACACAAATTTCCTCTGTGTCCGATCTCTACTTTCGATCGATCTTCCTCTTCGTTTCTTCTTCAATTCAATTTTCCGACATCAATTCGGTACAAATTTCTTGAGCTCTTGATTTTACTTAGTGCAGAATTTTGTTCTTGAGTTGTCGATTTAAGTGTTTAATTGATTTGAGTGATTCTTGAGATAATTGATTTTGTGAATTAATTGCTTAATTAAACTTACATGAGTTGAGCTTAATTGAATTTGTGAGAATTAATTGATTCTTAAATTTTGATTATGGACAAATGTGGAATCAGATGATTAATTGCTTAATTATTTGAATTTCATGTGTCGACGCGTTGATTGTTGTTGATTATTGATTTTACGCATCGAAGATTGATTCTGTTTCGATAATTGTTCTTAATTATTAAATTTTATGAGTTGATTATTATTTTCGAGTTGATTTTTGATATCGATGCATTGATAATTTTTGTTTCGAAGCTTGAGAACCGTTGTACCGGTAGCAATTTAATTGTTGCAACGTCTTTGTAATTTCCTAGCGACATTACATGAACCGACAAATATTTTGGTGTATCCGATTGTGAGTTTTAAACTCGATTTTTTGTCAATTCTGATTCACGTAATGTTGCTTCCCAGAATAATAAAATGCATTGTAATTTGTGCTTTAATTGTTTCTTGAAACTTAATCTATATTGACTTGGTTATTGTGTAACATCAGTGTTGAGATTTATCGGTTTTAACTCGATTTTTTGAGCGGTTCATGTAATGCCAAAGGTTCTGCCTGAATATGATAAGTATGCACAAATGTGCGATTTAATTGTTGGTTAATGCATAGGTAATCTTGCCTTGTCATTTGTTTGGCATTGGCATTGAGTTTTGACGATTTTAGATCGACTTTTTGCTTGGATAATGAGATGATAATGTTGCTGTCCGGTTTTTAACTTCCATGTTCCGATGCTTATTTAGACTTGATTTCTTTGTAATTCAATATCATTTTTAAGTCGTGACTTGATGCTTGAGATATGTTTATGCTTCCTTGTTATTTCTAACTTGTTTGTTGAGTTTGTGCAAGCTTCCGAAGGAGTATTCGCGAGATGTTCAATTTGCGGATTATGTTGTGCTTGTGTAAAATTGTTTTGTGCAGGGAAATTATATTGATGCAATGTGTTTTACGCATGAGATCTATTCTCACACGGTGATGTCTTGATTCTTATATTGGATATCTTTTCTGAATATTTCTTATTTGCTTGGTGAAGCTTGCACGAAGACAAACACGTTTCTTTGCTTTGATTGCGCTTTACTACGGACATTATTGTTCGTTTGGTATTGTTTCTGATTCTGGTTTTGATTCTGCATTGTATTTTATTTTCCTTGCCATGAGAAGTAGGAATAGAGATGCATGACTGAGAGTCCCTACTTTAGGTGGACAAATCTGTTTAAAGTCCTCAAAGGAGGAAATTTGTGTGCTTATTAAAATTCCTCGACGAAGGTAATGTTTGCGTTTGTTTGTGTGCAAAAGACCTTGATGAAGGAGAATCCCATTCCCCTCCCATTTCCCTTTTACTTTGTGCTTTCTATCGGGTTAATAAGTGGAGCAAAGGGCTTGCAATCAGCCCCCACACTTTCTAGTTTGTGTCTTTCTTAGCTCACGTTATACGTTGATACTCTGAACCGTGCTTATTCTTGTCCATTGAGTCAAATAAAGTGGAAAAAGATTTGTAACCAACCCCCACACTTTGTCATTTGTTTCGACGTTGTTAGCTCACATTTCTTTAAACATTGACGCTTTGAGTTGTTACTTGATACCGGTACTTGAGCAAATCAAGTGGAAAGAGTTCCTTACTCCCCTTTGAAATCCATTAGATTCATTGTTTGTTGCTAGCTCGCACTTGATTTTTGTTTTAGTTTTGGTTCGACTTTGTTCGAATGCACTTGTGTTTGCGCTTTTCCCTTTAGGATTTTGCATGTTCCGTTAGGATGCACCCGTTTCGTTTCTGATTTGAGTTAGACATTAGGATTGTAAGCCATGCATGCTAACTTAGGTAGATGTTTCCCTTTTCTATCCAAACCTTAGGACCACCATTACAAGACAACTTTAGGATTGTTAGTCTCCCTTAGACTTTTTCATTCCCCTTTTTTGCATTATTAAAACAAAACTTCTTTATTTAAGAAAATTCAAAACACTTGATAAAGGAAGATGCGAATTGTATGCAGTTGAGTCTTGTGGGGTAGAGCGAATCGGTTTAGACTAAATATTTCTCTATTTTCCCTTCCATACTTTATTACGGTTCAAATCGCAAACTCTTTTAGAAATCAAAAAATACCAACCAATGCAAACCTTTTTGTCTTCAGACTTTTTCCTTTAAAAACCTTTTCAATAAGGATGCGTTGTTTCAAATTAAAAAACTTGGAAATTCTAAGTGTGCGAGGGGCCAAGCATGAGTCTCTTTATGAGCTGCAACACCAAGCACAAATTATAATCCTAACCGTAAGGATGCAAATGTGGCATTATCCATAAAAAATGAAACCCACCAAAAATTTTAAGGTGAACTACGAGTGCCTTGATCCCCATTGCACGAGCGGTGGTACATAGGCACAAAGGTTTTCAACCGAGGCAGACACGACTAATAAAACCTTTTTCTTTGCATATACACTCTGCATACATGCATTTTCCCCCTTAGCTCGTAAGCTTTAGATATGAACACACCCTTTGATTAGAACAACAAGAGTGGATCCCGTGGAGTACCACAGACGTGAGGGGTGCTAATACCTTTCCCTTGCGTAATCGACTCCGTTACCCGATATCTCAGTCACATGACCTTGATTTCTCCCTTCTCAGGTTTTTCTTCGATGATTTTCCTTTCCCTTCATGTGGGATAAATAAATACTCGATGGCGACTTTATTTATTTTCTCTCGATGATTTTTCCATCGGTTGTTTCATCTGGCGACTTCACTGGGGACAAATTGACTAATTACTTGTCCATCATGGAGTCAATCCTAGCTTTTGTTGTTTTGTTTTTATTGGGTGTTTATCTTTATGCATTATGGCTTGCTCATTTGTATATGTTTGTCTGCATATGTATGCATTACATTTTATGGCTTTCCATATAACTGGTTATTACTGTTGTGTTAGATCTTGTGTTTCCTTGTTGGAAGGGTATTACTATTGAGGTAAAAGGCCCAGTACCCAGGCCAGAATTGTAAGCCCTTAGGAACACATAGGAATAAAGTGTAGACATGAAGGCTACTGGAATTTGGTCCTACTAGTGCGCTCATGTGTGCCATGCTCAGACGAGGTTCAAGTGAGATACTATCGTTATCACGTAGGTATAACAATGATAGTATTTTTAGGAGAACTCAAGACTCTGAGTTACCTTTGACCTTATCCTGACCTAGACTTCACCCGTGAGTGGGGGGATTGATCTTACATGTACCATTGGTGACTATGTGGTTCTTTTGGTCATGTTTTAGATTTCTGTTGGTGACTATGTGTTTCCTGTGGTTTATGCTCCGAACCTTTGATTATGGTATTCTCAGCATATTCAGAAAAAACACAACAAGTATCCAGTGTCGTGGAAGCTTTGATCTCGTATCATGTCACTTGCATCATAGAATTTTTTTCCCTTTTGTAAAAAAAGAGAAGAGAAACGTATATGGAAAAAAAGCTAATTTGCATATGCATATCATTTCCAGGATATTTTGAGGTTGTCATTTTAATCAGGAATGAATAGAAACACATATATGGGCAAAGAGCTTCTTAGGAACACATCCCGTTACCAGTTTCATGGATATGCTTTAGCTCCGCTGAGGGAAGTGGGGGATCTTGTGGATGGTCCGAGTGAGAAGATTTTCAGAGATAGTTATGGGAATCTGTTGACGTTGCTGAATATTGATTATGAGAAGTGGGCTATGGTGTCGCTTTTGCAGTTCTGTGATCCGCAATTGCGCTGTTTCACTTTCCAGTACTATCAACTGGCGCCAACACTTGAAGAGTATGTTTACATCCTTGACATTGAGATCACAAGCCGTATTCCCTTCGTCTTCATGCCCGAGGTTCCTAATTACGAAGCTATCACCAAGGCTCTTTATTTGAACCTTAGTAAAATGAAAGGTAATTAGACAGACAAGAGCAACACGTGTGGACTTCCTCTAAAGTTTCTGATCATCAAGGCTAAAGAGTTTGCAAAGAACAAGGATTGGGTTGCATTCAACGCATTATTGGCCGCCATGATCTATGGCATAGTCATGTTGCCTAATGTGGAGAATTTTGTAGACTTGGCAGCAATCTGTGTTTCCATGAACGGGAACACGGTGCCAACAATAATTGCCGATACATACTATGCTATTCACTCTAGACATGGCATGAAAGGAAGTGTTGTTTGCTGCATTTCTCTGTTGTATAAATGGTTCATATTGCACATTCTCACAAGGGGACCATTTGTAGACTCCAAAGATTAGCTCCTCTGGTCTTAAAGGATCGTGGCTCTTACTTCTTATGATATTGTTTGGCATAACATAAGAGGTGGAAAGGAAATTATCGCCAGTTGTGGAGAATTTCCTAACGTACCTCTCATAGGGATAACAGGCTGTGTCAATTATAACCCTATCTTAACGCGACGTCAGCTAGGATATGTTATGACTGATAACCCCATGGACCAGGAAGCAAAAGAAATCATTTATTTCGAAAAATTTGAAGATCATGTCTTTCTAGAAAGGGTAAGAGTTACCTAGAGTCATATTCACAAGAAAGGAACGACTTTCTTGGGTCAGAGAGGATGTTTGGCTCTCGATCCATATGTGCAATTGGTTAAAAACCGAGCAAAAGTAATATTGTTGCCCTACAAAAGGAAATAACCTTTGTATCCGCAACCTACCTTTGATCCATCATCCGATGGTCAGTTGCCACCAGATGCAGTTGTCAACCAATCATTCTCTAAAGAATCATCTCTTCAGTAGCCTATTCTTGATATGTCAAAGTTTGTGCCTATGGAGTACTATAAGCAAATTAAAGTTGAGAGTATCAAGCTACAATCAGAAAAGGAAGAGAGAAGTGTAGAGCTTTACTTTGCTTCACATGAGTGGAGGAAAATGCTTCATGAAGTCAAAATGAAGAACAAATTGTTGGAAGAGCATGGTTTACTTGAAAAACCGAAGAAGCCAAGAGTTGAAAATTCCCGTACTACTCAAGTAGAGGTTGTAGGAAAAGCTTAGGCAAATCTTGTGAGGAGTCAACAGCAGGTTGAAAGACTTCGGTTGTTCAAGGATAAACTGAAAGCGAGTCACCAAGAAGAAGTTAAGGCTTTGAAAAACAGCCCCGAGAGGAGGAAGCCAAGACTAATAAGATCTATAGATAGCGAGGGGTTTTTGAACTGCAAGTCTAAAGCCAACAGGTGCAAATAGACGAGTTGACTGATAAAGTTGAAGATCTCAAGATTCAGCCCAAAGAGAAAGATGATCAGAAGCTAGAAGCCAAAGACCAGCTGAAGGGAAGAGGTGTCCAATTGGCTCAAGCGGTAGAAGAATTGGAAAGGCTCAGAGTTTGACTTGGAGTCTGACAACAGTTCTCAGTGTTGTTGATCTTTTTATCTTTTGTTATGATCACCTCCAGACTTGTTGGAAGGGATACTTATGATTTTATGTGTATGAACTCGTTTCGAGAAACTCTTTGTATGGATTGTCTATTTCGTGATATGATCAGTCTATTTATTTAATGATGATTTGTTTATATCTTGTTTCCTTTTGTTCTTGATGAAAAATCAAGGTTTTCCTGGAAATGGTAAAACATTGCATGGATAATAATGCGTTCATTCATATCATATCATAACAAATGGTTTTAGCAGGCCTTCTTACTTTTGATCTAGTTCTTTTCAGAGATTGCAACTTCAAACTCTCACCGGTACAACACCAGGGGTAATTCAAAGAGACAGATGGAACATATACAAGATGATGTAGCTGTTATGGGTTTCAAGATGGACACTCATGTTGAATAATTAATAGAGATTATTCAGACTATGGCTCGAGATCAAAAAGAGATAAAGGACTTAATTGTGAGACCTACTGCAACTGTAGATGAAGGGATTGGAACCCTGAATCTTCCTCAAGGGGATGCTGGAAATCTCGTGAGGGTTACTAATCTTGCTGGTAATCGGGGTGGTTCGAATCTGAATAGTAATGCCGGTGTTAATCTTGGGAATGGTCTGACCGTTAACCTTCGTAATCCTATTGGCAACAATCAGGTTACCCCTTTGATTCAAGTTGTGGGAAATGTTCCTCCACCCACTCCTCCTTGCTATAATATTGAGAAACCTTTTATTCAGCCACAAATCGGAAGAGCTGTTCTGATACCTGTTCAACAAATTAAAGAGGATAACTATGATGACTGGTTTTCTAATCATGAAGAACCCACTGAAGCTGATAGGAAGTTGCGTATGCTCAAGGAGCTTATGCGGGCTTTTGAAAATCATGGAGAAATGGGTCTTGATATGTCTGATTTGAGATTATTCCCCGGAATGAAGATTCCTTCGAAATTCAAAGTGCCATATTTTGTCAAGTACAAAGGTGTTTTCTATCCTAAGACGCATGTTAAGTATTACTATAGGAAAATGTCAGTGTACTCTAGTGATGAGAAGTTTCTCATGCACTTTTTCCAAGACAACCTGACTGGTGGTCCGTTGGATTAGTATATGCAACTAGAAAGCTCTCGTATTCACACTTGGAGAGAGCTAGCTGAAGCTTTTATTCTGCATTATCAATATAACAGTGACATGACACCTACCCGGACTCAGCTGCAGAATCTGTCACAGGGGAAGAAAGAGTCATTTAAGGAGTATGCGTAAAGGTGATGCAAGATGGAGGCTCGAGTGCAGCCTCCTATGATGGAAAGAGAAATGATGGATATTTAAACAACCGGCCGAACAGTCATCTGATAACCAAAATAAATGAATTTTCTACCAAACGTCTTTTATCCCACCGAAAGGGAAAGGTAAACATTGACTAAACCTGATGGGGAGAAATCACGGTCTTGCGACCATAGAGATCGGTCTGTTACGTGAGGGCAAGGTATTAACACCCTTCACGTCCTTAGTACTCTACGATATCCACTCTTGTTGTCTAATCTAATGGGTGTGGTCAAAATCTATGTCTAAAGCTTAAAACTGAAAAGGGAATGTATGCAAAAGATAAAACACGGGGAAAAGAAGGAAATAATTACAAAGTTCGCTCGACTGAGACCTGTGACTAGATGCCTACATATCCCTTTTAAGAAATCAGAGTGCCGTAGTTCGGCTCACATGTTTTGATTTGTTTGTGTTTTTTAGTTGAACAATGATAAATTCAATCATTCCACTGCTGCTCGACCTTTGAAGACTCACGACCTGTAGCGGAAAGGAACTAACATACCCTTAGAAGAGAAAAGCCGATTGAAAAAAAGAAGAAGTAGTTGGTTAGTGTTTTTATACCTTAATAAAGGGTTTAAGTTGTTAAAGAGTGTTTTTATTAGTTTAAGGGAAAATAAAGTTTTAGTTTTCAATGTAAGGATGCAAAAAGAAAGAAAACATCTAAGGGAGACTATCTAGAATCTAATTCCTAATGTTATCATGCAATGATGACCCTATGGTTGAGTTTTGAAAGGGAAGTATCTACCTAAGTGGACATACACGGATAACTATCCTAATGTCTAGCTCGAGGACTAATCCTATTCGAGCAATCCTAAGGGAGCATGGCAAATATCTCACAAAAGAGACGCAAGAGCAGTCATACTGTCATAAGAGAGAGTACGGGAATGGATGATGAAAAATCTAAAGGGAGATGGAAAAACATCATAGACCATGTGACAAGAAATCAAACAAACAGATGGCAGAATATATGAACAAACAAAAGCTTGAGCATCACTCGAATATCAAACACCTACAAGACACATGCCAAGTAGTAAAAGGATAGGCCCCGCCATAGACAAGCAACCAAGCATCATACCAAGGGTCAAGTTATAGCCAAGGGGAGCGAATCACCCGAGTCAACTAAGCCGTAAAACTGTGGGAATATAATAGGTCCTTAACCGCAGTATTAATTACCAGGGAAAGAAAGATCAAGGGAAAAAAGACAAAGTGTATGCGTAGACTGAGTGTCAGTGTCGGTCAACAGGAGCTAAAGAAGATGTGGGGATCCGGTTGCTGGAACCCTTCTCACTTGACTTAGAAGGGCTTAGACTCATTCAGATCTTAGCCAAATGTTCAGAGCATCTACTTGCAGAAAGTGAGCATAGGAACGACATAGACAAAGGACTGCAGGGGTTGATTACTAACCCTTTCCACTTGCCTACTTTATGAGGACTTAGGAATGATTTCATGTAAGGATCATAAACCACTATCCCTCTATGCAAGCACAAATAATAAACAAACAAATGCATGGCCTCCTAGTGAGGACTTCCAGAATTGCCCGCCAAGTGGCACGAACTCCCAATCCTAAGCAAGCAGTAAAACACGGAAAAAGTAAATCAGATTAGAAAGTACCAAACAAATCTAAATCCTTGATAAAGAAAATAAATAGTAATGAAACCCAGAGATCTTCGAACAATCTAGCATCAATAAAGAAACGAGTCAGAAGTCATGTCATCAGACATAAACATTAAGGCCTTGATGTGAAAATAGATCACAAGCAGTGTAGCAGACACAACTAATAAACATCCTGTAAAGAAATACAAATAGACAAATCACACAATAGTGCAAGCATATGCATCCCATAAATTTGATAAACTAGAAAGATCGCCTCAAAATCGAAGTTTGTATCCCACAAATAAAGTGGAATACAAAGTAATGAAAGATCATCAAACACCTTACACATCTTAACAAAACAGTTAGTATTAACAAGGTAATGTGAAGAAAATAAATGCGAATATAGACATGTCATACATTTATCCTCTATCAATGGCTAAGAATGAACTCAATTAGTCATTTAGAACAGGAACAACCCTATTGCTAGTATCCAACAAAATGATGCAGTGAAGTGCGCACAAGTGTGATTAACCATACATGTATTAGTTATATCATGAGGGTTAAGATCAGAATCAACACTATATACAATAATCTAAATTTAAATCAAAGAGCAACAATATGGAGTCATACACAAAACTAGTACAGAAACTAGTCAAAATTTTGACCTAAAATCAACCCAAAAATCAAATAGAGTGAAGTTAAGACTTATAAATAAGTGGCTACCAAATCAAGAACTCAATGACATCATATACAACCTAATAAAATCAGTAGTGTCAAATTCTTAAAAGCTTGGCTCCCAAATATGCATGAAAAATACTCAAATATGTCAAATTGTTGAGGTAAAGCTCAAAGGCTAAGTTCACAAACTTAAATTAAGTAAAAATAGAAAGAAGCTTCTAAAAAAAATCAAATGAATTTTTTTTTAAAGTGTTCAAAACTTATAAAAGTCAGAATCAATTGATTTGGATCCTTGAATGTTTAGGGAAAATGTGAAACAAAATTCATCTTTCTTAACTAATTAAGATAACACTTCAACTAGACACCTTTAATCACATAATTTGAGAAAAATGGAACTTCAAAGAGTAAATTCAAACAAAATTAATTTCCATGGACCTAACTTATTCAAGAATCCCAATAAAATATTATTTAACCTTTACAAGTTTTAAGAATTAGTAAATTAAATCAAACTTGTAGCATAAGGAACAAAAGTCATCCAAGTGATTCACAAACTTTATTCAATTATAAAATTAGAGATTTAAGTATGATAAAATCATAAAAAAAATCTTTCAATCAATATTAAACCATGAGGATATTAGAAAATATTTTTTTTTGCAATTTTTATGTTCAAGGAAAATAGCAAATAAAACCAAAATGTGAAAACTATGATTAAAATAAGCAATATATTTATACGAATTTTTTAATGAAACAAAAATAAAAAAAATCATGAAACCAATTCCAGAATATGAAACTATGCTATTAATATAGTATAATCTATTTTTTTTTTTTGGAATTTTTATATTAAGGAAAAGTCCTAAAATAATTGTGAAAATACAACAAAAGCAATAAAGTCTTACTAATTATTTGATTAATAAAAAATAATAAAATTCTGAAATAAAGTTTAGAAAATCAAATTAGACCATTCAAAATACCTAAAATATTTTTAGTATAATTTTTGTGTAAAGAAAAAAAGTCAGAAACAAAAAATAACAAGAATAAAACACTTAATTTAGACCTAATTAATTTACGAATTTTTCTTATTGATCAAACCATTTTTAAAAAATCCAGAAAAATTAAATCAAATATTAAAGATTAGAATTCACCTATGACATTTTTTTCCAGAATTTTAGGAAATATTTTGATTATGAAATAAAATCAAACAAAACAGTTAAAAGAAAATAAATGTAATACAATAAAATTCAAACTATCCAATCACACACTGCCACCTCACTTCGTCCCTAACCTCATAACGCTCTAACAACACGTAAAGGTCAGTTTCATGAGCCAAACTTCCAGATCTTGCTACGTAATCAATTCTCATCCAAATATTGTGATTCAAAATGCAAATTAAAGTTCAAGTAACAATCTACATCAAGCGACTTGTGAAATCTCAAATGATCAACTATAAAGAGAGAAATAAAGGCACGGAAAACACAAAAATCATCTTAGTTCAGATTTTCAGAGATCCATGAAATACGATGCAACTCAAAATCAATTAATCTTATGCTTTAAACTCATGATATCAACATACATCAACATGATTGCAAGCTTAGAATCAGCAAAAACAAACTACAATCGAGAGAAAATCAGATCTGAGCATTACCTCAAGAATTGGAAAATAAATTCAATTATGCCTCTGTCTACGAGCAAAACCCTTAGGATCTTGCTTCTCTTGCTTCAATCAAGTAGTAATGAGGGAGAAAAAGCTTCTGGATCTGGAAAATAGAGAGAACTACAACTGATTTTTTTTTGAGAGAGAAAGTATTACATGATGAAAATAATTCTGTTTAGTTTGTTACTAAACATTTAGTTTAGTTTGTTACAGTTTGTTACAATTCTGTTTAGTTTGTTACTAAACAGTTTGTTACTTTAACAATATATATTATACTGTTTTGTACATTCCATAACATAATGAATACTATGAGTTTATTCCAAAATTAACATGGTATCAGTTTGAATTCTCTTTTCCGCGCCTTTCTTCTTCGCGCCTTCTTCTTCTTCGCGCCTTCGCGCCTTCTTCTTCCTTTGCTGCATCAGCTTGTTATGGCGCTTCCTTACTCTGATTTTGCTACCAACCCTTCCAATCCTTACTACATGTACCCTAATGAGAATCCCTCTCTTGTTCTTGTTCAACCTGTTCTTGATACCAAGAACTATCAGATCTGGTCCAGATCAATGAAAGTGGCTCTTATCTCCAAGAACAAGATCAAGTTCGTTGATGGCACTCTTTCTCCTCCACCTATCTCCGACTCTCTATACGAACCTTGGCTATGATGCAACAATCTCGTCCTCTCATGGCTTTAACGCTCGATTTCTGAAGAAATTGTAAAATCTCTTCTTTGGTATGATCGTGCTTCTCTTGTATGGAAAAGTTTAGAAAATCGTTTTTCTCAGGGAGATATTTTTCGCATTGTTGACATTCAAGAAAATGTTGCTCGTCTTCAACAAGGAACTCTCGATATCTCTTCGTTCTTCACGAAACTGATGACGCTTTGGGAAGAAATCGAGAGCTTCCGGCCAATTCGTGATTGTACTTGCGCTATTCCGTGCTCCTGTGGTGCTGCTTCAGACTTACGCAAATTCAAAGAACAAGATAAAGTTATCAAGTTCTTGAAGGGCCTTGATGACCAATACGCTCATGTTCGCTCACAGATTATGTTGATGAAACCACTGCCAACTCTTGATAATGTGTTTAATCTGGTTCTTTAACAAGAACATCAATTCAACCTTTTTTCACCTTCTGCTTCTTCAATTGAGTCTTAATCGTCTGTGAATCACATTTCTCAAGCACCTTCTCGTGGTCGTGGTCGTGGCCGTGGAAACCGACTCTGTACTCATTGCAACCGCACCAATCACACCATTGAGACTTGCTTCTTGAAACATGGCTATCCCCCTGGATTTCAACAACGCAAGCCTACTACATCTGTGGGGAATTCTGCTAATTCTACAGTAAACTCGATTGAAGATGCTGCTTCCACATCAAACACTAGTCCAAATGATTTGTCTACGATTCAAGAACAATACACTCAGATTCTGCAGCTCCTCCAACAATCTAATTTGCAATCTCCTCCACTTCCCTCGATTAATTCAGTTTATACTGCTAATTCTGTGTCCCATACCTCTCCTAATAATTCCTCTGGTAAGAATTCCTCAAATATTCCTTGTCATAACTGGTGGATCATTGACACAGGTGCCACTGATCACATCACCTATACCTTTTCCAGTTTCCTTTCCACATACCACATTGCACCTAAATCCATGACAATGCCTAATGGTGACTCTGTCACTACAAACATTGCTGGCTCAGTTTTACTATGTGGTTCACTTGTCCTTCACGATGTTTATTACTTTCCTTCATTTCATGTCAATATTATCTCTGTCACAACTCTTTTTGATTCCACTTTATATGATGTGAAATTTTCTCCTAATTGCTGTCAAATTATGCAGTTGCCCCAATCCAAGATGACTGGATTTACAGCTAGGAGGATTGGCAAATTGTATGTTCTTGATGACACCCCACCTAAGGCCATCTCTCCCACACCTGGCTCTGTCAACACCTCTTCTTCTCCCCAATTCGAACCTGCTAAACACGATCCTGCTACTATTTGGCATCTTAGGCTTGGACACTTAAGTCCCTACATACACAAATGTATTTCCTCTCAATTTCCTTTTGTCACCTACAATGACAATCATAAGCCCTGTAATACTTGCCATTTGGCTAAGCAAAAACATTTACCTTTTACTCACAGTAATACTAAGTCTGTTGCCATCTTCGATTTACTTCATGTTGATATTTGGGGCCCTCTTTCCACACCTTCCATATGTGGCCACAAGTATTTTTTAACCCTCGTAGACGATTACAGCAGGTTTACTTGGACAATTTTTATGGCCAACAAAAGTGAAACCAGAAACCATTTAATTCACTTCATATCCTTTATCGAAACCCAATTTAACAAGAAACTCAAGTGCATTCATAGTGATAATGGCCCTGAGTTCCTCATGACCACTTTCTACCTTTCGAAAGGAATCATTCATCAAAGGTCTTGTGTGGAAACGCCTCAACAGAACGGTATCATGGAAAGAAAACATCAGCACATTTTGAATGTTGCCCGTGCCCTCTCTTTCCACTCTCACCTCCCTCACAACCTTTGGCACCTTTCCATACAACAGGACATTCATATTATAAACCGTCTTCCCACTCCTATTTTAAACAACCACTCTCCTTACCAAAAACTCCATTCTACTCCTCCCAGCCTTAACCATATGAGAGTCTTTGGTTGTCTTGCCTACTCTTCGACCTTGCTTAACCATCGCACCAAATTCGAACCAAGAGCAATAAAATCTATTTTTCTTGGTGTTGTACCCCAAAATTTTCCCTCCCATATTTTTCAAGAAAATTGCCAAGTCAAGCTGCAAAATTCCCCAAGGGTTGCACAGTGCAAAGGCCTCCCATACAGTCAAAACTAGGGTTTGTGTTCTGATCAAGAAATTGAAGGTTTCAAAGGCCCAATCAAGTCTCATATGCCTACAAATATGGTCAAGTATCCTCATATCAAGTTTCAAGGCATTCAGCTCTAAATTGCACAGTCAAAAACCCTAATTGCACTACAGTCAACTGTAGGGGCAAAATGGTCATTTGACAGTCAAAAGTTCAAATTTTTGGTCAATATATCATTTTGAAGCCACAAACATCATTTGATCAATGCTTGATCATGATTCTCAAAATTTGGCTCAGAAATCATCAAGATGCAAAAGTTTCCTTATTTGGACAGCTGAAAAAGTCAACTGAAATTGACCAGGGCATAACTTTCACATGGATTATCAGAAAAATTCCATACAAAGCTCATTTTGAAGAGAAAGACATTTCCTACAACTCATCTTCATACTTCAAGTCCAAGAAATGCTCTCACAAAAAGTTATCAATTTCAACATTATAGGTCATTTTCAAAAGTCAACAAAAAGGGACTTTAAGTCAAAGGCCATAACTTGAGATTTGTAAATCAAAATGACATGGGACCAAAGGCATTGGTTAGAGGACTCAAAGAACTTTCCAAAATGTCCAAGAACATGAGAAAATCTTAAACATTGAGCAAGTTATGCCTTGTGGAAGTTGGGAAATTTTTGGATATTTTGAAAAGTCAACAATACTTCAAATGACCTAAAATTGCTAATGGGCCCATTTTTCTTCCATGATTCATCATTCTAAGCATATGTACGACCACTTGGCCCAAAGGGAAGTATTTTCTCATTTTTTATTTATTTATTTGAATTATTATTTATATTAATTCATTTAAATCATTTAAATATATGAAAAATATCTAACTTGACCTAACCAATCTTTTTATACATGTTTTAGACTCAATATTTCGTGCTTAGCTAAATGTGGAAAGATTTGGAGCAAATTGATCATGATTGGCACAAGAACACTTGAAAAAGATTTGAAAAAGATCCTTAAAATCAAATTTCCTAAAACCATCAATGCCATGGATTTGATTGAATTTTGTTAACCTAATACATTCACTACATAAGCATAAACCTAAACCTAATCAAAAAGGACAAAAAGCTGCGCAAGAAAGGCCATTGCAAACTTGGAAAAATTCCTTAAAAACTCAAAACTGTAAACCACTTTCCAGGGCGATTCAAGGCCTAATTCCTATTCCATTAGCTTCCTCAAGTCTCCCTGAACATATTCCAGTCATTAACATCCATTCAAACGCCAGGAATTGGTATATTGAATCAAAACTGTACAGAGAAAAATTGATTATCGTGTTTCATGTTTTAGGCATTTTTATAACATTTTGTTCATGGATTCTTATTCCTCATTTGATTTTAAAGCTAACCATGATGTTTAATTGAATTATTATGCTGTATACGAGATTTCGCCATGTTCGATTCCTAGGGTTTACAGGGTTGGAAATTAGGGCTTTTGCAAAAAGGAAAAATTAGGATTCAAGGCCACCACCATTAGATTCAGCACGTTCAGACGAAGGAGATAGGACCATCGCGCCCAATTTATGAACCCTTGAGAGCTAATCGCTATTTTTCAATAGCTGGCCTAAGGAAACGCGTCTAAAACCGTTGCCATATGTTCTTGTTTCAGAAAAAAAGAAAACACGTGAGGAAGACGATGTGTTGGCGAAAGCTGGTTGGTCTGTTTGAAAATTGGCGCGCGGACCCACTAACGTTTTGCTTTTCCTTTATATTATTTATTTGTTATTAATATATCAAAAGAGTTTAATGGCTCAGCTGGCAAGCGCTGATTGCGTTGACATCCAAGACCTGGGTTCGAGCCCCAGGTCTGCGTTATTCTTCACATTATTTTTCCACAGGAATTCATGTGCGTTTTCAATATCAAGGCACAACGTACACCTTCATCATCCATCCACCTACGTGTACACTGAGATCAAGCCAAGGGCGGAGATTGGGAGAGCACCATAAACGCTGGTCAACATTGCTGTACGCTACTCAAAAAAGTCAATGGACCCATGTCTTATTGGGCCAGAATTTCACAATCAAAACCTCCATATTGGGACTTCCACCCCCCCTGGTTTGCAATTTTCTTTTTTTATTTTGTTTTCAATTGTTATTTTATTTACTTTATTGTTTTGATTTAACTAATTATTTTTTAACAAAATACAAAAACATCATAAAAGACAAAAATATAATAAGTATTTTATTTTAATATTTTCTTACAAATAAATGCATGTAAATAAATTTAGTTTAAATTAGGGTTTTAATTTTAATTCTTTTAATAACAAAAAATACAAATATAGAATTAGGTTTAATTAATTTTTATTCTTTTTTAATTTTCCTTTTTACCATAATATTATTTATTTATTTATTTTTGTAATTAAATTGTACATAAATAACTTAGGTTTAAATTAGGTTAAAAACTTCAACATTTTTCTTAATAAACTTAAAAATAAATAGAATTAGGGTTAGTAGTTAATGTTAATTAATTCCTTTTTATTAAATCTCAAAATACATAAAAACACCAAAAACAAGCATTCCTTTAATTTTAATTCCTCATTAATTTTAATATTTTTCAAAAGGGTCCAACGCCCACGTTATTAATTTCTTATTTATTCGCATCTTTATTTTATTTCGCTTAAATAATTATGTACCTCTCCCGAAGCCTTGTAAATATTACTTCTCGCACTTTTAATTTCTTTATTTTCCGTCAAATCGGGTCCTGGTTAATTTTGGCGATGTGGACCCGCGCCTTTTGTAATAGCTTAGAATTTACTTTTCCCGCAATATTTTTAACTGTTAAATCAAAGCATGAAAGAATGTATGGACATAAATAAAATCAAGCGTAGAACACCAATGAACATGACAAGACAAATATAAATGAAAACGACACACAAATCACACACCACCTCTAGAGTACGCCTCACTGTTGCCTTGCCTTCGAAAGGTGATCGTCGAGTAGAGGATGTCTTAGTAAGTCCTCATGATCCGGGAACCTGGCATGAGGGTAGCTTCTAAGGTATCTTCCCATTGCTCTGGTGATCACCATGTCCCTAACATCGAATTGACCCGAACACCTCCAACGGTGGTGCTACCTACCTCTCAATGGTGGGATGGCACTACTTTAAAGGACATTTACACAGACGAATTCCTTAGGGTAGGTAGAGAACTCGTAGATACTTGCTCTAAATTTCAAAACAAACAAAAATCTTTTCACACCGACACTTTGCAAAAGCTTTCAAAGCAATTTTTCAAACACTCTGACACAAGAGTCGAACTGGAATTTTCAAAGAAACTTTTTAAAACCCACACTTGAAAAGCAAACAAACCATTTTTGAAAACACAATGAGCAAGTATCTAAGAGCCCATGGATAACCATGGATAGAAAGGGTGCTAACACCTTCCCTTTCTATAATCTACCTCCCGAACCGAGAGCAATCTCTATAAGGAATTTTTCTGTGCTTTTGTCCTTTCCATTTGGAGAAAATAAAAGACGGTGGCGACTCTTGCTTCCGCGACATTTCGCGAACCAGCGTTAAACAGTCAGTTCCAGATCCACCGATCACAGAACTGGCGACTCTGCTGGGGACATAAACTTATAAAGTGGGGTGTACCTTAGGATTAAGATCACTGTGTTTTCAATTGTCTTCTTTGCTTGCTTTATTATTGTGGGTTGTTTGGGAGTTCTATAGATCCTAACCCGGATCTGGGGGATACCTTCTTAGAAAGTAGCAACAAGGCTGTGAGGGAACTGTGCGGGGTATACCGACATGGTTGAAACAGTCTGCTACGTTGATGTGGCACTTTGGTGTGTACCGGTAACCCTTGAGTTCAGTCAAGGAGAGTACGGGGCCTCCGCGTGGTGTCGTGAAGCATCAACAGACCTTAGGAACCTTAATTGAACTATCTTGGCCTCTTTAGGGTAGTGAGATAACTGACTTTGGTGCAGTCCGAGGTTGGTTGATACTCAATACTACACTCAATTGAGGGTTGCTTTCCTGGAATATTTCGGTCGCCAGTTCAGTGGCTAAATTGAAACAATGAACAATGAAAGCAATCCCGTGATATTGGGAACCTTAGAACCCGGTTACTTTGATTAGGACAGGTTGAACCCACCAACTTCAAGAGGGTAATACCCAGACCTCATGCTGGCCTAAACTCTAAGGGTTTCTCTTGTGTGACTTGTGTGCCTTCATACTTGACTAATTGCATGCGTGTTATCTAACACATAAGCTACTTGCAGGTTTTGTTTATAGTCCTTAACTGGGACTCATAACAGGGTTTACTAGGTCTCTTGCAGGTTTTGTTTATAGTCCTTAATTGGGACTCATGACAAAGTATACTGAATTTCTTGCAGGGTTGTTTATAGTCCTTAATTGGGACTCATAACAAAGTATACTGAATTTCTTGCAGGGTTTGTTTATAGTCCTGAATTGGGACTCATAACAGGGTTTACCTACATCACCCCATGCATAGCATAACATCATACCATTGCATACATCCTAACCCATACATCCTAACCCATTTCAAGGATCTCAAGGGCTTGTGATGCAGGTCATGATGAACCAACTGTCCAGCAAGGGGCAAAGAGGATTTATTTTCCTCTAGACAAGGTTTTCAGGGGCTATGACCCACTTGATATGGTGAGCTTTGACACTTGAAGAAAGTTCCCCGAGCCAAGGTTGTCAGAGTCTATGACCCACTTGATATGGTGAGCTTTGACTCCTGAAGAAGGTTCCCCTAGCCAAGGTTGTTTGGAAAGCAAAATAAGGTTGATGACTTGTGACAGGGGCTATGACCCACTGGATATGGTGAGCCTTTGACCCTTGGAAGAAAGACTCTAAACAAATATGAAGTTCTTTCAATCAAGCTACCGGATCCAAATGCTAACAAATTTTCTTGTTTACCCCGCGAGGTCCTTGAAAACATTACATGCATGTCATACATCTCATTGCATTGCAGGTATCCCTTTGACAGGTTGCTTACCCTTCTTCGCTGTTTATTTCAGCCGATCGTCATGAATCCTGAATCATCAGCTGAGCAATCCATCAAAGCCCTCCAGGCTCAGAACGCCCAGTTCCAAGGGCTGATTATGAATTTGACCCAGGGGCAGCAAGATCTGAAGGCTCTGCTTTTGAAAAAGGAAAAGAAGAAGAGGAGGACTGTTTTGTTCAGCCCTAGACGCAGATCTGGGAACACCCTGCAGGATCAAACTGAGAGGACAACTCCATCTGTGGGGAAAAGCAGTCATCAGGAGGAAAGGGTTCCCAGTCCAGTGGTCTTCGACAACGAGACAGATTTCAACGACGAACAATACCCTCCTGCCGAAGACAAGTACAAACAGTTGGAGGATAGGCTGAATGCTATGGAGATCCAACAGGTACCTGGGCTGGATTTTGGAGATATGGGTTTGTCAACTGGTGTGATTATTCCTCGGAAGTTCAAAGCACCGTCCTTTACCAAGTATGACGGGGCGTCTTGTCCCAAGTTACATCTCAGGTCCTATGTTCGGAAGATTCAACCATATACGGTGGACAAGAATTTGTGGATCCACTTCTTCCAGGAGAGTCTTTCAGGGACTCATCTCGAATGGTTCTATCAGCTAGATGGGACCAAGGTTCGTAACTGGGAGGAGTTGGCTACTGCTTTCTACAAGCAGTATCAATATAATGCCGACCTTGCTCCTACGCGTACCCAACTCCAGGGTATGTCGTTAGGATCAAGCGAAGGTTTTAAAGAATATGCGCAGAAATGGAGGGATCTTGCTGGAAGGGTACAACCACCTCTGACTGATCGGGAACTTGTCGATATGTTCTTGGGGACCCTGTCTGGTCCGTTCTACAACCACCTAATTGGGAATTCGTCTGCTGGATTCACAGATCTTATCTTGACTGGAGAGCGAATAGAAGCTGGCATCCGGTCTGGGAAAATTCAAGAGGCTGCACCTTCTGATAAAAAGCCTCATCATGGAAAGAAAGAATCCAATGCTGTGCACGGTAAAAAGAGCCGTCATGAGGCAGGGGCAATCCAGATCTCCAATCCTGGACCTGCTCAACAAGGACAGGGGCAACAGCGCAAGGAGAAACGACAGTACACCAAAATCAACATGTCGCTGGATCAAGCACTGCAACAAATGTTGAAGGCAGGGCTGATCACCTTAAGGGCTCCTCTTAGGAATCCGAACACTTCTGCTCCCAACTATCATCCCAATGATAGGTGCGCATATCATTCTGATAGCCCGGGGCATACTACGGACAACTGCTGGCTTCTCAAGAACAAGATTCAAGACATGATCGACGCAGGGGAGATTCAGTTTGAAGTGCCTGAGACTCCGAACATAATCACTGCTCCGTTGCCCAATCATTGAAGCCTTTTGTTTATTTGAATTTTTGAGTTGTATTTTTCTTTGCTTATACAAACAATTAATGTCATAGCAAACTCTTTTATTCTATCAATGCATCACATACGTCTGTTTTGGGAATTAATACAATTGTTTTCATTATGTTCAAATTTCTTTTCATATTTTTTCTGATGTTAACTCTGGATCTAAATTTCTAAGCCTCTTGAGGGAGGATGACGAAAACGATACCGTAATCTACAGTATGCTTTTGAACAGACCCCGCTGATGAGGTACAGGCATTGTTTCAATCCCTAAATACTGGAGTTATAAGGAAGATAATCCCTCGTCAACCCCTCTAAGCCAAAGAAGTAGGAGTTTTTCTTTTCGAAATTTAAAACCCTTTATCACAACCTGGGGCAGGGTAGTTCTCTCAGTTGATCCGAGTGCATAACAAATGGCACCAAAGGAGTCCTTACAAAACAAAAGACAGTGATGGTTCTGAATAAATCACAAGGACAGGCAGTCATTATCTCAAAAAATGAAAAACCCATTAAGTCAAAACCCATGAAGGAGACTTACAAAACTGGGGCATCCCGCTGACTGTAATTCCAAAAAAGGAAACAGTTCAGGCAAAAAAGAAAGGGATAACAAAAATCAAGGAAGAGGTCTTACAAACCCTCAACAAAAAGGAAATGACTGTCTATTCCAAATAAATCCGAATCATCACCGGAAAATCAGAGCAAAGACTCAAACAAGGTCTAACGTATGATCAACTGAGTTTAGGTTTGTAGAACATCACGAAGAGCGGGTGGGTACAAATAATTTGAGCCTTTATCCTTTGTTTCTTAAACCGTGAACCAGGCCACGTTATAACCCTCAAAAGTCCTAGCTGAAGCATGGGTTAGCTCGAAAGCATACTGTCACGAAAGGTATCCTGACTCCTTAAGGCCTACGGTAAATACGGAGTTGACATCACGTTTTACAAACATTCACTTGTTTTATGAAAAAAGAATGCATTTTCAAAATCTTTGAGACAGACATAAGCTTTGCATTTTTAACATAACTTTGTTTGCATATGACTTTCTGATTGAATAGCATAGAAATTCGCATGACGAAAGTCTAATGAACAAGAGTATCTCCAATCAAGGAGCAGACATGATCGGGGTCTATTATTTGGGGCAGTCCAATCAAGATTCAGAGAACCTCTCAAAGGCCAAATAGCCTGGGGCAAATCTCCGCCTGAGTCACTTGGGGCATTCCAGCAATGAATCTTGCACAACCAAGCACCTTCTGGCGGCATGACAAAACACTTCTGACAGGGGCAATTCCCTACATTCTGAAAGCACGGACATAGTCGAAAAATACTATGCAAAATCAAAGACCCGCTAGGTTGACACACCTAGGCAAAAATAAGGGCTTCCCGGCGAACCAAAAGGGTTCGGGCAAAATGAAGGGATGAGATGAAAAAATGTACACCCGGCAAGTCGAAAACCTGAAAAGGCGGCTTGAGCAAAAATGGGTATCCCGGTGGACTGAAAACCCGAAAGGGCGGTCCAGGCAAAAGTTAGGGATTAAAGCGTACGACTATGTCCTGCCATCTGTCTACCAGAAGAAGGTTTGTCCATTAACAACTATCAGCACCCCACAAGTGCCTCCCCCATAGAAACAGGGACAATAAAGAGTGGTCTAAGCAATCTGATTGTTCTATCCTCCAAGGTATCAGGGTAGGTTCCGTTGAAGAACATAACCAATACAGTTCAATACTTCCCCAGGAGAGTCCAATCCAGCTTCCCCAGGAAAGTTGGAATCCATCTCCCCAAGCAGTAAGCTTATCCCCAGTTGATTTTGGAAGCTTATCCTCGCAGAGCACGAATGCGTCTCCCGGCTTTATTCAAAGAGTTATTTCCCTAAACAGGATATAACTGGGTTATCCTCAGCCAAAAGCCACGGAAAGAACGTCGTCAACAAAGCCTTCGTATCCCCAACGAAGTCCATCAACACTTCCAACAACAAGGATATCCTCAGCAAGCTATTATCAACAATTCAGCAAAGCATCTCTATCCCCACAGAGTATTGCTTCCCAGCATGGTCGCTAGAGTATCTTTTCTCCCCGCAGAATCTTCCATTTGCCAAGTTTACTCCGCAACGGAGTCATCTTCTCCTACCGGTATTCTTGCAGTTATCATCCCCAGCGGAAGCAAAATCTATTCCTCAACATCAGCCCAGGAGTGACTTCCCGGCACCCGTCAAGGATTTATTTTCTTAAACAAGAATACATCCATAAAACATCACATCTTCATACGTTATAGCACGCATATGCATCATACATCACGAATCTCATTAATTTTGAAGACATACAGTTCATGCATCATGATTTTTGCATACAATTATGTTTTGCCTTTTCAGGAAAAAGATCAATACCAAAATGACTACTATCAACACTCAGCAAGGCATCCCTCTTCCCACAGAGTATTGCTTCCCAGCATGGTCGCTAGAATATCTTTTTCTCCCCGCAGAATCTTCCACTTGCCAAGATTATTCTGCAACGGAGTCATCTTCTCCTACCGGTATTCTTGCAACTATCATCCCCGGCGGAAGCAAAGTCTATTCTTCAACATCAGCCCAGGAGTGACTTCCCGGCACCCGTCAAGGATTTATTTTCTTAGACAAAAATACATTCATAAACATCACATCTTCATACATCATAGCATGCATTTGCATCATACTACATGAATCTCATTAATTTTGAAGACATACAGTTCATGCATCATGATTTTGCATACAATTATGTTTTGCCTTTTCAGGAAAAAGATCAATACCAAAATGATTACTATCAACTATCGCAATTCTTTTTAGATATAGTTTCAGATATGACCCAGATATGGTGACGTTCTGATACTGCTTCCAGAGATCCTTCTAGATATAGTTTCAGATATGACCCAGATATGGTGACGTTCTGATACTGCTTCCAGATTTCCCTCTAGATATAGTTTCAGATATGACCCAGATATGGCGACGTTCTGATACTGCTTCCAGATTTCCCCTAGATATAGTTTCAGATATGACCCAAATATGGCGACATTCTGATACTGCTTCCAGATATCCTTCTAGATATAGTTTCAGATATGAACCAGATATGGTGACGTTCTGATACTGCTTCCAGATTTCCTTCCAGATATAGTTTCAGATGTAAACCAGATATGGTGACGTTCTGATACTGCTTCCAGATTTCCTTCCAGATATAGTTTCAGATGTAAACCAGATATGGTGACGTTCTGATACTGCTTCCAGATTTCCTTCCAGATATAGTCCAGATATGAACCAGATATGGCGACGTTCTGACACTTATTCCAGTTGAAGATATTCCAAGACCTTGTCCGGTTCAGTTAAATCGACCCTAAGATTTTCCTGATGCTTATCCAGTCAAAGGCCTTCTCTGGTTCAGTCAGATCGACCCCAAGATCTCCCTGATGCTTATCCAGTTGAAGATATTCCAAGACCTTGTCCGGTTCAGTTAAATCGACCCTAAGATTTCCCTGATGCTTATCCAGTCAAAGGCCTTCTCTGGTTCAGTCAGATCGACCCTAAGATCTCCCTGATGCTTATCCAGTTGAAGATATTTCAAGACCTAGACCGGTTCAGTTAAATCGACCCTAAGATTTTCCTGATGCTTATCCAGTCAAAGGCCTTCTCTGGTTCAGTCAGATCAACCCTAAGATCTCCCTGATTCTTATCCCAGTAGAAGACACCCAAGATTTTCTCAACGAGCGTTGTTGAAGTTAAAATCACCCAAGATTCTCTTACCATTCATGCAAGTTAGTAACCATCCCTGGTTCATTCATCGCCGTTTGAAGCTCCAGACTCAGCTCCTGTAACCAGTCAGGACACATCTATACCAAGCATCTGAAAACCAGCTCCTGCAACGTGTCAGGTATTCATTTGTTCTTTTGCAGGTATGCAGGTTCTCGCTAAGGAATCTCCTACGCGATCAACATCCAGATGGCATCTATAAGCCCATCATCCTATCCAGCAATCTCCAAATGGCATCTATAAGCCCATTCCCCCATCACACTGCTAACATGTGAGCGCAAATTTCTGGGCACTCTAGTGTCCAATCATCTTCTACCCTCGGATTACGAAAGGCACGTCAGCCAATCTGCATCCTCAGGTCTAAGAAGATTGAACAGGGGCAACTGTTGTACCCCAAAATTTGCCCTCCCATATTTTTCAAGAAAATTGCCAAGTCAAGCTGCAAAATTCCCCAAGGGTTGCACAGTGCAAAGGCCTCCCATACAGTCAAAACCAGGGTTTGTGTTCTGATCAAGAAATTGAAGGTTTCAAAGGCCCAATCAAGTCTCATATGCCTACAAATATGGTCAAGTATCCTCATATCAAGTTTCAAGGCATTCAGCTCTAAATTGCACAGTCAAAAACCCTAATTGCACTACAGTCAACTGTAGGGGCAAAATAGTCATTTGATAGTCAAAAGTTCAAATTTTTGGTCAATATATCATTTTGAAGCCACAAACATCATTTGATCAATGCTTGATCATGATTCTCAAAATTTGGCTCAGAAATCATCAAGATGCAAAAGTTTCCTTATTTGGACAGCTGAAAAAGTCAACTGAAATTGACCAGGGCATAACTTTCACATGGATTATCAGAAAAATTCCATCCAAAGCTCATTTTGAAGAGAAAGACATTTCCTACAACTCATCTTCATACTTAAAGTCCAAGAAATGCTCTCACAAAAAGTTATCAATTTCAACATTATAGGTTATTTTCAAAAGTCAACAAAAAGGGACTTTAAGTCAAAGGCCATAACTTGAGATTGGTAAATCAAAATGACATGGGACCAACGGAATTGGTTAGAGGACTCAAAGACCTTTCCAAAATGTCCAAGAACATGAGAAAAGATTAAAAATTGAGCAAGTTATGCCTTGTGGAAGTTGGGAAATTTTTGGATATTTTGAAAAGTCAACAATACTTCAAATGACCTAAAATTGCTAATGGGCCCATTTTTCTTCCATGATTCATCATTCTAAGCATATGTACGACCACTTGGCCCAAAGGGAAGTATTTTCTCATTTTTTATTTATTTATTTGAATTATTATTTATATTAATTCATTTAAATCATTTAAATATATGAAAAATATCTAACTTGACCTAACCAATCTTTTTATACATGTTTTAGACTCAATATTTCGTGCTTAGCTAAATGTGGAAAGATTTGGAGCAAATTGATCATGATTGGCACAAGAACACTTGAAAAATATTTGAAAAAGATCCTTAAAATCAAATTTCCTAAAACCATCAATGCCATGGATTTGATTGAATTTTGTTAACCTAATACATTCACTACATAAGCATAAACCTAAACCTAATCAAAAAGGACAAAAAGCTGCGCAAGAAAGGCCATTGCAAACTTGGAAAAATTCCTTAAAAACTCAAAACTGTAAACCACTTTCCAGGGCGATTCAAGGCCTAATTCCTATTCCATTAGCTTCCTCAAGTCTCCCTGAACATATTCCAGTCATTAACATCCATTCAAACGCCAGGAATTGGTATATTGAATCAAAACTGTACAGAGAAAAATTGATTATCGTGTTTCATGTTTTAGGCATTTTTATAACATTTTGTTCATGGATTCTTATTCCTCATTTGATTTTAAAGCTAACCATGATGTTTAATTGAATTATTATGCTGTATACGAGATTTCGCCATGTTCGATTCCTAGGGTTTACAGGGTTGGAAATTAGGGCTTTTGCAAAAAGGAAAAATTAGGATTCAAGGCCACCACCATTAGATTCAGCACGTTCAGACGAAGGAGATAGGACCATCGCGCCCAATTTATGAACCCTTGAGAGCTAATCGCTATTTTTCAATAGCTGGCCTAAGGAAACGCGTCTAAAACCGTTGCCATATGTTCTTGTTTCAGAAAAAAAGAAAACACGTGAGGAAGACGATGTGTTGGCGAAAGCTGGTTGGTCTGTTTGAAAATTGGCGCGCGGACCCACTAACGTTTTGCTTTTCCTTTATATTATTTATTTGTTATTAATATATCAAAAGAGTTTAATGGCTCAGCTGGCAAGCGCTGATTGCGTTGACATCCAAGACCTGGGTTCGAGCCCCAGGTCTGCGTTATTCTTCATATTATTTTTCCACAGGAATTCATGTGCGTTTTCAATATCAAGGCACAGCGTACACCTTCATCATCCATCCACCTACGTGTACACTGAGATCAAGCCAAGGGCGGAGATTGGGAGAGCACCATAAACGCTGGTCAACATTGCTGTACGCTACTCAAAAAAGTCAATGGACCCATGTCTTATTGGGCCAGAATTTCACAATCAAAACCTCCATATTGGGACTTCCACCCCCCCTGGTTTGCAATTTTCTTTTTTTATTTTGTTTACAATTGTTATTTTATTTACTTTATTGTTTTGATTTAACTAATTATTTTTTAACAAAATACAAAAACATCATAAAAAATCAGAAAAGACAAAAATATAATAAGTATTTTATTTTAATATTTTCTTACAAATAAATGCATGTAAATAAATTTAGTTTAAATTAGGGTTTTAATTTTAATTCTTTTAATAACAAAAAATACAAATATAGAATTAGGTTTAATTAATTTTTATTCTTTTTTAATTTTCCTTTTTACCATAATATTATTTATTTATTTATTTTTGTAATTAAATTGTACATAAATAACTTAGGTTTAAATTAGGTTAAAAACTTCAACATTTTTCTTAATAACTTAAAAATAAATAGAATTAGGGTTAGTAGTTAATTTTAATTAATTCCTTTTATTAAATCTCAAAATACATAAAAATACCAAAAACAAGTATTCCTTTAATTTTAATTCCTCATTAATTTTGCAAAAGGGTCCAACGCCCATGTTCTTAATTTTATTTAATTTCGCATATTTATTTTATGTCATTTAAATAATTATGTATATCTCCCGAAGCCTTGTAAATAATTGCTCGCACTTTTCAATTCTTTATTTTCTTTGCTTTATTTATTTTCTGTCAAATCGGGTCCGGTTTAATTTTGGTGATGTGGACCCGCGCCATTTGTAATAGCTTAGATTTACTTTTCCTCGCAATATTTTAACTATAAACAAAGCATGCAAGAATGAATGGCCATAATAAAATCAAGCGTAGAACACCAATAAACATGACAAGGCAAAATATCTGAAAACGACACACGAATCGCACACACCACCCCTAGGGTACGGCTCACTGTTGCCTTGCCTCGAAAGGTGATCGTCGAGTAGAGGATGTCTTAGTAAGTCCTCATGATCCGGGAACCTGGCATGAGGGTAGCTTCTAAGGTGTCTTCCCATTGCTCTGGTGATCACCATGTCCCGAACCTCGAATTGACCCGAATACCTCCAACGGTGGTGCTACTTACCTCGATGGTGGGATGGCACTACTTTAAAGGACATTTACACAGACGAATTCCTTAGGGTAGGTAGACGACTCATGGATACTTGCTCTCTTCAAAAATAAACAAAAATCTTTTCACACCGACACTTTGCAAAAGCTTTCAAAGCAATTTTTCAAACACTCTGACACAAGAGTCGAACTGGAATTTTCAAAGAAACTTTTTAAAACCCACACTTGAAAAGCAAACAAACCATTTTTGAAAACACAATGAGCAAGTATCTAAGAGCCCATGGATAACCATGGATAGAAAGGGTGCTAACACCTTCCCTTTCTATAATCTACCTCCCGAACCGAGAGCAATCTCTATAAGGAATTTTTCTGTGCTTTTGTCCTTTCCATTTGGAGAAAATAAAAGACGGTGGCGACTCTTGCTTCCGCGACATTTCGCGAACCAGCGTTAAACAGTCAGTTCCAGATCCACCGATCACACTTGGCTACAGGGAAGGCACAAAAGGCTACCTTCTCTATGATCCTATCACACATGAATTTTACATTTCAAGGAATAAATTCTTTTATGAAACTGTGTTCCCTTTTGCATCCATCCCACCTGCACCTAATCCTATAATCCCTACTCCTGACCCTCCTTCCCTTGATTCACCTGATATTTTCACCAACATTCCACCCAACTTACCTCCACAATCAAATGAACCTTCCTCTCCTACCTATGTCCCCCAACCAGATTCTCCCAATAACCTCTCTTCTTCCTCAAATGACTCTAACAACTCCCCTTGCCCCTCCCCTCCTGTGCCAACCAGAAAAATCCAATCGAAATATTAAACCTTCAGCATATCTATCTGATTATCACTGCAATTTGCTATCCCCCATGCTGCCAGCATCTGACTCAGGTTCCTCTATCTACCCTCTCTCTTCTGTATTATCTTATAGCCAATGTAGTCCTGATCACAAATTATTTTGTCTATCTATAAGCTCTTTAACAGAACCAAAAACCTATAAACAAGCCTGCAAGTTTGATTGTTGGAACAATGCTATGAAATATGAGTTAGATGCTCTTGAATCTATAAATACTTGGTCTGTTGTTGATTTTCCTGCAGGCAAACAATCAATTGGTTGCAAATGGGTCTACAAAATCAAGCATCATGCTGATGGATCCATCGAACGATACAAGGCTCGTTTAGTAGCAAAAGGATATACTCAGCTGGAGGGGGTGTATTATTTCGACACTTTCTCACCTGTTGCGAAGCTTACTTCTATTCGAACCCTTCTCTCAGTGGCTGCCATTAAGAATTGCCACTTGGAACAACTCGACGTCAACAATGCCTCCCTTCATGGTGATCTACATGAATAAGTGTATATGGATCTGCCTCCTGGATTCCTGCTCCCTGCTTCTTCGACCAACGAAGTCTGCAATTCTTCGACCAACAAAGTTTGCACTTCTTCTACTTCTTCAACCAACGAAGTTCGCACTCCTTCTACCAACGAAGCTTTCACTTCTTCGACCAAAGTTTGCACTTCTTCTGCTTCTTCGACCAACGAAGTTCGCACTCCTTCGACCAATGAAGCTTGCACTTCTTCGACCAACGAAGTTTGCACTCCTTCAACCAACGAAGTTTGCACTTCTTCGACCAACTAAGTTAGCACTTCTTCGACCAGTGAAAGTTGCACTTCTTCGACCAACAAAGTCTGCAAATTGCATAAGTCATTATATGGCCTGAAGCAGGCTAGCAGACAATGGTTTTTGAAATTGTCCACTGCCCTTATCTCTCTTGGCTACTCATATTCTTCTGCTGATCATTCTTTTTTCACAAAATCACATGACTCTTCTTTTACTGTTTTATTAGTCTATGTTGATGATATTGTCTTAGCCGGTAATGATTTGCAGGAAATCAAATATGTCAAATGCTTCCTTGATTCCACTTTCAAAATCAAAGACCTTGGTAGGCTGAAATATTTTCTTGGTCTAGAAGTTGCCAGATCAACTCACAGCATTTTTCTCAATCAAAGAAAGTACGCTCTGGAATTGCTCGAAGACATTGGCTTATTGGCTACTAAACCTTGCTCCACCCCCTTCGATTCCTCCTTGAAGCTTCATGATGATAACTCACCACCTTTTGAAGACGTCACAACTTATCGAAGGCTTGTTGGAAAACTTCTATATCTGACTACCACCAGACCTGACCTTGCATTCATCGTTCAACAACTCATCCAATTCATCTCACATCCTATGCAAGTTCATCATTCTGCAGCAATTCGAGTACTCAAGTATCTCAAAGGTGCTCCTGCCAAGGGTTTGTTCTATTCATCTTCCTCTCCAATCAAACTTTCTGGCTTCGCAGACTCAGATTGGGCAAGTTTCCCTGCTACCCGCAGATCCGTAACTGGATATTGTGTGTTCCTTGGCAAATCCCTAATATCCTGGAAATCCAAAAAGCAGTCTACAGTATCCAAATCAAGTTCAGAAGCAGAATACAGGGCCTTGACAAGCTTGACTTGTGAACTGCAATGGCTGCAGTTTCTGTTCAAGGATCTCCACATCTCCTTCGATCAACCTAGCCCAGTCTATTATGACAACAAAAGTGCTATCTACCTTGCTCACAACCCCACCTTTCATGAACGGACAAAACATATCGAAATTGACTGCCAAGTCATTCGTGAGAAAATCCAAACTGGTCTCATCCATCTTTTACCAGTTCCTTCTGCTGCTCAATTGGCAGATGTTCTCACCAAGCCTTTGGCAGCTCCCTCTTTCGATTCTATTGTTTCCAAGCTTGGTCTATTAGACATCCATAGTCCAGCTTGTGGGGGGCTATTACATGATGAAAATAATTCTGTTTAGTTTGTTACTAAACAGTTATTTTAGTTTGTTACAGTTTGTTACAATTCTGTTTAGTTTGTTACTAAACAGTTTGTTACTTTAACAGTATATATTATACTGTTTTGTATATTCCATAACATAATGAATACTATGAGTTTATTCCAAAATTAACAGAAAGAGTATGCGACTTCTAGTTTTCAGAGAGAATGAAGTGTCTCCAGCACGAATGGGTGATGCTGAAGCTTTATAGACAAAGCATGTGATGGTAGAATGGACTTTTCTTGTTTAGAAAGCCATTGGGGAGGAAAAAATCAGAAACATTCATGTGAGGGTGCTGTGCGTTTCACTTGTGTTCCCCTTCATTTCTTGCGTTTTGATGAGCTTATATTAAGTGGTTTTTGAGTCAAGGACGTATAGGTGCTGAGTTGTCTCATAAGAGCACATGGGGTGAAAAGTTGCTTGAAAGAAGAAAGTTACCCATTTTGGTAACAATGTTCTTTTGTTTTGCATGGTATGTGTGCATAGCATTTTTTGTATGGTCTGTCCATATTTGGTAAAGAGAAGGCGTGTGGTTTGAAGGCAGATAAAAGCCTGTAGCATTACAACTCAAAATGTGAAAAATATGAATCAAGATATAATGCATATATTCCTATTAATCCTCCTACTTGTAACTTAATCCATTTAAAATTGGCTCGTGCAAATTTTGAGTTCTTGGGGCCTCCTGAAAGCTTGCAACATATAGATGAGTATGGTGTTTTGAATTTCTCAATTTGGAGTTGAAATGATGGATATATGATGGAGAGAAGTTGAGAAAAAAGTGATTGGCTAGGCGAGGTCCGCGCGCGTGCATGGACATGCATGTGGGCATGCTTGGTCAGCTCAAGGTACCAATAATAATCCACATCTTTCTCAATCTTTAGCCATTTTGAATGATCCAAGGCTTAATAATCAGATCCCATGGCAAATTACAAGATGCTTTTATTAGATTTTCAAATTGATGCTTAAACTGAAAGAAATAAGCTCACACATTTGGCACACCATGTGTTTGATCAAAATACGTGCATGACTGGTCAATGATAAGGCAACTTGGCATCTCTTCATGGCCATAACTTCTAACCTAATTTTCTCTTAAATGGTTCACTTTTGAGATTTTCACCCTTATTGACAAACTTTTAGGATTTTTCTTAAGCTTTCTGAATATGTATCATTTGCCTCAATCAAATTAACCAAACTCAAGTTGTGATTGGCCAAACTTGTGTATTATGGACACTTAGAAACTTTTCAACATTCAAGTAACTTTATGAACAAGTAAACCCTAATTTCTTTAATTCCCTTGATTCAATGATGAAATTGGTTATGAGACATGAAATGAGGATTCTAGAATTTATGGTTGACCAAAAGTCCACTTGGTCAATTTTGACTCTGATTGAGTTTTACCAAAATGATCATTTTGCCCCTTGTGATCAGTTGAATCCTTTCCAATCAAAATTTAACCTCAATATTTCAATCAAAGATGTAAAATAACATATGGAAACACATGGAATCCAATTTGAATAAAAAAGTTGAAGAACTCCTGATTAAAATCCAAACCCTAATTTTGCACCTTGTGTTAGAAGCATGATGATCAAACTTCAAAACCCTAATTCCACTGAGCATTTTGAATAATTCTTTGAACAAAGTTTCCTCAAATGATAATAATAAGATAATGCTCCAAGAAATTGGCTTATATAAACCTCAAATCACACAATAAGTCAAAGCACTACTTTCATAAGATGATGACGACATATGAATTTCTTCAAAGCTTTGCATAACTTCAACTCTTGATAAACCAATGAGATATATGAGATGTTATGGGCCATGTGAAATTAATGGGACTTGAAACATCCAATGATTGAGGTAATGAGGCTCTTCTTGAACCACTTATCAATATAATCAACTTTCACAGCTTGAGGAGAACTTGACAGCCAAAACACCTTGATCCCATCACAAAGAAATGAATGCAATGCAATATGCTGAATATGATAGAACAAAAGCCTAAAACAAGAGGGTAAATTTTGGGGTGCAAGAGCTGCCCCTATTCAATAATCTTAAGCTTGATAAGTGAGAAAAGCGACAACTTTTGAACATTCAGAGTGAAAGAGGATTGAATACTAAAAGAACCCGAAAACTTACACTCTTGAAGAAAAGAAGCAAAACCCCACAAAGACAAAGAATGCCAGCATACGCGAGACTTAGAAGGTACCAAACGAAATTGGATTTAGAAAGCAGAGGGTCTAAAGAAAATTGGCCCTTCAAAGACATGCGTCAAAGTGAAACTGTAACATAGACTTTAACAAAGTTGAGACAAAACTCAAACTTAGAAGAGTAGATGAAACTAAACGTCAAAATAATGTGTTAGGATAAAACCGGACCACAAAAGGAGTGAGATAAGACTCAAACCATAGAGAATAAGCAAAGCTAAACTCTGGAAAAGTACGCGGGGCAAAGTGGCTAGAACGCGTGATTCTAGGAGCACCTGCTAGTCTCAACCATGGGAAGACAGTGAGATGGAACTGAAAGATCCCAAAAGTTACAAAAGAGACAAGTTTCAACCCAAGATAGACAGTATGAAGGAACTGAAAGAATCCAAGGAGTAAGAAAAAATGAGATAAAAATCGACCCATAAAGACTAGTTAGATAAAATGAACTAGAGATGAGTACCAGGGCAAAACAAACTGGATTTCACGCATGGGTAACGAGGCAAAACTCGACCCATAGCAAAGTGATGAGAGTTCATGTTTCTCAGAGCACCTCCTGGTCTCTAACCATGGGTAAACAATAAATTAAAACTGACTAAAACTCGAATAGGTATAAAAGAGACATCTCAAGTTGATGGACATAACAAATGAAATTCGTAATACAGTAAACAAACACTGTCAAAGGTTCAGTAATCGAAAATTGATAGACGTCCAAAGAGTAAGATAGGGGTGCAAGGACACGGCAAACGAACGCCGACAGAAGAGTTCAGGGAAAGAAACAAAACGAGATAACACTCGACTCATAGTAACTAGTTAGGCAAGACAAACTAGATGAGTACCAGGGCAAAACAAACTGGATTTCATGCACAAGAGATGAGATCAAGACTCGAACCAAAGTAAAGTGATGAGAGCACACATTTCTCAGAGCACTTACTAGTCTCGAGACATGGATAAACAGTAAACGAAAACTGATAGAAGAATCCAAGGAACAAAGGAGACTGATTTCAACCAATGACGCAATTAAATGAACAATGCAAAGAAACTCGGTAAATGAAAATCGATAAAGGATTCAGTAAGAAAACCGCGATGGAAGTACAAGTTATGAAAACAAAACAAGATGAAACTCAACTCATTATAACTAGTTATACAAAACTAAACTAGATGAGTACCAAAATGAAAACTGGATTTCATGCGCGGGTGAGGAGACAAAACTCAAAACTCGACCCAAAGCAAGGTAATTAGAGCGTACTACTAAAAATCTGCTGAAAATGAATAACAGGACAAAATTGGTATTCAAAAGGTACATCAATAGACATTGGATTGGACCAATGAGGGTAGTAAAGACTAAACCCGAAAAAACTGTGCCAGGTAAAAATTGAACTACAAACAAGAGTAGACACTCAAACATTCGAATGATTAACATCAACAGTATATTTGTATGGGGAAAAACTGAAATACAGAGGATGCAGACCTTGTTGGAGATATAATCCGAAGTTTTAGTAAATTCACTGGAGAAAACAAAAATAGTAATGGCTTATGTTCCGATGTATGTTTGAATTATTTTTCTATGGAGTAATGTTCGAAGAAAGAGCAAACAAAACACTTTGAGGATGCAATGCAATGATGCATGTCTAAATGTTTCACTGGGAAATGGCCAATCAAGAAGCCATCAACCAATTAGGTCAAAATCTACAAGGACTCAAAAATCTGCTGGAGAAGATCCGATAAAAATTATAATACCTGTGAGGAAATGCCAGATGGAAATTTGACGTTGCTGTAGAAAACTCTAATAGAATGAGGCTTGTGGGAAATTGAAATTCACCTGACTTCATTGGATAACATATCCATTTCTCACTGGGGATAACAAAACCTTATAATGCCAAGGATATGAAAGTCCATGCTAAGAGCAAGAGATCTTTCAAACAGAACCCTTGTCGAAAACGCGATATCCTCAACAAAAATGCTACTGCTAGAAATAATGAGAATTTTAGCTCTTATTAGGGGATAAGGAAGTATTTCAATCGGAACAAAACTGGGGAAAAGCGATACTTCACCTTATCTGAGGCAATGAATCGATTGGGGAAACAGAAAACCCTCTTAATTGAGTAAATGATTTCCCTACTGTGATACGGTGGGAGAACTGACTTTTGTTTTGCTTTTGTTTTTGCAAGTGTTGCGGTTTAGCAAGAGTCGCCACCGACTTTTCTTTTATCCAAAAGGAAAGGTGAAAAAGCACAGGAAAGACCTTTAGAGATGTTTTCTTGAGTTCCAGGGGTAAATTATAAAAAGGGAAGGTGTTAGCACCCTTTTCATCCATGGTTTTCCATGGGCTCTTAGTTACTCGTTAGATCACTTGATTTTGTTTGAATGTGCTTGTGGTGTGGTTTTGAAAGTATTTTGAAAACGTCTTTTTAATGGTTTCGTCTCTATAAGAACGCGTACAAAGTGCTTGTTTGGGAAAATAGTTCAAAGATGTGTTTGTGAGATGTGTTTTTGAAAGTGATTTTGAAAAAGTGCCTTTGTAATTGTTCTCGTCTCTATAAGAACGCGTACAAAGTGTTGTCTTTCGAAAATGTTTTCAAAATGAGAGTGTGGGTGTACAAAAATGTTTTTGTTGTGAGAAAGCGAGCAACTCGGAGCAAATCTACCTACTCAAAATGTCTTTAGATGTTCTTTTCCTCCTCCTTTAGATGTTGCTATATTACCATTAATTTGGTAAGAAGCCCCATCGTTGGATGTTAAGGGACGAGCGTTGGGACGTTTGTATAGTCATAGAAGGCAACCTATGAGACGTTTTAGCAATGTTGTTTTTAGGGACTAGATCGTTTAACGAAGGCAACATCGAGGGTCATCGAGGGACTACGATCTTTTATCGAGGGTCTTTGCTAAAACGCCCATGTCCGAGGGACATGACTATTTTTCCGATAGGCTACAAAGTGGAATTACCCTAAGGGTGATAGTGTGCAAGTGTGTTTGATTGCATGCATTTTAATCTTGACTAGGGTGATCTATTTATCGATTTCATGTCTTGCCATATACACCCTACTTACTAACAATATATGAAAGCAATAAAAGTGCGGAAAGTAAAGATTCTACGTTATTACAATCATTAGGGGGGATGAGGTATACAAATTTACAAATGGGGGTTTTCTGCAAGAAAGTAAATCCTAATTATTTATTACAACCATATTGAAATAATAATGCAAGAAAGAAAAGGACTTTATTTGAGAAAATGTTTTTTTCTTTGTCTTAACGAATTAAAAAAGGGAGTGAATTAGCTAGTAAAAAGAAAATATTTTTATGCATTTTTTATATTGATAAAAGAGTATTAATATTGAAAGTGATAAGAAGGAAAATAAATGAGATATAGAATCAGTGTGCTACTGCCAGCAAAACAAAAGGAATCAGAAGTTCTGATGCCAGGAGTGCTGTGACTCAGAAAGAAACGTCTGTGGGCATCAGAAGTTCTGGATTGGTACGCTCTGAGGTCCTGCAAAAAATGTTAGAGGGAAAACATAGAGGTTATGGGTGGTGTTTAGACAGTGAGCCAAAAGTTAGAAGTTTTGTCTTGTGATAAGCAGTGAGTGAAAATCAGAAGTTCAGTGTATTGTCAGCATGTGAAAATCAGAAACTCTGAGTGTTTAAAACAACGAGTGGAAGTATCAGAAGTTCAGTGTGTTAAAATAGTAAGTGGAAGTATCAGAAATTTTGTGTGTTAAATCAGTGAGTGGAAACATCAGAAATTTTGTGTTATATTTCAACTCTTTTCTCATATTAATCAACCATCAACAACTTATTCGGTTCTTAATCAAACAACAAATCAAAGGGATAAGAGCACAACAATTTATAGAAGTTCTAATCCTAATCCTAAGCCTATCCTTAACCAAGAAGTTATGATCCACAATTTTTTTTTCTATTTATGCAATGATATGGACAACATTAATACTATGATATTGACATATTTAATGATGTTCTGAATGAAAAGATGCAAAGTCAGAAAGACTTACCTTGAATCCTAAAGCGTGTGTTTAGAACTTGAACTGCTGCCTTCAGATATTCTAGAGTCAGCGAGAGTAACGAGAGATAAAATGCCAAGTTCTTTGACTCAAAGGGAAGAACAAAGGTTTTGGTTTTCTGTTTGGGAATTCTGGATTTTTATGAAGGTTTCACAACTTTCTTTTCTTTCTTTGGACAATTCTCTCTCTCCAAAATCCATCCCCTTGAACGTGTGATGGAGCATATTATTTATAGATGGGTTTGCTGTGGTTTTGGGGGGAAAACAAATGGGATTCAAACCTTTTTGGTATACTGTTCCATTGCTTTTTAATCATAATTTTTGTATGCTAATTTGATGCAAATATGGGGTTTGAGAAAGTGCAGGCGTGGACTGGGTCAGCAGCTGATTGCAGGACTGTAATGTAGCAGGGCAGCAGGTTACCTAAACAAGGTTTTAGGATTTAATGATGTTCCAATCGCAGAAGATGAGAAACATAACCTCCATGCGCTGAAGAGCCATGTTCTGATTGAAGACTATGTTCTGAATCATATTTGCAACTTCTGACTGTACTTGCATGGAGGTTGGCTCAGAAGTTCTGAAGTATCATATTCTCTTAACACTTAGAGAATTTTCTAAACGTTTAGAAATTTGACTTTTTCAAAGTAAATTCTGACTTCTAATTTTTGATGAACCAATTTCATTCTTGATGAAATATAATTGTTGAAACCTGATTTTTGATCTAAAAGTCAAAGTTTGACTTTTTCAGTGTGCTTTTGACCATTTTGCCCTTGTGAGTGATTTTCTTAAAAAAATTGTAATTCAAGGCTTGAAATTGGATGAAAGCAAAACTGAGGGTCCAGGATGATCTTTTGAGAAATGAGAGGGCGAATTTTGGGGTACAAAAGTTTCCCCTGTTCAATCTTCTTAAGCCTGAGGATGTAGATTGGCTGGTCTGCCTTTCGTGATCTAAAGGTGGAAGATGATTGAACACTAGAGTGCCCATAAATTTGCACTCGCATGAAGTAATATTGATCGGTGATGTCGGGAATTGGCTTACCGACTCCATTTGGAAGGCGAAGGGAAATCATCGGAGATGGGCTTAAAGATGCCATCCAGAAAAGATTGGTTGCATAAGAGATTCCTTGGTGAGAATTCCTGTACCTGCTGTCGAAGGGGACTTTGCCTGGGAATGTTGATTTATGCACTGGGAAGTAAAGTCTAGGAGCTTCAGTTGTCCATTACTCTACTGGGGAATTATCTCCTGACTGGGGGAGGGGGGGTGAAAGTAGAATGTATATCTGGTCAGGGTCTAGGCTGTACAGCGACTTACTGGGGAAATGCGAAACCAATCGTATCTGGTCGAGTCTGGGTCTTACAGTATTGTAAGCTGTTGTCTGGAGATAAGGGAGAAAGAACCTGGATAGTAAGGTTACTTCGAGATGAAAGCTTGGATAATAGGGCTTATGGGAAAGAACCTGGGTAGTAGGGTTACTTCGAGATGAAAGCCTAGATAGTAGGGCCAAGAGAAGGAACCTGGGTAGTAGGGTTACTTCGAGATGAAAGCCTGGATAATAGGGCTAAAAGAAGGAACCTGGGTAGTAGGTTACTTCGAGATGAAAGCCTGGATAGTAGGGCTTGTGGGAAGGAACCTGTGTAGTAGGGTTACTTCAAGATGAAAGCCTGAATAGTAGGGCTAAAAGAAGGAACTTGGGTAGTAGGGTTACTTTGATATGAAAGCCTGATAGTAGGGCTTGTGGGAAGGAACCTGGGTAGTAGGGTTACTTCGAGATGAACGCCTGGATAGTAGGTCTTGTGGGAAGGAACCTGGGTACTAGGGTTACTTCGAGATGAAAGCCTGGATGGTAGGGCTAAAAGAAGGAACCTGGGTAGTAGGGTTACTTCGAGATGAAAGCCTGGATAGTAGGGCTTGTGGGAAGGAACCTGGATAGTAAGGTTACTTCATTTGATCATGTATATTAGTTGACCCGTTTGGTTTCGGGAACTGATTTTTCCTTGGTTGCCTGCAGATATGACATGTATAACTGTTGGAATTGTTGGTGATAACTGTCTTTCCTGAAAAGATAACAGGGTTAGTTATATGCGATGCATGAAATGCATTGTAAGATTATGTTCTCAAAATAAACGATATTATGCCGTATGTGATATGTATGTGCATGTCATGATGTATGAGCATGAGATGTTAGTTGTGACATATCCGAGTCTAGGAAAATAAATCTCTGACTGCTGTTGGAGAAAATAGCATTTCTGACTGTTGTAGAGAACTGTGGTTCTTCTACTCCCGTTGGGGATGGTGAACGGAAATAACTATGCTGGAGATTTGGTCTTTGCTGTTTGTGAATATTCTACCAAGGATATAATTTGTTCAAGAATAGCTCTGCGAGGGAATGACTCTGTTAAGCTCTGTTGGGGATTGAACTAGAGAAACAAACTCTGCTTGGGGAGATAATAATTTATGATGATCCGCTCGCGATTATGAAATTTGACTGGGGGACCTAGGTGTCAGGTTTCTGGACGACCCTGGCTAGGGGATTACTTCCCATTTTGTGAGAACGAATATCAATGCTTTGATTACCTCTACTCAGTGGGGAAAATAGATGTTACAAGGTCAGATGTGTTGATGACTGTGCTCAAAAGTTGTCTTTCCCCGGTACCTACTGGATAGAGTAACTGTCGGGTTTGACATTTTAGTTTTTTTTGTCCTTGTTTCTTAAGTTATGAGCAATTGTATTTCTTTTTCCTATGCAAATATTCGTCAACAGTAATCATATTCAAATGCATATGTCAAGAATAAATCATTGGACGTTCTTGCAAAAACAAAACAGAAAAAGAAAAACAAATAGTTTTGTAAAAATAACTTGTATTAATTTTTGAAGTTGGCCTGTAACAGGCGTTTTTGTACAAGGAAGCTGACGCTCTAGTAAGAGAACACCGCTGTAAAAATGGCAGCTATACAGTATTGTGTACAACAAAAAGAAAACAGCTATGTGCAACAATCCTAATTAATTTCAAATCTGCTATTGTCTCTATGCCTTCAAGCGTCTCCTCAGTTTGCTGCTTGTCCGAAGCTGACTTAAATTGATTGATGCCGTTCGAGCTTGACAATTGATACTGAGGTCAGATCGTAGGGTGATCCAATGTGACATAGTGATACACTTTTCATCCCTAACTTTTTCCTGGACCGCCCTTTCGGGTTTTCAGTCCACCGGGATACCCTTTTTTTGCCCAGGTCGCCTTTTCAGGTTTTCGACTTGCCGGGTGTACAGATTTTTTTTCATTTTCATCCCTTATTTTTGCCTAGGCCAGTCGACCTAGCGAGTCTTTTATCATGCGTAGTATCTTTTCACTATGTCCGCATTGACAGGGTGAGGAAGGTCGTCACCGTCCATGGTGGTCAGACTCATGGCTCCACCTGAGAAAATGTTTTTAACCACAAATGACCCTTCGTATATGGGAGTCCATTTGCCCCTGGAGTTACCTTGGGCAGTATGATACACTTGATTACTAGATCCACGACTTGATATTCTTGACGCCCGACCTTCTTGTCAAAAGCCTTGACCATTCGCTTTTGATACGTCTGACCGTGGCAGATAGCAGTAAGTCTCTTTTCATCGATTAGATTTAACTGATCAAATCGGGTTCAGATCCATTCGTCTTCGTTCAAACTCGCATCCTTCATAATCCTGAGAGAAGGTATCTGGACTTTGATGGGTAGGACTACCTCCATGCCATATGTGATACGGTGGCCAGAACCGACTGTAAATACTGGTTTACGTTTTGCGTTTGTGTTAGAAAAATGTCGCGGTAAGCAAGAGTCGCCACCGACTTTTATTTTATCCAACAAGGAAAGGAAAAAAGCACAGAAAAATTCCTTTTTCGAGATATTTCTGAGTACGGGGGGTAGATTATAGAAAGGTAAGGTATTAGCACCCTTTCTATCCATGGTTTTCCATGGGCTCTTAGGTACTTGCTCATCATTTTCAAAATTACTTCTTTGTGTATGTATGATTTGAAAAGATTTTGTTTTGACTTCGATTTAACTCTTGCTTCTGTCTTCAAGAGTGTAATGAAGTGTTTTGAAAACTTTGTTTTGTAAAGAAGTGTAAGTGTGAAAAAAAGTTTTGTTTTGGATGAGCAAGTATCTAAGAACTAATCTACCTACTCGAAAAAGGAATCGTTCTATGTTTGTTTCCTTTAGACAATGCTATCCTACTATTAATGAGTAGGTAGCACCATCGTTGGAGTTTGAGGGTCAATTCGAAAGGAAGTTATGATCATTAAAGCAATGTTAGGACGCCTTAGCGATAACCCTAATGTCTTAGATTATTTGTTTGAGGCAATGATATCCGAGGCAACCTTTCCGAGGCGACTATGATCTTTTAGACAAGAGGGTGACCTCTAAAACAACCTATACTCAATGACCGTTTACGAAGGCAACCAAGTGGGGTGTACCCTAGGAGTGCGCATGTGCGAGTGTGTTGATTTCAGTTATTTTTATCTTTGCACATGTTAAGGGTGATCTAACCATTTTAAGATTAAACATTCATTCTTGTCATGCAAGCCCTATTATCAAACATCTAGCAGTTGTATAATTTGCAGAATTAAAATGCGGAATTTAAACTAAATTATTATAAGGCGTCAGGTATTTACATCGCCAAAAACAACCCTTTGAAATTTAAAAGCGTAAAAGTAAATATCCTAATTAATTATTACAAACCGGGAGCAAGTACATTAATTGGATAAAGGAAAATAAAGCGCGCGATGCGAAATTAAATCAAATGCAAGATTAGGGTTTTGACCCTCTAAATTAAAAGAAAATGTTTTTGGTTGTTTTTATTTAAGAAAAGAAATTAAATCCTAAAAATTAAATGCTAAATTAATTATTAAATAAATTAATTAATGAAAAATATTAAATGACATATTTTTGGAGTTTTTGTTAATTTAGGAAAGAAATTAAAATAATTAAATTAGAGTTAAACCTATTAATTCTAATTAATTTTATTTATTTACAAAAATAAATTAAAGTTACCTAATTAATATGCCTAATTAAATTAATTAAAATTTATTAAAGAAAAATAAAGTTCTGAAATTTAATTGGGTAAAAATGTTTTTTTGTGATTTTTTTTGATAAAAAGAAATTATTCTATTGGTTAGTAATTAAAATAGAAATAAAATAATTAAATGAAAATAAATAAAATATAGAAAGATAGAGGAATGGGCCTGATATTTGGAGGTACAGAAAGCAATTATTTTGGCCCATTGATGCTGGTCCAGATTGACTTTTCAGATCCTGTATGCAAACATTGACCCGGTCCTTTGGTGCACCTTCCATGATGACCACCAGATCTGGCCATCTGGCCATCTGGCACATTGGCTAGTGAGGGAGTATAATGGTCTCTTGGCACGCGCATACACTGGATCTCCTAAAAGAAATAAGAAAATGGCAATGCTGGAGGCAGGGATCGAACCCCTGACCTCCAGCCTTGGGATCCTTATGCGCTGATGTGGTTACCACTAGGCCATGTTGCTCTTTTTGTTATTACAATACAAATCAATGATAATATATAAAAACAAAATTAATGGCCAGAAAAAAAAAACACGCGCGCTGTTTGAATGGACAAAAGGGGGAGTTCCAAAGCATCATCCCTGTCCTCCCTCCGTAACTAGAAATCAGGAGCACCTATACCCACGGACAAAGGTCCGTCGCTACAAGCCTGTCTACCTTCAAAATCACGTACAGGCCATGGAAATGAATTCTAACACCATGGTTAGACTCGTCTCCCTCTTATGATCACAACCATAGCCATTACTAAAGCTAATTTTTCCTGAAACAAAAAGCCCTAAACCAAAGCTTGAAACCCTAACTATGGTGAATCACAATATAGGTCAGATAAATGAAATCGAGTAATACCAAAAGCTTGCAAATGATGTGTAGATTAAGAATATGCCATCAATACATGTTAACAATGCCTAGATTTCAAAATACGAAATCAAGAAAAGGGTGAGTTCGTGACTGACTTACAGTGCACTGGGAGGCTTGAACACGCGTGGTCTTGATTGCTTTAGGTTCCTGAGATTGCCAGGAAGCGATTAAGACAATTGCCAAGCCTTGAAACTACTTCTAAGCCATGTTTCGATCTCACACTTTTTTTGGTATTTTTGCAAATTTTGTTCTTGCTCTCTATCTGATCTCTAACCCCTCTTTTTGTCTGCCTCGCCTCCTTATGTATTGTACAATACATTAGGGTTGCAAACTCAATCCAAATCTCTCTCCATCAATGACTTTGAATTTGGTTTGATTCTTCTTTTAAAGCTTTCCAAAATTGGCTTGATTTGAATCTTTTTGTGCATACAAGCTTTGATACGAATTGGGAATGGTTCTAGGTTTCCAATGAAGCCTGAAATCATCAAAAGATCTTTGGTTTTTAATATTTTTGATTTAATTTGATTTAAAATGAATTAATTCAAATAAAAACCAAATTAAATAATAAAAATATGATATGGACACATGGCCAAGGCTAGAGCACGTGGTCTGTAATGCCAACTCAAAACAAGTGAAAAAGAATGGGCCCATTTGGCAAAATTGGAAGTTTGTGGGATAATTGACTTTTGGCAATTTTGCAAAAAAGTCCAACTTCAACAATGCATAACTTCCTCACTTTTGACTCTTTGGATGTGTTCTTGGACTTTTTAGAAATTTTGAGATGTCCTCTAATCAACACTTTTGGTCTAATCTCAATTTGATATTCCATGCTCAAGTTAGAAGCTTTGACAAAAAAGGTGTTTTTGTTAACTTTCAAAAATGACCTATAATGTCCAAATTCATAACTTCTTGTGAGTGCATATTTTGATCTTGGGAGCTGAAGATGGATTGTTGGGAATTGCATCCTCTTCAAAATGAGCTTTGGATGGGTCATTTCTCATAAAGTATGAGAAATTTATGCTTGGTCAAAGTTGAGTTGACTTTTCCTGCAAAAACCCTAATTTGGCAACTTTTGAATCTTGATGAATTATGAGCAATCCTTGATGAATCATGATCAACCCTTTATCAAATGATGAAATATACTTCAAAATGAGAATGTTGACAAAAAATCTTGAAGTTTGACTGTATGTGGGTCACAGTTGACTTTTGCCCTATCATAGTCGATTTTTGGACCTTTGAGCAATTGACTGAGCAAACTTCCTCTGCAAGGCTTGAAACTTGACATGGATGATCTTGAGAACATATTAGGACATTGGTAAGCACTTGGAACCACTTGGACTCAAGGATCTTGGTGCAACATGAAAACCTAATTTGGGGTAGACTGCCTTAGGAGAGAGCTTGTCTGGTCAACCCTTGGACTACCTTGAGCAACTTGAGGATATTTCTTGCAATGTTTTGAGAAATATGGGAGGGAAAATTTTGGGGTACAACAGCTGCCCCTGTTCAATCTTCTTAAACCTGAGGATGTAGATTGGCTTTCGTGCCTTTCGTAATCCGAAGGTGGAAGATGATTGAATACTAGGGTGCCCAGAAATTTGCACTCGCATGAAGTGGTGATTGTCTTATGATGTCGGGAATGGGATTACAGATGCCATTTGGAGATTGCTGACGGGGAGATGGGCTTAAAGATGCCATCCGAAGGAGTGTCGATCGCATAAGAGATTCCTTAGCGAGAGCTTGTATACCTGTTGTTGTGGAAGATTCTGCTGGGGAATAAAATGATCTTTGTTGAGATTTAGGAACTCGCCCGTAATTCAACTAAGGTGTCGAGATTTAGGAACTCATCCGTAATTAAACTGAGGTGTTGAGATTTAGGAACTCGTTCGTAATTCAACTGAGGTGTCGAGATTTAGGAACTCGTCCGTAATTCAACTGAGGAAACATCTTCGTCGAGATTTAGGAACTCGCCCGTAATTCAACTGAGAAAACTTCTCTGCTGAGATTTAGGAACTTGTTAGTAATTCAACGGAGGAAAACTTTGTCGAGATTTAGGAACTTTCCCGTAATTCAACTGAGAAAACAACTCTGCTGAGATTTAGGAACTTGTCTGTAATTCGACTGGGGAAACATCTTCGTCGAGAATTAGGAACTCGCCCGTAATTCAACTGAGAAAACTTCTCTGCTGAGATTTAGGAACTTGTCAGTAATTCAACGGAGGAACACTTTGTCGAGATTTAGGAACTTGCCCGTAATTCAACTGAGAAAACAACTCTGCTGAGATTTAGGAACTAGTCTGTAATTCTACTGGGGAAACATCTTCGTCGAGATTTAGGAACTCGCCCGTAATTCAACTGAGAAAACTTATCTGCTGAGATTTAGGAACTTATCAGTAATTCAACGGAGGAACACTTTGTCGAGATTTAGGACCTTGCCCGTAATTCAACTGAGAAAACAACTCTGCTGAGATTTAGGAACTTGTCAGTAATTCGACTGGGGAAACATCTTCGTCGAGATTTAGGAAATCGCCCGTAATTCAACTGAGAAAACTTCTCTGCTGAGATTTAGGAACTTATCTGTAATTCAATGGAGGAATACTTTTGTCGAGATTTAGGACCTTGCCCGTAATTCAACTGAGAAAACTTCTCTGCTGAGATTTAGGAACTTGTCAGTAATTCGACTGGGGAAACATCTTCGTCGAGATTTAGGAACTCGCCCGTAATTCAACTGAGAAAACTTCTCTGCTGAGATTTAGGAACTTGTCAGTAATTCAACGGAGAAACACTTCGTTGAGATTTAGGACCTTTCCCGTAATTCAACTGAGAAAACTTCTCTGCTGAGATTTAGGAACTTATCAGTAATTCGACTGGGGAAACATCTTCGTCGAGATTTAGGAACTCGCCCGTAATTCAACTGAGAAAACTTCTCTGCTGTGATTTAGGAACTTGTCAGTAATTCAATGGAGGAACACTTTGTCGAGATTTAGGACCTTGCCCGTAATTCAACTGAGAAAACTTCTCTGCTGAGATTTAGGAACTTGTCAGTAATTCGACTGGGGAAACATCTTCGTCGAGATTTAGGAACTCGCCCATAATTCAACTGAGAAAACTTCTCTGCTGAGATTTAGGAACTTGTCAGTAATTCAACAGAGGAACACTTTGTCGAGATTTAGGACCTTGCCCGTAATTCAACTGAGAAAACTTCTCTGATGAGATTTAGGAACTTGTCAGTAATTCGATTGGGGAAACATCTTCGTCGAGATTTAGAAACTCGCCCGTAATTCAACTGAGAAAACTTCTCTGCTGAGATTTAGGAACTTGTCAGTAATTCAACGGAGGAACACTTTGTCGAGATTTATGACCTTGCCTGTAATTCAACTGAGAAAACTTCTCTACTGAGATTTAGGAACTTGTCAGTAATTCGACTGGGGAAACATCTTCGTCGAGATTTAGGAACTCGCCCGTAATTCAACTGAGAAAACTTCTCTGCTGAGACTTAGGAACTTGTCAGTAATTCAACGGAGGAACACTTTTTCGATATTTAGGACCTTGCCCGTAATTCAACTGAGAAAAATTCTATGCTGAGATTTAGGAACTTGTCAGTAATTCGACTGGGGAAACATCTTCGTCGAGATTTAGGAACTCGCCCGTAATTCAACTGAGAAAACTTCTCTGCTGAGATTTAGGAACTTGTCAGTAATTCAATGGAGGAACACTTTGTCGAGATTTAGGACCTTGCCCGTAATTCAACTGAGAAAACTTCTCTTCTGAGATTTAGGAACTTGTCAGTAATTCGACTAAGGTAAAAGCTCTGTAGCTTGAACTTTGTGTGAATCTGATTGTATCTTTCCTGAAAGGTAAAGGATAGCTTTATGTAATGAATGCTATGTATCAAGCAATGATGTTCTCAAAATAAATGAGATTATGTTGTATGATGCGTATATGCATGTGTCATGATGTATGTAAATGTGATGCTTTCAGCTGGGGAAAATAAATTCCGGATAGCTGCTGGAGAAAAATAGTTGAATTCTTCGTTTTCCGCTAGGGATAGCGAATGGAGATGATTGTGAGAATAAGCCTGCGGGAGAGAATAACTCCGTTGGGGAATAAATTGATGAGGAGATTACTTTGTTGGGGAGAGATGCTCTGTAGAGGATTCCGTTGGTAAATTCAACTGGGGATGAATTACCGCTGCTGGTGATACTGAATCCTGTTAGGGATTTGAATTTTTTGTTTGTGAAAGGAATGAACTCCGCCGGGGATGATCCTTCAGTTGCGACTTCACTGGGGATAACCTTTTTAGGCTCTACTGGGGACAATCTTCCAGAGTCTACTGGGGATGATTCTCCAAACTCCACTGGGGAAGATTTTCCAGACTGCGCTGGGGATGATTGTCTAGTGCTGACGATGGATAAATTCTGCTTGGGAAGAATATTGTCGACTCATTCGCGGTTGCGAGCCTCAGCTGGGGAGAGCTAACATTACTGTCTTTCTTTTACTACGCAGGGAGTGAATGTACTTTAGTCATGTTCTTCAACTGAATCTACCTTTGTACCTAGTGGACAGAGCAACTGTAAAGCTTGGACATTTCTTACTTGCCCCTATTTCTGATATTACTAGTAATCGTATTTTGTTTCGCATGTAAATATTTATGAGCAGCAATTAATGTCAAATGCATATATCAAAAATGAACATTGGACGTTCTTTGCAAAACAAAACAGAAAAAAGAAAAACAGTTTGAAATTTCTCTGAAAATGAATCGTATTGATTTTGAAGTTTGGCCTGTAAATAAGCGTTTTTGTATAAGAGGCTGACGTCCTAGTAAGAGAACGCCGCCGAACAATAGAGTTTATAAAATTTGTAAAAAAACAAAGAAAAACAGCTATGTGAAAAATCCCACTGGGTTCCAACTCTCCTATTGCCATTATATCCTCGAGCATCTCATCACCTCGCTACTTGGTTGAAGGTAGATCAAATTGATTAGTGTTGTCCGAGCTTGATAGTCAATACCAAAGTCTGGTTGTAAGGTGATCCAATGAGACATAATGTTACGCTTTGATTCCTAATTTTTTCCTGGACTGCCCTTTCGGGTTTTCAGCCCACCAGGATACCCTTTTTTGCCCAAGCCTCCTTTTCAGGTTTTCGACTTTCCGGGTGTACATATTTTTTTCATTTTCATCCCTTATTTTTGCCCGAACCCTTTTGGTTCGCCGGGAAGCCCTTATTTTTTCCTAGGCTAGTCGACCTAGCGGGTCTTTGATTATACGTATTATCTTTTCACTGTGTCGACATTGACGGGGTGAGGAAGGTCGTCACCATCCATGGTGGTTAGAATCATAGCTCCTCCTGAGAAAATATTCTTAACCACAAATGGCCCTTTGTAAGTAGGGTTCCATTTTCCCCTAGGATCACCTTGAGGTAAGATGATGCGCTTGATCACCAGATCCCCAACTTGATACTCTTGTCGTCTGACTTTCTTGTTAAATGCCTTGATCATCCGTTTTTAATATGCCTGACCATGAAAAATAGCAGTAAGTCTCTTTTCATCAATTAAGTTCAGCTAATCAAGCCGGGTCTGGACCCAGTCATCTTTGCTCAAACCTGCATCTTTCATAATCCTAAGAGAGGGTATCTGAACTTCAATGGGCAAGACTTCCTCCATACCATATACCAAGGAATAAGGGGTTGCCCCTATTGATGTCCATGCTGAGATACTGTATCCATGAAGAGCAAATGGTAACATCTCGTGCCAGTCTTTGTATGTCACTGTCATCTTCTGCACAATCTTCTTGATGTTCTTATTAGCTGCTTTAACAACCCCATTCATCTTCGGCCGATAGGGAGAAGAGTTGTGATGCTGTATCTTGAACTGTTTGCAGAGATCGGTGATCATCTTATTGTTGAGATTTTTACCATTTTCCGTAATGATCCTCTCTGGTACACCGTATCGACATATCAGATTGTGCCGAATGAACCGTGCCACGACGTTCTTAGTTACAGTAGCAAAGGTCGCTGCTTCAACCCACTTTGTAAAATAATCAATTGCTACCAGGATGAAACGATTCCCGTTGGACGCAATAGGTCTGATCTCGCCGATTATATCGATGCCCCATATTGCAAAAGGCCAAGGTGCTGTAAAGACGTTCACATCTTTTGATATCAATAGGGTGGTGTGAGTCAGCATATACTGTCTCAGCCAGCAAGCAACCCATGCCAAAGCACAACAAGTTCTCTCGAGCAGTGAGTATTGGGTCTCACAGTCGGTAAACTTTTTGCTAAAGCAGTAAACAACATGCTCTTTTTGGCCAGACTCGTCACGCTGCCCCAGCACACACTCCATTGAGTTGTCGAGTACTGTCAAGTTTAAGATCAAAGGTCTCCCTTCAACTGGAGGCATCAGAATAGGAGGCTCTTGGAGGTTGTATGGCCTTTTCTTCCTGAAGTAATAGTCCAACAAGTTCTCTTAGGCACTTCTCAATCGTCCTCACCTTCGTCCTCAACTTAGTTGATCGGATTCTCGAAGTCATAACTGGCAGTAGCAGAGTCGTTATCAGTGGGATCCAGAGTGGATGTAGACCTGTACGTGTGTGTGTAAGACAAAGTAGTTGTTTTGCAAAAATAGAAAAGAAAAACGAGGAGCGCAAAATTTGTAATGCAAGAAACGTCCAATGCTTTTATTAATGATATATCGAGATGACACATAATAAGCCCTCAAACAAAGCCATGGTGTCTCGGGTAAGGCACCGGGCCGTAAAGTTTAAAATTGTCTGTTACAAAACTCGAAACAAAAGTCTTATTACTGTGTAACAAAAGAAATAGGCACGAAGTCCTTTTCTGTCTAATTGCTTAGTCCACCGTCGGTAGTCGGGTAAATCCAGCTGTCAAACTCAGACTCTTCATCCTCATCTTCAATGGCATTCACTCCCGAACTGTTGATAAATAAAGGAGGTCCTCCGATTCACGCATGCCGAACAGCCCTTTGATCTTCTGCGGTAAAACCCAAACCAAACTTGTCAGTCTTGTGTGCAAAGTCAGGGAGTTGGCCCCAATTCGCGCACCCATCTTTCTCAATAACAGCCCAGGCATCTTTGAGGGAAGCCATCTTTATTGGAGGATCTTCAGCAACAGTTTCTGTCGACGCCAGAGTCTGGGGGACTTCTTCAGAGTTTTGACATGGGGTTTCAATGAACTCCCCATCCATCTCCATATATCGAAAAGAGTTAAGGTGGCTCACCATATACTCCTCTTCTCCCTGCACTGTAACAATTTTCCCTTTCACCGGGTATTTCAGCATCTGGTGGAGCGTAGAAGTTACTGCCCCAGCTTTGTGGATCCACAGGCGACCCAACAAACAAGAATAAGATGGCCGAATTTCCATCATATAGAATATAGACGCGAAGGTCTGGGAACCAACCTTAATAGTAATACCCACTTCTCCATGTACCATCCTTTTGGACCCATCAAAGGCCCTAACCACAATATTGCTTGGTTTCAACACCAACTCTTCACAGTCCAACCGATCTAACGCTTTCTTGGGTAAAACATTTAACTAGGACCCAGTATCCACCAGCACGTGGGCCAAAGTAGTGCCCCTGCACTCGGTTGAGACGTGCAGGGCATCATTGTGATCTTTTCCCTTGGAAGTCAAATCTGCATCGGAGAAACCTAACCCGTTGTCAACGGTCAAGCTAGCCACATAGTCCTTGAATTAATCAGTCGATGTCTCCTACGGCACATGCGCAGTTTTCAGGAAAGCAATCAGAGCCTTAGCATGGGCCTCCGAGCATAACAACAAAGATAACATAGAGATCTTCGACGGGGTTTGCATCAGCTGCTCGACTATGTTGTAGTCGCTCTTTTTGATGATCTTCAAAATTTCCTCTATCTCTTGCCTAGAGGCTTCAACAGTAATCTTCTTCGGTGCCTCCGTTTGGGCAGGCTCATTGGTGATCTCTTTGCCCTGAGTGTCAGACGACTCGGCGACAGGGGTAACTAATGGAGTGAGAATTGGGATAACAACAGGTGCATTGACAGGTGCAATGACAACAGGCTTCCGAAGAGTTGGTGGAGAGATCTCAGGGGAGAAAAGTCTTCCGCTGCGGGTGACCTTGCTAGATCCAACAATATTGCTAACATCAGTATCAGCCTCTCAATCCTTCAAATCTTGTTTAACCCCATGATAATACACGTCAGCCCCATAGTGCCACGAGACAGCCTTATCTGACGTGTAAGGGATAGGCCCAAGAATGGTAATGATCAACGGAGCAATTCTCAGAGTAGATGTAATTCTAACAGGCTTTCTCGAGGAAACCTTGGAAGAATTGGCGGAAATGGATATTATGGCAACATCTTCAAAAGGAATCAATGGAACCGAAGTTTTCTCAAACAAAATTTCTTTGTTATCCATCAGGCGTTGGACACTTGATTTCAATAGATGGAAACCAGTAGGCAGGATGGAACACAGGTGGCAACCTTCGCCATAGCCCAGAAATAAACCGGCCAATAATAAGTTCTTCTTTACTGTCATCAACGAAGTAGAGACGTCTTTCACAGAAGTCACAAATAAGTTATCTTCTTTGCATTTACTAGATGACTGAGACAGATCAGCTCCCTCTCGCAACCTATTGCCAAACCTGTGACCCAAATTCAGAAGGACTGTCCTCTTCTTCTTCTTCTTCTTCTTCTTCTTCTTCTTATCCTTCAAGTTAAGAGTCTTCAGGTCTTGCTGACCCTTGGCCAAATTCATGAATATCTCCTGGAACTGAGCATTTTGGGCTTGAAGAGCCTTCATAGCTTGATCAGTAGTTGCTTCAGAAGACATGATCGTGCTAAAATAAACAGCGAAGAAGATGAGAAATCTGTAAGGGTACCTGTAATGAGGTGCATGGGAATGGTATGCGTATGATATGATTTCAAAGACTTTTAGGAGATTCAAATTTGTAAACCAAAATGAAACACACTTTTATTAGATAAAAACTTGAAATCAATGTTTAACAGATGCCTTTAAGGCATTACAAAAAGAAATACTGAAAAGTAAATCAAAACTAGAAATATAAAAAGACATCAGCGCTCCCATGGTCGTTTTCCATTGGTGCTGACATAGTCATTGAAGACCCACTCATTCTCCAACTGTCTTGTAAGCTTCATAATCTTCTGCTCCTGCTCATGATACTTCTCTCTGTAAGTATACCTTTCTTCCCTTATCTGGATCCAAGACCTTTTCAATGCCCCAATGTCAGTGGGCATATGAGGATAGATGATGGTAGGAGGAACCCCTTCTTCATCAGTACTCTCAACAATTACCAGTAAGACAGCTTCGTATGGCATCCCGAGCTTTTGAGCATGGGCTCGAACCCACCAGAGATATGGTTCCATTGGAAGAGAATTATTCATGCCTAGCTCATGCGGATCAGACCTATTGACCTTATCCCAGGCTCGTATGAATCTGCGGCGATGTCCCTCAGTATCTCCCTGAAAGTCAAAGACAATGCTTGGAAGCAGCAACTTATGAGGTCCGTCTTTCCTAGCCTGCCCAAACTGTCGTAAGGCCAAACAAGGGTTATAGGTTATCCCTCCTTTGATTCCTAGCAATGGAACATTGGGGTATTCCCCACAACGATCAATAATAGCTACTTCATCCATGTCCTTAGTACTCCAGATGATGTCCGTATGAGCAAGGGACATAATCATGTAGGCCCAACCCATGCCTTCCTTGTTCTTCAAAACAGATTTGGGGAGGTGAGAAATAAACCACCTCGCCAGCAATGGTGCACAGCACATAAGGGTTCCCCGTTTTCGAGCAGTACAGGCATAAAGAGTATGTAGAATGTCACCCAAGAGGGTGGGCACTGGATTACGGGACATGAAAATATTCACCGCGTTCACATCAACAAAGGAATCTGAATTTGGAAACAGAACCAAACCATAAATAAGAAGAGCCAGGATGTCTTCAAATGCCTGAAAGTCTAAACTGTCCCAGAACTGATTAGCTTGATTAACCAAGAACTTAGCCAAGAAGCCTTTCTCACCACTCCGAGTCTCCCAATTAGACATTACCTCAACCTTTGTCAGATGTAGGGCTGCAGCAACATCCTCTGGCTTAAGAGCTATCTTCCAACCTGTAAATGGCGTCTGCTCTAGAATAGAAATACCAAGTAGATCAGAGAACTCTTCCAAGGTAGGGACCAATTGATAGTCCGAGAATGTAAAACAGTGGTACAATGGATCAAAGAACTGGAATAAGACACTCATCATCTGTTCATCCAACTTGGAAGTGACCAAACCAAGGAGGTGACCATGTCTTCTGAAAAAAGAGGAAGTATCAGGGATCTTTGAAACCAAATATCTAAGTTGAGCATGGATCTGCACAAAGTTGATCCGAATGGTGTTTCTGCGCATAGATGCCATGATCTGCAAAATAGAACAAAGATGAATCCCATTGGTCTTTGAAATGGTTAGTCCGGTGCAATATGCATGCAATGTCATGATGCATGATGTCATGATAAGAACAAACCACAAGTATTCACAGATGGAAAACATGGTAAGGGCAAACAAGTCACACAGATAGCCCTTAAATTTCAGGCTGGCATGGAGTTTAGGTACTACCCTCTTTCAGTTTAGTTGGTTCAACCTGTTCTAGAAATAGTAACCGGGTTCTAGAGGATCTCAATATCAATGACCACCCTCGATCGGTCATAATTCTAGTTTAGCAACCTTTTCTTGCGGCCGGAATCATCGCGAGAGTTCGGTCTCAATGAGTGTAGCATACTGCTACTTTTCTATGGCCAAGTTGGTCAATTATAGGTTCTAAGGTTAGTTGGTGCTTAATGACCCCTTAGCAGCCCCATATTCTCCTTGTTCTGCCATAAGGGATATTAGTACAAACTTAAATTGTCACACCAATGTAGCTACTGCTTCAACCGTATCGGTCTACGCTGTACAGTTCCCTCACAGTCTATTGCTACTTACCTAATAGGTATCCCCAGATCCGGGTTAGGATCTATAGTAACTCCAATTCAAACCCACAAATATAAAGCATACAAAGCAAGCAATTGAAAACACAATGATGAACTAATCCTAAGGTACACCCCACTTATTAAGTCCCCAGCAAAGTCGCCAGTTCTGTGATACGGTGGCCAGAACCGACTGTTAATACTGGTTTGCGTTTTGCGTTTGTGTTTGCAAAATGTCGCGGTAAGCAAGAGTTGCCACCGACTTTTATTTTATCCAACAAGGAAAGGAAAAAAGCACAGAAAAATTCTTTTTTCGAGATATTTCTGAGTACGGGGGGTAGATTATAGAAAGGGAAGGTATTAACACCCTTTCTATCCATGGTTTTCCATGGGCTCTTAGGTACTTGCTCATCATTTTCAAAATTGCTTCTTTGTGTATGTGTGATTTGAAAAGCTTTTGTTTTGACTTCGATTTAACTCTTGCTTCTGTCTTCAAGAGTGTAATGAAGTGTTTTGAAAACTTTGTTTTGTAAAGAAGTGTAAGTGTGAAAAAAAGTTTTGTTTTGGATGAGCAAGTATCTAAGAACTAATCTACCTACTCGAAAAAGGAATCGTTCTATGTTTGTTTCCTTTAGACAATGCTATCTTACTATTAATGAGTAGGTAGCACCGTCGTTGGAGTTTGAGGGTCAATTCGAAAGGAACTTATGATCATTAAAGCAATGTTAGGACGCCTTAGCGGTAACCCTAATGTCTTAGATCATTTAGTTGAGGCAATGATATCCGAGGTAACCTTTCCGAGGCGACTATGATCTTTTAGACAAGAGGGTGACCTCTAAAACAACCAATACTCAATGACCGTTTACGAAGGCAACCAAGTGGGGGTGTACCCTAGGAGTGCGCATGTGCGAGTGTGTTGATTTCAGTTATTTTTATCTTTGCACATGTTAAGGGTGATATAACCATTTTAAGATTAAACATTCATTCTTGTCATGCAAGCCCTATTATCAAACATCTAGCAGTTGTATAATTTGCAGAATTAAAATGCGGAATTTAAACTAAATTATTACAAGGCGTCGGGTATTTACATCTCCAAAAACAACCCTTTGAAATTTAAAAGCGGAAAAATAAATATCCTAATTAATTATTACAAACCGGGAGCAGGTACAGTAATTGGATAAAGGAAAATAAAGCGCGCGATGCGAAATTAAATCGAATGCAAGATTAGGGTTTTGACCCTCTAAATTAAAAGAAAATGTTTTTGGTTGTTTTTATTTAAGAAAAGAAATTAAATCCTAAAACTTAAATGCTAAATTAATTATTAAATAAATTAATTAATGAAAAATATTAAATGACATATTTTTGGAGTTTTTGTTAATTTAGGAAAGAAATTAAAATAATTAAATTAGAGTTAAGACCTATTAGTTTTAATTGATTTTATTTATTTACAAAAATAAATTAAAGTTACCTAATTAATATGCCTAATTAAATTAATTAAAATTTATTAAAGAAAAATAAAGTTCTGAAATTTAATTGGGTAAAAATGTTTTTTTTGTGATTTTTTTTGATAAAAAGAAATTATTCTATTGGTTAGTAATTAAAATAGAAATAAAATAATTAAATTAAAATAAATAAAATATAGAAAGATAGAGGAACGGGCCTGATATTTGGAGGTGCAGAAAGCAATTATTTTGGCCCATTGATGCTGGTCCAGATTGACTTTTCGGATCCTGTATGCAAACATTGACCCGGTCTTTTGGTGCACCTTCCATGATGGCCAGCAGATCTATCCATCTGGCACCTTGGCTAGTGAGGGAGTATGATGGTCTCTTGGCATGCGCATACACTGGATCTCCTGAAAGAAATAAGAAAAATGGCAAATGCTGGAGGTAGGGATCGAACCCCTGACCTCCAGCCTTGGGATCCTTATGCGCTGATGTGGTTACCACTAGGCCATGTTGCTCTTTTTGTTATTACAATACAAATCAATGATAATATATAAAAACAAAATTAATGGCCAAAAAAATATAAAAAAACGCGCGCGCTGTTTGAATGGACAAATGGTGGAGTGCCAACGCATCATCCCTGTCCTCCCTCCGTAGCTAGAAATCTGGAGCACCTATATCCACGGACAAAGGTCCGTCGCTACAAGCATGTCCACCTTCAAAATCACGTACATGCCATGGAAATGAATTCTAACACCATGGTTAGACTCGTCTCCCTCTTCTGATCACAACCATAGCCATTACTAAGGCTAATGTTTCCTAAAACAAAAAGCCCTAAACCAAAGCTTGAAACCCTAACTATGGTGAATCACATATAGGTCAGATAAATGAAATCGAGTAATACCAAAAGCTTGCAAATGATGTGTAGATTAAGAATATGCCATCAATACATGTTAACAATGCCTAGATTTCAAAATACGAAATCAAGAAAAGGGTGAGTTCGTGACTGACTTACAATGCACTGGGAGGCTTGAACACGCGTGGTCTTGATTGCTTTAGGTTCCTGAGATTTCCAGGAAGCGATTGAGACAATTGCCAAGCCTTGAAACTGCTTCTAAGCCCTGCTTCAATGTCACACTTTTTTTGGTATTTTTGCAAATTTTGTTCTTGCTCTCTATCTGATCTCTAACCCCTCTTTTTGTCTGCCTCGCCTCCTTATGTATTGTACAATACATTAGGGTTGCAAACTCAGTCCAAATCTCTCTCCATCAATGACTTTGAATTTCATTTGATTCTTCTTTTAAAGCTTTCCAAAATTGGCTTGATTTGAATCTTTTTGTGCATACAAGCTTTGATACGAATTGGGAATGGTTCTAGCTGTCCAATGAAACCTGAAATCATCAAAAGATCTTTGGTTTTTAATATTTTTGATTTTATTTGATTTAATTTGATTTAAAATGAATTAATTCAAATGAAAACCAAATTAAATAATAAAAATATGATATGGACCCATGGCCAAGGCTAGAGCACGTGGGATGTAATGCCAACTCAAAATAAGTGAAAAAGAATGGGCCCATTTGGCAAAATTGGAAGTTTGGGGATAGTTGACTTTTGGCAATTTTGCAAAAAAGTCCAACTTCAACAATGCATAACTTCCTCACTTTTGATTCTTTGGATATGTTCTTGGACTTTTTAGAAAGCTTGAGATGTCCTCTAATCAACCCTTTTGGTCTCATCTCAATTTGATATTCCATGCTCAAGTTAGAAGCTTTGACAAAAAGGTGTTTTTGTTGACTTTCAAAAATGACCTATAATGTCCAAATTCACAACTTCTTGTGAGTGCATATCTTGATCTTGGGAGCTGAAGATGGATTGCAGAGAGTTATGCTTGGTCAAAGTTGAGTTGACTTTTTGTACAAAAACCCTAATTTGGAAACTTTTGAATCTTGATGAATTATGAGCAATCCTTTATGAATCATGATCAACCCTTGATAAAATTATGAAATATCCTTCAAAATGAGAATGTTGACAAAAAATCTTGAAGTTTGACTGTATGTGGGTCACAGTTGACTTTTGCCCTAGCACAGTCGATTTTTGGACCTTTGAGCAATTGACTGAGCAAACTTCCTCTGCAAGGCTTGAAACTTGACATGGCTAATCTTGGGAAAATATTAGGACATTGGTAAGCACTTGGAACCACTTGGACTCAAGGATCTTTGTGCAACATGAAAACCTAATTTGGGGTAGACTGCCTTAGGAGAGAGCTTGTCTAGTCAACCCTTGGACTACCTTGAGCAACTTGAGGATCTTTCTTGCAATGTTTTGAGAAATATGGGAGGGAAAATTTTGGGGTACAATACCATATACTAGAGAGTAGGGTGTTTCCTCTGTCGACGTCCGTGCTGAGGTACGGTACCCATGAAGAGTGAATGGTAGCATCTCATGCCAGTCTTTGTATGTCACCGTCATCTTTTGTATAATCTTCTTGATGTTCTTGTTAGCTGCTTCAACAACGCCATTCATCTTCGGCCAGTAGGGAGAAGAGTTGTGATGCTGTATCTTGAATTGTTTACAGAGCTCGATGATTATCGTGTTATTGAGATTCGTACCATTATCGGTGATAATTCTCTATGGCACCCCATACCGACAGATCAGGTTATGCTTGATAAACCGCGCTACGACATTCTTGGTAACGGTAGAGAAGGAGGCAGCCTCAACCCATTTCGTGAAGAAATCGATAGCTACCAGGATAAAGCGATGCCCATTGGAAGCGGTAGGCCTTATTTCTCCGATCATGTCAATGTCCCACATTGCAAAGGGCCACGGAGCTGTCAAGACATTCAAAGGAACCAGAGGCACATGCACCTTATCAACATAAATTTGGCATTTATGACAGGTTCGGGAGTGCTCATAACAGTCTGCTTCCATAGTGGACTAGTAGTATCCTGCCCGTAGGATCTTCTTAGCCATGGTATGTCCACTGGAATGGGTTCTAAAGGTACCTTCATGTAGGTCTGTCATAACCCTCTATGCTTCACTCTTGTCTATACACCACCGTAAGGTAGAGTCATGATTACGCTTGTAGAGGATTCCATTACTGAGGAAGAATTTTGCAGCGAAATTTCTCAGAAACTTCTTATCATTGACAGATGCCCCTTTGGGATATTCTTGAGCCTCAAGATACCTTTTTACTTCGTGAAACCAGGGTTTGTCTGCTACCTCTTTGGTATCAATCTCGCAGTAGTGCGCTGGTTCATCCAACCTTTCAATGGTGATTCGGGGAGCTTCATTGTCCCAATTAACTTTAAACATGGAGGACATGGTGGCTAGCGCGTCCGCTAACTGATTATCCTCACGTGGTAAATGTTCAAAGGTTACCTCCTCAAAGTGTGGGAGCAACGTCAATACATGCTCTTTGTACGAGATGAGATTCCGATGTTTCGTATCCTATTCACCTTTGATATGACTTATCACTAAGGCTGAATCCCCGAAAACATTTAAGAACTTGATCCTGAGATTGATAGCGGCTTTGAGACCCATGATGCAGGCTTCATACTCCACCATATTGTTAGTGTAGTTAAAACATAGTCGGGCAGTGAAAGGAGTATGACAATCCTTAAGAGATATGATTACAGCGCCAATGCCATTACCAAGTGCGTTTGAAGCTCCATTAAAATCCATAGTCCATCGAGATCCTTTCTTAGGTCCTTCATCCCGTCCATGTCCTTCGTAGTCAGTCCCCAGCATAATGTTCTCATTCGGGAACTCAAAATTCATGGACTGGTAGTCATCCACGGCCTGATGAGCCAAATGATCAGCCAATACACTCCCCTTGATTGCTTTCTAGGTTGTATATTGTATACCATATTCAGTTAAGATCATCTTCCATCTTGCTATTCTACCGGAGAGAGCGGGCTTCTCGAAGATGTATTTGATTGGATCCATCTTAGATATCAACAAAGTAGTGTGGGTCAGCATATACTGTCTTAGTCGGTGAGCAACCCATGCCAAAGCGCATCAAGTTTTCTCGAGCAGTGAGTATCTTGTCTCACAGTCGGTAAACTTTTTGCTAAGGTAGTATATTGCATGCTCTTTTTGACCAGACTCGTCATGCTGCCCCAACACACACCCCATTGAATTGTCTAGCCCTGTTAAGTACAAAATCAAAGGTCTTCCTAAAACCGGAGGCATCAGAATTGGTGGCTCCTGAAGGTATTCCTTGACTCTTTCGAAAGTAGTTTGGCATTCGTCATTCCACTTTACCACTTGATCTTTCTTCAGAAGCTTGAAGATGGACTCACAAGTAGCAGTCGGATGTGAAATGAATCTGGCTATATAATTTAGGCGTCCCAAGAAACCTCTAACTTCTTTCTCTGTACGGGGAGCAGGCATTTCTTGTATGGCCTTTACCTTTGCGGGGTCTACCTGAATACCTTTGTCACTGACGATGAAACCCATAAGCTTACCAGACCTTACCCCGAAGGAGCACTTGTTCGGATTCAACCTCAATTTGTACATCTTCAACCTGTCTAACAGATTTTGTAGGTGGTCGAGGTGCTCTTCTTCGGTTTGAGACCTGGCTATCATGTCATCCACATAAACCTCGATCTTACGGTGAATCATATCATGGAACAAAGCGACCATGGCTTGCTGATAGGTTTCCTCAATATTCTTCAACCCAAAAGGCATCACCTTGTAATAGAAGGTCCCCCACTATGTGACGAAGGTTGTCTTCTCCATGTCTTCAGGAGCCATCTTGTTCTGGTTGTAGCCAGAGAAACCATCCATGAAGGAGAAGATTTTGTGCTATGCGGTGTTGTCAACCAGCACATCAATATGGGGGAGTGGAAAGTCATCCTTGGGGCTTGCCTTGTTCAGGTATCTGTAATCCACGCACACCCGTACCTTGCCGTCCTTCTTAGGTACTAGAAGGACGTTAGCAACCTACTGCGGATAGGAGGTGACAACTAAGAACCTTGCGTCGAACTGCTTCATGACCTCTGCCTTTATCTTATCTGACATTTCAGGGTGCATACGGCAGACTTTCTGTTTAACCAGAGGACAATCCTCTTTAGTTGGCAGACGATGCACCACGATATCAGTGTCTAAACCAGGCATATCTTCATATGACCAGGCGATGATTTCAATGTATTCGTGCAACATCTGTGTCAGTCGCTGTTTGATCTTGATCTCAAAATTCACGCCGATCTTGACTTATTTTCTGTCTATCTCTGTGCCCAAGTTTATTGTCTCAACTGGCTCTTCGTGAGGCTGTATAGCCCTCTCTTCTGGTTGTAACAGTCTAGCAAGTTCTCCAGGCACCTCACAATCATGCTCAACTTCGTCCTCGGCTTGGTTGATCGGATTTTCAAAGTCATAACTGGCAATAGCAGGATTGTTATCAATGGGATCTAGAGTGGACATGGATCTGCAGTTTGATACGTGAGTATGTGCAAGAGCATAGTTGCATTGATAAAGTAAAGGAAAAAAGAAAAACAGAGAGCACAAAATTTGTATGCAAAGAACGTCCAATGCTTCATTGATGATATATGAGATGACACATAATAACCCTCACAGATAGAACCATCGTGCCTTGGGTAAGATACAAGGCCAAAAAGAAGTTCAAATTATTCTACAAACTTAGAGAACAAGTAAGACAATTACTGCGGAATAAAAGAAACTGGTATAAAATCTCTGGCCGTCCAGTTACTCGGTCCACCGTTGGTAGTTGGGTAAATCCAGCTGTCAATATCAAAGTCTTCCTCACTATCTTCAATAGCATTGATCCCTCGATTACTGATGCGTAGGGGAGATCCTCCAACTCGAGTGTGTCGAATAGCCCTCTGAGCCCCTGAAGTAAAGCCCAAACCAAACTTATCAGTTTTATGGATAAACTCAGGAAGCCGTCCCCAATTGGTACTCCTACCTTCTTCAACTACTGCTCTAGCGTCCTTGAGATAAGCCATCTTTAAAGGAGGTTTGGTGCTGGTGGTGGTCTCTGTTGACGCCATAATCTGGGGAACCTCTTCAAAGTTTTAACAAAAAGTCTCTATAAATTCTCCGTCCATCTCTACGTACCTGAAGGAGTTCAGGTGGCTTACCATATACTCCTCTTCGCCATGCACAATGACTATCTTCCCCTTCACCGGATACTTCAACATTTGGTGTAGTGTAGAAGTAACAGACCCAGCTTTGTGGATCCAAGGATGACCCAAAAAACAAGAGTACGATGGCCTGATGTCCATCACATAGAAGGTGGACTCGAAAGTCTGAGATCCTATCTTGACAGGGATGTCCACCTCCCCATGCACCATTCTTTTCGAACCGTCAAAAGCCCTTACCACAATGTTACTGGGCTTTAGGCTCAAGCCTTCACAATCTAGTCGATCAAGAGCCTTCTTCGGCAGGACATTCAGTGAAGACCCGATGTCTACTAGCACATGAGCCATAGTGGTGCCCCTGCATTCGATCGAGACGTGCAGAGCATTGTTATGCTTCCTCCCTTTTGGTGTCAAGTCGATGTCTGAAAAACCCAGCCTATTGTCGGTAGTCAAGCTGGCCACATAGTCTTTGAATTGATCGGCTGAGGTTTCTGGCGACACGTGCGCGGTTTTGAGGAATGCAATTAAAGCCTTTGCATGGGCCTCAGAACATAACAACAAAGACAACATCGATATCTTCGAGGGGTTCTGCCCCAACTGCTCGACCACATTGTAGTCACCCTTTTTGATTATTTTTAAAATTTCCTCTATCTCTTGCTTAGAGGATTCCACAACAACTTTTCTAGGTGCCTCCATCCGGGCAGGCTCACCTACAACTCCTTTGCCTCGAATCCCAGATGACTCATCGGCAGGGGTAACAACTGGAGTAGGAACATGAATAGTAACTGAAGTACTAGCAGGGACAGAAGATGAAATAATGACAGGCTTAGTGGCAGTCTTCAGGGAGATATCAGGAGAGAAAACCCTTCCACTTCTAGTAATCTTGCTAGTCCCGACAATGTTACCAACATCAGAATCAAATTCTTCAGTCTTCAAGTCTTGTTTAATGCCATGATAGTAAACATCGGCGCCATAATGCCAAGGGACGCTTTGTCTGAGGCGTACGGGACAAGACTAGGACACATGATTATTAACAGAGTGATTCTCGCAGCGAATGTAATCCTAACAGGTCTTCTTGAGGAGGCCTTGGAAGGATCGGCAGAAATGGTTATAATAGCAATATCTTCACACGAAATGGTTGGAATAAAAGTCTTATTGAACAAAATCTCTCTGCTATCCATCAGGCGTTGGACACATGTTTTCAGTAAATAGCAACTAGAAGGCAAAGATGAACATATGTAACAACCTTCATCATAACCCGAAAAAAAATCGGCCAACAACAAATTCTTCTTAACAGTCATAAGAGGAGTAGAAACTTCATCAACTGAGGTCACAAACACATTGATATCAACGGCGTTAACTCCATGGTTGTGCTTAGGAATGGGAGCAGTTATGACATTGGGCTTCTCCGGAGCGTCGAACTCAATCTCCTTGGCTTTAATTAGATCTTGTACTTTGTTTCTTAGAGCCCAACAATCATTTGTATCATGACCAGGACTCTCAAAATGATAGGCGTACTGAGCGTTCAGATTGTATCGAGGAGAGGAGGTATTAGGATTCTTGGGAGCCTCTTTTAAAGTTGCCCAGTTAGATCTCAGCATATAGGGTATAACATCTGTCAATGTCATGTTAATCCGGGTGAACTTTATTATATTTTGTATTATTTTTCTTTTCTTTTATGATTTCTGACTTTATTATTTTTTTCTAAAATATTAAAAATCACCAAAAATATTTTCTTAATTTTTATATTTTTATTTTATTATTTTTATTATTTTTTATGACAAAAAATAGTTTATTAGGTTAAATACTTTTATTTTTCTAAATAAAATTTGTAAATAATACAAAAATATTATTTATTTTTATTTTTATCATTTGTACACTTAAAATAATATTCTCTCACATATTTTATTTTTTAACATTTTTATATATATTTTTATTTATTTTCTTGTACATAAATGAAATAAATAAATAATATAGAATATATTTTCTTAAAACAAAAATTAGGGTTTCTTCACCCTTTCCAAAAATAATCATTTTTATTTTCTTATTTTTAGGACATAAATAAACTTATTTTTACATACATAAAAATAATACAAAAACATTTTTGCATATTTACATTTATTTGCATATTTAATATTTGCTTATTTATTTATTTGTACAAATAAATTCAATTTGGTTGTAATAGTTTTAGGGCTTTATTTTGAGCAATAACCCCCTATTCTAACTTGTACCCCCTCCCCATAATAATGTCGCAATAGTCTTAGATTTACTTTTACGCATTTATTGCTTTCATTATGCATGATAGTAAGATTAGGGTTTGTATGATAACCAAAAATCAAAACAAATAGCATGACTAAACACAAGACAAAAATGCATGAAAAATGACAAACACAATGCACACAAGCACCCCTAGGGTTTCATCCACTTTGTTGCCTTAAAACATGGCCATGGTATGCATGCTAAGTATCTTGGCAAAACAAAACAAAACAAAAAGATCATAGTCCCTCGATGATGCTATCTTGATTGCCTACACAAAAATGATCTAGTCCCTCAAAAACTTGCTAAAGATACTTGGAAATATAGTTGTCATGGTCATACGATGACCCACGCCCGTCCCGTTTAACATCCAAATACAAGGTTGTTTCCCAAATACAATGGTAAAACAATAATGTAAAAGGGTTAAAAATGTACAAGAAAGATCTTTGAGTAGGGTAGACAACTCCTAGTTAATTGATCAATTTGCAAACATCCTTGCTAATTTCAAAAACACACACACACAATTTTAAAACATTTCCCAAAACAAACTTTCAAACATTGAAACATTTTTCAAAAGACAATACATCCTTGTATATATTCTTCAAACAAGAATCATTACAAAGATTGCCACAACGATGGCCTCTTTTCAAAATATTTTCAAAACCACAGAAAGCACCATTTCAAACAATTGAAAAAGTAAAGCAAGTGATCTAAACAAGTAACTAAGAGCCCATGAATAACCATGGATGAAAATGGTGCTAGCACCTTCCCTTTTCATAATCTACCCCCCGAACCCAAGAAAACATCTCAAAGGTCTTTTCTGTGCTTTTTGACCTTTCCTTTGGATAAAATAAAAAGTTGGTGGCGACTCTTGCTAAATCGAAACATTTGCGAACACAAACGCAAAACCTCAAGTCAGTTCTCCCACCGTATCACAGAACTGGCGACTCAGCTGGGGAGAAATTTAAAAGTGGGGTTACCTCAGGGTTTAGATCACCTTTACATGCTTACCTTGTTTGCTTTGATTGCTTTACATTTGGTTATATTGTTTGGGTTTGAAATCCTCTACTCGGATTTGGGAAACATTCATTGGTAAATAGAAATACGTTGTGGAAATTGTGCGGGGTATACCGACATGGTCTAAGCAATAGCTATATTAGTGCGAAATATTTATGGGTACCGCTAGCCTTTGAGTCAATCAAAGAGAATACGGGGCCGTTGAGTGATGTCATGAAGCACTAATGGACTTTTAGAACCTTTACTTGACCATCTTGGCCTTTTAGGATGTAGTGAGATGACCGGCTTTGATGCAGTCCGAAGTTGGTAGATACTCGATACTACACTCATTGAGGGTTATTTTCTTGGAATATTTTGGTCGCCAATAAAGTGGCTAAACTGAAACAATGAACACAGAAAATAATCCAGTGATATTGAGCTCCTTAGAACCCGGTTACTATTTATAGGACAGGTTGAGCCAACTAAACTTCAAGAGGGTACTTACCTATGAAACCCCATTCAAGCCTAAACTAGGAACTTGTGTGATTTGCTTGTACATATATACTTGTGCATAACATCATGAACATCATGAAGCATCATATTGCATCCACTAACCATTTCAAGGATTTTGGATCTTCATCTTTGTTCCTGTTTTGTAGGTTATGGAATTACTTCGTAGGAAAACTATTCAGGTCAACCTTGTGAGAATCTCTCCTCAACTCAAGGAGCTTACTTCCAAGATTCCAGAGTATTCTCCGTTCATCGAAAGACATGGTCGACTTCTCAACTTGGTCAATCCCAACACAGAGGAAGACATGGTGAAAGTTCTCTTCCAGTTCTTTGACCCCCTACACCACTGCTTCACATTTCCTGATTACCAGCTAGTGCCTACTTTGGAGGAATTTTCTCAACTCCTGAGGATTCCTATTCTCCATCAACTACCTTTCAACGGTACGGAAACAGATCCAAAGACTGAAGATGTTGCTCAAGCCTTACACTTGCAACCATCTAATGTCATAGGTCATTGGGAAACCAGAAGTGGTGTTAAGGGTTTCTTGGCAAAGTTTCTGTTTGAGAAAGCTCAAGAATGCTGGAATTCTCTAGATCTGCAAGCTTTTGAGGAGATTGTAGCTCTTCTCATCTATGGGTTGGTCTTGTTCCTAAACCCTGACCAGCTTATAGATGTGAATGCTGTCAAGATTTTCATATCTCGGAATCCTGTGCCTACTTTACTTGGGGACATCCTACACTCATTTCACACTCGAACAATGAGGAAAAGAGGTGTTCTCATGTGATGTACTCCTCTTCTAGCAAGGTGGTTTATTTCTCACCTTCCCCAATCAGTCTTGAAGAATGAGCAAGGTTTGAGGTGGTCACAATGATTGATGACTCTTACATATTCAGATGTTCATTGGTGTTCTCGATCCAGAGAAAATGTTATCATCATCAACTGTTGTGGGGAATTCCCTAATGTCCCACTACTTGGCATTAGGGGAGGAATTACCTACAACCCCTGCTTGGCTCTGAGACAGTTTGGATATGCCCAAAGGGATGGCCCACATGACATGCTAATTCTAGACTTGGTTTTTGACTTTGACAACAATGTTCAAGGACTTCGACAAAGGTTTATCCGAGCTTGGAGGATGCCCAACAAGGTAGACAGTAAGATCTTGGGACACAAGAATTCCATCCCCCTTGAGCCTTACCTCAAGTGGGTACGAACCCGCGCCCAAAGTCTTATGATGCCTTACCCCTACATTCTCCATGTGATCAAAGAGCCTGTTAAGGAAGGAGAGGTTCCATACACCCTCCTACATCCTGGCATGCCAACATCATTGGAAGATTTACAAAGGAGTTGGATACAGCTCAAGAGAGAACGCGATACTTTTGAAGCCCAATTCTACGCTAGTGAGAAGAAGGTTTTGGAACTTACTCGTCAACTTCATGAAGAGCAGACTCTCAACACCTACATTGCACCAAAGAGGATGCGCAACGTCTTTTTACCTTAGAATTTTGTATTATTTTACCCATGGGGCATTTATGTACTAATAATTCTATCTTATTAATATGACGTGTGTTTCTTTTATGTTTAAAACAAATTTGAATTTCTGAATCCTTGAATGCATTACATGAATACATATCATTCATCATATGCATAAACAGGTCTTCACACAAAGTTTCCTCATCTCTCTGCTATTTATTTCAGCAAGATGGATATTGAACAAACGGTCAAAGATTTGCAAGCGCAGAATTCACAATTCCAACAGCTACTCATGACCTTGGCTAAGGGTCAGGAGGAGCTCAAAACTCTACTGGAAAAGGAAAAGGAGAAAAAGAAGAAGAAGAGAGTTGGTGTGGCTACTTTGGGTAGAAGATTTAAAGGTCAAGCCAGAAGGGTCCTAGATTTCCCATCAACATCTGAAGAGGGTGAAGGAAAGGGTAAAGGAGCTGCAGTGCCTTCTGATTCTGAAGCTGAAGAAGAGGAAGATGAAGACTATTCAGAACAACAGTATCCTCCTGCAGATGAAAAATACAAAAATTTGGAAGAACGTCTGGCAGACATGGAGATTCAGAGAGTGCCTGGGCCGGACTTTGAAGAGTTGGGGTTGGTTTCTGGAATTGTCATTCCTCCCAAGTTTAAAGTACCTCTTTTTGCTAAATACGATGGGGTGTCTTGCCCAAAGATGCACCTACGGTCCTATGTCAGGAAAATTCAACCACATTCTTCTGACAAAGACCTGTGGGTCCACTTCTTCCAGGATAGTTTGCCGGTGACGTAGTTAGATTGGTTTTACCAGCTAGAGAGGTCTGACATGCACAATTGGGAGGATTTGGCTGCTGCCTTCTACAAGCAGTATCAATATAATGCAGACTTAGCACCAACCGTACTCAATTACAGAATATGGGTATGGTCTCCAATGAAGGCTTTAAGGAGTATGCCCAGAAATAGAGAGACTTGGCGGGACGAGTACAACCACCTCTATCTGAGAGAGAGCTTGTAGATATGTTCTTGGGTACACTGTCAGGCCCCTTTTTCAATCACCTGATAGGAAGTTCGTCTGCGGGGTTCACTGAGTTGATTCTAACTGGTGAAAGAGTTGAAGCCGGAATCAAGAGCGGTAAAATTAAAAAAGATGCATCTGCTTCCGCGGCCATCAAAAAACATTTTCCAATAAAGAAGGAGGTCTCAGCTGTCTACTCCCAAAGGGGTTAGGGAAGAGTTGAGCGCCGGCCAGCGGTGGGAGCCGTAATGATTCAGAAGTCTGTAGCTGATCAGCCCAGAAACAATCAACCCAGAACCAACCAAGCAAGGGTGGAAAGGCCTGTACGGCAATTCACTCAGATAAACATGACTCCCGCTCAGGTTCTTCCCCATCTCTTAAAGTTAAACCTTGCAACCTTGAAAGAGGCCCCGAAGAATCCGAATACAACTTCTTCGTACTACCATTCAAACACAAAGTGTGCTTATCATTCAAGGAGTATAGGGCACGATACCAACAATTGTTGGACCCTGAAAAATAAGATTCAGGATTTGATAGATGCTAAAGAAGTTGAATTCGACGCCCCTGAAAAGCCGAATGTGATCTCTGCTCCAATGCCAAGGCATGGCCACAATGCCCATGCTGTTGAAGAAGATCTTTTTGTTACTACTGTTGATGATTTGATAACTCCGCTACCGATAATCAAGCTGAATTTGTTGAAGGCTGGGATTTTCCCAGGTTGTGAAGAAGATTGCTGCCTTTGTTCCTCCTTACCAACCGACTGTCTGTTGTTGAAGTTAGGCATCCAACGCCTAATGGATAACTAAGAAATCCTTTTTGAGAAGACTCCTGTTACACCGACTCCTGTCAATGATATTTCAATAATTACCATATCCGCCAATCTTTCCAAGGTCTCCAAAAGACCTGTTAAGATTACATCCGATCCGAAGATTACACCTTTGAAGATAACTATGTCGGGGCCCATCCCGTACAAGTCCAACAAATCAATACCGTGGAACTATGGTGGAGAGATATTCTACCACAGTATTAAACAAATTGAATCAATTGAAGAGAGTTCTGATGAAGAAACTTCCGACATTAGAAACATTGCTGGAACGAGTAAAATCACCCGCAGTGGAAGAATTTTCTCTCCGAAGATTGCTCCTGCAAAGGCAATCTTCGGACCCTCAAATGCTCCTAAGGTTACCCCTATGTTGGTCAACATATCTGCAAGAACTCCAATCATTATTGAAGAAGTTGTAACTCCTATGGTTGTCCCCTCTGCTGTTGCTGATGATAGAGGGAAAGGGATCCAAGAAGCACCCGTCAGGACGAGGGCTCAGCCATTGGTCATCCCTGAGACCTCTCAAAAATAAATGGAAGAGATTTTGAAAATAATCAAGAAAAGCGATTATGATGTTGTGGAACAACTGGGGAAAACCCCCTCAAATATCTCTATGTTGGCCCTGCTGCTTTGTTCTGAAGCTCATGCTAAAGCTCTGGTCAGATTCTTGAAGACGGCCCACGTGCCATAGGAAACCTCCGCGGATCAGTTCCAGGAATATGTAGCTAGCCTAACAACTGACAATGGTCTAGGATTCTCCGATGCCGATTTAACATATAAAGGGAGAAAACATAATGACGCTTTGCATGTCTCGGTGGAATGCAGAGGGACTACTCTAGCTCAAGTTCTGGTTGATACTGGGTCGTCTTTAAATGTCTTGCTGAAGAAAGCATTGGACAGATTGGACTGTGAAGGCCTAACCTTGAATCCCAGCAATATCATTGTCAGAGCCTTTGATGGTTCTAAAAGGATGGTCCACGGGGAGGTGGACATCCCGATTAAAGTGGGAACTGAAACCTTCAACTCCACATTCTATGTGATGGACATCTGTCCTTCCTACTCTTGCTTGTTGGGAAGACCCTGGATTCACAATGCCAGAGCCGTCACTTCCTCTCTGTATCAAATGCTCAAGTACCATGTCCAGGGGAAAATTATAATTGTTCATGGCGAAGAGGAATACATGATAAGCCATCTAAATTCTTTCCGCTATGTAGAATTGGATGGTGAATTCATTGAGACTCATTTCCAGCACTTTGAAGAGGTAGCTCAGGAGATTGCGGCAACCAAGACAATGTCTTCTGTACCCATAATTACCAAACCTGCGCCTCAGATGTCATCCCTCAAAGATGCAAAGGCTGTGATTGAAGAAGGAGGAAGCATAATCTGGGGTCAGCTACCAGATTTTCCTTTCAAATCAGATAAATTCGGCTTGGGGTTCATTGCTTCTGCTCAGAATGCTGTATGCCGCGCCCGGGATGGAGGGCCACCAGTGAAGATCACCCATCATGGAGTCAATGCTTTGGAGGATAGTGAAGAGGAGAGGAACCTGGAAGAATGGATTTTCCCTACTGTTGGCGGAGGACTGAGCAACTGGGAGGCAAAAGACTTTGTTCCAATTACTTTCATAAATCAATAATTTATCTTTCAAACATTTCTGTTGGTTTGTAATAATTCTCAAACAATTCGTACACTTTTAGCCTTGTTCCTTACCCGAGGTACATAGGTCCATTTGTAAGGGTTTGATTTTTCATCTTCATATGCCATTTTAAGGAATCATGGACGTTTTCATATTTAAACTTTTGTGTTCATTGTCTTTCTTTTTACATTTTATTTGTTTAAAGGTGGCTATCCCTTACACACACCTACACTCACAAATGCAGGTACCCTTCCATTCCGGATTCCATGGGTAACAATTCTGCTATGGCCTTCAGTAACTCTGAAGATCTGGTCTACCATGCCGAATACGAAGGTGATGAAGACTGTGAAGTGTCGGGAGAATTGGCTAGGCTGCTACAACAGGAAGAAAGAGCAATTCTACCTCATGAGGAGCTGTTAGAGACAATCAACTTGGATACTGTTGAAGACAGAAAAGAGGTCAGAGTGGATGCCAACCTAGAGCCAAGTGTCAAAGAGCTCCTAGTTCAGCTGTTGAATGAATATGTTGAGATCTTCGCCTGGTCTTACAAAGACATGCCGGGACTTGATACAGATATTGTGGTTCACCGTCTCCCTACAAGAGAAGATTGTCCACCAATTAAACAGAAAGTCCGCCGCATGAGGCCCGACATGTCTAAAAAGATCAAAGCTGAAGTTATGAAGCAGTTCAATGCTGGATTTCTTGCTGTTACTTCCTATCCATAATGGGTTGCTAACATTGTGCCCGTGCCTAAGAAGGACGGAAAAGTGAGAATGTGCGTGGATTACAGAGACTTAAACAGGGCTAGCCCTAAAGATGACTTTCCACTACCGCACATTGACATCTTGGTTGACAATACAGCTCAGCACAAGGTATTTTCTTTCATGGACGGATTTTCAGGGTACAACCATATCAAAATGGCCCCTGAAGACATGGAGAAAACTACTTTTGTTACACAGTGGGGTACATTATGCTATAAAGTGATGCCATTCGGACTGAAGAATTCCGGGGCAACCTATCAACGCGCCATGGTAGCTTTGTTTCATGATATGATACATCATGAGATTGAAGTCTACGTAGACGACATGATAGCCCAATCAAAGACGGAAGAAGAACACCTCGACCATTTGCAAAAGCTGTTTGTCAGGTTGAAAGAGTACAAGCTCATATTGAACCCTAACAAGTTCACTTTCGGAGTCGTCCCGTAAACTCTTGGGTTTCATTGTCAGCAACAAGGGCATCGAGGTTGATCCTGCCAAAGTCAAAGCTATACAAGAAATGCCTGCCCCTCGCACTGAGAAGGAGGTCAGAGGTTTCTTGGGATGCCTAAACTACATTGCTAGGTTCATTTCTCACCTAACATCTACTTGTGAGCCAATCTTCAAGCTGTTGAAGAAAGATCAGGTGGTTAAATGGAATGATGACTGTCAAGTTTCTTTCGATGAAATCAAGGAGTATTTGCTAGAACCTCCCATCTTGATGCCTCCCGTCGAAGGAAGACCGCTAATCATGTATCTGACTGTTTTGGATAACTCAATGGGGGTGCGTACTGGGCCAACACGACGAGTCTGGCCGAAAAGAGCATGCCATTTATTACCTTAGCAAAAAGTTTACCGACTGTGAGACCCGATACTCACTGCTCTAGAAAACTTGTTGCGCTTTGGTATGGGCTGCTCGCTGGCTAAGGCAATATATGTTGACTCATACCACTCTGCTGATATCTAAGATGGATCTGATCAAGTACATCTTCGTGAAGCCTGCTTTATCTGGAAGAATAGCTAGATGGCAGATGATCCTGACCGAATACGATATATAGTACACGACCCAAAAAGCTATAAAGGGGAGTGTACTAGCTGACCATCTGGCTCATTAAGCTGTCGAAGATTACCAATCCATGAGGTTTGACTTCCCTGACGAGGACATTATGACGTTGGACAACATGGAAGACTTCAGACCATATGACGGACCTCAACAAGGATCCCGATGGATCCTGTACTTTGATGGTGCCTCCAATGCACTTGGCAACGGTATCGGCGCGGTACTCATCTCTCCAGAAGGTTGCCATACACCTTTCACAGCCATACTTTGCTTCAACTGTACCAACAACATGGCTGAGTATGAAGCTTGTATCTTTGGCCTCAAGGCTGCAATAGACCTGGGAATCAAATCTTTGATTGTATTTGGAGACTCAGCTTTGGTCATCATTCAGATCAAAGGAGAGTGGGACACTAAACATCCCAACCTCATCCCTTACAAAGAACATGTCTTGACATTGCTCCCTCATTTTGAGCAGATTACCTTCGAGCACTTCCCGCGAGAAGAAAATCAGCTAGCAAATGCTCTAGCTACAATGTCATCCATGTTTAAACTTAACTGGGATAATGAGGCTCCCCAAATCACCATTGAACGGAAGGACGAACTTGCACATTGTCACGAGATTAATACCGAAGAAGTAGTGGACTGACCTTGGTTTCACGAAGTCAAAAGGTATCTCGAGGCACAAGAATATCCTGAAAGAACTTCAGTCAACGACAAAAATTTCTTGAGGAGATTCTCTGCCAAGTTCTTCCTGAGCAACGATATCCTATACAAGCGCAATCATGATTACATTCTGCTCCGTTGTGTGGACAAGGTTGAAGCTGAACAGATTATGGCTGAACTGCACAATGGTACCTTTGGCACTCACTCTAGCGGACATACGATGGCTAAGAAGATTCTACGGGCAGGCTATTACTGGTCTACCATGGAAGCTGACTGCCATCAACATTCACGTACTTGTCACAAATGTCAAATCTATGCGGACAAGGTACATATACCTCCAGTTCCTCTCAATGTCTTAACAGCTCCTTGGCCATTCGCTATGTGGGGAATCGACATGATTGGAGAGATCAAGCCTACAACATCCAATGGACACCGCTTCATCCTGGTGGCCATTGATTACTTTACCAAGTGGTTCGAAGCAGCTTCCTTCGCATCCGTTACAAAGAATGTTGTTGCCCGCTTCATCAAGCAGAACCTCGTTTACCGGTACAGAATCCCTGAAAGGATCATCACTGACAACAGTACAAACCTTAACAACACTATGATCACTGCCTTGTGCATGCAGTTCCAGATTCAATATCACAATTCATCTCCCTATCGGCCAAAGATGAACGGTGCTGTCGAAGCTGCGAACAAAAATATCAAGAAAATCATACAAAAGATGACAATCACCTACAAGGAATGGCATGAGATGTTACCGTTTGCTCTCCACGGGTACCGTACCACGACACGTACATCAACTGGGGCAACACCCTATTCTTTGGCATACGACATGGAAGCTGTTTTACCTATCGAGGTTCAGATTCCCTCCTTGAGAATCATGAAGGATGCTGGTTTGAGTGAAGACGATTGGATTCATACCCGGCTTGATCAATTTAACTTGATTGACTAAAAGAGGCTTACTGCTGTTTGCCATGGTCAGACGTATCAGAAATAAATGATCAAGGCTTTCAACAAGAAAGTCAGGCGCCAGGTATATCAAGTCGAGGATCTTGTAATCAAGCGAATCATCTTGCCGCAAAGTGATCCCAGGGGAAAATAGACTCCTACCTACAAAGGATCATTTGTAATCAAGAACATCTTCTCTGGTGGGGAAATGATATTAACCACCATGGATGGTGATGACCTGCCGCACCCTGCGAACGCAGACATAGTCAAAAGATACTACACATAAACGACGCTAGGTTGACACACCTAGGCAAAAAAAGAGCATCCCGGTGAATCGAAAACCCGAAAGGGCGGTTCAGGAAAAATTTGGGATAAATAAAAAAATATGTACACCCGGCAAGTTGAAAACCCGAAAGGGCGACTTGGGCAAAAAAGGGTTTCCCGATGGACTGAAAACCCGAAAGGGAGGTCCAGGCAAAATTTAGGGATTTAAAGCGTATGACTATGTCTCGTCGGATCACTTTAAGGACAATCTCTTCACAGACAAGCTCCGGGCTTCTGATTAATTCAATCATCTTCGGATGAAGCAGCGAATGGACAAGATATTTAGAGTTACGAAGGCTATAGCAGAATGGGAACCCCATGGAATTGTTACACATAGCCATCTTTCTTTGTATAAATTTTTCTCAATTTTTATGACAACATTCTCTTACTAGGATGTCTGTCTCCTTTGTACAAAATACTTACACAAAGTTAATACAAAGATACTTCAAAGTGCAGAAAACTATTTGCCTTCTTTTCCTTTTTACACTTGTGTTTTATTTGAAAACATCCAATGATTTATTAATAAGCATATGCATTTGAATATAATCACATGTTTACAAATAAATGAAATGGGAAAGAATAATTGCTGACAGGTTGAAAGTATAGGAAAACGTCTTTAGGCTATTCCAAGGAGAAATCCCCTACAGTACACCATCTAGATCCCCAGCGGAGCTAAAACCTTGAAATACATATCCCTAGCGGAGCTAAATTTCAAAATCCACCATCAGAGTTAAAACTTCAAACTCCCAATCCACAACGGAGCAAAAACTTTGAACTACAGATCCTCAATGAAGATGAAACCTTCTTCCCCAACGGAGTCAAAATTTCAACTATCAATCACAGCGAAAACCATCCAGTTTTCCCCAGATTCCCCAACAAGTTGTCTTAAAGTCTGAGAATCAATCAGATAACAGTTAACTTTTGTTTTATCCCCAACCTAGGATAATTCCCCAGTAGATTGGAATAAAACCCAAACTCCGGATCTCCCCAGCGGGATAGCTACTCCCCAGCAGTAAGCTTTTTCCCCAGAGTCCTGAACTTACTCTCCAGTAGTATAGCTGCTCTCCACAGAGTTTTTCACTCCCCAACAAAATGAAGATTCTCATTCTTGATTCCCCAGTGAAGTTGCCAGAGTCTTCATTACTCGCCAACATGAATTTGTCAGAACTTTTAATCCCTAGCAGAATGAAGATTCTCGTTCTTAGTTCCCCGCAGAGGCCATCAGAGCCTTCCTTATTCTTCAGCAGATCAGGGTTTTCCTTTGTCTGATCCCCGATAGAGATCGCCAGAGTTTCCCCTATTCCCCATCCGAGTAAGTATTCCCATTATTTAACCCCCAGTAGAAGTCTTCAAAGTTCTCTGGATTCCCCAGGAAAGTCATGAAGGATTATCACATCCCCACCGAAGTTGTCAAGGATCTTTAATCCCCAAGCAGTCAACAAGGATTTCTCATCCTCAACAATCAAAGATTTTGAATCTCCAGCAGCAGTAAAGGATTTATTTTCCCCGACAGCAGTCAAGGATTTCATTATCACCAGCTATCAAGGATTTATCTTCCTCAGCAAGACAGCTAATCAGCTTACATGCGCATACGTTACATTCATACATCATAAACATTGATGAAACACATTCATTGCATCATACATTTCATGCAACATAACTTTGTGTTTCAGCTAACATTTTACCCTTTTTCAGGATAAGATTAAAAGCTATCTATAACAAATATTCAAATATTTCAGATACAGTATGGATACACCCCAGACACGGAAGTTATTCTATTACTCATTCAAAATTTCAAGTCAAGATACAGTACGGATACGCTCCAGACACGGATGCCATTCTGTCACTTATTAAGACTTCAGCAATCATATACATATTGGATATGCTCCAGACACGGAAGCCATTCTATTTCTCATTCAGATTCAACTATCAACTTCAAGTTCAGATACACTCCAAACGTAGAAGTCATTCTGTCACTTATTCAGATCCCGATTACAGTACAGATACACTCCAGACACGGAAGTCATTCTGCTACTCATACAGATCTCAAACTTCAGATATAGTCCAGATACGCTCCAGACACGGTTTCCATTCTGTCACTCATTCAAAGGTTTCCCCAGCTCAGAGATGCTCCAGACACGGATGCTATTCTGTCGCCTATTCAGATTTCAGATTCAGATACAATACAGATACACTCTAGACACGAAAGTCATTCTGTTATTCATTAAGATTAAAATACAGTTACAACTCGGATACGCTCCAGACACGGACGCCATTCCATTGCTCATACAAACTCAATCTCCAGATACAACTCAGATACATTCCAGATACGGATACCATTCTGATGTTCATTCTCCTAATTTTCAACAAACATTCTTGATGGCATCTTTAAGCCCATCTCTGACAAGATTCTGTCACCTCTCCAAATGGCATCTTTAAGCCCATTTCCTCAAACTACATTGTGACGAGTGCAAATTTACGGGCACTCTAGTGTCCGATCATCTTTTACCTTCGAGTCACGAACGACAAGCTCGCCAATCTAACTCTTAAGGTTCAAGAAGATTGAATAGGGGCAGCTGTTGTACCCCAAAATTTTCCCTCTCATTTTATCAAGATTTTCCTCACAAGACTCTTTGGACTCCAGCCAGATTAGGGTTTGCTCAGCTCAAGACATCTCCTTGCACTGATGACCTGAAATTAAAGTTTGAGTTTGCACAAGTATTTTTGGACTTTCGATGCCTAATGTGACTTTCATACTTCATGTTGGACCCATAAGATTGCTCATACCAAGTTTCAATCCTTGAATCAAATTTTGGACCAGTCAATTGGATAGTTGACCTAAAAATCAGCTGTATTGGGGAAAAAGTCAATTGTGGCCAATTTATAGTCAAACCTCATAATTTTTGATCCACATCAACATTATAGACTCATATGAACCATTTGATCAAGTTTGGACCACAACTCCTCAAGAAATTTGATTAGATCATCAAAAGGGCAAAATGGTCATTTTTTAGGTTTTGACTGTAGAAGGGCAATTTCTGATTTTTCACCTAGCCAATGGAAAATTGGGTTCAAGCATGGTTTCAAGGACTCAATGGCATCATCTTGACCTAATCACAAGGTTCAAAAGATCTCAAATGCATTGGATTGACAAATGAATTTTCCAGTCAACTGATCAAAAATCAATTGTACACTGAAAAGTCAAACTTTGACTTTTTAGTCAAAATCAAGTGCCAAGGGTCATTTTTCATCAATATGTGCCAAAAAATGAAACTTGTTAACCAAGAAACCTAAATTTGAAAATTAGGGTTTAAAATGGAAAATTTTCATAACTTAGAAATTTTCTAAGTTATGAAAATTTCTTATTTTTTCCCAACTTTTCCCAACTTTTTCACCATGATGCAATTGGATTCAAAGAAAACCTCCAACATGAAAGTTGTATTCCTCCACAAAATATACAACTTTGAGTCACAAAGTTTTCCCAAAAGATGCTTGGATCTCAAGTTATGATTTTGTGAATAGGGGTCCATGAAACTTTTAACTTAGTGAAATTTTGCCCTAGTTTAGGCAGGATTTTGACCTATCTTCATGGCAACTTTTCACATAGTTCCAAGTGGAATCTCAAAATTCATTTCAAAGATGGATTGTATATCATGTTACAAGCTTTCCAAAATGTCCAAGAACTCTTCAAGATCATTTGTGGTTAGGGAGAATCGAAAGTTTGAAAATGGAAAATCATCACTTGTGCATCTGTTAAAACCAAGACTAGAGACCATTTGAAACAAGTTCAGCACAATATACCAAGCCAGAAACACGAGCTCACAACATTTTAAACACCCGAATACACCAAAAGCTCCATTTTCTGCCCAAACAGGGCAACCACTGCAGAACCTTGGCCAAATCCATATTCCCTCGTGCGTTTTGCTTGGAATCATTTCAAACACATTCTAAACATCACACCTGAACTATCTAAACCTTTCTCAAGAAACTGTAACTTCATTTTCAAGCTTCACCATTTTCAATTTCCGAGTTTGCAGGTTGAGTTCTATAGAGAGATTCAGGCCATTTCAAAGCAAGCTAAGCATTGGGAAAGGTCAAGGGAACATCAAGCAAGCTCAAAAGACCTTCAGGCCTCATTCCAAGTTCCTACACTGCCATATTCGAATTTGACTGAAACAGGTATTTCTCAAGATTCTAACTCCTTATTTAGGCATCATTAGGCTTAGGTTTGTGAAGCAAAAATGTAGTCCTTAAGTTCCTTGAACTGTACATATGCATAGCTTGTATTTATATTAACTGAGCTAGGAGAATTTGGATGATGAACATGCTGAAAAAACTAGGTCAAAATTTAGGGCCAATGAAATTCTCTCTGGTCTTTGAGAGTTAGATCAAGTTTTTTATATCATTAGAATCGTGTGATGATGAGCTATAACTTTCATGTTGCAAGATTTTGTTTTTAAGCACGTATGCAGGAGTTACAAGTTTGTACATGGCGCGCGCATTTTTTTTTGTCTGAAGGTTAGGGACGAAGTGGGACATGGGCTAGGCCTGGCTTGCTTGACTTTTGACACCCCCTGCTTACTTTTTGCACCCCCTTGGCCCATTTATTATATTTTGTATTATTTTTCATTTCTTTTGTGATTTCTGACTTTATTATTTTTTTCTAAAATATTAAAAATCACCAAAAATATTTTCTTAATTTTTACATTTTTATTTTATTATTTTTATTATTTTTTATGACAAAAAATAGTTTATTAGGTTAAATACTTTTATTTTTCTAAATAAAATTTGTAAATAATACAAAAATATTATTTATTTTTATTTTTATCATTTGTACACTTAAAATAATATTCTCTCACATATTTTATTTTTTAAACATTTTTATATATATTTTTATTTATTTTCTTGTACATAAATGAAATAAATAAATAATATAGAATATATTTTCTTAAAACAAAAATTAGGGTTTCTTCACCCTTTCCAAAAATAATCATTTTTATTTTCTTATTTTTAGGACATAAATAAACTTATTTTTACATACTTAAAAATAATACAAAAACATTTTTGCATATTTACATTTATTTGCATATTTAATATTTGCTTATTTATTTATTTGTACAAATAAATTCAATTTGGTTGTAATAGTTTTAGGGCTTTATTTTGAGCAATAACCCCCTATTCTAACTTGTACCCCCTCCCCATAATAATGTTGCAATAGTCTTAGATTTACTTTTACGCATTTATTGCTTTCATTATGCATGATAGTAAGATTAGGGTTTGTATGATAACCAAAAATCAAAACAAATAGCATGACTAAACACAAGACAAAAATGCATGAAAAATGACAAACACAATGCACACAAGCACCCCTAGGGTTTCATCCACTTTGTTGCCTTAAAACATGGCCATGGTATGCATGCTAAGTATCTTGGCAAAACAAAACAAAACAAAAAGATCATAGTCCTTCGATGACGCTATCTTGGTTGCCTACACAAAAATGATCTAGTCCCTCAAAAAATTGCTAAAGATACTTGGAAATATTGTTATCATGGTCATACGATGACCCACGCCCGTCCCGTTTAACATCCAAATACAAGGTTGTTTACCAAATACAATGGTAAAACAACAATGTAAAAGGGTTAAAAATGTACAAGAAAGATCTTTGAGTAGGGTAGACAACTCCTAGTTACTTGATCAATTTGCAAACATCCTTGCTAATTTAAAAAAAAAACACACAATTTTAAAACATTTCCCAAAACAAACTTTCAAACTTTGAATCATTTTTCAAAAGACAATACATCTTTGTATACATTCTTCAAACAAGAATCATTACAAATATTGCCACAACGATGGCCTCTTTTCAAAATATTTTCAAAACCACACAAAGCACCATTTCAAACAATTGAAAAAGTAAAGCAAGTGATCTAAACAAGTAACTAAGAGCCCATGGATAACTATGGATGAAAAGGGTGCTAGCACCTTCCCTTTTCATAATCTACCCCCCGAATCCAAGAAAACATCTCAAAGGTCTTTCCTGTGCTTTTTGACCTTTCCTTTGGATAAAATAAAAAGTCGGTGGCGACTCTTGCTAAACCGAAACATTTGCAAACACAAACGCAAAACCTCAAGTTAGTTCTCCCACCGTATCACACCCTTCTTCAGTCAAAACCCTAATTTTGACCATTTTGCCCTTTTGATGATTTTATCAAATTTCTTGAGGAGTTGTGTTCCAAACTTGATCAAATGGTTCATATAAGTCTATAATGTTGATGTGGGTAAAAAATTATGAGGTTTGACTGTAAATTGGCCATGGTTGACTTTTTTCCCAATACAGTTGATATTTAGGTCAACTGTCCAATTGACTGGTCAAAAATGTGATTCAAAGCTTGAAACTTGGTATGAGCAATCTTAGAGGTCCAACATGAAGTATGAAAGTCACATGAGACATTGAAAGTCCAAAAATCCCTGTGCAAACTCAAACCCTAATTTCAGGTCATCAGTGCAAGGGGATGTCTTGAGCTGAGCAAACCCTAATCTGGTCTTGAGTCTAAGAAGTCTTGTGAGGAAAAGCTTGATATATGAGAGGGAAAATTTTGGGGTACAACAGCTTCCCTTGTTCAATCTTCTTGAACCTGAAGAGTTAGATTGGCGAGTTCTGCCGTTCGTTACTCGAAGGTAAGAGATGATTGGACACTAGAGTGCCCAAGAATTTGCACTTGATGAAGTAGTTGAGGGAATGGGCTTAAAGATGCCATTTGGAGAGATGACCGAATCTTGTCGGAGATGGGCTTGTAGATGCCATCCAAAAATGTTTGTTGTAAATCAGGAGAATGAACATCAGAATGGTATACGTATCTGGAACGTATCTGAGCTGTATCTGGAGATTTGAATCTGAATAAGTGACAGAATGGCTTCCGCATCTAGAGCGTATCTGGAATGTATCTTGAATAAATGACAAAGACTTCCAAGTTTGGAGTGTATCTGACCTGGGTAAAATTAGAATAGGTGACAGAATGGCAACAATGTCTGGAGCGTATCTGGACTGTATCTGTATTTGAAATTTAAATAAGTGGCAGTATGGCTTCCGTGTCTGGAGCGTATCTGGATTGTATCATGAAGTTGAAATCTGAATGAGTGACAGAATGACTTCCATGTATGGAGTGTATTTGTACTGTATCATGAAGTTGAGGTCTGAATGAGTATCAGAATGGCATCCTTGTCTGGAGCGTATCTGAACTGTATCTTGACTTTGAATTCTGAATGAGTAATAGAATGACTTCTGTGTCTGGAGTGTATCTTTACTGTATCTGAATTTGAAATCTGAATGAGTATCAGAATGGAATCCTTGTCTGGAGCGTATCTGAACTGTATCTGAATAAGAGATATGAATGAGCAACATAATGACTTTCGTGTCTGGAGTGTATCTGTACTGTATCTGAAATTTTTGAATAGTTGTTAAAGATAGCTGTTAATCTTATCCTGAAAAGGGTAAAATGTTAGCTGAAACACAAAGTTATGTTGCATGAAATGTATGATGCAATAAATGTGCTTTATCAATGTTCATGATATATGAGTGTAATGTATGTGTATGTAATCTCATTCGCTATATTGCTGAGGAAAATAAATCCTTGACAACTGGGGATAACAAAATCCTTGACTGCTATTGGGGAAGATAAATCCTTGACTGCCGAGGATGAGAAATCCTTGGTGACTGTTGGGGATTAAAAAATCCTGACTTCTCTGGGGATATAGGAATCCTTCATGTCTTGAAGTTGGAGGATGGTAAACATTCTGTTGTGAGAATAATTCCAAGTGTTGCTTGAGAAACCTGCTTGGGGAATCTTAAGAGCTTTGATGACTGTGGCTGGGGATTAAGAATGAGAATCTTCATTCTGCTGGGAATTAATAACTCTGCGGGGAGAAAGTCTATCCTGCTGGGGAGTAGTGAAAACTCTGGGGAGTAGCTATACTGCTGGGGAGTAGCTATCCTGCTGAGGAGTTTAGGAGACCCTGTGGGGAACACCTCATTCCTGTTATGGAGAGAGTTCAAGAGTTTGGGTTGTATGCCAATCTACTGGGGAAGTATCCTAAGTTGTTGTCTGGTTTAGTTTCAGTCTTCAAAGCAACTTACTGTGGAATTATCTGGTTTTAAGACAACTCGCTGGGGAATTTGAGGAAACTGGATGGTTTCCTCTAGGGTTAAAGGTTGAAGTTTTAGCTCCGTTGGGGATCTTGATGATGTACTGAAGGGATTTCCCCTGGAATAGCCTAAAGACGTTTTCCTATACTTTCAACCTGTCAGTAATTAATCTTTTCAAGTCGTTCATTTGTAAACGGTGATTATATTCAAATGCATATGCTCATTAATAAATCATTGGACGTTTTCGAATAAAACACAAGTGTAAAAAGGAAAAGACAAATAGTTTTCTGCACTTTGAAGTATCTTTGTATTAACTTTGAGCAAGTGTTTTGTACAAAGGAGACAGACATCCTAGTAAGAGAATGTTGTCATAAAAAATGAGAAAAATTTATACAAAGAAAGATGGCTATGTGTAGAAATTTCCATGGGGTTCCCATTCTGCTATAGCCTTCGTAACTTTGAAAATCTTGTCCAATTGCTGCTTCGTCCGAAGGTGATTGGGTTGATCAGAAGCCCAGAGCTTGTCTGTGAAGAGATTGTCCTTAAAGTGATCCGACGAGACATAATCATATGCTTTAATTCCCTAACTTTTTCCTGGACCACCCTTTCGGGTTTTCAATCCACCGGGAAACCCTTTTTTGCCCAAGTCTCCCTTTTGGGTTTTCAACTAGCCGGGTGTACATATTTTTTTTGTTTTATCCCTAATTTTTCCTGAACTGCCCTTTCGGGTTTTCGATTCACCGGGATGCCCTTTTTTTGCCTATGTGTGTCAACCTAGCGGGTCATTTATGCGTAGTATCTTTTGACTATGTCTGCGTTCGCAGGATGCGGCAGGTCGTCGCTGTCCATGGTGGTTAGGATCATTTCCCCACCAGAAAAGATGTTTTTGATCACAAATGGTCCTTCGTAGGTAGGAGTCCAATTGCCCCTGGGATCACTTTGTGGCAAGATGATGCGCTTGATCACGCGATCTCCGACTTGATATACCTGGCGCCTGACTTTCTTGTTGAATGCCTTGATCATCCGTTTGTGATACGCCTGACCATGACAAACAGCAGTAAGTCTCTTCTCCTCAATTAAGTTCAATTGATCAAGTCGGGTCTGGATCCGATCGTCTTCACTTAGACGTGCATCCTTCATGATTCTCAAGGAGGGAATCTGAACCTCAATAGGCAGGACAACTTCCATGCCGTAGACCAAAGAATAGGGTGTTTCCCCAGTTGATGTATGAGCCGTGGTACGGTACCCGTGGAGAGCAAATGGTAGCATCTCATGCCAGTCTTTGTAGGTGACTGTCATTTTCTGTATGATCTTCTTAATGTTTTTGTTCACAGCTTCGACAACACCGTTCATCTTCGGCCGATAGGGAGATGAGTTATGATGTTGAATCTGGAATTGCTCGCACAAAGCGGTGATCATAGTATTGTTAAGGTTTGTACCTTTGTCAGTGATGATCCTTTCGGGATACCATACCGGCAAATGAGGTTCTGCTTGATGAAGCGGGAAACAACATTCTTTGTAACGGATGCGAAGGAAGCTGCTTCGACCCATTTGGTAAAGTAGTCAATGGCCACTAGAATAAAGCGGTGTCCATTGGATGCTGTAGGCTTGATCTCTCCAATCATGTTGATTCCCACATAGCAAAGGGCCAAGGAGCTGTTAAGACATTAAGGGGAACTGGAGGCACATGTACCTTGTTTGCATAGATTTGACATTTGTGACAAGTCCTGGAATGTTGATAGCAGTCAGCTTCCATGGTAGACCAGTAATAGCCTGCCCATAGGATTTTCTTTGCCATTGTATGCTCGCTTGAGTGGGTGCCAAAGGTGCCATCATGCAATTCAGCCATGATCTGGTCAACTTCAATATTATCCACACAATGAAGCAGAATGCAATCATGATTACGCTTGTACATAATACCATTGCTCAAGAAGAACTTGGCAGAGAATCTCCTCAAGAACTTTCTGTCGTTGACTGAAGCTCCTGCTAGCTGATTTTCTTCTCGCGGGAAGTGCTCGAAGGTAATCTGATCGAAATGTGGTAGCAATGTCAGAACATGTTCTTTGTAAGGGATGAGGTTGGGATGCTTAGTGTCCCACTCTCCTTTGATCTGACTGATGACCAAAGCTGAATCTCCAAACACAACCAAAGATTTGATTCCCATGTCTATAGCAGCCTTGAGACCAAACATGCAGGCTTCATACTCTACCATGTTGTTGGTACAGTTAAAGCAAAGTCTGGCGGTAAAAGGAGTATGGAATCCTTCGGGAGATATAAGCACAACACCGATACCGTTACCAAGTGCATTGGAGGCACCATCAAAGAACAGGGTCCATTGGGATCCTTGTTCAGGTCCGTCATATGGTCTGGTTCCTTCACAGTTGTCCAAAGTCATGATGTCCTCGTCCGGTAATTCAAACTTCATGGATTGATAATCTTCAACAGCTTGATGTGCAAGATGATCAGCTAGCACACTACCCTTTATAGCTTTTTGGGTCGTGTACTGTATGTCATACTCTGTTAGGATCATTTTCCATCTAGCTATCCTTCCAGACAAAGCAGGCTTCTCGAAGATGTATTTGATCAGATCCATCTTAGATATCAGAAAAGTGGTATGAGTCAACTTATACTATCTTAGCCGGCGAGCAGCCCATATCAAAGTGCAACAAGTTTTCTCGAGCAGTGAATATCTGGTTTCACAGTCGGTAAACTTTTTGCTAAGGTAATAAATGGCATGCTCTTTTTGGCCAGACTTGCATGCTGCCCCAGTACACACCCCATTGAATTTTCTAGGACGGTCAGATACATGATTAGCGGTCTTCCTTCAATGGGAGGCATCAAGACAGGAGGTTCTAGCAAATACTCTTTGATTCGGTCAAAAGCAATCTGGCATTCGTCATTCCATTTTACTACCTGATCTTTCTTCAACAACTTGAAGATTGGCTCACAGGTAGATGTTAAGTGAGAGATGAACCTAGCAATGTAGTTTAGGCGTCCCAAGAAACCTCTAACTTCCTTCTCAGTGCGAGGAGCAGGCATTTCTTGTATAGCTTTTACTTTGGCAGGATCAACCTCGGTGCCTTTGTTGTTGAGAATGAAACCCAAGAGTTTACCGGATCGGACTCCGAATGTGCACTTGTTAGGGTTTAACCTTAGCTTGTACTCCTTTAGTCGGACAAACAGCTTCTGCAGATGATTAAGGTGTTCTTCCTCCGTTTGTGATCGGGCTATCATGTCGTCTACGTAGACTTCTATCTCATGATGTATGATGTCATGAAATAAAGCTACCATGGCGCGTTGATAGGTTACCCCGACATTCTTCAGTGCGAATGGCATCACTTTGTAGCAGAACGTACCCCATTGTGTTACAAAAGTAGTTTTCTCCATGTCTTCAGGTGCCATTTTGATCTGGTTGTAACCTGAAAATCCCTCCATGAAAGAAAATACCTTGTGCTGAGTTGTGTTGTCAACCAAGATGTTGATGTGCGGTAGTGGAAAGTCATCTTTAGGGCTGGCCCTGTTTAAGTCTCTATAATCCACGAACATCCGCACCTTTCCATCTTTTTTAGGCACATGCACAATGTTAGCAACCCATTGAGGATAGGAACTAACAGCGAGAAATCAAGCATTGAACTGCTTCATAAATTCTGCTTTGATCTTTTCCGACATGTCAGGTCTCATACGGAGGACCTTCTGCTTAACCGATGGACAGTCTTCTCTTGTGGGTAGATGGTGTACCACAATGTCTGTGTCTAGTCCCGACATGTCTTTGTATGACTAGGCAAAGATCTCAACATTGTCATGTAATAGCTAAATCAGGCGTTCCTTGACACTCGGATCTAGGTTGGCACCCACTTTGATTTCTTTCTTATCCTCCTCAGTACCCAAGTTGATAGTATCCAACAGCTCCTCATGGGGCAGAATAGCCCTTTCTTCCTATTGTAGTAGTCTAGCCAATTCTCCTGGCACCTCACAATCTTCCTCACCTTCGTATTCGGCTTGGTAGACCAGATCTTCAGAGTCACTGAAGGCCATAGCATAATTGTTACCCATGGAATCCGGAATGGAAGGGTACCTGCATTTGTGAGTGTGGGTGTGTGTAAGGGATAGCCACCTTTAAACAAATAAAATGTAAAAAGAAAAATAATGAACACAAAAGTTTATATGTGAAAACGTCCATGATTCATTAAAATGGCATATGAAGATGAAAAATTAAACCCCTTACAAATGGACCTATGTGCCTCGGGTAAGACACAAGGCTAAAAGTGTACGAATTGTTTAGGAATTATTACAAGCCAACAAAAATGTTTGAAAGACAAATTACTGCGGTATGAAAGTAATCGGAACAAAGTCTTTAGCTTCCCAGTTGCACAGTCCTCCGTCAACAGTTGGAAATATCCAGTCTTCCAGGCTGCCCTCCTCTTCACTATCCTCCAAAGCACTGACATTGTGGCCATGCTTCAGCATTGGAGCAGAGATTACATTGGGTTTTTCAGGGGCGTCGAATTCCACTTCTTTAGCATCTATCAAATCCTGAATCTTGTTCTTGAGGGCCCAACAATTGTCGGTGTCGTTCCCTAGGCTCTCTGAATGATAAGCACACTTGGCGTTCGAATGATAGTAAGGAGAAGTTGTATTTGGGTTCTTCGGGGCCTCTTTTAAACTTGCAAGGTTTAACTTCAAGAGATGGGGTAGAACCTGAGCAGGAGTCATGTTTATCTTGGTGAATTGCCTAACAGGCCTTTCCACCCTAGCTTGGTTTGTTCTAGGTTGATTGTTTCTGGGCTGATTAGCTGCAGACTTCTGAATCATTACGGCCCCCACCGCTGGCTGGCGCTCGACTCTTCCTTGACCTCTTTGAGAGTAGACAGCTGATACTTCCTTCTTTGCTGGAAAAGGCTTTCTGATGGCAGTAGAAGTAGATGTATCTTTTTGAATTTTCCTGCTTTTTATACCGACTTCAACTCTTTCCCCGGTCAGAATCAATTCAGTGAACCCCACAGAGGAGCTTCCAATTAGATGATTAAAGAAAGGCCATGACAGGGTTCCCAAGAACATGTCTACTAGCTCCCTCTCAGATAGATGTGGTTGTACTCGTCCTGCCAGGTCTCTCCATTTATGGGCATACTCCTTGAAGCCTTCATTTGAGACCATGCCCATACTCTGTAATTAAGTACGTGTTGGTGCTAAGTCCGCATTGTATTGATACTGCTTGTAGAAGGCAGCAACCAAATCTTCCCAATTGTGCACATTAGACCTCTCTAATTGGTAGAACCAATCAAGCTGCATTCCTGACAAATTGTCCTGGAAAAAGTGGATCCACAGATCTTTGTCAACAGAATGCGGTTGAATTTTCCTGACATAAGATCGTAGGTGCATCTTGGGACAAGACACCCCATCGTACTTGGCAAACAGTGGTACTTTAAACTTAGGAGGGATTACTATTCCAGACACCAACCCTAACTCTTCAAAGTCCAGCCCCGATACTCTCTAAATCTCCATAGCTGCCAGACGTTCTTCCAAGTTTTTGTATTTATCATCTGCAGGAGGGTACTGTTGTTCTGAGTGGTCCTCTTCTTCCTCTTCTTCAAGTTCAGAATCTGAAGGCACTGCAGTCTCTTTACCTTTCCTTTCCCCTTCCTCAGAGGTTGATGGAAAATCTAGAACTCTTCTGGCTTGTCCTTCAAATCTTCTACCCAAGGTAGCCACACCATCTCTCTTCTTCTTCTTTTTCTCTTTCGCTTTCTCTAGCAGAGTTTTGAGCTCCTCCTTCCCCTTGGCCAAGGTCAAGAGTAGCTGTTGGAATTGTGAGTTCTGAGCTTGCAAGTCTTTACCGTTTGTTCAAGATCCATTTTGCTGAAATAAACAACAGAGGGATGAGGAAACTTGGTGTGAAGATCTGTTTATGAATATGATGAATGATATGTATTCATGTAACGCTTTCAAGGATTCAGAAAATTAAAATTTGTTTAAAACAAAAAGGAACAAACGCTATATTAATAAAATATAATTTGTTTACATCAATGCCCCTAGGGCAAAATAGTACAAAATTCTAAGATAAAAAGACGTTGCGCATCCTCTTCGGTGCAATGTAGGCATTAAGAGTTCGCTCCTCCTGTAGTAGCCTGGTAAGTTCTAAAACCTTCTTCTCACTGTCGTAGAAGTGGGCTTCAAAAGTATTACGCTTTTCCTTGAGCTGTATCAAACTCCATTGTAGATCTTCGAGTGATGTTGGCATGTCAGGATGTAGGAGGGTGTATGGAACCTCTCCTTCCTTAATAGGCTCTATAATCACTGGGAGAATGGAGGGATAGGGCATCATGAGATTTTGGGCGCAGATTCGTACCCACCTGAGGTAAGGCTCAAGGGGGATGGAATTTTTGTGTCCCAAAGTCTGGTTGTCTACCTTGTTGGGCATTCTCCAGGCTCAGATGAATCTCTGGCGGAGAGCTTGGTCGTCGTTGTTGAAGTCGAAGACCAAACCTTGGATAAGCATGTCATGTGGGCCATCCCGTCGGGCGTAACCAAACTGTCTCAGAGCTAAGTAAGGGTTGTAGGTAATGCCTCCCCTAATGCCAAGTAGTGGGGCATTAGGGAATTCCCCACAACGGTCGATGATGATAACATTTTCTCTGGACCGAGAACACCAATGAATATCAGAATGCTTAAGAGTCATCAGACGTTGTGACCACCTCAAGCCTTGCTCATTCTTCAAGACTGGCCGGGGAAGATGAGAAATAAACCATCTTGCCAGAAGAGGAGTGCAGCACATGAGAACACATTTTTTCCTCATTGTTCAAGTGTGAAAAGAGTGTAAGATGTCCCCAAGAAAAGTAGGCACAGGATTCTGAGACATGAAAATCTTGACAGCATTCACATCTATAAGTTGGTCAGGGTTTGGGAACAAGACCAACCCATAGATGAGAAGAGCTACAATCTCCTCAAAAGCTTACAGGTCTAGAGAATTCCAACAGTCTTGGGCCTTCTCAAACAGGAACTTTTCCAAGAAACCCTTGACACCACTTCTAGTTTCCCAATGACCTATGACATCAGATGGTTTCAAGTGCAAGGCTTGAGCAACATCTTCAGGCTTTGGATCTCTTTCTGTACCGTTGAAAGGTAGTTGATGGAGAATAGGAATCCTCAGGAGTTGAGAAAATTCCTTCAAAGTAGGCACTAGATGGTAGTCAGGAAATGTAAAGCAGTGGTGTAGGGGGTCAAAGAACTGGAAGAGAACTTTCACCATATCTTCTTCTATGTTGGAGTTGACCAAGTTGAGAAGTCGACCATGTCTTTTAGTGAATGGAGAATACTCTGGAATCCTGGAAGCAAGCTCCTTGAGTTGAGGAGGAATTCTCACAAGGTTGACCTGGATAGTTTTCTCGCGGAGTGAATCCATAGCCTACAAAACAAGAACAAAGATGAAAATCAAAAATCCTTGAAATGGTTAGTGGATGCAAATGATGCTTCATGATGTTCATGATGTTATGCACAAGTATATATGTACAAGCAAGTCACACAAGTTCCTAGTTCAGGCTTGCATGGGGTTTCATAGGTAAGTACCCTCTTGAAGTTTAGTTGGTTCAACCTGTCCTATAAATAGTAACCGGGTTCTAAGGAGCTCAATATCATTGGATTGTTTTCTGTGTTCATTGTTTCAGTTTAGCCACTTTACTGGCGACCGAAATATTCCAAGAAAACAACCCTCAATGAGTGTAGTATCGAGTATCTATCAACTTCGGACTGCACCAAAGCCGATCATCTCACTACATCCTAAAAGGCCAAGATGGTCAAGTAAAGGTTCTAAAAGTCCATTAGTGCTTCATGATATCACTCAGCGGCCTCATATTCTCTTTTATTGACTCAAAGGCTACCAATACCCACAAATATGTCGAACTAAAATAGCTATTGCTTAGACCGTATCGGTATACCCCGTACAGTTTCCACAATGTATTGCCATTTACCTATGAATGTTTCCCTAAATCCGGGTGGAGGATTCAAACCCAAACAATAGAATCAAATGTAAAGCAATCAAAGCAAACAAGGTGAGCAAGTAAAGGTGATCTAAACCCTAAGGTAACCCCACTTTTAAAGTTTTCCCCAGCAGAGTCGCCAGTTCATTGATACGGTGGGATAACTGACTTGAGGTTTGCGTTTGTGTTCACAAAATGTCGCGGTTTAACAAGAGTCGCCACCGACTTTTATTTTATCCAAAAGGAAAGGTAAAAAAGCACAGGAAAGACCTTTGAGATGTTTTCTTGAGTTCAGGGGGTAGATTATGAAAATGGAAGGTGCTAGCACCCTTTTCATCCATGGTTTTCCATGGGCTCTTAGTTACTTGTTTAGATCACTTGCTTTGCTTTGACAATTGTTTGAAATGGTGCTTTGTGTGGTTTTGAAAGTATTTTGAAAAGAGTCCATTGTTAGGCAATCTTTGTAATGATTCTTGTTTGTAAGAATGTATACAAAGATGTTTGTATTTTGAAAAATGTTTCAATGTTTTGAAAATTGTTTGGAAATTGTTTTGAAATGTGTGTGTTTGTTTGAAATTAGCAAGGATTGTTTGCAAATTGATTAAGTAACTAGAAGCATTCTACCTACTCAAAAGTCTTTCTTGTGCATTTTTATTCCTTTGATGTTGTTGACCTACCATTGTTTTGGTAGGCAACCCAATCTTTGGATGTTAAACGGGACGGGCGCGGGTCATCGTATAGCCATGATAGCAATGTTGCTAGGTATCTTGGCATTTTTTCCGAGGGACTAAGATCATCTGTATTAGGCAACCTTATCGAGCGTCATCGTGAGACTATGATCTTTTATTTTGTTTTGTTTTGCCAAAGTACTTCGCGTGCGTAACATGGCCATTTTTAAGGAAACAAAGTGGGTGAAACCCTAGAGAGTGCTTGTGTGCAATGTGTTGTCATTTTTCATGTATTTTTGTCTTGTGTTAGGTCATGCTATTTGTTTGGTTTTTGGTCTTTTGCATACAAAACCCTAGTTTACTATCATGGTATATGAAAGCAATAAATTGCGTAAAGTAAATCTAGACTATTACAACAATATTATGGGATGGGGGGTACAAGTTTGAATGGGGATATTTGCACAAAAATAAAACCCTAATTCACTATTACAACCCAATTGAATTTAATGTACAATAAATAAATAAGCAATTATTTAAATATGCAATAAAATGTAAATATGTAAAAAATGTTTTATAATTGTTTAGGCATGTAAAAATAAATTTATTTAAGTCTTAGAAATAAGAAAAATAAAATGATTATTTTTGAAAGGGTGAAAACCCTAATTTTTGTTTAAAAGAAATATTGTTTTCTAATCATTTATTTTATTCATTTTGTTCAAGAAAAAAATAATAATAATATGTACAAAATGTTAGAAAAAATGAAATATGTATAAAATAGTATTTTAAGTATGAAAAAATAATAAAATAAAAAGTATGATGTTTTTATATTATTTACAAATTATTTTGAGAAAATGGTTTCTATTTATTAAAATAAAACTATTTTTATATGCAAAAAATAAGATAAAATGCAAAAAATTAAGAAAATATTTTTGGAATTTTTTAATATTCAGAAAAAAATAATAAAGTCAAAAAATATAAATTATGCAAGAAAATACAAAAAATATAAAAAAATGCAAAGGGGGGTGCAAAATTAAAACAGGGTGTGAATAGAAACAGGCCCAAGGCGCCAGGCCCATCCAGCTTCATCCCTGACCTCCGGACAACACCAAACGCGTGCGTTCTTCTTCAAATCCTGTTGTTTCTATTCTTTGCATAAAATCAAAAAACTTGTAACATGAAAAATATAGCTCATGACCTCACGAATCCAGTGATATAAAGAACATGACCTAACTCTAAAAGACCAAGGAGAATTTTAATGGCCCTAATTTCTGACCTAGTTTTTTCAACAACTTCAACAATCAAATACTCTTAGCTCAGTTAATATAAATGGAAACTATGCATATGTACAGCTCAAGCAAGTTAAGGACTACATTTTTGCTTCACAAACCTAAGCTTAAGGATGCCTAAATAGAGAGATAGAAACTTGACAAATACCTTGTTCAGTTGAGTTTGGATATGGTAATATGGGGACTTTGAGTGAGGCCTGAAGATCGTGTGAGCTTGCTTGAAGTTCCCTCAAGCTTCTCCAATGCTTAGCTTGCCTTAAAGTTGCTTGAAACTCTTTGTAGAAGTCAACCTGCAAACTCAAAAAATGAAAATGGTGAAGCTTGAAAGAGGGGTTACAACTGCTAGACAAAGGCCTGAATAGTTTAGGTAGGAGGTATGGAATGTGTTTGAAGACTTGAAACAAAAATCGCACGAGCAAAATATGATTTGGCTTGAGTTTTGCAGAAGATGCCCTGTTTGGGCAGAAAAATGGGATTTTGGTGTTTGAGAGTGTTTGGGATGTTGTGAATTCGTGATTAGGCTTGAAACAAAGTTCTGAGGTCCTTTGAAATGATACCAACACTTGTCTTTATCAGATATCCAAGTTGTATTGACTTTTGCAAGTTCCTTGCTTTTGAAGAAAAGTTGGAAGTGACAATGCTCAAGACCTGTACAGGCTAGCTCGTGGGATGTAGAGGGTTGGTATACTTTTCCTGATGTTTATGGATCTTGTTTGCAACAAAAGATCAGGTCCATGACTCAAGAAATGCAAAGTTGGAAAAAGCAAGCTTTATGAAAATGGTATTGTACACTTTATGCCATTTTTTAGATTAATTCAATGTACAAAGCTTCAAAGATCAAAATAAGACCATTATCCATTGTGTTTGCATTAAATTATGGAATGTAGAAAGGATTAGGACCTGTAAAAACAAGTACAAGCATGTTTGAAACTGATTTGCAACTTGTAACATTATGAAAATGCCTTGCACAAAAGTGATAAATTTCCATTTTCATTTCTTCGATTCTCCCTAACCATAAATAATCTTGGAGAGTTCTTGGACATTTTGGAAATCTTGTAACATGCTCTACAATCCATATTTGAAATGAAACTTGAGATTCCTCTTGGAACTATGTGAAAAGTTGCCATGAAGTTAGGTCAAAATCCTGCTTAAAATAAGGCAAAATTTCACTAAGTTAAAAAGTTTAAGGACCCCTATTCACAAAATCATAACTTGAGATTCAAGCATCATTTGGGAAAACTTTGTGAATCATAGTTATAGATTTTATGGAGGACTACAACTTTCATGTTGGAAGTTTCCTTTGAATCCAATTGCATCATGGTGAAAAAGTTGGGAAAAGTTGGGAAAAATTAAGAAATTTTCAACACTTAGAAAATTTCGAAGTTATGAAAATTTTCAATTTTAAACCCTAATTTCCAAATTCAAGTTTCTTGGTGAACAAGTTTCATGTTTTGACACATCTTGATGAAATATGACCCTTGGCACTTGATTTTGACCAAAAAGTCAAAGTTTGACTTTTTAGTGTACGGTTGATTTTTGATTAGTTGACTGGAAAATTCATTTGTCAATCTTGTGCATTTGAGATCTTTTGAACCTTGTGATTAGGTAAAGATGATTCCATTGAGTCCTTGAAACCATGTTTGAACCCAATTGGCCATTGGCTAGGTCAAAAATCAGAAATTGCCCTTCTTTAGTCAAAACCCTAATTTTGACCATTTTGCCCTTTTAATGATTTGATCAAATTTCTTGAGGAGTTATGGTCCAAACTTGATCAAATGGTTCATATGAGTCTATAATGTTGATGTGGGTAAAAAATTATGATGTTTGACTGTAAATTGGCCATGGTTGACTTTTCCCCCAATACAGTTGATTTTTAGGTCAACTGTCCAATTGACTGGTCAAAAATGTGATTCAAAGCTTGAAACTTGGTATGAGCAATCTTAGAGGTTAAACATGAAGTATGAAAGTCACATGAGAAATTGAAAGTCTAAAAATCCTTGTGCAAACTCAAACCCTAATTTCAGGTCATCAGTGCAAGGGGATGTCTTGAGCTGAGCAAACCCTAATCTGGTCTTGAGTCCAAGAAGTATTGTGAGGAAAAGCTTGATATATGAGGGAAAATTTTGGGGTAAAACAATATCCTAAGGCTTCATCAACTTTGGAAGGTTCAATTTGAGAGACAAACGCCATGTTTAGGCAAGCATCCTTGAGATTTAATCTTGTTGACACACCTTGACTTATATCACCAATTACTTTATCGATAGAATGATCTCTATGAGTTCTCCCTTCTTTTGGTAGATCATTGAGATTTGATTCTTGTTGGAGTGATTATTCGTGTTGAATTGGTTGATCTTTGGAAGAATTTTCTTGAGGATCTTCTAGTATTTCATCATCATCATCATCATCATCATCACAAATAATATTATCCTCCTTAGAGAGGTTAGTTTCATCAAAAGAAAAATGCATAGATTCTTCAATTGTCAAAGTTGTTTTGTTGTATATTCTATATGCTTTACTGTAAAGAGAGTAACCAAGAAAAATACCTTCATCGGATTTTTCATCAAACTTACCAAGGTTATCTTTGTCGTTGTTTAAGACAAAGCATTTGCATCCGAAGATTTGAAAGAAAACAATTTTTGGTTTCCTCCCTTTGAAGAGTTCATATGGAGTTTTCTTTAAGATCGGTCTAATGTTAACTCTATTACTAACAAAACATGCCATGCTCACCACATCCGCCCAAAAGTATTTTGGAAGATTTGAATCGCTAAGCATTATTCTAGCAAGTTCCACAAGAGACCTATTCTTTCTTTCTACCACTCCATTTTGTTGAGGAGTCCTTGGTGTCGAGAAGTTGTGAGATATTCCATGTTCTCCACAAAATTCTTCAATAGAGCATTTTGAAATTCTCCGCCATGGTCACTTCTTATGGAGGCAATTGGTAGAGACTTCTCATTCTAAATTTGTTTAGCATACTTCTTGAACACCTTGAATGCATCACTTTTCTGCACTAAAAAGAATGTCCAAGTATATCTAGATAAATCGTCAACAATAACCAAAGCATATACATTACCTCCAAAACTCCTTGTTCTTGATGGACCAAATAAGTCCATATGTAACAATTGTAGTGGCCTTGTAGTGGACACCACATTCTTAGATTTGAAAGTTGATTTAGTTTGTTTCTCTTTTTGACAAGCATCGCATAGTCTATCTTTGACGAAATTTCTCTTAGGCAATCCAATGACAAGATCATGCTTGATTAATTTATTCAAGTGTTCCATGTGAATATGAGCAATTCTTTTGTGCCATAGCCATGAATCATCGTTGTTCGCCATGAGACATTTAACCTTCAAAGATGGATCATCAAGGGAAATCATGAAATATTATTGATTCTTTTACCTTTAAGTATAACCTCATGAGTGACTTCGTCTTCTATCAAGCATCCTTGGTGAACTTGATTTTGAAGCCTTTGTCAAAAAGTTAGCTAATACTAAGAAGATTGTGCTTTAGTTCTTCAACATAAAGAACATCTTCAATGGATGTGAAAGGTGGAGCACCAACTTTGCCTTTGCCTTTGCCTAGGATTCTTCCCTTATTATTTTCTCCATAAGTGACAAAACTCTTGGCCTTTAGCACTAGATTTGAAAATTGGTTTATGTCTCATGTCATATGCTTTGAACAACCACTATCAAGATACCAAAGATTGCATGTGGTCTTCAAGCATACCTTATTGTCTTCACCATCGGAATGGTGTGAGGCCATCAATGCCAAATTTTCACTTTCATCACTATCGGAATCAGATGAGGAACTTATTTCATTATCCTCCCATACGACATAAGCCTTTTTGTTCTTGAATACCTTCTTGCTTTTGAAGCCACCTTTCTTGGAGAGTTTTGGACAATCCGGCTTGATATGACCTTGCTTACCACATTCATAACATGTGATTTCTTGTGTTGATGTGGAAGCTTCCTTTTTCTTAAATTGTTTCTTTCCTTTAGAATGAGAAAAGAGTTTGTCATTTCTACCAAAGAACATACCAAGCCTTTTAACAAGAAGCATGAAATTTTCATCTTCTTCCGGATTGTCTTCCTTTTCAACTTCCTTGGAATTTATCTTCAAAGCAATATTCTTGGATTTCTTCTCTTGATTTTCATGCTTTTCAAGTCTTCTGAGTTCCGTTTCATATTCTTGAAGTTTTCCAAACAATGTTGCGGACGTCATGGAGGAGAGACTTTTCTTCTATGAAATTGTCGTTACCTTTGGTTGCCATTCCCTAGTTAAGGACCTAAGTACTTTTAGATTTAGTTCATCATTTTTCAAAGTTTTACCAAGAGCACTTAGATGATTTGTCAAGTGCACAAATCTCTTTTGTAAGTCAAGAATGGTTTCTCCGGGCTGCATTCGAAATAATTCATATTCTTGACTCAGGGTATTTAGTCTTGATCTTTTTACTTCAACCGTTCCTTCATGAGTTTGTACCAAGGTATCCCATATTTCTTTTACTGTCTTGCATGCCGAGACACGAAAGAATTCATCCATGCTAAGTGCACCTTGAAGAAGGTTTATTGCCTTTTTATCATATAGAACTTTCTTCTTATCATCATCGTCCCATGCAGTTTTAGGCTTTGATGAGCCAACACCATTGATTACCGTTATAGGGATAAATGGACCATTTTCGACGGCATCCCATATTTCTTCTCCTTGTGCTTCTAGATGTTCCTTCATGCGTATTTTCCAGAAGTCAAAATATTCACCAAAAAATAGAGGAGGCTTGTTGTTACTACCACCATCTCTAAAAACAAGATTTTGATTTGCGGAAGCCATTCTGGATCTTTTAGGAACAGGTTACCTATAACCTGCTCTGATGCCAATTGTAAGTACAAAGTGCGCCTAAGAAGGGGGGGGGGGGGGTGAATTAGGTACTTTAAAAAATTATGGTTTGAGTGATGATGGATTTTATTTTTCTGGTTAATGGTGAGTTTAGGAAAGCGTAAAGTGCAGAAAAATAAAGAGACACGGGAGATATATCATGGTTCCCCTTACAGTCCGAGAGTACTCCAGTCCCCTTTCAACATGAAAGAGATTTCCTTATTGTGGCAAACTTAAACAAGAACTACCAAAAAGCCAAGAACAATCCTCTTGGACCAAGAACAATCCTCTTGGATTTTCACTATGTCAACTATGAGAACAATCCTCTCAAAGTTACTACACTTGTATCCAACAATTTTGGAAGGACACGATTTCAAAAAACACTTATACTTATTTCCAACAATCCTGGAAAAATAAGTAAGTAACTATCAATATTTGAGTTTGAGTGAGTTGAGTAGTATTGATCACTTAGAGTGATTTAACAATGTATGATCTTCTCTTCCAATAATATTATTGTACAATGACTCAATATATAATTGCTCAAAGTTTTCTGTTTAATAATGTATGAAAATGTGCAGAAAACTTATGTATGAAAGTGAAGGAATGCTTGAGTTTGTATTTTGAAAATTCAGAAAATATTTATGGAAGAGGTGTTGAAAATGATTTTGAAAATGAATATTTATATGTTCATAACACCCTTTTGAAACATCATGAAGTTCTGAAAATGAATCATGAACAAATGCCAAGTTTGAGTGAAATGTTTCAATGAAAAGGTATGATGAACATGCATGTGAAAAGCTGCTGTTTTTCAAAATCGTGCAGCATGCAATCGATTGCACCCTTTGTGTAAATCAATTGCACAGGGTTTCAACATCTATATTTTCAAAAGTTTTAAGAGTTCAATCGATTGCACTAGTAATGTAAATCGATTGCATGTGAAGTCAGTAGCAAACAAATAAGTGAGTGCAATCGATTGCACAAGTAATGTAAATCGATTGCACTGAGAAACAAAAGCAAACGTTTTGAAATTTTTAAGTATGCAATCAATTACACAAGCAATGTAAATCGATTGCATAGAGAAACAAAAGCAAAAGATCTGAAAAATTGAAGCATGCAATCGATTGCACTAATATGCAAATCGATTGCAGTCAAGTGAAAATTGAATTTTAACTTTGAAAAAACTTGAGTAATGATTTTTAAACATTTCTTTTTCATCATTGAGCATCTATATATTAAGATCAAAGTAAGTAATATTATTATACCTTGAAAGTTGTTGAGAGCTTTGAACTGAAGATTTTGTCCTTAGATGCTTTGAGCTTGATCATAAATCTTTGTCTTCTTTGTCAATCATGGTTTGTCTTCATCAAAACAAAAGCTCATTTGAGAATCTTGATTTTACAACATGTTCCATTAGGATTTTGATTCCATATTGTTTAAGATGTGAATTAAATAGACTATATGTTTTAAACCAGGCATGATAACATTAGGTAGAAGTTCCCTTAATCCTTGACTTTAGGACCATAATGCATGATAACTCTAGGTAGTTTTCCCTTTGATATACAAACTCTAGGACCATATTTCATGATAACATAAGGATTTGAGTTTCCCCTTTAGATTTTTTTCCCTTTTGCATTTGCATCTAAAATAAAAAACTTCTTTTCCTTAATCAAAAATCTCAAAAACACTTAAAATAAAGAGGCGAACCATGTGTCATGAGCCTTAAGTATTGAGAGAAGTATGAGGCGGTACATTCCTAATCTTGTGCTTCCTCTTGATTATAGTCTTTAATGTGGTTCAATTCGAAATATTTTTCACAAATACACGGAGAAATAGTAGATGCCCTTGCATTAGGAGTCGTTTGCTATCATCCCAACAAAACACATTAAAAATTCAAATCCTGTTGCCTTCGGGATTTTCTTTTGAAAACCTTTTTTAGTAAGAACATGTTAATTCCTATCTACAAAAAATTCGTGAGTCTCCAAAAGTCGAGCTGCAGTAGAATGCAAAATTTAACATCGTTCATTAAAAAATATACAACAAACCAAAATTTTTTAGAAGAATTACGGTACTCTGATTCCCTATTGCACAACAAGGATACATAGGCACAAGGTTGTAAAACTGAGGCGAGCGCAATAATAAAAAACTTTCTTTTTGTTTGTAATTCATTCATGCATTTCCCTTAGCAAGTTTAAGTTTTAGATAACACACCCCTTGATTAGAACAAACACAGTGGATCCCGTTGAGTACAACAAATGTTTATGGTACTAATACCTTCCCTTTGCATAAACGGCCCTCATACCTTGATATCTATTCTTTTGTGGGTTTTATTCGCTCTTTCCCATTTCCTTTTGGAAACAATAAAGTGCAGTGGTGACTTTCACTTTGTCAGTTAAGTCAATCAATGGCTTAGGATCAACTTTTTACTGCTACAGTACCATTTTGTGGACATCAAAGTTATGTTACTGATTTTCATCCACTCTCTACGGTTCCTCTTTGAAAACGACCCCTCTTCTGAACCAAACTCATCACTTATCCCTTATTTTGAACCAACAACCCGTCACTTCTCAACATGACACACATGATTCACTATATGCGACAAAAACACACAGGTGAAATATGTAAGAACAATATTTGGTTATGCATCTGACATTTAGTTTGATGATAACAATACACAGTTTCATAAAAAATAATTTTTTACCCTAATGGTTTTTTCTAACTCTGGGAAAGTGACATGTGACATCATCAGTTTTGAATATAAAGCACTCTGACTCATGGAGATTACAAGTTGTGTTCTATTAAGATACTCAAGCTTTGGATTAGGCTCTTAAATGCTTCTGAATAATGCTCTTCTAGAATGATTGGATTTATGATTTTGATAAAGAAGCTTCTGATGATTATCAAGCTTTGAAGTCTTACGCTCAAACTTCTGAAGAATCTCTCACACTGACTTTTTCTCTTCTAAGCATGCTTCATCAGCACGTATTCTGAAGCCTCTAAAGATTGGAAGATAAGATCAAAAAGGTTTTACCTGAGAAAATAGTACACAGTACAAGATCAAATATTCTTCCCACTACACTATGTTTTTGGAGAAAGGACACTACTATTGTACCATTTTATCTCCCATTTTCACAGACCATTAAGCAAGGTTACAACTATACATTTGTGGAATTCCATATTCATCCTCCAACAGATCTTTTCATTGCCTATATAAGGAAGCCTTTGAAGAATGGAATAGTAACAGTTTTTCTAGAACATGAACGTAAAATTTTATATACTGTGAGAAGAGAAAAGCTTTCATTGAAACACTTTTGTGTAAATCTTTGTAATTCAATTGTGTTTTGCTTTCATAGAAGCAACTTTGTAACACACCTTGGTATCTCAACTTTTGAGTTATATTTTCCTTGAGAGACTAGGGTATAGTCATAATTTCTCAAGAAGACATTGACAATAAGTCTTTATGGTTGTAATCAGTTTGGTTATAGTGGATTAAGTCCTTGTGAGAAGGAAAAACCACCTTGGCGGGTGGACTGGAGGTAGCTTCGCTAACAGCGAACCAGGACAAAAATATTTGTGTTCATAATTTTTATTCTAAGTTTTCTACTTCTTGTTTTAGATAGAGAAAAGATTTCCATTCTAGAAACCCAATTCAAACCCTCCCTTTCTTGTGTTTTCTTAATGTTCAATTAGTATCAGAGTCTGGTTCTGGTATTGATATTTTATTAAACACTTCACTGTGTCATATAAAGATCCTGATTTTTGAACCACAATGACAGGAATTTCTCCGCCTGATGCTAACAATGATGGAGATCATTATACTGCAAACCCCTTGTTTTCTATTGAGAAAAATTTAATTATTGGAAAGATAGAATTAAAAGTTTCTTTCTTGGCCAATATGTGGATCTATGGGATATGGTAGTTGATGGCTACATTAATCTTATTGATGCTAGTGGTAATAAGATAGAAACAAGAGTGATCACTGAACAACAACAAAAAAAAGATTACATAAATTATCATAAATATAGAACTATTCTTTTGAATGTTATACCATACACTAAGTGTGATACGGTGGGAGAACTGACTTGAGGTTTTGAGTTTGTGTTCGCAAATGTTTCAGTTTAGCAAGAGTCGCCACCGACTTTTTATTTTATCCAAAGGAAAGGTCAAAAAGCACAGGAAAGACCTTTGAGATGTTTTCTTGGGTTCGGGGGGTAGATTATGAAAAGGGAAGGTGCAAGCACCCTTTTCATCCATGGTTATCCATGGGATCTTAGTTACTTGTTTAGATCGCTTGCTTTTGCTTTTCAATTGTTTGAAATGGTGCTTTGTGTGTGGTTTTGAAAATGTTTTGAAAAGAGGCCATCGTTGTGGCAACCTTTGTAATGATTCTTGTTTGAATGTATACAAAGGTGTATTGCCTTTTGAAAAGATGTTTCAATGTTTGAAAGTTTGTTTTGGGAAACGTTTTGAAATTGTGTTGTGAGGTGTGTTTGAAAATAGCAAGGATGTTTTTGCAAGTTTTGATCAAGTAACTAAGAGTTATCTACCCTATCTACTCAAGAGTCTTTCCTACACATTTTTAACCCTTTTGACAGTGTTGTTTTACCATTGCATTTGGTAAACAACCTTGTATTTGGATGTTAAACGAGACAGGCGCGGGTCATTGTATTGACCATGATAGCAATAGTGCCAAGTATCTTTAGCAATTTCTTTGAGGGACTAGATCATTTTGTATAGGCAACCAAGATAGCGTCATCGAGGGACTATGATCTTTTGTTTTGTTTTTGTTTTGCCAAGATACTCAACATGTATAAAATGGCCATTTTAAAGGCAACAAGTGGATGAAACCCTAGGGGTACATGTGTGCATTGTGTTGTCATTTTTCATGCATTTTTGTCTTGTGTTTAGTCCAACTATTTGTTTTGATTTTGGATATTGCATACAAACCCTAATCTCTATCATGGTATATTTGAAAGCATAAGTGCATAAAAGTAATCTAGGTTATTACAATATTGATATGGGGAGGGGGATACAATTTTGGATAGGGGATCATTTTGCAAGAAATTAAAACCCTAAATTGTTACAACCAAATTGAATTCTTTGCATCAAATAATAAATAAGCAATATTTAAATAAACAAGTTAAATATAAATATGAAAAATATTATAAATATGTAAAAAATGTTTTTGTTTATTTTTATGTGTAAAAATATAATATTTAATGTATTAAAAAAAGAAAATAAAAAGTTATTTTTGTTAAGGGTAAAAACCCTAATTTTTGGTTTAAGAATATGTATGAAAATTATAATATTTATTTATTTATGTACAATAAAATAAATAAATAAAAAATATTCAAGTGTCAAAAATGTAAAATATAATAGAAAAAATATTATTTTTAATAAGGGTGGAAACCCTAGTTTTTGTTTTAAGATAATATATATATTATTTATTTTATGTACAAGAAAATAAATATAAATATATACAATGATATTAAGAAATAAAACATGTGAAAAAAATTTTATTTTATATGTATAAATAATAAAAATAAAATATATAATATTTCTATAATGTTTATAAGTTTTTATTAAAGAAAATAAAGGTATATACTATTTAATAATTATTTTTATGTCTAAAAAATAATAAAATAAAATGTGAAAATTTATGAAAATGTTTTTGATATTTTTTATGTTTAGAAAATATAAAATAAAATCAGAAATGAAAAATAAATAGAAAAATACAAAAATATAATGAAATGGGCCAGGGGGGTGTGAACAACAAAGAGGGGGGTGTAAAAAACAAGCCAAGCCAAGGCCCATCCCACTTGCTTCGTCTTCAACCTCTGGTTCAAACAAAACGCGCGTTTCCTGTACAAATGTCCAACTCCTGCATACGTGCTCTAAAGCAAAAACTCACAACATGAAAGTTATAGCATTTTTCAACACGATTCCAACCATATAAAGAACTTAATCTAACTCTCAAAGACCAGAGAGAATTTATCTGGCCCTAATTTCTAACCTAACTTTTTCACAATGTTCATCAATCAAATTCTCTTAACACACTTAACTTAAATGAAATCTATGCATATGTACAGCTTCAGGGCTATGAGTACTACATTTTTTGTTCACAAACCTAAGCATAATGATTCCTAAATAGAGAGATAGAAAGTTGACAAATACCTTTTTCAGTTGAACTCGTGTATGGCAATGTGGAGCTTTTCAGTGAGGCCTGAGATGCTTGGGAGCTTGCTTGAACTTCCTCTGACCTTCCCAAATGCTTAGTTTGCTTTGGATGTGCTTGAACAAGCTTGTAGAAGTCAACCTGCACAAGCTGAAAACAGAAATGGTGAAGCTTGCAAATGGAGTTATAGTTAATGGACAATGGTTGGGATAGCTCAGGTGGGTTATATGGAATGTATTTGAACAGTTTTGGGGCAAAATGCACGAGTAGTTTTTGTTATGGAACTCAAAGTGAAGAAACTGCCCTGTTTTGCAAGAGGAAGGTGATTTTGTGTTTTGGAAGGCTAGAGGGTTGAATGGCTCGTGTTTCTGGCTCAAGGAAATGTGCAAAACTTGTTTCAAATGCTTGCCAAGCTTGGTTATAACAGATACTCAAGATATGTGATTTTGGCAAGTTGACTTGTTTTGAAAGAAAAGCGTGAAGTGATACAAGATAGGCCTGTACAGGCTATCTCCAAGCATGCACAAGATTGTGGTACTTTTGCCTAAGTTTATGGAACTTGTTTTCTGCATAGAAAGAGGTCCAAGGCTCAAAGGGAAGCAATTTGACATAAAGTTGCCTTTATCAAAATGGCATATTTCACTTTTTGCCAAAAATAGATTAAACTCTTGTACAAACTTCCATTGATCAGAATAATGCCTTAGACCATTGAGTTTGCATTTAATTTTTGAGTGTGGACGGTTTTAGAGACCTGTAATCAAGTACAAAGCAAGTTTGGACAGATTTTGCAACTTGTGTCAACATGAAAATGCCAGGGATCAAAGTGAGTTTTTGCCAAATTCAAATCTTCGATTCTCCCTAACCATAAATGATTTTGGAGAGTTCTTGGACATTTTGGAAATCTTGTAACATGCTCTACAATCCATCTTTGAAATGCATTTTGGGATTCCAAGTGGAACTATGTGAAAAATGGCCATGAAGATAGGTCAAAATCCTGCCTAAACTAGGGCAAAATTTCACTAAGTTAAAAGTTTCATGGACCCTTGTTCCAAAAATCATAACTTGAGATCCAAGCTTATTTTGGGAAAACTTTGTGAATCAAAGTTGTAGATTTTGTGGAGGACTACAACTTTCATGTTGGAAGTTATGTTTGAATCCAAATGCATCATGGTGAAAATGTTGGGAAAAGTTGGGGAAAAATAAGAAAATTTCATAACTTAGAAAAATTCTAAGTTATGAAAATTTTCAATCTTAAACCCTAATTTGCAAAATTAGGTTTCTTGATGAACAAGTTTCATGTTTTGACTCATCTTGATGAAAAATGATCCTTGGCACTTGATTTTGACCAAAAAGTCAAAGTTTGACTTTTCAGTGTATAGTCAAATTTTGATCAGTTGACTGAAAAATTCATCTGTCAATCCAATGCATTTGAGATCTTTTGAACCTTGTGAATAGGTCAATATGATTACATTGAGTCCTTGAATCCATACTTGAACCCAATTTGCCATTGTCTAGGTGAAAAATCAGAAATTGCCCTTATACAGTCAAAACCCTAAAAATGACCATTTTGCCCTTTTGATGATCTGATCAAATTTCTTGAAGAGTTGTGGTCCAAACTTGATCAAATGTTTCATATGAGTCTATAATGTTGATGTGGATAAAAAATTATGAGGTTTGACTATAAATTTGCCACAATTGACTTTTTCCCCAATACAGCTGATTTCTAGGTCAACTGTCCAATTGACTAGGCAAAAATTTGATTCAAGGCTTGAAACTTGGTAGAGGAAATCTTGTAAGTCCAACATGAAGTATGAAAGTAAATTTGAGAATTGAAAGTCCAAAAATCCCTGTGCAAACTCAAACCCTAATTTCAGGTCAGCAGTGCAAGGAGATGTCTTGAGTAGAGCAAACCCTAATCCTGTCTGGAGTTCAAAGAGTCTTGTGAGGGGAAATCTTGATAAAATGAGAGGGAAAATTTTGGGGTACAACACTAAGTATAACAAGATCACAAATAGATACACAACTAAGTCTATATTTGACTCTTTAAAGATGACTCATGAAGGAAATGCTCAAGTGAAATAAACCAAGGCGCTTGCCTTGATACAAAATATGAAGCCTTCAAATGGAGGATGATGAAACAGTTAAGAACATAGTTTACTCTACTTCAAATTGTAATGCCCCTGACTGCTTTCAAGATTACTGACTGACCCCACAAACTACCATGGGTCTTTTTAGCATGTTTTTTCCTGACTCACACGCTTTCTAGGAAAACTTCCCAGAAGGTAACCCATCAAAATACAACTCCTTGTTAGGTATGCGTAACTATAGAGTTCTTATCTTCTAGGCTACCGAAAAGAAGATTCATCTTATTTGTATATATTATTGTTCTAGACTGGCCCAATGGCTAGGCATAGCCTAATCCGCTTATATATTTCACATGGCCCAACAACTTTGACCAACTAGCTCTGGCCCTTATGTTAGGAACACTTGGTCGACTGCACCCCATGAACAGAGAGATCAACAACATCCCGAGCCATGTGCCTTCCTGCATCAGCAACTACCTCTAGGTCTGTTTGATATGCATGGAGAAGACAACTAGGAAATGTCCATAACGCATCTTCCCGTAATCTCTACCTTGCTCGGAGCAACCTCTAGTTACGAGCATAACTGCTCATTTGACTAAGTCATGGAAGTTACCTATTCTTGAGGAACCTAATATCTAGTCCCAAAAATAGGAACCAATAGACAAGCATTGGGGCACTATATAAATCCTCACACTTGTGAGGGCTAGGTATCCAATATTCACTCTAAAAAACCCTAATCTCTTTCTTGTATCTCTTTGCACCCATTTTTACTTGATCGTCGGAGTGCCTTGCAGGTACGTCCCCCTCCTTTCCTCAGTTTTCCAGCCTAGAAGACGTCATCCTTCGGCCCACTTTTAGGTTCTGATAAATCAGTAAGATCAGTGGTGCCGTCTGTGGGAATTTTGTCTTCCCCATCTTCCTTTCTTCAAAACTGAATATCAAAGCGACATTCAAAGACTCCTATCAGGGACGATCATGATGAAATCCATATTTATGAAAAAAAATCATCATTTCCCCTATCTTCAAGACAGACGGGAACGAAGAGCCTCCTCACCTTGAGGATATTCTTGACACCAAAGAATGTCGAACCGCGTCCCCCGACCGGGTCGACATGGATCAGGATGACATTCAATTCTTAGAGAATCAGAAGTCTAAGAAATCCACTGAGGACTCACCAGTGATCCTCCAGCCAGTTCCAATCCCAACCACCACTGATCCGACCATAGAGGCTCTGCTCGCTGCTCTCAATCAAACAAATGCCCAAATCCTACAACGAGGCAACAAGATTGGAGTTTTGGAAAATAAACGCTTGTCAAGATCTCCTCCTCGGAGATATCAGCGACATGACTCTCGCAGTCCCTCACCAGTAAGGCATGGCCGCCATCTCACACAATAAAAGTAAGAAGTCTCGTTTCTCAAGAAACAAGGTCTCACCCCTCCCTGAAAAGATCGACGTTCTCCAATCACCAAGAAGACGAGGGGTACTCAACGACCAGATAATGACCATTCACCATCCCCTAAGCCGGAGCGCTACCAAAGGAGAATCTCTCCTCATCAGGACGATAACCCCCGGCGAGGAAGAAACAACTTCTTTTTGCCAGTATCTCCTGATCACAGTGATGATGACGAGCCTCACAACCTGTTATTCAGAGAAATCATGGAGACCTCACTTCCAGTCGGTCTAAAGAAACCCCCACACCTGGGGACATATGATGGGACAACAGATCTAGACGAGCACATCGAGAACATCAATGTCTTTATCAACTACAGAGGATGTCAAGGAGAAATTAAATGCTGAATCTTCTCGATGACGCTAAACAAGGGAGCCATGGCTTGGTATAAGAGCCTCCCTGATAAGTCTATTACTTCTTGGAAGGGCTTGGCGAGACAATTCTCCAGGCATTTCCTAGAATCTCGCTGACACTCCAAGTCATAGGCTGCGCTGGAGGCCATCATCCAGAGGAAGGATGAGTCCCTTCGAGTGTACACTGAAAGATTTAACCAGGAAGCCATCCAGGTCTTCACGATGGACGGGATGAAGAAATATCTCCTCGAGTGAGGCTTTCACCCCCGTAGTGACTTTGCCAAAGAAGTTGGCATTCAGACTCCTACAACACTGGATTCCCTCCTACTCAAAGCACGTGCATACAACCAATACGAGGAGAAAGAGGCTGCAAACAACGTGCGAGACTCACGACATCTTGAGAATGAAAATGTCTCAAAGAATTACGAGCCCTCGACATCCCATCGGGGAGGAGAAAAGAAAATGGAGGAAGAATCATGTGATTCAAGAGACTACAAGGGCCCCGCTGGTTGTTTCCACGACTACACTCCCATCAACGCTTCACGCGAGCGTATTTTGACAGAATGCGCCAACTTAGAGTTCAGACAAGCTAGGGTACGCTTTCCCCGTCAAACACCGTCCAAGTTGGGGATAAACGAAAGCAAGTACTATCGATTTCATAAAATTTGCTGGCACAATATGGACGACTGCATCCACCTGAAGGATGCCATCGAGATACACATCCGAGATGGGCATCTCAAACAATATAAAAAGAAGGAAGGTGCTCGCAAAGACGCCCAAGAATCCAAGAAAGTTGAGAAGGAGAAGCCTTTCCCCGATGAGAGTCTCATGCCCGTCGCCTTGAGAATGACCCGGACGGAAGACTTCTACTTCCCCGGCCTGGACGAAGTCCCTCTGTACTTTGCAACCCGTAGCCCTTGGGAAACTTTCCCATCAGCAATGGTTATATTCGGAGGGGGCTTCAACAAGTGTACGGTGGGCTCAGTCAAGAGAATATTCGAGCAACTTATGGACGCCAGCTCCAACCTGAATGCCACCCTCAATAAGATCAAGGGAAGATCCATCCCCATTGCATTTTACATAGAGGAGCTGCCTGGTGGGGCTCCTAACTCCAGTATTCTTCTGTTGGTAAGGGAATGAATGGCCAATTTCGACATCAGACGAATTTTGGTTGATCAAGAAAACTCGGTTGATATAATGTACTTGATATAACGAAAAGATATAGCATTTTCTGCCCGATTTACATAGATTAAATTTCCGATTTTTCATTTATTATGTCATATTTTATCTCTTTTTGTAGTATTTGCAACATATTTCAAGTACTTAGCTTTTTCAAGGCATAAATGACAAAAGGAAGAAAAAAAATGGAAAAATGAAGTTCAAATGGCCTTTTTGAAGCATTTCAGCACTTCCTGCACCAGAGGGCGTGCCACCCGCCACAAGGATGTTACGATCGGGACAAGTTGAGTTTTGTGCCCCTTGGCACGTTTTATGTTACGACCGGGACAAATAAGAGTTATGTGCCCCACGTCACAACACATATCACGCTCGCCAAGATCCATATAGTAGTTACAATTTTCTCTCCATTTGACGAACTCAGCGTGCATGTCCACAGATTCTACTCCATGTTGAATTCCTATTTTTCCTCAACTAATGGACTCTATATATTGAAGTAGTTACAAAAAATTTATTCTCTCTCTCGCACCCTGAACAATTGTTACGTTATTTTATTTTCAATTTCATTTTTTCTGCTCAGCATTATTTTTGTATTTTGTTTTGATATTTTCCAGCTTAGATTTCTAGCATTAATTTTCCAGATTTCGCAGAACTACTTAGGCAATAAAAAAAACCCACCATCAAAGCAGTATTTTTCCACATCGGAGAAATACTACATAGAACAGGGTCTCGCTGCCATCCTTCAGGGGGATATACAAGCAACAAGAAGATGCTTTACAGCAGAAGCCAAATGTTTGGGCTCCACTAGCATACAACCCAGAACAGCCAACTAACCTACCCTACCCAACAGTTTCGGAGAACCACAACTGTTGCTGCATGTCGATACAATCAACCTCGATAGGTGGTTCACAAAGGAGGACCTCCAAGAGCAGAAAAGGAAGGGGAAAGAGCCCCTAAAGGATGCATAAAGCTCTTCCTCATCAACAAGCAACAAATAGCTCGTGTACCTTGTATGCCCAATCCCATACGGGGACTTCGAGACTGTTCCTCTCGGTGAAGATCCATCCAAAGAAGTCAAAATCAATGCTGACCTCCTCGACTTGGCAAAAAGACAGTTGAAGGCGTGCCTTGGAGAGAATGGAGACTTGTTCGCCTGGAGCACAACAGAAATTCCAGATTTGGATCCAGACAAAGCTTGTCATCATCTGATGACAGATCCTGCCATTAAGGAAGTTGCTCAGCGTAGGTGCCAACAATCCTCGAAAAAAATCGAGGCTATCGAGCAAGCTGTTAAAGACCTCATAGAGACAAATTTTATTTCTAAATGCCAGTACATAACCTGGCTTTGTAATGTAGTGCTTGTGAAAAATAATAATGGAAAATGGTGCATGTGCATTGACTATACTGATCTCAATAGGGCTTGTCCCAAAGATGCTTATCCCCTGCCTAACATAGATAAATTAGTTAATAACTCCACAAGTTTTAAATTACTATCGTTCATGGATGTGTATTCTGGATACAACCAGATCCCCATGGCAAAGACGAATAAGAAGTACATGGCCTTCATGACTAAGTAGGGCAACTATTACTACAATGTAATTCCCTTCGGTCTAAAGAACATCGGTGCTATATACCAACAGATGATGAACAAGGTCTTCCAAGGAGAAATAGGGGACATGATTGAGGTCTACATGGACGACCTGATCGTCAAGTCCAAAGAAGAAATCGATCATGCTCTCCACCTAAAGAGAGTCTTTGACCAGGCAAGGAAATGCAGAATGTGATTCAACCAAGAAAAATGCACATTCGGCATGCGGGCAAGCAAGTTTCTCAGTTTCTACCTAACAAAATGAGGAATTGAATCCAGCCCTGACAAATGTCAAACATTTTCTGAGTTTCCAACTCCAAACTCGAAGAAATTAATTCAAATCATGAAAAGAATGCTCACCTTGTTATCCCGTTTCATGGAGAAATCTTCCCAGCACACACTTCTTCTTTTCAAAATTCTCCATAAAGAGGCAGCCTTCGAGTGGACCAAGGAGTGTGAACGTGCCCTAGTCCACCTCAAACAGGTACTATCGCAACCACCAGCCCTTTCACGACCAGATAAGGAAGAAATTCTCTATCTTTATCTGGTCGTAGCATCTGAGGTTGTGAGTGTCGCCCTCATCCGAGAAACCCCAAGGGGCATAAACCCATATACTTCATGAGCAAGGCCTTACAAGGCCCTGAAGTAAGGTATCAGAAGAGTGAGAAAGTAGCCTTAGCGCTCATTAACACAACAAGGAAGTTAGGAAACTACTTCTTGGAACACACGACCAGACATGGAGGGCAGGATGCTCAAATGGTTGTTAGAACTCTCTAAGTTTGACATCAGATATGAAAGCAAGAACTCCCTCAAAGCTCAGGTATTAGCCAAGTTCGTTTCAGAAATAACCTCTCCAGCCTCTCCGACGAGCGGAGTGCACAGATGGACCATCCTCGTCAACGGGGCTTCCAGTTCAATAGGGAGAGGAGCGGGCGTCATATTGGAAAACAAGGAAGGAATCTTGATCGAAGTCTCCCTCACATTATCTTTCCCAACCTCAAATAACCAAGCCAAAGATTTAAGGGCCGAAGAAGTGAAAATTTTCACAGATTCCCAACTCGTTGTGTCTCATGTACAGAGAGAATATCAGGTCAAAAATGACCTTCTCTCTGAATACTGGATTTTGGTCCAAGAAAGAATGAAGAAATTTGAGTTTGTAGACATACAACACATTTCTCGAGAACACAATACACGGGAAAATATCTTGTCAAAACTAACAAGCACAAAGAAGAAGGGAGGAAACAAATTGGTAATACAGGAAATACTTCCTTGACCGAGCATTGAAAAATCCTCCTCGATTCTAGACGCGTGCGCCATTAGTGACAGTAACTGCTGGGTGACCTTGGTATATAACTACCTTATGAAAGGGGAACTTATAACTGATTAGAAGGAGGCTAACATAGTCAGGCGAAGAGCCTGCTCCTATGTTAGGATCAAAGGTAGATTGCACCAAAGGGGAATATCTACCCCTCCTCAAATGTGTCAAATAAAACAAAGTAACCCACATCGTGCGTGAAATACACAAAGGAATCAACAGCCAATACTTGGGCGGAAGATCCCTTGCTAGAAAAGCATTACGAGCAGGATATTATTGTCCTACCATGCAGCACGATGCCAAGGAGCATGTATAGAAGTCTGAAAAATGCCAACTCCGCGGGGACATGCACTTGGTGCCTCCAAACGAGCTCAAGTATCTTTCATCCCCCCGACCCTTCACATGGTGGGGCCTGGACATCCTCGGGCCATTCGTGTTGGGATCAAACCAAAAAAAATACCTTATTGTAGTTGTGGATTACTTCACAAAATGGATATAAGCAGAAGCACTGGCCAGAATCATCGTGTAAACCATTCTTTGTTTCTATAAAAGAAACATTCTTGCCCGGTTCGACATTCCCCAAGCAATTGTCACTGACAACGGGACATAATTCACATACAAGAATTTCCAAGAATTCATTACCAAATTAAGCACCATCCAACACTTCGCGTCTTTCGAGCATCCATAGACAAAATGGGTAAGCCGAATCTGCGAACAAGGTGATCCTACGAGGCCTCGGGTGAAGGTTGGACGAAACCAAAAAGAGATGGTTTGAGGAGCTGCACAGTGTACTCTAGGACTATCGAACAATAGCTCACTCGTCCACCTAGGAAACTCCCTTCCGACTAGAATATGGAACTGAGGTTGTCATCCCTGTCGAGATCACAGAACCCTCCAAACGGACTGAAGCTCTTATCGACGAAGAGATGAACGATGTAGCATTAAGGTAAAAGCTTGATCTAGTTGAGGAAATCCAAATGGAAGCGGCCTTATCAGAAGCCTCCCTTAAACAAAAAATAGTCATACGATATGACGCCAAAGTCATATGGTGTGAATTCAAAGTCAGAAGCTTAGTCCTGAAGAGAAATCACAAAGAGTCTCCCGAGGGTAAGCTCTCCGAAAATTGGGAAGGCCCATATTGCGTCAATGCAAAAACGTGGAATGGAGCCTACTACTTAGAAAACCTACACGGGGATCAACTTGCTCTACCTTGGAATACCTAAAAACTAAGGCAATATTACAGTTAAGACACTGAAATAATTGGCGTGCTTTGTCAAAACGACGAACACAGTTTGGCCAACAATATGTGCATACCCAGGTACAAGCATGACACCTAAAATTAAACAAAGAGGCAAATTTCCACTCTGTTAACGAGCAGTTTCTTAGCCCGACAAGGAAAACTCAAAAGAGATCCACCATCGTCGTACCACGATGGCAGAACACCCAACTCGCAATGGGAAGTTCACGCTGCCAAGCTCAGGCCCTAAACGAGACCTCAGTTCCCGCCCATGCCCCGAAACTACCATGGTCGTTCGACTAGTCTCCCACACTGGCAAACCTAAATACTAACGAGCAAACCCCTAAAAAAACTATTAATCAGAATGAACGTCTGAAATAAACGAGCATACATACATGCAAAACTTAAAGCAATAACTCATGCACAAATAAAAGCAAATACTTCAACAGTGCAAGATAAAGTAAACGACCACCATGGTTGAAAATGTTAAAAGACGACCACAAAGGCTGCAATTGTCTAAGAGATTACATAGAAGGAGCCAAAGAAACGAATAAGTGGCCACGAGGACCACATTTGTTTAGGAATTGCATAAAAACGGGCAAAGCCCTTGAAACGGATTACAACAAAATCGACATGCATGCCGAATAGAACAAAGAAATAATAAGCTCCAATTAATTAACAGAATGAGGCTGCTGTTCAGGTTGGGGGGGCACTTCAGTGTCAGGCTGCGGTTGTATGGGCACCCCTGGGAAATTGACCACGTGACTTTCGTCCTCCAGAAGGAAGTCAGGGATAACCATTCGGCCATCCACCATGCAATGAAGGAAGAATGTCCCCATTAAAGCAAGGTCGACTCCTGGGTTCACCAGAAGAATATGGGCCATCGCGTTCTTGAAGCCATCCTCGGCAGCCACAAGAGCATCTTCATTGGCTTGATGAATACGAGCGATCAGATCGGCCCTAGTCGTCACCCCCTTGACATCTTCCAGCTCCTCCTCGTTAGGGGCCATGGCGGACTTGAGCCCCCTCACCTCTTCCTCAAGAGTTTTCTTCTCGGCCACCGAAGCATCTTTCTCCTTGGTCAGGGCCTTCCTCGCCTTCGCCACTTCCTCGAATTTAACCATCACCTTCTTCAACCTCCCCTCAAGAGTCTTATTTGCCTCACAGGTTTTACTCAAATCCACCTCCTTAGTGCTCCCCTCTTCGGTATGGATCACCACCACACCCATGATCCGCATTAAAGAAGCAGTGTCCTGAGCCAGCAGGTCCCTCTTGCTCGGACGATCCATTCCTCATATAATAAGGACTCTTCCTGGTGGACCTCCAAGGAACCTCCTTCAAAGAGAGTTTTGGTGTGAAAGTAGGGGGGCATCTTGAATTTCCCAAGACCTTACTCCCCGGTGAGATTTATCAGGTCATCTGAATGAGGCCTCTTGGTCCTCGAGCTCATCGGAAGAGGAGAAGCCTGCCCAGCAATCGGCCTCGACGAAGAAGTTCCTGACCCTGTCAGAGGCGCACCTGGTCCATCAGTACCCAAAATGCTCTTGGAAAACCATTTTTGTGCTTTCTTGGCCTTGGCTGCAGCATTATTGAGCATGTGCTCTTAAGGAGTTGACATTTTCTCTACAAAAAAATAAACACAGATTGGTGAAACATGGATAGCAGAGTAGGGGCATATCAAAAAACAAAACGACTACCTAAATATTTTAAAGGCTCGTCGCGTTCGAGGAGCTCCTTGATGTTAATAAGACCAGGCTCAAACACAACTTTCCCCTCTTCATTAATGAGGACCTTTCCCCCTTTCCCTAGTCGCTGAACTGGCGGTGTGATACGGTGGCAGAACCGACTGTTTAATACTGGTTTGCATTTTGTGTTCTGTGTTCGCAAAATGTCACGGTAAGCAAGAGTCGCCACCGACTCTTATTTCATCCAATCAGGAAAAGAAAAAAGAATAGAAAAAACCTTTTTTTCGAGATGTTTCTGAGTACGGGGGGTAGATTATAGAAAGGGAAGGTGTTATCACCATTTCTATCCATGGTTTTCCATGGGCTCTTAGGTACTTGCTCATTTTGAAAATTGCTTGTGTGTGTGCTTGCTTTGAAAATATTTTACTTCGTGATAACCCTTGTATCAGTCCTCAAGGATGTGACGAAGTTGTTTTGAAAACTGTTTTTGAAAGGTGTTTGTGTGGAAAGATTTGTTTTGAGCAAGTACCTACTAGCATCTACCTACTCGAAAAAAGATTATTTTTGTTCTATTTACTTTAGACAGTGCTATCCCACTATTAAGGAGTAGGTAGCACCGCCATTGGAGTTGTAAGGGACATTCGAAAAGGACAAGTACAATCACTAAAGCAATAGTTAGAAAACCTTAGTAGTAACCTTAGAGTCTTAAGATCTTTTCGAGGCAACATTTCCAAGGCAAAATTTCCGGGTAAACATTTGAATGGGACAATTTGATCTCTTTAGACTGGAGGGCAACCACTAAAATCTCCTATGCTTAATGATTGTTTAACGAAGGCAACCGAAGTGAGGTAAACCCTAGGAGTGAACATGTGCGAGTGATTTGTTCCAGTTATTTTAATCTTTGCACATTAGGGTTTTCTAACTATTTTAATTTTTCATGCATTCTTGCCATACAATCCTATTAATACATCTAACAGTTAATAATTTGCTGAAAGTAAAAGCGGAAATAAACCTAGCTATTACATGGCTTTGACAATTACATAATTGCCTTGACAGGAAATAAAAGTACGAAATTTAAAACCCTAATTAAAACTATTACAACCTCAAAACAGTTACAATAATAATAAGAAAGAAAATTAAAAACGTGCGGTAAATTAAATGCGAGAGAAATTAGGGTTTTGACCCTTGACTAAACCTAATTGCAATTGATTAAAAAAAACATTTTTTGTCATTTTTTGTTATTTAAGAAAATAAGGAATAATTGAATTAAAAAAAAAGAACCTAATTACTAATTAACTTTAATTAAGAAATATAATTAAGTTAACCTATTTTTTGTGTTTTTGTTTGAAAAAAAGAAAATAGTTAAATCAAGAATTTAAACCTAGTTTTCTAATTGATTTTAATTGTAAAAATAAGTTAAAGTTACCCTAAATTAAATTAAGCTAATTAATTAAATAAATAAATTTGATAATAATAAAAAAAAACTAATTCTAAATTTGTGAATTCTTGATTTTATGATTTTATAAAAGCTGATTTTTAAAAAAGTAAAATAAATAAATAAATTGAAAAGAATAAAGAAAATAAAATAAATAAAAAAGATTGAGAATTGGGCCTGTATACTAGCAATTTTGGGGGGTGTGGAATGGAAATTCTTTGGCCCAGCAAGCTAAGCCCAGGTTGACCACACTGGATCCTGTGCAGCTTTGACTTGAGGTGTATCATGGTCCTCTCATGGCAGACGTTGGATCTGGCTGGATGCTGCATCACCTGGATGGATGCTGTGGTTGTATGGAAGGCGTGTGAGGTTGCGAAGCATGGGATATGCTGAAAGAAAAGAAAATAAATAAAGTTGCCTGGACCTGGGATCGAACCCAGATCCTCTCCACTTTCAAACGCACGCTTCACCGCTGGGCCACTTTGTTCAATTTGTAAATATAATATAAAGATAAAACAAAAAGTGTAAAATAATGATTATGCCAAAAACGTGCCAGAATTTAAACCAGCCAGTCAGGTTGTGACACACTGTTGTCTTCTTCCCTGTCCGTCGTTTTAGGTAAAACACTTTTACCTATGGATGTTTTGCCATGGCTATAACCCTGTCTCATTCAAAAATCATGTACACGTATGATAAATGGCATCTAATTATATAGATCAACTCGTCTTGATCTTGTGAACACCATGGTACCCCTTTTGCTGGCCAATTTAACTTGTGGACAAAACCCCTAAATTGCACATATAACCCTAACAATGGTAAAGGCATGTACAGGCTCGAAAAACGCAATTAAATCATCCAGTTAGCTTGCAAACACAATGAGGATCACAAATATGTAACTTAAACATGCTAAAGATGCAAGAATTACAGTAATCGAATTTGAATTAAAGGGAAAACCATGGGACTTCTAGAGGGTGATTATGGACGTATAGAGGCGTGCAACCGATTGGGTTAGCTTCTGGGAAGGTCTAGGAATCGTTTGGAAATGCTAGAATGGCTTGAATTGGCCTCTAAGCTTGAAACCGAGTCACAACTTTTTGTCAACTTTTTGAAGTTTTGTTCTTCTTGTTCACGCCTGCTAACCCTTATGTTTATGATCTGGAATTGTCCATTATATATCTAGGAATGAATTAGGGTTACAAATTTGGACTGAATCTTTGCAATTATAAGAGATTTGATTTGATTTTCAAGCTTATGTAAACTTGCTATTTTTAATCCAAATCTTCCCTTTCTTGTACCAATTATGCTTGATTCGTTTTGGCCTTGATAATTCAACATATTTTGATTGCCAACCTGTCCAAAAACCAAATCAAATCATATCCTTGCTATTATTCATCAATTATTTGATTTTATTCACTTTTTAGTTAATAAAAAATCAAAATAAATTGAAAAATGAAGCAAATAATGTGTGGGTGAATATTTGAGTCGTGGACCACATTATACGTGAGGTGCAAGCTTAAAAAGTTAGGCCTATTTAGCAAAAAATACATTTGTGAGCACATTTGACCTTTGGTAATTTTGCAAAAAAGGTCAACTTTGACAAGGAATAACTCCTCCAATTTTAACCCTAGAGAGGTGTTCTTGGACTTTTTAGAAAGATTAGGATGTCCCCTAAGCAACCCTTTTGTTCTCATCTCAATTGAGTCTTCCATGTTCATGTATGAAGCTTTGACCCAAAAGGTGTTTTTGTTGACTTTTCAAAATGACCTATAATGTCAAAATTCATATCTTTTTATGAGTGCATATTTTGAACTTGTGAGATCAATATGAATTGTAGGGAATTTCATCCTCTTAAAAATGAGCTTTGGGTGGAAATTTCTGATAAAGCATGTAGAAGTTATGCTTGGTCAAAGTTGGGTTGACTTTTCCTGAGAAACCCTAATTTAACAACTTTGGGGTTTTGATGAATTTGGAGCATTCCTTGATGAATCATGATCAACCCTTGATAAAATGATGGATAAAACTTCAAAATGATGATGTTGACCAAAAATCATGAAGTTTGACTGTATGTGGGCCACAATTGACTTTTGACCTAATATAGTCGATTCTCAAGCATCTAAGCAGTTGGCTGAGCAAACTTCTTATGCAAGGCTTGAAACTTGGCATGGATGATATTGGGAACATATTAAGACCATGGATATCATAGGAGACCTTTGTGATCCTCTCATCTTGATGAAAATAGAAACCCTAATTTGGGGTATACTGCCTTAGGAGAGAGTTTGTATGGTCAACTCTTGGACTTCCTTGAGCAACTTGAGGACCTAAATTATAATGTATTGAGTAAAATGAGAGAGAAAATTTTGGGGTACAACAGTTGCCCCTGGTCAATCTTCTTAAACCTGAGGATGTAGATTAGTTGATCTGCCTTTCGTGATCTGAAGGTGGAAGATGATTGAACACTAGAGTGCCGAGAAATTTGCACTCGCAGGAAGTGGCGCTTGATTTGTGATATTGGGAATGGGCTTACAGATGCTATTTGGAGGTAGAGGATTGAATACTATCGGAGATGGGCTTAAAGATGCCATCCTGGATGCGACGGAGTATTGCAGGAGATGGGCTTAAAGATGCCATCTAGAGGATGTTGATTGCATGTCTTGGGAGAAATAGAGTTTTAGGAGCTTCAGTTGTCCGTTACTCTACTGGGGAATAACTCTGGCTCGAGGAAGCGAAAGTGTACTACGTATCTGGAAGGGGTATATGTTGCACCGCAATTTACTGGGGAAATGCGAAACCAATCATGTTTGATCGGGTCCCAGTCTTACAGTGTTGTTGACCGCTGCTTGGGGATAAGAGAGGGAGAACCTGGATAGTAAGGTTATGAGAAGGAACCTAGATAGTAGGGTTGCTTTGATATGAAAGCCTGGATAGCAGGGCTATGAGAAGGAAGCTGGATAGTAGGGTTACTTCGATGTAAAAGCCTGGATAGTAGGGCTGTGAGAAGGAACCTGGATAGTAGGGTTACTTCGATATGAAAGCTTGGATAGTAGGGCTGTGAGAAGGAACCTGGATAGTAGGGTTACTTTGATATGAAAGCCTGGGTAGTAGGGCTGTGAGAAGGAACCTGTATAGTAGGGTTACTTCGATATGAAATCCTGGGTAGTAGGGCTGTGAGAAGGAACCTAGATAGTAAGGTTATGAGAAAGAACCTGGATAGTAGGGTTACTTCGATATGAAAGCCTGGATAGTAGGGCTGTGAGAAGGAACCTGGATAGTAGGGTTACTTCGATATGAAATCTTGGGTAGCAGGGCTGTGAGACGAAACCTGGATAGTAGGGTTACTTCAATATGAAAGCCTGTATAGTAGGGCTGTGAGAAGGAACCTGGATAGTAGGGTTACTCCGATATGAAATCTTAGATAGTAGGGCTGTGAGAAGGAACCTGGATAGTAGGGTTACTTCGATATGAAAGCCTGGGTAGTAGGGCTGTAAGAAGGAACCTGGATGGTAGGGTTACTTAGATATGAAAGCCTGGATAGTAGGGTTGTGAGAAGGAACCTGGATAGTAGGGTTACTTCGATATGAAAGTATGGATAGTAGGGCTGTGAGAAGGAACCTGGATAGTAGGGTTACTTCGATATGAAAGCCTGGGTAGTAGGGCTGTAAGAAGGAACCTGGATAGTAGGGTTACTTCGATATGAAAGCCTGGACAGTAGGATTTGTGGGAAGAAACCGGGATAATAGGGTTACTTAAAAGCGATAGTGTAGATTAGTTGACCCATTTGATTTCGGGAACTGAGTTTCCATTAATCGTTTGTAGATATGATTTGTATAACTGCTGGATTCGTTGAAGCTAATCGTCTTTTCCTGAAAAGATATCAAGGTTAGTTATATGTGATGCGTGAAATGTAGGGTGAGATGATGTTCTCAAAATAAATGAGATTATGCTGTATATGCCATGTATGCGTATGTCATGATGTATGTTTATGAAATGCTATTGGGGTATGCTCGCGTTTGGGAAAATAAATCCCTGATTATTGCCAGAGAGTTATAAATATTCTGTCAGGAAGAAGATGCTTGAGAATAAACTCTGCGGGGACCAAGCTTTGGGGGAAGAGATACTCTGTTGGTAGACATGCTGATCTGGAGGAACAAATTTAGCTAAGGATGAAATTTCGTTGCGTTCAGGTGATGAGCCCTGTTGGAGATTGAGCTTTTGTATTTATAGAAATAAACTCCGCTTGGGGGATGAATTTTACTGACTAGCCTGCAATTATGAACCTTGGCTAGGGATAGTTACGCCCTGCTTTGGGGAAACTAACATCAATGCCTTTGGGGTACTTTTACTCTGTGGGGAGTGTATGTACAAATAATCATGTCCCAAAGCTGACTCTATTCCGATACATGCTGGGCAAAGGAACCGTCGGGTTTGGTACTTCTTATTTTTTGTGTTTCTGGAATTACGAGTAATCGTCTTTGTTTCTTATGTAAATGTTTATGAGCAACAATCATTTTCAAATGCATATATCAAAAATAAATCATTGGACGTTCTTGCAAAACAAAATATAAAAAGAGAAAACAAATAGAAGTTTCTTGTTAACGTGTTTTGTATTGATTTTGAAGTTGGTCTGTAATAGGCGTTTTTGTACAAAGAGGCTGACGTTCTAGTAAGAGAACACCCCCGAAAGATAGAAATTACAATTTGTGCAAAAGAAAGAAAAACAGCTATGCAAAATGACCCCATTGGGTTCCAACTCTGCTATTGCCTTTATATCTTCAAGCGTCTCATCATTTTTCTATTTGGTCAAAGGTTGATCAGATTGATTGGAGCCGTCTGAGCTTGATATTTGATACCCAAGTCTGGTTGCAAGATGATCCAATGAGACATAGTGTTACGCTTCAATCCCTAACTTTTTCCTGGACCTCCCTTTCGGGTTTTCAGTCCACCGGGATACCCTTTTTTTCCCAAGTCGCCCTTTCGAGTTTACGACTTTCCCGGTGTACAGACTTTTTCATTTTCATCCCTTACTTTTTCCCGAACCCTTTTGGTTCGCCGGAAAGCCCTTATTTTTGCCTAGGTCAGTCGACCTAGCGGATATTTGATTATGCGTAGTATCTTTTCACTATGTCTGCATTGACGGGGTGAGGAAGGTCGTCACCATCCATGTTGGTTAGAATCATAGCTTCTCCCGAGAAAGTGTTCTTAACCACAAATGGCCCTTCATACGTGGGAGTCCATTTTCCCATGGGATCACCTTGCGGCAATATGATGCGTTTGATCACCAGATCCCCGACTTGATATTCTTGACGCCTGACTTTCTTGTTAAAAGCCTTGATCATTCTCTTTTGATACATCTGACCATGGAAGATAGCAGTAAGCCTCTTCTCGTCGATTAGATTCAGCTGATCAAGTCGAGTTTGGATCCAATCGTCTTTGTTCAAACCCACATCCTTCATAATCCTGAGAGAGGGTATCTGAACTTCGATGGGTAGGAATGCTTCCATGCCATACACCAGAGAGTAGGGTGTTGCCCCTGTCGACGTCCGTGCTAAGGTACGGTACCCATGAAGAGCGAATGGTAACATCTCGTGCCAGTCTTTATATGTCACCATCATCTTCTGTACAATCTTCTTGATGTTCTTGTTAGCTGCTTCAACAGCCCCATTCATCTTCGGCCGGTAGGGAGAAGAGTTATGATGCTGAATCTTGAACTGTTTACAGAGATCGGTGATCATCGTGTTATTGAGATTTGTACCATTGTCAGTAATAATCCTCTCTGGTACACCATATCGACAAATCAGATTGTGTTGGGTGAACCGCGCCACAACGTTCTTGGTTACTGTAGCAAAGGAAGCTGCCTCAACCCACTTCGTGAAGTAATCAATGTCTACTAAGATGAAACAATGCATGTTAGACGCAGTAGGTCTGATCTCGCCGATCATGTCGATGCCCCACATCACAAAGGGCCAAGGAGCTGTCAGGACGTTCAAAGGAACTGGAGGTACATGCACCTTATCAACATAAATCTGACATTTATGACAAAGTTCGAGAGTGCTGATAGCAATCGGATTCCATGGTGGACCAGTAATATCCTGCCCGTAGGATCTTCTTAGCCATGGTATATCCACTAGAATGGGTTCTGAAGGTGCCTTCATGTAGATCTGTCATGATCCTCTCTGCTTCGCTTTTTTCTACACACCGTAGCAGTGTGGAGTCATGGTTGCGTTTATAGAGGATCCTGTTACTAAGGACGAACTTTGCAACGAACCTTCTCATAAACTTCTTATCTTTGACAGATGCCCTTTTGGGATACTCCTGAACCTCGAGATACCTTTTGAATTCGTGAAACCAGGGTTTGTCTGTCACTTCTTCGGTGTCGATCTCACAGCAGTGTGCGGGTTCATCCAACCTCTCAATGGTAATTTGGGGAGCTTCATTGTCCAACCTAACTTTGAACATAGAAGACATGGTAGCTAGCGCGTCCGCCAACTGGTTCTCTTCTCGTGGGAGGTGTTCAAAGGTTACCTCCTCAAAGTGTGGGAGCAATGTCAGTACATACTCTCTGTAAGGAATGAGATTCGGGTTGTTCGTATCCCACTCGCCTTTGATCTGACTTATCACCAGAGCTGAATCCCCGAATACACTTAAGAACTTAATCCTCAGGTCAATAGCAACTCGAAGACCCATAATACATGCTTCATACTCCACCATGTTGTTGGTGTAGTAGAAACATAATCGGGCGGTGAATGGAGTATCACAGCCCTCGGGAGATATAATTACAGCACCAATGTCGTTACCCAGTGCGATTGAGGCTCCATCAAAATACATAGACCATCGGGATCCTTCCTCAGGTCCTTCATCCGGTCCAGGTTCTTCGTAGTCAGTCACCAACATAATATTCTCATCCGGGAACTCAAAATTCATGGACTGGTAATCATCCACGGCCTGATGAGCCAAATGATCAGCCAATACACTTCCCTTTATTGCTTTTTGGGTTGTATATTGTATGTCGTATTCAGTTAAGATCATTTTCCACCTTGCTATCCTTCCGAAGAGAGCGGGCTTCTCGAAAATATACTTGATCGGATCCATCTTTGATATCAACAAAGTAGTGTGAGTCAGCATATACTGTCTCAGTCGACGAGCAGCCCATGCCAAAGCGCATCAAGTTTTCTCAAGCAATGAGTATCGGGTCTCACAGTCGGTAAACTTTTTGCTAAGGTAATAAATGGCGTGCTCTTTTCGACTGGACTCGTCATGCTGCCCCAGCACACACCCCATTGAATTGTCTAGCACTGTCAAGTATAATATCAAAGGTCTTCCTTCAATTGGAGGCATCAGAATTGGTGGTTCTTGAAGGTATTCCTTGATTCTTTCGAAAGAGGTCTGGAATTCATCACTCCACTTTACCACTTGATCTTTCTTTAGCAGTTTGAAGATTGGCTCACAAGTAGCAGTCAGATGTGAAATGAATCTGGCGATGTAATTCAGACATCCCAAGAAACCTCTAACCTCTTTCTCTGTGCGGGGAACCGACATCTCTTGTATGGCCTTTACCTTCGCAGGGTCTACCTGAATACCCTTATCACTAACGAAAAAACCCAGAAGCTTACCAGACCTTACCCCGAAGGTACACTTGTTCGGATTCAACCTCAGCTTGTATGTCTTCAATCTGTCGAACAACTTTTGGAGATGATCAAGGTGTTCTTCCTCAGTCTGAGACCTGGCTATCATGTCATCAGCATAGACCTTGATCTCATGGTGAATCATATCATGGAATAAAGCGAACATGGGGCGCTGATAGGTTGCCCCAGCATTCTTCAACCCAAAAGGCATCACCTTGTAACAAAATATGCCCCACTGTGTGACAAAGGTTGTCTTCTCCATGTCCTCTAGAGCCATCTTGATCTGGTTGTAGCCAGAAAAACCATCCATGAAGGAGAAGATCTTGTGCTGCACAGTGTTGTCGACTAGAACATCAATGTGAGGAAGTGGGAAGTCATCTTTGGGGCTCGCCCTGTTCAGATCTCTGTAATCAATGCACATCCGTACCTTACCGTCCTTCTTAGGTACCAGGACGACATTGGCAACCCACAGTGGATAGGAAGTGACAGCTAAGAATCTTGCGTCAAATGTTTCATGACCTCTTCCTTGATTTTCTCTGACATTTTAGGACGCATGCGGCGGACCTTATGCTTAACCGGAGAACATTCTTCTTTAGTCGGCAGGCGATGTACCACAATATCAGTGTCCAAACCAGGCATGTCTTTATAGGACCAAGCGAAGATTTCAACATAGTCGTGCAACATCTGTATCAACCTCTGTTTGACGCTAAGCTCCCGATTTGCACCTATTTTAACCTCTTTTCTGCCTTCCTCAGTACCCAAATTCATTTTCTCAACCGGCTCTTGATGAGGCTGTATGGCCCTTTCCTCATGCTGTAGTAGTCTAGCAAGTTCTCCAGGCACCTCACAATCTTCCTCACCTTCGTCCCCGGCTTGGTTGATCGGATTTTTGAAGTCATAACTGGAAATAGCAGAGCTGTTATCAATGGGATCTAGAGTGGATATGGATCTGCATTATGATACGTGAGTGTGTGTAAGAGAAATAGTTGTTTTGATAAAGTGAAAAACAAAAAAGAAAAACAGAGAGCGCAAAATTTGTATGCCAGAAACGTCTAATGCTTTATTAATGATTATGAAATGACAAATAATAGCCCTCACAAGCAAAGCCAAGGTGCCTAGGGCAAGGCACCAGGCTGTAAAGTTTCACTTTGTTTATTACAAATCTTAAAACAAAAGTCAATTACTGTGGAATAAAAGAAACAAGTATGAAGTCCCTAGCCGTCCAGTTACTCGGTCGACCGTTGGTAGTCGGGTAGATCCAACTGTCAATGTACGATTCCTCTTCACTGTCTTCAATGGCGTTAGTCCCACGATTGATGATGCGTAGGGGAGGTCCTCCAGCCCGAGTGCGTCTAACAGCCCTTTGAGCCCCTGTAGTAAAGCCCAAACTAAATTTGTCAGTTTTATGAGTGAAATCAGGGAGCTGACCCCAATTGGCACACCCATCTTCTTCAACCAAATCCATGGCGTCCTTGAGAGAAGCCGTCTTCCAAGGAGGTTTGTTTCTAGTAGTTTCAGTCGATGCCAAGATCTGAGGAACCTCTTCAAAATTCTGACAAGGAGTTTTGATGAATTCCCCGTCCATCTCTACGTAGCGAAAGGAGTTAAGGTGATTCACCATATACTCTTCTTCACCCCGTACTGTGACAATCTTTCCTTTCACCGGATACTTCAGCATTTGGTGGGGGGTGGAGGTGACTGCCCCAGCCTCATGGATCCAAGGACGACCCAACAAACAAGAATACGATGGCCTGATATCCATCACATAGAAAGTGGACCCAAAGGTCTGAGAACCTAATTTGACAGGGATGTCCATCTCCCCGTGCACCATTCTCTTCTATCCGTCAAAAGCCCTTACCACAATGTTACTAGGCTTTAGAGTTAAGCCCTCGCAATCCAACCGGTCCAACGTCTTCTTCGGCAGAACATTCAGCGAAGACCCAGTATCTACCAGCACATGAGCCATAGTGGTGCTCCTGCATTCAATCGAGGCATGCAGAGCATGATTATGCTTTCTTCCTTTTGGAGTCAAATCTGCATCCGAGAGACCCAACCCGTTATCAACAGTTAGGCTGGCCACACATTCTTTGAACTGATCGGCTGAAGTTTCCTGTGGCACATGTGCAGTCTTGAGAAATGCAATTAAAGCCTTTGCATGGGCCTCGAAGCACAATAGCAAAGACAACATGGATATCTTCAATGGGGTCTTCCCCAGCTGCTCGACCATGTTGTAGTCGCTCTTCTTGATGATTTTCAGTATCTCCTCTATTTCTTGCTTGGAGGCTTCCATAACAATTTTCTTAGGCGCCTCCGTCCGGGCAGGCTCACCTAGAATTTCCTTATCGTGGGTCTCAGATGATTCGCCGACAGGGGTAATAACCAGAGTAAGAACAGGAACAATAGCAGATGTACTAGTAGGAATATCAGATGGGATAATAATAGGCTTGTTGACAGTCTTAGGGGAAATCTCGGGAGAGAAAACCCTTCCACTTCGGGTAACTTTGCTGGTTCCGACAATGTTACCAATATCAGGATCATCCTCTTCATCTTTCAGGTCTTGTTTGATGCCATGATAGCACACATCGGCACCATAATGCCACGGGTCAGCTTTATCCGAGACATACGGGACAGGACCAGGAACAATAATTATTGAAGAAGTGAAAAACACAAGAAGGGGGGGGGTTGAATTGTAAAACTGAAAATCAATGCAATGAACACGATATTTTTATCCTGGTTCGTTTGATCTCAAACTACTCCATTCCACCCGTCAAGGTGATTTCGCCTCTCTCCAACGAGGTCTTAATCCACTATATTCAACTGAATATTACAATCTGCTTTAACAACTGCTAAAGCCTTCTTGATGAAAACCACAAACCGGTTTATCAAGGAATCACTTTCTTACAAAGAAGAGAAATCTAGGTGTGTGAATGTTTTCTACAAAACTATTTATCACAACTGTGATATTACACAACTTAAGCTTATGGAAACTAGATTGCTAAAATATTGAGTAAGGAAATATGGAGCTTTTAGCAAACTGAGAATAAGAAGATGATGAATAGCTTTTAGGCGTGTAAATTGATGTAGAGTATTAGCCAATTCAATCTTCATTGTCTTGTTTATATAGCACTGAAATTGTTGAACGTTGGAGCAATAATCTTGATTCAATGCCAATAACAAACTTTCCTTATTAAGCAGATCTTGTCTGGAATGATGCCGTTGGTAATAATTCGCCTTGAATGCACAATACCGTTGCTACTTAAAGCGTGTTCTGGCTTTGGCTCATTCTGACTCTGCTTAAGTGCTGATGAACTGTTGTTGTCTTTATCAGAGTGTTGAGCGCAGTTCTGTTCATCAAGCTTCAGCATTTGCGTGAGTTGTTCTTCTGATTCTGGTATTCTGATATAGCGTCTTCTGATGCTGATATTGATAACCAATCTTCTGATGCTGATTAAGTGTACTATTGTTGATACCTATCAGAGTTTCTGCAAAACAGAAGGTAATATTTTAGGTAGCAAATAGTTCTTACATGAATCACATAATTAATATATCTTTTCATTTTGTTATCATCCAAACTTAACCTTAGGGTAGTAGATTCAAACTTTGTTTTAACAATCTCCCCCTTTTTGATGATGACAAAAACTAGATATTTTTAATTGAAAATAACGTGAAAAAGTATCAGAGATAACTAAATGATAAGATGTATCAAAGTAAGAAGCTATCAAAGATAAGGGATAAAGAGATATCAGAGTTGGGATCGGAGATACTCCCCTTGAATTTATAACTTCCCTTTTTGATTCCAAGACTTCTTCAGGATCAGATCTTTATTGACTTTCTTTGAACATCAGAATATCAGAGCTTTTGACTATCAGAAGCTTTAGATCAGAATATCAGAGCAGAGCTTCAGATCAGAATATCAGAGCTTTATCAGAGCTTTGCTTTGGGTCAGAGTATCAGGGCTTTGGTCTTCAGTGAATCAGAGAGCATTCTTGTACCTGTAGACTTAAGCAAAAAACAGAAAACATATTCAAGTATATCAGAGTTAGAATGTTTGAGATTTTCTGTCTCAGTAATCCGTTATTAAAAAATATCATTCTTGTTCTCCCCCTTTTTGTCAGCAATCAAAAAGTGTAAGTGATGTGCTAAAACGATTAGAGCAGAAAAACTTGTTATATTAAAATATTCAAAGCCAGACAAAACAGTACAGAAGATATGCAAAGAAAACATGAAAATGGCATGAATGAAAATCTAAGGTTGGGGAGGAAGGCGTGTGAACAGAGTCTCCAGCATTGCCTTAATCTGATCAACAGTTTCAGTCTGCTTGTGCACCATGCTGATTACTGTATCTATCTTGCTATCCTGCACATCCATCCTTTCCTTCATCTTCTGATCATTTTCATCCATCCTTTGCTGCAGACGAATATCATTCAACTTTAGCTCTTCCAGAGTCTGCCTGTCCAAGGCAGCTTGAGAAACATCAGAAGCAGGGAGCTTCTGAGAGCTTTCTGCAACATCTTCAGCTTGTATTGTCTGATCTTCTTCTGGCTGCACTTTTGAAGCTGGACGCTTCTCAGACCATGGCTCACTATCCAGAAGGAGTACGTCTTCTTTCAGCAGCTGACTTCCAACTTCGTTCAGAAGCTTGCTGAAATTCTGCTGTGCTTGCTCATAATTGATGTCTTGCAATTTTAGAGCTTCAGCACGTACCCAAATTCTGAATCGTGTCCAGAGCTGGTCTGAGGCAGCAGGATCAATCATTCCAGGATAGACTTGCTTCAGAGAAGCAATCCACTGCTGCAAACCTGTTTCAAAATTCACGATGCCAGAGCCAACATCTGGCTGTTTTGGTTTTGGAATGGCTATTTTATTTTTGAGATCAGCAAGACGATCAAGGATTGTTAAATCTATGAAGGTCCTGCTGGGGTCTTCTGTGGTTTGTTTGGGAGATGCTTGTTTGGGAGATGGAGTGGGAGAGTAAGAAATAATGATTGGACTGTGTGGGGTTTTTGGAGTATTTGGTGGGGTAGATTCTGGCGAGGATGGCAACTGGGCCATGGTTACGGTTGTTCCACATGGCAGCTGGATTGCCAGAGGTTGTGGTTCAGAGGATTGAGGAGAATGTGGTTCAGGAGATGGAGGAGATGGAGTTTCAGAATGATGAAACTCAGGTTGAGGAGGTGATGGTTGAGGTGATGGTGGATGAATTTCTGGTTGTTCAGGAATATGTGGTTCTTCTGGAATGGGTGAGAGATGTTGTTCTGGTTGAAGAGAGTGGGTAATTTCTGGTTCAGTGTTTGGGTTATTTGAGAGGTGATCAGAAGCATGATGATCAATATCAGACAGAACTTTGTCAAGTTCTGATGTTGTTGAAGTTGTTGGTTTGGGATGTTTGGTGCGGGGTCTTCTGAGTTTTAGTGCCTCAGAAGGGTCATCTTCTGGTTCGGTTTCATCTATTATTGGGATGGGGATTGGGATTTCATGAGAAGCTGGAGTTGGGATTGATGTTGGAATAGAAGAAGAATTTAAAACAGAAGCAGTAGATAAATTACCTCTTTTCTTGGGAGTCTGCTGGGATGTTCCTTCTGAAGGGGCCTTCCTTTTCTTCGTCTTCTTCAGTGAGACTTCTGGTTGATCTTGGTGCAGATCTTTGATATTCAGCTTGGGATTTGTACCATCAGCCTTGCACGCATCCAAGTATCTGAGAACCACCACTTGTTTAGATTCTATCTCAAAAAATAAAGGAAAGTCACTCAGTGGGACTCTTCTGCTGGTGATGTCAGCAATAGGAGTAACGCTGGGTTCCTTTCTGATATTCTCTATTAATTTCATTTTCTTCAGATTCTTCGCGTTCAGAGGCTTGCCAACAGTTGGTTCAATGGTGCTTAACTCTTGAGCTTCTATCAGGTGCTCTATCAGCCTATTCTCAGTCAGAATATCTGATATTAACCTTCCAAAGGGTATCCAATCCCTCTTTGTTCTTTCTTCTTCCCTGGTTTCCTTCACGCTTGTTCTGAGGTGATTAAACAGAAGATGAGCCAAGTTGATTTTTACCTTCTGATTGATAAAAAAGATCAGAAACTGCTGATCTATATTTATGTAATCCGGGGAACTTGTTGGCTTCCTATGATTAAAGCACCCCAGAATGATCTTCGCCCAAACTCGTTGGTGATCCTTTAGGTCTCTGATCTTGCTGCTGGGCACCCCATGGGTGAAAATCTGATGTGCTATGACACCAACGTCAGCACATCTTTCAGCCATATCAATACAGCGGACGCCACCGCCACTGTAACCAATCAGTTTTGCTATGTGATCCTCAGTGATCACAATCTTCTTGCCCATTATGTAGGAGGTGACTTGATGCGTTGAAGCGGACGCATGAATCCAGAACTCCTTGACTAACATTGGGAATGTTGGTCCAACCAACCTGTCAAAATATCTCTCCCATTTCTATGCCCTAACTTCTTCTGTCAAGTCAAAACCATTCTCTTTCAGACTGCCAAAATCAATAATCAGTTCAGACAACACTTCTAGATTCTTCACTGGTGTAAGGAGTGTTCTGAATGGAACTTGGTACTGTTCAGAGGAAGCTTTCTTCTGAGAACCTGCAGAAGCACTGCTGGAGGTTGCCATGTTCACACTTAGGGTTTTTCTGAGAAAACTGAGAAAATGGGTTTAAGTTTGAAAGAGATGAACACAGAGAAAATGCAGAAAATATTTGAGAGATTATGAGAAACTGTAAAAGATTAATGTGAGAAGTTAACGTGCTTAAATAGACTTCATAATATTTTGAAAGTGTAAACGGTTTCAAGAAAGAGAAATAAAATCATGATTACGTTTTAAAAACATGATTACTTTCATTTAATGCTTGCTGATTTTGGGGGATTTGAGAAAGATACTTGAAATGGTTACCAGACATGTGTCTCAATGCACCCAATCAGCATTTTGCCTTCTCAGAAGCGTGCACGCGTGTTCTGCTTCAGAGATTTGCTGATGATTGGATGACACTTGTTTGATTTAGTGATCAACACGTCTATCCTTGAGCTGAAACGCTCAGATCTTTAAGACTAGCATCTGATACAATCTGCATGTTCTATCTTTCTAAAAAGAGATTGATCAGAAGTTCACAGTAAAACAAATACATTCTGAAGATAAATATATAGAATTAAGGCATTTTCACTCTGGGTAGATTTTCATGCTGAGATGTTTCAGAATGAAATTGAACCTATCTTCAGAAAGGGGTTTAGTGAAGATATCAGCCCATTGATGGTTTGTATCTATAAATTTTAAGTTCAAAATTCCCTTCTGAATGTAGTCCCTAATGAAATGATGTTTTATTTCTATATGCTTAGCTCTAGAATGTAAAATTGGATTCTTACTTAAGCAAATAGCAGAAGTATTGTCACAGAGTATAGGAATGTTACTCTCAAAAATCTGGAAGTCTTCAAGCTGACTTTTCATCCAGAGCATTTGTGTGCTACATTCTGCTGCTGCTATGTACTCAGCTTCTGCTATTGATAGCGCAATTGTTGATTGTCTTTTGCTGGACCAAGAGATCAGATTTTCTCCCAGAAACTGGCAGCTTCCAGAAGTACTTTTACGCTCTACTCTGTCTCCAGCAAAGTCAGCATCGCAGTAGCCTACTAAGCTGTAATCACTAGATTTTCTATAAAATAAACCCAGATTAGTAGTACCTTTCAGATACTTGAAAATTCGCTTAACAGCTGTTAAGTGAGATTCTCTAGGATTTGATTGGAATCTAGCACAAATACATACGCTGAATAATATATCAGGTCTTGAAGCTGTCAGATAAAGGAGAGAACCAATCATACCTCTGTAGACCTTCTGTTCTACCTTTTTGCTTACCTCTTCTCTTTCCAGAATGCACGTGTGATGCATTGGAATCTTTGATGGCTTACATTCTGAGAGGTCAAATTTCTTCAGAAGATCTCTGATATATTTGCTCTGATGAATGTAAGTTCCCTCTGGAGTTTGATTGATCTGAATTCCTAGAAAGAATTTCAGTTCCCCCATGAGGCTCATCTCAAATTCTGCCTGCATACACTTAGCAAATTTTCTTCCAAGAGAAGGATTAGTAGATCCAAAAATAATATCATCAACATAAATTTGACAGACTAAGATGTCATTCTTAACTGATTTACAGAATAAGGTAGTGTCCACCTTCCCTCTGGTGAATTCATTTTCTAACAGAAAGTTACTTAGTCTTTCATACCAAGCTCTGGGAGCTTGTTTCAGACCATATAGTGACTTCTTTAGTTTGAAAACATGTTCTGGATGTTTTGTATTTTCAAAACCAGGGGGTTGGTGCACATAAACCTCTTCTTCTATATAACCATTTAAGAATGCACTTTTGACATCCATCTGATACAGAGGGATGCCTCTATTAACAGCAAATGAAATTAAAAGTCTGATAGATTCTAACCTGGCGACTGGGGCAAAGGTTTATGTATAGTCTATCCCCTCTTGCTGACTATAACCTTGTGCTACCAGTCGTGCTTTGTTTCTGATGACTTCACCTTGTTCATTTAGCTTGTTTCTGAACACCCATCTTGTTCCTATGACGTTGAATCCTTTTGGTCTGGGAACAAGATCCCATACGTCATTTCTGGTGAATTGATTCAGCTCTTCTTGCATTGCCAGAATCCAGTCGTTGTCCAAAAGTGCTTCATCAATAGAAGAAGGTTCAATCAGAGACACAAGTCCCATGAGAGTTTCTTCAGAGTTTCTGAAGCTTGCTCTTGTTCTGATTGGATCTTCCTTTCTTCCTAAGATAGTTTCTTCTGGGTGATCCAAGCTGCTTCTGGGTAATCTCTTCTGAGGTTGATCAGCAGCTGTTGTAGGATTGCTAGCAGTGCTCCTTTCAGACGTTGAAGGAGTGTCTGTGTTGAGAGCTTCTGATGACTTGTCTTCAGAACCTATAAATTCAATTTCCATACCTGCAAAAACTTCATTTTGCTTTGACTTTTCAGAGTCAAGCTTATCATCAAAACGAACACTGATTGATTCTTCCACAATTTGTGTTTCTGTATTGTATACTCTGTACCCTCTTGAGCGTTCAGAGTATCCTAACATAATACACTTCTGTGCTTTAGAGTCAAACTTGTTCAAATAATTCTTTATATTTAACATAAAACAAGTACATCCAAATGGATGAAAATATGAAATGTTGGGCTTTCTGTTCTTCCACAATTCATATGGAGTCTTTTCCAGAATAGGTCTTATTGAGATTCTATTCTGAATGTAGCACGCTGTGTTTATTGCCTCTGCCCAGAAGATCTTAGCAACGTTTGTCTCATTGATCATGGTTCTGGCCATTTCTTGCAATCTTCTGTTCTTTCGTTCTACAACTCCATTTTGTTGGGGAGTTCTAGGACAAGAGAAATCATGCAGAATGCCTCTGTCATTAAAGAATGACTCAAAATCTTTGTTTTCAAACTCTCCACCATGATCACTTCTGACTTTAACGATTCTAAGATCCTTTTCATTCTGAACTTGGTTACAGAAGGTAACAAACACAGAGTGTGACTCGTCCTTGTGTCTTAAGAACTTTACCCATGTCCATCTGCTATAGTCATCTACGATTACTAACCCATACTTCTTGCCACTGACTGAAGCCGTTTTAACTGGTCCAAATAAGTCAATGTGCAGAAGTTCTAATGGCTTAGAGGTAGAAACAACATTTTTAGATTTAAGAGGGTTTTGCAAACTTGCCTTTCTGACATGCTTCACACAGAGCATCTAAATTGAACTTCAAATTAGGAAGTCCTCTGACCAGATTGAGTTTGTTAATCTGAGATATTCTTCTCATACTAACATGCCCCAATCTTCTGTGCCAGATCCACTGCTCATTGTTAATAGACAGAAGGCACTTTACATTCTGACTTTTCAGTTCAGAAAGTTTGATTTTGTAAATGTTGTTTTTCCTCTTTCCATTAAACAGGATAGTCCCATCTTTCTGACTAACAGCCTTACATGATTTTTGATTAAAGATTATATCATAACCGTTATCACTTAATTGACTTATGGATAACAGATTATGCATTAATCCATCTACTAGCAGAACATTATTAATAGAGGGAAGATTCCCATTACCTATAGTTCCAGAGCCAATTATCTTTCCCCTCTGATTGCCTCCAAAGCCAACGTGGCCTCCAGGCTTAAGTTCCAGGCTTTGGAACATATGCCTTCTTCCCGTCATGTGTCGCGAGCAGCCAGAGTCCAGGTACCATGACTGGTGTTTCTGATTTGCTGCTAAAGATATCTGCAACATGTATTATTTTATCCTTAGGTACCCAGATTTTCTTGGGTCCTGATTTGTTAGATTTACCAAAACTCTGGTTGAATTTTGGTTTCACAGAATACTTACTGCTAGTGTATTTAATATCATGTGTGTGACCATACACAAAATGTGAATTCAGAGGAGTGTGTTTAATGGTTAAGTCCATGACATTCTTTGGTGTAGGAACCTTACCTTGGTATCCTATTCCCTTCCTGCCGTTTCTGCTAACTCCATAGATCATTGAAGCCATTTTGCTTCTATCTATGCTTTTAGCAAGGAACTTCTGGAAACTGTGATCATACTCCTTGATGATCTCATCAGCGTTGCTGGGAGTTTCAGAAATTGATTCCTTCTGAGAGTTTTGTAAAGTATTTTCTAATTTTGAAATTTTATTTCTCAGCTCAGAATTCTCCAATTTAAGACTCTCAGTCTTATCAGAGTCAGATTCAAGATTCCTTTTCAGGTTTCTGAATTTAACTCTAATCTACTGGTACCTTTCCAGGATTTCATTAAGGCTTTCAGCAAGTTCAGCCTTGGTAAAATTAACTGCAAAGTCAGGAAATACCTCTTCAGTGTCTGATTCTGAGTCTGATTCAGAAGCTTCACTATCTTCTGAAATGTTGGCCATGAGAGCTATGTTTGCTCTCTCATCATCTGATTCTGAGTCAGCTTCAGACGAGTCAGAGTCATCCTATGTGGCCATGAGACTTTTCTTCTTTTCTCTTCCAAACTTCTTTTTGGGCTTTTCCCTCTGAAGCTTTGGGAAGTCACTCTTGTAGTGTCCTTGCTCATTACACTCATAGCAGATGATGTCCTTGGTGTTTGGCTTTCTGCTTCCTGAGGAGCCTTCAGATCTTCTGTATTCAGAGGAAGAATCTGTCCTTCTGTATCTGGAAGAAGACTCGTTCTGATCAGATCTTCTGGGATTCCTGAACTTCCTTTGCCTCTGCTTCCACAGTTGATTCACTCTTCTGGAGAGGAGGGAGAGTTCGTCTTCTTCTGATGAGGATCCATCAGATGTTTCTTCAACTGCCTGCAAAACTTTAGACTCAGATTTTTTGTTAGATTTTAATGCTAAAGGCTTACCTTGCTTCTGGGGTTCATCAGCTTCTAGCTCTATCTCATGACTTCTGAGGGAGCTGATAAGTTCCTCCAGAGAAATTTTGTTGAGATCTTTTGTTAGCTTCAGAGCTGTAACCATTGGCCTCCACTGCTTTGGTAAGCTTCTGATGATTTTCTTGACGTGATCAGCAGTAGAGTAACCTTTGTCCAGAACCTTGAGACCAGCTACCAGAATCTGGAATCTTGAGAACATTGTTTCAATGGATTCACTTTCTTCCATTTTGAATGCCTCATACTTCTGAATGAGCGCCAGAGCTTTAGTTTCTTTGACCTGAACGTTGCCCTCATGCGTCATTTTGAGTGAGTCAAACATGTTCTTTGTTGTGTCTCTGTTGGAGATCTTTTCATATTCAGCATACGAGATGGCGCTGAGAAGGATGGTTCTGGCCTTGTGGTGATTCTTGAAGTCACGCTTTCGTTGGTCAGACATTGTTTTCCTATCAATCTTCTGACCGCTTGCATTCACAGGGTGCGTGTATCCATCTGTCACCATGTCCCACAGATCAGCATCATGTGCCAGAAAGAAGCTTTCAATTATGTCTTTCCAGTAATCAAAATTTTCTCCATCAAAGACTGGAGGTTTGCCGCTGAATATGTCTCTGTCCTCATGGTTGTCATTGCTGGTGTGAGAATAAGTTCCTGCCATTGTGTTTTTCTGACGCTGGATCTTGTACTGACACGGTTAAGTGTTTTAGCTCAGAACCAGGCGCTCTGATACCAATTGAAGAAGTGAAAAACACAAGAAGGGGGGGTTGAATTGTAAAACTGAAAATCAATGCAATGAACACGATATTTTTATCCTGGTTTGTTTGATCTCAAACTACTCCAGTCCACCCGTCAAGGTGATTTCGCCTCTCTCCAACGAGGTCTTAATCCACTATATTCAACTGAATATTACAATCTGCTTTAACAACTGCTAAAGCCTTCTTGATGCAAACCACAATCCGGTTTGTCAAGAAATCACTTTCTTACAAAGAAGAGAAATCTAGGTGTGTGAATGTTTTCTACAAAACTGTTTATCACAACTGTGATATTACACAACTTAAGCTTATGGAAACTAGATTGCTAAAATATTGAGTAAGGAAATATGGAGCTTTTAGCAAACTGAGAATAAGAAGATGATGAATAGCTTTTAGGCATGTAAATTGATGTAGAGCATTAGCCAATTCAATCTTCATTGTCTTGTTTATATAGCACTGAAATTGTTGAACGTTGGAGCAATAATCTTGATTCAATTCCAATAGCAAACTTTCCTTATTAAGCAGATCTTGTCTGGAATGATGCCGTTGGTAATAATTCGCCTTGAATGCACAGTACCGTTGCTACTTAAAGCGTGTTCTGGCTTTGGCTCATTCTGACTCTGCTTAAGTGCTGATGAACTGTTGTTGTCTTTATCAGAGTGTTGAGCGCAGTTCTGTTCATCAAGCTTCAGCATTTGCGTGAGTTGTTCTTCTGATTCTGGTATTCTGATATAGCATCTTCTGATGCTGATATTGATAACCAATCTTCTGATGCTGATTAAGTGTACTATTGCTGATACCTATCAGAGTTTCTGCAAAACAGAAGGTAATATTTTAGGTAGCAAATAGTTCTTACATGAATCACATAATTAATATATCTTTTCATTTTGTTATCATCAAAACTTAACCTTAGGGTAGTAGATTCAAACTTTGTTCTAACAATTATTAGTGGAGAAATTCTTGGAGCGGATGTAATCCTAATAGGTCTTCTCGTAGCCTTCTTAAACAGAATCTCTTTGCTATCTATCAGGCGTTGAACACCTAACTTCAGCAAACGGTAACCAACAGGTAGAAACGAACACATGTGGAAACCTTCACCACAACCCGGAAATAAACCGGCCCACAGTAAATTCTTCTTGACAATCATGAGGGGAGTAGAAACTTCATCAACAGAGGTAACAAATAACTCAGTATCAATAGCATTAACTCCACGACCATGCTTAGGCATGGGAGAAGTTATAACATTCGGCTTCTTCGGAGCATCGAAATCTATCTCCTTAGCTTCAATCAAGTCTTGTATTTTGTTTCTCAGAGCCCATCAGTCATTTGTATCGTGGCCAGGACTCTCAGAATGATAGGCATACCGGGCATTCAGATTATATCGGGGAGATGTAGTATTTGGATTCTTGGGAGCCTCTCTCACGGTTGCCAAGTTAGATCTCAGCAGATGAGGTAGAACTTCAGCCAATGTCATGTTGATGCGGGTAAACTGTCATTGTGGTCTTTCCGCCCTTTGTTGATTGTTGCATTGTGGAGCAACTGCTGGTCTAGGTATCATCATGGCACTTACTGTCTGACGATGTTCAGCTCTGTTCTGACCCCTCGGGCTATAGACGGCACTGGCTTCCTTCTTACTAGTAGGCTTCTTTATTGAACTTGAAGAGGCATCCTTCTGTATTTTGCTGCTTCGAATCCCAACTTCTACTCTTTCCCCCGTTAGGATCAACTCGGTGAAACCAGCTGATGAACTGCCGATCAAATGATTGAAAAATGGACCAGATAGCGTCCCTAAGAACATATCAACCAACTCCCTATCAGACAACGGAGGTTGAAATCTCCCAGTCAAGTCTCTCCATTTTTGCGCGTAATCTTTAAAACCTTCACCTGCACCCATGGACATACTCTAGAGTTAAGTACGAGTGGGATCAAGGTCGGCATTATACTGATACTGCTTGTAGAAAGCAACAGCCAAATCTTCCCAATTGCGGACATTGGTTCCCTCTAATTGGTAGAACCATTCAAGTTGAGTCCCTGACAGACTATCTTGAAAGAAGTGAACCCACAGATTTCTATCAGCTGTGTGGGGCTCGATCTTTCTGACATAAGAACGAAGATGGAGTTTTGGGCAGGACACCCCATCATACTTGGCAAAAACTAGAGCTTTGAACTTCTGCGGGATGACTACTCCTGACACCAATCCCAATTCTTAGAAATCTAGTCCAGGTATCCTCTGAACTTCCATGGCACTCAGACGGTCTTCTAGCTGTTTGTATCTATCCTTAGTAGGAGGATATTGTTCATCGTTGTAGTTAGTATCATTATCAGAGACTGCAAGGCTAGGGTCCTTCTCTCTTTCTTGGTTCTCCTTTTCCTTGGATGAAGAGGTTAGATAAGTTTGATGCTTCAACCGCTCTCCAAACCTTCGACCCATATTCAGAATACCGACAATCTTCTTCTTCTTCTTCTTCTTCTTCTTCTCTTTCAGTATGAGGGCTTTCAGATCCTCTTGCCCTTTTGCCAGATTAATGAACATTTGTTGGAATTGGGCGTTCTGTGCCTGAAAATCCTTGATGCTTTGTTCAGAAGATATTTCTGCTGAAATAAACAGCGAAGAAGATGAGAAACCTGTAATGGTACCTGTAATGATGTGCTAATGATGGGATGTGAATGCAATGATTTCAAAGACTTTGAGCAATTTAAATTTGCAAACCACAATAAACAAAAACTTTATTAGTTGAATTTGAAGTTCAAATGCCTTTTAGGCGTTACAATTTTAAAAAAAAATCTGAAACTATAAAAGACAATAAGAAATTCCTATAGATGCTTCCTCTTTGTGCCAGGATAGTCATCGAGTCCTCTTTCTTCATGCAACTGCTTTGTGAGCTCTAAAACCTTCCTCTTCCGAGCATGGAACTGATCCTTGTAAGCATCCCACTCCTCCATCAACTGAATCCAAGACCTCTGTAATTCTCCAAGATCAGTGGATATATAAGGATAGAGAAATGTGTAAGGAATACCCTCCTCCGTTGTGGGTTCCACAATCACTGGAAAAACAGCCACATATGGCATCATAAGCTGCTGGGCACGAACTCGTACCCATTGTTGGTAAGGTTCCATAGGAATGGAAGTCTTTGGTCCCAAAGTCCTGGTGCCAGATCTGTTTACCATGCCCCAGGCTCGTATGAATCTCTGGCAATACTCCTTGACGTCATCTTCATAGTTGAATACAATACCCTCAATAAGTAACTCATGGGGACCATCCCTTCGAGCATAACCAAATTGTCACAGGGCTAAACAAGGGTTGTAAGTTATACCCCCTCTGATGCCAAGTAGCGGGACATTAGGGTATTCTCCGCAACAGTCAATAATAGCAGTATTTTCCATAGCCCGAGAACACCAGAGAATATCCATATGGGCGAGCGACATTATCCTTTGCGACCAACCCAAACCTTCTTCATTCTTCAGTACCGACTTAGGGAGGTGAGAAATAAACCACATGGACAGTAATGGCATACATCACATACGAATCCCCCTTCTTCTCATGGTACGAGTATGGAGAGTATGCAAAATATCTCTGAGCAGAGTAGGCACCGGGTTGCGAGAGAGAAAGATCTTGATAGCATTAACGTTTACAAATGAGCCCGGATTAGGGAATAGGACTAACCCATAGATTAGAAGAGCCAAGACCTCCTCGAAAGCATGAAAGTCCGCATCATCCCAAAACAGTTGTGCTTTGTTTATCAGAAACTTAGCTAGAAAACCCTTGACTCCGCTTCTTGTTTCCCAATTGGATACTACATCGGCCCGTTTCAGGTGCAAAGCTGAGGCAATGACTTCTGGCTTAGGAACTTCTTTTAAACTTGTGAAGGGTAACTTCTCAAGAATGGGTATATCCAACAGCTGAGAGAATTCTTCCAAGGTAGGTACCAACTAATAGTCTGGGAAGGTGAAGTAGTGGTGCTTGGGATCAAAGAACTGAAAAAGTACACTCATCATCTTTTCATCAAAGTTTGACGTAACCAGGTCGAGAAGTCGACCATGTCTCTTGGTGAACGCAGAAGTTCCAGAAACCCTTGATACTAGCTCTTTGAGTTGGGAAGGTATCTTCACAAAGCTGATTCAGATGGTGTTTCTACGTACAGAAGTCATGATTTGCAAAATAGGGCAAAGATAAATTCCCTTGGTCTTTGAAATGGTTAGTGCAATAAGAATGGATGCTATGTCATGATGCATGATGTCATGATAAAACATAGGTATAGCAAACACATGTATAGCAAGTTGTGATACGGTGGGAGAACTGACTATGGTTTTGCGTTTGTTTTAGCAAATGTTTCGGTTGAGCAAGAGTCGCCACCGACTTTTTATTTTATCCTAAGGAAAGGTTTAAAAAGCACAGCAAAAACCTTTGAGATTTTTTTTCTTGGGTTCGGGGAGTAGATTATAGAAAGGGAAGGTATTAACACCCTTTCTATCCATGGTTATCCATGGGCTCTTAGGTACTTGCTTAGATCAACTTGCCTTGGTTTTCAATTGTTTGAAATGGTGCTTTGTGCGTGGTTTTGAAAATGTTTTGAAAAAGATGCCTTGTCTAGGCTACCCTTGTAACAATTCTTTACTCGAATGTTTTACAAAAGGTGTTTTGTCTTTTTGAAAGGATGTTTCAAGGTTTTTTGAAAGTTTGTTTTGAAAGTGTTTGTGAAGTGTGGTTTGAAAATAGGCAAGTGTTTTTCTTTTGCAAGTTGACAAGTACTTAAGAGCTATCTACCCTAAAGTTCTCAAAGATTTATGCTATGTTTTAACCCTTTTAACAATTTTGTTCCACCATTGTATTTGGTGGATAATCTTGTGTTAGGATGTGAAAGGGACGGGCACGGGTCATCGTTTAGACCATAATTGCAATAGTGTTAAGTATCTTTGGGCAATTTTTCCTTGAAAGGGACTTGATCATTTTAGGCAACTTTTCGAAAGCGTCATCGAGGGACTATGATCATTTGAATTGTATTTGTTTTACCCAAAAAAACCTAACATGCAATATGACCCATTTATTGAAGGCAACAAGTGGAATACCCTAGGGGTGCAAGTGTGATATATGTTGTCCATTTTCATGCTTGATTATCTTGAAATTAGGTCAAACTAAGTTGTTGTTTTTTTATTTGCATACAAACCCTAATTCTAACATGGTATATTTAGAAAGCATTAAAGTGCGAAAAATAAAGTTCTAAACTATTACAACACCATATGGGAAGGGGGATACAAATGTTCAAATGGGGGGATATTTAGACAAGGATTTTAAACCTAGACTATTACATCAATTTGGAATTTATTTACAAGATAATTAATTTGCACAAATTAAATAGAAATAAAATAAATATGCAAGATGCAAAAAAAGGTTTTTTATATGTATGAAAAAAAGTATCTTTTATGTCCAATAAAAAAAATAAAAATAAAGTATTATTTTTGGAGCTTTTTAATGTTTGGGGCAAAACCCTAATTTTCTTAGATAAAAGTATTAATTATTTAATATATACTAATATTTATCAATTATATATGAAATAAAAATAAAAATGAAGTATATTTGTCAAAATGATATTTTTACTATTAAATGTTAATAAAAAATAAAGTGTATATATTTTTTTATTTTTTTACTAAATATTCTAATATATATATATATATATATATATATATATATATATATATATATATATATATATATATATATATATATATATATATATATATATATATATATATATATATATATATATATATATATATATATATATATATATATATATATATATATATATATATATATATATATATATATATATATATATATATATATATATATATATATATATATATATATATATATATATATATATATGTATTAATTTCTAAATATGTATTATATATATAAAAATAATAATATTTAATATTTATAAAAAAAGTATATTTTTGACAAAATTTTTTAGGAAGATAAAACAAAAATAAAAATGAAAATAAAATATGCTTACATTATTTTCTAGTATTTTAAGTAAAAAGTAAGTTTATATAATTATTTATGTACAAATAACTAATCTTAAACAAATAAATGCCTAAAAAATGTAAAAATGATGTAAAAAATGTTTTTTATGTTTTTAATATTATTACCAAAAATAAACAAGTCAGAATAAAAAAAAAAGAAAAGTCAAAAAATCATTAAAACAAACAAAATGGGCTCAGGGGGTGTCAAAGTGAAAATGTGGTGTGGAAAGAAGTAGCACAGAAGGCCCAGCCCACCAAGCCTTTCTTCAACCTCCAGCCAGAAAGATGTTCAAAAACGCGCGCCTGAACACCAATTCAAACATCTGGATTCCTTGATCTTTTGCACAAACTTACAACATAAGAAATGTTAAGCATTGAATCACGATTCTAAATATGTAAAGAACTCATCCTAACTCTCAGAAATGAGAGAGAATTTCATCATTCCCAAATCCTAACCTAAGTTTTTATCAATATTCAGACCTTAAATTCTCATAGCTCAGGCAAAACAAATGGAAAGTAAAAGTATGTACAGATTCAGGGGCATGAGTAGAACACTTTTTATTCACAAACTTAGAGCTAATGATGCCTACACTAAGAGTTAGAAGTTCAAGAAGATACCTGTTCAGTTGAAGTTGTATCTGATGATGGAGGTACTTTCAGAGCAAGGTGATGATTGGTACAGCTTCCTTGATGTCCAGGGATGCTATTCCAAGTTTTACTTTGCTTTGAAACACTTTGAATCGAGCTAGGGAACTTCAACTGTAAAACAAGAAAGTGAAAATGGTGGAACTGATTAGAGGAGTTACAGGTCGTGTTTGAGACTTTGGTTAGCTTCAAGTGATGCTAGGGAATGTGTTTGATGAGCTTTTAGCAAGAATGCATGAAAGGGATGAGAGTTGGCACTCAAACTACAGTAGGAGCTCTGTTTGGGAAGTTTGAGGGTGATTCTGTATTCTAGAGGGAAATGGAGGTGTTGTAGTCGTGTGCTAGCTCAGTTAGGATGTCTTTAATGTGTACAAAAAATTTGCTTAAGGGTTCTATTGCTGAGATGAAAGTTGTCTTCAGTTATGCCATATTTCTTACACTTTAAGCAACCAAAAGCCAAGTTGGTGTTTAGACAGGTAGAGGCCCCCATAACATGCTACAAACCTTGGCATTGATCAGTGTGATTAGTCCCTAAACTTGTGCCAAGGGGATTTGATCTGTACATCTTGGATTTTCATTTTGACATAAAGCTTACTTTTGCAAAAATGGTTAAAGTGCTTTATCTATTTTGGGATTAATCCATCATGCAATGCTTGAACACATAGAACATGGTCTTGGCACAAAGAGTTTGCATTAAATTTATGAGTGTTGGATGGTTTAGAGGCCTGTAATCAAGGGAAGCATGCTGATTTGAAAAAATGCAAAAGTTATGAACATGGAAATTGGCCAATTCAAAAGTGAGTTTTTGCCATATTGCAAAATTCGATTCTCTCAAGTCATGAGGTTATTTGATGAGTTCTTGGACATTTTGGAAAGCTTGGAATGTGTAATACAATCCATCTTTGAAATGAAAATTGAAATTCCAAGTGGAAGTATGTGAAAAATGGTCTTGAAGTTAGGTAAAAACCTTGCAGGTCAAAATTTCACTAAGTTAAGAATGGTTTGGTACCCTTGTTCCAAAAATTGTAACTTGAGATACAAGCTTCTTTTGGGAAAACTTTGTGAATCAAAGTTGTAGATTATGAAATAGGATACAACTTTCATGTTTTGACTTTTGCTTGAATCCAAATGAATCTTGGTGAGAAAGTGGGGCAAAGTTAGGAAAAAATTAGGGTTTTTCATAACTTAGAAAAGTTCTAAGTTATGAAAAATCTTCATTTCAAACCCTAATTTGCATTTCTTGATTTCTTGATGAACAAGTTTCATGATTTGGCATGTTTTGATGAAAAATGAATCTTGACACTTGATTTTGACCAAAAAGTCAAAGTTTGACTTTTCAGTATACAGTCAAAATTGATCAATTGACTGGGAAATTCAACTGTCAATCTTGTGCATTTGGGATCTTTTGAACTTGTTGAGCATGCCAAGATAATTCCATGGGGTCCTTGAGTCCATATGTGAGCTTGGTTTGCCATTGGCTAGGTCACATAGTCAAAAATTGCCTTTGTGCAGTCAAAACCCTAAAAATGACCATTTTGCCCTTTTGGTGATCTGATCAAATTTCTTGTGGAATTGTGATCCAAACTTGATCAAATGGTCCATGTGAGTTCATAATGTTGATGTGGGTCAATTTTCATGAGATTTGACTGTCAATTGGCTACAGTTGACTTTTTCCCCAATACAGCTGATTTCTAGGTCAACTGTCCAATTGACTGGGCAAAACTTGGAATCAAGGCTTGAAACTTGATGTGGACAAACTTGGGAGTCCAATATGAAGCATGAAAGTCATCTTAGGCAATTTTGGTCAAAACATCTTTGTGCAAACACAAACCCTAATTTGGGTCAACAGTGCAAGGAGAAGTCTTGAGCAGATGAAACCCTAACTGGATCTTGATCTCCAAGGGCTTGGTGATGAGAAATGTTGAGAAAATGGGAAGGAAAATTTTGGGGTACAACAGTTGCCCCTGTTCAATCTTCTTGAACCTAAAGAGTTAGATTTGCAAGTTTGCCTTTCGTGACTCGAGGGTAAAAGGAGATTGGACACTAGAGTGCCCTTAAATTTGCACTCGTCAAAGCAATGGATGCGGGAATGGGCTTAGAGATGCCATTTGGAGATGTGACAGAAACTTGTCGGGGATGGGCTTAAAGATGCCATCTGGAATGAGTATCAGAAAGGTGCCCATGTTTTGGACCATCTCTGAACTGGGGTCTGAATAAGCAATAGGTTGACATCCGTATCTGGAGGTATCCATAAACTGTTTTCAGAGGTTGAGGAGAGTCTGAACAAGCGATAGATTAACATCCGTTGTTGGGAGTAATCCGTAAACTATTTTCAGAAATCTGGAAGCTGAATAAGCAATAGAGCAGCATCCGTTGTTGGGAAGCGTCCGTAAACTGTTTTCAAAAGTCGCATCTGAACAAGCAATAGATTAACATCCGTTGTTGGGAAGAATCCATAAACTGTTTTCAGAAGTCTTGAGAAGAAACTGAACAAGCGATAGGTTAGCATCCGTTACTTGGAGAACCCGTGAACTGTTTTCAGAGATCTTGGAGTTGAATAAGCAATAGAGCAGCATCTGTTGTTGGGAAGCGTCCGTAAACTGTTTTCAAAGGTTGTATCTGAACAAGTGATAGATTGACATCCGTTGTTGGGAAGAATCCATAAACTGTTTTCAGAAGTCTTGAGAAGAAACTGAACAAGCGATAGGTTAGCATCCGTTACTTGGAGAACCCGTGAACTATTTTCAGAAGTCTTGAATTTGGAGGAAGAACCGGTGTAGGATTCCCTGATGATGAGCTCGTGTAAAACTGCATCTGGATAAATCTGGAATAAGCATTAGAATATTGCCGTGTCTGGGTCACATCCGAACTATTCCTGGAAAGAAATCTCGGAAGATAATGATTTTAGTATTTCGACTGATCTTACCTGAAAAGGTAAAGAGTTAGTTATATGCAATGTCATGATGCATGATACAATGTATGTTATGTGATATGAATGTAAATGAATGCGCATGTAAGCTGGAGAGCTGTCTTGCAAAGGATAGATGAATCCGAGTTGGCTGAAGATAACAGTATCTTGACTGCTGCCGGGAAGAATAATTCCTTGGCTGTTGCTGGGGAAGAGAATTCCTGATGATTTCTACTGGGGAGCTCCAATCTAATAGACTCATGCTGGGGAGGTAAGACTGAGAATCTTCAGTTTGGTGGGAAGCATCTCTGTGGGGAGAAGGTTCACTAGTCTGGTTCCGCTAGGGATTGATAATTTGAAGTTTTAGCTCGGCTGGGGATACTGAAACTTAAACTCTGAGGGGAATTGAGTTCTGGAGGGTTCTCTGGTTGCGGACAACAAAGATAAGCTCCTCTGGGGATTGTATTGATAAGTTATACTGGGGAACTTCGATAAACTCCGCTTGAGGAGAGGAAGAAATTTGGCGAGTGCAATCTTCCGTGGCAATAAGCTGAGGATAACCCAGTTATAAGCCCTTGTGAGGAGTAACCTTGAATAAAGCTCGGGGGAGACGTCCGTACTCTGCAGGGGATAAGCTTTCAGAATCTACTGGGGATAAGCTTCAAGATTTGCTGGGGACATGGATTCTAAATCTCCTGGGGATTTCCTTTGAAAGGGTATCAAGACATCCAACTGTACCTTCAACCTATCAGTAATCCTCTTTCTTGATTCATAAGGAAATGATTATGTTCAAATGCATATGCCTATTTAACAAAACATTGGACGTTTCTCAAAATAAAACAAAAAGTGCAAGAGAAAAGAAAAAGGAAATGACACAAATTTCTGGGAAAAGTATTTGTATTAACTTTCTCTGAGTATATTTGTAAAAAGGAGACAATCACCCTAGTAAGAGGATTTTGTCATGAAAATTGAAAGATTTATACAAAATAAAGATGGCTATGTGAAATAATTCCATGGGATTCCATTCCGCTATAGCCTTCACAACTCTGAATATCTGTCCATCCAATGCTTCGTTTGCCGATGACTGGATTGATCAGAAGTTTGGAACTGGTTGATGAAGAGATTGTCCTTGAAGTGATCCGACGAGACATAGTCATACGCTTTAATTCCCTAACTTTTTCCTGAACCGCCCTTTCGGGTTTTCGATCCACCGGGAAACCCCTTTTTGCCCAAGCCGCCCTTTCGGGTTTTCGACTTGCCGGGTGTACAGATTCTTTTTGTTTTTATCCCTAAATTTTGCCTGAACCGCCCTTTCGGGTTTTCGGTTCACCGGGATTCCCATTTTTGCCCAAGCCGCCCTTTCGGGTTTTCGACTTGTCGGGTTATTTTATGCGTAGTATCTTTTGACTATGTCTGCGTTCGCAGCGTGCGACAAATCGTCACCGTCCATGGTGGTCAGAATCATTGCACCACCAGAAAATATGCTCTTGATCACAAATGGTCCTTCATATGTAGGAGTCCATTTGCCCCTGGGATCACTTTGTGGAAAGATAATCCACTTGATTACGAGATCTCCGACTTGATACACTTGACGTCTGACTTTCTTATTGAAGGCCTTGATCATCCGTTTTTGATACGTCTGACCATGGCATATAGCAGCGAGTCGCTTCTCGTCGATTAGATTGAGTTGATCAAGTCGGGTCTGCATCCAATCATCTTCATTCAAACTTGTATCCTTCATAATCCTTAGAGAAGGAATCTGAACTACCATAGGCAGGACAACTTCCATGCCATATACCAAAGAAAATGGGGTTGCCCCGGTTGAGGTACGTGCCGTCGTACGGTATCCATGTAGGGAAAACGGTAACATCTCATGCCAGTCTTTGTAAGTGACGGTCATTTTCTGAATGATCTTCTTAATGTTTTTGTTCGCAGCTTCAACAACACCGTTCATCTTCGGCCGATAGGGAGATGAATTGTGATGATAAATCTTGAACTGTTTGCACAATGCGGTGATCATTGTGTTATTCAGATTTGTACCGTTGTCTGTGATGATCCTGTCTGGAACACCATACCGGCATATGAGATTTTGTTTGATGAAGCGGGCAACCACATTTTTAGTAACAGAGGCGAAGGAAGCCGCTTCGACCCACTTGGTGAAATAGTCAATGGTAACCAGGATGAAGCGATGTCCGTTGGAAGCCGTGGGCTTGATTTCTCCAATCATGTCAATGCCCCACATTGCAAATGGCCAAGGAGCAGTCAGAACGTTGAGAGGAACCGGAGGGATGTGAACCTTGTCAGCATAGACTTGGCATTTGTGGCAAGTACGGGAATGTTGATGGTAGTCAGCTTCCATGGTAGACCAGTAATAGCCTGCCCTTAGGATCTTCTTAGCCATTGTATGCCCGCTCAAGTGAGTGCCAAATGTGCCGCTGTGTATCTCAGTCATGATCAACTCTGCTTCAGCTTTGTCTACGCATCGGAGTAATACACAATCATGGCTTCGTTTGTAAAGGATGCCGTTGCTCAGGAAGAATTTAGCAGCGAATTTCCTTAAGAACTTCTTGTTGTTTACGGAAGCTCCTTCGGGATAATCTCTAGTCTCGAGATACCTTTTGATTTCATGGAACCAGGGTTGTTCCACTACTTCTTCGGTATTAATCTCATGACAATGCGCGGGTTCATCCATTCGCTCGATGGTGATTTGGGGAGCCTCGTTATCCCAGTTGAGTTTAAACGTGGAGGACATTGTAGCTAGAGCATCTGCTAGCTGATTCTCTTCTCGCGGGAAATGCTCGAAGGTAATTTGCTCGAAATGAGGCAACAATGTCAGGACATGTTCTTTGTATGGAATAAGATTAGGATGCTTGGTATCCCACTCTCCTTTGATTTGACTGATAACCAAAGCCGAGTCCCCAAATACGATCAAAGATTTGATCCCCAAGTCTATAGCAGCCTTGAGACCAAAGATGCAAGCTTCATATTCAGCCATATTGTTCATGCAGCTGAAGCAAAGTCGGGCCGTGAAATGGGTGTGACAGCCTTCCGGAGAAATGAGTACTGCGTCGATACCATTTCCAAGTGCATTTGAGGCACCATCAAAGTACAGGGTCCATCGGGATCCCTTTTCGGGTCCGTCATACGGTCCGTTACCTTCAATGTTGTCCAAATTCATGATGTCCTCGTCTGGGAAGTCAAATCTCATGGGTTGATAATCTTCGATAGCTTGATGAGCCAGATGGTCAGCTAGTACACTCCCTTTTATAGCTTTTTGGGTGGTGTACTGGATGTCATACTCTGTTAGGATCATTTTCCATCTAGCTATCCTTCAAGATAAAGCAGGTTTTTCGAAGATATACTTGATAGGATCCATTTTGGAAATCAACAAGGTAGTATGAGTCAACATATACTGCCTTAGTCGGCGAGCAGCCCATACCAAAGCGCAACAAGTTTTCTCGAGCAGTGAGTAGCGAGTCTCACAGTCGGTAAACTTTTTGCTAAGGTAATAAATAACATGCTCTTTTCGACCGGACTCGTCATGCTGGCCCAAAACACACCCCATTGAGTTATCCAAGACGGTCAGATACATGATCAATGGTCTTCCTTCGACAGGTGGCATCAGAATAGGAGGTTCTAGCAAATACTTCTTGATCTTATCAAAAGCAGCTTGGCAATCATCGTTCCATTCAACTACCTGATCTTTCTTCAAGAGTTTGAAAATTGGCTCACAGGTAGAAGTCAGATGAGAGATGAATCTGGCAATATAGTTCAAGCGCCCAAAGAACCCTCTAACCTCCTTTTCAGTACGGGGAGCAGGCATCCCTTGTATTGCTTTCACTTTTGCTGGATCGACTTCAATGCCTTTGTTGCTTACAATGAATCCTAGAAGTTTACCAGACCTAACTCCAAAAGTGCACTTACTTGGATTCAGCCTGAGTTTGTATTCTTTCAACCTGGCAAACAGCTTTTCTAGATGTTCAAGGTGCTCCTCCTCTGTTTGTGGCCGAGCTATCATATCATCTACGTAAACTTCAATCTCATGATGAGTCATATCATGAAACAAAGCTACCATGGCGCGTTGATAAGTTGCCCCTGCGTTCTTCAGCCCGAACGACATCACCTTGTAACAGAAAGTGCCCCACTGTGTGACAAAAGTTGTTTTCTCCATATCCTCGGGGGCCATTTTGATTTGATTGTAGCCCGAGAATCCATCCATGAAGGAAAACACTTTGTGCTAAGCTGTATTGTCGATCAAAATGTCAATGTGCGGAAGTGGGAAATCATCTTTGGGGCTGGCCCTATTCAAATCCCGGTAGTCCACACACATCCTGACTTTGCCATCCTTCTTAGGTACTGGTACGATGTTAGCGACCCATTGAGGATAGGACGTAACAGCCAGAAAGCCAACGTCGAATTGCTTCATCACTTCTGCTTTGATCTTTTCAGACATGTCAGGCCTCATTCGGCGGACTTTTTGCTTGATCGGTGGACAATCCTCTCTTGTGGGGAGACGGTGAACCACGATGTCTGTGTCTAAACCCGACATGTCTTCATAAGACCAAGCAAAGATTTCAACATACTCATTCAACAATTGTATCAGGCGTTCCTTGACATTTGGTTCCAGATTGGCACCCACTTGCACTTCCTTCCGGTTTTCCTCGGTTCCCAAGTTGACAGTTTCCAATGACTCTTCGTGCGGTAAGATGGCCCTTTCCTCTTGCTGTAAAAGTCTGGCTAGTTCCCCTGGTACTTCACAACCTTCGTCATCTTCATACTCGGCTTGATTGACCAGATCTTCAGAGTTTTTGAAGGATATAGCAGAATAGTCACCCATGGAATCCGGAGTGGATGGGTACCTGCATTTGTGAGTGTGGGTGTGTGTAAGGGATAGCCATCCTTAAACAAAAAATGCAAAAGGAAAGAAAATGAACACAAGCAGTTTATCAAATGAAAAACGTCCAATGAATCATTAAACATGGCATATGGATATGAAAAATAATCAAAACCCTTACAAATGGACCTACATGCCCCGGGCAAGGCATAAGGTGAAAAGATAGTGTACGGATTGTTTGAAAATAAATATTACAGACCAAATTGAAATGTTTGACAGATAAATTACTGATGAATAAAAGTGATGGGGACAAAGTCTTTTGCCTCCCAGTTGCACAATCCTCCTTTGGCAGTTGGGTAAATCCACTCTTCGATGTTGCTCTCTTTGTCTTCGTCCTCCAAAGCGTTGATTCCGTAGGGAGAAATTTTGACTGGCGCTCTTTCAATCTTCGAACGACGCATAGCTTTCTAGCCCGCGGCTGTGAACCCTAATCCAAATTTGTCTGTCTTATGCGGAATATCAGGCAACCTCCTCCATGCTGAATTCTTCCCCTCCTTTATTGCGGCCCTTGCGTCCTCTAGAGATGCCATCCTGGCCATCTGCCTCGGTGTCTCGGCTGCCAACTTTGCTACTGCTATTTCAGGAAGGACTTCTTCGAAATGCTGAAAAGGCGTTTCAATGAACTCCCCTTCCACCTCCACATATCGGAAAGAGTTCAAGTGGCTAACCATGTACTCCTCTTCGCCATGGACAATAATGATCTTTCCCTTGACAGGATACTTCAACATCTGATGTAAGGAGGAGGTGACTGCCCCAGCATGGTGTATCCAAGGCCTACCCAGCAAGCAAGAGTATGACGGACGGATGTCCATCACATAGAAAGTAGATTTAAACACCTCAGTGCCTATCTTGATGGGAATATCAACCTCCCCATGGACCATTCTCTTCGAACCATCGAAAGCTCTGACAACAATATCACTCGGTTTCAACTCCAACCCTTCATAATCTAGTCGGTCCAAGGCCTTCTTAGGCAGTACATTCAGCGACGAACCAGTGTCGACCAAGACATGTGCGAGAGTAGTTCCTCGGCACTCGACTGAAATGTGCAAAGCATCATTGTGGTTTCTACCTTTAGGAGTTAGGTCGGCATCAGAGAAGCCTAATCCATTGTCCGCAGTAAGGCTAGCCACGCAATTTTGAAATTGATCTTCAGAGGTTTCCTGGGGCACATGGGCTGCCTTCAGGAATTTTATCAGAGCTTTAGCGTGCGTTTCCGAGCAAAGTAGTAGTGCCAGCATGGAGATTTTTGAGGGGGTTTGCCCCAGCTGTTCTACCACATCGTAATCACTCCTTTTGGTTATCTTCAAGATCTCATCCATTTCCTTCTTGAAGGTTTCCGGGATGACCAAGGGTTGAGCCCTCGTCCTGACGAGCTCATCTTGGATTCCCTTACCTTTATCAGCAGTGGTAGGAGAGACAGTACTAGGAACAACAACATCTTCAATCAAAGGGGTTCTAGCGGAGAGTTTTACTGGTGCAGGGATGACCTTATCGGCAGATGGGGGTCCAAAGATTGCTCTTGGAGGGGCAATCTCTGGAGAAAATATTCTTCCGCTCCGGGTGATTTTGCTCGTGCCTGCAATGTTACCAATGCTAGCTTCTTCATCATCCGAACTTTCTTCAGTTATTTCGATTTGTTTAATACCATGGTAGTAGACGTCACCGCCATAGTTCCATGGTATTGACTTCTCAGAAACATAGGGGACAGGCCCTGGCATTGTTATCTTCAAAGGAACAGATTTCGTAACTGGTGTAATCTTAACAGGCTTTTTGACGGCCTTGGAAAGATTGGCGTGAATGGTTATGATTGAGACATCTTCAGTATGAATTGGAACAGCAGAAACTTTTTCAAACAAAATTTGTCGACTATCCATAAGGCCTTGGATGCCTTTCTTCAGTAACGGATAATCAAACGGAAGAGATTAACAACAATAGCAGTCTCCTTCACATCCCGGGAAGATCCCGGCCCTTAACAGATTCAACTTGATGGTTAGCAATGGAGTTATCAAATCATTAACATCAGCAACATACAAATCTTCTTCAATGGCATTGACATTTCGGCTGTGCTTCGGCATGGGAGCAGATATCACATTAGGCTTCTCCGGAGCGTCAAACTCCACTTCTTTCGCCTCTATCAGGTCTTGGATTTTATGCTTGAGTGCCCAACAGTCATTAGTGTCGTGCCCGACACTGTCAGAATGGTAGGCGCATTTAGCATTAGGATGGTAATGCGGAGAGGACGTATTCACATTTTTTGGTGCCTCCTTGATGGTGGCGAGGTTCAACTTCAACAGATGGGGAAGCACTTGCGCTGGAGTCATATTAATGTGGGTGAACTGCCGTTGTGGCCGTTCCACCCGTTGTTGATTTGGTCTGGACTGGTTATAGCGAGGCTACTCACTTGAAGGGTTTTGAATCATTACGGCCCCCACGGTCGGCCGGCGCTCAGTCTTCCCTGCTCTTCTTTGGGAGTATACCACAGTTGTTTCCTTCTTGAAAGGTTTCTTCTCAACACTTGCAGCAACACCCTTCTGAATCTTTCCTGACTTGATGCCAGCTTCTATTCTTTCGCCCGTTAAGATCAAATCGGTAAACCCCGCAGAAGAGTTACCAATCAGATGATTGAAAAATGGCCCAGATAGGGTCCCTAGAAACATATCAACAAGTTCACGGTCGGTTAAAGGAGGCTGCACCCTGCCAGCCAAATCCCTCCATTTTTGTGCATATTCTTTGAATCCTTCGCCTGTTCCCAGTGACATACCCTGAAGTTGGGTACGAGTAGGAGCAAGGTCAGAATTGTACTGGTATTGTTTGTAAAAGGCGGTGGCCAAGTCTTCCCAATTTCGGACGCTGGTTCCTTCTAGCTGATAAAACCACTCCAATTGAGCTCCAGAAAGGCTGTCTTGAAAGAAATGTATCCAAAGGTTTTTATCTGCCGTATAGGGTTGGATCTTTCTCACGTAGGACCTGAGATGCATTTTTGGACAGGACAGCCCATCATACCTTACAAACACTGGCACTTTGAACTTTGGGGGAATCACAATCCCGGCAACCAAACCCAAGTCTTCAAAATCCAAACCCGGTACTCTTTATAGCTTCCATGGCAGCCAACCTGTCTTCTAAACCTTTATATTTATCATCAGCTGGAGGGTATTGTTGATCAGAGTAGTCTTCATTCTCTTCATCCTCCTCTTCTCCCACATCAGACTCGGAAGGTACATCAACCCCACCTCCTTTACTGGTTCCTTCATCAGAAATAGGAGGAAACTCAAGCACTCTCCTGGCCTCTCCTTCAAATCTTCTCCCTAAAGTAGCCACCCCGAGTCTCTTTTTCTTCTTTTTCACTGGGTCTTTGTTCCCTATTAGGGTCTTGAGATCCTCCTGACCCTTAGCCAAGGTCATCAGAAGTTGCTGGAATTGTGCATTTTGAGTTTGCAAGTCTTTGACTGTTTGCTCGAGATCCATCCTATTGAAATAAACAGCAGACAGATAAGGAAACCTGGAGTGAGACCTGCTTATGCACATGATGAATGGTATGCTTATGTATGCAATGCATTCAAGGATTTAGAACATTCAAAATTGTTGCAGACAAAGAAAAACGCACGTCATATTAATAAGAAGAAATTTGTTAGTACATAAATGCCCCATGGGCCAAATATTACAAAAACAACTTCTCAAGGTAAAAAGACATTGCGCATCCTCTTTGGTGCGATGTAGGTGTTGAGGGCCTCTTGCTCATGGAGTTGGCGGGTAAGCTCTAAAACCTTCTTCTCACTGGCGTAGAAGCTAGCTTCAAAAGTGTTCCGTTCCTCCTTGAGCTGAATCTAACTTTTCTGCATTTCCTCCCACGATGTAGGCATGTCAGGATATAGGATGGTGTAGGGAACCTCTCCTTCCTTGACGGGCTCTTTAATCACAGGGAGAACATGAGGATAAGGCATCATTAGACTCTGGGCTCGGGCTCGTACCCACTTGAGATAAGGCTCAAGAGGGATGGAGTTCTTGTGTCCCAGTGTCTTGCTATCAACCTTGTTGGGCCTCCCCCAAGCTCTGATGAATCTTTGGCGAAGTCCTTGCGCATCGTTGTCGAAGTCAAAAACTAGGTCAGGAATCAACATGTCGTGAGGGCCATCCCTCCGTGCATATCCAAATTCCCTCAAAGCTAGGTAAGGGTTGTAGGTGATGCCTCCTCTGATTCCAAGTAAAGGAACATTAGGAAATTCTCCGCAATGATCGACGATGATGACATTTTCTCTGGACCGAGAACACCAATGTACATCAGAGTGAGTAAGAGTCATCAACCGTTGGGACCACCTTGAGCCTTGGTCATTCTTCAAGACAGATTGTGGAAGGTGCGAAATAAACCACCTTGCAAGGAGAGGAGTACAGCACATGAGAACACCCCTCTGTCTCATTGTTCGTGTGTAAAATGAGTGAAGAATGTCCCCAAGCAATGTTGGTATTGGATTTCTGGACAAGAAGATTTTGACGACGTTGACATCTATCAATTGATCAGGATTTGGGAACAAGACCAACCCATAGATAAGGAGTGCCACAATTTCTTCAAAGGCTCATAGGTCCAATGAATTCCAACATTCTTGTGCCTTCTCAAACAAGAATTTTGCTTAGAATCCTTTGACGCCGCTTCTGGTTTCCTAATGCCCCTTGATGTCGGATGGTTGTAGATGTAATGCTCGAGCAACATCTTCCGGCTTTGGTTCCTTTTCCGTACCGTTGAAGGGTAGTTGATTAAGGATAGGGATTCTTAGGAGTTGAGAAAACTCCTCCAAAGTGGGCACCAACTGGTAATCAGGGAAAGTGAAACAGTGGTGAAGAGGGTCAAAGAACTGGAATAGCACTTTCATCATGTCTTCTTCAATGTTGGTGTTGACTAGGCTGAGCAGTCTACCATGTCTTTCACTGAAGGATGAGTTTTCCGGAATTCTTGAGGTGAGCTCCTTGAGTTGAGGAGAGATTCTCACAAGGTTGACTTGAATGGTTTTTCTGCGAGGAATTTCCATGACCTACAAAACAAGAACAAAGATGAAGGTCCAAACCCTTGAAATGGTTAGTGAATGCATATGATGTTTCATGATGTTTATGATGTATGCACAAAACATATGTACAAGCAATTCACACCAAACCCTAGTTTCAGGCTTGCATGGGGTTTCATAGGTGAGTACCCTCTTGAGTGTAGTTGGCTTAAAAACCCGTCCTATAAATAGTAACCGGGTTCTAAGGAGCTCAATATCACTGGATTATTTTCAATGTTCATTGTTTTGGTTTATCCACTTAACTAGCAACCAAAATATTCCAAGAAAACAACCCTCAATGAGTGTAGTATCGAGTATCTACCAACTTCGGACTGCACCAAAGCCGGTCATCTCACTACCCCTAATAAAAGGCCAAGATGGTCAAGTAAGGTTCTAGGTCATTAGTGCTTAGTGACATCACTCAGAGGCCCCGTACTCTCCTTGATTGAACTCAAGGGTTACCGGTACTCACAAATATGTCGCACTAATATAGCTATTGCTTCGACCGTGTCGGTATACCCCGCACAGTTTCCACAATGTATTGCTATCTATGAATGTTTCCCAAAATCCGGGTGTAGGATTGCAAACCCAAACAATAGAGCCAAGATGTAAAGCAATCAAGACAAGCAATTAATCATGCAAGAGGGTGATCTAAGCCCTAAGGTTACTCCACTCATCTCAATATTACCCAACAGAGTCGCCCGTTCTGTGATACGGTGGGAGAACTGACTATGGTTTTGCGTTTGTTTTCGCAAATGTTTCGGTTGAGCAAGAGTCGCCACCGAATTTTTATTTTATCCTAAGGAAAGGTTTAAAAAGCACAGCAAAAACCTTTGAGATTTTTTTTCTTGGGTTCGGGGAGTAGATTATAGAAAGGGAAGGTATTAGCACCCTTTCTATCCATGGTTATCCATGGGCTCTTAGGTACTTGCTTAGATCAACTTGCCTTGGTTTTCAATTGTTTGAAATGGTGCTTTGTGCGTGGTTTTGAAATTTTTTTGAAAAAGATGCCTTGTCTAGGCTACCCTTGTAACAATTCTTTACTCGAATGTTTTACAAAAGGTGTTTTGTCTTTTTGAAAGGATGTTTCAAGGTTTTTTGAAAGTTTGTTTTGAAAGTGTTTGTGAAGTGTGGTTTGAAAATAGGCAAGTGTTTTTCTTTTGCAAGTTGACAAGTACTTAAGAGCTATCTACCCTAAAGTTCTCAAAGATTTATGCTATGTTTTAACCCTTTTAACAATTTTGTTCCACCATTGTATTTGGTGGATAATCTTGTGTTAGGATGTGAAAGGGACGGGCACGGGTCATCGTTTAGACCATAATTGCAATAGTGTTAAGTATCTTTGGGCAATTTTTCCTTGAAAGGGACTTGATCATTTTAGGCAACTTTTCGAAAGCGTCATCGAGGGACTATGATCATTTGAATTGTATTTGTTTTACCCAAAGAAACCTAACATGCAATATGGCTCATTTATTGAAGGCAACAAGTGGAATACCCTAGGGGTGCAAGTGTGATATGTGTTGTCCATTTTCATGCTTGATTATCTTGAAATTAGGTCAAACTATGTTGTTGTTTTTTTATTTGCATACAAACCCTAATTCTAACATGGTATATTTAGAAAGCATTAAAGTGCGAAAAATAAAGTTCTAAACTATTACAACACCATATGGGAAGGGGGGTACAAATGTTCAAATGGGGGGATATTTAGACAAGGATTTTAAACCTAGACTATTACATCAATTTGGAATTTATTTACAAGATAATTAATTTGCACAAATTAAATAGAAATAAAATAAATATGCAAGATGCAAAAAAAGGTTTTTTATATGTATGAAAAAAAGTATCTTTTATGTCCAATAAACAAAATAAAAAAAAAGTATTATTTTTGGAGCTTTTTAATGTTTGGGGCAAAACCCTAATTTTCTTAGATAAAAGTATTAATTATTTAATATATACTAATATTTATCAATTATATATAAAATAAAAATAAAAATGAAGTATATTTGTCAAAATGATATTTTTACTATTAAATGTTAATAAAAAATAAAGTGTATATATTTTTGTATTTTTTTACTATTAAATGAAGTATATATATGTATTAATTTCTAAATATGTATTATATATATAAAAATAATAATATTTAATATTTATAAAAAAAGTATATTTTTGACAAAATGTTTTAAGAAGATAAAACAAAAATAAAAATGAAAATAAAATATGCTTACATTATTTTCTAGTATTTTAAGTAAAAAGTAAGTTTATATAATTATTTATGTACAAATAACTAATCTTAAACAAATAAATGCCTAAAAAATGTAAAAATGATGTAAAAAATGTTTTTTATGTTTTTAATATTATTAGCAAAAATAAACAAGTCAGAATAAAAAAAAGAAAAGTCAAAAAATCATTAAAACAAACAAAAATGGGCTCAGGGGGTGTCAAAGTGAAAATGTGGTGTGGAAAGAAGTAGCACATAAGGCCCAGCCCACCGAGCCTTTCTTCAACCTCCAGCCAGAAAGATGTTCAAAAACGCGCGCCTGAACACCAATTCAAACATCTGGATTCCTTGATCTTTTGCACAAACTTACAACATAAGAAATGTTAAGCATTGAATCACGATTCTAAATATGTAAAGAACTCATCCTAACTCTCAGAAATGAGAGAGAATTTCATCATTCCCAAATCCTAACCTAAGTTTTTATCAATATTCAGACCTTAAATTCTCATAGCTCAGGCAAAATAAATGGAAAGTAAAAGTATGTACAGATTCAGGGGCATGAGTAGAACACTTTTTATTCACAAACTTAGAGCTAATGATGCCTACACTAAGAGTTAGAAGTTCAAGAAGATACCTGTTCAGTTGAAGTTGTATCTGATGATGGAGGTACTTTCAGAGCAAGGTGATGATTGGTACAGCTTCCTTGATGTCCAGGGATGCTATTCCAAGTTTTACTTTGCTTTGAAACACTTTGAATCGAGCTAGGGAACTTCAACTGTAAAACAAGAAAGTGAAAATGGTGGAACTGATTAGAGGATTTACAGGTCGTGTTTGAGATTTTGGTTAGCTTCAAGTGATGCTAGGGAATGTGTTTGATGAGCTTTTAGCAAGAATGCATGAAAGGGATGAGAGTTGGCACTCAAACTGCAGTAGGAGCTCTGTTTGGGCAGTTTGAGGGTGGTTCTGTATTCTAGAGGGCAATGGAGGTGTTGTAGTCGTGTGCTATCTCAGTTAGGATGTCTTGAATATGTACAAAAAATTTGCTTACGGGTTCTATTACTGAGATGAAAGTTGTCTTCAGTTATGCCATATTTCTTACACTTTAAGCAACCAAAAGCCAAGTTGGTGTTTAGACAGGTAGAGGCCCCCATAACATGCTGCAAACCTTGGCATTGATCAGTGTGATTAGTCCCTAAACTTGTGCCAAGGGGATTTGATCTGTACATCTTGGATTTTCATTTTGACATAAAGCTTACTTTTGCAAAAATGGTTAAAGTGCTTTATCTATTTTGGGATTAATCCATCATGCAATGCTTGAACACATAGAAAATGGTCTTGGCACAAAGAGTTTGCATTAAATTTATGAGTGTTGGATGGTTTAGAGGCCTGTAATCAAGGGAAGCATGCTGATTTGAAAAAATGCACAAGTTATGAACATGGAAATTGGCCAATTCAAAAGTGAGTTTTTGCCATATTGCAAAATTCGATTATCTCAAGTCATGAGGTTGTTTGATAAGTTCTTGGACATTTTGTAAAGCTTGGAATGTGTACTACAATCCATATTTGAAATGCAAATTTAAATTCCAAGTGGAAGTATGTGAAAAATGGTCTTGAAGTTAGGTAAAAACCTTGCCTAAAAAGGTCAAAATTTCACTAAGTTAAGAATGGTTTGGTACCCTTGTTCCAAAAATTGTAACTTGAGATACAAGATTCTTTTGGGAAAACTTTGTGAATAAAAGTTGTAGATTATGCAATAGGCTACAACTTTCATGTTTTGACTTTTGCTTGAATCCAAATGAATCTTGGTGAGAAAGTGGGGCAAAGTTAGGAAAAAATTAGGGTTTTTCATAACTTAGAAAAATTCTAAGTTATGAAAAATCTTCATTTCAAACCCTAATTTGCATTTCTTGATTTCTTGATGAACAAGTTTCATGATTTGGCATGTCTTAATGAAAAATGAATCTTGACTCTTGATTTTGACCAAAAAGTCAAAGTTTGACTTTTCAGTATACAGTCAAAATTAATCAATTGACTGGGAAATTCAACTGTCAATCTTGTGCATTTGGGATCTTTTGAACTTGTTGAGCATGCCAAGATAATTCCATGGGGTCCTTGAGTCCATATGTGAGCTTGGTTTGCCATTGGCTAGGTCACACAGTCAAAAATTGCCTTTGTGCAGTCAAAACCCTAAAAATGACCATTTTGCCCTTTTGGTGATCTGATCAAATTTCTTGTGGAATTGTGATCCAAACTTGATCAAATGGTCCATGTGAGTTCATAATGTTGATGTGGGTCAATTTTCATGAGATTTGACTGTCAATTGGCTACAGTTGACTTTTTCCCCAATACAGCTGATTTCTAGGTCAACTGTCCAATTGACTGGGCAAAACTTGGAATCAAGGCTTGAAACTTGATGTGTACAAACTTGGGAGTCCAATATGAAGCATGAAAGTCATCTTAGGAAATTTTGGTCAAAACATCTTTGTGCAAACACAAACCCTAATTTGGGTCAACAGTGCAAGGAGAAGTCTTGAGCAGATGAAACCCTAACTGGATCTTGATCTCCAAGGGCTTGGTGATGAGAAATGTTGAGAAAATGGGAGGGCAAATTTTGGGGTACAACACAAGCACACTCAAATCACATAAAGTCCTTAGGTTTAAGGCTTGCATGAGGTCAAAGGTAGTACCCTCTTGAAGTTAGTTGGTTTCAACCTGTCTTAGAAATAGTAACCGGGTTCTAGAGGATCTTAATATCATTGACCATCATTTATTGGCATTGTCTCAACTCACGCAATCTTTTCTTATGGCTGAAATATCCCGAAAGTATGATCTCAATGAGTTTAGCATCGTGTATCAACCAGTTCTCAGCTCTACACCGAGGCCGGATATCTCACTACTTTCTAATGGCCAAGCTAGGCAATTAAAGGTTCTAAGGTCAGTTGATGCTTCATGACACCATGTAGCGGCCCCGTACTCTCCCTGATTGACTCAAAGGTTACCGGTACCAACCAAAGTTCCACATCAACGTAGCTACTGCTTCAACCGTGCCGGTATACCCCAGTATAATTCCCTCACATTTTATTGCTACTTACCTAAAAGGTGTTCCCCAGATCCAGGTGTAGGAGCAAATAATCCAAACAATTCCCATAAATATAAAGCAAACAAGACAATCAAGAGAAAGCAATTATATATGACCTAGATCCTAAGGTTTACCCCACTTTATATTTTATTCCCCAGCAGAGTCACCAGTTCTGTGATACGGTGGAAGAACCGATTGTTTAATACTGGTTTGCATTTTGCATTTTGTGTTCGTAAAATGTCGCGGTAAGCAAGAGTCTCCACCGACTTTTATTTCATCCAATCAGGAAAAGGAAAAAGAACAGAAAAAACCTTTTTTTTCAAGATGTTTCTGAGTACGGGGGTAGATTATAGAAAGGGAAGGTGTTATCACCCTTTCTATCCATGGTTTTCCATGGGCTCTTAGGTACTTGCTCATTTTGAAAATTGCTTGTGTGTGTGCTTGCTTTGAAAATATTTTACTTTGTGATAACCCTTGTATCAGTCCTCAAGGATGTGACGAAGTTGTTTTGAAAACTGTTTTTGAAAGGTGTTTGTGTGAAAAGATTTGTTTTGAGCAAGTACCTACTAGCATCTACCTACTCGAAAAAAGATTATTTTTGTTCTATTTACTTTAGACAGTGCTATCCCACTATTAAGGAGTAGGTAGCACCGCCGTTGGAGTTGTAAGGGACATTCGAAAAGGACAAGTACAATCACTAAAGCAATAGTTAGAAAACCTTAGTAGTAACCCTAGAGTCTTAAGATCTTTTCGAGGCAACATTTCCAAGGAAAAATTTCCGAGTAAACATTTGAATGGGACAATTTGATCTCTTTAGACTGGAGGGCAACCACTAAAATATCCTATTCTTAATGATTGTTTAACGAAGGCAACCAAAGTGAGGTAAATCCTAGGAGTGAACATGTGCGAGTGATTTGTTCCAGTTATTTTAATCTTTGCACATTAGGGTTTTCTAACTATTTTAATTTTTCATGCATTCTTGCCATACAATCCTATTAATACATCTAACAGTTAATAATTTGCTGAAAGTAAAAGCGGAAATAAACCTATCTATTACATGGCTTTGACAGTTACATAATTGCCTTGACAAGAAATAAAAGTACGAAATTTAAAACCCTAATTAAAACTATTACAACCTCAAAACAGTTACAATAATAATAAGAAAGAAAATTAAAAACGTGCGGTAAATTAAATGCGAGAGAAATTAGGGTTTTGACCCTTGACTAAACCTAATTGCAATTGATTAAAAAAAACATTTTTTGTCATTTTTTGTTATTTAAGAAAATAAGGAATAATTGAATTAAAAAAAAAGAACCTAATTACTAATTAACTTTAATTAAGAAATATAATTAAGTTAACCTATTTTTTGTGTTTTTGTTTGAAAAAAAGAAAATAATTAAATCAAGAATTTAAACCTAGTTTTCTAATTGATTTTAATTATAAAAATAAGTTAAAGTTACCCTAAATTAAATTAAGCTAATTAATTAAATAAATAAATTTGATAATAATAAAAAAAACTAATTCTAAATTTGTGAATTCTTGATTTTATGATTTTATAAAAGCTGATTTTTAAAAAAGTAAAATAAATAAATAAATTGAAAAGAATAAAGAAAATAAAATAAATAAAAAAGATTGAGAATTAGGCCTGTATACTAGCAATTCTGGGGGGTGTGGAATGGAAATTATTTGGCCCAGCAAGCTAAGCCCAGGTTGACCACGCTGGATCCTGTGTAGCTTTGACTTGAGGTGTATCATGGTCCTCTCATGGCAGACGTTGGATCTGGCTGGATGATGCATCACCTGGTTGGATGCTGAGGTTGTATGGAAGGCGTGTGAGGTAGCGAAGCATGGGATCTGCTAAAAGAAAAGAAAATAAATAAAGTTGCCTGGACCTGGGATCGAACCCAGATCCTCTCCACTTTCAAACGCACGCTTCACCGCTGGGCCACTTTGTTCAATTTGTAAATATAATATAAAGATAAAACAAAAAGTGTAAAATAATGATTATGCCAAAAACGCGCCAGAATTTAAACCAGCCAGTCAGATTGTGACACACTGTTGTCTTCTTCCCTGTCTGTCGTTTTAGGTAAAACACTTTTACCTATGGACGTTTTGCCATGGCTATAACCCTGTCTCATTCAAAAATCATGTACACGTATGATAAATGGCATCTAATTATATAGATCAACTCGTCTTGATCTTGTGAACACCATGGTACCCCTTTTGCTGGCCAATTTAACTTGTGGACAAAACCCCTAAATTGCACATATAACCCTAACAATGGTAAAAAGGCATGTACAGGCTTCAAAAACGCAATTAAATTATCCAGTTAGCTTGCAAACACAATGAGGATCACAAATATGTAACTTAAACATGCTAAAGATGCAAGAATTACAGTAATCGAATTTGAATTAAAGGGAAAACCATGGGACTTCTAGAGGGTGATTATGGACGTATATAGGCGTGCAACCGATTGGGTTAGCTTCTGGGAAGGTCCAGGAATCGTTTGGGAATGCTAGAATGGCTTGAATTGGCCTCTAAGCTTGAAACCAAGTCACAACTTTTTGTCAACTTTTTGAAGTTTTGTTCTTCTTGTTCACACCTGCTAACCCTTATGTTTATGATCTAGAATTATCCATTATATATCTAGAAATGAATTAGAGTTACAAATTTGGACTGAATCTTTGTAATTATAAGAGATTTGATTTGATTTTCAAGCTTATGTAAACTTGCTATTTTTGAGCCAAATCTTCCCTTTCTTGTACCAATTATGCTTGATTCGTTTTGGCCTTGATAATTCAGCATATTTTGATTGCCAACCTGTCCAAAAACCAAATCAAATCATATCCTTGCTATTATTCATCAATTATTTGATTTTATTCACTTTTAGTTAATAAAAAATCAAAATAAATTGAAAAATAAAGCAAATAATGTGTGGGTGAATATTTGAGTCGTGGACCACATTATACGTGAGGTGCAAGCTTAAAAAGTTAGGCCCATTTAGCAAAAAATGCATTTGTGATCACATTTGACCTTTGGTAATTTTGCAAAAAAGGTCAACTTTGACAAGGAATAACTCCTCCAATTTTAACCCTAGAGAGGTTTTCTTGGACTTTTTAGAAAGATTAGGATGTCCCCTAAGCAACCCTTCTGGTCTCATCTCAATTGAGTCTTCCATGTTCATGTATGAAGCTTTGACCCAAAAGGTGTTTTTGTTGACTTTTCAAAATGACCTATAATGTCAAAATTCATATCTTTTTATGAGTGCATATTTTGAACTTGTGAGATGAATATGAATTGTAGGGAATTTCATCCTCTTAAAAATGAGCTTTGGGTGGAAATTTATGATAAAGCATGTAGAAGTTATGCTTGGTCAAAGTTGGGTTGACTTTTCCTGAGAAACCCTAATTTAGCAACTTTTGGGTTTTGATGAATTTGGAGCATTCCTTGAGGAATCATGATCAACCCTTGATCAAATGATGGATAAAACTTCAAAATGATGATTTTGATACGGTGGGAGAACTGACTTGAGGTTTTGCGTTTGTTTTCGCAAAGGTTTCGGTTGAGCAAGAGTCGCCACCGACTTTTTATTTTATCCTAAGGAAAGGTTAAAAAGCACAACAAAAACCTTTTGAGATGTTTTCTTGGGTTCGGGGAGTAGATTATAGAAAGGGAAGGTATTAGCACCCTTTCTATCCATGGTTATCCATGGGCTCTTAGTTACTTGCTTAGATCACTTGCCTTTTGTTTTCAATTGTTTTAAATGGTGCTTGAGTGTGTGGGTTTGAAAATGTTTTGAAAAGAGGCCAATGTGGTGGCAACCTTTGTAATAATCCATGTGGGGATGTATACAAAGATGTATGTCTTTTGAAAAGGTTTTCATTTGTTTTTGAAAGTTGTTTTGAAAGTGTAGTGATGTGTGGTTTTTGAAATAGGCAAGTGTTTTAGTTTGCAAGATTGATTCAAATAACTAAGAGGTTATCTACTCCTAAATTTCTCAAAAGATTATTGCTATGTTTTAACCCTTTTAACAAGTTTGTTCCACCATTGTATTTGGTGGACAATCTTATGTTTAGGATGTGAAAGGGACGGGCGTGGGTCATCGTTTAGACCATAATTTGCAATGGCGCCAAGTATCTTTGGGCATTTTCTTTAAGGGACTTGATCATTTGTTTTTGTTTGTTTTGAAAAAGTGCTATCAAGGGACTATGATCATTCAATTTGTTTGTTTTGCCCAAAGAGACTCAACATGCAACATGGCCTAATTTTGAAGGGCAACAAGTGGAATACCCTAGGGGGTGCAAGTGTGATTTGTGTGTTCATTTTCATGCTTGTTTGTCTTGAGATTAGGTCATAACTATTTTGTCGTTTTTTCGCATACAAAACCCTAATTCTAACATGTTATCATTAGAAAGCAATAAAGTGCGAAAATAAATTTACTAAGCTATTACAAAACCAAATATGGGAAGGGGGGTACAAATGTTCAAATGGGGATATTGACAAGTAATGTAAACCTAAAACTACTACATCAATTTGAATTTATACAATTTAATTAATGTACAATAATTAAATAAATAAAAAATGGAATAAAAATGCAAGATGCAAAAATGTTTTGTATATGTATGAAAAAAATGTTATTTATGTAAAAATAAAAAGATATTATTTTTGGAGTATTTTGAATTTAGGGCAAAACCCTAATTTTATTAAAGAAAATGTATTATTATTTAATTTAATACAAGTATTTATTTATTATGTACAAAAATAAAAATAAAATGAAGTATATAATAAAAAAGTATTTTTTATATCAAATATTAATAAAATGAAAAATTCAAATATTTTTATATTCTAACCTAAATATATTAATAAACATATATATATATATATATATATATATATATATATATATATATATATATATATATATATATATATATATATATATATATATATATATATATATATATATATATATATATATATATATATATATATATATATATATATATATATATATATATATTAAATTCTAAATATGCATTATATATAAAATAATATATATTTAATATAAAATAAATAAAAAAAGTATTTTTTTTTATGTGAAATATTTTCAGAAGGTAAACAAAAATAAAAATGTATTTACACTATTTTTTTTTCTATTTATTCTAAATAATAATATATATAATATTTATGTACAAACAAAAGAAATAATCAAATAAATATGCAATAAATTCAAAAAATGATGGAAAAAATATTTTTATGTTTTTAATGTCATGAGAAAAAATAAACAAAGTCAATCAAAAAAGAAAAAGTCAAAAAAAGTCAAAGAAATAAGCAAATGGGCTCAGGGGGTTCAAAAGCAATTATGTGGTGCAAATAAGGAAATATTCCAGGCCCAGCCCAGAATCAGTCATCTTCAACCTCTGAACAACATCACCCACGCGTTTTCTATCTCTTGATTCCTGGACTTTCAAGCAAAACTCATAACATGAAAAGTGTAGAGCATTAAGAGACGATTCCAACCATGTAAAGAACTTGACCTAACTCTCTAAGATGAGGGAGAATTTCTTCTCCCCCAATTCCTGACCTAACTTTTATGCCATGTTCAGACTCAAAATTCTTGCAGCACACGTAACATAAATGAAATCTAACTATATGGTCATGTTCAGGGCTATGATTGTGACATATTTTCTTCACAAACCTAAAGCTAACAATGCCTAATAAGAGAGATAGAACTTCATGAAGATACCTGTTCAGTTGGAATCGTGCTTTGCAATGGAGGATGTTTCAGAGTAAAATGATGATTTGTATAGCTTCCTTGAAGTGTAAGGATGCTATTCCAAGCTCTACTTTGCCTTGAAACTCCCTGAATCGTGCTAGTGAACTTCAACTGCAAAACAGAAAAACAAAAATGGTGAAGTGGCTTGGAGGTATTACAGATCAGGTTTCAGGTCATGGTTAGCTTGCATAGATAGTATGGAAGGTATGTGAACTAGTTTTGGCAAGAATGCTTGAGAGAAATAGAAGTTGGCACTCAAACTGCAGAGGCAACTCTGTTTTTGCAGTTTGAGAGTGATTCTGAGATGGAGGGTGGATTGGAGGTCAAAGGCTCGTGCAAAAGCTTGGGTATGATGTCTGGAATGTGTTTGATAAGTTTGTTCTTGTGTTTGTAAGCTGAGATGGAAGTTGTTATGAGTTATGCCACTTTACTTCACACTTAAGCAAACAAAGGCAAATTGTGCTTCTAGGCCTGTAGAGGACCTCACACTATGCTGCATAATCCCTCCTTGATCAGTGTGATTAACACATAAACTTGTGCCAATCAGATTTGCAATGTACTTGTTGGATTCTCAATTGGACATAAAGTGGACTTTTGCAAAAATGGAAAGAATGCTTTATCTAGTTTGGGATTAATCTTGCATACAATGTTCAAACTCATAGAACAACACCTTAACATAATGAATATGCATTAAATTATTGAGTGCAACTTGGTTTAAGGACCTGTAATCTAACCTAAAGCATGCTGAGTTCAAATTGCAAGGTTATGAACATGAAAAATGGCCAATTCAAAAGTGAGTTTTTGCTATATTGTGAAATTCGATTCTCCCTAACCATGAGGTTGTTTGAGAAGTTCTTGGACATTTTGGAAAGCTTGGAATGTGTACTACAATCCAGCTTTGAAATGCAAATTGAAATTCCAAGTGGAAGGGTATGAAAAATGGCCTTGAAGTGGGGTAGAAAACCTTGTCAAAATAGGTCAAAAATTCACTAAGTTAAGAATGGTTTAGTGCCCTTATTCAAAAAACTGTAACTTGAGATACAAGCTTCAAATGAGAAAACTTTGTGAATCAAAGTTGTAGATTATGTAACAAGCTACAACTTTCATGTTTTGAATTTTGTTTGAATCCAAATGAATCATGGTGAAAAAGTGGGTCAAAGTTGGGGAAAAATTAGGGTTTTTCATAACTTAGAAAAATTCTAAGTTATGAAAAATTCCATTTTAAAACCCTAACTTGCATTTCTTGGTTCCTTGGTGAACAAGTTTCATGATTTGGCATGTTTTGATGAAAAATGAATCTTGACTCTTGATTTTGACCAAAAAGTCAAAGTTTGACTTTTCAGTGTACAATCAAAATTGATCAATTGACTGGGAAATTCAACTGTCAATCTTGTGTACTTGGGATCTTTTGAGCTTGATGAATGTGTCAAGACCATTTCATTGAGTCCTTGAGTCCATATGTGAGCTTGGTTTGCCATTGGCTAGGTCAAACAGTCAAAAATTGCCTTTGTGCAGTCAAAACCCTAAAAATGACCATTTTGCCCTTTTGGTGATCTGATCAAATTTCTTGTGGAATTGTGATCCAAACTTGATCAAATGGTTCATATGAGTTCATAATGTTGATGTGGGTCAAATTTCATGAGATTTGACTGTCAATTGGCCACAGTTGACTTTTCCCCAATACAACTGATTTCTAGGTCAACTGTCCAATTGATTGGGCAAAATTTGGAATCAAGACTTGAAACTTGGTGAAGATAAACTTGGGAGTCCAACATGAAACATGAAAGCCATCTTAGGCATTTTAGGTCAAAACATCTTTGTTCAAACACAAACCCTAATTTGAGTCCACAGTGCAAGGAGAAGTCTTGAGCAGAGGAAACCCTAACTGGATCTTGATCTTCAAAGGTCTTGTGATGAGAAAATATTGAGGAAGTGGGAGGGCAAATTTTGGGGTACAACAGTTGCCCCTGTTCAATCTTCTTGGACCTGAAGAGTTAGATTGGCAAGTTTGCCTTTCGTGACTCGAGGGTAAAAGGAGATTGGACACTAGAGTGCCCGGAAATTTGCACTCGCATGCTGGAGTCTCAACAATGTGATGTCGGGAATGGGCCTATAGATGCCATTTGGAGAGATGGTGGATAGGGAGATGGGCTTATAGGTGCCATCTGGAGATGTGACAGAACCTTGTCGGGAATGGGCTTATAGATGCCATTTGGAAGTGTTGATCGCATAAGAGATTCCTTAGCGAGAACTTGTGTATTTGAGAAAGACAGATGTTTTCCTGGCTTGTTACAGGTGTTTGATCTTCAATCTCCTCATGCAGATATGCCCTGGCTAGATACAGGTGTCGAATCCGGAAATGTGGTCAACAGATATGCCCTGGCTGGATACAGGAGTCGAATCCGGAAATGTGGTCAACAAATATGCCCTGGCTGGATACAGGAGTCGAATCCGGAAATGTGGTCAACAGATATGCCCTGGCTGGATACAGGAGACGAATCTTCGAACTCTTCAGACGTGCCCTGGCTAGATACAGGAATCGAGCCTGGAAATGTTGTAGTTGATAGATGTGCCCTGGCTGGATACAGGAATCAAATCTTCGAACTCTTCAGACGTGCCCTGGCTAGATACAGGAATCGAGTCTGGAAACTGGTCACTCTCAGATGTGCCCTGGCTAGATACAGGTATCGAATCTGGAATTGTGACAGTTGAAGGTAATTGTCTTTGGGATTGTCTTTTTCCCTGAAAAGGTAAAAACATAAGTTGTATGCAATGTCATGATGTATGATATGCACGATGCCATGCTGTTCAGCATGAGATAGTGTGAGTATGCACTTTATCACGTATGTAAACAAGATGTATGAAAATGTGAAATGTTTATGAATGTAATTTCGCCTTAGGAAAATAAATCCTCGACGACCGGCCGGGGAGTTGCTCTGTGGAAGAGATACTTGGCCGAAGTTTTGATGAGAGGCCTGTTGGGGACTTTAATGATGGATTCCGCTGGGGATAATGATGATACTCCGCCGGGGATTGAAGGAACTTTGCCGAGGCCGATCTTCCGTGGTTTTTAGCTGAGGATAACCCAGTTATAAGTCCTTGTGAGGAAATAACTCTGAATAAAACTCGGGAGAGACGCCCGTACTCTGCAGGGAACAAGCTTCCAGAATCTACTGGGGAGTGAGCTTTAAGACCCGCCGGGGGATGTTGAGACTTCACAGGATTGACGGGGAATCAACTTCGCTTGGGGAAAGTATTGTTGAATCTTGTCTTACTCTGCGGGACGTTGAGATGATTTGGTCACATTCTTCAGTCGAATCTACCTTGGTACCTTGGCGGACAAAACAACCAGACTGCATCAGACAACTCCACATTGCCCCTGTTTCTGATGTCACCAGTAATCAATCTCTTGTTTCATACGTAAACATTTACGAATCAGCAATTTAATGTCAAATGCATATATCAAAAATGAACATTGGACGTTCTTCGCAAGACAAAACAGAAAAAGGGAAAACAATGGCAATTTGTATGGACAAGTGAATTTGTATTGATTTGAACTTTGCCTGTGAATAGGCGTTTTTGTACAAGAGGCTGACATCCTAGTAAGAGGACGCCGCCGAATAACATAGAGTTTACAATTTTTTGAAAAAGGAAACAAAACAGCTATGTGAACAATCCCACTGGGTTCCAACTCTGCTATCGCCTTTATGTCTTCGAACGTCTCATCGCTTTGCTGCCTAGTTGAAGATGAAGCTGATTGGTCGATGCCTAAATATGAGCCAGATAGTTGATGCCGAATTCCGGATGCGAAGTGATCCAATGAGACATAGTGTTACGCTTTATCCCTAACTTTTTCCTGGACCACCCTTTCGGGTTTTCAGTCCATCGGGATACCCATTTTTGCCCAAGCCGCCTTTTCAGGTTTTCGACTTGCCGGGTGTACAAATTTTTATTCATTTCATCCCTTATTTTTTCCCGAACCCTTTTGGTTCGCCGGGAAGCCCTTATTTTTGTCTAGGCATGTCAACCTAGCGGGTCTTTTATTTATGCGTAGTATTTTTTCACTATGTCTGCATTGGCGGGGTGAGGAAGGTCGTCACCATCCATGGTGGTTAGGATCATGGCTCCTCCTGAGAACACATGTTTAACCACAAATGGCCCCTCGTATGTAGGGGTCCATTTGCCCCGGGGATCACTTTGAGGAAGGATGATGCGTTTGATTACCAGGTCCCCAACTTGATACTCTTGTGGTCTGACTTTCTTGTTAAATGCCCTGATCATCCGCTTTTGATACGTTTGACCGTGACAGATAGCAGTGAGCCTCTTTTCGTCAATTAGGTTTAATTGATCAAGTCGAGTCTGGATCCAGTCATCTTCACTCAAGTCTGCATCCTTCATTATCTGGAGAGAGGGTATCTGGACTTCGATTGGCAAGACTGCCTCCATGCCATAGACCAAGGAGAAGGGAGTTGCCCCGGTTGACGTCCTTGCAGAGGTACGGTACCCATGAAGAGCGAACGGTAACATCTCGTGCCAATCTTTATAGGTCACTGTCATCTTCTGCACAATTTTCTTGATATTCTTATTAGCTGCCTCTACAGCCCCATTCATCTTCGGCCGGTAGGGAGAAGAATTGTGGTGCTGTATCTTGAATTGTTCACAGAGTTCAGTGATCATCAAATTATTGAGATTGGTACCATTGTCCGTAATGATTCTTTCCGGGACGCCGTACCGACAGATCAGATTATGCCGGATGAAACGTGCCACGACGCTCTTGGTTACTGTGGCGTAGGAAGCTGCCTCAACCCACTTCGTGAAGTAATCGATCGCCACCAAGATGAAGCGATGCCCATTGGATGCCGTCGGTCGGATCTCACCGATCATATCGATGCCCCACATTGCAAAAGGCCAAGGTGCCGTCAGGACATTCAAAGGAACCGGAGGGATATGCACCTTGTCAGCATAGATCTGGCATTTATGACAAGTTCGGGAGTGTTGGTAACAATCGGCTTCCATCATGGACTAGAAATATCCTGCCCGAAGGATTTTCTTAGCCATGGTGTGTCCACTAGAATGTGTTCCAAATGTACCTTCATGCAGTTCTATCATGATTTTCTCTGCTTCATCCTTATCCACACAACGTAGCAGAGTCGAATCATGATTCCGCTTGTAGAGAATGTCGTTGCTGAGGAAGAAATTTGCAGCAAACCTCCTCATGAACTTCTTATCATTGACAGACGCACCTTCAGGGTATTCCTGAGCTTCCAAGTACCTCTTCACCTCATGATACCAGGGTTTTTCAATCACCTTCTCAGCCTCGAGCTCGTAGCAGTATGCCGGTTCATCCAACTTCCAGATAATGATTCGGGGAGCCTCGTTGTCCCATTTAACTTTGAACATTGAAGACATCGTAGCTAGGGCGTCTGCTAGCTGATTCTCCTCTCTAGGGAAGTCTTCGAAAGTTATCTCTTCAAAGTGGGGGAGCAAGGTCAACACATACTCCTTGTAAGGGATAAGATTTGGGTGTTTCGTATCCCATTCGCCTTTGATCTGATTGATCACGAGAGCGGAATCTCCGAAGACACTTAGAAACTTGATCCTTAAATCGATTGCAGCTTGAAGACCCATGATACATGCCTCATATTCTGCCATGTTGTTGGTGCAGCTGAAACATAATCGGGCGGTGAGTGGAGTATGAGTTCCTTTGGGAGATATGATTACAGCGCCAACGCCGTTACCCAAAGCATTGGAGGCTCCGTCAAAATGCATAGACCATCGGGATCCTTCCTCAGGTCCTTCATCCGGTCCAGGTACTTCACAGTCAGTTACCACCATGATATCTTCGTCTGGAAAATCAAAGTTCAATGATTGGTAATCATCCACAGGTTGGTGTGCCAAATGATCTGTCAATACACTTCCCTTAATTGCTTTCTAAGTTGTATACTGGATGTCATATTCTGTCAAGATCATTTGCCATCTCGCTATTCTTCCAGACAGAGCGGGCTTTTCGAATATGTACTTGATAGGATCCATTTTTGAAATCAATAAAGTAGTGTGAGTCAGCATATACTGTCTCAGCCGACGAGCAGCCCATACAAGAGCGCAGCAAGTTTTCTCAAGCAGTGAGTAACGAGACTCACAGTTGGTAAACTTTTTGCTCAAGTAATAAATAGCGTGCTCTTTTCGGCCAGACTCGTCATGCTGCCCCAGCACACACCCCATTGAATTGTCAAGTACTGTCAAGTATAGTATCAGAGGTCTTCCTTCCACTGGTGGCATAAGAATGGGTGGCTCTTGGAGATATTCCTTTATCTTTTCAAAGGCGGCCTGACATTCATCGTTCCAGCGTACTACTTGATCTTTCTTCAGCAATTTAAAGATTGGCTCACAAGTAGCAGTCAGATGTGAGATGAATCGGGCAATGTAATTCAGTCGTCCCAGGAAGCCTCTGACTTCTTTCTCTGTTTTTGGAGTCGGCATCTCTTGTATGGCTTTTACCTTGGCAGGGTCCACCTGAATACCTTTATCACTTACAATGAAACCTAGCAATTTTCCGGATCTTACCCCAAAGGTGCATTTGTTGGGATTCAATCTCAGCTTGTACAACTTGAGTCGGTCAAATAACTTCCTCAGATGGTCAAGATGCTCCTCCTCAGTTTGAGACCTTGCAATCATGTCATCAACGTATACCTCAATCTCATGATGGATCATATCATGAAATAAAGCAACCATGGCACGTTGATAGGTTGCCCCAGCATTTTTCAATCCGAATGGCATGACCTTATAACAGAAGGTGCCCCACTGAGTCACAAAGGTAGTCTTCTCCATATCTTCTGGAGCCATCTTGATCTGATTATACCCTGAAAAACCATCCATGAAGGAGAACACCTTGTGTTGAGCTGTATTGTCAACAAGGACATCAATGTGAGGTAGGGGGAAGTCATCCTTGGGGCTGGCCCTGTTCAGATCCCTGTAGTCAACACACATTCTGACCTTACCGTCCTTCTTTGGTACCGGCACCACGTTGGCAACCCACTGAGGGTAAGAAGTCACTGCAAGGAACACGGCATCAAACTGTTTCATAACCTCGGCCTTGATCTTCTCAGACATCTCTGGTCGCATCCGTCGGACTTTTTGCTTTACTGGAGGGCAATCTTCCTTGGTTGGAAGGTGGTGAACTACAATGTCGGCATCCAAGCCAGGAATATCTTCATAGGACCAAGCAAAAATCTCCATGTAATCCTGTAGCATCTGGATCAATCGTTGCTTCACGCTGAGCTCTAGATTGGCACCAATCTTGACCTCTTTCCTATCTGTCTCAGTACCCAGGTTAATTGTCTCCACCGGCTCTTCATGTGGTTGAATAGCTCTCTCTTCCTGGAGTAGCAGTCTTGCGAGTTCACCAGGCACTTCGCAATCATCTTCACCTTCGTCTTCGGCCAAGTTGATCGGATTCTCGAAGTCATAACTGGCGGTAGCAGAGCTGTTACCAGTGAGATCCAGAGTGGATTGGAACCTGTATAAGTGAGTGTGTGTAAATATAGCTGTTTTGCAATATATATAACACAGAAAGGAAAAGAGCACAAGATTTGAAATGCAACAAACGTCCAATGTTTTGATTGATGATATATGAAAATGTCATACAAAAAGCCCTCACAAATGGAGCTACGATGCCCCGGGTAGGACACCGAGCCAACAAAGTTTTAACATATTGTTTGTTACAAATTGGAAATCAAAAGAAATTAATTACTGCGTGACAAATGTGATAGGTGTAAAATCCTTTGCCGTCCAGTTGCTTGGTCCGTTGCTGGTAGTCGGGTAGATCCAACTGTCAAACTCTGCTTCCTCTACATCCTCCTCGATAGAATTCACCCTTGGATTGGAGATAAACACCGGAGCCTTTCTGATCTTCTCCTTGCGCACAGCCCTTTGAGCCTCTACAGTAAAGCCCAGCCCAAACTTGTCGTTCTTCTGAGTGAAGTCAGGAAGCCGACCCCAGTTTGCACAATTGCCTTTCTGAACCACAGCCCGGGCATCCCTTAGGGAAGCCATCTTTAAAGGAACATTCTCTTCGACTGCTGTTTCTGCTGCTGCTGAAATTGGATGCACCTCCTCGAAATGCTGAAAGGGGGTTTCAATAAACTCCCCGTCCATCTCAATGTATCTGAAGGAATTCAAATGGCTCACCATATACTCCTCTTCTCCTTGCACAGTGACGATCTTCCCCCTGACAGGATACTTCAGCTTCTGGTGCAAGGTAGAGGTCACTGCCCCAGCTTTATGGATCCAAGGTCGACCCAGTAGACAAGAGTATGATGGTCGTATATCCATCACATAAAAAGTAGAGTCAAACACCTGAGAGCCCACACGAATAGGGATGTCAACCTCTCCATGAACCATCCTTTTTGAACCGTCAAAGGCCCTGACGATGATATTGCTGGGCTTCAGTTCCAGGCCTTCATAATCTAAACGGTCTAAAGCCTTTTTTGGTAGAACATTCAAGGAAGAACCAGTATCCACCAATACATGCGCCAGAGTAGTGCCCCTGCATTCGATAGAGACATGCAGGGCATCATTGTGGTCTCTTCCCTTCGCAGTCAGGTCAGCATATGAGAAACCCAAGCCATTGTCTGCTGTTAGATTTGCTACGCAATCAGTGAACTGGACTGCAGATGTCTCCTGTGGCACATGGGCCGTCTTGAGAAATGAGATCAAGGCCTTAGCATGGGCCTCGGAGCATAGCAATAAGGAGAGCATGGAGATCTTGGAGGGCGTATGCCCCAGCTGCTCGACAACATTGAAATCACTCTTCTTTATTATTTTCAGGATCTCCTCCATTTCTTGTTGGGAGGCCTCAGCATTTATAGGTATTGGTGCCTCCATCCGGGCAGGCTCCCCTTCAATTCCTTTGCCCCGAGCATTAGATGACTCGGCAGCAGGGGAAACAACTTGATCAGTAGCAGGAACAGGTAAACTTGTAGGTGTTATAAGGAGGGGTCTTCGAGTAGCGGGCGGTGCAATGTCAGGCGAGAAGAGCCTGCCACTGCGGGTGACCTTGGCTGGACCAGTGATATCGCAGATACTGGCGCCAGTGTCAAATTCTTGTTTGATTCCATTTACATATACGTCTGCCCCATAATTCCAGGGGACAGCTTTATCAGATACGTAGGGGAGAGGCCCCGGAACAGTAATAACTACAGGTGCAACAGTCATGATTTGAACAGGCTTCTTCGGGAGAGCCTTGATTGGATTATTGAAGATGGTAACCACAGAGACTTCTTTTACCGGAACCAACTGAACAACAGACTTCTTAAACAGAATCTCCTTACTATCCATTAGGCTTTGGACGCCTAACTTCAGCAAGGGACAACCAGATAGGGAAACAACACAGAACAGGCAACCTTCACTGCAACCCGGAAATAAACCGGCCAGCAGTAGGTTCTTCTTGACGGTCTTCAGAGGGGTGACAACTTCATTTACCGAAACAGCATACAATTCTTCCTCAATGGCATTTACTCTATGCTGGGGCATAGGAGCAGTTACAACATTTGGTCTCTCCGGCGCCTCAAACTGAATTTCCTTTGCGTCGATCAGATCTTGCACTTTGTTTCTCAAGGCCTAGCAATCATCAGTAGTGTGCCCGGGACTATCAGAATGATAAGCACACCGGGCATTTGGGTTATACTTAGGAGACGCAGTGTTGATGACCTTAGGAGCTTCTTTGAGGGTCACCAGGTTGGTGGATAACAGTTGGGGTAAAATTTGAGATAAGGTCATACTCAGTCGAGTATACTGCCTCTTAGGCCTTTTGCTTCTTTGTTGATTGTACTGCTGAGGAGCAGCAACAGGTTTCGAGATGACCAAAGCATTGACGGCTTGGCGACTTTCGGGCTTGATTTGTCTTCTAGGACCATAGACGGCACTTGCTTCTTTCTTAAACGGCCTCTTCTCAGCACTTGTGGAGGCATCCTTTTGTATCTTGCCTGACCTGATGCCAGCTTCAATTCTTTCTCCTGTCAGTATTAAATCCGTAAACCCAGCGGAGGAATTACCAACCAAATGATTGAAAAATGGACCAGACAAAGTCCCTAGGAACATATCAACCAGCTCACGATCAGTCAATGGAGGCTGCACCCTGCCAGCCAAATCTCTCCATTTTTGTGTGTACTCTTTGAACCCTTCACCCGTTCCTAGAGACATACCCTGAAGTTGGGTACGCGTAGGAGCGAGATCAGAATTGTATTGGTATTGTCTGTAGAATGCGGTTGCCAAATCTTCCCAGTGTCGGATGCTGGTTCCATCTAATTGGTAGAACCATTCAAGCTGTGACCCCGAGAGGCTATCTTGGAAGAAGTGAATCCAGAGGTTCTTATCCGCCGTGTAAGGTTGGATCTTCCTTACGTACGACCTTAGATACAGCTTTGGGTAGGAGACCCCATCATACTTGGCGAAGGCAGGCGCCTTAAACTTGTGTGGAATTACTACCCCAGAAGATAACCCCAAATCTCCGAAATCCAGCCCCGGCACATTCTGAATTTCCATGGCGCTTAAGCGGTCCTCCAATTGCTTGTATCTGTCAGCAGCAGGTGGGTATTGTTCGTCGTTATAGTCCGTCTCGTTGTCGGAGACTGCGGGACTAGGAGGTCCTCCCCCTTGGGGACTGTTTTTCTCAGCAGAAGAAGTAGTTGGATCAGCTTCATTATGGAGTGTGTTCCCAAATCTGCGTCCGGTGTTGAACAATGCAGTCCTCTTTTTCTTCTTCTTCTTCAGGAGTAAAGTCTTCAACTCTTGCTGACCTTGTGCTAGGCTTAAGACCATCTCTTGAAACTGTGCACTTTGGGCCTGAAGGGCCTTGATTGCTTGCTCACTGGAGGAGTCTGGATTCATGACGACTGTTCAAAATAAACAGCGAAGGAGATTAAGCAACCTGTGAAATAGGGTACCTGCTATGCATATGGTGCAATGGAATGCGTATGTTTTATGTTTTCAAAGACAAACAAGATTCAACTTTGTAGACAAAAAGGAAACACACTTCATTAGATTAAAATTTTCAATTGTTCAACAATTTGCCCTTAGGCATTACAGGAATGAAAAATACTGGAAAGGAAATAAAACTTATAAAAGGAAACATCCAAAGCTCATCAATGCTCCCATGGCCTCCTCTTCTCAGTGTTGATGTAGTTGTTTAGGACCCTCTCTTCCTCCAATTGCTTAGTCAGCCTCTGGATCTTCCGTTCCTGCTCGTTGAATTTCTCCCGATAGAAATCCCGTTCTTCCTTTAGCTGCGCCCAAGATCTCTTCATTGTGTCAAAATCAGTAGGTATCTAAGGAGGGAGGACAGTTGGAGGAACCCCATCTTCATCAAGAATGAGAGGTCTAACAGCTTCGTAGGGCATACCTAACCTCTGAGCACGGATGCGGACCCATTTGCAATAGGGCTTCAATGGCAGAGAAGTCTTTGGTCCCAACTCATGTGGGTCGGCTTTGTGAATTCTGTCCCAAGCTCTAATGAATCCCTGGCGTAGTTTGTCACTGTCTGCCTGAAACTCAAAATGGAAGTGAGGAACCAGCATTTCATGAGGCCCATCTCCTCTGGCTCTTCCAAACTGACGGAGAGCTAAGCATGGATTGTAAGAGATTCCTCCTTGGATACCAATCAACAGAACATTAGGGTATTCTCCGCAACGGTCAATAACAGCTACCTCATCCAAACCTCTGAGAGTCCAGGTGATGTCATTATCAGTGAGAGACATTAACCTCCGAGCCCAACCTTTTCCTTCTTCATTCTTCAGCGCGAACTTAGGAAGGTGCGAAATAAACCACCTTACTAGCAAAGGAGCACAACACCACGGAGTTCCCCGTTTTCGAGCAGTACGAGCATAGAGTTGTTGTAGAATATCACCCAAAAGAGTGGGTACCGGATTCCGAGACATGAAGATCCTTATGACATGGATACTGATAAAGGTGTCAGGGTTGGGAAACAATACCAGACCATAGATCAAAAGAGCCAGAATATCCTCGTACGCCTTGAAGTCCAAGTCATCCCATAAATCATTAGCCTTGCCAACCAGAAATTTGACCAAAAAGCCCTTGATCCCATTTCTAGTTTCCCAGTTGGACAATACCTCTTCTTTGGTCAAGGGGAGAATTGCAGCAATCTCTTCAGGCCTAGGAGTCTTTTCCAAACCAGTGAATGGAGTTTGTTCCAAGACAGGGATCCCAAGCAAATAAGAAAATTCTTCCAGGGTAGGAACCAGCTGGAAGTCTTGAAAGGTGAAACAATGATACAGAGGGTCATAAAACTGGGTCAGAACACTTATCAGTTGTTGGTCCCACTTTGCAGTGACCAAGCCAAGGAGAGAACCATGTATGTTGATGAAGGAAGAAGTGTTTGGAATCCTTCCAACCAAATCCTTGAGTAAAACTGGTGGTTGAACAAAGTTGAGCCGGACAGTATTCCTACGCACGGTCATCATGATGTCCTACAAAACAGAGCAAAGATGAAACTCTTTTGTCTTTGAAATGGGTTAGTCCTTTATACAGGATGCATGCAATGGTATGATGGCATGATGCTATGATGAAGCACACCACAAGTATTCACATAGGCAAATAAGGCACACAAGTCACACAAGACACCCTTAGGTTTCAGGCCAGCATGAGTTTCAGGTATTACCCTCTTTTGGTTTTGTTGGTTAAAACCTGTCCTATCGAAAAGTAACCGGGTTCTAGAGGATCTCAAATCATTGGCTACCCTCAATCAGTCATAACTCCAGCATCGCAATCTTTTCTCGCGGCCAGAACCATCTCGAGAGTTTAGCCTCAATGAGTGTAGCATACTGCTACTGTCCTAATAGCCAAGTTGGTCAATTTAGGGTTCTAAGGTTGGTTGGTGTTTAATGACCCCTTAGAAGACCTATATTCTCCCTGTTGCAACACAAGGGATACAGGTACAGACTAAGATGCCACACCAATGTAGCCACTGTTTCACCCATGTCGGTCTACGCCAGACAGGTCCCTCACAGATTATGCTACCTAAAAAGGGTATTTCCCAGATCCGGGTTAGGATCTATGAAACTCCGATGCAAATCCCACAAATATAAAAGCAAACAAAGCAAACAATTGAAAACAAAGGTGATCTAAACCCTAAGGTTACTCCATTTTTAAGTATATCCCCAGCAGAGTCGCCAGTTCTGTGATACGGTGGGAGAACTGACTTGAGGTTTTGCGTTTGTTTTCGCAAATGTTTCGGTTGAGCAAGAGTCGCCACCGACTTTTTATTTTATCCTAAGGAAAGGTTAAAAAGCACAGCAAAAACCTTTTGAGATGTTTTCTTGGGTTCGAGGAGTAGATTATAGAAAGGGAAGGTATTAGCACCCTTTCTATCCATGGTTATCCATGGGCTCTTAGTTACTTGCTTAGATCACTTGCCTTTTGTTTTCAATTGTTTTAAATGGTGCTTGAGTGTGTGGGTTTGAAAATGTTTTGAAAAGAGGCCAATGTGGTGGCAACCTTTGTAATGATCCATGTGGGGATGTATACAAAGATGTATGTCTTTTGAAAAGGTTTTCATTTGTTTTTGAAAGTTGTTTTGAAAGTGTAGTGATGTGTGGTTTTTGAAATAGGCAAGTGTTTTAGTTTGCAAGATTGATTCAAATAACTAAGAGGTTATCTACTCCTAAATTTCTCAAAAGATTATTGCTATGTTTTAACCCTTTTAACAAGTTTGTTCCACCATTGTATTTGGTGGACAATCTTATGTTTAGGATGTGAAAGGGACGGGCGTGGGTCATCGTTTAGACCATAATTTGCAATGGCGCCAAGTATCTTTGGGCATTTTCTTTAAGGGACTTGATCATTTGTTTTTGTTTGTTTTGAAAAAGTGCTCTCAAGGGACTATGATCATTCAATTTGTTTGTTTTGCCCAAAGAGACTCAACATGCAACATGGCCTAATTTTGAAGGGCAACAAGTGGAATACCCTAGGGGGTGCAAGTGTGATTTGTGTGTTCATTTTCATGCTTGTTTGTCTTGAGATTAGGTCATAACTATTTTGTCGTTTTTTCGCATACAAAACCCTAATTCTAACATGTTATCATTAGAAAGCAATAAAGTGCGAAAATAAATTTACTAAGCTATTACAAAACCAAATATGGGAAGGGGGGTACAAATGTTCAAATGGGGATATTGACAAGTAATGTAAACCTAAAACTATTACATCAATTTGAATTTATACAATTTAATTAATGTACAATAATTAAATAAATAAAAAAATGGAATAAAAATGCAAGATGCAAAAATGTTTTGTATATGTATGAAAAAAATGTTATTTATGTAAAAATAAAAAGATATTATTTTTGGAGTATTTTGAATTTAGGGCAAAACCCTAATTTTATTAAAGAAAATGTATTATTATTTAATTTAATACAAGTATTTATTTATTATGTACAAAAATAAAAATAAAATGAAGTATATTATAAAAAAGTATTTTTTATATCAAGTATTAATAAAATGAAAAATTCAAATATTTTTATATTCTAACCTAAATATATTAATAAACATATATATATATATATATATATATATATATATATATATATATATATATATATATATATATATATATATATATATATATATATATATATATATATATATATATATATATATATATATATATATATATATATATATATATATATATATATATATATATATATATATATATATATATATATATATATATATATATATATATATATATATATATATATATATATATATATATATATATATATATTAAATTCTAAATATGCATTATATATAAAATAATATATATTTAATATAAAATAAATAAAAAAAGTATTTTTTTATGTGAAATATTTTCAGAAGGTAAACAAAAATAAAAATGTATTTACACTATTTTTTTCTATTTATTCTAAATAATAATATATATAATATTTATGTACAAACAAAAGAAATAATCAAATAAATATGCAATAAATTCAAAAAATGATGGAAAAAATATTTTTATGTTTTTAATGTCATGAGAAAAAATAAACAAAGTCAATCAAAAAAGAAAAAGTCAAAAAAAGTCAAAGAAATAAGCAAATGGGCTCAGGGGGTTCAAAAGCAATTATGTGGTGCAAATAAGGAAATATTCCAGGCCCAGCCCAGAATCAGTCATCTTCAACCTCTGAACAACATCACCCACGCGTTTTCTATCTCCTGATTCCTGGACTTTCAAGCAAAACTCATAACATGAAAAGTGTAGAGCATTAAGAGACGATTCCAACCATGTAAAGAACTTGACCTAACTCTCTAAGATGAGGGAGAATTTCTTCTCCCCCAATTCCTGACCTAACTTTTATGCCATTTTCAGACTCAAAATTCTTGCAGCACACGTAACATAAATGAAATCTAACTATATGGTCATGTTCAGGGCTATGATTGTGACATATTTTCTTCACAAACCTAAAGCTAACAATGCCTAATAAGAGAGATAGAACTTCATGAAGATACCTGTTCAGTTGGAATCGTGCTTTGCAATGGAGGATGTTTCAGAGTAAAATGATGATTTGTATAGCTTCCTTGAAGTGTAAGGATGCTATTCCAAGCTCTACTTTGCCTTGAAACTCCCTGAATCGTGCTAGTGAACTTCAACTGCAAAACAGAAAAACAAAAATGGTGAAGTGGCTTGGAGGTGTTACAGATCAGGTTTCAGGTCATGGTTAGCTTGCATAGATAGTATGGAAGGTATGTGAACTGGTTTTGGCAAGAATGCTTGAGAGAAATAGAAGTTGGCACTCAAACCGCAGAGGCAACTCTGTTTTTGCAGTTTGAGAGTGATTCTGAGATGGAGGGTGGATTGGAGGTCAAAGGCTCGTGCAAAAGCTTGGGTATGATGTCTGGAATGTGTTTGATAAGTTTGTTCTTGTGTTTGTAAGCTGAGATGGAAGTTGTTATGAGTTATGCCACTTTACTTCACACTTAAGCAAACAAAGGCAAATTGTGCTTCTAGGCCTGTAGAGGACCTCACACTATGCTGCATAATCCCTCATTGATCAGTGTGATTAACACATAAACTTGTGCCAATCAGATTTGCAATGTACTTGTTGGATTCTCAATTGGACATAAAGTGGACTTTTGCAAAAATGGAAAGAATGCTTTATCTAGTTTGGGATTAATCTTGCATACAATGTTCAAACTCATAGAACAACACCTTAACACAATGAATATGCATTAAATTATTGAGTGCAACTTGGTTTAAGGACCTGTAATCTAACCTAAAGCATGCTGAGTTCAAATTGCAAGGTTATGAACATGAAAAATGGCCAATTCAAAAGTGAGTTTTTGCTATATTGTGAAATTCGATTCTCCCTAACCATGAGGTTGTTTGAGAAGTTCTTGGACATTTTGGAAAGCTTGGAATATGTACTACAATCCATCTTTGAAATGCAAATTGAAATTCCAAGTGGAAGGGTATGGAAAATGGCCTTTAAGTGGGGTAGAAAACCTTGTCAAAATAGGTCAAAAATTCACTAAGTTAAGAATGGTTTAGTGCCCTTATTCAAAAAATTGTAACTTGAGATACAAGCTTCAAATGAGAAAACTTTGTGATCAAAGTTGTAGATTATGTAACAAGCTACAACTTTCATGTTTTGACTTTTGTTTGAATCCAAATGAATCATGGTGAAAAAGTGGGGCAAAGTTGGGAAAAAATTAGGGTTTTTCATAACTTAGAAAAATTCCAAGTTATGAAAAATTCCATTTTAAAACCCTAACTTGCATTTCTTGGTTCCTTGGTGAACAAGTTTCATGATTTGGCATGTTTTGATGAAAAATGAATCTTGACTCTTGATTTTGACCAAAAAGTCAAAGTTTGACTTTTCAGTGTACAGTCAAAATTGATCAATTACTGGGAAATTCAACTGTCAATCTTGTGTACTTGGGATCTTTTGAGCTTGATGAATGTGTCAAGACCATTTCATTGAGTCCTTGAGTCCATATGTGAGCTTGGTTTGCCATTGGCTAGGTCAAACAGTCAAAAATTGCCTTTGTGCAGTCAAAACCCTAAAAATGACCATTTTGCCCTTTTGGTGATCTGATCAAATTTCTTGTGGAATTGTGATCCAAACTTGATCAAATGGTTCATATGAGTTCATAATGTTGATGTGGGTCAAATTTCATGAGATTTGACTGTCAATTGGCCACAGTTGACTTTTCCCCAATACAGCTGATTTCTAGGTCAACTGTCCAATTGATTGGGCAAAATTTGGAATCAAGACTTGAAATTGGTGAGGATAAACTTGGGAGTCCAACATGAAACATGAAAGCCATCTTAGTCATTTTAGGTCAAAACATCTTTGTTCAAACACAAACCCTAATTTGAGTCCACAGTGCAAGGAGAAGTCTTGAGTAGAGGAAACCCTAACTGGATCTTGATCTTCAAAGGCCTTGTGATGAGAAAATATTGAGGAAGTGGGAGGGCAAATTTTGGGGTACAACAATGATATTGACCAAAAATCATGAAGTTTGACTGTATGTGGGCCACAATTGACTTTTGACCTAATATAGTCGATTCTCAAGCATCTAAGCAGTTGGCTGAGCAAACTTCTTATGCAAGGCTTGAAACTTGGCATGGATGATATTGGGAACGTATTAAGACCATGGATATCATAGGAGACCTTTGTGATCCTCTCATCTTGATGAAAATAGAAACCCTAATTTGGGGTATACTGCCTTAGGAGAGAGTTTGTATGGTCAACTCTTGGACTTCCTTGAGCAACTTGAGGACCTAAATTATAATGTATTGAGTAAAATGAGAGGGAATATTTTGGGGTACAACAGTTGCCCCTGGTCAATCTTCTTAAACCTGAGGATGTAGATTGGTTGATCTGCCTTTCGTAATCTGAAGGTGGAAGATGATTGAACACTAGAGTGCCCAGAAATTTGCACTCGCAGGAAGTGGCGCTTGATTTGTGATATTGGGAATGGGCTTACAGATGCTATTTGGAGGTAGAGGATTGAATATTATCGGAGATGGGCTTAAAGATGCCATCCTGGATGCGACGGAGTATTGCAGGAGATGGGCTTAAAGATGCCATCTAGAGGATGTTGATTGCATGTCTTGGGAGAAATAGAGTTTTAGGAGCTTCAGTTATCCGTTACTCTACTGGGGAATAACTCTGGCTCGAGGAAGCGGAAGTGTACTGCGTATCTGGAAGGGGTATATGTTGCACCGTGATTTACTGGGGAAATGCGAAACCAATCATGTTTGATCGGGTCCCAGTCTTACAGTGTTGTGGACTGCTGCTTGGGGATAAGAGAGGGAGAACCTGGATAGTAAGGTTATGAGAAGGAACCTGGATAGTAGGGTTGCTTTGATATGAAAGCCTGGATAGCGGGGCTATGAGAAGGAAGCTGGATAGTAGGGTTACTTCGATGTGAAAGCCTGGATAGTAGGGCTGTGAGAAGGAACCTGGATAGTAGGGTTACTTCGATATGAAAGCTTGGATAGTAGGGCTGTGAAAAGGAACTTGGATAGTAGGGTTACTTTGATATGAAAGCCTGGGTAGTAGGGCTGTGAGAAGGAACCTGTATAGTAGGGTTACTTCGATATGAAATCCTGGGTAGTAGGGTTGTGAGAAGGAGCCTGGATAGTAAGGTTATGAGATAGAACCTGGATAGTAGGGTTACTTCGATATGAAAGCCTGGATAGTAGGGCTGTGAGAAGGAACCTGGATAGTAGGGTTACTTCGATATGAAAGCCTGGGTAGCAGGGTTGTGAGAAGGAACCTGGATAGTAGGGTTACTTCAATATGAAAGCCTGTATAGTAGGGCTGTGAGAAGGAACCTGGATAGTAGGGTTACTCCGATATGAAAGCTTGGATAGTAGGGCTGTGAGAAGGAACCTGGATAGTAGGGTTACTTCGATATGAAAGCCTGGATAGTAGGGCTGTGAGAAGGAACCTGGATGGTAGGGTTACTTAGATATGAAAGCCTGGATAGTAGGGTTACTTCGATATGAAAGTATGGATAGTAGGGCTGTGAGAAGGAACCTGGATAGTAGGGTTACTTCGATATGAAAGCCTGGGTAGTAGGGCCGTAAGAAGGAACCTGGATAGTAGGGTTACTTCGATATGAAAGCCTGGACAGTAGGGCTTGTGAGAAGAAACCGGGATAGTAGGGTTACTTAAAAGCGATAGTGTAGATTAGTTGACCCATTTGATTTCGGGAACTGAGTTTCCATTAATCGTTTGTAGATATGATTTGTATAACTGCTGGATTCGTTGAAGCTAATCGTCTTTTCCTGAAAAGATATCAAGGTTAGTTATATGTGATGCGTGAAATGTAGGGTGAGATGATGTTCTCAAAATAAATGAGATTATGCTGTATATGTCATGTATGCGTATGTCATGATGTATGTTTATGAAATGCTATTGGGGTATGCTCGCGTTTGGGAAAATAAATCCCTGATTATTGCGAGAGAGTTGTAAATATTCTGTCAGGAAGAAGATGCTTGAGAATAAACTCTGCGGGGACCAAACTTTGATAATTCAGCATATTTTGATTGCCAACCTGTCCAAAAACCAAATCAAATCATATCCTTGTTATTATTCATCAATTATTTGATTTAATTCACTTTTTAATTAATAAAAAATCAAAATAAATTGAAAAATGAAGCAAATAATGTGTGGGTGAATATTTGAGTTGTGGACCATATTATAAGTGAGTTGCAAGCATAAAAAGTTAGGCCCATTTAGCAAAAAATGCATTTGTGAGCACATTTGACTTTTGGCAATTTTGCAAAAAAGGTCAACTTTGACAAGGCATAACTCCTCCAATTTTAACCCTAGAGAGGTGTTCTTGGACTTTTTAGAAAGCTTAGGATGTCCCCTAAGCAAACCTTTTGGTCTCATCTCAATTGAGTCTTCCATGTTCATGTATGAAGCTTTAACCCAAAAGGTGTTTTTGTTGACTTTTCAAAATGATCTATAATGTCAAAATTCATATATTTTTATGAGTGCATATTTTTAAATTGTTAGATGAATATGAATTGTAGGGAATTGAATCCTCTTAAAAATGAGCTTTGGATGGAAAATTTCTGATAAATCATGTGGAAGTTATGCTTGGTCAAAGTTGGGTTGACTTTTCCTAAGAAACCCTAATTTAGCAACTTTTGGGTTTTGAGGAAATTGGAGCATTCCTTGAGGAATCATGATCAACCCTTGATAAAATGATGAATAACACTTCAAAATGATGATATTGACCAAAAATCTTGAAGTTTGACTGTATGTGGGCTGCAGTTGACTTTTGACCTAATACAATCGATTCTCAAGCATTTGAGCAGTTGGCTGAGCAAACTTCTTATGCAAGGCTTGAAACTTGGCATGGATGATCTTGGGAACATATTAATACCATGGAGAGCATAGGAGAACTTTGTGGTCCTCTCATCTTGATGAAAATAGCAACCCTAATTTGGGGTATACTGCCTTAGGAGAGAGTTTGTATGGTCAACTCTTGGACTTCCTTGAGCAACTTGAGGACCTCAATTGTAATGTATTGAGTAAAATGAGAGGACAAATTTTGGGATACAACAGGGGGTATGCCCTCGACAAAGGCCAACAGTTGGTCTTAACTAGCCTGGTCTTCAGGGTTCAGCTGGTCCACCTTTACAATGTAATGATCGGTCCCTTGATCAAAATGCTCATTGTTCTAGTGAAATTTGAACCTCTGCACAAACTCCCTTCTCAGTCAGCATCGGCTCCCTGTCCTCACCCCGCTTGGGGAAACTTATTAAAACATTCAAAGTCGCCTTCTCCGACACAGGTTGGACCAACAAGTACTTGTTCTTTAAGTATCAGGCAGACTTAAGGTAGGCCTTGAATAACTTCCAATTAGCCTGCTTCAAGGAGGCCCATCCAAATTGATTTCCAATTGTGCCCCTCTGAAGGTGAAAGAAGTAGAAGAATAAAGGGACAGTGGCCCCAGTCTTTAAATAATCGCACACAATCTCAAAAGGCCGCGGAAAGGCTATCAAGTTGGAGTGAAGTTACGAGGGAGTAAGACAAAGATAGTTAAAAATGACCATATGTAGGTCGGTGAATGGAAGCTGAAAACCCATGTCCCTGAAAAGGATCTCCTACATAGGGAAATGATTTACATCATACTTAGAGTAGATGCGATGATGCTTCCCGGGGATGTAGCAACCCATTCCTCCTTAGCACTTTCTTGTTGCACTCCTGCAGCCTCAATTGTAAACACTTCATTCGGATGCTCTGTGAAACAACGGGAAATCTCTCGAGGACCTGGTGTGACCCAGTCCATGGAAGCCACAAGGGCCTCAGGTACATTCTGCTCGGGTTGAATTGATCCCGACGTGCTTGACTCAAAACCTTGCTTCCCCGACGTACTTTCTTCGGTTGAAGTATGCTCAGACGAACCCTATTGGCCTTCACTTTGCTCGCTCATAACTTCATCTTCAATGCTACTAGCCATTTTACCTGAAAAAAAGGGAACGAAAGTGAATTTGACATCAAATCAAATCCATCATTCCACTGCTAATCATTGAAAGGGTGCACAAAGGAACGAGGACCCTGTCCCCGACCAGAGCCCTCAGTTAAACAGCAAAAAAACAACACAATGATGATTCCCTCTAACGTGTTAGGCACCTGTCCGTAGGAATAAACCCTTTCCTGTGCCAGGAATAATCTCCTAACAACTGGGTCTTAAACCTCACTTAATGGTTCCTTAGAAAATGCACGAAGATCATCACAGAAACCCAGAAACGACCCAAAATCTCATCGCAACTTGCTGTTTTCAGCCTTAACGCCAGACATTCCCAAAAGATTCACAACGGAGCCGACATCTTCATGTGGTAGAACCACCGTCAGACGCCAACAAACCACCAAAAATTTCTACACTAAAGCTACTTTAATCCTACCGCCATGCATCTCTAGAAGATAAATCAGAAAATCTAACCTACAACAGAGACGAATTTCAAAAAAAATTAGGGAAAAATAAAAGAACTTACTGGATCGAAAAAGATTGACGACAGAACAAGAAGGAACTCCGACGGTGAATGATGGAACGGGCAGAAACTTCAGTGATGAACGGAGGTGCTTTATAGAACTAGCAGAAACAAGCAGAAGGAAACAAGCTAAAGTGAAAATGAAGCTTCCTCTCTCCCATTTATAGGCAGCTTGGCTAGCACGTGAGCGGGAATGCGCCTAGGGAAACCTAGGGGTCGTCATCATTATGCCTTAGTCTCTAGACTTTCCATCATTACACATTTATAACAGCACGTGGCTCGATGCGAGCATGGACGCTATCTCCCAGAGTCCAATCAACCATTCGGCTCCCTATGCATCGAACACAAGGAATCACGTTCGGTTCCCTTGACACAATTATCCCCGAACGCATCCCGAAGCGTCCCCATATCCCATGACAAGCACCAAAAAGTAATCCCACCTCCTTAACACGCGGGCTGAATCTAAGTCATTACTCTTACGCCCAGGAGCAACGACTTGAGGGGCTCCTGTTCTGGACTGACCCAATGGCTAGGCATGGCCTAATCCACTTTTATCTTCCACATGGCCCAACAACTTTGGTCACTAGCTCTGGACCCTTAGTTGGACACACTTGATCGACTGCACCCCATGAACAGAGAGACCAATGATGCCCTGAGCCATGCGCCTGCCCGCATCTGTAACTACCTCTATGTATGCTCGACACATGTGGGATAGACAACCAGGAAACGTCCATAATGAATTTTCCTGTAATCTATACCTTTATCGAAGCAACGACTAGTTACGAGTATGACTTCTTGTTTTGACTAAGTCCTGTCAGTTACCTATTTTTGAGGAACCTAATATCCAGGCCTAAAAATAGGAACCAATGGCCAAGCGCGGGAGGCACTATATAAACCCTCACACTTGTAAGGTCCATGTATCCAATATTCACTCTAAAAAATCATAATCTCTTTCTTGTATCTTTTTTCACCCATTCTTACTTGATCGTCAGAGTGCTTTGCAGGTACACCCCTTCCTTTCCTCAGTTTTCCAACCTAGCAAACATCATCCTTCGGCCCACTTTCAGGTTCTTATCAACCGGTAAGATCAGTTTTGATGCAACTTCACCATTAGATGTTTTGCATGATGTCAAAACTATGAAAACTTAACATTTTTGTATATTGGGCGGTATCTTTGTGTTGTTTGGTGCACCCTTGCATTCAAAATAAGTTTAAAATTGATCCAAATCATAAAAAAATCATTTTATGCACAAAACACACTTGTATGTGCCGGCACATCCTCTTTTCAAGTTGGTGCATAAACTTTTCATGCTGGCACATAAACCTTCATGTTGGCACATAAATCTTTCATGGTGGAACATGTTGTAGCCTTGCATTTTCAGGTTGACACATACAATTTTCAGGCCAGCACTTGTACTGCATATTTAAATCTGTAGCTTTTGTTTCAATATGCGGACACTCAGGCCAACATATATGATTTTTATGCTAGCTCATGACTTTTTTAGGCCGGCACATACTGTTATATGGGTCAAAATTTTCATATTTTTTTAATTATGAAAGTTCCCTCTTTGCCACCAAAGTTCTACAACTATAAATACATCATTTATGCATCACTCTAAGTTGATGAAACTATAAACACTTACCACCATTTCTCTTCATCTTCAAGCTCTAACCTAATCATACACACTAATAAATCACACATAACCATCTTTTGTCGGGGTTCCATCTAGGCGAGGTTTGATAATGTCTAATTAGATTTTTGTGTATCCGAGAATATTGGGTTGAGATTTGTGGGGGGTTTCATCTGGGTTTTTCCTCCAAGATCTTTGGTAGATTTAGGGGTTTTTATTCAATAATTTCAAAATAGGATTACGGCCAAGTGAAAGCTTTGGAGTTTGGTACCCAAGGGAGTAGCGAGAGAACGACGAATCAAATTGGAAGTGCTTGTGTTCAATAGTTACAATTGATCATGTGTGAAAGAGCTTTAGAGTTTGGTACCCAAAAGAGTAACAAGATTCAATAAATCAATTTGTAGTTACTGTGTCTTGGTGTAATACAGCAGAAGAACTGACTTGGTTTTACGTTTTATCGTAAATGTTGCGGATAGCAAGAGTCGCCATTGACTTTTCTTTTATCCAATAAGGAAAGGGTGAAAAGAACAGAAAATACTTTAAAGATTTTGATTTCGGGGGTAGGTTATGAAAAGGGAAGGTGTTAGCACCCTTTTCATCCGTAGTTATCTATGGGCTCTTAATTGCTTAGCTCACTTTTTGAAAATTGCTTTGTGTGTTTGAAAATATTTTGAAAAGTTGCCAATGTAAGGAGAGACTTTGTAATGATTCTCGTATCAGTCCTCGAGAATGCGTACAAAGTGTTTTGAAAATATTTTGAAAGTGTTTGTGTGAAATGTTTTTGTTTTGAAGAGCTTTGTGAGCAAGCTATTACAAGTATCTACCTACTCAAGGTCGTTCTTGTGATTTTCTTCCTCCTTTAGATAATGCTATATGTACCATTAGTTAGTACGAAGCCCTATCATTAGATGTGAAGGGACATGCAAGGGTCATCATACAGTCATTAAAGGCAACTGGTAAGGATGCTTTAGCAATTTTCGTAAGGGGCTAGATTATTTACCGAAAAGGCAACGTCAAAGGTTCATCGAGGGATTATGATCTTTGAATTGAGGTACTTTGCTAAAGCGTCCCAACTTTAGAGGGACATGACTATTTTCTGAAGACAACAAGGGAGGTCACCCTAGAGGTGTGAGTGTGCGAGGTGTGTTGTTTTCAGTTATTTTATCTTTGAGATTAGGGTTTTCTATCGTCAGGTTTTTATATCTTTCCATGCAAACCCTAATTACTAAGCAGTAAACATAAAATAATAAAAAGCAGTAAAGTGCGGAAAATAAAGCATGTAAGATAAACCTAAATCTATTACATCGCTTTGGGGGCAGATACATAATAATATAGTGTAGAAAATAAACCTATAATTATTACATCCTGGAAAATAGTTACATAATAATGAGAAAATAAATAAAGCAAGAAATAATTACATTCACGAAACTATACATTTGATCTAAAGATGCAAAATGAAAATAGAATCAAAGGGAAAAGAAGTGTTTTTTGACATTTTTTATGAAAAATGTTTTTTGATGGTGATTGAAGAAACCTAAAAAAAACTAATTAATTTTAATTTAAAAAATTAATTAATTAAATTAATTATAAAAAAAATATTAATGATGGCAAACCTAAAAATTAATTGTCTCTATTTAAGAAAAAAAGGTTCCTTAAAAAAGGTTAATTAATAGGAACTAAAACCTAATTAGGGTTTGTGAGAAAAGGTTTGTGGTTTTATGAATTTAGGATTTTCAAGGGAAAAGAGAAACCAAGTAAAAAATAGGAAAAAACCATAAAATGCTAGGGGTGGATGTTGCACCCACGCCCTCAACTCTTCTACCAAACATGTTCACCACTGCGTCAAGCACGCGCTTATGTCAAAGTGATGGAATCAACGCGCTATGTAATATGCAAAAACATGAAAATATGAAGAAAAAAAACAAATCCAAAACGCCAAAAGGAAGGGATCGAACCCGTGCCCTGGTATAGTAAGACCTTATCTCGCACGCGCTTGCCACTGGAGTGTTTGTATATCCGATGATATAAATGAAAACAAATAATTATATAATAAAACAAAATAACTGGACCGGAGAAGCATCAGAGCCCTAGCTCCGGTCGTCTTCTCCGCTAAGCTCATATTTTTCCTTGTGAAATAACAATTGTCACTGATCCCTAGGGACCCTACCCTCCTAAATCAAGCCCTACGATTTCAATGAAACTATTATTTTTGGCTGATTTACACTGGTTTGTGAGGTATGACAAAAATAATGTGGATCGAGATACGCTTGGAAGTTCATGGTTCTGGTAGCATGGGGCTCACGCGTTGGGTTTTTCCTGCATTGTTCAAAGTGGATCCATTCTTACCCTACAGTGTTCCTGGAAGTGAATTGGAGGGCTGGCTTGTTGTGAAAGAAGTTGTAAGCTAGGGTTTCGAGTTGCCCTAGTTTTTGATATTTTTGGAGTTTTGGAAGAGATTTCTTGCTACAAGGGTTCATGTCCATGCTGGTCTGAATTGATGAGAATATATATTGAGGAAATTAGGTCAACCAAAGAATGGGCTTGGACCTTTGTAAGAAGCCTTGTTTTATTTCATTTATTTGGAATTTTAAATAAATAAAAATAAAAAATAAATAAAATAAAACCTCAAGGGGTGTACGAATGAGATTTGAGATTCACTATGAAGTCATATCCATGTTTGGACCTTGAAACATCAGCCCACTAGCCCAAAAATTCAAGTTTGATCACTTTTGGTTTCATGCATCTGCTCAAAATTTCCCAACTTTCACCAATCATAACTCTCTCAATTTTCATCATTTAAACGTGATATTTGATTTTTTGGAAAGCCCAATACGTCCTCTACAATATCTATTTTTATCATTTTTGCTTTTGAAAAATTTATCTTGATGTAAGTTGCCTTTACAAAAAGTGTCTTTTTGTTGACTTTTTAAATGACTTGTAATGTTTTGGCCCATATCTCTCAATTGAAGCATTTTTTGGACTTGATTTTAGAGATACAAAGTTGTACAAAATTGAATTTCCTTCACAATGAGCTTTGGTTAAGGAAAATATGATGAAGTATATGAAAGTTGTGCTTGGTAAAAGTTCTTCTTGATGAATCATGATCAACCCTTGATCAAATGATGAATATGACTTCAAGACCTTGATGTTGACCGAAAATCTTGAGGTTTGACTGTATGTTAGCCATAGTGGACTTGTTGTCCAATATAGTTGATTTTCAGTCATCTGAGCCATTGACTAGGCAAACTTGTGATGCAAGGCTTGAAACTTGGTATGATCATTCTTGGAGACATATAAGAAACCGTGAAATCCACTTGAGGCCTTAGAAACCCAATCTTCCTTGTGAAAAGTGAAACCCTAGTTGTGGGTGAATTGCTTAGGAGGAGAATTTGTTTGATCAATTCTTGAGAAACTTTAAGCAATTGAAAACCCTAGCAACATGAGTAGATAACTTGAAGAAAAATGGGAGGGAAAATTTTAGGGTACAACAACTACCCTTGTTCAATCTTAAACCTGAAGAGTTAGATTAGTATGTCCGTAATTCATGATCTGAAGGTTTAATAGGATTGGACACTTAAGTTCCCAGAAATTTACACTCGCATGTGCATGAAGTGACACTGTTGGTGCTAATATTTCTTGAATAGGCATAAAGATGCCATTCGGAGAGGTGACAGAGTGTCTTCGGAGACAGGCTTATAGACGCCATCAAAGTAACTATTGATAGGAATATCATAATGAATCTACACTTGACTGTGTCTGAAGAATACTTTTCAGAATGAATCTCTTATGAAAATGCTTGTCAGATTTGGTCTCTGAAGGAACTGCTTGTCATATTTAGTCTCTGAGGAAACTACTTGTTAGATTTAGTCTCTGAGGGAAATGCTTATTACGTAGATAGTCACCCCATCCTGCTTTAGAAATTGATCTACAATCTGATTTTGTTGGTATACCCATTCTGTTTCGGGAATTCATACCACCTGGTCATGTCGAAAGCTGCCCCGTCCTATTTTGGGAATTAATCTTTGATTGGTTATGCAGATAGTTGCCTCGTCCTGTTCCGGGAATTAATTTGTGCCTGGTCATATAGATAGTTGCCCCATCCTATTTTGGGAATTAATCTTGGACCTACTTTTTACTAGTAAACTCGTCCTATTTCGGGAATTCATACCGCTTGCTCATATAGATAGTTTCCCCATCCTGTTTTGGGAATTAATCCTTGACCTTCTTGAAATTTGTTGGTGATATTCGTTTGTTTGCGAATTTTACCTGAAAAGATGAAGGTTAGTTTTATACAATGTCATGATGTATGTAATGTATTGCATAATGATATTCCCAAAATAAATGAGAATGTGTTATATGGATTTATGCGTTTCGTATGTATATGCTATGATGTTTTGTAAATAATGTATGGATGTAAGTTGTCGTTGAAGCGTATTGGTAGCTTCGTGTAACATGTTCGTTTGGGAAAATAAATCCCTAACTGTTGTTGGAAATGAAGAATATGAATCTTCAATCTTGTTTAAAATGTCTTCATTGGGGATTCCCGCTTTCTGTTTGAGGATACTCCGCAGGGAATATTTGACCTTTGTTTGGGGATAGAAGGATTCCAGGAACATTGTTCGTTCATCGCTCTACTGGGGAATTTAGTTTTTATATATCCTGACCAGGTTTCCAATACGGATGCCAACTCTTTTGGGGAGGACAACATTAAATGATATTTGGTCCGGTTTCAGATTCTGTAGCAATTCTCTGGGGATAGCAACCTTTATTACACTTTGTTGAAGAAGAGAATTCTACCAGGGATTTGCAGTAATCGGAGAAACGAACTTTGTTTGGAAATAAACCATGCTGGAGAAGAGAATTATGTAGGGGATTTTGCAGTGTTGGAGAAATGAACTCAGATGGAGAATTAAATTCTTGTAAACTATGCTGAGGAAGTTTCCACCATATACTGGGGAAATTATCAAACTTCCATATCCGCTGGGGGACCTACTTGGGGAGATGATCATGGGATTGCTGAAAGATGCCCCCAATTCCCGTCTGAAGGCATGTTAGACCTGTTGGGGAATGTATTTCCTTCGGAAATGAACTTGCGAAGGTAGCTCTGCGAGGATTTCCATGTGGGAATTTTGTGGATAACTTGAACATTATCCCAACTCCTAGAGTCTTTAGTAAATGTTAACCATGTTTTTATTTACATATTTGTTAACAGTAATCATATGCATATGCATATGTTCACTCAATTTAGTCATTGGACGTTTTTGCAAACAAAATAGAGAAAGTAAATTTGAATTTTGAATTATATTTATATTGATAGTTTACCTATAAACAGGAAGTTATGTACAAGGAGACATAGATCCTAGTAAGAGGAAATCGTTGTAAAAATGAAGAAAGTACAAAGAAAACAAGGAAAGACAACTATGTGGAAATGATCCCATCAAGTTTCAATTTTGTTATTGCCCCTATGTCTTCGAGCATCTCATCCCTTGTTGTCAGAAGAAGTTGGCTGAATTGATCTGTACCATTTGAATATGACATTGATAATAAAGCTTGATGTAGGTATATGATCCAACGGGACATAATTATACGCTTTAATCCCTAACTTTTATCTGGACTGTCCTTTCGGGTTTTCAGTCCACCGGGATACCCTTTTTTGCGCAAGCCGCCTTTTTAGGTTTTTGACTTGTCGGGTGTACAATTATTTCATATATATATATATATATATATATATATATATATATATATATATATATATATATATATATATATATATATATATATATATATATCCCTAATTTTTTCCTGAACCCTTTTGGTTCGTCGGGATGCCCTTATTTTTGCCTAGGCCAGTCAACCTAGCAGGTCATTTTCATGTGTAGTATTTTTTAACTATGTCTGTGTTCACAGGGTGCGGGAAATCTTCACCGTCCATAGTGGTCAGTATCATAGCGCCGCCGAAAAATATCTTCGTGATTACAAATGGCCCTTCGTATGGGGGAGTCCATTTGCCCCTGGGATCACCTTGTGGTAGGATGATGTGCTTTATTACCAAGTCGCCAGCCTGATATACTTAATGCTTGACTTTCTTGTTAAAGGCTTTGATCATACGCTTCTAAAATATCTGACCATGACAAATAGCCGCAAGCCTCTTCTTGTCGATCAAGTTTATCTGGTCCAACCTAGTTTGAATCCACTTGTCCTCATCTAAACCTGCATCTTTCATAATCCTTAGAGAAGGAATCTGGACTTCGACAGGTAAGACAACCTCCATACTGTAGACTAGGGAGAACGGGGTTACCCCTGTTGATGTGCGTAATGAAGTGCGATAGCCATGAAGAGCAAATGGTAACATCTCATGCCAATCTTTGTATGTCACTGTTATCTTCTGCAAGATCTTATTGATATTCTTATTGGTGGATTTTACTGCGCCATTCATCTTCGGTCGGTATGGAGAAGAATTGCGGTGCTTAATCTCGAACTGCATGCTGAGTTTCGTAATCATAGTATTGTTAAGATTGGTACCAATGTACGTGATAATCATTTCGGGGATGCCATACTGACAGATAAGGTTATGCTTAATGAATCGGGACACAACATTTTTGGTAACGGAGGCAAATGAAGCTGCTTCAACCCACTCTGTGAAGTAATCAATAGCGACCAGGATGAAACGATGCCCATTAGAAGCGGTAGGCTTAATCTCTTCAATCATATCAATGTCCCACATTACAAATGGCCAAAGAGCATTCAAGACATTCAGAGGGACCAAAGGCACATGTACTTTGTCAACATAAATCTGGAATTTGTCACAGGTCCTTGAATGATAATGGCAATCAGTTTCCATAGTCGACCAATAATAACCTGCTCTCAGAATTTTCTTAGCCATCGTGTGCCCACTGGAGTGGGTACCAAAGATTCCCTCGTGCATATCTTCCATAACCTTCTCAGCTACCTTCTTGTCTACACAGCAAAGTAAAGTTGAATTGTGATTGCGCTTGTACAAAATTCCATTGCTCAGAAAGAACATGGAAGAGAACCTCCATAGAAATTTATTGAGCCTCGAGGTATCTCTTTACTTTATGAAACTAAGGTTTTTCCTCTACTCTGTCACTATCCACCTTGTAGCAATGTAACTATTCATAGATTCTCTCTTTAGTAATTCGAGGAGCCTCATTGTCCCATCTGACTTTGAACATAGATGACATGGTGGCCAATGCATCTTCCAATTGATTCTCTTCTCGCGGGATATGTTTAAAAGTGATTTCCTTGAAGTACATAATTAATGTTAATACATTATCCTGATAAGGAATGAGATTTGGATGCTTCTTATCCCATTCTCCCTTAATCTGACTGATCACTAGGGTTGAATCCCCGTACACATCCAAGAACTTGATTCTCATGTCAATAGCAACTTTGATACCCATGATGCACACTTCGTACTCGGCCATGTTGTTGGTACAATCAAAGCATAATCTGGCGGTGAAGGGTGTATGGAAACCCCTGGGAGAGATAATAACAACACCAATCCCATTACCAAGTGTGTTAGAAGCTCCACCAAAAACAAAAGTCCATCAGGATCTCGGCTCAGTTCCTTCATATGGTCCAGGTTCTTCACTATCTATAAGTAGCATAATATTCTCATTCGGAAACTCAAAATTCATAGATTGATAGTCGTCTACGGCTTGATGAGCCAAATGATCTACAAGTACACTTCCCTTGATTGCCTTCTGAGTAGTGTACTGAATGTCATATTCTGTCAAGACCATTTTCCATCTGGCTATTCTTCCGGAGAGAGAAGGCTTCTTGAATATGTACTTTATAGGATCCATTTTAGAGATAAAAAAAGTAGTACGAGTCAACATATACTGTCCTAGTCGACGAACATCCCATGCAAAAGTGCAGCAAGTTTTCTCGAGCAGTGAGTATCTTGTTTCACAGTTGATAAACTTTTTGCTAAGGTATTATATTGCATGCTCTTTTCGACCAGACTCGTCATGTTATCCCAGTACACATCCCATTGAGTTCTCTAACATTGTTATGTACTTGATCAAAGGTCTTCCTTCAAATGGTGGCATAAGAATTGGAGGCTCCTGGAGGTACACCTTGATCTTGTCGAAAGTTATCTGACAATCTTCATTCCATTTTACTACTTGATCTTTCTTCAGCAACTTGAAGATCGGCTCACAAGTAGCGGTCAAATGAGAAATAAATCTGGCAATATAGTTTAATTGTCCCAGGAAACCTCTGACTTCCTTCTCAGTATAGGGAGTTGGCATTTCTTGGGTGGATTTGACTTTGGCGGGATCCACCTCAATACCTTTACCACTGATGATGAAACCTAGGAGTTTACTGGATCTTACCCCAAAGGTACACTTGTTTGGATTTAATATCATCTTGTACTTCTTCAATCTTTCAAAGAGTTTGTGTAGGTGGTCGAGATGTTCTTCTTCAGTCCGGGATATGGCTATCATGTCGTCAATGTAAACCTTTATTCATGTTGTATCATGTCATGGAACAAGGCTACCATAGCATGTTAATATGTTGCACCAACATTCTTTAACCCGAAAGGCATAACCTTGTAGCAGAAAGTGCCCCACTGTGTGATAAAAGTAGTCTTCTCCATGTCTTCAGGCGCCATCTTGATCTGGTTATAACCTGAGAAACCATCCATCAAAGAAAATACCTTATGTTGAGAGGTGTTGTCAACCAGAACATTAATATGCGACTGTGGAAAGTCATCTTAGGGGCTTGCCCTATTCAGATCCCTGTAGTCTACACACATACGCACTTTGCCATCCTTCTTAGGTACCAGAACCATGTTCGCAAACCACTGAGGATAGGATGTAACAGCTAAGAAACCTGCGTTGAATTGCTTCATAACCTCAGCCTTGATCTTTTTTGACATCTTTAGATGCATACGACAAACCTTCTGCTTTATTGAAGAATAACCTTCTTTCATCGGTAGACGGTGAATCACAATATCAGTGTCAATCCCTGGCATGTCTTCGTATGACCAAGCAAAGATCTTAACATCTTCATGAAACATCTAGATTAACCTGTTCTTGACAATGTCCTCTAGGTTGGCACCTACCTTGACTTATTTCCTATCCTCTGCAGTACCCAACTTTACAACCTCAACTGGCTCTTCATGCGGTTGTATAGCCTTTTCCTCTTGCATTAACAGTCTGGTAAGTACTCCGAGTACTTGACAATCTTCCTCGCCTTCGTCCTTGACTTGGTAGATCGGATTTTCAAATTCATAAGTGGCAACAACAGAATTGTTATCAATGGGATCCAGAGTGGATGTGGATCTTCAATTTGCCATGTGTATGTGTGTGTAAGAACACATAGCTATTTTGAAAGTGTAATAAAATAAAAGAAATACAAAGAGCGCAAAATTTGAATGCAAAACACACAATGATTTATTGAATGAAAATATGTTAATGAAATGATAACCCTAACAAATGAATTGTTATGCCTCGGGTAAGACACAAGGCTTAAAGTTATTATTTTAAAATTACATAACCAAAACTTTGAAAGCAAGAAGAAACAGAAAATGACATTTACTCCTGACTAAAAGAGATTGGTATAACATCTTCAATCTTCCAGTTGTTGAGCCCATTGCCAGTGGTGGGAAAAATCCAACTGTGTAGGTCGTAGTCACTGTCAATATCTTCTATAGTGTTGACTCCATTGTTGTTGACGTAGAATGGTGGTCTTCCAGCATGAGCACGAAGAAAAACCCTCTGAGTCTCTGCAGTGAAACCCAAACCAAATTTATCAGACTTGTAAGGAATGTCAGGAAGCTGACCCCAAGTAGTGCAACCACCTTCTTCCACTACAGCTCTAGCGTCTTTCAAAGAAGCCATTTTGGGCGGGAACTTGGTAACTTTGGGAATAGTAGAAACGTCTTCAGTAGCGATAGTTGTCCGAGGCATAACTTCAAAAGTCTGGTAGGGAGTTTCGATAAATTCACCGTCCATCTCAACATACTTAGATGAGTTTAAGTGACTTACCATATACTCTTCTTCACCACAAACTGTAACAACCTTTCCTTTCATGGGATATTTCAGCTTTTGATGTAGGGTTGATGTAACAGTGCCTGCCCCATCAATCCAGGGGCATCCAAGTAAACAAGAATAGGCCGGACGAATGTCCATCACATAGAAGGTAGAATCAAATACCTGCAAACCTACTCTAATCGGAAGGTCCACCTCTCCATGTACCATCCTCTTCAAACCATCAAAGGCTCTGACCATAATGTCATTGGGTTTTAGCACAACCCCTTCACAGTCGAGCCTGTCTAAAGCACCCTTCGGTAAAACATTTAATGAGGAACCCGTATCAACAAAAACATGAGCTATGGTAGTGCCCATGCATTCAATAGAGACATATAGGGCCTTGTTATGGTTCCTTCCTTCGGAAGTCAAGTCAGCATCAGAAAATCCTAGCCCATTATCAGTCATCAGGCTAGCAACATAATTCTCAAATTGATCAGCAGAGATTTCTTGTGGAACATGCACAGATTTTAAGAACTTCACCAAAGCCTGAGCATGGGCTTCCGAACACAATAATAGGGATAACATGGAGATCTTAGAGGGAGTCTTCTCCAACTGTTCAGCAACTTTGTAATCACTTTTTCAGATGATTTTTAGTACTTCCTCCATTTCTTTCTTAGAGGTATATACAATAAGTAACCTCTTTTGGTGCCTCCGTCTGGGCAGGCTCATTCATTTGTTCTTTGCCCCGAGTCTTAGCAATTGACTCGGTAGTGGTAACACGAACTGGTGTGGCGATAGTCTTCGGAGAGATTTCTAGAGAGAAAACCCTTCCACTTATGGTAACTTTACTGGTCCCGATAATATTGTCCATGTTGGAATCAGTAACTTCAATACCTTCACTTTCAATAGTTAATGGTTCTTTCTTGATGCCATGATAGTAGACTTCATCCCACTAATTCCAAGGAATAACTTTGTCATAGGAATATGGGATTGGTCTGGGTGCAGTGATTATTAGAGGATCAACTATGGCTTTGGCAGTAATCCTTACAGGACCCTTGGAAGTGATCCTGATAGGAGTGCTAGAAATTACAGATACCACTTCCAACTCCAATTATTGAAACAAATTCTCCACGGAGAGGGTTCCCTCAAATAGAATCATGTGGTTGTCCATCAGACATTGAATACTTTCTTTCAGCAGTTGGCAGCCATTAGGTTAGGTTGCACAATAGTAGCATCTCTCAATACAACTCAGAAATAAATCGACTTGTAACAAATTCTTCTTAATAATTGTCGGTGGAGTAATCAAGTCACTTACAGAAGAAACATAAAGAACATCATCAATAACACTTATGCCTTTGTCATGCTTAGACATAGGTGTTGTAATCAAGTTGGGGGTATCAGGAGGATCAAACTCAATCTCTTTGTTTTCAATCATATCCTGAATTTTATTTTTCAAAGCCTAATAACTATTTGTGTCGTGTCCGAGACTATTGGAATGATAGGCGCATCTTACATTGGGATTGTACTTGAGGGAGGAAGTGTTGGGATTCTGAGGCGGATCTCTTAACGTTATCAACTCTGCCTTCAAAGATGTTGTAATGCCTGAGATAACAACATGTTGATCTTTGTAAACTGTCTCTTGGGTGCGCCTGACCCATGTTGATTGCCCTGTTATTGTTCCACAGGTGCATGATTAGAAATTAGCACCGCCCTCACAGATTGGTTGCGATCACTTTTAGCACGAACCTTTTGGCCATACACAACATTAGTTTCCTTCTTTCCATTGAACGTCTTCTTCAATGCACTTGAAGATGTAGCTACTTGAATCTTTCCACATCTAATTCCACCTTCAACCTGTTCCCCAGTTAATATCAGCTCAGTGAATCCTGATGAAGAGCTTCCGATCAGATGATTAAAGAAAGGTCTTGTCAAAGTTCCCATAAACATATCAACCAGCTCCCTATCAGACAAAGGAGGTTGAACTCTTCCATCTAGATTCCTCCATTTTTGGGCATATTCCTTAAAGCCTTCATTCGAGTCCATAGTCATACTTTGTAATTGCACACGGGTTGGTGCAAGATCAACACTGTATTGGTATTGTTTGTAAAAGTCAGCAACCAAGTATTCCTAAGTACGAATATTGGTTCCTTCCAATTGATAGAACCATTCTAATTGTGTTCCTAACAAGCTCTCTTGAAAGAAGTGTACCCATAACTACCTATCAGCAGTATGGGGTTGGATCTTCCAGACATAAGACCTCAGATGCAGCTTAGGACAAGAAACACCGTCATACTTTGCAAAAGTAGGTACCTTGAACTTGTGAGGGATAACAAACCCCGAGACTAGCCCCAGCTCTTCAAAATCCAACCCAAGAACTCTCTGGATATCCATAGCATTGAGACGATCTTCCAGCTATTTGTATTTGTCATCAGCAGGAGGGTACTATTCGTTTGAATAGTCTGCTTCTTCTTCATCAGATCCCTGGTCGTTATTCTCCTTAGCTTTCACACTCTTATCATCTTCTTCTTGGTTATTATCTTCATTTGATGGGACCTTAAAATCTAGAGCCCTTATGACCGGAACTTTGTACCTTCTAATCATATTAAGAATGACAACTGGTTTTTTATTCTTGGCGATGAGCGCTGTTAGTTCTTTCTACCCCTTGGCTAAGTTCAGGAGCGTCTCTTGGAATTGAGAGATTTGAGCGTGAAGTTCTTTCACGGTTTGTTCGAGCACCATCTTTTACTGAAATAAATAGCAAGAAGATGAGAAAATGTTTCTTGGGAATACCTATTATGATATGATGTGTATGGTATATGAATTCATATGCAATGTTTTCATGGATCTCGTGGGATAAACAAAAATTAAATGTTAGAAGTTGAGTCTGACTACAACTTTGACTGAAGAACTCCGCGTCTTTGAACGTCCTTCTATAAGAATACATCTTACCATGTCGAGTGGGTCCTAACCTTTAACTCAAAATAATGCACTTCGTTCTTTGACGGCATCTGGTTAGAGGAAAATAAATCATCTTTCCCCTTGCTAGACATCTGGTTCTTGATAAATCTGCATCACAGGTCCTTGAGATCCTTGAAATGGTCAATAAAAATGCTATGGTGTGATGTTATAATGTCATGATGTCATGTTTGAACAGATAGCAAACACAAACAAATCATACAACACACTTAGGTTTAAAGGCTTGCATGAGGTTCATAGGTGTGATACGGTGGCAGAACCGACTGTTTTGGAAAATGCTGGTTCGCGTTTTGCGTTTGTGTTTGCAAAATGTTGCGGTAAGCAAGAGTCGCCACCGACTTTTATTTTATCCAACTGGAAAGGAAAAAAACACATAAAAATTCCTTTTTCGAGATATTCTGATTACGGGGGGTAGATTATAGAAAGGGAAGGTGTTAGCACCCTTTCTATCCATGGTTTTTCATGGGCTCTTAGGTACTTGCTCATCATTTTAAAAATTGCTTGTGTGTGTTTGTTTCGAAAAGTTTTTGTTTTTCTTCGTTTTAACCCTTGGATCAGTCCTCAAGAGTGTTACGAAGTGTTTTTGAAAAGCTTTGCTTGAAAAAGTGTATGGTGTGAAAAAGTTTATTATGAGCAAGTACCTACTAGCATCTACCTACTCAAAAAAAGAATGTTTCTGTTCTTGCTTCCTTTAGACAACGCTATCCCACTATTAGTGAGTAGATAGCACCGTCGTTGGAGTTGTAAAGGGTCAATTCGAAAGGGACGTACGATCACTAAAGCAACGTTAGGACGTCTTAGTAATAACCCTAATGTCTTAAGATCATATTCGAGGAAACAATTCCGAGGCAACCTTTCCGAACGAGACATTTGATCTTTGTTTAGACAAGAGGGTGACCACTAAAACAACCTATACTTAATGATCGTTTACCGAAGGCAACCGAAGTGAGAGTATACCCTAGGAGTGCGCATGTGCGAGTGATTTGATTTTAGATATTATCTTTGCACATTTAGAGTTTGCTAACCACTTTAAAATTAACATACATTCTTGTCATGCAATCCTATTATCATACATCTAACAGTTAATGTTTGCGAAAATTGAAATGCAAGAAATAAAGCTACACTATTACAAGGCTTCAAGGAGGGGGATTAATTACATAGCCAAAAACCCGCAAAACGATAAATAAGCGAAAAGTCCTAATTAAACTATTACATCCCATGAGCAGTTACATTAGTCTTTGCAAAAAGAATAAACGTGCGCGATAAATTAAGAACGAGCAAATTTAGGATTTTGACCTGGTCTATCCTAATTAAAAGAAAAATCATTTTTGGTTGTTTTTGATCATTTCGAGAAAAGAAGGTTTTAATTAAATATGTACAAACCTAATTACTAATTAATTTAGATTAAGAAAAATAAATAATTTTGACCTATTTTTGTATTTTGGTTATTTTGAGAAAATAAAATAAAAATTAAATTAAACAAAACCCTATTTTCCTAATTGATTTTAATTTATTTACAAAAACCTTATAACTACCCTAGAATTAAGTTAAACTAATTAAATTAAAATTTGATAAAAATAAAAGTAAAACCTAAATCTAAATTGGTGAAACTGATTTTTTATGATTTTTTGATTGGTCATTTTTTAAATAAAAAAATAATTTTAGTATTGAAAAAGAAAAGAATAATAAAAAAAGAAATTAAAAGGTAAAAAAGAAATAACCCAAGGGTCTGCTGTCAGCGGCGCTGATCAGAGGATGATGGTCCAGAAGATGGTGGCCCTCAGAAGATGGGGACATGCTGGATCTAGTTCTGAATGGGATCCAGAAGATGATGGCCTGCACGTGTTGGATCTGGTTCTGACTGGGATCCAGAAGATGGTGCACGGGATCTGATCCTGTCTAATGGGTCAGAAGGATGGTGCACTGGATCTGCTGCTGGCTGGTGGATCCAAAAGGTTGTTATCTTCAGAAGATGCACATGTTGGCTCTGGAGAAAACAAAGGAGAATATACCAAAAGCTCCTGCCTGGGGTCGAACCCAGAACACTGAACTCCTGATTTCCTTCTTCTGAACCACTGCGTTGGATGTTAGTTCATTAACATAATAGAAACAAACAATATATCAGATCTATAGGTTTCTGGCCAGAATAACGCGCCAGAATTTGAATCAGCCAATCTGGATATGACACGCTATCGTCGTCTTCAGTATCTGTCGTCTTAGGTAAAACAACTTTTACCTACAGCCGTTTTCTGTAGGTACAGCCCCTGCATATTTCCAGAATTCCCTGCAAGCATGATAAACACATAACAATGGTACCAATCAACTCGTGATAACCTCACGAGCATCATGGTACCTCAATCGTGGCCCAATTTTTCCTGTATGGCAAAGCCCCAAAATTAACTCAGAAACCCTAACAATGGCATCCACACGTATGGCTTCCAAAAATGCAATTAAATGGTACTGTTAGCTTGCAAACATGATAAGGATTACAAATATATCATCTAAACATGATAAAGATGCAAGAATGAATGAATATGATTTTGAAAAAATTAACAAACCGTGGGGGTTGTGGAGGAGGATTTTGGGCACGAAAACACTTGCTAATGGTTGGGATAGACTCCTTGAATGCCCAGCAAGCGAGTGAGATAGCTGGGAAGGCTTGAAAATGCCTGGAACTATGAAATCAGATTACCACTTTTTCTTGATTTTTTGTAAGTTGTTCTTCACTCTTCACGCCTCTAACCCTTGTGCATTTGGTCTGGATTTGTTCTATATGTAGCCTTGAGTGAATTAGGTTTACAAATTTGCATCCAATCTTCTCCAATAATGATCATTGATCAAGATTTGATTCTCATATAAATCTTTCCAAATCAAGCCAAAATCCAATCTTTTTGTGTACAAACAAGCCTTGCACGATTTGATCTCATTGCCAGTTATTCATGGACCTGAAATATGCACAAAATCTCAAGGTTTAAATGATTTTGATATTTTGATGATTTTATTTTTTATTTAATTTGATTTAATTAAAATAAAAATCAAAATAAATGACAAAAATAAAATAAAGGCAAGTGGGAAGGATCATGGGTCGTGGACCATGTTACAAACTCAAAACAAACACAAAAAGTTGGGCCCATTTGATAAAAACTACAATTTTAGGCATATTTGAATTTTGGCAATTTTGCAAAAAGGTCAACTTCAGCAATGCATAACTCCTTCAATTTTGACCCTAGAGATGTGTTCTAGGACTTTTTAGAAATATCAAGATGTCCTCTAAGCAACCCTTTTTTTCTAATCTCAATTGAGTCCTCCATGTTCATGTATGAAGCTTTGACAAAAAAATTGTTTTTATTGACTTTTCAAAGTTACCTATAATGTACAAATTTATATCTTCTTGTGAGTGCATTTTTTGAACTTGGGAGCTGAAGATAGATTGTATGGAATTGGATCCTATTCAAAATGAGATTTGGATGGGTCATTTATGATAAAGTATGAGAAAGTTATGCTTGGTCAAAGTTGAGTTGACTTTTCCTACAAAACCCTAATTTAGCAACTTTTGGGTTTTGATGAATTGTGAGCAATCCTTGAGGAATCATGATCAACCCTTGATCAAATGCTGAATAATACTTCAAAATGAGGATGTTTGACCAAAATCTTGAAGTTTGACTGTATGTGGGCCATAGTTGACTTTTGCCTTAGCATAGTCGATTTTCAGGCCTTTGAGCAATTGACTGAGCAAACTTCCTCTGCAAGGCTTGAAACTTGACATGGATGATCTTGAGAACATATTAGGACAATGGTTAGAATTTGGGATCCCTTGGACTCAAGCATCTTGATGCAACATGAAACCCTAATTTTAGGTAGACTACCTTAGGAGAGAGTTTGTCTGATCAACTCTTGGACTTCCTTGAGCAATTTGAGGACCCCACTTGACATGTATTAAGAAATATGGGAGAGAAATTTTGGGGTACAACAGCTGCCCCTGTTCAATCTTCTTAAACCTGAGGATGTAGATTGGCTTTCCTGCCTTTCGTGATCCGAGGGCGGAAGATGATTGAACACTAGAGTGCCCAAAAATTTGCACTCACATGTAGTGATATTGGTCTTGCGATATTGGGAATGAGCTTAAAGATGCCATTTGGAAGCTGAAGTCGGAAGATGGGCTTAAAGATGCCATCAAAAGAAGTGTCGATTGCATAAGAGATTCCTTTGTGAGGGTCCGTATACATGTTGTTGAGGAGGACTACGTCGGGGAATGATGGTCTCTATTGTGGTAGAAATAGAATTTTAGGAGCTTTAGTCATCCGTTATTCTACTGGGGAATCATCTCTCAGTCGAGGAGGTGCAAGTGAACTGTTATCTGGTCGTGCTCCAGGCTTTATAGTTTTTTGCTCAGGAAAATAAGATCGACTGCTATCTGGTCGTGCTCCAGGATTTACAGTGACTTACTGGGGGGATGAGATTAAACTTGCTATCTGGTCGTTTTCCAGGCCTCACAATTTCTCAATTCTTATTTGGTCGTAATCTAGGCTGCAGAAGGAATTAAGTTGTTATTCGGTCGCCTCCGGGCTTCAACTTGAATTTAAGGCACACTAATATCCGGTCGATTTCGGGCTTCTTAGTAATTGGCCAAGTAAACTGCCATTTGGTCGAAATACAAGCTTCATAGTGTCTCATACTGTTATCTGGTCGGGTTCAGGCTTCAGTGTCTTTTGCTGTTATCTGGTCGAGTCCATGCTTCACAGTATCCTATACCATTATCTGGTCGAGTCCAGGCTTCATAGTATTTGGAGAAATCAAGATACTATTTGATCGAGTCCGGGCTTCATAACTTGCGTAAAAGATGTACCACTATCTGGTCGAGTCCATGCTTCATGGTTATTTGATGTTATCTGGTCGAGTCCAGGATTTATAGCGTCCTATACCATTATCTAGTCGAGTCCAGGCTTCACGGTATTTGGAGAAATCAAGATACTATCCAGTCGAGTACGGGCTTCATAACTTGCATTAAAGATATACGACTATCTGGTCGAGTCTAGGCTTTGTGGTGCTTTGTTGTTATCTGGTCGAGTCCAGACTTCACAGTGTCCTATACCATTATCTGGTCGAGTCCAGGCTTCACGGTATTTGGAGAGATCAAGATATTATCTGGTCGAGTCTGGGCTTCATAACTTGCGTTAAAGATATACCACTATCTGGTCGAGTCCGGGCTTCACAGTATTTGGAGAAATCAAGATACTATCCAGTCGAGTCCGGGCTTCATAACTTACGTTAAAGATATACCACTATCTGGTCGAGTCCAGGCTTCATGGTGCTTTGTACTGCTATCTGGTCGATTCCAGGCTTCACAGTAATTTGCTAGGGATTCAACTATTTTCCGGTTGATCTCCGGGCTTCATAGTATGATGGAGAAAAAATCAAGATATTATCTGGTCGAATCCGGGCTTCATAACTTGAACTGGAACAGGAATCTTAGCATTGATTTGACTGAACAAGAGAGCTTGCGAGAATTTGGTTGTATCTTTCCCTGAAAGTTAAAGAGTTAGCCGCATGTAATGTCATGATGTATGTCATGTATTGAGTAATGATGTTCTCAAAATAAATGAGATTGTGTTGTATGATGCATATGTGTATGCCATGATGTATGGATATGCAATGTTCTTGTGATGTTCTCTAGCTGGGAATAATAAATCCTGGACTGTTGTTGGAGAGCTCAAGGAGTCGAGTTCTTCGCGCTCGCTGGGGATAACGACCGAGGATGAATTGAGAATAAGTTGGCGGGAGAATACCCTGCTGGAGAATAAACTGGCGAGAAAATGGCTCTGTAGGGAAGAGAGATACTCTGTTGGAAGATCTGTTGATCTGGAGAAAAAGCCTTGGCTAGGGATGAATTATCGTTGCTGGTGATGATGAACTCTGTCGGGGATTGAATTTTTGCTTGTGGAAGAAATAAACTCCACTGGGGATAATCTTCTAGTGCTGGTGATAGATAAACTCTGCTTGGGGAGAATTTTGCCGACTCATTCGCGATTATGAATTTCAGCTGGGAGAGCTTACACAACTGTTTTTAGATGCCTTTTAACTCCGCGGGGAGTGTATGTATCTTTAGTCATATTCCTAAGCTGGCTTTGTTCCTGTACCTGGTGGGTAGAGTAACTATAAGGTTTGGACACTTCTCGTTTGCCCCTGTTCCTGGAATTACGAGTAATTGTCTTTTGTTTCACATGTGAATATTTATGAGCAGCAATTATTTTCAAATGCATAGGCGTTTTGAAATTTATTGTAAAATGAGCTGTATTGATCCTTGAAGTTGGCCTATAATAGGCGTTTTGTACAAGAGGCTGACGTCCTAGTAAGAGAACGCCGCCGAAAGATGGAAATTATACAATTTGTGAAAAAGAAAAACAGCTATGTGAACAATCCCACTGGGTTCCAACTCTGTTATTGCCTTTATATCTTCAAGCATCTTATCACTTTGCTAGTTGGTTGAAGGTAGATCAAATTTATTGGCGCCTTCCGAGCTTGATAGTCGATACCGAAGTCTGGTTGCAAAATAATCCAATGATACATAGTGTTACGCTTTGATCCCTAATTTTTGCCTGGACCGCCCTTTCGGGTTTTCAGTCCACCAGGATACCCTTTTCTGCCCAAACTGCCTTTTCAGGTTTTCGGCTTGCCGGGTGTACAGTTCTTTTATTTTCATCCCTTACTTTTGCCTGAACCCTTTTGGTTCACCGGGAAGCCCTTACTTTTGCCTAGGCCAGTCAACCTAGCGGGTCTTTGATTATGCGTAGTATTTTTTCACTATGTCTACATTGCCGGGGTGAGGAAGGTCGTCACCATCCATGGTGGTTAGAATCATGGATCCTCCTGATAAGATGTTCTTAACCACAAATGGCCCTTCGTAAGTAGGGGTCCATTTGCCCCTAGGATCACCTTGCGGCAGTATGATGCGTTTGATCACTAGATCTCGACTTGATACTCTTGTCGTATGACTTTCTTTGTAAAAGCCTTGATCATCCGCTTTTGATACGTCCAACCATGACAAATAGAAGTAAGTCTTTTTTCATCGATTAAGTTCAATTGATCAAGCCAGGTCTGGATCCAGTCGTCCTCGTTTAGACTTGCATCCTTCATAATCCGGAGAGAAGGTATCTGGATCTCAATGGGTAAGACTGCCTCCATGCCATACACCAAAGAGTAGGGTGTTGCCCCTGTTGACGTCCGTGCTGAGGTATGGTACCCACGAAGAGCGAATGGTAATATCTCAATCCAGTCTTTATATGTCATTGTCATCTTCTGCACAATCTTCTTGATGTTCTTATTAGCCGCTTCAACAACCCCGTTCATCTTCGACCGGTAGGGAGAAGAGTTATGATGTTGTATCTTGAACTGTTTGCAAAGCTCAGTGATCATCGTATTGTTAATATTTATACCATTGTCTGTAATAATCCTCTATGGTACACCATATCGGCAGATCAGATTGTGTCGGATGAACCACGCCACGGCGTTCTTGGTTACTGTAGCAAAGGAAGCTGCCTCGACCCAGTTCGTGAAATAATCAATTGCTACCAGAATGAAACAATGTCTGTTGGACGCAGTAGGTATGATCTCGCCGATCATATCGATTCCCCACATTGCAAAGGGCCAAAGTGCGGTCAAAACATTCAGAGGAACTGGAGGTACATGCACCTTATCAGCATAGATTTGGCACTTATGACAGGTTCGAGAATGTTGATAACAATTGGCTTCCCTAGTGGACCAATAATATCCAGCCCGTAGGATTTTCTTTGCCATGGTATGCCCACTGGAATGAGTTCTGAAGGTACCTTCATGTAACTCTGCCATGATCCTTTCTGCCTCGCTCTTGTCCACACATCACAATAAAGTTGAATCATGGTTACGCTTGTAGAGGATACCATTACTGATGAAGAATTTCGCGGGGAACCTTCTCAAGAACTTCTTATCATTAACAGATGCACCCTTAGGGTATTCTTGAGCCTCAAGATACCTCTTTACTTCATGAAACCAGGGTTTATCAGCTACCTCCTCATTCTCAATGTCACAATAATGTGCGGGTTCGTCCAACCTCTCAATGGTAATCTGGAGAGCTTCATTGTCCCACCTGACCTTGAACATAGAAGACATGGTAGCTAGCGTGTCCGCTAACTGGTTCTCCTCTCTGGGGAAATGTTCAAAGGTTATCTCCTCGAAGTATGGAAGCGACGTCAGTACATACTCTTTGTAAGGAATAAGATTTGGGTGTTTCGTATCCCACTCGCCTTTGATCTGACTGATCACTAGAGCAGAATCTCCGAATACACTCAAAAATTTAATCCTCAGGTCAATAGCTGCTCGAAGGCCCATGATGCATGCTTCATACTCCACCATATTGTTGGTGCAGTTAAAACATAATCGGGAGATAAATGGAGTGTGACATCCCTCAGGAGATATGATCACAGCGCCAATACCATTACCCAACACGTTCGAGGCTCCATCAAAATACATAGACCATCAGGATCCTTCCTTAGGTCCTTAATCCAGTCCAGGTTCTTCACAGTCGGTCACCAACATGATGTTCTCATCCGGGAACTCGAAATTCATGGATTGGTAGTCGTTTACGGCCTGATGTGCCAAATGATCCGCCAATACACTCCCCTTGATTGCTTTCTGGGTTGTGTATTGGATGTCGTACTCAGTTAAGATCATCTGCCATCTTGCTATTTTTCCGGACAAGGCAGACTTTTCAAAGATATACTTGAATGGATCCATCTTTGACATTAATAGGGTAGTGTGATGATTCACTGTCGCGCGCGGATCAAAACGAGTGTTTTTACGAAACGGTTTCAAAACTGTAGTATTTAGCGGCAAATGGCTCGAATATCGTTCTCAAGGATTCTTGAAATATTATTAGCTAACTGAAATCGAATTAAAGGGGGGGGGGGGGGGGTTGGTTCGATTATAGGCAAATAAGCTGATTATGAAAAGTGATTATAAAATAAGCTGTTTTTGATATGAGTGATTATAACAAACGGATTCACTGCCTCGGTTCGTACCTATCATCGACTGCTAACATTACAATCTCCTAAGAGAAGTTTCTATCCTATTTGATTACAGTATCAATTAACAAGTGCGATTGACACTATGAGATACATGTTCCTATGGCCGGATTAAGCATACGGTTAAAAGTGACGCAAATTAACAATTAAGAAAAGTCAATCGCGATTAAAATTTGGGAACATTTATCAATCAAATTAAATCAACAATGTTATATGAAAATCGAATTAAGCAAACAACAATCTCATAACATAGTTGAAAGGAATCGAAATTAAATTGTAAATGCTATAACAATCTCAAAGTTGGAACGTGAGTACAGTAAATCCGTCAGAAAGGTTTTAGTTCTCCATTGATTCGTACAAAGCTTTCTCTTTTTCGTGAATAGTGAATTGGATGCCTAAATTCTGTAGCATCTAGGTAAAAACTAAAAAGAAACAACCCAACTGGGTCGGATACAAAACTCATGCCCAAAACAAATGACCCAAACTTAAATATAAAATGCTGCAACTTCAACGACTTTTTCAACCTTTCTACATCCCGAATCAGCATCTGGCCACAACTAGAAAGTTGTAGGTATTTTTCTTAGCTTTCCAACCAATATTAGAACGCCTCAATCTGATTCCCGTAGCTCCAGTTATGAATCTTTCCGCGAAAGCTGCAGTTGCTGAAAATAAAATACGAAAATTAATTAAATGCAAAAATAAAATAAATTAGCAAAACATATTAAAACATAAAAATAAACACAATAAACTAAAGAAATGCATTAGTACAATCGTGGAAGGATGTGCATCAAAATGCACTGATCAAATTCCCCCACACTTGAACTTTTGCACTCCGAGCAAAATGCAATCAAAAGAAACGCAAAAGCATCATCAATTACTCATCCTAGGCTACAAATTCATCTTCGGTCAAGATTGCATCAACAGGTACTAGTCTCGTACACTAAGGATATCGTAGGAACACTAGTCTTGCCTCCTGAATATACAAACCAATATGAATCATATTATTATGCAAAATCCTAACTTACTCATCCTCCTTTTTACTCTTTTTCATTCAGGCGCAATCACATTAAAACCGTTATCTCCACACACTCATAGCAAAGCGACCAGTTAGTGACTCTGATCCTTTTTTGCACAGGGTTCTGGTACTTACATGGCATAACCCTTTGCTTACTCAGTTGCAGTTGCGGGGGATCGGACCGTAATCCGCCCTACCAAGTTCAGCACCAGAAACCGCTGAACCAACTAACAACAAGTCTTATTCTCAAAAAAAAAATTGTAGGCACTACGACTGTTGGGTTAAGTGACCGGGTGAGGGTCACCAAACTTAGAAGGTGCATTCCTTTTTTTCTTTTTCTTTTTAAAACACTTTTTTTCCGGAACACTCACTTATATTCATCGGCTTCCTTATGTAGAGTGTGTGAGATGGTGCTGACTGCTGAAATAAACTACTCAAGAGCTATTAGAGAGTGAGAATCCAAGGCTAATACATAATAAGAATTCAAATCAATTTCCATATGCAGGAGACAGTGTTAAGATGATACCGATCTTGTGAGCTTTTCCCAAGTCTCCACAAACATAACCTCAAATTAGTCTGCAACCCAAAACTTTCAAATAGATGCATTTTATTTAATTTTTTTAACAAAAACAACTGAAATTAAAATAAAAGCAAAGAAACAAAATGATTCCTTCCCCCACATTTAAAACAAGCATTGTCCCCAATGAAAGGATGCAGTTATTAAAGTTGAGAGAAAGGAATAAGAACTCCCTGATCAAGTTGCAGTGTAGTTAGGCGCTTCCAAAGAAAGCTCCTCTATGCTCACATCTTCAGGTACTGCACTTTGATGAAAAAGCTTTAGGAGCTGCCCATTGACCTTGAAAACTTTGTCAGTACCTGTACTTTTAATTTCTACTGCACCATGAGGAAAAACATTAGTGACAACAAAAGGACCAATCCATTTGGATCGAAGTTTCTCAGCCATAAGCTTAAGGTGAGAATTATACAATAAAACCTGTTGCCCTACAGAGAATTCCTTTCTAGAAATCATCTTATCATGGAAGTGCTTAGTTTTTTCTTTATAAATCCTAGTGCTCTCAAAAGCCTCTAGTCTAAGCTCTTCAAGCTGTTGTAATTGGAGTTTTCTTTCAATACCTGCTTGTTGCATCTCCAAATTACAACTTTTCACCGCCCAGTAAGCACAGTGTTCTATTTCTACAGGAAGATGACATGCCTTACCAAAAACAAGTCGATAAGGAGACATCCCAATGGGTGTCTTGAAAGCTGTTCTTTGAGCCCAAAGTGCGTCTTCTAGACGGCGGCTCCAGTCCTTCCTGTTTGGTTGTACCATTTTCTCTAAAACCTGTTTGATCTCTCTGTTTGAGATTTCAGCTTGCCCATTTGTTTGTGGGTGATATGTAGTAGAGACCCTGTGCACAACTCCATACTTTCGGAGGAAAGCTTCCATGGTGCGGTTACAGAAATGAGTGCCTTGGTCACTTATGATAGCTCGCGAGATTCCAAACTTGCAAAAGATATTAGACCTGACAAAGTCTGCAACTCTAGAATCATTAGTCCTAGTGGGGATATCTTCCACCCACTTTGAAACATAATCAACAGCAAGTAAAATATATAGAAAACCAAATGATACAGGGAAGGGACCCATGAAGTCGATTCCCCATACATCAAATACTTCATAGAAAAGCATTGGTTTCTGAGGCATTTCACTCTTTCGAGTAATGTTTGTACCTGCTATCTGGCACTCTTTACAAGTGCGGAAAGTCTCAAAAGCATCCTTAAAAATAGTGGGCCAAAAGAAACCTGAGTCTAGGACCTTCCTTGCAGTCCTTTAAGGGCCAAAGTGTCCCCCGACTTGAGATGAATGAGCAAAATTCAAAATAGATTCAATCTCATAGTCAGGGACACATCTCCTAATTACCTGATCACTACCAAACTTCCAAAGATATGGATCATCCCAAACATAATATTTGGCATCACTCTTGAGTTTGTGAATCTGTGACCTGGATGCACCTATAGGAAAAACACCAGCAACAAGATAATTAACAATATCAGCAAACCAAGGAGTAATATCATGCACAAGTAAAATTTGCTCATCAGGAAAGTCATCCTGGATTGGAAAAGGATCTTCATCTCGCTCTATTCTACTCAAGTGATCAACTACTAAGTTCTCAGCTCCACTTTTGTCTTTAATCTCTACATTAAACTCTTGGAGCAACAACATCCACCGAATCAATCTCGGTTTTGCATCCGGCTTCTTCAACAAGTACTTCAACGCTGCATGGTCAGTAAAAACAACAACCTTGGAACCTAGTAAATATGATATGAATTTATCAAGAGCAAAAACAATAGCTAGAAGTTCTTTTTCAGTGGCAGTGTAATTTGACTGTGCAGAATCTAAAGTCCTAGAAGCATAGTAAATAACATGGGCAGCCTTGCCAACTCTTTGTGCAAGGACAACCCCAACAGCATAATTAGAGGCATCACACATGATCTCAAAAGGGAGGGTCCAGTCAGGAGGCTGGATGATGGGAGCGGAGGTCAATGCTTTCTTCAAGAAGTCAAACGCTTGTTTGCATTTGTCATCAAAGCTGAAAGTGACGTCATTCTTCAACAAGTTTGAGAGAGGAAGAGCTATCTTGCTGAAATCCTTGATAAAACGCCTGTAAAAACCTGCATGACCAAGAAAATAATGAATCTCGCGAATGCAAGAAGGGTAAGACAGTGTGGAAATAACATCAATCTTAGCAGGGTCAACAGAAATTCCTTTTTCAGAAATTATGTGACCAAGAACAATTCCCTGCTCAACCATAAAATAACATTTTTCATAATTTAAAACAAGGTCAGTCTCGATGCATCTCTGCAAAACTAAGTTCAAACTATTCAAACATGCATCAAAAGAAGAACCATAAACAGTGAAATCATCCATAAACACTTCCATGCAATTTTCGATTAATTCAGAGAAAATACTAATCATGCATCGCTGAAAAGTTCCAGGAGCGTTGCAAAGACCAAATGGCATCCTCCTGTAAGCAAAAGTACCGAAGGGACAAGTGAAAGTGGTCTTCTCTTGATCTTCCAGTGCAATATGGATCTGAAAGTAACCTGAAAAACCATCAAGAAAACAGTAATGTGATTTACCAGCTAGTCGTTCAAGCATTTGGTCAATGAACGGCAAAGGAAAGTGATCCTTTCTAGTCGCTTGGTTCAATCTCCTGTAATCAATACAAACTCTCCAACTGTTCTGAACTCTAGTGGGAACAAGTTCATTCTTCTCATTTTTCACCACTGTGAGTCCAGAATTCTTAGGCACAACCTGCACTGGACTTACCCATTTACTGTCAGAGATAGGATAAATGATACCTGCTTGCAAGAGTTTGGTTACCTCTTTCTTCACAACATCAAGAATCAAAGGATTAAGCCTCCTTTGGGGTTGCCTTACTGTTTTTTCTCCATCCTCAAGTAAAATCCTGTGCATGCACATCGACGGACTAATACCAGGGAGGTCGGCTAATGTCCATCCGATTGTCTTCTTGTGTTTCTTCAGAACCTGCAAAAGCTTATTTTCCTGTTCGAAATCAAGGTTAGAAGAAATAATGACAGGTAATTTTTCATCACTCTCCAAATAAGCGTATTTCAGATTATCTGGGAGTTGTTTCAGCTCTAAGGATGGGGGCTGCTCAATGGATGGAGTGATTAGGGAAGCCGGGATTTCAAGAGCTTCCGCTGCATAATTAACTTCATTGACAGCAACATCACCTGTAGAAAACACATCAGCCTGCAAGGCAGCATCAATCTAAGCGCATACAACACATATGTTAGTGTCAGTACAATCAGAACACGAATAAACATCACCAAATGCAGATAAAGATGAAAAATCTAATGAGAACAATTCAGAACAAGTTTCATCCACCAAATCAGAGATTAATTCAATATGAAAAACGGAATGCTCCTCCAATGGATGTTTCATGGCATCAAAAATGTTAAATTTTATGACAATGTCACCAAATTCCATGGACATGGTTCCATCGTCAACATCAATCTTTGTTTTTGCCGTTTTCATGAATGGTCTGCCTAAAATGATGGGAGCTTTGCTGGAATTTTTTCTCCTTCCATGTCCAGAATGTAAAAATCTGCAGGAAAAATCAAATCATTAACTTGAACAAGGACATCTTCGACTACACCGGCGGGGCGGGCGTTACTCCTGTTTGCCAACTGAATGATTATACTTGTATGCTGCAAAGGACCAAGACAAAGGATATTATAAATAGAAGTGGGCATCACATTAATGCCCGCTCCTAAATCAAGCATACAATTATCAAATTGCTTATCCCCAATGGTACAAGGGATAACAAATGTTCCTGGATCCTTCTGCTTTTGTGGAAACAGCTGAGTAGTGAGGGCTAAAACATTTTTCTTGCCTAAAACCTTTTTGGATGAAGGCTTGGGCTGAATAAATGCAGAAATATTCCGTCCCAAGTTTATTCGCTCACTTCCTTTCATCCGCCTCTTGTTTGTACACAAGTCTTTCAGAAACTTCGCATACTTTGGTACCTGCTTAATCACATCAAGAAGAGGAATATTCACAACAACCTTTCTAAATACATCTAAAATCTCGTTGTCCCCCTCATCAACTTTTTTATTTTTCAAAACTCTATGTGGGAAGGGGACTGGTGGAACATACTCTCTTTCTTTATTTTTTTCAGTTTCATTCATAACAACAGAAGAAGGGACAAAAGATGGAGAAGGAGGAAAAGAAAGAGAAGGTTATGATGTTACCTCAGGGGCTGATCCTGTAACCTTACCAGATCGCAAAGAAATTGAACTTACATTGGCATTTGGACCGTTCGGATTGACAACTGTTTGGGCTGGAAGTTGGTTCGAACCTTGGGCTTGCATGTTATTTATTTGAGTAGCAAGTTGTCCCATTTGCGTGTTCAAGATCTGAATGCTAGAATCGGTCCTTTGTTGGAACTGAAGGTTGTTGACAGCCATTTGTTTAACAAGATCCTCTAGGGATGGTCCGGAAGGTGCAGGGGCAGCCGGTTGAGGTGGGTTTTGTTGTTGGCTGGTTTGTGAATTTCCATATCGAAGGTTGGGATGATTCCTCCAATTCGGATGATATTTGTTGGTGGACAGGTCATGGATGTTATTGTACCTGTTTTGGTTATAAAGGTTGGCTGCATAAGCTTGGGGCAGCTCAGTGATAGATTCATCTCTCAGAATGGGACATGTACCAGTCGGGTGCTCAGGGGAAGTACAAATACCACATAGAGTTGATGTTTGAGTTTTTGCTACTGCTAGTTGTTTGACTAATGCTGTGAGCTCATCAATTCTGGTCTCTAAAGCTTTGTTGGAAGAAGAAGCTTGAATTTGATTTACTCCTTTGCTTTGTGCAGAATTGTCTCTAGTGGTAAATTGCTGAGAATTAAGAGACATATTCTCTATTAGAGCTTTGGCAACAGCTGGAGTTTTATCAACAAGTGCTCCACCACTAGCGGCATCAATAATGTTTCGGCCTATCGGTATCAACCCCTCATAAAAGTACTGGATGAGTAATTGCTCGGTGATCTGATGTTGAGGACAGCTAGATACCAAGTGCTTGAACCTCTCCCAATACTCAGTGAGTGACTCATTACCTTGTCTGATACCGCAAATTTCCTTTCTTATTGAGGCAGCTCTAGAGGCAGGAAAATATCGCTCCAAAAACACCTTTTTCAGCGCATTCCAGCTTGCAATTGAATTTGGCTCGAGGTAGTACAACCAATCCTTTGTTGCACCCTGCAATGAAAAAGGAAAAGCTCGAAGTTTGATGTGATCTTCAGTGATACCTTCAGGCTTTGATGGTGTAGAGTATACAACCTGAAACTCTTTCAAATGTTTGTGTGGATCCTCACCCGCAAGACCATTAAACTTGGGCAATAAGTGTATTAAACCCGATTTTATTTCAAAAGGAGCAGCAACATCATCATAATCAATACACATGCCATTATAATTTACACCAGGGGCAGCCAATTGCCTTAAGGTTCTTTGGTCATCCATATCAATAACAACTTCATAATCAGAATCAAACAGATAGTGCAAGTAATCAGAATCAGAATCAGACTCAAACTCAATTGTGGGTGGTGGACTAGTGTTAACTTGGACTCTCCTACGTTGTGTATGCAATGTTCTTTCTACCTCAGGATCAAAAGCAACAAGCTCAGGACAGCAGGACCTAGTAGCCAGGACTAATACGCAACAATGGTAACAAAGCCCAAAATACCAACAATGTCCCTAAAAGCAAAAACAAACACAAAGAAGGAAAACGATTAAATTTTTTTCAAAAAAATAAACTGAATACGAAATTCTTCTAATGGACGAAAAATAGAATTTTGATAATTTTTTTGATTTTTTTCGACTCTATGAAAACAGTAAATAAATCATACAAAATAGGAAAATATTGAATTTGGGAAATTGAGATCAAAGTCCCGTAACTACTTTGTAGTACGGTATAAATGATCAGTGATTTTTTTGGCATAAACTAGTCGGAGCAGATTTCAAATCGGACTCAATTTAAAAAAAAACGATTTTTTTACTATTTTGACTCAAAACGCGAATTGGCTTAAACCGAAAGGAAACTAGGACCTAGACACGAGAACACTAAACCTAAGACTCAAAAATTAGTTAATAGTATTAAGAATCCCCGACAACAGCGCCAATTTGATCCACTGTTGCGCGTGGATCAAAACGAGTGTTTTTACGAACGATTTCAAAATTGTAGTATTTAGCGACAAATGGCTCGAATATCGTTCTCAAGGATTCTTGAAATATTATTAACTAACTGAAATCGAATTAAAGGGGGGGTTTGGTTCAATTATAGGAAAATAAGCTGATTATGAAAAGTGATTATAAAATAAGTTGTTTTTTATATGAGTGATTATAACAAACAGATTCACTGTCTCGGTTCGTACTTATCATCAACTGCTAACATTACAATCTCCTAAGCGGGGTTTCTATCCTATTTGATTACAGTATCAATTAACAAGCGCGATTGACACTATGAGATACATGTTCCTATGGCTGGATTAAACATACGGTTAAAAGTGACGTAAATTAATAATTAAGCAAAGTCAATTGCGATTAAAATCTGGGAACATTTATCAATCAAATTAAATCAACAATGTTATATGAAAATCGAATTAAGCAAACAACAATCTCATAACATAGTTGAAAGGAATCGAAATTAAATTGCAAATGCTATAACAATCTCAAAGTTGGAACCTGAATACAGTAAATCCGTCAGAAAGGTTTTAGTTCTCTATTGATTCATACAAAAGCTTTCTCTTTTTCGTGAATAGTGAATTAGATGCCGAAATTCTGTAGCATCTAGGTAAAAACTAAAAAGAAACAACCCAACTGGGTCGGATACAAAACTCAGGCCCAAAACAAATGACCCAAACTTAAATATAAAATGCTTCAACTTCAACAACTTTTTCAACCTTGCTACATCCGGAATCAGCATCTAGCCATAACTAGAAAGTTGTAGGTCTTTTTCTTAGCTTTCCAACCAATATTAGAACGCCTTAATCTGATTCCCGTAGCTCTAGTTATGGATTTTTCCGTGAAAGCTGCAGTTGCTAAAAATAAAATACAAAAATTAATTAAATGCAAAAATAAAATAAATTAGCAAAACATATTAAAACATAAAAATAAACACAATAAACTAAAGAAATGCATTAGTATAATCGTGGAAGGATATGCATCAAAATGCACTGATCATGTGAGTCAGCATATACTGTCTCAGCCGGCGAGCAGCCCATCCCAAAGCGCAGCAAGTTTTCTCGAGCAACGAGTACCCGGTCTCGCAGTCGGTAAAATTTTTGCTAAGATAGTAAATAGCATACTCTTTTCGGCCAAACTCGTCATGCTGCCCCAGCACGCACCCCATTGAATTATCCAACACTGTCAAGTATAAGATCAAAGGTCTTCCTTCAGCTGGAGGCATCAGAATTGGTGGCTCTTGGAGATATTCTTTGATCCTTTCGAAAGCGGTCTGACATTCATCATTCCATTTTACCACTTGATCTTTCTTCAGCAGCTTGAAGATTGGCTCACAAGTAGCAGTGAGATGTGAAATGAATCTTGCAATGTAATTTAGACGCCCCAAAAAGCCTCTAACCTCCTTTTCTATGCGGTGAGCTGGCATCTCCTGTATAGCCTTTACTTTTGCAGGATCCACCTGTATACCTTTATCACTAACGACAAAACCCAGCAGCTTTCCCGACCTTACCCCGAAGGTGCACTTATTCGGGTTCAACCTTAGTTTGTACATCTTCAACCTGTCGAACAACTTTTCTAGATGGTCAAGGTGTTCTTCTTCAGTCTGGGACCTTGCAGTCATGTCATCAACATAAACCTCAATCTCATGGTGAATCATGTCGTGGAACAAAGCGACCATGGCGTGCTGATAAGTTTCCCCAGCATTCTTCAACCCAAAAGGCATTACCTTGTAACAGAAAGTACCTCACTGCGTAATGAAGGTTGTTTTCTCCATGTCTTCGGGAGCCATCTTAATCTGATTGTAACCAGAGAAACCATACATGAAGGAGAAGATCTTGTGATGTGCGGTATTGTCGACCAAAACATCGATGTGAGGTAGTGGGAAGTCATCTTTGGGGCTCGCCCTTTTCATATCTCTATAGTCCACACACATTCGTACCTTGCCATCTTTCTTAGGCACCGGAACAACGTTGGCAACCCACTGCGGATAAGAAGTGACAACTAAAAATCCCGCGTCGAACTATTTCATGACCTCAGCTTTGATTTTCTCAGACATCTTAGGGCGTATTCGACGAACCTTCTTCTTTACCGGAGGACAGTCTTCTTTGGTTGGCAGGCAGTGTACCGCGCTATCAGTGTCCAAACCAGGCATATCCTCGTAAGACCAAGCGAAGATCTCAACATAGTCACGTAGCATTTGTATCAACCACTGCTTGACTCTAGGCTCCAGATTCGCACCTATTTTAACTTCTTTCTTGTCTTCATTTGTACCCAAATTCACTGATTCAACCGGCTCTTCATGGGGCTGTATGACCCTCTCTTCCTGCAGTAACAGTCTAGCAAGTTCTCCAGGAACCTCACAATCATCCTCACCTTTGTCCTCAACTTGGTTGATCGAATTTTCGAAGTCATAACTAGCAGTAGCAGAGTTGTTATCAATGGGATCCAGAGTGGATATGGATCTGCATTATGATACGTGAGTGTGTGTAAGAGCATAGATGTTTTAATAAAGTGAGAGACAGAAAAGAAAAACAAGGAGCGCAAAATTTATAATGCAAGAAACATCCAATGCTTTATTGATGATATATGAAAATGACAAATAATAAGCCCTCACAAACAAAGCCAAGGTGCCTCGTGCAAGGCACCGGGCCATAAAGCTTCAAACTGTTTATTATAATTCTTAAAACAAAAGTAAATTACTATGGAATAAAAGAAACATGTATGAAGTCTTTCGTTGTCCAGTTGTTCAAGCCACCATTGGTTGTAGGGTAGATCCAGCTGTCGATATCTGAATCCTCTTCATCATCTTCAATTGCATTCATTCCCTGATTACTGATGTGTAGAGGAGGTCTTCCAATCCGTGCGTGCCGAACAACCCTTTGAGCCTCTGCAGTAAAGCCCAAACAAAACTTGTCAGTCTTGTGTATGAAATCAGGGAGCTAACCCCAATTCGCACACCCACCTTTTTCAATTACAGCCCTGGTATCCTTGAGAGAAGCCATCTTCATCGGAGATTTATCGGTAGTAACTTCAGTTGACGCCAAAGTCTGGGGGACTTCTTCAAAGTTCTGACAAGGGGTTTCAATGAACTCCCCATCCATCTCCATATAGCGAAAGGAATTAAGATGACTCACCATATACTCCTCCTCACCTTGTACTGTGACAATCTTCCCTTTTGCCGGATATTTCAGCTTTTGATGGAGCATTGAAGTCACTGCCCCAGCCTTACGAATCCAAGGACGACCCAACAAGCAAGAATACAATGGTCTGATGTCCATTACATAGAAGGTGGATCCAAAAGTCTGAGAGCCCACTTTAACAAGGATGTCCACTTCCCCGTGTACCATCCTTTTTGATCCGTCAAAAGCCCTGACCACAATATTTCTTGGCTTTAGAATCAAACCTTCACAGTCCAGACGGTCTAATGCTTTCTTTGGCAAGACATTCAATGAGGACCCAGTATCCACCAGTACATGGGCCATAGTAGTACCCCTGCACTCGATCGATTCGTGCAGAGCATCATTGTGATTTCTTCCTTTAGCAGTCAGATTTGCATCTGAGAAACCCAACCCATTGTCAGCAGTCAAACTAGCTACGCAATCTTTGAATTGATCGGCAGAAGTTTCCTACGGCACATGCGCAGTCTTGAGGAATGAAAATAGAGCCTTTGCATGGGCTTCAGAACACAACAATAAGGACAACATGTATATTTTTGACGTGGTCTGCCCTAGCTGCTCGACCACGTTGTAGTCGCTCTTCTTGATAATCTTCAGAATTTCTTCTATCTCTTGTTTAGAGGCTTCCAACACAACCTTTCTAGGTGCCTCCATCCGGGAAGGCTCACCTGTGATTTCTTTGCCCCGAGTATCAGATGGCTCGGCGACAGGAGTAATAACTGGAGTAAAAATTGGAACAGTAGCTGATGTACTGGCAGATGGAATAACAACATGCTTTTGAAGAGTCGGAGGGGAAATCTCAGGAGAAAAGAGTCTTCCACTTCTGTTGACCTTGCTGGCCCCGAAGATGTTACTGACATCAGTATCAACTTCCTCATTTTTAAAGTCTTCTTTAATTCCATGGTAGTACACATCAGCACCATAGTGCCATGGGACAGCCTTGTCTGAAGTGTATGGGATAGGACCAGGAATAGTAATGATCAACGGAGCGAGTCTTGGAACGGGTGTAATCCTAACAGGCGTTCTCGAGGAAACCTTGGAAGGATTGGCGGAAATGGTTATGATGGCAACATCTTCAATCGGAACTAACAAAATCATGGTCTTGTCAAACAGGATCTCTCCATTATCCATCAGGCATTGAACACCTGATTTCAACAAGGGGCAACCAGCAGGCAGAATTGAACATATGTGGCAACCTTCGCCATAACCCGGAAATAAACCGACCAATAACAAATTCTTCTTAACTGTCATCAAAGGAGTAGAAATTTCTTCCATGGAGGTCACAAATAAATCATCGTCCACAGCATTTACTCCACGACCATGTTTGGGCATAACGGGCGGTTATGAGGTTGGGCTTTTCTGGAGCATCAAACTCAATTTCTTTGGCCTCGATCAAATCTTGTACTTTGTTTTTTAAGGCCCAACGGTTGTTTGTATCATGACTTGGGCTATCAGAGTGATAGGCGCAGCGGGCATTCAGGTTATATTGAGGAGAAGTGGTGTCGGGATTCTTCGGGGCCTCCCTTAGAGCTATCAGGTTGGCCTTCAATAACTGTGGTAGAATTTGAGACAAGGGCATATTGAGTCGAGTATACTGTCTCTGTGGTCTTTCCATCCTTGGTTGATGGCTGCACTATGGAGCAATTGTGGGTCTTGAAATCACTACCGCATTTACTGCTTGACGGTGTTCAGGTCTGCTTTGGCCCCTCGGGCCGTAGACTACACTAGCTTCTTTTTTACCGGTGAAAGGCTTCTTCACTACACTTGATGAAGTATCCTTCTATATCTTACCACGTCGAATACCAACTTCTACTCTCTCTCCAGTCAGAATCAACTCAGTAAACCCAGATGACGAACTGCCGATCAGATGATTGAAAAATGGACCAGATAGTGTCCCCAAGAACATGTCAACTAACTCTCGATCAGACAGAGGGGGTTGAACCCTGCCTTCCAAATCTCTCCACTTTTGAGCATAGTCCTTAAAACCTTCACTTGCACTCATGGACATACTCTGAAGTTGAGTACGCGTGGGAGCGAGGTCGGCATTATACTGGTACTGTCTGTAAAAAGCAGCAAGGCCTTCCCAGTTTTGGACCTTGGCTCCTTCCAATTGATAAAACCATTCAAGCTGAGTCCCTGACAGACTATCTTGAAAGAAATGCACCCACAAATTTTTATCAGCAGTGTGGGGTTGGATTTTCCTGACATACGAGCGGAGATGGAGTTTTGGACAGGACACTCCATCATACTTGGCAAAAACTGGAGCTTTGAACTTGTGAGGGATCACCACTCCTGATACCAATCCTAGATCTCTGAAATCCAAACCAGAGATCTTCTGAATCTCCATATCACTCAGCCGGTCTTCTATTTGTTTGTACCTATCTTCAGCATGAGCATATTGTTCCTCATCATAATCTGTATCATTATCAGAGACTACCAGACTAGGACCCTTTTCTTCTTCTTGGTCCTCTTCTCCTTTGGATGAAAGAGACAGATCAACTTCCTGTCGCAATCTATTCCCAAATCTGTTATCCATATTCAGAAGAAACACCATCTTCTTCTTCTTCTTCTTCTTTTTCTCCTTCAGGATGAGAGTCTTCAAATCTTCTTGCCCTTTAGCCAGGTTCAAAAACAACTCTTGGAATTGGGCATTTTGTGCCTGAAGAGCTTTGATGGCTTGATCGGTAGGTGTTTCAGAGAACATTTCGTGCTGAAATAAACAACGAAGGAGATGAGAAACCTGTAATGATACCTGTAATGATGTGCATGATAATGGGATGCGTATGTAATGATTCAAAGACTTTGGGAGATTTAAATTTGCAAACCAAGAAATAAACAAACTTTATTAGGTTAAACTTGTAAAAGGTTCAACAATTCCTTTAAGGCGTTACAAAGAAGTAAATGAAGAACAAATATAAACTAAAAAGCAAAAATCAAAACTCCCATGGACGCTTCCCCTTCGTGCTGACGAAGTCATTAATTGTCCTTTCATTCTCAAGTTGCCTGGTGAGCTTCAAGATCTTCCTTTTTTGCTCATGATACTTCTCCCGGTAGGTATCTCTTTCCTATCTCAGCTGAATCCAAGATCTCTTCAATGCCTCAAGATCAATGGGCATGTATGGGTAAAGGACTGTATAAGGAACGCCCTCTACATTGGTAGGCTCCACAATCACTGGAAACACAGCTTCATAAGGAATCCCAAGCTTCTGGGCTCGAGCTCGGACCCACTGGAGATAAGGCTGCATAGGGAGAGAAGTTTTTGGTCCTAGCTCTTGAGGGTCAGACCTGTTCACCATGCCCTAAGCTCGTATGAACCTTCGGCGATGCTCGTTAATGTCCCCCTTATAGTCAAATGCAATATCTGTAAGAAGTAGCTCATGAGGACCGTCTCTCCGGGAACGACCGAATTGTCGCAAAGCTAAACAAGGATTGTAGGTTATTCCCCCTATAATTCCAAGCAATGGGACATTGAGATATCCCACACAATGATCAATGACTGCAATGCTTTCCATAGCCTTGGAACTCCAAAGAATGTCTGTATGGGCAAGTGACATTATTCTGTAGGACCATCCTAAACCTTCCTTATTCTTCAACACGGACTTGGGGAGGTGTTAAATAAACCACCTCGCCAGCAAAGACATGCAACACATGAGGGTCCCTCTTCTACGCATGGTACGAGTGTAGAGGGCATGCAAAATGTCACCCAGGAGAGTAGGTACAGGATTGCGAGACAGGAAGATCTTAACCACATTCACATCTATGAAGGAATCTGGATTCGGGAAAAGAACCAAGCTGTAGATAAGGAGAGCCAAGATGTCTTCGAAATCCTGAAAATCCAAACTATCCCAGAACAGTTAAGCTTGATCTATCGGAAACATAGCTAAGAAACCTTCAACCCCGCTTCGTGTCTCCCAGTTGGATACTATATCAACCTGTTTTAGATGCAGAGCTGAAGCAATGTCTTCTTGCCTAGGAGTTTCTTCCAAACCTGTGAAGGGCGTCTTCTCAAGTATCGATATGCCCAATAAGTGAGAAAACTCTTCCAAAGTAGGAACCAGTTGATAATCCAGAAAGGTAAAGCAATGATGCACAAAATCGAAGAACTGGAAAAGCACACTCATCATCTGCTCATCAAGCTTTGAGGTAACCAAGCTAAGAATCTGACCATGTCTCCTAATGAATGAAGAAGTACCAGGAACTCTTGAGGCTAAATCTTTGAGTTGGGAAGGTATTTGCACAAAGTTAACTTGGATGGTGTTTCTGCGCATGGAAGCCATAATCAGTAAAACAGAACAAAGATAAATCCCCTCGGTCTTTGAAATGGTTAGTGTAATGAAGTATGTATGCTATGTTATGATGCATGATGTCATGATAAAACACACAACAGGTATAGCAGATAACAAACATGGTAAAGGCAAACAAGTCACACAAGAGCCCTTAAGTTTCAGGCTTACATGGGGTCTAGGTACTACCCTCTTGAAGTTCAGTTGGTTTCAACCTGTCCTAATAATAGTAACCGGGTTCTAGAGGTTCTCAATATCACTGACCATCCTCCATCGGTCATGGTTTCAGCTCACACAATCTTTTCTTGCAGCCGGAACTATCTCGAGAGTATAGTCTCAATGAGTGTAGCATCGAGTATCAATCAGTTCTCAGCTCTATACCGAGGTCGGCTATTTCACTACTTTCTAATGGCCAAGTTGGTCAATTATATGTTCTAAGTTCAGTTGATTCTTAATGACACCATGCAGCGGACCCGTATTCTCCTTGTTTCTCCACAAGGGATATCGGTACCAACCAATGTGCCACATCAACATAGCTACTGCTTCTACCGTATCGGTCTATGCTGTACAGTTCCCTCACAGCCTATTGCTACTTACCTACAAGGTGTCCCCAGATCTGGGTTAGGATCTATAGTAACTCCCAATACAAAACCCTCAAAAGTAAAGCAATCAAATCAAACAAGAGAAGCAAATATGATGAACTAATCCTAAGGTATACCCTGCTTATTTATTCCCCAGCAGAGTCGCCAGTTCTGTAATACGGTGGCAGAATCGACTCTTTTGGAAAATGCTGGTTTGCGTTTTGCGTTTGTGTTTGCAAAATGTCGCAATAAGCAAGAGTCGCCACCGACTTTTATTTTATCCAACTGGAAAGGAAAAAAGCACTGAAAAATTCCTTTTTCGAGATATTCTGAGTACGGGGGGTAGATTATAGAAAGGGAAGGTGTTAGCACCCTTTCTATCCATGGTTTTCCATGGGCTCTTAGGTACTTACTCATCATTTTAAAAATTGCTTGTGTGTGTTTGTTTCGAAAAGTTTTTGTTTTTCTTCGTTTTAACCCTTGTATCAGTCCTCAAGAGTGTTACGAAGTGTTTTTGAAAAGCTTTGCTTGAAAAAGTGTATGGTGTGAAAAAGTTTATTATGATCAAGTACCTACTAGCATCTACCTACTCAAAAAAAGAATGTTTATGTTCTTGCTTCCTTTAGACAACGTTATCCCACTATTAGTGAGTAGGTAGCACCGTTGTTGGAGTTGTAAAGGGTCTATTCGAAAGGGACGTACGATCACTAAAGCAACGTTAGGACGTCTTAGTAATAACCCTAATGTCTTAAGATCATATTCGAGGCAACATTTCCGAGGCAACCTTTCCGAACAGAACATTTGATCTTTGTTTAGACAAGAGGGAGACCACTAAAACAACCTATACTTAATGATCGTTTACCGAAGGCAACCGAAGTGAGAGTATACCCTAGGAGTGCGCATGTGCGAGTGATTTGATTTTAGTTATTATCTTTGCACATTTAGAGTTTGCTAACCACTTTAAAATTAACATACATTCTTGTCATGCAATCTTATTATCATACATCTAACAGTTAATGTTTGCGAAAATTAAAATGCGAGAAATAAAGCTACGATATTACAAGGCTTCGGGGAGGAGGATTAATTACATAGCTAAAAACCCACAAAGCGATAAATAAGCGAAAAGTCCTAATTAAACTATTACATCCCATGAGCAGTTACATTAGTCTTTGCAAAAAGAATAAACGTGCGCGATAAATTAAGAACGAGCAAAATTAGGATTTTGACCCGGTCTATCCTAATTAAAAGAAAAATCATTTTTTGGTTGTTTTTGATCATTTCGAGAAAATAAGGTTTTAATTAAATATGTACAAACCTAATTACTAATTAATTTAGATTTAGAAAAATAAATAATTTTGACCTATTTTTGTATTTTGGTTATTTTGAGAAAATAAAATAAAAATTAAATTAAACAAAACCCTAATTTCCTAATTGATTTTAATTTATTTACAAAAAAGTTATAATTATCCTAGAATTAAGTTAAACTAATTAAATTAAAATTTGATAAAAATAAAAGTAAAACCTAAATCTAAATTGGTGAAACTGATTTTTTATGATTTTTTGATTGGTCAATTTTTAAAAAAAATTAATTTTAGTATTGAAAAAGAAAAGAATAATAAAAAAAGAAATTAAAAGGTAAAAAAGAAATAACCCAAGGGTCTGCTGTCAGCGGCGCTGATTAGAGGATGATGGTCCAGAAGATGGTGGCCCTCAGAAGATGGGGACATGCTGGATCTAGTTCTGAATGGGATCCAGAAGATGATGTCCTGCACGTGCTGGATCTGGTTCTGACTGGGATCCAGAAGATGGTGCACGAGATCTCATCCTGTCTAATAGGTCAGAAGGATGGTGCACTGGATCTGCTGCTGGCCGGTGGATCCAGAAGGTTGTAATCTTCAGAAGATGCACATGCTGGCTCTGGCGAAAACAAAGGAGAATATACCAAAAGCTCCTGCCTGGGGTCGAACCCAGAACACTGAACTTCTGATTTCCTTCTTCTGACCCACTGCGCTGGATGTTAGTTCATTAACATAATAGAAACGAACAATATATCAGATCTATAGGTTTCTGGCCAGAATAACGCGCCAGAATTTGAATCAGCCAGTCTGGATATGACACGTTATCGTCTTCTTCAGCATCCGTCGTCTTAGGTAAAACAACTTTTACCTACAGCCGTTTTCTGTAGGTACAGCCCCTGCATATTTCCAGAATTCCCTACAAGCAAGATAAACACATAACAATGGTACCAATCAACTCGTGACAACCTCACGAGCATCATGGTACCTCAACTGTGGCCCAATTTTTCTTGTATGGCAAAGCCCCAAAATTAACTCAGAAACCCTAAAAATGGCATCCACACGTATGGCTTCCAAAAGTGCAATTAAATGGTACTGTTAGCTTGCAAACATGATAAGGATTACAAATATATCATCTAAACATGATAAAGATGCAAGAATGAATGAATACGATTTTGAAAAAATTGGCAAACCGTGGGGGTTATGGAGGCAGATTCTGGGCACGAAAAAACTTGTTAATGGTTGGGATAGACTCCTTGAATGCCCAGCAAGCGAGTGAGATAGCTGGGAAGGCTTGAAAATGACTGGAACTGTGAAATCAGATTACCATTTATCTTGATTTTTTGAAAGTTGTTCTTCACTCTTCATGCCTCTAACCCTTGTGCATTTGGTCTAGATTTGTTCTACATGTAGCCTTGAGTGAATTAGGTTTACAAATTTGCATCCAATCTTCTCCAATAATGATCATTAATCAAGATTTGATTCTCATATAAATCTTTCCAAATCAAGCCAAAATCCAATCTTTTTGTGTACAAACAAGCCTTGCACGATTTGATCTCATTGCCAGCTATTCATGGACCTGAAATATGCACAAAATCTCAAGGTTTAAATGATTTTGATATTTTGATGATTTTATTTTGATTTAATTTGATTTAACTATAATAAAAATAAAAATAAATGAAAAAAATAAAATAAAGGCAAGTGGGAAGTATCATGGGTCGTGGACCATGTTATAAATTAAAAAAAAAAACACAAAAAGTTGAGCCCATTTGATAAAAATTGCAATTTTAGGCATATTTGACTTTTGGCAATTTTGCAAAAAGGTCAACTTCACCAATGCATAATTCCTTCAGTTATGACCCTAGAGATGTGTTCTTGGACCTTTTATAAATCTCAAGATGTCCTCTAAGCAACCCGTTTAGTCTCATCTCAATTGAGTCTTCCATGTTCATGTATGAAGCTTTGACAAAAAAGGTGTTTTTATTGACTTTTCAAAGTTACCTATAATGTCCAAATTTATATCTTCTTGTGAGTGCATTTTTTGAACTTGGTAGCTGAAGATGGATTGTAGGGAATTGCATCCTCTTCAAAATTATCTTTGGATGAGTCATTTCTGATAAAGTATGAGAAAGTTATGCTTGGTCAAAGTTGAGTTGACTTTTCCTGCAAAACCCTAATTTAGCAACTTTGGGGTTTTGATGAATTGTGAGAAATCCTTGAGGAATCATGATCAACCCTTGATCAAATGATGAATAATACTTCAAAATGAGGATGTTTGACCAAAAATATTGAAGTTTGACTGTATGTGGGCCACAGTTGTCTTTTGCCCTAGCATAGTCGATTTTTAGGCCTTTGAGCAATTGACTGAGTAAACTTCCTCTGCAAGGCTTGAAACTTGACATGGATGATCTTGAGAACATATTAGGACAATGGTGAGAATTTGTTATCCCTTGGACTCAAGCATATTGATGCAACATGAAACCCTAATTTGAGGTAGACTGCCTTAGGAGAGAGTTTGTCTGGTCAACTCTTGGACTTCCTTTAGCAATTTGAGGACCCCACTTGACATGTATTGAGAAATATGGGAGAGAAAATTTTGGGGTACGACAATAGGTAATTACCCTCTTGAAGTTCAGTTGGCTCAACCTGTCCTAATAATAGTAACCAGGTTCTAGGAGTCTTACATCACCGATCTTTCTCGCAGGTTTTATTTCAGCAAAGCAACTGACTTTCCACTAAAATACCCTGGGAGTCAAATCTCAATGAGTGTAGCATCTACTATCAACCAACTTTGGACTGCACCAAAGCCGGCCATCTCACTACCTTCTAATGGCCAAGTTGGGTCAATTAAGGTTCTAAAAGTCAGTTAGTGCCTATGACACTACACGACAACCTAGTGTTCTCCATGACTGGCTCAAGGGACACCAATACAAACCAAAGTTCACACTAACGTAGTCGTCACTTCAACCATATCGGTTTACGCCGGACAATTTCCATGATCTATTGCTACTTACCTAAGGTAACCCTAGATCCGAGTGTAGGATCTTTGCAAGAAATAAACCCGAGCAACCCTTAAATAGAAATCAAACAAAGCAAACAATTTTAAGTAAGAGTGATCTAACTCTAAGGTAACCCCTCTTTTTAAGTTTCAATTCCCTAGCAGAGTCATAAGTTCTGTAATACGGTGGGAGAACTAACTTGGTTTTGTATTTTATCGCAAATGTTATGGATAGCAAGAGTCGCCACCAACTTTTCTTTTATCCAATAAGGAAAGGGTGAAAAGAACAGGAAAAACCTTAATAGATTTTTGGTTCGGGGGGTAGACTATGAAAAGCGAAGGTGTTAGTACCCTTTTCTTCCGTAGTTATCTACAGGCTCTTAATCACTTATCTCACTTTTTGAAAATTGCTTTATGTGTTTGAAAATATTTTGAAAAATTGCCATTGTAAGGCGAGACTTTGTAATGATTCTCGTATCAGTCCTCGAGAATGCGTACAAAGTGTTTTGAAAATATTTTGAAAGTGTTTGTGTGAAATGTTTTTGTTTTGAAGAGCTTTGTGAGAAAGCGATTACGATTATCTGCCTACTCAAGGTCGTTCTTTTGATTTTCCTCCTGCTTTAAATAATGTTATCCATACCATTAATTTTAGGAAGCCCTATCTTTGGATGTGAAGGGACAGGCGAGGGTCATCGTATAATCATTGAAGGCAACTTGTAAGAATGCTTTAGCAATTTTCGTAAGAGACTAGATCATTTACTGAAAAGGCAACCTTGGAGGGTCATCGAGGGACTATGATCTTTGAATCGAGGGGCTTTGCTAAAGCGTCCCCATTTTCGAGGGACGTGACTGTTTTCCGAAGGCAACAAGGGAGGTTACCCTAGAGGTGTGAGTGTGTAAGGTGTGTTGTTTTCAGTTATTTTATCTTTGAGATCAGGGTTTTCTACCGTCATATGTTTATCTTTCCATGCAAACCCTAATTACTGAGAAGTAAACATAAAATAATAAAATGCGGTAAAGTGCAGAAAATAAAGCAGGAAAGATAAATCTAAATCTATCGCGTCGCTTTGGGGAAGATACATAATAATATGGTGCGGAAAAAAAACCTATAATTATTACATCCGGAAAACAGTTACATAATAATGAAGAAAAAAAGCGAGAAATAATTACATTCACGAAACTATACATTTGATCTAAAGATGCAAAATGAAAATAGAATCAAAGGGAAAAGAAGTGATTTTTGACGTTTTTTATGAAAAAGGGTTTTTGATGGTGATTGAAGAAACCTAAAAAAATTAATTTATTTTAATTGAAAAAATTGATTAATTAAATTAATTTAAAAAAAGGTTAATGATGACAAACCTAAAAACTAATTATCTCTATTTAAGAGAAAAAAAGGTTAATTAAAAAAGGTTAATTAATAGGAACTAAAACCTAATTAGGGTTTGTAAGAAAAGGTTTGTGGTTTTATAAATTTAGGGTTTTCAAGGGAAAAGAGAAACCAAGTAAGAAAATAGAAAAAAACCACAAAATGCCAGGGGTGGCTGTTGAACCCACGCCCTCAGCTCTTCTTCCCAGCATGTTCACCACTGCGCCAAGCACGCGCTTGTGTCAAAAGGATGGAATCAACGCGCTATGTAATCTGCAAAAACATGAAAGTATGAAGAAAAAAAAATCCACAACGCCAAAAGGCAGGGATCGAACCCGTGCCCTGGTATATTAAGACCTTATCTCGCGCGCGCTTGCCACTCGGGTGGTTGTACATCTGATGATATAAACGAAAACAAATTATTATATAATAAAACAAAATAATTGGACCGGAGAAGCATCAGATCCTTAGCTCCGGTTGTCTTCTCCACTAAGCTCATTTTTTGTCCCTGCGAAACAACAATTGTCAGTGATCCCTATGGACCCTACCACCCTAAATCAAGCCCTGCGAGTTCAATGAAACTATTATTTTTGGTTGATTCACACTGGTTTGTGAGGTATGACAAAAATGATATGGATCGATATATGCATGGCAGTTCATGGTTCTGGTAGCATGGGGCTCACGCGTTGGGTTTTTCCTACATTGCTGAACCTCAGAAACGCATTAGCAAGGATAGCACACATTAAAACTCAAAGAAAATAAAAATATATAAAATTCATGCATTGAGGGGAATCAGTGATGCATGTTCATGCGTTTCAGACCCTTTGGATCTTCAAAGTGGATTCATTCTTACCCTATAGTGTTCCTGGAAGTGAATTGGAGGACTGGCTTGTTGTGAAAGAAGTTGTGAGCTAGGGTGTCCAGTTGCCCTAGTTTTTGATATTTTTGGAGTTTTGGAAGAGATTTCTTGCTGTAAGGGTTTGTGTCCATGCTTGTCTGAATTGATGAGAATATATATTGAGGAAATTAGGTCAACCAAAGAATGGGCTTGGACCTTTGTAGAAGCTTTGTTTTATTTCATTTATTTTGAATTTTAAATAAATAAAATAAAAAATAAAAACCCAATTGGTGTATGAATGAGATCTGAGGTTCACTATGAAGTCCTATCCACGTTTGGACCTTGAAACATCAGCCCACTAGCCCAAAAATTCAAGTTTGATCACTTTTGGTTTCATGCATCTGCTCAAAATTTCCCAACTTTCACCAATCATATCTCTCTCAATTTTCATCATTTAAACGTGATATTTGATTTTTTTTGGAAAGCCCAAGACTCCTCTACAGTGTCTATTTTTATCATTTTTGCATTTGAAGACTTTATCTTGATGTAAGTTGCCTTGACAAAAAGTGTCTTTTTGTTGACTTTTTAAATGACTTGTAATTTTTTGGCCCATATCTCTCAAATGAAGCATTTTTTGGACTTGAGATTAGAGATACAAAGTTGTAGAAAATTGAATTTCCTTCAGAATAAGCTTTGGTTGAGGAAAATCTGATGAAGTATGTGAAAGTTATGTTTGGTAAAAGTTCTTTTTGATGAATCATGATCAACCCTTGATCAAATGATGAATATGACTTCAAGTTCTTGATGTTAACCAAAAATCTTGAGGTTTGACTGTATGTTAGCCACAGTTGACTTGTTGTCCAATATAGTTGATTTTCAGTCATCTGAGCCATTGACTGGGCAAACTTGTGATTCAAGGCTTGAAACTTGGTATGAGCATTCTTAGAGACATATAAGAAACCGTGAAATCTACTTTAGGCCTTAGAAACCCAATCTTCCTTGTGAAAAGTGAAACCCTAGTTGTGGGTCAATTGCATAGGAGGAGAATTTGTTTGATCAATTCTTGAGCAACTTTGAGCAATTGAAAACCCTAGGAACATGAGGAGATAACTTGAAGAAAAATGGGAGGTAAAAGTTTAGGGTACAACAACTGCCCTTGTTCAATCTTAAACATGAAGAGTTAGATTTTTATGTCCACCATTCGTGATCTGAAGGTTGAAGAGGATTGAACACTTAAGTTCCCAGAAATTTACACTCACATGTGCATGAAGTGACACTGTTGGTTGCTAATATTTCTTGAATGGGCTTAAAGATTCCATTTGGAGAGGTGACATAGTGTCTTCGGAGATGGGCTTATAGACGCCATCAAATTAACTGTTGATAGGAATATCATAATGAGTTTACACTTGATTGTGTCTGAAGAATGCTTTTTAGAATAAATCTCTAAAGAAAATGCTTGTCAGATTTGGACTCTGAAGGAACTGATTGTCATATTTAGTCTGGGGAAACTACTTGTTAGATTTAGTCTCTGAGGGAAATGCTTGTCACGTAGATAGTCGCCTCGTCCTGCTTCAGAAATTGATCTACAATATGATTTTGTTGGTATACCCGTCCTATTTCGGGAATTCATACCACCTGGTCATATCGATAGCTGCCCCATCTTATTTCGGGAATTAATCTTTGACTGGTTATGCAGATAGTTGCCATGTCCTATTTCGAGAATTAATTTGTGCCTGGTCATATAGATAGTTGCCCGTCCTGTTTCGGGAATTAATCTTGGACCTGCTTTTTATTGGTAAACTCGTCCTGTTTCAGGAATTCATACCACTTGGTCATATAGATAGTTTCCCAGTCCTGCTTCAAGAATTAATCCTTGACCTGCTTGAAATTTGCTAGTGATATTCGTATGTTTGTGAATTTTACCTGAAAAGATGAAGGTTAGTTTTATGCAATGTCAAGATGTATGTAATGTATTGTGTAATGGTGTTCTCAAAATAAATGAGAATGTGTTATATGCGTTTTGTATGTATATGCTATAATGTTTTGTAAATAATGTATGGATATAAGTTGTCGTTGAAGTGTATTTGTAGCTTTGTGTAACATCTTCGTTTGGGAAAATAAATCCCTGACTGTTGCTGGAAATGAAGAATATAAATCTTCAATCTTGTTTAGAATGTCTTCGCTGGGGATTCACGCTTTCTTTTTGAGGATACTCCACTGGGAATGTTTGACCTTTGTTTGGGGATAAAAGGATTCCAGGAACAATAGTTTTTATATACCACCATTGGGGTTTTCCTTAAGAAAACCTTAATTTGATAACTTTTGACTTTTGATGAATCTTAAGTTTTCTTGATGAATCATGATCAACCCTTGATAAAATGATGAATATGACTTCAAGACCTTGATGTTTACCAAAAATCTAGAGGTTTGACTGTATGTTAGCCACAGTTGACTTTTTGTCCAAACTTTCGATGCAAGGCTTGAAACTTGGTATGGTCATTCTTGGAGACATACAAGAAACCATGAAATCCACTTGAGGGATTATAAACCCAATATTCCTCGTGAAAATTGAAACCCTAGTTGTGGGTCAATTGCTTAGGAGGAGAATTAGTTTGATCAATTATTGAGCAACTTTGAGCAATTCAAAACCCTAGCAACATGAGGAGATAACTTGAAGAAAAATGAGAGGGGAAATTTTAGTGTACAACACTTGGTCTTGTTGAAGATCAAACGAAAAGAAGGGGTTGAATCAACAACAAACAATTAAGGTTTGTTGGGTTTCTCTTGGAACACTTCTCTTGTAATCAACTTTTTGCAAAGTAAGAAATTCTCAATTCTAAAACGAAATTGGGGGGAGATGTAGCCATAGTGAGGATGATTGGAAAACTTCCTAAACAAATCCTTCTCTCTCTCTCTCTCTCTCTCTCTCTCACTCTCACTCTCTCTCTCTCTCTCTCTCTCTCTCTCTCTCTCTATCTATGTATCTATGTATCTATCTATCTCTTACTCTTATTTACTTTCTATATGCAATTTGTTAAATATGTTGTTTGATTGATTGATTCAAATAGAATGTTTCGTTGATTGTTAAACTTTAAATTTATTTTTTGTTAGATTATAATCACTTTGGTTGTAAGTTATTTTTCATATCAACAAAGCTCAAAAGAAAAATTCTAAAAAATTGATCGTGCGCCAAGTGTTTGACAAATTGTCAAGCTACATTTTTTACTTGATTTCGCTGGAAATAGGAAATTGTTGTGTTTGATATTAAACAGTTAATTGAGATATTATTATGTTGATTGATTTTATCATTATCTTAACTTCATACAAATTATGCTTATCTGAATTTCCAATAACTAGGTTCGTCTAGACTACTATTTTGATCTAGGCGAAAAACCTTCTGCTCAACATTGTTTTTCAAATAATTTTTTTGTTAGGTCTGTGATTTTATGATTGGCAACAATTTTGGTAAAACATGTATCACAGCCTAATATCGAGCAAGTTGTCATGACATCTTGATCAACTGGTACAATAGAGTCTGTTGTTACTATTTTTGACAGATGTTTTGATAAATGTTGTGACATGTTACACCAAAACATCATAACAGTACAAATGTTTAAATCCTTGAAGATTTTATTGTAAAATATGAGATTATGGATGATTTTAGTTCTTATACAGGCACACCTAATCAAAGATATTTTAGGAACTTTGCAGATTTCATTTGGTTTCATAAAAAGAATCTTGGATACTTTTTAGGAAACTTTGAATATTTGTTCTTGTTTTTGTGGAGAAGATCTTGCAGCTGATTTACAACTGGAAGATTGGATTTGATTGAAGAGTTCAAGCTCATTATGCAAGAGTCTATAAATAAGGACTTGATAAACCTAAAATAACAAGCATTCACAACAAGAAACCATTGGTGTATAAGGGTTTAGGGTTTTAGGGGTCTTTTAGAGTTTTTATGTTTTTCTTTGTATGCCACTCATGTATATTTTGATACACTAAGGTGGACTGATTGTTCTTAGTTAAAAGCTTTTAAGAAAAACTAAGTATTATTGTATTGGAAGTGTAATCTTCTGGTTTTGATCTAGTCACCTATTTATGAATGTTTTTATCACTAAGGTTATTATGGGAAGTGAGAGGGGTTCTCATATCTAGGAGGTTTCTAGGTAGAAATTGCATAGGGTAGTGATTAGGTGATAAGTTGTAAATTGAGATTGTTTATACTTTGAACTATTACTATTATAGTGGATTTCCTTCCTGGCTTGGTAGATCTCAGAGTAGGTGTAGTTACATCGAACCGAGTTAACAATTATTGTATCTTTTACATTCTGTAATTTACTTCTGCATAATTTATTATTTTGGTAAAAGCTTTCTGTCAGCAGATGAGGTCATAACATCTATCTTTATATTGTGTTTTGGTGTTGGAACATCAGTCTTGACATCTGTTTTAAAGTGCCAGAATTTCAATTGGCATCAGAGCAGAAACCCTGCTCTATTTATTAGGTGAGCTTCGGGGAGAATATTTTCCGGTACCACGGACAAGGAAGGAGGATACAATAATAAATCACATTTGTTAGATGGTTAAAATTATGACTGGTGGAAGGTTAGAATGGTGGCTTTTCTAAAATCCATGGACATCAAATCTTGGAAGGCTGTTTTGAAAGGATGGAATCAACCTATTGTAAAGGACAAAGATGGGAATGAGTCCTTGAAGCCAGGGGAAGATTGGTCTGAAAAGGATGATAAATTAGCTCTTGGAAGTTCTAAGGCTTTAAATGCTCTACTCAATGGAGTGGACAAGAATATTTTGAGATTGATTAATTCATGTATTGTAGCTAAAGATGCTTGAGAAATTCTCTAGACAACTCATGAAGTCACATCTAAAGTGAAGATGTCAAGACTTCAGCTTCTCACCACTAAATTAGAGAATTTAAAGATGAATGATAATGAAAGCATTCAGGACTTTCACATGAATGTTCTTGAAATATCATCTAGTGCCTTAGGAGAGAAGATATCAAAGGAGAAGTTGGTTAGAAAAATCCTAGAGTCTCTACCTAGAAGATTTGACATGAAAGTAACAACTATTGAAGAAGCCCAAGATATCAGCGGCATGAGGGTTGATGAACTTGTTAGATCTCTTCAAACTTTTGAACAGGCTATAAGTTACAAGTATGAGAAGAAAAACAAAAACTTAGCTTTTGTACCCAATACTGAAGAGGAAGAAAGTCAGTTTGATTTGGATACTGAGGAAGGAAGGACAAATGTTATTGCTTTACTTGGGAGACAATTCAATCAAGTACTGGAGAAGATGGACAAAAGAAGAATACTAGACGTCAAGAACATCTCATCTGACATCAACAAAAATTATGAGTCTCAAGTGAAAAACAAAGTTGAGAACACATTCAATAAAAGTAAGAAGGTTCGGTGTAATAAATGTAAAGGTTTTGGACACATTAGAGCAGAATTCCCAACATACCTCAATAAACAACAAAAAGGAATGTTTGTCTCTTAAGTTGAGGAGGATTCATATATTGAATCTACCAAGCATGTTAAAGCCTTTTCAAGAAGATGCAATTCTTATAAAAGTCTTGATAAGAATAAGGAACTTCTTGCCAACATATATGACCTTCAGAATGAAGTGTTACTTCTGACATCTAAGCTTGAAAACATGACCAAATCCTCCAGGATGGTAAACAATGGAACATACACATTAGATGAAATACTCCAAGATGGGAAAGGTGCTGGAAGTTCAACAAGAATTGGTTTTGATAAAGCCTCACGGCCAAAATATATTCATCCAAATAAAGGGAATTATAACACAATGTCAAGAAAGAAGTTCCAACATCCGGTGAGACATTAGAATTATTTCATCATACCCATAAGTCAATTAAGAAGTTGTCATCATTGCGGGAAATATGGTCACATAAGACCCTTCTTCTACAAGTTGTATGGTTATCCAAAACATTACACTCATCATGAAAGTAGCCAAGTGAATAAGGCTAAAAGAAAATGGAGTCTTAAAAATGAGAATATTTGTCTTATTGCTCATTTCTCTCTCACGTCTTCATCAATAGAATATGGGTGTTTTGGCATTGGATGTTTAAGACAAATGGAAGAAGTTACAACATATGACAATTGTCATATGTGGACACCACAAGAAATCCATAACACCTATTGTGAAGAGTTTCAAGTTAAGCATAAAATTCTGAGAGATTGAAATTTCAAATAGAATATCACGACATTAGAATGTGATCATTTGAGTGACATTGATCTGATAAAGAATCTCACTTAACATGACTGGACAAAGTGAAGTGATTGTCTCTATCATTTCATAAGTGATCTGATTAGTGACAAACTTGTTGATATTAAGGATGTGGTCACAAGAAAAAAACTTGTAAAAAATTCTATCAAGATCTTTGATGTAAGTCAACTTGAGAAGTTAATGGGTGAAGTCAGAACTTACAGTGTTAAGAAATTATGGAAATTAGCAAGATGGAGGCATGCAACAGATGGTTTTTCCCCTCCATTTAGAAACCTACGAAAAATCAAAAACATCATTACAAATATTTGATATTTCCAAATTTATACGTTATTAAAATCCCATCACCTACTTCACTATTCACAAACCCATTTTGTGTGTTTCCATTACTAGTATGTGTTTCCATCTATGTGCAACGTGTGTGCTTCCAATAATTGTTTTTACATTTATTCTATTTTTGTCAATTTTTGGCTAAAAAGGGGGAGTAAAGTGTTAGTATTTATGTTTTTCATGATGTTATGTAACATCTCTTGACAAGTTAATTAGCATGCTGGTAGGATTGTACTACTGTTGAGGGAAGAGTAGTTATTATGGTTGCTTATTGTATGTAACTATTTAGGGGGAGCATGATTATTTGGCATGCTTATTGGTGCTTCTTCTGCTGCTACTACTGATGCGGTATTTCTATTTGTGAGGCTGTTTTATCTTTTGCTACATGTGCCTCTGATGTATGAACTTGGATAGTTCATATTGGTTTGGTATTTTGGATTTTATGGTGATTTGGGTTTTCCCTTGAGGGGGAGTACTAGTTATGTGTGACAGGGGGGAGTAATGGACCTGTCTGAATTTGTCTAGCTCTTGTGTGATGTAGGACCACATGTCCTGACATCTGATATCTGGAGTTATAATCTCTGATAATTTGTTGTTACATGTTATCTCTAATATATTTCTATTTGCAGTTTGTACAAAGTTTACATATTTTCATGTAGCTTGTGTTTTCTGATTATGGTTTTATCCCTCTCTCCATAATTATTGAGATAAGGTTGTTTTAGCCAAAATTTTCCAAAGGGGGAGATTGTCAGGTCTGTGATTTTATGATTAGAAACAATTTTGGTAAAAACATGTTTCATTTTGAAAAAATGTATCACAACCTGATGTTGAGCAAGATGTCAAGACATCTTGACCAACTAGTACAGTAGAGTCTGTTGTTACTATTTTCGACAGATGTTCTGACATGTTACACCAGAACATCATAAAAGTACAACGGTTTAAATCCTTGAAGATTTGATTGTAAAATATCAGATCCGGGATGATTTTAGTTCTCATACAGGCGCAACTAATCAATGATATTTTAGGAACTATACAAATTTGTTTTGGTTTCATAAAAAAGATCTTGGAGACTTTTTAGGAAACTTTGAAGATTCATTCATATTTTTGTGGAGAAAATCTTGCAACTGATTTACTACTGGAATATTGGATTTAATTGAAGAGTCCAAACTCATTCTGCAAGAGTCCATAAATAAGAAATTGTTAAACCTAAAATAACAAGCATTTACAACAAGAAATTGTGGGTGTATAAGGTTTTAGGGTTTTTGGAGTCTTTTAGAGTTTTTGTGTTTTTCTTTGTATGTCACCGATGTAACTTCTGATATATTGAGGTAGACTGATTGTTCTTAGTTAAAAGCTTTTAAGCAAAACTAAGTATTATTCTCACTCATGAGCTTTTAAGCAAAGAGTTGAGTATTATTGTATTGGAAGTGTAATCTTCTAATTTTGATCTAGCCACGGGTTTGTGACTGTTTATATCACTGAGGTGATTGTGGGAAGTGATAGGGGGTTCTCATATCTAGGAGGTTTCTCGGTAGAAATTGCATAGGATATTGATTAGGTGATAAGTTGTAAACTGGGATTGTTTAGGCTTTGAACTAATACTATTATAGTGCGTTTCCTTCCTGGCTTGATAGCCCCTAGAGTAGGTGAGTTGCACCGAAATGGGTTAACAACTGATTATGTCTTTTACCTTCTATAATTTACTTCTGCATGATTTATTATTTTGGTAAAAGCATTATGTCAGCAGATGCTATCATAACATTTGTCTTGACATTATGTTTTGGTGTTGGTACATCAGTCTTGGCATCTGCTTAAAGTTCCAGAATTTCATTTTTAAATAACTATTTTTTATAGGTAATTTTTAATCGGGGATCTATTCACCCCATATAGATAAGTCGTTGTAGTCTAACATAGATAGTATCAATCAATCCTTATAAGTCTTCTTTTAACCATACAGTCTCACACCTTCATAGCCTCAGGATCCCTCTTATTTTAATGTGAAATCAGCCACCACTCCTCGTCTTCTTCGGCCTCGGGAGTGTCTCGTTGTCATTCCTAATTCACCGATAACCACTCCCACTTCCCTTTGGTATTAAATGCCCACCACCTTCTGCTTGGTTCATCCTCGAACCACGTCGTATTGGGAAAGTTCTTGCTCTGATACCATTTGTAATGCCTCAGACTGCTTTCAAGATTATCGACTAGCCCCAAAAACCACCACGGGTCTTTTCAACATGCTTTGTTCTCACTCACAGGCTTTCCAAGAAAAATTTCCATAAGGTCATCCATCCAAATACTACTCCATGTCAAGCACGCTTAACTATAGAGTTCTTATCTGCTAGATGTTGTACCCCAAAATTTGCCCTCTTCAATATGATCCTAATTGGCTTATATTTCATTATCATATGCATACATGTATTCCAAGGGATCAAGGTATTTTTGTCAACACAACAAAACTCCCGTATTTGTTCAATGCATGTCAAGTTGCAAAAGATTTGGGTGTTTTCGGTGAATTTTAAGCAGTGCGAATGGGAAACAGTTTTTCAGTTGATTTGAGTTTGGAAATTCATATCTCCCGTTTGGAATGGTGTTTTGGATTAATTCTTGAGGTTTTGAAACCTCTCGACATTCTCTTCAACTTTTGTGTTTGGACCAAAAGCTAGATCTCGAAGGAAAGTCTCCAAATACGTCATTCTTTTGGAAGTTATACAGTGAAAAAAATACAAAGGAAGTGGGTTGAACCGTTATTTCATTTGCACTGAAAAATTCATAACTCTCGGATGGAATATCGTATTAGCACGGTTCTGATTTCCAAAATTATGTCTCGATGTCATCTTGATATCGTCTTTGGAGGCTAAAAGCTGATTCACGAAGGAATGACTCGTGAATTTTGAGTTTTTGAAGGCATGTTTGTGCTGAACGGAATTCATTTGTATTAATGTTTCATACAGTAAAATTTATATCTCATTCGATTGTTATCGTATTGAGTTGGGTTCGATGGCGTTGGTTCATGAAATTTTTCTACTACAACTTATCTTCAGATACTAAAAGCAAATGGTGACCCGAAAATTCTCGTTTTTTATCTTCTTCGCGCGTGGCGCAATAAAATTTTGCACAGGAAATTATTTTTGCCTAACACCGTGTCAATGAAAATTCAAAAATTCATAACTTCCTCTTCGTTTATCTGATTGAGCCTGTTCTTTCGGAAATGCATCATAAATTTGATTATCTTCATTTTTATGTTGGAACTTTTTGTAGATTTCGTACGGATGATGGCTTGGAACTTTACGGTCGTGTCGAGCTTACACTTTCAAGTCAAGGCTCAATCCAATTGCACATCCAAGGCCTAATTTTCCCATGTATATAATCTCAAATCTGATTTTTATTAGAGGGGGTCTCTCATAATTCATAAATCAACACAAACACTTTAATCTTTTCTCTCAAGTCTCTAAAGGATCAAATCAAGGTTCTACACTTTTTTGATCAAGAACACAACAACAATTTCATCAAGACTCAAAAGTCAAAATCAAGAGCAATTCTTTTCCAATTGTCGATATGTTCGTTGTGATCTCTATAACTAATCCGCCTCTTCACTTCTATCGATAAGTTTTCTTGAGTTAAGCACTTTTGAAATAAGTGATTATTTGAGATGCACTTTTTTGATCAAGTATGAATTGAATCTAGGTTGAATTTTGAATTGAGAATATAGATCTATGCCTAGAATTGTGATTTGATTTGATCATCATGTGTAAGTCTGGAATCAAATAGTTGAATTAAGTGCTTATTGAATTAAGTCGATTTACTTGAAAGTGCTTAATTAATGAACAAATTGGCGAGGTTTAATGAAGTTTAATTGTTGATCTTAATTCATCAGGTGAAGATGGAATCTAGACCTTGAACTATGCAAAATCATGTGTTGAATGTGTGAAGATTTTGGTTTGATCAAATGCCCAAACCATGAGCCAAATCTCAAAGAAACTGTTAAAAAACTATTTTCTGCATGAAGATAACCGGTTACCTGGTTTTGGTAACCAGTTACCCCATTTACAATAGTGTTTACCAGGCATTTTTCCTTAAGGTAACTGATTACCCAGTTACGGTAACCAGTTACCTCAAGTCAGTAGCTATTTCTGTAGAAATTTGAATTAAGGTAACCGGTTACCTCAAGTCAGTAGCTTTTTCTGTAGAAATTTGAGTTAGGGTTATCGGTTATCCAAATTCTTGTAACTGGGTTCCCAAGCCAAAAAACAACAACTTCTTTTTTATATTTTATTGTTTCATTTTTCATTGTGTGTTCTGTTTTAGCTTAATTTTCCCTTGTTATATTTTACATGTGTGTCGTTTATGCAAGGACTCATACTAAGGGATTCTCATGATGATATTAATTTATGTTCTAATTTATTTGGGGAACACGAATTCAATATTATTCTTGATTTGTGTTTCTCTTTATTTGCGAGATACGGAGGCTATTCGGAAAAGTTTATGCTTTGACCCTCATGATTTGAGAAATATATATATGCTTGTTGTGTTTTTGTCTAGACTATATTTTCATGCAGGATGACTTTTGTGATGATGTTCGACGCACATTATTTATGATTTACTTTCACACCCTTGCTTTGAGGCTTATGTTGGACGTCCGATTTCTGACTTGTTTTGTTTGTTGATGTTATCTCACTCGAAGTTTTTCCGGGTTTTCTTATATTTTCTTGCTTGCTTTCCACAAATTGTTATAAGTTTGGTATTTCATATCTTCCTTTTTACTACTTCCGCACTTTACCATTTTCCTTTCCATGAGAAGTAGGAATAGAGATGTATGACGGGGATCTTCGTTGCTGATCATGTCAGGAATCCCTATGGTTTATTTAAAGACCTGTTTAGGGTAATTCCGCATTATGTGCATTATGTGTGCTATTTGTGCTATTTAAAATCATACCTTTGAAGTAGGTATTTCGCAGGTGTATTTACATTTGTGCTCACATATTCCACCACCCCAATATGTCCTCAAAAGAAGGCGAGCGGAAAGGGTTCACAATCGACCCCCGTGTTTCGTTTGTGTCATCCTTAGCTCACATTATACGTTGATGCTTTGGACTTGTGTAGATCATGTATATCGAGTCGGTCAAGTGGAAAAGGGTTTCGTAATCAAACCCTCACACTTTGTCAGGAGTTTGCAATGGCCATTTCTGACACTTTGCTACACGCTTGTTTGCTTCGGGTGATCCCCTCCCCTTAACTAAAGCATTTTCTCTTCATACCCCCATCCCCTGAGTCAATATACCCTGATTGTGTACTTTTGCTAAAGCACTTGTTTGATATGCCATGCTCCCTTAGGATGTGCTTTTTTCTTTCCTGATTCGAGCTAGACCTTAGAATAGTAATCCATGCATGCTAACATAGATAGATGTTTCCCTTTTATCTTTGATATAAGGCCATCATTGTATGATAACTTTAGTGATTAGATTCTAGATAGTCTCCCTTAGATGTTTTTATTTCTTTTTTCATCCTTGCATTTAAAACTAAAATCCTCTTTTTTCTTTAAACTAATAAAAGCACTCTCTAACAACTTAAACCCTTTCTTAAGATAAAAAAAATACTAACCAACTCCTTTCTTTTTTCCAATCGTCTTTTCTCTTCTAAGATCATGTTAGTTCCTTTCTACTACAGGTCATAAGTCTCCAAAGGTCAAGCAGTGGTGGGATGATTGAATCTAACATTGTTCAACTAAAAAACACAACCAAACCAAAACAAGTGAGCCGAACTACGACTGCTCTGATTTCTTAAAAGGGATACGTAGGAATTGGCATAGGGCCCGAGCGAGCACAACTTTATTTTCCCTATATTATTTTTCTCTTTTCTTTTGCATGCATTCCCTCTTTGCATTTTCTTTTAGTTCGTAAACATTATATTTGACCACACCCATTAGATTAGAATAACAAAAGTGGATACCATAGATTACTATGGGCGTGTGGGGATCTAATACCTTCCTGTTGCGTAACAGACTCCCTTACTCGATCTCTCAGTCGTTTGACCGTTATTTCTCCCTTCTCAAGTTTACTCGATGATTGCCTTTCCCTTCCCGTGAGATAAAAATGTTTGATGGTGACTTCATTGATTTTATTATCAGTTGATAGTTCAGCCGGTTGTTTCAGCTAGAGACTTCACTGGGGATAGATCAACCAAATGTTGGTCCATTCCGGAGTTGTTCCTAGATCTTGTTTTCTTTTCTTTGGGTGTTTATTTTATATGCTTTATAGCTTTGCTCATTTCATACATGTTTACCTGAGCATATACGTGCATTTCATTTTATTGTTTCCCATATATTCTTGTTGTGTTATCTCTGTTTCATGATGGGTGGGTGTTACAAGAGGTAAAAGGCCCAATACTCAGGCCAAGTGATAAACAATAGGAACACTAGTAATAGAGTGGAACATCACCGGTAAGGGATGTAGATCTCCCTATTCGGGTATGTCGTCCATGATCAGATGAGGTCCCATGATGCCATCATTATCACGTAGGTGTACAATGATGGTATTCTCTAAGTGGATCCGGGATTTTGAGTTACCTTTGCCTTACCCTGACCTAGTTTGACATGTGAGCGGGGCGGGAATGAATGCAATCTTTTACAGGTACATATGGTGATTGTTATATTCTGTCGGTGAATGTTTGGTTCTCAGATTTATTTTCTAAGTTTCTGATCTGGTGTCTCTGAGGTTTCTTTGACTGGTGTTCTGGACCTTCGATCCTGGTATTCATGGTGTAGTCAAAAACAACATAGTGGCTAGGATTAGGGATGCCTTGATTCCATTATCATTGTATTTACATCATAGAATATTTACACAAGTTATTTTTATTTCTAAGGAATCGTGCTTGTGAATATTATGTAGCGTTTATCCACCTCATACTGAGTCAAAATCAAAATTAAAAGCATACGGGTTCCTTGAAAATAATTTAACATGGAATTGCATCCACTCATACACCTCATGCATATTCATGCATTCATAACAAGTATTCAGAGTTGGGGAAATTTTTATTCAGACCTGGTATTCTTCTCAGGACTGCAAATCTTGACTCCTCACTAATTCATGATCAAAATTAAACTATAGAGAAACTTCACGGGGAATTAGATGAGATGAGAGTTCAGATGGGGCTACTTATGGTAGACATGCAGTTAATGGCTCATCGTCAGGAAATTCTAAAAGAGGAAAATGTTCGGTTGAAAACTCAGTTGAGTTTGGTTATTGAAGAGTTGAAGAAGGAAGGTAATCATGCACCTAATTCTGCAACCGAAGTTATTGGTTTTCCTCATCCTTTGGGACATGTTGTAACCGAACGGATTCCTTCTCCCCAACCTATGGGATCTCCTTCAGACCATGGGGGACTTCTTGGATCTCTGCCATATGAGACTCTTAATCTCTCACGCCAGCTACTAGTTTCTTCTCCCCATATCAAATCAAGGGATGAGGTTTATCCACAAAGAAGAGAAGATCAAGAGGAGAAGTTTGATCCAACCCCAATGCTTTATGACCATCTATTTTCGCGCTTGCTCAAGTTTCAGTTGACTAAACTCTGCACTGCAAAACCATCTGCAAATTTCCCTCACAATAAGTATGTTGATGCTCGTTCTGACTTCCATTCTGAAGTAACGAGTCATGATATTGAAAAGTGTAAGGCCTTGAAGCATATGGTTCAGGGTTTTCTTGAAATAGGGGCATTTGTATTCACTCCAGACGGTCTGGGAATTCGGGTCAACTACATTCCAATTGTAACAAAGAAAGGGGTAATTTCTTCTTGTTCTCAGGGCTCTACTTTGCATCTCAGGTTTCCTAAATCACAATTAGGGGAGAGACCTAAGAAACAGATGCTAGGGAAAAACAAATATCACCCATTTTCTCTCTCGGGTCAGCAGAAGATAAAGGAGCCACCAAGAGAGTTTGGCCTGATTCCTATTCCTTATGGACAATTACTGACCTGCTTCCTCAAATGTCAGATGGTTGAGTTGCAAGAACTTCCTCCTACCTTGACATGGATTCCTGAAGGCCGCAAAAAGAAGGTATGTCAGTACCCCTCTGGGGCATCCAGCCATTTGATTGAGGAGTGTAGGGAATTCATGCACAAAGTTCAAGACTTCATTGACTCTAAAGTGATATCATTCACCCCAAACAATATGCGTATAAAATGATGTTTCTTGCTCAGACAAATGTCAAGACTGACAAAGTGCGTCTTCTAAAGTAACAAGTCCATACGGAGACTAGTCTCCTCAACATGGCAATTTCAAATTACATTTGCATTCTCATTTGTAATTTTTCTTGTTTTGGTTCAGTACTGTGATCGGTGGGAATAGAACTGACTGTTTTTAAGCTGGTTTCGCGAAATGTCGCGGTAAGCAAGAGTCGCCACCGTCTTTTATGTTCTCCAACATGGAAAGGACAAAAGCACAACAAAATTCCTTATTCGAGAATGTTTCTCGGTTCGGGAGGTAGATTTATAGAAAGGGAAGGTGTTAGCACCCTTTTTATCCGTGGTTATCCACGGGCTCTTAGGTACTTGCTCTTATGTTTTCAAAATGTTGTTTGATTTTCAAGTGTGTGTGGGTTTTGAAAAAGTTCGTTTGGAAAACTTCTAAGTAACTCTTATATCAGTCCTCAAGAGTGTATGAAGTGTTTTGTTTGAAAACTTTTTGAAAGTGTGGGGTGCGAAAAGATGTTTTTGTTTGTTTTTGAAAAGAGCAAGTACTTAAGAGATCTACCTACCCTAAGGAATTAAGTTGTGTAACAGTCCTTTAGATAGTGCTATCCCACCATTGAGAGGTAGGTAGCACCATCGTTGGAGGTATTCGGGTCAATTCGATTATAAGGGACAATGTGGTCACCAAAGCAATGGTAGGACATCTTAGTGGTAACCCTAATGTCCTAGATCCTTTTATCCGAGGCAACCTTTTCGAGGCAACTGGATCTTTTAGACAGAAGGGCGACCTCTAAGATATCCTATACTTGATGACCACGTTCGAGGCAACCAGTGAGGCGTACCCTGGGGGTGGTATGTGCATGTGTGTTATTTTTCAGTTTATGTTTATCTTGTACATGTTACTTGTGAGCTACGGATTGGTTTTATTTACATACATTCTTTCATGCATTGTTAACAGTTAGGAGTGCGGAAAATAAATTGCGGAAATGATAATCTAGCTATTACAAGGCGCGGGTCTATACATCGCCAAAAAACAAAAACCCGTTTTGAAAAAATAAAGTGCGAGAATTTAAATAAAGCAATAAAAGAGGTCCTAATTAACTATTACATTTCCAGAAGCAGTTACATAAATATAATGAAAATAAATTAAAGTGCGAATAGAAATTTAATCGGGAACGTCCTAAGGGTTTTGACCCTTTTTAGAAAGAAATTGAATTTTGTCCTTCTTTGTGATTAAATGAAATTAAAATTAATAACTAATTAATTAATTAATTAAAAAAATGTTTTTTGTGTTTTTTATATTTTTAATGAAAATAAAAGGAATTAAAATTAAAAGTTAACCTAATTCTAAATTGTTTTTATTTATTATAGAAAAGGTGAAAATGAAACTAATTAAACTAATTAATTTGATTTAATGCTTATTTACAAAATAATTACCTAAGTAAAATTAAAAAATAAAATATTTACATTTTTTCATTTTTTTTCTTCTGAATTTTTACTTGTGAAAATGTTAATTATGTTAATTTAATGATAATAATAATAATGATAATAATTAAAAAAAGAAATTATAAGGAAAAGAGAATAAAAAAAGTAACAAAACCATGGGGGTGATGACCCATGTCTCCTGATCACGTTGATGCTTATGGTCCGTCCCAATTTCACCTGTAGAAAAAATACCTAAAAACAAAGCAAACAAACCCTAGGCATGGGTATTGTCATACGAAGCCTAAAAATGAAATTGAATATAACCGTTGCATTGGAAATCAGGCATGGAGTATGAATATGCTATTATTTTCCAGAAAAAAGTGCAAGAATGGAGAAACACGACTCCATGTTCAGAGGTGATTTCGTGAGTACTTACAGCGCTATTCAGTGGACCTTAGGACGCGTTTATGGTTGCTTTGGCTTCAGTGAGTGGCAAGGAAGAAAGCTACGTGCTTGCTTTGATCTGAAAACGCTTGCAACTATATTTTTGGTCTCTCACTTTTTTGGACAATTTTCGGTTTTGCTCTTGGCCGTTTCTACACACACTCTAGGTTGTGAATGAGGCTTGCAAGGCTTGTATATATAGTAATGAGTGAGAATAAGTCACATTTAGGAGCCTTTAACCATTGCAATTAAGCTTTGGATTTTGTCTTAACCACCATTAAAGGTCTTTCAAAGCTTATTCAAAATTTGAATTTTCATGCCTAAATGAGCTTAGCACGAAATTGGTAGGTTGCAAATGCTTCATGAAGGCTATTCAAACCATAAGATACCATTTAATTAAAAAATTTAGATTTACTTGAATTATTATGGATTAAAATGAATTAAATCCATAAAAATTAAATAAAAATAGAAAAATATTTATTTGGTCTTGAAATTGATCATGGGACACGTGGGTGGCATGACAAGGATGAATCAAGTGGGAAAAAGTGTGCCCTTTTGTCAAAAATTGAAGTTTCAAGGATAGTTGACTTTTGCCATTTCACAAAAATTTCCCAACTTCTCCAATGCATATCTTGCTCAATTTTGATCATATGAACATGTTCATGGACATTTTGGAAAGGTCTTGAAGTCCTCTAACCAATGCCTTTGGTCCCATATCATTTTGATTTACCAATCTAAAGTTATGGTCTTTTACTTAAAGTGCCTTTTTGTTGACTTTTGAAAATGACCTATAATGTTGAAATTGATAACTTTTTGTGAGAGCATTTCATGGACTTGGAATGTGAAGATGAGTTGTAGGAAATGTCCTCCCCTTCAAGATGAGCATTGGATGGGATTTTTCTGATGAACCATGAAAAAGTTATGCCTTGGTCAAGTTACAGTTGACTTTTCAGCTGTCCAAAAATGGAAACTTTTGTATCTTGATGATTTTTGAGCCATGCTTGTGGAATCATGATCAAGACTTGATCAAATGATAATTGTGGCTTCAAAATAAGATGTTGACCAAAATTTTTTACTTTTGACTGCCAAATGACCATTTTACCCCTATAGTTGATTGTAGAGCAAATAGGGTTTTTGATTGTGTAACTTGACCTTGTGAGCCTTGAAACTTGGCATATGGATGCTTGGCAATGTATATAGGCATATGGGACTTGATTGGACCCTTGAAAACCTCAACTTCCTTGCAAGAACCAAAACCCTAATTTGACTGGCTTGGGAGGGTGTTTGAACTGTGCAACCCTTGAGTAGACTTGAGCAAATTGAGATGATGCTTGTCAAAACTTTGAAGAATATGGGAGGGCAAATTTTAGGGTACAACAGTTGCCCCTGTTCAATCTTCTTAGACCTGAGGATGTAGATTGGCTTGTGTTCCTTTCGTGATCCGAAGGTGGAAGATGATTGAACACTAGAGTGCCCAGAAATTTGCACTCACATAGTAGAATATCAGCAGTGTGATGGCGGGAATGGGCTTATAGATGCCATTTGGAGAGATGATGGATAGGAGGATGGGCTTATAGATGCCATCTGGAAGTGTGACAGAACCTTGTCGGGAATGGGCTTATAGATGCCATTTGGAACTGTAATAGATAGCTGCGTCTGAATAAGAAATAGAATGGCCTCCGTGTCTGGAGCATATCTAGTCTATGTTTGAATGAGTGACAGAATGTCATCCGAATCTAGATCGTATCTGGACTGTCTTTTGAATGAATCTGGACTAAACAATAGAATAGCATCCGGGCTAGAGCATCTCTAAGTTGTCTTTAGAAGCTTGAATCTAAATAAGGAATAGAATAGCGCCCGGGTCAGGAGCATCTCTAAGCTATATCTCAAAGGAAATCTGAATAAGTATCAGAATGTCGCCATGTCTGGGTTACAACTGAACTGTTTCTAGCAGGAAGTCTGAATAAGCATTAGAGAAGCATCCAGATCTGGAGCATCTCTAGGCTATCTCTGGAGAGAAATCTGGAATAAACAATAGAATAGCATCCGTGGTTGGAGCATCTCTAAGTTATCTTTAGGAGTTTGAATCTGAATAAGCAATAGAATAATGTCCGGGTCAGGAGCATCTCTAAGCCATCTCTGAAGAGAAATATGGAATAAACAATAGAATAGCATCAGTGGTTGGAGCATCTCTAAGTTATCTTTAGGAGTTTGAATCTGAATAAGCAATAGAATAGCATCCGGGTCAGGAGCATCTCTAAGCCATCTCTAAAAAGAACTCTGAATAAGCAAAAGAATAGCGTCCATATCTGGAGCATTTCCCAGCTATATCTGAAAGGAAACTCTTGAATAAGCAAAAGAATAACGTCCATCTCTGGAGCATTTCTAAGCCATCTCTGAAGAGAAAATCTGAATAAGCAAAAGAATAGCATCCATATCTGGGGCATTTCCCAGCTATATCTGAAAGGAAACTCTTGAATAAGCAAAAGAATAACGTCCATCTTTGGAGCATTTCTAAGCCATCTCTGAAGAGAAAATCTGAATAAGCAAAAGAATAGCGTCCATATCTGGAGCATTTTCCAGCTATATCTGAAAGGAAACTCTTGAATAAGCAAAAGAATAGCGTCCATCTCCGGAGCATTTCTAAGCCATCTCTGAAGAGAAAATCTGAATAAGAAAAAGAATAGCATCCATATCTGGAGCATTTCCCAGCTATATCTGAAAGGAAACTCTTGAATAAGCAAAAAGAATAACGTCCATCTCTGGAGCATTTCTAAGCCATCTCTGAAGAGAAAATCTGAATAAGCAAAAGAATAGCATCCATATCTGGAGCATTTCCCAGCTATATCTGAAAGGAAACTCTTGAATAAGCAAAAAGAATAACGTCCATCTCTGGAGCATTTCTAAGCCATCTCTGAAAAGAAAATCTGAATAAGCAAAAGAATAGCATCCATATCTGGAGCATTTCCCAGCTATATCTGAAAGGAAACTCTTGAATAAGCAAAAAGAATAACGTCCATCACTGGAGCATTTCTAAGCCATCTCTGAAGAGAAAATTTGAATAAGCAGAAGAATAGCATCCATATCTGGAGCATTTCCCAGCTATATCTGAAAGGAAACTCTTGAATAAGCAAAAAGAATAACGTCCATCTCTGGAGCATTTCTAAGCCATCTCTGAAGAGAAAATCTGAATAAGCAAAAGAACAGCATCCATCTCTGGAGCATTTCTAAGCTATCTCTGGAGATAAATCTGAATAAGCAAAAGAACAACATCCATATCTGGAGCATTTCTCGGCTATCTCTTCAATCTCTTTAATGTAGATATGCCCTGGCTAGATATAAGTATCGAATCCATAATCAATCGCTCACAGATATGCCCTGGCTAGATACAAGTATCGAATCTGGAATTGCGACAGTTGATAGTAATCGTCTTTGGATTGACCTTTTTCCTGAAAAGGCAAAACATCAGTTGTATGCAATGTCATGATGCATGAACTGCATGATTTTAGGACGTTCTCAAAAATAAATGAGATTTGTGTTGTATGATGCGTATGCATGCTATAATGTATGAAGATGTGATGTTTATGAATGTATTTTTGTCTAGGAAAATAAATCCTTGACGAATGCCGGGAATTTGTTGAATCTTGGGCTGATGTTTGAAGAGTAGAGCTCTTCATTTCCGCTGGGGACGACGGTTGTAAGAATAAACCGGTAGGAGAGGATGACTCCGTTGAGGAATAAACTTGCTGGAGAGATTACTCTGCGGGGGATAGGAAGAACTTCGCCGAGGACGATCTTTCTGTGGCAATTAGCTGAGGATAACCCAGTTATAAGCTCTGGTGAGGAATAACCTTTGAATAAAGCTGGGGAGACGCGTTCGTGCTCTGCAGGGGACAAGCTTCCATAATCTACCGGGGAGATTGATTCAACTTTCCTGGGAAAACTTTGGACTGGACTGGGGAAGTGGTTCCGCTGGGGTGTCTGGTATTTCATCGGGGAACAATCTTATATTAAGACTGCCGGGGATGCTTGCTTAGGAACATCTGTATACTCCGCTGGGGAATATTGAGATTTTCTGGGGATGCCCGACTTCCTTAAGGCTGGCAGTAGACTAACTCTGCTTGGGGAGAGTGTTGCTGACTTGCTGGAGATATAGTGCCTTGTTAGGGCTGACGGGAGACCAACTCTGCTTGGGGGAGAGTATTTATGATTCTGGTCTTACTCAACGGGGAGTGAAGGTATCTTGGTTACGTTCTTCAGCCGAACCTACCTTGGTACCTGGGTGGATAGAGCAACTAGATTGCTTAGACAATTCTTATTGCCCCAGTTTCTGCGGGAGAAGAAGGCTTGTGAAGGTCTTGATAACTGCCGTTTTGACAAATCTTCTTCTGGTAGGCAAGTGACGAGATGACGGGACATAGTCGTACGCTTTTGATCCCTAACTTTTGCCTGGATCGCCCTTTCGGGTTTTCAGTCCACCGGGATACCCATTTTTGCCCAAGCCGCCTTTTCAGGTTTTCGACTTGCCAGGTGTACAGATTTTTTCATTTCATCCCTTATTTTTGCCCAAACCCTTTTGGTTCGCCGGGAAGCCCTTATTTTTTCCTAGGTGTGTCAACCTAGCGAGTATTTGATTATGCGTAGTATTTTTCGACTAAGTCCACGCTCTCAGGATGTAGGGAGGTGCCCCTGTCAGTAGTGTTGTGTTGTCGTACTACCAGAAAATGTTGATCGTGCAAGATTCGTCGCTGTAATTCATGTCCAGTGCCCCAAGTGATCCAGATGGAGATTTGCCCCAAGCTGGTTGGCCTTTTGAGAGATTCCCCGAATCTTGACTTAACTGCCCCAGATGATGGACAATGATCATGCCATGCCCCTTAATTGGAGGTGCTTTTGTTCATTAGACATTCGTCGTGCGAACTTCTATGTTGTTCAAACGAATAGTCATATGCAAGCAATGTTATATTAAAATGCAAAGCTCATGTCTGTCTTGAAGTTTTTGAAAATGTGTTTTTTTCCAGTAAAACCAGTGAATTTTGTAAAACGTGATGTCAAATCAGTTTTTTATAGCAAACCTTAAGGAGTCAGAATACCTTTCGTAACAGTATGCTTTCGAACCAACCCATGCTTCAGCTAGGACTTTTAAGGGTTGTAACGTAGCCTGGTTCACGGTTTAAGAAACAAAGGATAAGGCTCAAAATGTAATTGTACCCACCCGCTCTTCATGATGTTCTTCGATCCTAAACTCAGCTAATCGTGCATTAGACATTGTTTGAGTCTTTGCTTTGATATTTCGGTGATGGTTCGGATATTGACAATTTATTTGGAATAGGCAGTCATTCCTTTTTTGGTTGAGGGTTTGTTGGACCTCTCTCTTTTTGATTGTGTTATCCCTGTTTTTTGCCTGAACTGTTTCTTTTGTGATTTACAGTCAGCGTGATGCCCCAGTTTTGTAAGTCTCCTTCATAGGTTTTGACTTATTGGGCTTTAGTTTTTTTTTGGTAATGACTGTCTGTCTTTATGATTATTCAGGACCATCACTGTCTTTTGTTTTGTAAGGACTTCTTTGGTGCCGTTCATTGTGCACCTGGATCAACTGAGAAGACTACCCTGCCCCGGGTTATGATTAAGGGTTTTAATTTTCGAAAAGAAAAACTCCTACTTCTTTGGCTCGAAGGGGTTGACGAGGGATTATCTTTCTTATAACTCCAGTGTTTAGGAATTGAAACAATGCCTGTACCTCATCAGCGGAGTCTGTTCAAAATCATACTATAGATCGTGGTATCATTTTTGTCATCCTCCCTCAATAGACTTAAAACTATTAATCATGAGTTGATCATCACAAAAATATGAAAACAGTTTGCATATAGCGAATGCGAATATATTGATTCAAAACAGACATATGCGATGCATTGATAAAGTAAAAGAGTTTGACATGAACAAATGTTTGAACAATCAAAGAAAAATACAACTTGAATATTCGAATGAACAAAAGTTTCTTAGTTTGAACTAGTCATCTCAGATGGAAGATTCTCAGCAGAAGATTTTCATTTTGCCACCTGGCATGAACTCCAGCACCATTCCGTCGATCAAGTCTTGAATCTTGTTCCTCAGGCTCCAACAGTCGTCAGTGTCATGTCCAGGGCTGTCAGAATGGTAGGCACACCTTTCATCAGGATTGTATTTTAGGGAGGTTATGTTGAGAGTCTTAGGAGGCTCTTTTAAAGCAATCAGCTTGACCTCCAACAAGTGTCTCAGTATCAGTGATGATGGAATACCAGTCTCCGAGAAATGTCTTCCAGACGTATTTCGCTTACGCCGATTACCCTGTTGACGCTGGTGAGGTTGATGCTGGGCTTGTGACCCTGAAGCAAACTGAGGAGCTTTTCCCTTGTCTTCTTGCACCACAGGTGGTTGAATAATGGCTTGCTTTTCAACCTTAGATGTTTGCCCCAGTTGGTTATCCCGAAGCAGTTGGTTGATGAGAACCCTGAGCTCTCCTTGTCTTTGAGATAAGTCTTGGATAAGAGCCATTTGCCCCAGCATCTGGGTTCTCATTGTATCCACCTCAGCTTGTAGACGTTTCATCCGTTCGTCCTTATCGTCTTCAGGACTGTTCCTGACCAAAGTCCCCATGAGGAGTGTTCTCAGCTCTTCCTGCCCCTTGGATAGATTTAGGAGGATCTCCCTGAACCGAGTCTCTTGAGCGTGAAGATCCTGGTTGCCTTGTTGGGAAGCCATTGCTGAAATAAACAGCGGAGATGGTAAGTGACCTGTAACAAGGGTACCTGTTATGCAATGATGTGTATGCATGCAATGTTTTCAAGGATCTCGTGGGGTAAACAAGAAAAGTTGTTAGGATTTGAATTTCGTAGCTTGATTGAAGGAACTTCGTGTTGTTGAGAGTCCTTCTTCAAGAGTCAAGGCTCACCATATCTAGTGGGTCATAGCCCCTAACTCAAGTCACCATGTTTTGATCTCTGAACAACCTTGGCTAGAGGAAAATAAATCCCCTTTGCCCCTTGCTAGACAGTTGGTTTATCATGACCTGCATCACAAGCCCTTGAGATCCTTGAAATGGGTTAGTCCTTATGCAGGATATATGCAATGGTATGATGGTATGATGTTATGCTATGCGTGGAGTGATGTAAGTGAACCCTGTTATGAGTCCCAATTAAGGACTGTAAACAAAACCTGCAAGGAACTCGTGTTGTTAGATAACAAGTATGCAAGTAGTTTAAGTATGAAGGCACACAAGTCACACAAAGAGCCCTTAGAGTCTAGGCCAGCATGAAGTTTGGGGTACTACCCTCTTGAAGTTGGTGGTTAAGACCTGTCCTATCAAAAGTAACCGGGTTCTAAGGAGCTCAATATCATTGGGTTGTTTTCTATGTTCATTGTTTTGATTTAGCCACTGAACTGGCGATCAAAATATTCCAAGAAAACAACCCTCAATGAGTGTAGTATCGAGTATCTACCAACTTCAGACTGCACCAAAGTCGGTCATCTCACTACCCCTAAAGAGGCTAGGATGGTCAAGTAAGGTTCCTAAGGTCAGTTGATGCTTCACGACACCACGCGGCGGCCCCGTACTCTCCTTGACTTGACTCAAGGGTTACCGGTACTCACCAAAGTGCCACATCAACGTAGAAAACTGCTTCAACCGTGTCGGTATACCCTGCACAGTTCCCTCACAGTTTTGTTGCTAATTTCTAAAGAGGTATCTCCCAGATCCGGGTTAGGATCTATGAAACTCCCAAAACAGGCCCACAATATTAAAGCAAACAGACCAAGCAATTGAAAACATGATGATGAACTATTCCTAAGGTACACCCCACTTATTAAGATCCCCAGCAGAGTCGCCAGTTCTGTGATCGGTGGGAATATAACTGACTGTTTTTAAGCTGGTTTCGCGAAATGTCGCGGTAAGCAAGAGTCGCCACCGTCTTTTATGTTCTCCAACATGGAAAGGTTAAAAATCACAACAAAATTCCTTATTCGAGAATGTTTCTTGGTTCGGGAGGTAGATTTATAGAAAGGGAAGGTGTTAGCACCCTTTCTATCTGTGGTTATCCACGGGCTCTTAGGTACTTGCTCTTATGTTTTCAAAATGTTGTTTGCTTTTCAAGTGTGTGTGGGTTTTGAAAAAGTTCGTTTGGAAAACTTCTAAGTAACTCTTGTATCAGTCCTCAAGAGTGTATGAAGTGTTTTGTTTGAAAACTTTTTGAAAGTGTGGGGTGCGAAAAGATGTTTTTGTTTGTTTTTGAAAAGAGCAAGTACTTAAGTGATCTACCTACCCTAAGGAATTAAGTTGTGTAAGAGTCCTTTAGATAGTGCTATCCCACCATTGAGAGGTAGGTCGCACCATCGTTGGAGGTATTCGAGTCAATTCGATTATAAATGACAATGTTATCACCAAAGCAATGGTAGGACATCTTAATGGTAACCCTAATGTCCTAGATCCTTTTATCCGAGGCAACCTTTTCGAGGCAACTGGATCTTTTAGACAGAAGGGCGACCTCTAAGATATCCTATACTTGATGACCACGTTCGAGGCAACCAGTGAGGCGTACCCTGGGGGTGGTATGTGCATGTGTGTTGTTTTTCAGTTTATGTTTATCTTGTACATGTTACTTGTGAGCTACGGATTGGTTTTATTTACATACATTCTTTCATGCATTGTTAACAGTTAGGAGTGCAGAAAATAAATTGCGGAAATGATAATCTAGCTATTACAAGGCGCGGGTCTATACATCGCCAAAAAACAAAAACCCGTTTTGAAAAAATAAAGTGCGAGAATTTAAATAAAGCAATAAAAGAGGTCCTAATTAACTATTACATTTCCAGAAGCAGTTACATAAATATAATGAAAATAAATTAAAGCGCGAATAGAAATTTAATCGGGAACGTCCTAAGGGTTTTGACCCTTTTTAGAAAGAAATTGAATTTTGTCCTTTTTTGTGATTAAATGAAATTAAAATTAATAACTAATTAATTAATTAATTAAAAATTTTTTTTTTGTGTTTTTTATATTTTTAATGAAAATAAAAGGAATTAAAATTAAAAGTTAACCTAATTCTAAATTGTTTTTATTTATTATAGAAAAGGTGAAAATGAAACTAATTAAACTAATTAATTTGATTTAATGCTTATTTATAAAATAATTACCTAAGTGAAATTAAAAAATAAAATATTTACATTTTTTCATTTTTTTTCTTCTGAATTTTTACTTGTGAAAATGTTAATTATGTTAATTTAATGATAATAATAATAATGATAATAATTAAAAAAAGAAATTATAAGGAAAAGAGAATAAAAAAAATAACAAAACCATGGGGGTGATGACCCATGTCTCCTGATCACGTTGATGCTTATGGTCCGTCCCAATTTCACCTGTAGAAAAAATACCTAAAAACAAAGCAAACAAACCCTAGGCATGGGTATTGTCATACGAAGCCTAAAAATGAAATTGAATATAACCGTTGCATTGGAAATCAGGCATGGAGTATGAATATGCTATTATTTTCCAGAAAAAGTGCAAGAATGGAGAAACACGACTCCATGTTCAGAGGTGATTTCGTGAGTACTTACAGCGCTATTCAGTGGACCTTAGGACGCGTTTGTGGTTGCTTTGGCTTCAGTGAGTGGCAAGGAAGAAAGCTACGTGCTTGCTTTGATCTGAAAACGCTTGCAACTATGTTTTTGGTCTCTCACTTTTTTGGACAATTTTCGGTTTTGCTCTTGGCCGTTTCTACACACACTCTAGGTTGTGAATGAGGCTTGCAAGGCTTGTATATATAGTAATGAGTGAGAATAAGTCACATTTAGGAGCCTTTAACCATTGCAATTAAGCTTTGGATTTTGTCTTAACCACCATTAAAGGCCTTTCAAAGCTTGTTCAAAATTTGAATTTTCATGCCTAAATGAGCTTAGCACGAAATTGGTAGGTTGAAAATGCTTCATGAAGGCTATTCAAACCATAAGATACCATTTAATTAATTTTTTTAGATTTACTTGAATTATTATGGATTAAAATGAATTAAATCCATAAAAATTAAATAAAAATAGAAAAATAATTATTTGGTCTTGAAATTGATCACGGGACACGTGGGTGGCATGACAAGGATGAATCAAGTGGAAACAAGTGGGCCCTTTTGTCAAAAATTGAAGTTTCAAGGATAGTTGACTTTTTCCATTTCACAAAAAATTCCCAACTTCTCCAATGCATATCTTGCTCAATTTTGATCATATGAACATGTTCTTGGACATTTTGGAAAGGTATTGAAGTCCTCTAACCAATGCCTTTGGTCCCATGTCATTTTGATTTACCAATCTCAAGTTATGGTCTTTGACTTAAAGTGCCTTTTTGTTGACTTTTGAAAATGACCTATAATGTTGAAATTGATAACTTTTTGTGAGAGCATTTATTGGACTTGGAATGTGAAGGTGAGTTGTAGGAAATGTCCTCCCCTTCAAGATGAGCATTGTATGGGATTTTTCTGATGAACCATGAAAAAGTTATGCCTTGGTCAAGTTACAGTTGACTTTTTAGCTGTCCAAAAATGGAAACTTTTGTATCTTGATGATTTTTGAGCCATGCTTGTGGAATCATGATCAAGACTTGATAAAATGATGATTGTGGCTTCAAAATAAGATGTTGACCAAAAATTTTGACTTTTGACTGCCAAATGACCATTTTACCCCTATAGTTGATTGTAGAGCAAATAGGGTTTTTGACTGTGCAACTTGACCTTGTGAGCCTTGAAAATTGGCATATGGATGCTTGGAAATGTATATAGGCATATGGGACTTGATTGGACCCTTGAAAACCTCAACTTCCTTGCAAGAACCAAAACCCTAATTTGACTGGCTTAGGAGGGTGTTTGAACTGTGCAACCCTTGAGTAGACTTGAGCAAATTGAGATGATGCTTGTCAAAACTTTGAAGAATATGGGAGGGAAAATTTTGGGGTACAACAAGTAATTTCTTGTATGCAAAACTTGCTTATTTTTTAATACTAATCATAATGCATTGAATATGTTTGTCTTGAATTAATCCATTCGTATTCACTCATAAATGCTTTTCTTTGCTTTTGATGCTTAACTCTTGTTAAATAAATCAAAATACATCTGGAGGGAGGATGATGAGAAATATACCTCTAATTTTAAACGGTATGCTTTCGAGTAAAAACCCTGCTGACGATGTATAAACATTGTTTCAAATTCCCAAACACTGGAGATATAAGGGAGTGGAACCCTCATCAACCCCTTTGATCCTTGAAGTAGGATTTTATTTTCTTGTCAGAAAAAAACCTCACATTTAATCTAGGGTAGGGTAGATTTCAGTTAATCTGATCGAGCGTTCAGAAATCATCAAGAGTGGCATCTAAGGATACAACAATGGTTATCCTTCAAAAGTATGAGGAAAGTCAAAACCGCAATGGTAAATATTAGCCTATCACCAATGTGCATAAAAAAAGGATGATACCATAATGGTTATCTCTTGCACAATAGGAGGTTAACAGATAACGATACCACAATGGTTATCCCTCATCTACCAAGGACTCAGGCAGTCACAATCACTACCAAAAAATTGAAGACGACATGAATATCAACGACTTGTTCAAAAGGAAAGATAAGGAAGTGGTGAAAAAAAGATACAAAAATCTCTGCTAAGTCGAAATTTGACAAAACAAGTCGCTTAGGAAAAAGTCAGGGAAAAATTCAAGGAAAGCGGAAAACACGAAAAGCGAAATGGGATTACCAAATGAAAATCCTCAGCAGGGAACAAAGTTATGTGATCAAACACCAAGAAAGAAAGAAAGAGGTGAGTGACTGCCATATCCAAAAAAAAAATCTCGTTTGACTCCTCAACTATCACAAACTCTTTTGAGAGATGAGTGCTCGCATCGAGTTAATTGAACTTAGGACTGGAGAACATCATGGAGAATGGGTGGGCAGCAAATATTTTGAGCCTTAAATCCTTTTTCTAAAACCGTGAACCAGACCACATTACAATCCTTAAAAGTCTTAACTAAAGTATGGTTTAATTCGAAAGTGAATTGTAACGAGAGTACGGTAATCTGACTCCGAGGAGGCTTGTTAAAACTTTTGAGTTGGTATCACTCCATCTTTTTTTACTTTCTTTAGCATAAATTTTTTTGATGTTTAGTCTTTTCAATAAAAGTTTTTAAACTTCAAGACAAACATGATATTTTCATTAGAATTATCATTCTTAGAATAAATATTCTTTCCATATGAATAAGTGCTAAAACATCAAGCAAGCTTGTATAATGAGTATCAGATGGAAGTTTGATTATCTCAAGGAACAAATTGCTTCAGGATACCGTTGAAAGGTAAGTAATTTTGAAAAATGACCTTAATCCGGGGCAGACCTTCTATTGACTCTGTTGAGTAAAAGAATACCAGTTTGAGAAATGATATGAAGCAAATTACAAAAGTTGATTGCCCAGAATCTCTATCAAGTAGTGGTGCATTACTTTCAGTTGGTCCTGAGGGACGTATTGCTTCAAGTATTTTCTTAAACATGAGGCGGTTCAAGTTGAGAATCATATATGTGTACTAACCTACTTTCAAGACATAAGCCTAAGGTTATGCTGTCTTCATAACTCTGCGAGCTTCTCATTTCTCTGTGAGCATGAGATGAAGAAAAGGTTTGCCAAGACTCTGTTGAGCAGGGGAAAGTATGTTGAATACTCTGTTGAGTAAGTGTTCATCCCATCTAAGGCATTCAGGTCAAGATTTGACCCCTCAAAGTTCAACCAATTTGGGGAAATTATGTCAAGATTAGAATAATCTCTCAAGGTTCTAAATAATCAGGGGCATACACCCCGAGCTTGGTTGATACTGTCTCCAATTTTTTTCAGCTAAGGGCAATGTTTCAAAGTTCACAACAATGGGGTTGTTTATCTTGTTGGTACAGATCTCAGAAAGTCCTCGCGAGGAAATTTTCTTTAAAAGGCCCTATAGACTGGGGCAATAAATCATGCAGGGGGAATTTCCTCATCTTCAAGCGTTGATCAAATCAAGTCCATGCACAGTCTAAACAACTTGTGAATTTGAAAAGCATGTCGAGAAGTCAGGATCGTTATCCTCGACTCATTAGAGACTTAGGTCCATTTATTGAGGTTCCTCCATCAGAAGTCGGGATCATTATCTACTAATGAAGAGCATGTGATGATGTTACCCATACAAGGTTCATGCCGAAAATGTTGTTTCCTAGAAGGAGTTCCTTTCCCCCATAAAGGATCTATGGCTACTTGACAAAAGTTTGTCTGCTAAAGGGTTTCTCTTCCGAGATCTTTATTCCCCATCGAAGCATCCTTATTTCACTGTAGGAGGAGAATAATTCTTCTCCCCAGAAATTTAGAAGCTATTTGAAGTCAAGATGATTTCTTTTCAGTGGACTGCAATTTATTTTTGCAGCATCTTCTCCAAAGTCCACTTTTTAGTTGCATTTCTCCTCGGAGTTGACATGTTAGAGTTGCAATCTTGCATTGCAATTTTTACCCAGTGGTCAGTAGTTCAAACTATTTATTCCTTAACAGAGGTTGTCATTCCATACATGGGGTATATTGCCACAATTTCTCTTTTTTGCAAGTACTATTGGTCTTTTATGACAATAAACATACCAACAAATGAATCAAGAAGGGTATGTATGCGACCAACATGGGGATTTCTGAAGAATGGGATCCAATTTTCCAAGTGAATGCTCACTTCTACTCAAGACACAACCATTCGTCTCTAGGGAATGATCATCTCTACTCGAGCATGACCCTTTTATTCCCAGTGAAAAGCTTTTATCAATCGAAGATCCTTTATTCCCCCATGAAGTCTCTTGTATCTCCTCAGTGAAGTTTGAGCATCTGTATTATTTCCCCTTGAAGTCGACAGTCTACTTCTCGGATGAGAGTTGGAATTTGTCTTCCCCATGAAGCAAGCGCTTTACCCTTAGAGAATTTTATTCCATTCCTCCTCTTGGGAACGCGTATGTTTCCTCCCCAATGTAGTTTGCCCCTGCCTGAGCCTCTAGAGGAAATTCCTATTTTCCTATGAGTGGCTCTACTTTCGTATCCCTATCAAAGATGGTTGTTATGCCCAATAAGTTTGATCCCCAGTACAAATCCCTATTGACGTAAATCTTACAAAGCTATCCCCAATGCAATGGATATTGCAGATATTTTCATCTGAGGTTTGTCTTACCTAGTGGAGGAGGTAGCCTTATCCCTAATTAGAGTTGTTTTGTGAAAGACCTTTGGACTAATTGGCATATTATTTTCCCATTGAAGCAAATCGTCTTTCCCCAATGGAACAAGTGTCCTAATTCCTCAGTGCAGTGTATATGGAAGCATGGGTCATAACTCTCTTCACCCCCTAGTGGAGCCTTATTCTAAAAAGGCTCTTTCCTCTTCCCCAATAGAATATCGTCACCTCGGCAGTAATATTCACATGATGCAGTATGATGGCAGATTTATTTTATTCAAGGACTCTTTTGATCCCCAATGAGGTCGGGTCCCGATTCTCTTCTAACACCAAAATTCTCTTTATCCTTAGTAGAAGTCATCTTCATTCAAGAAGATCTACATGACTAAGTTTCTATTCCCGTTGAAGCTGTCCCTATCATTGACAAAAGGTTAGGGATATATCTCCCCGGAAGTTGAGAGTTGGATCAGTGTTTTTGTAGTTCTGAATCTCATTTTCCTGCTAATGTTCAGGCTATTTATCTCTAACAGAAGTTCAGATAAGCAAAGATAATTGTTCGGAAGTTCATTGACTTCTCAGTAGTCGATTATTGATGTGTTTCCCTCAATGCATCACTGAACATGCATACCTACATTGCAATTACCAAAAGAAAATAAAAATTCAAACATGCATAAATATAAGCCAATTATGTTTACATGCAAATAACTAATTTATTGTACGCTCAGATTTGAATTATCTCCGTAGCAAGCCTAGAGAGATCCTATCATGTTTCCCCAACGGAGTCTATTTTAGTTTTACCACCAGTCGGGTCTTTGGTATCTTCCATTTCCTCAGTAAGTTGTGGTTTTCTCTTGCCCTTGCAAGCCCTCGGTTATTTTACACGTGTTTGCCTTGCCATCTGAGTGCGAGTAAGAGTCGGTGTATAACCTTTCTTATTTCTCAAGCACTTGAGTGCCCATACTTGGTGTGTGGTAATTCAGATAATTGCCACTCTTGAAGAATTACACCCACCTTTGGCCTGAGATATTTTGTAGTTCTTGCGCCTTTGCAACCTCTCAAAGTCCAACGCATTTTGGCAACCCTTGTTTAAGAGTCTTCATAGTTAATCTCTTTTTATTTGCAAGATCGCCTTTGATTGACATTCTATTCGGGTTCAATACAAACGTGAATCCCCAATGAATTCTTTCCCCAAGACTCTATCTGCGACTTAGCTTCCTTGTTGATTTACCTTTTAGCAGGCGTCCTTTGCAAAGAGTCTACTTCAGTAGGTCCATTTCCTTGTTGGTATACGTCTAATTTTACATGGCATATATCCAATATCTTCCTTATGTCCGTTACCAACCCCGGACACATATGTACAATATCTTTGGTTAGACCTTTCCTCCGGTCTATTCCTGTTATACGTCCTTTCCTCCGGACATATATTTGCAATATATTTGGTTAGACCTTTACCCCGGTATATTCCTACTATGTGTCCTTTCCTCTAAACATATATTTATGATATCTTTGTTTAGACCTTCCTCTGGTCTATTCCTGCTATGTGTCTTTTCCTCCGGACATATACTCTTGACATCTCTGATTAGACCTTTCCTCTGGTCTATTCCTGTTATGTGTCCTTTCATCTGAACACATATTCTTGATGTCTTTAATTAGACCTTTCCTTCGGTCTATTCCTGCTATGTGTCCTTTCCTCCGGACATATATATACAACATATTTGGTTAGACCATTCCTCTAGTGTATTCATGTTATATGTACTTTCATCCGGACATATATGTGTAATATCTTCGTTTTGACCTTTCCTCTGGTCTATTCTTGATTATGTGTCCTTTCCTCCAGACAGGTATTCTTGATGTCTTTGTTAAGACCTTTCCTCTAGTCTATTCCTACTAGGTATCCTTTCCTCCGGACATATATATATATATATATATATATATACAACGTCTTTGGTTAGACCTTTCCTCCGGTCTATTCCTGTTATATGTCCTTTCATCTGGGCATATATGTGTAATATCTTTGGTTAGACCTTTCCTCCGGACTATTCCTGTTATATGTCCTTTCCTCCGAACATATATTTGCAATATCTTTGGTTAGACCTTTCCCCCATTCTATTCCTTCTATGTGTCATTTCCTCTAGACATATATTTGTGATATTTTTGTTAAGACCTTTCCTCTGGTTTATTCCTGCTATGTGTCATTTCCTCCTGACATATACTCTTGGCATCTCTGATTAGACCTTTCATCCAGTCTATTGTTGTTATGTATCCTTTCACCCGGGCGCATATTCTTGATGTCTTTGATTAGACCTTTCCTCCGGTATATTCCTGATATGTGTCCTTTCCTTCGAACATGTGTTATGATATCCTTTGGTAATACCTTTCCTCTGGTCTATTCATGCTATGTGTCCTTTCCTCCAGACACTTATTCTTGATGTCTTTGATTAGACCTTTTCTCCGGTTTATTCCTGTTACATGTCCTTTCCTCCAGACATATATATGGAACGTCTTTGGTTAGACCTTTCCTCTGGTCTATTCTTGTTATATGTCCTTTCCTCCAGACATATATTTGCAATACCTTTGTTTAAAGCTCTCTTTCGGTCTACTCTGTTGCATGTTCTTTCTTCCGGACATGTATTCTTGATATCTTTTGTTAGACCTTTCTTCCAGTCTATTCTTGATTATATGTCTTTTCTTCCAGACATATGTTTACAATACCTTTGGTTAGAGACTTTTCTTCTGGCCTCTTTCCTGCTAGCCGTCCTTTCCTCCGGACATATATTTTTTATATTTGTGATAGGTTCCTTTCTTTCGGTCTCTGTCATACTTGTTCTTTTTTCCGAACATGTGCTTAGGATATCTTTGGGGAGAGTCCTTTCCTCCGGACTTCTTCTTGTCGTGTGTCCTGTCCTCCGGACATGTACCTTTCACATATGTCTTTTCATCCATACATATGTGACTGATATCTATGTTAGAATCCTTTCTTCCTGTCTCTTTTTTATATATGTTCATAACCAACTCCTAACGCATAAAAAAATCATTTCATGTTATTTGTGTCATATCCCAACCAGACATACATTTGTCCTTGATAACCACCATTCATAAAAAACAAAAGTTCAAGGATACTCGACTGGCTTCAGAGTGCAAATTTTACGATTCTATTAAGTATTTAATCCTCTTTCATCTTGATTGTTCGAAAGGCCATGGGTAATCTCACTATCTGGTCATAGAAGATTGAATAGGGGCAGTTGTTGTACCCCGAAATTTTTCCTCTTAATTATGATCCTAATTGGCTTATATTTCATTATCATATTCATACATGAATTCCATGGGATCAAAACTCCCATATTTGTTCAACGCATGTCGAGTTGCGGAAGATTTGGGTGTTTTCGGTGAATTTTAAGCAGTGCGAATGGGAAACAGTTTTTCAGTTGATTTGAGTTTGGAAATTCATATCTCTCGTTTGGAAAAGTGTGTTGGATTGATTCTTGAGGTTTTGAAATGGTCTTGACGTTCTCTTCAACTTTCGTGTTTGGACCAAAATCTAGATCTCAAAGGAAGGTCTTCGAATACGTCATTATTTTGGAAGTTATACAGTGAAAAAATACAAAGGAAATGGGCTGAACCTTTATTTCACGTTCACTAAAAAATTCATAACTCTCAGATGGAATGTCCTATGCACGCGGTTCTGATTTCCAAAGTTCCGTCTTGATGCCATATTGATGTTGTCTTTGGAGGCTAAAAGCTAATTCAGGGAGGAAGGATCCATGAATTTTAAGTTTTTGAAGACACGTTCGTGCTGAACCAGAATTCATTTGTATTAATGTTTGATACGGTAAAATTCATATCTCACTCTATTGTTATCGCATTGAGCTGGGTCCGGTAGAGTTGGTTCACAAATTTTGTCTACTACAACTTATCTTCAGATACTAAAAACAAACGGTAACCCGAAGGTTCATGTTTTTTATCTTCTTCGCGCGTAATATAATAAAATTATGCACAGGAAATTATTTTTGCCTGACGCAGTGTCAGCGAAACTTCAAAAATTCATAACTTCTTCGTCGCTTATCTCATTGAGCTTATTCTTTCGGAAATGCGTCACAAATTTGATTATCTTTATTTTTCAGGTTGGAACTTTTGAATATTTCGTACGAATGATGACATGGCACTTTACAATCGTGTTGAGCTTATGATTTCAAGTCAAGGCCCAATCCAATTGCACATCCAAGGCCCAATTGGCCCATGTATATAATCTCAAATATGATTTTTGTTAGAGGGGGGATCTCATAATTCTGAAATCAATACAAACACTTTAATATTTTCTCTCAAGTCTCTAAATGATTAAATCAAGGTTCTACACTTTTTTGATCAAGAACACAACAACAATTTCATCAAGATTCAAAAGTCAAAATCAAGATCAATTCTTCTCTGATTGGTGATTCGTTCGTTGTGATCTCTATACCTAAGCCTCCTCTTCACTTCTATAGGTAAGTTTTCTTGAATTAAGAACTTTTGAAATAAGTGATTATTTGAGAAGCACTTTTTTGATCAAGTATGAATTGAATCTAGGTTGAATTTTGAATTGAGAGTATAGATCTAAGCCTAAAATTATGATTTGATTTGATCATTATGTGTAAATCCGGAGTCGAATCGTTGAATTAAGTGCTTATTGAATTAAATCAATTTACATGAAAGTGCTTAATTAATGAACAAATTGGTGAAGTTGTATGAAGTTTAATTATTGATCTTAATTCATCATATGAAGATTGAATCTAGACCTTGAATTATGCAAAATCATGTGTTGAATGTGTGAAGATTTTGTATTTGATAAAATGCCCAAACCATGATCCAAATCTCAAAAAACTGTTAAAAAATTATTTTCTGCATGAAGGTAACCGGTTACCCGGTTTTGGTAACCGGTTACCCCACTTACAGTGGCGTTTACCAGGTGTTTTGGCTTAAGGTAACCGGCTACGCAGTTATGGTAACCGGTTTACTCAAGTCAGTAGCTATTTCTTTAGAAATTTGAGTTAAGGTAACCGATTACCCAGTTATGGTAACCGGTTACCTCAATTAGTAGCTATTTCTGTAGAAATTTGAGTTAGGGTAACCGGTTACCCAAATTCTGGTAACTGGGTTCCCAAGCCACAAAACAACAACTTCCTTTTTTTCATTTTTCATTGTGTGTTCTCTTTTGGCTTAGTTTTCCCTTGTTACTTTTTACATGTGTGTTATTTGTGCAAGGACTCATACTAAGGGATTCTCATGATGATATTAATTTGTGTTCTACTTTATTTGGGGAACACAAATTCAATATTATTCTTGATTCTTGTTTTGCTTTATTTGCGAGATACGAAGGCGATTCAGACAAGCTTATGCTTTGACCCTTATGATTTGAGAAATATATATGCTTGTTGTGTTTTTGTTTAGACTATATTTTCATGTAGGATGACTTTTGTGATGATGTCTGACGCACATTATTTCTGATTTATTTTCACACCGTTGCTTCGAGGCTTATGTTGGACGTCTGATTTCTGACTTGTTTTGTTTGTTGATGCTAGCTCACTAAAAGTTTTTCCAGGTTTTCTTATATTTTCTTGCTTGCTCGCTACGGATTGTTATTTGTTTTGTATTTCATCTCTTCCTTTTTACTAATTTTGCACTTTACCTCTTTCCTTGCCATGAGAAGTAGGAATAGAGATGTATAATGGGGATCTCCATTGCTGATCATGTCAGAAATCCATCTAGTTTATTTAAAGACCCGTTTAGGGTAATTCTGCATTATATGCATTATGTGGGCTATTTTTGCTTGTTTAAAATCCTACCTTTGAATTAGGTATTTCGCAGGTGTGTTTACATTTGTGCTCGCATATTCCCCACCCTCAATAAGTTCTCAAAAGGAGGCGAACGAAAAGGGTTCGCAATTGACCCCCGCGTTTCGTCCATGTCATCCTTAGCTCATGTTGTACATTGATGCTATAGATTTATGAAGATCATGTGTATCGAGTCAGTCAAGTGGAAAAGGGTTTCGCAATCAAATCCCCACACTTTGTAAGGAGTTTGCAATAGTCATTGTTGACACTTTGCTACCTGCTTGTTTGCTTTGGGTGATCCTCTCCCCTTAGCTAAAGCATTTTCTCTTATACCCCCATCCCCTGAGTCAGTGTACCCCGATTGTGTGCTTTTGTCAAAGCACTTGTTTGATATGCCGTGCTCCCTTAGGATGTGCTTGTTTCTTTCATGATTCGAGCTAGACCTTAGGATAGTAATCTATTCATGCTAACATAGATAGATGTTTACCCTTTATCATTGACATAGGTCCATCATTGTTGGATAACATTAGGGATTAGATTCTAGATAGTCTCCCTTAGATGTTTTTCTTTATTTTTGCATCCTTGCATATAAAACTAAAACCCTCTTTTTTCCTTAAACTAATAAAATCACTCTCTAACAACTTAAACCCTTTCTTAAGGTAAAAAAACACTAACCAACTCCTTTCTTTTCGCCAATCGGCTTTTCTCTTTTAAGAGCATGTTAGTTCCTTTTCACTAAAGGTCGTACGTCTCTAAAGGTCGAGCAGTGGTAGAATGATTGAATCTAACACTATTCAACTAAAAGACACAAACATACCAAAACAAGTGAGCTGAAATACGGCTTCTCGGATTCCTTAAAAGGGATACGTAGGCATTGGGGTAGGGCTCGAGCGAGCAAAACTTTATTTTACCTATATTCTTTTCTCTTTTCTTTTGCATACATTCCCTCTTTGCATTTTATTTTAGTTCTTAAGCATTAGATTTGACCACACTCATTATATTAGAATAATAAGAGTGGATACCGTAGAGTACTAAAGGCGTGTGGGGTGCTAATACCTTCCCCTCGCGTAACAAACTCCCTTACCCAATCTCTCGGTCGTTTGACTGTGATTTCTCCCTTCTCAGGTTTACTCAATGTTTGCCTTTCCCTTCTCGTGGGATAAAAAATGTTTGATGGCGACTTCATTGATTTTATTATCAATTGACAGTTTAGCCGGTTGTTTCACTAGGCTACCGAAAAGAAGATGCATATTGTTTGTATAGGTAGTACTAATAAATCCTTATAAGCCTTCCTTTAACCATGTAGTTCCATACCTTCACATACTCACGATCCCTTTCATTCCTATGTGAATTCAGCGATCACTCCTCACTTTCTTCAGCTTCAGAAGTGTCTCATTATCATGCGTCATGCACCAATAAACACTCCCCCTGCCCTCGTTGGCCTCAGGTGTTACACATATCATGTTAAGAAGATTACCATAAGCATACCCACAAGATGAAGGCCTATGTTAATTGTGTTGAAATTATCTAAAGATCGTAAAAATACCACTCTTGAGGAACTTGTTAGTTCTTTGAGAAGTCACGAGATAGAGCTTGAAGAGGATGAGCCTCAAAGGAAAGGAAAATATGTGGCTCTGAAATCTATGAAAAGGATGAAAAGACTAATGCCTTTCAAGCTGAAGAGGAAGAGGAATCTAAAGAAGATTTTGAATAAAAAGATGAGATGTCTCTTCTCTCCATAAGGGTTAACCAACTCTAGAAGAAAAGAAAAGATAAGTTTAGAGGATCAAGACAGATAGGTGATTGCTTTAAATCTACTTATGTACTGAAGAAGTCAGATGCTATCAAACACATAACATGCTTTAAATTTAAAGATCCAGGTCACTAAAATTGAATGTCCCAAGCTGAGAAAAGACAAACCCAATAAGAAAGTATTTAGAGAGAAATAGAAAGGATCGATGACTACTTGGGATGATTTAGAATCATTAGAAGATGACTCTGAGGAAGAGCAAACAAATGTGGCATTGATGGCAAGCATAAAAGCACTACACCAAAAATAAGATTAGACAGCACACCTAAGGCAGCGCTTCTTATCAAAAGCGCTGCTAAACGTACATTTTAAAAACACAGAAATTTTGTCTTATGCCTTAGACAACACTTTCTAAAAAAGCGTTGCCTAAGGGGGGTGAATATTGTTTGATAAAGCGCTGCTAAAGGGGGTAGGTCCTGAAGCGTTGCCTAAAGGGTAGGCTTACAAAGCGCTTTTCAGAAGCGTTGCCTAAAGGGTGGGCTTAAGCAGTGCTTTGTGAAAGCGCTGCCTAAAGGGGGTTAATGTGAATTTATAAAGCACTGCTAAAGGGGTTGGTACTGTAGCGCTTTGGAGAAGCGCTGCCTAAAGGATGGGCTTACAAAGCGTTTTGCTATAGCGCTGCCTAAAGGGGGGATTAAGCAGCGCTTTCTTAAAGCGCTGCCTAAAGGGGGGGGGGGGGGATTAAGCAGTGCTTTCTACTACAAGTGCTGCCTAAAGTCATGTTATAAAAAAAAATAAAAAACGCGCCCAGCATAAAACACAGTAACACGTTATTATTTGCAAAACCCATTTTCAAAATACAGTAGTTACGAATAAAACGATGCCTTTAACGCCATTTTTCGTTTGATTCTTGACAAAATTGTTGCATCCTTTCTTCAAGATTCTCATCCTTCTTCCATTCAAGACCGTTGCATCCTTTCTTCCATTCACAACCAAGGTTTTCTTCTCCTCTAGGTATGATTTTTGATATATTTGATAATGTTGATATATAATGTTGCATTTGGTTTAGTTGATAGTGTTGTTTTAGTGTTGATTTAGTGTTGATAATGTTGCATTATAGTGTGTTTTGTGTGGCATGTGGTTTTTGCATGTAAGATGTTTAGGAAAATGTCACAATGAGATTGCATGTAAGGTGTTTGTGTAAATTTCACAATAAATATTGCATGTATTGAATGAGAGAAAAAAGAATTGTAATTGAAATGTGTATACATTACCATTGCGATTATTATTGTGAAAAGTTGGTTTTTAGACAAGAGTCACGGACGAGACAGAAGGATGAAATGTTTTATTAAAATTGGTGATTAGAAATTGATAAAAAAAATAGTTTATATAGTGATAAAAATTCTATAGAGGTCATTTATAAACATTAATAATTTCATATTTATTATTGGTTTAGGGCATTTCACCTTGTCAGCTATATTTATCGTCACCGACTTATCGCATGGTTGGCAAGGGAAAAGTGCACAACACCTTGGGAGAAGTACTTCACCATAAACCGCTCCCTGCTGGATTTTTGAAAGTATCAATTGAAATTTCAATAGAGAGGGATGCTCCATTACCGTTGCCTGACGATATTTCAGATGCAACATTCGTCGCAGAGGCAATATGATCTTATGTTGCATGGTCATCAAGCCTCATTTGCATAGATTATGAGGTATGTTAACATTTGCATCGTTGAAAACTATTATGAAAACTATTACGACCATTTAACGTACATTTTTTTCATGGTAATGTTAGACTCCAACGAAATCCAAATCAAAAGATAAGGGGATTAAGCCTCAGACCGAGTCAGTTACATCCAAAAAGGAGGTAAATTAATATATATTTTGCATAGAAAAGGTTAATTCACGATCTTATACTTCACCTAACTTATTATATGTATTTGATCTTTAGATTCATGTTAAAGACATGCAACAAGTCCCTATGAGTAACATGTCCGTAGAAAAAAGGGTTGTGGCAAAGTCTGCGGCTAGGAAAAAGCCTACTTCTCGGTATAGGTCGTGCCTTCAGACATTAATGGGAATTTCAGATTTAGCCGACGGATGTGCTCGTAATATACCTATGGAGGAAGGTATTTTTGGTTTTTCCTATTACGAAACAATAAGTAGAGAGGATGTGGATCAAATTCTTAAACATGAAGAATTAGGCCTCGGTGTTGTCAATACATACATCAGGTATTATCCGATCAACTTTATTTGGTTTTCATTGAATAATTTATCTACTAATTTCATTGAATGGTCTTAATATTAATGATGTATTTATTTAAGTTTCATGTATGCCAACTTGATGCACCCGCATCAATTGGACCAAAGATTCTCCTTCTTATCTCCAAACAATATCAACGCACTATTAATCCAACAACGACCAGATGACGTAAAAGAGTATTTTGTCTGTACATTTATGGCCAACATAGATACGGAAAAATTGTTTTTTTCCATTTAATACTGGCAATGGGTAAGATTTTAATTCAAACTTCATATATTATAATTTTTCGTGTTTTGACATTTTGTAGAAAGTTTCAATCTAAACTTTGTTAATCTTATAGCGGACACTAGTTGTTGATTGCGATCAATCCAATAAGCGAAATTGTATATTATTTGGATTCGTTAGAAGGAGATTGGACAAAATACTCATACATGAAGGAGATGGTTGATACGTAAATTAGATTGTTCAAAAACTTCATTTGTATACTTTTTTTATGTGATATTGTTCTAAATCTTCGTTTATATTTTGTTAGGGTTATACAAATTTTTAGATCACAAAGAAATATTCAAGTACCAAAGAGTAAGGCAAACAACATTACATGGATTAGAGTGCAGGTATATTTTCATAATTTTGATTACATTAGTCATGATATTTGATAAAACAAGCTAAATTATATGAGATAATATATATTTATATATTTTTCCATGTGTAGTGTCCTCGTCAGCGCAATGGTATAGATTGCGGTTATTTCATGTTGAGGTTTATGAAAGAAATTATTCTTTTGAATCAAATAGAGATTCCATCCATGGTATGAGTTTCTAACTTATGATTTATTCTAATATATTTAACACATTTAATCTAATTAATTTGTTTTAACTAAATCATATTATGTTATATTATGTAGTACTTTGATGAATACAAGTGTTCTACTTATTCGAAAGATCATTTGGACGAAATTAAGGAGGATTGGTGTCAATTCATTATTGAGATGAGAATTTTATAAGGTATTGTGACACTTTCATTGATCATAATTTTGAGTATATATAAGTTTGAGTTAATGAGATACTATGTCGTCATAGTGTAGTAAATTGTTGTAATGTTGTTGTTGTTATTGAGATGAAATTTTGTTTTGTATCGGGGAATTTTGTTCGTATGTATGAATCGGGGAATTTTTAATGGTGTATTATAATAGAATTTTATTTGTTTGTATGGATGAAATCGGGGAATTTTGTTTGTATGCATGGTATGAATCAGGGAATTTTGTTTGTATGTATGAATCGGGGAATTTTTAATGGTTGATTATAACGGAATTTTGTTTGTTTATTTGGACGAAATCGGGGAATTTTGTTTGTATGCATGGTATGAATCGGGGAATTTTGTTTGTATGTATGAATCGGGGAATTTTTAATGGTGGATTATAACGAAATTTTGTTTGTTTGTATGGACGAAATCGGGGAATTTTGTTTGTATGCATGGTATGAATCGGGGATTTTTGTTTGTATGTATGAATCGGGGGATTTTTAATGGTGGATTATAACGGAATTTTGTTTGTTTGTATGGACGAAATCGGGGAATTTTGTTTGTATGCATGGTATGAATCGGAGAATTTTGTTTGTATGTATGAATCAGGGAATTTTTAATGGTGGATTATAACGGAATTTTGTTTGTTTGTATGGACGAAATCGGGGAATTTTGTTTGTATGCATGATATGAATCGGAGAATTTTGTTTGTATGTATGAATCGGGGAATTTTTAATGGTGGATTATAACGGAATTTTGTTTGTTTGTATTGACGAAATCGGTGAATTTTGTTTGTATGCATGGTATGAATCGGGGAATTTTGTTTGTATGAATCTTGATTTATTTTTGTTACATTGATTTTTAAGTGTTATATATATAGCTTGATTCTAATATATATGTATTTGTTTTATTTCAGGTATGTGCATATATGTGTAGAAGATATATAGATTCATTTAGGATTCTTCATTGTTGTTGTTTGTAGAGAAGATAGTAGAATATAGCAGCTCTAGAAGATAACAATATTGAACACTTTAAGTTGTATTTATGTATATATAAATTGTTAGATTAAAGTTGTATATATAAATATGTAAATTTGGTTCATATTTATTGGATTGAAGCTTCAAAAATTTATAAATTCTGGTGCAAATTTGAAAGACAACGCTTAAATTGTAAGTGGTTATGTGTACAGGGCGCTTAAAATGTAAGCTGAATATATTAAAAAAATTCGTTAACGTTAGACAACGCTTTAAACCAAAAAGCGGCACCTATGACATAACAAGCGCTGCCTAAAAGGGGAAATTAGACAACGCTTAACTAAAATATAAAAAATAATAATAATACAATAGACAACGCTTTTTCTATAGTGTGCCTATAACAGCGCTTTCACTTTAGACAACGCTTGAAGAAGTGTTGTCTAAAGTGAAAGCGCTGTTATAGGCACACTATAGAAAGCGCTTACATTGTTAAAAGCGCTGCCTATAGGGACCTTTAGAAAGTGCTTGTTCAATAAAGCGTTGTCTAAGGTCTACATTAAGCAGCATTTTCACATATACTAAAAGTGTTGCCTAAGGTTACAGCAGCACAGGAATAGGCAGCACTTATAAGCGCTGGCTATGTGCTTGTTTGGCATAGTGAAGGATATGATGATAAGACTAAATCAAAATCTAAGTTAGACTCAGAAGAGATTTAGGTACCTAAGGATAAGATAATATATGTTGTAGACCTCCTTAGTAGCACAGTTAAAACACCATTCATGGTACTTGGACTCTGGATGCTCACGACACATGACGAGAAGAAGGTGTATGTTCCAAAGCCGGATGGTTTCGTGGGTTTTGGAGGTAATCAGAAAGGGAAAATTATAGGCTTCGGAATAGTTGGTAATGGTTATCTCCTTTTTATTACTAATGTTTTACTTGTGGATGGATTAATGAATAATATATTGTCCATAAGTCAATTAAATAACAGTGGTTATGATATAATCTTTAATCAAGAGTCATGTAAAGTTGTTAGTAAAAAATATGGCTCCATTCTTTTCAATGTCAGGAGGAAAATAACATTTATAAAATTATACTTTCTAATTTAAAAGATCAAAATGTTAAATTTCTTATGTCTGTTAATGAAGAGTAATGGACTTGGCATAGACGATTGTGCCATGTCAAAGGCCTTCCAAATCTTAAGCTCTCTTCAGATGCTATTTCTAAAGCATGTCTGAAAGGAAAGTTTTCAAAAACTTCCTTCAAAGCAAATAGTGTTATTTCTACCTCCAGACCTTTGGAACTCTTGCACATTGACCTTTTTGGACTATTGAACATTGTTTCTGTTAGTGGGAAGAAATATGGTTTAGTCATTGTTAATGACTACATCAGATGGACATGTGTTAAATTCTTAAAACACAAGGATGAATCACATTATGTGTTCTCTACCTTATGCTCATAAGTGCAAAATGAGAAGGATTTAAAATTGTTAAAGTCATAAGTGATCATGGTGATGAATTTGAAAATAAACACTTTGAAAAACATTTTGATGAAAATGGAATTTCCCATGATTTCTCATGTCCTAGAGCTCCGCAGCAAAATGGATTTGTAGAGAGGAAGAATATGACTTTGCAAGAAATGGCCAAAACCATGATCAATGAGACAAACATGGCTAAACACTTCTAGATTGAGGCAGTTAAGAAAGCGTGTTATATTCAGAACATGATCTCTATAAGAACTATTATGGGTAAGACTCCTTATGAATATTGGAAGAATATAAAACTCAACATTTCTCATTTCTATCCTTTTGGGTGTAATTGTTTTATTCTAAACACTAAAGATAACATGAACAAGTTTGATTCCAAGGAACAAAAGTGTATAATTTAAGGATATTCTAAATGTTAAAAAAGATATAGTGTATATAACCTTGAAACATGAATTGTTGAGGAATCAAATCATGTCAGATTAGGTGATAAGATTGACCCTGAAAAGTCAAAGCTAGTTAATAAGTTTTTAGATTTGGAGATTACAAATTCAAGCTCTGAAGGTCAAGAATCTGTAGCTAAAGAATATGAGTCAAAAGACCATGAAGTTGTTCAACCAGAAGTTATTGAAGCTCAACAACTTCTCAGTTGTGATTCCTGCACTGCCAAACCCCATTCTAATTCTGATCTCAGTACCAAACTCAGTTTAAAACACATAGTAATCATCATATCATCACAATTCAACAACAATACACCACCATACACATATCTCATTTGAATCATGGCATATTAACACTATCAACACACAAATTCGTTATAAGAGTCATCATGCTTTTCAATAAAATCATCATACAAATAAGACCTACATCTAACTTAACCCCATATCAATCCTAATAAACTGATATTACACCCCTTACCTTGAATTCCTAGCGACTTGATCTCTTAGAACTCTAAGGAATGAATCTCTTCTCCTACTTCTTTTTATGCCCTAGATCTTCTTCACGTTCTCCCAAATTCCACGATCATACAAAATGATTTATATTCCTCTTATTTTCTATTTTTACCCCTTGGACCCCCTTTCTATGGTTTTCCTCTTATGCCCTCACTTATCTCACACATTTAACGCCATGCCCTTGTAAGTCTCAGAGTGCCTAAGAGGGGGGGGGGGGGGGGGAATTAGGTCTTATAAAAATTTATTCGGTTTTATGAGAATGTTTGGTAGTAATTTTTGGTTAAGTGTTTGAAGGTTTAGATTATATCTTTATCTTTTCCTGATTATGGTGATGAAAGCGATAAATGCGGAAAAGTAAAGAACATGGTGATATATCCTGGTTCCCCTCACAATCCGAGAGTACTCCAGTCCCCTTTCCAACACGAAAGAGATTTCACTATAGTTAGAATGATTGTACATCCTATGCTTACTATCTAACCTATAGGGTGATCAAAGGTTCTTAACACCTTTAAGACCAAACAAACACTAATGTGAATGAAGAACAATCTTCTTCAAATCACAACACTTACTTCCAACAATCCTGGATAGTAAGGGAAAATCTTTAAGTAATACAATGATTAATTTTGAAGTATATGGAGAGCTTTATCAATCTTAAATTGATCTTCTTCTTCAAGATAAAAACAATTCTCAACAATGTATATAAATGTTCACAATGTATGAATGAAACTTGTAATGATTTAATGAAAGTGTATATGGCAAGTTTCACAAAATTATGAACACATGAAAGTTTAAATTCAAATGTGAGTAAAGTGAGAAAATTGTTAATGAAGAAGTATATTTGTTAATTTGAAAATTGAAGTATTGAACATTGTTTGAAAATAAGAAAATCTGCATTTTATAAAGTTGTAAGAACCTCTTCATTCATGCCAATTCATGTGAAAAGTTGCAATGCATTCATGAATAGATACCACTTGAAAAATGTTCAAAAAACAAAGTAAAAGCTGCATTGGTTCGCTAGGAACCGGTTCCGACACTGACAGAACCCGGTTCTTAGTGAACGTTAGAATTTGAAATTCAAAATTTACACGCAGGAACCGGTTCCCCTATTGGTACAACCCGGTTCTTGGTACAAAATCCAGGGACATGTTTTTTGAGAAAAGCTGGAACCCGGTTCCCTGTTAGGGAGGAACCGGTTCCTAAAGGTTTATTTTCAAAAATACATTTTGAAAGATATTTCAAACAAAGTTTTTCATGATGTTAAAGTTATGGAATATGTATATGTTGATGAATGCATATTGTGAACATCTATATTCAAGATTTAAAGAATTATTTATACCATATTGACATTTGATGATTTCTTCAATAATTCTTCAACAATCTTCAAGACTTTTATTTGATGTTGATAAGCTTTTTGCACATCCTTTGAAAGTTGATGTCCAAGTTGTCTTCATCAAAACACATGCTTTAAATATGACTTGAGAAGCTTGCAATTACATTCTCCCCCTTTTTGATGATGACAGCCAAATCTTGAAAACGATTCTTGAATTGTTCATGTTGTTTTGTGTAGCAAACATGTTGAGCAAATGCAAGGCTCCCCCTAAATTGTATGCTCCCCCTAAGTCCATGATTATTTGAATTATGGAGAGAGTTTGATATTTTATGGGCCTGCAATTTCTTGAAACAAAACAACACACATGCATACTCTTCTCCCCCTTTGTTAACATCAAAAAGGATGGGGAAAAAGAGTGAAATATATACATATAAAAAATAAAACGTGTATCTTAAGAGAAACGTTAGATATCACCTTCATCCAAAATACCAAGTTCTCTTTGGATTTTGAAGAAAGGTTCTGGAGCAAGCGGTTTAGTGAAGATATCTGCGAGTTGGTTATGAGTATCCACAAAAGTGACTTCGACATCTCGTTTAAGTACATGATCACGGAGAAAATGATGTCGAATATCTATATGTTTGGTACTTGAATGCATGACCGGATTCTTTGTAATATTGATAGCACTTGTATTGTCGCATCGAAGAGGAATGCATCCGAGATCAAGTCCGTAATCACGGAGTTGTTGCTTGAGCCAAAGAATTTGTGCACAACAACTACCCGCTGCTATGTATTCTGCTTCGGCCGTGCTAAGAGCAACACATGCTTGCTTTTTACAAGCCCATGACACTAATGCATTTCCAATAATGTGACAAGTACCACTTGTGCTTTTACGATCAGTTTTACAACCTGCATAATCCGCATCAGAATAACCAATTAAAGTGCAAGTACTACCTTTTGGATACCATAGGTCGACATTGATTGTTCCTTTAAGATACTTCATGATCCTTTTAACTGCCATGAGGTGTGATTCCTTTTGATTTTCTTAGCATACTTCTTAAAGGCTTTGAAAGCATCACTTTTCTGCACAAGAAACAAAGTCTAAGAATATCTAGAAAAATCATCAATAATGACTAAAGCGTATACATTACGTCCGAAGCTTTTTGTTCTTGATGGACCAAAGATATCCATGTGTAACAATTGTAGTGGTCTTGTAGTAGACACCACATTTTTAGATTTGAAAGTTGTTTTGGTCTGTTTGCCCTTTTGGCATGCATTACATAATTTGTCCTTGATGAACTTCATCTTTGGTAGACCAATAACTAAGTCATGCTTAACCAATTTGTTCAAGTGCTCCATGTGAATGTGAGCGATCCTCTTGTTCCATAACCAAGCGTCATTGTTGTTTACCATAAGACATTGTACCTTCAAAGACAAATCATCTAAAGTAATCATAAAAATATTGTTAGTTCTTATACCTTTGAGTTTTACCTCATTGGTTGCCTCATCCATAATGAGACATTCATCTTTGTTGAATTTGATCTTGAACCCTCTATCGCAAAGTTGACTTATGCTAAGAAGATTGTGTTTTAATCCTTCAACATAGAGAACATCCTCAATTTGAATGGATGGAGGTGTGCCAACTATTCCAACGCCAAGAATCTTTCCTTTGGTGTTGTCTCCATAGGTGACATACCCTTTGGCTTTATGTACTAGATATGAAAATTGGTGTACATCTCCTGTCATATGCTTTGAACATCCACTATCAAGATACCAAACATTTGATGTGGATTTCAAGCATACCTCTTCTTCATTGTCGGAGTGATGTGAAGCCATTAATGCTAGATTTGCACATTCCTTGCTTTCCGAATCGGATGAAGAACTTATCTCATTATCTTCCCATGCAACATAAGCCTTTTTGTTCTTGAACTCCTTTTTGCCTTTGAATCCATTTTTCTTGGAGAGTTTTGGACAATCTTGCTTTATGTGACCTTGCTTTCCACATTCATAACATGTGACATCTTGTGTTGATGTGGAGGCTTCTTTATCTTTATGATTATAAAATTTCTTCCTCTTGACAAAGTTAGCATTATGAAGATTATTTTTATGACCAAAATATTTTCCTAACCTTTTTACAAGAAGCAAGAAGTTTTCATCTTCCTCCGATGCATCTTTATCTTGACTTTCCTTTGAATCAACTTTCAAGGCAATGCCTTTGGATTTCTTCTCTAAATTTTCATGTTTTTCAAGTCTACCGAGTTCCGTTTCATATTCTTGAAGTTTGCCAAATAATGTAGCGGAAGTCATTGCGGAGAGACTCTTCTTTTCCGAGATTGCCGTTACCTTTGGTTGCCATTCCCTAGTCAATGATCTAAGGATTTTCAAGTTGAGTTCATCATTTGTCAAGATTTTACCAAGAGCATTTAAGTGATTTGTGAAATGCACAAATCTCTTTTGTAAGTCAAGAATGGATTCTCCGGGCTACATTCGAAATAGTTCATATTCTTGACTCAAGGTATTTAGCCTTGATCTTTTTACTTCAGACGTTCCTTCATGAGTTTGAACCAGGGTATCCCATATTTCTTTTGCTGTCTTGCAGTTCGAGACACGGAAAAATTCGTCCATACTGAGTGCACCTTGAAGAAGGTTTATTGCCTTTTTGTCATAGAGAACTTTCTTTTTATCATCGTCGTCCCATGCAGTTTTGGGCTTTACATAACCAATGCCATTGATTACCGATATTGGGATAAATGGACCATTTTCAACAGCATCCCATACTTCCTCTCCTTGTGCTTCTAAATGCTCCTTCATGCGTATTTTCCAGAAGTCAAAATATTCACCACAGAATAGAGGAGGCTTGTTGTTACTACCACCATCTCTGAAAACTGGTTGATGATTTGCGGAAGCCATTCTGGATCTTTAGGAACAAGTTACCTATAACTTGCTCTGATACCAATTGTAAGTCTCAGAGTGCCTAAGAGGGGGGGGGGGGGGGGTGAATTAGGTCTTATAAAAATTTATTCGGTTTTATGAGAATGCTTGGTAGTAATTTTTGGTTAAGTGTTTGAAGGTTTAGATTATATCTTTATCTATTCCTGATTATGGTGATGAAAGCGATAAGTGCGGAAAAGTAAAGAACACGGTGATATATCCTGGTTCCCCTCACAATCCGAGAGTACTCCAGTCCCCTTTCCAACACGAAAGAGATTTCACTATAGTTAGAATGATTGTACAGCCTATGCTTACTATCTAACCTATAGGGTGATCAAAGGTTCTTAACACCTTTAAGACCAAACAAACACTAATGTGAATGAAGAACAATCCTCTTCAAATCACAACACTTACTTCCAACAATCCTGGATAGTAAGGGAAAATCTTTAAGTAATACAATGATTAATTTTGAAGTATATGGAGAGCTTTATCAATCTTCAATTGATCTTCTTCTTCAAGATAAAAACAATTCTCAATAATGTATATAAATGTTCACAATGTACGAATGAAACTTGTAATGATTTAATGAAAATGTATATGGAAAGTTTCACAAAATTATGAACACATGAAAGTTTAAATTCAAATGTGAGTAAATTGAGAAAATTGTTAATGAAGAAGCATATTTGTTAATTTGAAAATTGAAGTATTGAACATTGTTTGAAAATAAGAAAATCTGCATTTTATAAAGTTGTAAGAACCTCTTCATTCATGCCAATTCATGTGAAAAGTTGCAATGCATTCATGAAAAGATACCACTTGAAAAATATTCAAAAAACAAAGTAAAAGCTGCATTGGTTCGCTAGGAACTGGTTCCGACACTGACAGAACCCGGTTCTTAGTGAACGTTAGAATTTGAAATTCAAAATTTACACACAGGAACTGGTTCTCCTATTGGTACAACCCGGTTCCTGGTACAAAATCCAGGGACATGTTTTTTGAGAAAAGCTGGAACCCGGTTCCCTGTTAGGGAGGAACCGGTTCCTAAAGGTTTATTTTCAAAAATACATTTTGAAAGATATTTCAAACAAAGTTTTTCATGATGTTAAAGTTATGGAATATGTATATGTTGATGAATGCATATTGTGAACATCTATATTCAAGATTTAAAGAATTATTTATACCATATTGACATTTGATGATTTCTTCAATAATTCTTCAACAATCTTCAAGACTTTTATTTGATGTTGATAAGCTTTTTGCACATCCTTTGAAAGTTGATGTCCAAGTTGTCTTCATCAAAACACATGCTTTAAATATGACTTGAGAAGCTTGCAATTACAGCCCTTATTCTTCTTTTCACCTTAATATACTACTTATTATTATTATAACTCTAAATAATATAAACTAAAGAAAATACCATTTTTGATCCCGTATGTTAATGTCAAGGTTCATTTTGGTCACTTAACTTTAAAAGGTTCATATTGGTCCCTTAAATCTTCAAAACGCATCATTTTAGTCCTTTTTGTATAATTAGTGATGAACTAGCAACCGATTTCTGAGTTTTTATGTCGCTAATTAGATAAAAAGAACTAAAATGAAGCATTTTGAAGAGTTAAGGGATCAATATGAACTTTTTTTTTTAAGTTAAGGGACCAAAATGAACCTTGATGTTAGCATACAAGACCAAAAAGGGTATTTTGCCTAAACTAAAATTATTTAAATCTACATTATTCTAATTAGCACCTTAGTCCACCACCACCCCACAACATACCATACACATCACATAGATAATCACAAATAATTCACAAATAATCAATTAAATAATTAATTCTAAATTCTGTGGTGTTACACACATCAAAATTAACCTTTTTTTAATTAAAATTAATTAGATTTTAGGTTTTTTTAATTAACCTTTTTTTTCAAAATTAACTTTTTTTAATTAAAATTAATTAGGTTTTTAGGTTTTTTAATTAACCTTTTTTTTAAACTAACTTTTTTTTAATTAAAACTAATTAGGTTTTAGGTTTTTTTAATTAACCTTTTTTTTCTTTTTCAAAATTAACCTTTTTTTAATTAAAATTAATTTAGGTTTTAGATTTCTTTTATTATTATTAACTCTTTTTTTATTAACTCTTTAATTTAATTAATTAACTTTTTTTTTTGCAAATTAGGAAAACAATTTGGTTTTAAGTTTTCTTTGTAATTAACCCTTTAATTAATCATTTTTTTAACAAATTAGGATTAGGTTTTTGTTTTAGTTAGTAACTGAATTTTTGGTTTTTTTTTCATTTATTAATAAATTAAGTTAATTAACTTTTTTTTATTAAAATTAGTTAGAATTAGGTTTTTTAATTAACTTAAAATTATTTTCTATAAAAAATACCAAAAACATTAACTTAGAATTTTAGGTTTTAATTTTTCCTTAATTTCTTTTTATTTATTCTTTTACATTTTAATTTCTAGGAAAATTGTATAGGTCGCGTTATCAATGTAATAGCGTAGCTTTATCTTTTCTCGCATTTTTTTTATAATTATGTAATTGCTTTCGGGATGTAATAGTTTTTGGATTTCTTTTCCGCACTCTTCATTATTATGTAACTGCCCCAAAGCTCTATAATAGCCTAGGTTTACACTTCCGCCTTTACCTTCTGCTACTATATTTTATGCAATGCTTAGACTAATAGGATTGTATGGAAAGACCGGTAAACTAATTGAACATAGCATAACCTAATTCAAAGATAATATATCTGAAAACAAACACTGCTGCACACTTGCATCCCTAGGGTATACCTCACTTGGTTGCCTCGAGAAATGGTCATGTCCCTCGAACATATGGATATCTTAGCAAAAGACCCTCAATCTAAAAATCATCATAAAGATCATAGTCTCTTAATGTCCCTCGAGTTGCCTACGAGAAATGATCTTGTCCCTCGATGTTGCCTACAAATATATGATGACAGTCCCTTCGAAATGCTAAGGTATCCTTACATGTTGCCTTCAATGACCATTACGTCCCTTTAGATAGTCCCTCAAACATTCAACGACTAGGGCTACCTACTCACTAATAGTAGGATAGTACGGTCTAAAGGATAAAAGAAAAACGAACAGACCTTTTTCGAGTAGGTAGATTAATTCTTAAGTACTTGCTCAAACAAAACCAATAAACTTTTTCACACCAAACACTTTTCAAACAAAGTTTTCAAAAACAACTTCGTAGCACTCTTGAGGACAGAAACAAGGGTTAAAACAAAGTAAAACAAAACTTTTCAAAACAAGCACACACAAGCAATTTCAAAATAAGAAAGTACCTAAGAGCCCATGGAAAACCATGGATAGAAAGGGTGCTAACACCTTCCCTTTCTATAATCTACCCCCCGTACTCAGAAACATCTCGAAAAAAGGTTTTTTCTGTTCTTTTTCCTTTTCCTGATTGGATAAAATAAAAATTCGGTGGTGACTCTTGCTTACCGTGACATTTTGCAAACAAAAAACACAAACCAGTATTAACAGTCGGTTCTGCCACCGTATCACACTCTCTGGTACACCATATCGACAAATTAGGTTATGCTTGATGAACCGCGCCATAACGTTCTTGGTAACAGAAGTAAAAGAGGCAGCATCAACCCACTTCGTGAAGTAATCAATGGCCACTAGGATGAAGCGATGCCCATTGGAAGTGGTAGGTCTAATCTCTCCGATCATGTCAATACCCCACATTGCAAAGGTCCAGGGAGCCGTCAAGACATTCAAGGGAACCAAAGGTACATATACTTTATCAGCATAGATCTGGCACTTGTGACAAGTTCGAGAATGCTGATAACAGTTTGCTTCCATAGTGGACCAATAGTATCCTGCTTGTAGGATCTTTTAGCCATAGCGTGTCCACTAGAATGGGTGCCAAAGGTACCTTCATGTAAATCTGCCATAATTCTCTCTACTTCATTCTTATCTATACATCGAAGTAAAGTAAAGTCATGATTGCGCTTATAGAGGATTCCATTATTGAGGAAGAACTTTGCAGCGAACCTCCTCAGGAAATTTTTATCATTGACAAATGCCCCCTCAGGATATTCCTGAGCCTCAAGATACCTTTTCACTTCATGGAACCAAGGTATGTCTACTACCTCTTCAGTGTCAATCTCATAGCAGTATGTTGGTTCACTCAACCTCTCAATGGTGATCTAAGGAGCTTCGTTGTCCCACTTAACCTTGAACATAGACGACATAGTAGCTAGCGCGTCTGCTAACTGATTCTCTTCTCGTGGAAAATGTTCAAAGGTGACCTCTTCAAAGTGTGGGAGCAGTGTCATCATATGTTCTTTGTAAGGGATGAGATTCGGGTGCTTCGTGTCCCACTCGCCTTTAATTTGACTTATTACCAAGGCTGAATCCCCAAATACACTCAAGAACTTGATCCTTAGGTCAATAGCAGCTTTGAGACCCATGATGCATGCTTCATACTCCGCCATATTGTTGGTACAGTTGAAACATAATCTGGCAGTTAAGGGAGTATGACAGCCCTCGGGAGATATAATTACAACACCAATGCCATTTTCGAGTGCGTTGGAGGCTCCATCAAAAACCATAGTCCATCGGGATCCTTCCTCAGGTCCTTCATCTGGTCCAGGTTCTTCACAGTCAGTCACTAACATAATATTCTCATCCGGGAACTCAAATTTCATGGACTGGTAGTCATCCACAGCTTGATGAGCCAAATTATCCGCTAGTACACTTCCCTTGATTGCTTTCTGGGTCGTGTATTGGATTTCGTATTCAGTAAGGATCATTTTCCATCTTGCTATTCTTCTGAAGAGAGCAAGCTTCTCGAAGATGTATTTGATTGGATCCATCTTAGATATCAACAAAGTGGTATGGGTCAACATATATTGTCTCAGTCGGCGAGCAGCCCATGCCAAAGCGCAACAAGTTTTCTCAAGCAGTAAGTATCTTGTTTCACAGTCGGTAAACCTTTTTCTAAGGTAGTATATTTCATGCTCTTTTCGATCGGACTCGTCATGCTGCCCCCACACACACCCCATTGAGTTATCTAGCACTGTTAAGTACATTATCAAAGGTCTTCCTTCAATCGGAGGCATCAGAATTGGAGGCTCTTGAAGGTATTCCTTGATTTTCTCGGAGGCGGTATGACATTCGTCATTCCACTTTACCACTTGATCTTTCTTCAGGAGTTTGAAGATTGGCTCACAAGTAGCAGCTAAAGGGGAAATGAACCTGGCAATGTAATTTAGGCGTCCTAAGAAACCTCTGATCTCCTTCTCAGTGCGAGGATCTGGCATCTCTTGTATAGCCTTCACTTTTGCAGGGTCTACCTGAATACCTTTGTCACTGACAATGAAACCTATCAGTTTCTCAGACCTTACCCCAAAGGTGCACTTATTTGGATTCAACCTCAGCTTGAACGTCTTCAACCTATCAAACAGCTTTTGTAGATGATCAAGGTGCTCTTCCTCAGTTTGAGACCTAGATATCATGTCATCAACATAGACCTCTATTTCATGGTGAATCATATCATGGAACAAAGCTATCATGTCTCGCTGATAGGTTGCCCCAGCATTCTTCAACCCAAACGGCATCACTTTATAGCAGAAAGTGCCCCATTGTGTGACAAAGGTTGTCTTCTCCATGTCTTCAGGTGCCATCTTGATCTGATTGTAACCAGAGAAACCATCCATAAAGGAAAAGACCTTGTGTTGCGCGGTGTTGTCAACCAGAATGTAAATGTGGGGAAGCGGAAAGTCATCCTTGGGACTTTCCCTGTTCAAATCTCGGTAGTCCACACACATCCGTATCTTGCCGTCCTTTTTAGGCACCGGGACTATGTTAGAAAACCATTGGGGATAAGAGGTGACAACCAGGAATCCAGTGTTGAACTATTTCATAACCTTTGCTTTGATCTTCTGTGGCATTTCAGGGCACATGCGACGGACCTTCTGCTTTACTGGAGGGCAATCTTCTTTAGTTGGCAGACGGTAAACCACAATATCCGTATCCAGTCCTAGCATGTCTTCATATGACCAGGAAAATATCTCGACATAATCATGCAACATCTATATTAACCGCTATTTGACATTAAGCCTCAGACTTGCACCTATCTTGACCTCTTTTCTGTCTTCCTCTGTGCCCAAGTTCACTGTCTCATCTGGCTCTTCATGGGGTTGTATGGCCCTTTCTTCCTGCTGTAACATTCTGGCAAGTTATCTGGGTACCTCATAATCTTCCTCACCTTCGTCCTCGACTTGGTTGATCAGATTTTCAAAGTCATAACCAACAATAGCAGAACTGTTATCAATGGGATCCGGAATGGATATGGATCTGCAGTTTGATACGTGAGTATGTGTAAGAGCATAGTTGTATAGACAAACTAAAAAGCAGAAAAAGAAAAACAGAGAGCACAAAATTTGTATGCATAAACATCCAATGCTTTATTAATTCCATATGAAATTGAATTATGATAGCCCTCACAAATAAACCAATGTGCTCCGGGTAAGACACATGGCCGTAAAGTTTATATTGTTTATTACATATCCAAAAAACAAAAAGATAATTACTTCTGAACAAAAGTAATCAATATAAAGTCTCTTTCTTTCCAGTTACTGAGTCCACCGTTGGCAGTAGGGAAGATCCAATTTTCCATGTCATTGTCATCATCACTGTCTTCCAAGGTGTTGACCCCATGATTGCTGATACAAAGGGGAGGTCCTCCAGCACGAGCACAGCGAACAACCCTTTGAGCCCTGAAGAGAAACCTAAGCCAAACTTGTCAGACTTGTATGGTATGTTAGGGAGTTGACCCCAGATGGTAGACCCGCCTCCTTCAATAACTGATTTTGCATCCTTGAGAGAAGCCATCTTCAAGGGAGGTCCGGTGATCTTTGGCAGATTGGTGACAGTTTTAATTGCAGCCATAGTCTGAGGAACCTCTTCGAAATTCTAACACGGAGTCTCGATGAACTCGTCATCCATTTCTACATACCTGAAGGAGTTCAGGTGACTGACCATGTATTCTTCCTCACCGTGTACTGTGACAATCTTTCCATTTACCGGGTACTTCATCATCTGATGCAGAGTAGATGTGACAGCTCCCGCCCCATGGATCCAAGGGCGGCCTAATAAACAAGAATAAGATGGTCTGATATCCATCACATAGAAGGTAGAGTCGAAAGTCTGAGAACCGACTTTTATGGGGATATCCACCTCCCCGTGAACCATCCTCTTTGAGTCATCGAAAGCCCTTACCATTATGTTGTTGAGCTTCAAGGTTAAACCTTCACAGTCTAGTCAATCCAGAGCCTTCTTGGGCAGCACATTCAATGATGGACAAGTATCTACCAAGACATGGGCTAAAGTAGTGCCCAGGAATTCGACGGAAACATGTAGCGCATCATTGTGTCTTCTCCCTCTGGGTGTCAAATCAGCATCAAAAAAACCTAAATCGTTATCCGCCGTCAGACTGGCCACACAATCTTCAAATTGGTCAGCAGAGGTTTCCTGTGGCACATGGGTTATCTTAAGGAACTTCACCAAAGCCTTTGCATGGGCTTCGGAGCACAATAGTAAGGCCAACATAGAAATCTTTGAAGGGGTCTGCCCCAGTTGCTCGACCATATTGTAGTCGTTCTTTTTAATGATCTTTAAATTTTCTTCCCTTTCCTTCTTGGAAGCCTCTGGGATAGATATTGACTGCGCCTTCGTCCGGACAGGCTCAACCAATATGTCTTTGCCCCGAGTCCAGGTCGACTCGGTGATAGGGGTGATAACAGGGGTGATCACAGGAACTGTAGTAGTAGTATTAGCATGAACAAAAGCAGGAATAATCACAGGACCAGTAACAACTTTTGGAGGAGAAATCTCATGGGAGAACACTCTTCAACTTCTGGTCATTTTCCTAGTTCCCACAATGTTGCCAATGTCGAGGTCAGCCTTCTCAGAAACCTGGTCTTCATCGGCCAGCCAATCTTGCTTGACACCGTGGTAGTAGACGTCACCCCCATAGTTCCAGGGAACGGTTTTGTCCGAGGAGTATGGAATTGTCCCTGGCATGGTAATTATCAGTGGAGTCACCTTCAGAACAAATGTAATCCTAACGGGTCTTTTGGTGGAGACCCTGGGAGGATTAACGGAAATGTTTATTATTGAAACATCCTTGTAAGAAGTAGTTGGAACATGAGTCTTTTCAAATAAAATCTCTTTGTCATCCATCGGGTGCTGGACACCTACCTTCAATAAATGACAACCATTAGGTAGAGACAAACAGAGGTGGCAACCTTCGCCATAGCCCAGAAATAAATCAGCCTTCAACAGGCTCCTCTTGACGGTCAGGAGAGGAGTAACAAGTTCATCAATAGCAGTAACAAACACATCATCTTCAACAGCATTAACACCACGGTTGTGCTTGAGCATAGGAGCAGTGATAACATTTGGAATCTCAGGGGCGTCAAATTTAATTTCCTTCACCTCGAGAAGGTCTTGCACCTTGTTTTTCAAAGCCCAACAGTTGTTGGTATCATGGCCTAGACTCTCTGAATGGTAAGCACAATGAGCATTAGGGTTGTAGAGAGGAGAGGCGGTGTTGGGATTCTTCGGAGCTTCCTTCAGGGTTACTAGATTAGACTTCAGTAAATGTGGCAAGACTTGGGATAGAGTCATGTTTATCCGGGTAAACTGTCTTACCGGCCTTTCTGTTCTCGGTTGATTATTCCTTTGTTGGGTGGGTGCAAGTTTAGAGATCATACAGCCCCTACCGATGGACGGTGTTCAGTTTTGTCCTGATTTCTTTGATGGTACGCAGCACTAACCTCTTTCTTCCCAGCAAATGGATTCCTTATGACACTGGAGGATGCATCCTTTTGAATCTTCCCACTCCTAATTCCAGCTTCCACCCTTTCTCCTGTCAAAATTAATTCGATGAAGCCGACTGAAGAGTTTCCAATCAGGTGATTAAAGAACGGACCAGACAGGGTACCGAGAAACATATCCACTAGCTCCTTATCATACATGGGAGGTTGGACTCTTCCTGCTAAGTCTCTCCACTTCTGAGCATAGTCCTTAAAGCCCTCACTCGAACCCATAGACATATTTTAGAGTTGAGTACGGGTGGGAGAAAGGTTTGCATTATACTAATACTGCTTGTAGAAAGCAGCAGCCAGGTCTTCCCAATTATAAATGTTGGCCCTTTCCAGCTGGTAGAACCATTCTAGTTGAGTTCCAGACAGACTCCTGAAAGAAGTGGACCGATAAGTCCTTGTCAACAGTGTGAGGCTGGATCTTCCTCACATAAGATCGGAGGTGCATTTTGGGACATGAAACCCCATCATATTTCACAAACACTGGCACCTTGAACTTTTGCGGGATGACAACCCCAGAGACCAAACCCATCTCTTCAAAGTTCAGACCCGGTACCTTCCAGACTTCCATTGCATTCAAACGATCCTCCAGCTATTTGTATTTTTCACCAACAGGAGGATATTTCTCCTCATCATAGTCGGATTCATCATCGGATTCCTTTGGACTAGAGTCTTCCTCTCTTGTTTCCTCTTCTTGATTGTTCCCTTCCTTTGATGAAGTTACCAGTTCATAGGCTTGTTGCACTGGTCCTTTGATCCTTCTTCCCAGATTCAATAACCCAGTTGGCCTCTTTGGCTTCATCCTTTTATCCTTCAGTATGAGGGCTTTCATATCTTCCTGCCCTTTAGCTAGAGCCATAATCATTTACTGGAACTGGCTGTTTTGCGCCTGGAGATCCTTGATGTTTTGTTCAAGAGCCATTTCTTTTACTTGCTGAAATAAACAGCAAAGAAAATGAGAAACCTACTATGAAACCTGTTTATGCAATGATATGTATGGAATATGTATGCAATGATTTCAAGGATTTCGGGAAATTTAAATTTGCGAACCAAAATGAAACAAAGATTTTATTAGTAGAATTCAAAATACAATTGCCTTTTATGCGTTTCAATTGAAAGTTCACAAAACTAAAAAAAAAATAGGTTTCCCATGGGAGCTTCCTTTTCACGCCGAGATAGACATTAAGGCCTCTTTCCTCATGAAGTTGCTTTGTGAGCTCCAAAACTTTCTTCTCATGGGCATAGAAATGGTCTCTATAGGTATCCCGCTCTTTCTTCAGCTGAATCCGGGATCTTTGTAATTCTTCAAGATCAGTGGGCATATCAGGATGAAGAATTGTATAGGGAATATCCCCTTTGATAATGGGCTCCACAATCACTGGTAAGATGGCTGCATATGGCATCATAAGATTCTGAGCATGAGCTCGTACCCATTGGAGATAAGGCTCCATAGGAATGGAGGTCCTCGGCCCCAAAGCCTTGATGTGAAATTTGTTTACCATGCCCCAAGCTCGTATGAACCTCTGGTGATACCCTTGAACATCATCCTCATAGTTAAACATAACGCCCTGGATAAGCATCTCGTGAGGACCATTCCTTTGAGCATAACCAAATTGTCGCAGGTCCAAAGAAGGATTATAGGTTATGCCTTCCCTGATGCTAAGTAGTGGGACATTAGGGAATTCCCTGCAGCGGTCAATAATAGAAATATCTCCCATAGATCGGGAATACCAGAGAATACCCATGTGAGAGGTATGCAAGATATCTCTGAGTAAAGTGGGCACAGGGTTGAGAGAAAGGAATACCTTGATGGCATTCACATCTATGAGTAAGTCTAGATTAAGGAACAATACTAACCCATAGACGAGAAGGGCCAAGACCTCCTCAAAAGCCTGGAAGTCCAAATCATCCCAAAATAGCTGAGCCTTCTCTATTAGAAGCGAGGTTAACCCATCTCCTTGATTTTAGTTTTGAGAAAATATTAATATAATTAAATTATTAATTAACAAAAATTAATATAATAGAAAAAAACTAGCCTAATATTTTTTGTGTTTTTTTGTTTGATTTAATGTCAAAATAAAAAAAGAATCAATAAAGAAATAAAAAAAAGAACAAAAATAAAATATGAAGGAGTGGGGACCCTATCTCGGGGGAATTGGGGCTTCGATTCAGATAAAAGGGTTGCCTTCGATCCTGAGGAAGGAGACTTTCGACCCAGGGAGAAATGGTAGTCTTCGATCCAAGGAAGAATGTTTGTCCTTCGACCCAGGGAGAGACAATGGTCTTTCGACCCAGGGGAGGAAGATGTCTTCTTGGATCCAGGGGAGGAAGTTATTCTCAATTCTAGACCTGCAAGACAAATATTAGAAGAAAAAAATGACATGGGTGTCGAACCCAAGTCCTTCGATCTTGCGTGCATTGGTTTATTTAGGCCAGATCTGCATTATGGGTGTGGGAGGAAAAGGAAAACAAAATGTGGACCTGAAGTTGAACCCAGGCCCTTAGTTTTGAATATGAATCGAACAGAATTACATGATATCTTGGGCGTGAATCAAACACTGAATAAACATTAATACATTTATGAAATTGTAAACATGAATTTGTGAGTTTATCAATGATGAGAGGCTTCGATTTGGCACTTCTGGGCGTTTATTAGCTAGTGTTTGGGAACGCTCCCTGCAGACTTCAACGAGTGATTGGGAACATTGCTGAAAGTTCCTTCGGTTGGGATTGCTTATGAGAATTTTGATGTGTATGTGTGTGATCTCTTCGTGTACAATCGGTATGCCCTCTCTTTCATTCGCCCCTGGTACTGTATACTTGCTCTTGTATTTATAGGAGTGTGCTGGCGCATAGTAAAGGTAAGAGACAACCACTTAAACAGACCCTTAAAGCCACGAGACAAGAATCAGACAAATTAAAAGCATTCCTTTTTTGAAACATTCATGTCTCTTTGGAAATCTTGGATGAACCTGGACACTTGACTCATTCGAGCACCCTCCAGCGTTTCTCTTTGATTGGCCTGTGAGTTGCCTCCTTCAAATGGACTTCTTATGGACCCTTCGAATGAGTCATTGTTACTTCCTTCGAATAGCCTACAAGTTTCCTCCTTCAAATGGACTTTTATGCACCCTTCGAATGGGTCTTTTGAATGCTTATTCGAACGGACTTATTATACACCCTTCGAATGAACCATCTGAGCGCTTCTTTGAATGGACTGCTTATACACCCTTCAAATGAGTCATATGAACGCTTCTTCGAATGGACTGCTTATACACCCTTCGAATAAGTCATCTAAACGCTTCTTCGAATGGACCTCTTATACACCCTTCAAATGATTCATTTGAGTTCTTCTTCGAATGGACTTCTTATACACCCTTCGAATGAGTCATCTGAATGCTTCTTCGAATGGACCTCTTGGAATGCCAATCAAACAGCGCTATGTAGATGCCAATTGAAAGGCGTTTTGGAGATGCCAATTGAAAGGCATTGTTACCATGCCAATCGAAAGGTACTATGTAAATGCCAATCTAAAGACACTGTTACCATGCCAATCGAAAGGTATTTGTTAAAATTCCAATCGAAAGGCTTTGTTAACAAGCCAATAGAAGGATCTTGTTGACCGCTCGAAAACCTTGTTTTGCTCTCTTCGATTTCCTTTAGTTGGGACCAATCAAAGTGACATTAAAATGCTAATCGAAGACGCCTTTGTTCAGATTACAATCGAATGACATTGTGTTGTCATGCCTTCGAAGTACACCCCATCGAAGGACACTTTGACTTGTTAGAACAAAGTTTGAATCTACTACCCTATGTTTAAGTTTTGATGATAACAAAATGAAAAGATATATTATTTATATGATTCATGTATGAGCTATTTGCTACCTAAAAGTATTACGTTCTACTTTGCAGAAACTCTGATAGGTATCAGCAAAAGCACACTTAATCAGCATCAGAATATTGATTCCTGACATCAGCATCAGAAGTTGCTATCAGAATACCAGAATCAGAAGATCAACTCACGTGTATGCTGAAGCTTGATGAATAGAACTGCACTCAACACTGATAAAGAAAACAACAGTTCATCAGCAGTTAAGCAGAGTCAGAATGAGCCAAGCCAGAACATGCATTAAGTAAGCAACGGTATTGTGCATTGAAAGCAAATTATTACCAACGGCCTCATTCCAGACAAGATTTGCTCGATAAGGAAAGTTTGTTATTAGCATTGAATCAAGAATATTGCTCCAACGATCAACAATCTCAGTGCTATATAAACAAGACTATGAAGATTGAATTGGCTAATGCTCTCCAACATTTTACACGCCTAAAAGCTAATCATAATCTTCCTTCTTTCAGTTTGCTAAACACTACACATCTCCTTATTCAATCATTGTTTAGTAATCTAGTTTTGTAAGCTTAAGTTGTGTATACATCACAGTTGTGATACAGTTTTGTAGAAAACATTCACACACCTAGATTTATCTTCTTTGTAAGAAAGTGTTTCCTTGACAAACCGGGTTGTGGTTTGCATCAAGAAGGCTTTAGCAGTTGTTAAAGCAGTTTGTAATATTCAGTTGAATATAGTGGATTAAGACCTCGTTGGAGAGAGGCGAAATCACCTTGACGGGTGGACTGGAGTAGTTTGAGATTAAACGAACCAGGATAAAAATATCTTGTTCATTGCATTGATTTTCAGTTTTACAATTCAACCCCCCCCCCCCTTCTTGTGTTTTTCACTTCTTTAATTGGCATCAGAGCGCCTGGTTCTGAGCTAAAACACTTAACTGTGTCAGTACAAGATCCAGCGTCAGAAAAACACAATGGCAGGAACTTATTCTCACACCAGCAATGACAACCATGAGGACAGAGACAGATTCAGCGGCAAACCTCCAGTCTTTGATGGAGAAAACTTTGATTACTGGAAAGATAGAATTGAAAGCTTCTTTCTGGCACATGATGCTGATCTGTGGGATATGGTGACAGATGGATACACGCACCCTGTGAATGCAAGCGGTCAGAAGATTGATAGAAAAACAATGACTGATCAACAAAAGCGTGACTTCAAGAATCACCACAAGGCCAGAACCATCCTTCTCAGCGCCATCTCCTATACTGAATATGAAAAGATCTCCAACAGAGACACAACAAAGAACATTTTTTACTCACTCAGAATGACGCATGAGGGCAACGTTCAGGTCAAAGAAACTAAAGCTCTGGCGCTCATTCAGAAGTATGAGGTGTTCAAAATGGAAGAATCCGAATCCATTGAAAGGATACTCTACTGCTGACCATGTCAAGAAAATCATCAGAAGTTTACCCAAGCAGTGGAGACCAATGGTTACAGCTCTGAAGCTAGCAAAAGATCTCAACAAAATCACTCTGGAGGAACTTATCAGCTCCCTCAGAAGTCATGAGATAGAGCTAGAAGCTGACGAGCCTCAGAAGCAAGGTAAGCCTTTAGCATTAAAATCTAACAAAAAATCTGAGTCTAAAGTTTTGCAGGCAGTTGAAGAAACATCTGATGGATCCTCATCAGAAGAAGACGAACTCTCCCTCCTCTCCAGAAGAGTAAATCAACTGTGGAAGCAAAGACAAAGGAAGTTCAGGAATCCCAGAAGATCTGATCAGAACGAGTCCTCTTCCAGATATAGAAGGACAGATTCTTCCTCTGGATACAGAAGATCCGAAGGCTCCTCCAGTAGAAAAAAGCCAAACACCAAGGACATCATCTGCTATGAGTGCAATGAGCAAGGACACTACAAGAGTGACTGCCCAAAGCTTCAGAGGGAAAAGCCCAAAAAGAAGTTTGGAAGATAAAAGAAGAAAAGTCTCATGGCTACATGGGATGACTCTGACTCGTCCGAAGCTGACTCAGAATCAGATGATGAGAGGGCAAACATAGCTCTCATGGCTAACATTTCAGAAGATAGTGAAGCTTCTGAATCAAACTCTGAATCAGACACTGAAGAGGTATTTCCTAACTTTGCTGTTAATTTTACCAAGGCTGAACTTGCTGAAAGCCTTAATGAAATCCTGGAAAGGTATCAGCAAATTAGAGTTAAATTCAGAGACCTGAAAAGGAATCTTGAATCTGACTCTAATAAGACTGAGAGTCTCAAATTGGAGAATTCTAAGCTGAGAAATAAGATTTCAAAATTAGAAAACACTTTACAAAACTCTCAGAATGAACCAATTTCTGAAACTCCCAGCAACGCTGATGAGATCATCAAGGAGTATGATCACAGTTTCCAGAAGTTCCTTGCTAAAAGCATAGATAGAAGCAAAATGGCTTCAATGATCTATGGAGTTAGCAGAAACGGCGGGAAGGGAATAGGATACCAAGGAAAGGTTCCTACACCAAAGAATGTCATGGATTTAACCATTAAACACACTCCTCTAAATTCACATTTTGTGTATGGTCACACACATGATATTAAATACACTAGCAGTAAGTACTCTGTGAAACCAAAATTCATCCAGAGTTTTGGTAAAACTAACAAATCAGGACCCAAGAAAATCTGGGTACCTAAGGATAAAATAATACATGTTGCAGATATCTTTAGCAGCAAGTCAGAAACACCAGTCATGGTACCTGGACTCTGGCTGCTCGCAACACATGACGGGAAGAAGGCATATATTCCAAAGCCTGGAACTTAAGCCTAGAGGCCACGTTGGCTATGGAGGCAATCAGAGGGGAAAGATAATTGGCTCTGGAACTGTAGGTAATGGAAATCTTCCCTCTATTAATAATGTTCTGCTTGTAGATGGATTAATGCATAATCTGTTATCCATAAGTCAATTAAGTGATAACGGTTATGATATAATCTTTAATCAAAAATCATGTAAAGCTGTTAGTCAGAAAGATGGGACTATCCTGTTTAATGGTAAGAGGAAAAACAACATTTACAAAATCAAACTTTCTGAACTAAAAAGTCAGAATGTAAAGTGCCTTCTGTCGGTTAACAACGAGCAGTGGATCTGGCACAGAAGATTGGGGCATGTTAGTATGAGAAGAATATCTCATATTAACAAACTCAATCTGGTCAGAGGACTTCCTAATTTGAAGTTCAATTCAGATGCTCTGTGTGAAGCATGTCAGAAAGGAAAGTTTGCAAAACCTTCTTTTAAATCTAAAAATGTTGTTTCTACCTCTAAGCCATTAGAACTTCTGCACATTGACTTATTTGGACCAGTTAAAACTGCTTCAGTCAGTGGCAAGAAGTATGGGTTAGTAATCGTAGATGACTATAGCAGATGACATGGGTAAAGTTCTTAAGACACAAGGACGAGTCACACTCTGTGTTTGTTACCTTCTGTAACCAAGTTCAGAATGAAAAGGATCTTAGAATCGTTAAAGTCAGAAGTGATCACGGTGGAGAATTTGAAAACAAAGATTTTGAGTCATTCTTTAATGACAGAGGCATTCTGCATGATTTCTCTTGTCCTAGAACTCCCCAACAAAATGGAGTTGTAGAACGAAAGAACAAAACATTGCAAGAAATGGCCAGAACCATGATCAATGAGACAAACATTGCTAAGATCTTCTGGGTAGAGGCAATAAACACAGCGTGCTACATTCAGAATAGAATCTCAATAAGACCTATTCTGGAAAAGACTCCATATGAATTGTGGAAGAACAGAAAGCCCAACATTTCATATTTTCATCCATTTGGATGTACTTGCTTTATGTTAAATACAAAGAATTATTTGAACAAGTTTGACTCTAAAGCACAGAAGTGTATTATGTTAGGATACTCTGAACGCCAAGAGGGTACAGAGTATACAATACAGAAACACAGATTGTGGAAGAATCAATCAGTGTTCGTTTTGATGATAAGCTTGACTCTGAAAAGTCAAAGCAGAATGAAGTTTTTGCATGTATGGAAATTGAATTTACAGGTTCTAAAGACAAGTCATCAGAAGCTCTCAACACAGACACTCCTTCAACGTCTGAAAGGAGCACTGCTAGCAATCCTACAACAGCTGCTGATCAACCTCAGAAGAGATTACCCAGAAGCAGCTTGGATCACCCAGAAGAGACTATCTTAGGAAGAAAGGAAGATCCAATCAGAACAAGAGCAAGCTTCAGAAACTCTGAAGAAACTCTCATGGGACTTGTGTCTCTGATTGAACCTTCTTCTATTGATGAAGCACTTCTGGATAATGATTGGATTCTGGCAATGAAAGAAGAGTTAAATCAATTCACCAGAAATGACGTATGGGATCTTGATCCCAGACCAAAAGGATTCAACGTCATTGGAACAAGATGGGTGTTCAGAAACAAGCTAAATGAACAAGGTGAAGTCATCAGAAACAAGGCACGACTGGTTGCACAAGGTTATAGTCAGCAAGAGGGGATAGACTATACAGAAACCTTTGCTCCAGTCGCCAGGTTAGAATCTATTAGACTTTTAATTTCATTTGCTGTTAATAGAGGCATCACTCTGTATCAGATGGATGTCAAAAGTGCATTCTTAAATGGTTATATAGAAGAAGAGGTTTATGTACACCAACCCCCTGGTTTTGAAAATACAAAACATCCAGAACATGTTTTCAAACTAAAGAAGTCACTATATGGTCTGAAACAAGCTCCCAGAGCTTGGTATGAAAGGCTAAGTAACCTTCTGTTAGAAAATGAATTCACCAGAGGGAAGGTGGACACTACCTTATTCTGTAAATCAGTTAAGAATGACATCTTAGTCTGTCAAATTTACGTTGATGATATTATTTTTGGTTCTACTAATCCTTCTCTTGGAAGAAAATTTGCTAAGTGTATGCAGGCAGAATTTGAGATGAGCCTCATGGGGGAACTGAAATTCTTTCTAGGAATTCAGATCAATCAAACTCCAGAGGGAACTTACATTCATCAGAGCAAATACATCAGAGATCTTCTGAAGAAATTTGACCTCTCAGAATGTAAGCCATCAAAGATTCCAATGCATCCCACGTGCATTCTGGAAAGAGAAGAGGTAAGCAAAAATGTAGAACAGAAAGTCTACAGAGGTATGATTGGTTCTCTCCTTTATCTGACTGCTTCAAGACCTGATATATTATTCAGCGTTTGTATTTGTGCTAGATTCCAATCAGATCCTAGAGAATCTCACTTAACAGCTGTTAAGCGAATTTTCAAGTATCTGAAAGGTACTACTAATCTGGGTTTGTTTTATAGAAAATCTAGTGATTACAGTTTAGTAGGCTACTGTGATGCTGACTTTGCTGGAGACAGAGTGGAGCGTAAAAGTACTTCTGGAAGCTGCCAGTTTCTGGGAGAAAATCTGATCTCTTGATCCAGCAAAAGGCAATCAACAATTGCGCTATCAACAGCAGAAGCTGAGTACATAGCAGCAGCAGGATGTAGCACACAAATGCTCTGGATGAAAAGTCAGCTTGAAGACTTCCAGATTTTTGAGAGTAACATTCCTATACTCTGTGATAATACTTCTGCTATTTGCTTAAGTAAGAATCCCATTTTACATTCTAGAGCTAAGCATATAGAAATAAAACATCACTTCATTAGGGACTATATTCAGAAAGGAATTTTGAATTTAAAAATTTATAGATACAGACCATCAATGGGCTGATATCTTCACTAAACCCCTTTCTGATGATAGGTTTAATTTCATTCTGAAACATCTCAGCATGAAAATCTGCCCAGAGTGAAAATGTTTTAATTCCATATATTTATCTTCAGAATGTATTTGTTTTACTGTGAAACTTCTGATCAATCTTCTTTCAGAAAGATAGATCATGCAGATTGTATCAGATACAAGTCTAAAGATCTGAGAGTCTAAGCTCAAAGACAGACTTGCTGATCACTACATCAAACAAGTGTCATCCAATCATCAGCAAATCTCTGAAGCAGAACGCGTGCACGCTTCTGAGAAGGCAAAACGCTGATTGGGTGCATTGAGACACATGTCTGGTAACCGTTTTTAAGTATCTTTCTCAAATCCCCCAAAATCAGCAAGCATTAAATGAAAGTAATCATATTTTTAAAATGTAATCATGATTTTATTTCTCTTTCTTAAAAACGTTTACTCTTTCAAAATATTCTAAACTCTATTTAAACACGTTAACCTCTCATTTCAATCTTTTACAGTTTCTCACTATTTCTCAAGCACTCTCTGCATTTTTCTGTGTTCATCTCTCTCAAACTCTTTTTCTCGGTTTTTCTCAAAATCCCTAAGTGTGAACATGGAAACCTCCAGCAGTGCCTCTGTAGGTTCTCAGAAGAAAGCATCATCTGAACAGTATCAAGTGCCATTCAGAACACTCCTCACTCCTGTGAAGAATCTTGAAGTGTTATCTGAATTGATCATTGATTTTGGAAGCCTGAAGGAAAACAGCTTTGATTTAACAAAAGAAGTTAGGGCACAGAAATGGGAAAGGTATTTTGACAGGTTGGTTGGACCAATATTCCCTATGTTAGTCAAGGAGTTCTGGATTCATGCGACGGCTTCAACGCATCAAGTCACTTCTTACATTATGGGGAAGAAGATTGTGATCACTGAGGATCACATAGCAAGGTTAATTGGTTACAGTGGCGGTGGCGTCCGCTGTATTGATATGGCTGAGAGATGTGCTGACGTGGGTGTCATAGCAGAAAAGATTTTCACCCATGGGGTGCCCAGCAGCAAGATCAAAGATCTGAAGGATCATCACAGAGTTTGGGCGAAGATAATTCTGGGGTGTTTTAACCACAGGAAGCCAACTAGTTCCCCTGATTACATAAATGTAGATCAGCAGTTTCTGATCTACTTTATCAATCATAAGGTAAAAATCAACTTGGCTCATCTTCTGTTCAACCACCTCAGAACAAGCATGAAGGAAACCAGGGAAGAAGAAAGAACAAAGAGGGATTGGATACCCTTTGGAAGGTTGATATCAGATATTCTGACAGAGAATAGGCTGATAGAGCATCTGATAGAAGCTCAAGAGTTAAGCACCATTGAACCAACGGTTGGGAAGCCTCTGAACGCGAAGAACTTGAAGAAAATGAAGTTGATAGAGAATATCAGAAAGGAACCCAGCGCTACTCCTATTGCTGATATCACCAGCAGAAGAGTACCACTGAGTGACTTTCCTTTATTTTCTGAGATAGAATCCAAGCCAGTGGTAGTTCTCAGATATCTGGACGCGTGCAAAGCTGATGGTACAGATCCCAATCTGAAGATCAAAGATCTGCACCAATCTCAACCAGAAGTGACTCTGAAGAAGACGAAGAAAAGGAAGGCACCTTCAGAAGGATCATCCCAGCAGACACCCAAGAAAAGAGGTAATTTATCTGCTGCTTCTGTTTTAAATTCTTCTACTATTCCAGCATCAATTCCACCTCCAACCTCTCATAGAATCTCAATCCCCATCCCAACAATAGATGAAACTGAACAAGAAGATGACCCTTCTGAGGCATTACAACTCAGAAGACCCCGAACCAAACATCCCAAACCAACAATATCAACAACATCAGCAATTGACAAAGTGTTGTTTGACATTGATCAACACACTTCTGATCACTCCTCAATCAATCCAAACTCTGAACCACAAATTGTCCCTTCTCCACAACCAGAACAACAACAATCTGCTGAAGAACCAGAACAACAACAACCTCTCTCATCCATTCCAGAAGAACCTCTCATCCCTGAACAACCAGAAATTCCAACAACTTCTCCACAACCAGCAATTTCGTCTCCCTCTCCTCAACCAGAAATTCATCCACCATCACCCCAACCTGAGTTTCATCACTCTGAAAATCCAACTCCTCCACCTTCTGAACCTCATTCACCTCAACCATCACCTCTGGCAATCCAGCTGCCATGTGGAACAACAGTCACAATGGCCCAGCTGCCATCCTCATCAGAATCTACACCACCAAATACTCCCAAAACACCAAACAGTCCAATCATTATTTCTGATTCTCCCACTCCATCTCCAAAACAAACAGCTGCCAAGCAAACCACCGAAAACCCCAACAGGACCTTCATAGACTTAACAATCCTTGACCGTCTTGCTGATCTGAAAAATAAAATAGCCATCCCAAAACCAAAACAACCAGATGTTGGCTCTGGTATTATGAATTTTGAAACAGGTTTGCAGTAGTGGATTGCTTCTTTGAAGCAAGTCTGTCCTAGAATGATTGACCCAGCTGCCTCTGACCAGCTCTGGTCACAATTCAGAATTTGGGTACGTGCTGAAGCCCTCAAGTTGCAGGATATCAACTATGAGCAGGCACAACAGAACTTCAGCAAGCTGCTGAAGGAAGTTGAAAGTCAGCTGCCACAGGAAGACGTGCTCCCTCTGGATAGTGAGCCATGGTCTGAGAAACAGCTAGCTTCAAAGGTGCAACCAGAAGAAGACATGACCATTCAAGCTGAAGCAAGTCAAGCAGAAGATGTTGCAGAAAGCTCTCAGAAGCTCCCTGCTTCTGATGTGTCTCAAGCTGCCTTGGATAGGCAGACTCTGGAAGAGCTAAAGCTGAATGACATGCGTCTGCAGCAAAGGATGGATGAAAATGACCAGAAGATGAAAGAAAGGATGGATGTGCAGGATAGCAAGATAGGCACAGTTGTCAGCATGGCCCACAAGCAGAATGAGACTGCTGATCAGATCAAAGCCATGCTGGAGAACCTGTTCACACGCCTTCCTCCCCAACCTTAGTTTTTCATTCATGTCTGTTGTACCCCAAAATTTGCCCTCCCATATTCTTCAAGAAACTGCCAAGTCAAGCTTCAAATCTCCCCAAGGGTTGCATAGTGCAAGGGCCTCCTAAGCAGGCAAAAATTAGGGTTTTGGTTCTGATCAAGGAAATGAAGTTTCAAAGGTCCCAATCAAGTCCCACATGCCTACAAATATGGTCAAGCATCCTCATATCAAGTTTCAAGACTTTCAGCTCAAAATTGCACAGTCAAAACCCTAATTGCACTACAGTCAACTGTAGGGGCAAAATGGTCATTTGGCAGTCAAAAGTTCAAATTTTTGGTCAACATCTCATTTTGAAGCCACAAACATCATTTGATCAATGCTTGATCATGATTCTCAAAGCTTGGCTCAAAAATCATCAAGATGCAAAAGTTTCTATTTTTGGACAGCTGAAAAAGTCAACTGAAATTGACCAGGGCATAACTTTCACATGGATTATCAGAAAAATTCCATCCAAATCTCATTTTGAAGAGAAAGACATTTCCTACAACTCATCTTCATACTTCAAGTCCAAGAAATTCTCTCACAAAAAGTTATCAATTTCAACATTATAGGTCATTTTCAAAAGTCAACAAAAAGGGACTTTAAGTCAAAGGCCATAACTTGAGATTGGTAAATCAAAATGACATGGGACCAAAGGCATTGTTTAGAGGACTTCAAGACCTTTCTAAAATGTCCAAGAACATGAGCAAAGCTTAAAAATTGAGCAAGTTATGCATTGGAGAAGTTGGGAAATTTTTGTGAAATGGCCAAAATCATTTATCCTTGAAATCTCATTTTTGACAAAAGGGGCCCACTTTTTCCACTTGAATTAACTTGGCCATGCTTCCCACGTGTCCCACCTTTTATTTCAGATTTTTTTATTAATTTTTTCATTTTTATTGATTTTTATTGGATTTAATTAATTTTAAATCTTTTAAAATCAAAAGAAATTCAAAAATTAATTTAAAAGGGAATATTTGGTTTTTACTAGCCTTGAAACATCATTATGTGCCTACCAAAATTCGTGCAAGGGAGTTAAACAAGGCAAGAATTCAAAAATGGACTCAAAATGGAAAGTTGATAATGGTGGTTTATGTGAAAATCCAAAACATCAATGCAAGGCTTTATTGGCTATAATTCCCATTCATACACATTGCATAAGACATGTACAAGTGATACACAACAAGATTAGACAAGAAGCTGCGCCCTATTGCTCAATACAAACTCATACTTTTTAAAAAAAAATCTCAATTCTGAAAATTGGCTTGTAGGTGGTTTCAAGGCATAATACCTATCCCATTAGCTTCCTCAAGCATCATTGGACGATTCCCAATCAAAAACAGTCCTCCAAACCTCAAGAATCGCTGTACAGAATCCAAATTTTTCTCATAAAATTGCATACTCGTATCTTAACTTTGAGGCATTTTCATGACATTTAATTTATATATTCTTATTCAATGATGCATTCTGGTGCTTACCATGTGAACTAATTGCGTTTTTATGTGTTATATGCAAAGATGCCATTGTTGATATTTAGGGTTCTTCAACCTTAAAATTAGGGCTTTTGAAATAAGGTAAAATTAGAGGCTGAGACCAAGACCATTGGATTCAACACGTTTGGACGAAGGGAAACCAACACTCGCGATCAATTTATGAGGCCTTATGGCCTATTCGTTATTTTTTCATATGGTACCTTCTGCAACGGTGTGAAAACCGTTGCTTATGTTGTTTATCTTTCAGGAACATGAAGAAGATGATGTGTTGGCAAATGGTGATAGGCCAGTTCAAAAATTCGCGCGCTGAAGGCATTAAGGAATTGATTTATATTATATTGTTTGTTTGCTATAGGATATACAAGAAATACGCGTGGTTCAGCTGGCAAGTGATAGTGGTGGCAAAACACATGACCTGGGTTCGAGCCCCAGGTCTTCACAATTCCAATATTGTTTTCCAATTCACGTTCACATGCAGCATCAATGATGAATACCATGGTACACCTTCAGAACCCAGTGTACACGCGCCCTGGGAGATCAAATCAAAGGCGTAGATCTAAAGAACACGTTGCACCCTGGTCAACACTACAACATGCTATCTGGCAAAAGTCAAACAGGCCAAGATTGTTGGGCCAGAATTTCCAATTCATACCTCCACTTTGGGGACTACCACCCCCTAGGTTTGCATTTTTTTTTCACTTTTCTTTATTTTTTTATTTCAATATTAACTCTATTTCTTTTAATAATTGTTTTGTTCAATTTAATTAATTATTTTCATAAAATACAAAAACATCATAAAAATCAGAAAAAAGAGAAAAATAATAAAATATTTTATTTTAAGTATTTTCATAAATAAATTTGTATGTAATTAATTTAGATTCAATTTTAGGTTATAATTTAATTCTTTTTTTTTTCACAATAAACCAAAAATAACAAAAATAGGCCTTTAGCACTTTTTATCTTTTTTTAATTAATTAAATATTTTTATTATAAATATCATTAACCATTAATTTTGTAAATAAATTTTATAATTAATTTAGTTTTAATTCTAGGTTTTAACTTTAATGCATTTTCTTTAATAAATTAAAAACAATTAGAATTAGAATTAATTATTTGACTTTTAATTAATTTAATTTTCTTTAATGTCATAAATACAAAAAAATATAAAAAAAATAAGTTTCTTTCTTTTTATTTAATTTAATTATTTAATAATTTTATTTTAATTCCTTCAAAGGGTTCAACGCCCTCGCATTCGATTACGTTTTTCGCGCGTTTTATTTATTTCTCTTGTGAATATAATGTACTTGTTCCAAAGCCCTGTAATAGCTATTAGACATTTATTTTCTGCACTATATTTTAAATCGGGTCTGGATTAATTTGGCGTTGTAGACCCGCGCCTTTGTAATAGCGTAGGACTTTTACCTTTTCCGCACTTTAAAATTCCCGCACTTTTAACTGTTAAACAATAACATGAAAGAATGAATGCCCAAAAATAAAATCAAAACGTAGATCACTAATGCATGACAAGACAAACAATAAACTGAAAATGACACACAATTCACACACCACCCCTAGGGTACGCTTCACTGTTGCCTTGCCCCTCGAAAGGTGGTCGTCGAGTAGAGGATGTCTTAGTAAGTCCTCATGATCCGGGAACCTGGCATGAGGGTAGCTTCTAAGGTGTCTTCCCATTGCTCTGGTGATCACCATGTCCCGAACCTCGAATTGACCCGAACACCTCCAACGGTGGTGCTACTTACCTCTCAATGGTGGGATGGCATTACCTTAAGGACATTTACACAGACTAATTCCTTAGGGTAGGTAGATGACTCATGGATACTTGCTCCTTTCAAAAACAAATCAAAATACTTTTCACACCTTACACTTTTCAAAAAGCTTTCAAAACAACTTTTTCAAACACTCTTGAGGACTGATACAAGAGTCGATCTGAAACTTTAAACGAAACTTTTTCAAACCCACTCACACTTTGAAAAGCAAACCATTTTGAAAACACAATGAGCAAGTATCTAAGAGCCCATGGATAACCATGGATAGAAAGGGTGCTAACACCTTCCCTTTCTATAATCTACCTCCCGAACCGAGAGCAATCTCTTAATAAGGAATTTTTCTGTGCTTTTGTCCTTTCCATGTTGGAGAAAATAAAAGACGATGGCGACTCTTGCTTACCGCGACATTTCGCAAAACCAGCTTTAAAACAGTCAGTTCCAGATCCACCGATCACAGAACTGGCGACTCTGCTGGGGACAATCTTTAAAGTGAGGTGTACCTTAGGACTAAGATCACTGTGTTTTCAATTGTCTGAATTGTTTGCTTTATTATTGTGGGTACTGTCTTGGGAGTTCTATAGATCCTAACCCGGATCTGGGGATACCTTCTTAGAAAGTAGCAACAAGGCTGTGAGGGAACTGTGCGGGGTATACCGACATGGTTGAAGTAGTCTGCTACGTTGATGTGGCACTTTGGTGTGTACCGGTAACCCTTGAGTCAATCAAGGAGAGTACGGGGCCTCCGCGTGGTGTCGTGAAGCATCAACAGACCTTAGGAACCTTAATTGAACCATCTTGGCCTCTTTAGGGTAGTGAGATGACTACTTTGGTGTACTCCGAAGTCGGTTGATACTCGATACTACACTCAATTGAGGGTTGTTTTCTTGGGATATTTTGATCGCCAGTCAGTGGCTAAATCGAAACGATGAACAATGAAAGCAATCCAATGATATTGAGATCCTTAGAACCCGGTTACTTTGATAGGACAGGTTTGAGCCCACCAACTTCAAGAGGGTAATACCCAGACCCCATGCTAGCCTAAACTCTAAGGGCTTTGTCTTGTGTGACTTGTGTGCCTTACATGTTTGCCTTTTGTAAATATTTGTGGTGTGTTTAATCATAGCATCATGACATCATACAGCATCATATACATCCGCTAACCATTTCAGGGGTTCGAATCTTCATCTTTGTTCTTGTTTTGTAGGACATGGAAATTATCCGCAGAAAGACAATTCAGATCAATCTTATAAGGGTCCCTCCACAGCTTAAGGAGCTTACATCCAGGATTCCCGAGAACTCGTCATTCAGTGAAAGGCATGGTAGACTCATCAGCCTGGTCAATACCAATATTGAGGAAGAGATGGTGAAGGTCCTTTTCCAATTCTTTGACCCTTTGCATCACTGTTTTACTTTCCCGGATTATCAGCTGGTGCCTACTCTAGAAGAGTTTTCCCAGCTTCTGAAGATTCCCATTCTCAATCAACTACCCTACAACGGTACGGAAAGGGAACCAAAACTTGAAGAAGTAGCTAAAGCATTATGCCTACAACCATCTGACATCAAGGGGCATTGGGAAGCCAGAAATGGTATCAAAGGATTCTTGGCAAAGTTTCTGTTTGAGAAGGCCCAAGAGTGTTGGAATTCCCTTGACCTGCAAGCCTTTGAAGAAGTTGTAGCCCTCCTTGTCTATGGGTTGGTGTTGTTCCCTAAACCAGATCAGCTTATAGATATCAGTGCTGTCAAGGTCTTCATGTCCAGGAATCCTATACCTACGTTGCTGGGGGACATCCTTCACTCATGTTACACTCGAACCATGAGAAAAAGGGGTGTTCTTATGTGCTGCACTCCCCTCCTGGGAAGGTGGTTTATTTCGCACCTTCCACAATCAGTTTTGAAGAACGAGCGAGGTTTGAGGTGGTCACAACGGTTGATGACTCTTACACATGCAGATATACATTGGTGTTCTCGGTCCAGAGAGGATGTCACTATCATTGATCGTTGTGGGGAGTACCCTAATGTTCCTTTACTTGGAATCAGAGGAGGTATTACTTACAACCCGTGCCTGGCTTGGAGACAGTTTGGTTATGCTCGGAGAGATGGCCCTCATGAGATGTTAATTCCTGACATAGTTTTTGACTTCGACAAAGATACGCAAGAACTTCGCCAGAAATTTATCAAAGCTTGGAGGATGCCCAGCAAAATAGACAGCAAGACCCTGGGACACAGGAACTCCATCCCATTGGAGCCTTATCTCAAGTGGGTACGAGCCCGCTCCCAGAAGCTGGTGATGCCATATCCTCATGTTCTCCCCGTGATCAAAGAGCCAGACTTGGAAGGAGAGGTGTCCTACACCATTCAACATCCTGACATGCCCACGTTCTGGGAAGAGATGCAGAAGAGTTGGATCCAGCTTAAGGAAGAACGGAATTCTCTGGAAACCAATCTACATGCCAGTGAGAAAAAGGTCCTGGAGCTCACCCGCCTACTGCACGAGGAAAGGAATCTCAATACCTATATTGCTCCGAAGAGGATGCGTAGTGTCTTTTGGGATTAATCTGTTTTGTAATGTTTGCCCATGAGACTTTAATGTACTGAACAATTATTTTCTTAATAACAACGTGTGTTCCTTTTTGTCTACAACAAATTTGAATTTTCGAACTCTTGAATGCATTGCATAAACACATATCATTCATCATATGCATCACAGGTACTCTTCTTTTCAGGCTGCTGACTGTTCTTCGCTGTTTATTTCAGCATCATGAACCCTGAATCATCAACCGAGGCATCTATCAAGGCTCTTCAGGCGCAGAACGCCCAATTTCAGGAGCTGATCAAGGGTTTGGCTCAGGGTCAGCAAGAGTTGAAGACCATGCTTCTGAAGAAGACTAAGAAGAAGAGGAGGACTGTGCTATTTAACACTGGGCGCAGACTCGGGAACACCTTACAGGTTGAGGCTGAAAGGACTACTCCATCTGTGGGGGAAGGTAGTCACCAAGAAAGGGAGGTCCCTACTCTTGTGGGCTCTGATACTGAAACAGACTTCAACGACGAACAGTACCCTCCTGCTGAAGACCGGTACAAGCAGCTGGAGGACAGATTAAAGGCTATGGAAATTCAGCGTGTGCCTGGACTGGATTTCGGAGACTTGGGGTTATCTACTGGGGTAGTGATTCCACACAAGTTCAAGGCACCCGCCTTTGTGAAGTATGACGGGGCTTCCTGTCCCAAGATGCACCTCCGTTCTTATGTAAGGAAGATCCAGCCTTACACAGCAGACAAGAACCTTTGGATCCACTTCTTCCAGGAGAGTCTTTCAGGGACTCACCTCGAATGGTTCTATCAGCTGGATGGAATCAACATTCGTAACTGGGAGGATCTGGCCACTGCTTTTTACAAGCAGTATCAATATAATTCCGACCTCGCTCCTACGCGTACCCAGCTCCAGGGTATGTCGCTAGGGTCGGGTGAAGGTTTTAAGGAGTACGCCCAGAAATGGAGAGATCTGGATGGCAGGGTGCAGCCACCGTTGACAGACCGGGAGCTGGTGGATATGTTTTTGGGGACCCTATCTGGTCCATTTTTCAATCATCTCATTGGTAATTCCTCTGCTGGGTTTACTGATCTGATCCTGACTGGTGAAAGGATCGAGGCCGGTATAAAATCGGGGAAGATACAGAAGGTTGCCTCCTCCAGTGCTGAAAAGAAACCCTTCAAAAAGGAGGCTAGTGTTGTATATAGCTCCCGGAGACCAGAGCGACCTGAACGCCGCCAATCTGTCAGTGCGGTAATGATTGCCAAGCCTGCTGCCGCTCCTCGGCCGACCAATCCTCAAAGGGCTGAAAGACCCCGGAGAGAGTTTACCTGCTTGAGCATGACCTTATCACAGATCCTGCCACAGTTGCTATCCACCAATTTAGTGACTGTCAGGGAGGCTCCGAAGTTTCCCAACACTACATCTCCTAAGTACAATCTGAATGCTCGTTGTGCTTATCATTCTGATAGCCCGGGGCATAGCACAGATGACTGTTGGGCCCTAAAGAATAAGGTTCAGGACCTTATTGATGCAAAGGAGATACAGTTTGAGGCGCCCGAGAGGCCGAATGTTGTAACCGCTCCCATGCCCCAGCATGGAGTGAATGTTGTTGAGGAGGATGTGTATGTAGCTTCAGTGGATGATGTTGCTACTCCATTGCTGACGGTCAAGAGGAACCTGTTGTTAGCCGGTTTATTTCCGGGATGTAGCAAAGGTTGCCCTCTATGTATTGCTTCCCCTACTGGTTGTTCTTTGCTGAAGTCAGGCGTCCAAAACCTGATGGATAGTAGAGAGATTTTGTTCAGAAAGACTGCTGTTCCTGCTGCTCCTGTTGAAGAAGTTTCAATTGTCACCATCTTCAACAACCCTTCCAAGGCTCCTGCAAAGAAGCCTGTCCAAATTTTGCCGGTTCACAAGATTTCTCCCATCACCATTACTGTTCCGGGGCCCATCCCCTACAAGTCTGATAAGGCTGTCCCATGGCACTATGGGGCAGATGTTTACGTTCTGGGTGTGAAACAAGAGTTCAACATTGATGCTGGTGTCTCCAACATCACTGGGCCTGCTAAGGTCACTCGTAGTGGAAGACTGTTCTCGCCAGACATTGCTCCTCCGGTAATTCATAGGCCTTTGGTCTTCACACCTGCCAGTGTGCCTGTTTCTCCCCCTGACCAAGTATCCACCCCTGCTGCCGAGTCATCTGATACTCGGGGCAAGGGGATTGCTGCTGATGTGTCTGCCCGGACGGAGGCACCGAAGACAATTGTTGAGGCTTCCAGGCAGGAAATGGAAGAAATCCTCAAGATAATAAAGAAAAGTGATTTCAACGTCGTGGAACAGCTGGGGCACACCCCCTCCAAAATCTCCATGTTGTCACTGCTGCTGTGTTCAGAGGCCCATGCCAAGGCTCTGATTGCTTTCTTAAAGACAGCCCACGTACCCCAAGAGACGTCTGTTGACCAGTTTACTGACTGTGTGGCCAACCTAACCGCTGATAATGGCCTGGGTTTCTCTGATGCCGATCTGACAGCGAAAGGGAAGAACCATAATGATGCCCTGCATGTCTCCATTGAATGCAGGGGCACTACTCTTGCTCACGTACTGGTTGACACAGGTTCTTCATTAAACGTGCTGCCCAAGAAGGCTCTAGATAGGCTGGACTGTGAGGGTCTAGAGCTCAAACCAAGTAACATTGTTGTCCGGGCCTTTGACGGGTCCAAAAGAATGGTACATGGTGAGGTGGACATCCCAATCAGGGTTGGGTCACAGGTCTTCGATTCAAAATTCTATGTGATGGACATTCGTCCATCCTATTCTTGTTTGCTGGGTCGCCCGTGGATCCACAAGGCTGGAGTTGTGACCTCCACGTTGCATCAGAAGCTCAAGTACCCAGTCAGGGGGAAAATTGTAACAGTACAAGGGGAAGAGGAATACATGGTCAGCCACCTCAACTCCTTCAGGTACGTGGAAATGGATGGGGAGTTCATTGAGACCCCCTTTCAACATTTTGAGGAGGTGCCACAAACTTTGGCAGCAACAGAAGCAGTGGTTGAAGAGGTTTCTCCTTTAAAGATGGCCTCCTTAAAGGACGCCCGGGCTGTGATCGAAAAAGGTGAATGTGCAAACTGGGGCAAGCTCCCTGATCTTACTCCTAAGACTAACAAGTTTGGGCTGGGTTTCACCACAGAAGCTCAGAAGGCAGTGCGCAAGGCGAGAATTGGAAGACCTCCTGTGCTCATCACCTACTCAGGAGTGAACGCTATTGGAGAAGACGAAGTGGAGGAGTCAGAGTTCGATAGCTGGATCTACCCGATGACTGTTGGTGGATTGACCAATTGGACTGCTAAAGACTTTACACCCATAACTTTTGTTCCCCAGTAATGAACTTCTTTGTTTTGGATTTGTAATAAACAATAACTTGAAACTGTATGGCCCGGTGTCTTACCCGGGGCACCATGGTCTTATTTATGAGGGCTTTTGTTTGTCACTGTCATATATCATAAATAAAAGCATTGGACGTTTTTCACATTTCAAATTTTGCGCTCCTTTTCTTTCCTTTCTTTACATATTGCAAAAAAGCTGTATTTACACACACTCACTCATACAGGTTTCAATCCACTCTGGATCTCACTGGTAACGACTTTGCTACTACCAGTTATGACTTCGAAAATCCGATCAACTTAGCCGAAGATGAAGGTGAAAATGATTGCGAAGTGCCTGGCGAGCTTGCAAGACTGTTACTTCAGGAAGAGAGGGCAATTCAACCCCATGAAGAGCCAGTGGAAACAATAAACTTGGGTACTGAAGAAGACAGGAAAGAGGTAAAGATTGGTGCCAACCTAGAGCTCAGCGTGAAGCAACGGTTGACTCAAATGCTGCATGATTATATGGAGATCTTTGCCTGGTCCTACGAAGACATGCCTGGGTTGGATACTGATATTGTGGTTCATCACTTGCCAACTAAGGAAGATTGCCCTCCGGTTAAGCAAAAGGTCCGCCGTATGTGTCCAGAGATGTCTGAGAAGATTAAAGCCGAGGTTATGAAGCAGTTTGATGCCTGATTTCTTGCGGTGACTTCTTACCCTCAGTGGGTTGCTAATGTGGTGCCGGTACCAAAGAAGGACGGTAAGGTCAGAATGTGTGTCGATTACAGGGATCTGAACAGGGCCAGCCCCAAAGATGACTTCCCTCTACCTCACATTGATGTCCTTGTTGATAATACAGCTCAGCATAAGGTGTTCTCTTTCATGGATGGTTTTTCAGGCTACAATCAGATCAAGATGGCTCCTGAAGACATGGAAAAGACTACATTCGTTACTCAGTGGGGCACCTTCTGCTACAAGGTCATGCCTTTTGGACTAAAGAACGCTGGGGCAACCTACCAACGTGCCATGGTTGCTTTATTTCATGATATGATCCATCATGAGATAGAAGTGTATGTTGACGACATGATCGCAAGGTCCCAAACTGAGGAGGAACACCTTGATCATCTGCAGAAACTGTTTGACCGCCTGAAATTGTACAAGCTGAGGTTGAACCCGAACAAGTGCACCTTCGGGGTAAGATCTGGGAAGTTGCTAGGCTTCATTGTAAGCGACAAGGGTATTCAAGTGGACCCTGCCAAGGTTAAAGCTATTCAAGAGATTCCAGTTCCTAGGACAGAGAAGGAAGTCAGAGGCTTTTTAGGACGCCTGAATTACATTGCTCGATTCATCTCACACCTGACTGCTACCTGTGAGCCAATCTTCAAGCTGCTGAAGAAAGATCAGGTAGTACGTTGGAATGATGAATGTCAGGCTGCTTTTGACAGAATCAAAGAGTATCTCCAAGAACCACCCATCCTTATGCCACCGGTTGAAGGGAGACCTCTGATACTATACCTGACAGTACTTGATAACTCAATGGGGTGTGTGCTGGGACAGCATGACGAGTCTGGCCGAAAAGAGCATGCCATTTATTACCTTAGCAAAAAGTTTACCGACTGTGAGACTCGATACTCACTGCTTGAGAAAACTTGCTGCGCTTTGGTATGGGCGGCTCGCCGGCTGAGACAGTATATGCTGACTCACACTACCTTGCTGATCTCAAAAATGGACCCTATAAAGTATATATTCGAAAAGCCTGCTCTGTCTGGGAGAATTGCAAGATGGCAAATGATCTTGACGGAATACGACATTCAGTACACGACCCAAAAAGCCATCAAGGGAAGTGTATTGGCAGACCACCTGGCACATCAAGCTGTAGATGATTATCAGTCAATGAACTTTGAGTTTCCGAATGAAAGCATCATGATAGTGACTGATTGTGAAGTACCTGGACCGGATGAAGGACCTGAACCAGGATCCCGATGGTCTATGCACTTTGACGGAGCCTCCAATGCTTTGGGTAACGGTATCGGCGCCATAATCATATCCCCTCAAGGCACTCATACTCCACTCATTGCCCGGCTATGTTTCAACTGCACCAACAACATGGCGGAGTATGAGGCGTGCATCATGGGACTCAAAGCTGCAATTGACTTAAGGATCAAGTTTCTGAGTGTCTTCGGAGATTCCGCTCTCGTGATCAACCAGATCAAAGGCGAGTGGGATACGAAACATCCGAATCTTATTCCTTACAAAGAATGTGTGTTGACAATGATCCCCCACTTCACAGAGATCACCTTTGAACACTTTCCAAGAGAAGAGAATCAGTTAGCGGACGCGTTAGCTACAATGTCTTCAATGTTCAAGGTTAAATAGGATAATGAGGCTCCCCGGATCATCATTTGGAAACTGGACGAACCGGCATACTGTTATGATCTCGAGACTGAATTGGTGACTGAGAAGCCTTGGTACCATGAGGTGAAGAGATATCTGGAAGCTCAGGAATACCCTGAAGGTGCCTCTATCAATGATAAGAAGTTCCTGAGAAGGTTCGCAGCCAAGTTCTTCCTTAGCAGCGGCATCCTGTACAAGCGAAACCATGATTCAACCTTACTGCGTTGCGTGGATAAGACTGAAGCAGAAAGGATCATGGAAGAGCTACATGAAGGGACCTTCGGTACGCATTCCAGTGGACACACTATGGCTAAGAAAGTCCTACGGGCAGGATATTACTGGTCCACAATGGAAGCTGACTGCTACCAACATTCCAGGACATGCCATAAGTGCCAGATTTATGCAGACAAGGTGCATGTTCCTCCAGTTCCCCTAAATGTTCTGACCGCACCTTGGCCTTTTGCAATGTGGGGCATTGACATGATTGGTGAGATCAGACCTACGGCATCTAACGGGCATCGCTTCATCCTTGTAGCGATTGATTACTTTACAAAATGGGTCGAAGCAGCATCCTATGCTACGGTAACCAAGACTGTTGTGGCACGGTTCATTCGGCATAACCTGATCTGCCGATACGGCGTCCCTGAGAGAATTATTACAGATAACGGTACCAATCTGAATAACAAGATGATCACTGAGCTCTGCGAACAGTTCAAAATACAGCACCACAATTCTTCTCCTTACAGACCGAAGATGAATGGGGCTGTAGAAGCAGCAAATAAAAATATCAAGAAAATCGTGCAGAAGATGACAGTGACCTATAAAGATTGGCACGAGATGTTACCGTTCGCTCTACATGGGTACCGTACCTCAGCTAGGACATCAACCGGGGCAACTCCTTTCTCTTTGGTTTATGGTATGGAGGCAGTCTTACCAATCGAAGTGCAAATACCATCTCTCCGGATAATGAAGGATGCAAATCTGAACGAGGATGACTGGATTCAGACACGACTTGATCAACTCAACCTTATTGATGAAAAGAGACTTGCTGCTATCTGCCATGGTCAGACGTATCAAAAACGGATGATCAGGGCATTTAACAAAAAGGTCAGACCACAGGAATATCAAGTTGGGGATCTGGTAATCAAGCGAATCATCCTTCCTCAGAGTGATCCTAGGGGAAAATGGACCCCTACGTACGAAGGACCATTTGTGGTTAAACATGTGTTCTCAAGAGGAGCCATGATTCTAACCAACATGGATGGTGACGACCTTCCTCACCCCGCCAATGCAGACATAGTAAAAAGATACTACGCATAAAAAGACCCGCTAGGCTGACATGCCTAGGCAAAAATTAGGGCTTCCCGTCGAACCAAAAGGGTTCGGGCAAAATGAAGGGATGAAATGAAAAATCTGTACACCCGGCAAGTCGAAAACCTGAAAAGGCGGCTTGGGCAAAAATGGGTATCCCGGTGGACTGAAAACCCGAAAGGGCGGTCCAGGCAAAAATTAGGGATAAAAGCGTAATACTATGTCTCATTGATCACTTTGCATCCAGAATCCGGTATCTACATCAAGTTCAGACGGCATCGATCAGTCAGCTTCATCTTCGCTTAGGTCATCAAGTGATGAGACGCTCGGAGATATAACGGCAATAGCAGAGTTGAAACCCAGTGGGATCATTCATTTCACACAGCTGTTATTTTCTTTTGTACAAAATTTGTATAAACTCTTTTGTTCGGCGGCGTTCTCTTACTAGGACGTCAGCCTCTTGTATACAAAACGCCTATTTACAGGCCATTCAAAATCAATACAAATATACTTTTCAGTTAAAAGTACCAATTGTTTTTCTTTTTCTGTTTTGTTTTGCGAAGAACGTCCAAGGTTCAATTTGTGATATATGCATTGACAATAATTTGCTAGCTCATAAATATTTGCATACGAAACAAAGGATTAATTACAGGTAACATTAGAAACAGGGGCAATAAAGAGTGGTCTAAGCAATCTAATTGTTCTGTCCTCCAAGGTACCAAGGTAGGTTCAGTTAAAGAACATGACCAGTATATCCTAACTCCCCAGAGAGTGAGCCAGCAAGTCAGTGCACTCTTCTCCAAGCAAAGTTATCAGACCTTAAGGAAAGTTGAGTATCCCCCAGCAGCATATATTCTTAACAAGCATCCCCGGCAGTCTCGACCTAAAGATTGTTCCCCGGCGGTATATCAAGCATTCAAGTGGTGTCACTTCCCCCGATACATCTCAAAACTTCCCCAGGAGAATCCAATCCAGTTTCCCCAAGAGGTTGGAATCCATCTCCCCAAACAGTAAGCTTATCCCCGGTAGATTCTGGAAGCTTATCCCTCGCAGAGCACGAACGCGTCGTCCGACTTTATTTAAAAGAGTTATTTCCTTAACAGGATATAACTGGGTTATCCTCAGCCAAAAGCCACGGAAAGAGCGTCCTCGACGGAGTCTTCTTATCCTCAGTGAAGTCCATTAACACTTACAACCCAACAAGATATCCCCAGCAAGTTATCATCAACACTCAACAAGGCATCCCTCTTCCCACAGAGTATTGCTTCCCAGCATGGTCGCTAGAGTATCTTTTCTCCCCGCAGAATTTTCCACTCGCCAAGTTTATTCCTCAACGGAGTCATCTTCTCCTACCGGTATTCTTGCAGTTATCATCCCCAGCGGAAGTAAAAACTTATTCTTCAACATAAGCCCAGGATATGACTTCCCGGCACCCGTCAAGGGTTTACTTTCCTAGACGAAAGCATACATTCCTAAACATCACATACATCATTATAGCATGCATAGACGCATTATATCATACAAATCTCATTTATGTTGAGAACATCATTGCTTGATCCATATCATGCATTGCATATGACTGACCTCTATTCTTTCAGGAAAGTTCAGCTAAATTCTCCATCATATTTCAAGACCTAGACCGGTTCAGTTAATCGACCCCAAAGATTTCTTATCCAGTCCAAGGCCTTCTCTAGTCCAGCTAAATCGACTCCCAACAGATTTTTCTGATGAAGACTCAGTAGAAGTTATCAAAGGTTTTTCTCAGACGCCCGCTTTTGAGATTATAATTTCCTATGGTTCTCTCCCGACGTTGTGGAGATGATAATTCCATTTTAGGTTTTTCTCAAACGCCCTCTTTTGAGATTATAATTTCCTTTGGTTCTCTCCCGACGTTGTGGAGATGATAATTCCATTTTAGGTTTTTCTCAAACGCCCGCTTTTGAGATTATAATTTCCTTTGTTTCTCTCCCGACGTTGTGGAGGTGATAATTCCTTTTCAGATGGTTCCCTCTCCAATGGTGCGTGAGGTGATAATTCCTTTTTCTATGGTTCCCTCTCCGGCGGTGAGTGAGGTGATAATTCCTTTCCTATGGTTCCCTCTCCGACGGTGAGTGAGGTGATAATTCCTTTTCAGATGGTTCCCTCTCCGACGGTGAGTGAGGTGATAATTCCTTTCAGATTATAATTTCTTATGTTCCCCTCTCCGACGGTGAGTGAGGTGATTCCCTTTCAGATTATAATTGCCTATTTGGTTCTCTTCCTGATACTGTGAAGATGGTAATCCCCACCAAGATTTTCTCAACGAGCGTTGTTGAAGTTAAAGTCACCCAAGGTTCTCTTACCATTCATGCAAGTTAGTAACCATCCCTGGTTCATTCATCATCTTTTGAAGCTCCAGACCCAGCTCCTGTAACCAGTCAGGACATGTCTATGCCAAACATCTGAAAACCAGTTCTCGCAGCGTGTCAGGTACTCTTTTTTTCTTTTGCAGGTATGCAGGCTTTCGCTAAGGAATCTCTTACGCGATCAACATCCAGATGGCATCTATAATCCCATCATCCTATTTCATCAACCTCTAAATGGCATCTATAAGCCCATTCCCACCACACTGCCACTACGTGAGCGCAAATTTCTGGGCACTCTAGTGTCCAATCATCTTCTACCCTCGGATTACGAAAGGCACGTCAGCCAATCTGCATCCTCAGGTCTAAGAAGATTGAACAGGGGCAACTATTGTACCCCAAAATTTGCCCTCCCATATTCTTCAAGAAACTGCCAAGTCAAGCTTCAAATCTCCCCAAGGGTTGCACAGTGCAAGGGCCTCCTAAGCAGGCAAAAATTAGGGTTTTGGTTCTGATCAAGGAAATGAAGTTTCAAAGGGCCCAATCAAGTCCCACATGCCTACAAATATGGTCAAGCATCCTCATATCAAGTTTCAAGACTTTCAGCTCAAAATTGCACAGTCAAAACCCTAATTGCACTACAGTCAACTGTAGGGGCAAAATGGTCATTTGGCAGTCAAAAGTTCAAATTTTTGGTCAACATCTCATTTTGAAGCCACAAACATCATTTGATCAATGCTTGATCATGATTCTCAAAGCTTGGCTCAAAAATCATCAAGATGCAAAAGTTTCTATTTTTGGACAGCTGAAAAAGTCAACTGAAATTGACCAGGGCATAACTTTCACATGGATTATCAGAAAAATTCCATCCAAAGCTCATTTTGAAGAGAAAGACATTTCCTACAACTCATCTTCATACTTCAAGTCCAAGAAATGCTCTCACAAAAAGTTATCAATTTCAACATTATAGGTCATTTTCAAAAGTCAACAAAAAGGGACTTTAAGTCAAAGGCCATAACTTGAGATTGGTAAATCAAAATGACATGGGACCAAAGGCATTGTTTAGAGGACTTCAAGACCTTTCTAAAATGTCCAAGAACATGAGCAAAGCTTAAAAATTGAGCAAGTTATGCATTGGAGAAGTTGGGAAATTTTTGTGAAATGGCCAAAATCATTTATCCTTGAAATCTCATTTTTGACAAAAGGGGCCCACTTTTTCCACTTGAATTAACTTGGCCATGCTTCCCACGTGTCCCACCTTTTATTTCAGATTTTTTTATTAATTTTTTCATTTTTATTGATTTTTACTGGATTTAATTAATTTTAAATCTTTTAAAATCAAAAGAAATTCAAAAATTAATTTAAAAGGGAATATTTGGTTTTTACTAGCCTTGAAACATCATTATGTGCCTACCAAAATTCGTGCAAGGGAGTTAAACAAGGCAAGAATTCAAAAATGGACTCAAAATGGAAAGTTGATAATGGTGGTTTATGTGAAAATCCAAAACATCAATGCAAGGCTTTATTGGCTATAATTCCCATTCATACACATTGCATAAGACATGTACAAGTGATACACAACAAGATTAGACAAGAAGCTGCGCCCTATTGCTCAATACAAACTCATACTTTTTACAAAAAAATCTCAATTCTGAAAATTGGCTTGTAGGTGGTTTCAAGGCATAATACCTATCCCATTAGCTTCCTCAAGCATCATTGGACGATTCCCAATCAAAAACAGTCCTCCAAACCTCAAGAATCGCTGTACAGAATCCAAATTTTTCTCATAAAATTGCATACTCGTATCTTAACTTTGAGGCATTTTCATGACATTTAATTTATATATTCTTATTCAATGATGCATTCTGGTGCTTACCATGTGAACTAATTGCATTTTTATGTGTTATATGCAAAGATGCCATTGTTGATATTTAGGGTTCTTCAACCTTAAAATTAGGGCTTTTGAAATAAGATAAAATTAGAGGCTGAGACCAAGACCATTGGATTCAACACGTTTGGACGAAGGGAAACCAGCACTCGCGATCAATTTATGAGGCCTTATGGCCTATTCGTTATTTTTTCATATGGTACCTTCTGCAACGGTGTGAAAACCGTTGCTTATGTTGTTTATCTTTCAGGAACATGAAGAAGATGATGTGTTGGCAAATGGTGATAGGCCAGTTCAAAAATTCGCGCGCTGAAGGCATTAAGGAATTGATTTATATTATATTGTTTGTTTGCTATAGGATATACAAGAAATACGCGTGGTTCAGCTGGCAAGTGATAGTGGTGGCAAAACACATGACCTGGGTTCGAGCCCTAGGTCTTCACAATTCCAATATTGTTTTCCAATTCACGTTCACATGCAGCATCAATGATGAATACCATGGTACACCTTCAGAACCCAGTGTACATGCGCCCTGGGAGATCAAATCAAAGGCGTAGATCTAAAGAACACGTTGCACCCTGGTCAACACTGCAACATGCTATCTGGCAAAAGTCAAACAAGCCAAGATTGTTGGGCCAGAATTTCCAATTCATACCTCCACTTTGGGGACTACCACCCCCTAGGTTTGCATTTTTTTTTTCACTTTTCTTTATTTTTTTATTTCAATATTAACTCTATTTCTTTTAATAATTGTTTTGTTCAATTTAATTAATTATTTTCATAAAATACAAAAACATCATAAAAATCAGAAAAAAGAGAAAAATAATAAAATATTTTATTTTAAGTATTTTCATAAATAAATTTGTATGTAATTAATTTAGATTCAATTTTAGGTTATAATTTAATTCTTTTTTTTTCACAATAAACCAAAAATAACAAAAATAGGCCTTTAGCACTTTTTATCTTTTTTTAATTAATTAAATATTTTTATTATAAATATCATTAACCATTAATTTTGTAAATAAATTTTATAATTAATTTAGTTTTAATTCTAGGTTTTAACTTTAATGCATTTTCTTTAATAAATTAAAAACAATTAGAATTAGAATTAATTATTTGACTTTTAATTAATTTAATTTTCTTTAATGTCATAAATACAAAAAAATATTAAAAAAATAAGTTTCTTTCTTTTTATTTAATTTAATTATTTAATAATTTTATTTTAATTCCTTCAAAGGGTTCAACGCCCTCGCATTCGATTACGTTTTTCGCGCGTTTTATTTATTTCTCTTGTGAATATAATGTACTTGTTCCAAAGCCCTGTAATAGCTATTAGACATTTATTTTCTGCACTCTATTTTAAATCGGGTCTGGATTAATTTGGCGTTGTAGACCCGCGCCTTTGTAATAGCGTAGGACTTTTACCTTTTCCGCACTTTAAAATTCCCGCACTTTTAACTGTTAAACAATAACATGAAAGAATGAATGCCCAAAAACAAAATCAAAACGTAGATCACTAATGCATGACAAGACAAACAATAAACTGAAAATGACACACAATTCACACACCACCCCTAGGGTACGCTTCACTGTTGCCTTGCCCCTCGAAAGGTGGTCGTCGAGTAGAGGATGTCTTAGTAAGTCCTCATGATCCGGGAACCTGGAATGAGGGTAGCTTCTAAGGTGTCTTCCCATTGCTCTGGTGATCACCATGTCCCGAACCTCGAATTGACCCGAACACCTCCAACGGTGGTGCTACTTACCTCTCAATGGTGGGATGGCATTACCTTAAGGACATTTACACAGACTAATTCCTTAGGGTAGGTAGATGACTCATGGATACTTGCTCCTTTCAAAAACAAATCAAAATACTTTTCACACCTTACACTTTTCAAAAAGCTTTCAAAACAACTTTTTCAAACACTCTTGAGGACTGATACAAGAGTCGATCTGAAACTTTAAACGAAACTTTTTCAAACCCACTCACACTTTGAAAAGCAAACCATTTTGAAAACACAATGAGCAAGTATCTAAGAGCCCATGGATAACCATGGATAGAAAGGGTGCTAACACCTTCCCTTTCTATAATCTACCTCCCGAACCGAGAGCAATCTCTTAATAAGGAATTTTTCTGTGCTTTTGTCCTTTCCATGTTGGAGAAAATAAAAGACGGTGGCGACTCTTGCTTACCGCGACATTTCGCGAAACCTGCTTTAAAACAGTCAGTTCCAGATCCACCGATCACAATGTCATTTTCATGTTTTCTTTGATTATTTGTTGTACTGTTCTAATATGTTTTGTTTGATTCTGAACCTTTTAATATGACAAGTTTTTTCTGCCTTAACTGTTTTAGCACATCACTTACACTTTTTGATTGCTGACAAAAAGGGGGAGAACAAGAAGGATATTTTAAATAATAACGGATTACTAAGACAGAAATTCTCGAACATTCTAACTCTGATATACTTGAATATGTCTTCTGTTTTGCTTAAGTCTACAGGTACAAGAAAGCTCCATGATACTCTGAAGACCAAAGCTCTGATACTCTGACCCACTCTGATACTCTGACCCAAAGCAAAGCTCTGACAAGAAAAGCTCTGCTTTGATATGCTTCTGATAGTCAAAGACTCTGATACTTTGATGTTCAAAGAAAGGCAAAAAGATCTGATCCTGAAGAACTCTTGGAATCAAAAAGGGAAGTAATAAACTCAGGGGGAGTATCTCTCAACTCTTATCCCTTATCATTGATAACCTCTACTCTGATACATCTTATCATTTAGTTACCTCTGATACTTTTTCACGTTATTTTCAATTAAAATATCTAGTTTTTGTCATCATCAAAAAGGGGGAGATTGTTAGAACAAAGTTTGAATCTACTACCCTATGTTTAAGTTTTGATGATAACAAAATGAAAAGATATATTATTTATATGATTCATGTATGAGCTATTTGCTACCTAAAAGTATTATGTTCTACTTTGTAGAAACTCTGATAGGTATCAGCAAAAGCACACTTAATCAGCATCAGAATATTGATTCCTGACATCAGCATCAGAAGTTGCTATCAGAATACCAGAATCAGAAGATCAACTCACGTGTATGCTGAAGCTTGATGAACAGAACTGCGCTCAACACTCTGATAAAGAAAACAATAGTTCATCAGCAGTTAAGCAGAGTCAGAATGAGCCAAGCCAGAACATGCATTAAGTAAGCAACGGTACTGTGCATTGAAAGCAAATTATTACCAACGGCCTCATTCCAGACAAGATCTGCTCGATAAGGAAAGTTTTTTATTAGCATTGAATCAAGAATATTGCTCCAACGATCAACAATCTCAGTGCTATATAAACAAGACTATGAAGATTGAATTGGCTAATGCTCTCCAACATTTTACACGCCTAAAAGCTAATCATAATCTTCCTTCTCTCAGTTTGCTAAACACTACACATCTCCTTATTCAATCATTGTTTAGCAATCTAGTTTTGTAAGTTTAAGTTGTGTATACATCACAGTTGTAATACAGTTTTGTAGAAAACATTCACACACCTAGATTTATCTTCTTTGTAAGAAAGTGTTTCCTTGACAAACCGGGTTGTGGTTTGCATCAAGAAGGCTTTAGCAGTTGTTAAAGCAGTTTGTAATATTCAGTTGAATATAGTGGATTAAGACCTCGTTGGAGAGAGGCGAAATCACCTTGACGGGTGGACTGGAGTAGTTTGAGATCAAACGAACCAGGATAAAAATATCTTGTTCATTGCATTGATTTTCAGTTTTACAATTCAACCCCCCTTCTTGTGTTTTTCACTTCTTCATGACTAACTTCAAAACTTGTTATTTTTCTTCAAGCAAGTGTTTGTGACCACCCATGTAAGAGAAGATCTTTTAAAAAATGAGAGGGCAAATTTTGGGGTACAACAAAATGCTTGAATCAAATTGAAAGCAGCTGCACACGAGGGTTTTAAGTTGCCCTAGTTTTGAAATTTTTTGATATTTTGAAGGTATGTTTTTGAGGTAATTTTCGTTTCCCCTGATGGTCTGAACATGTTATGTATTTATAGGTGAGTGGTTTAGGTCAACAAACATGAATCAAATCTTTGTATTTCATGACCAAATATTTGATTGGAATTTTTGCATGAAATATTTCTTTTTTAGGTCAATCATGTACCAATCATCTCTACACATTTTTCAAGTTGTCATCGGCTTTTTTGGCTTATGATTTGATTCAAAAATAGATCCCTATGCCTTATATTATTTATTTGGTATTTTATTTGATTTATTTTGCTTTTAATTGAATAAAATCAAAATAAAAAGAAATAAAAACCACAAAAGTGAAAATGAATGGATTCAGAGATATATTATGGGGTCAGGAACATGTTTGGACCTTAAAAGATAGACCCATTAGCCCAAAAATTCAAATTTGCTCAATTTTGACTTCATGCATTTTCTCAAAATTACCCAACTTGCATCAATCATAACTCACTCATTTTTTGTCATATGAAGATAATCTTGGACTTTTTGGAAACCTCTAAATGTCTCCTACAACTTTCATGTTGGTAATTTTTTCATTTTAAGACTTTAATTTGATGTAAATTACTTTGAAAAAATATATCTTTTGTTGACTTTTAAAGTGAAATGTAATGTTTTGGCTCATATCTACCAAATGAAGCATTTTTGGCCTTGAACTTAGAGAAACAAAGTTGTAGAGAATTGAATTTCCTTCAAGTTAGGCTTTGGTTGAGGAATTTATGATGAAGTATGTGAAAGTTATGCTTAGTCAAAGTTCAGTTGACTTCTCCTAAAGAAAACCCTAATTTAGTAACTTTTGACTTTTGATGAATCTTGAGTTTTCTTGATGAATCATGATCAACCCTTGATCAAATGATGAATATGAGTTCAAAATCTTGATGTTGACCAAAAATATTGAAGTTTAATTGTAAGTTGGTCAAAGTTGACTTTTCATCCAATATAGTTGATTTTCAATCATCTATGCAATTGACTGAGCAAACTTATGTTGCAAGGTTTGAAATTTGGCATGAGGATTCTTTGAAGCATATGAGGAACATTGAAGTCCATTTGAGGCATTAGGAGTCCAATTCCCTTGAGAGAAGCAAAACCCTAGTTGTAGGTCAATTCCTTAGGATGAGAGTTTGTATGGTCAACCCTTGAGTAGTCTTGTGTGTTTGAGACCTTCATGAGCATGAGGAAGTATCTTGAATCAATTTATCTTGAAAATGGGAGGGAAAATTTTGGGGTACAACAGCTGCCCCTGTTCAATCTTCTTAAACTTGAAGAGTTAGATTGGCATGCTCGCCATTCGTGATTTGAAGGTGGAAGAGGATTGTACACTTAAGTGCCCAGAAATTTGCACTCACATGTGCATGAAGTAACATTGTTGGTTGATTATATTGCGTGAATAGGCTTAAAGATGCCATTCAGATAGATGATAGAGTGTCGTCGGAGATGGTCTTATAGATGCCATCCAAAGTAACTATTGATAGGAGTATCAGAATGAGTCTACGCTCGACTGTATGCGAAAAAGTATACTAGAATGAGTATGTGCCCGACTATATCTAGTAGACATGCTGGGGAATATCAGAATGAATCTTATGTCTCAATTGTATCTGAATGATGTTATAGAATGAGTATATGTCTTTATTATATCTATGAGAGGATCAAAATGAGTCTTCGCCCGACCATATCTGAACCATGTACTAGAATGAGTCTACGTCTGGATGTATCCAAAAGAGTATCAGAATGAATCTATGCCTGATTGTATCTGAAAATGTATTGGTATGATTCTACGCCTGACTGTATCTAAAATTGGATCAAAATAAGTCATCGTCTGACTGTATCTGACAAAAGCATTGGAACGAGTCTACGCCCGACCGTATCCAAAAGAGTGTTAGAATGGACTTTCGTCTGGTTGTATATGACTAATGCTTTTTAGAATGAATTTATCCGATTTTATCTGAGGTAAATGCTTTTCAGAATGAATCTCTGAAGGAAATTCTTTTCAGAATGAATCTCTGAAGGAAATGCTTGTCAGAATGAATCTATCTGATTTTATCTGAGGGAGATGCTTTTCAAAATGAATCTCTGAAGGAAATGCTCATCAGAATTAGTCTCAAAGGGAAATGCTCGTAAGAATGAATCTCGAAAGGAAATGTTCGTCAAAATTAGTCTCTGAAGGAAATGCTCGTTATGTCACGTAGATAGTCACCCCGTCCTATTTCAGGAATTGATCTACAACCCGTTTATAAATCGCTGGTAATTTTTTTCTATTTGTGAACTTAACTTGGAAAAAAATTTAGCTTCATGCAATGTCATGATGCGTGTAATGCATTGTGTAATGATGCTCTCAAAATAAATGATAATATTATATGCATTTCGTATGCATATGTTATGATATTTTGTAAATGACGTATGGATGCAATATGTTGTTGGAGCATATCAGTAACTCCGCATAATAACTATGGATGGGGAAAATAAATCCCTGACTGTTGTTAGGAACGAGGAAAGTAATTCTTCAATTTCATTCAGAATGACTTTACTGGGGATTCCCACTTTCTGTTTGAGGATATTCCGATGGGGATGTTCAACTTCTGCTTGGGGATAAAAGCATTCAAGGAGAGTCATTTGTTTGTCTAACCAGGTTTCAGATATGGTTATTAGTTCTTCTAGGGAGGACAATGTTGAATGACATTTAGGTGGAGAAGAAGAAATATGTCAGGGAATTTGCAGCATAGGAGAAATAAACTATGTTGGGGAATTAAATCTTGTAAACGGCATTGAGGAAATAATCTTTAATGGGGATTGGAATTTCATAGGCTGCGCTGAGGAATTTTCCATTGTACGCTGAGGAAATGATCCAAATTCCTTATCTTCTAGGGGACCTATTGGGGAAAACGATCATGTCAAGCTATCCATCAGGGATATGGAGGTGAACTGCTGGAAGATGCCCCAAGTTTTGTCTGAGGGCATATTTAACTTGTTGGGGAATATACCTCTGTGGGGCTGAGCTTGTGAAGATAGCTCTATAGAGATAGTTCCTTGGAGATTGCTCTGTGGGAATTTATGGACAACTTGAACATTATCCCAACTCCTATAGTCTTTAGAAAATGTTAATCATGTTTTCATGCATATATTTTGTAAACAGTAATCATATACAAATGCATATGTTCATTCAACATAATCATTGGACATTTTTGCAAACAAAATAGAGAAAGTAAAAACAAATTTGAATTTTGAATTATATCTAATTGCATTGATTCTGAAAGTTTGCCTATAAGCAGGCAGTTTTATACAAGGAGACTGAAATCCTAGTAAGAGGAAATCGTTGTAAAAATTGAAAAAGGGGTACAAAGTGATAAGCAAAAAAAAACATCTATGTGAAAACGATCCTATCGAGTTTCAACTCTGCTATTGCCCCTATGTATTCAAGTATCTCATCACTTCCTGTCGGAAGAAGATGGTTGAATTGCTTTGTATTATTTGAAATTGACGCTAGTAATAAAGTTGGTTGTAAGAAGATGAGTGATCCAACAGGACATAGTCGTATGCTTCAATCCCTAACTTTTACCTGGACCTCCCTTTCGGGTTTTCAGTCCACCGGGATATCCTTTTTTGCCTAATCCGCCTTTTCAGGTTTTCGACTTGCCAAATATATAATATTTTCATATATATCCCTAATTTTTGCCCGAACCCTTTTGGTTCACCGTGATGCTCTTATTTTTATCTAGGCCCGTCAACCTAGCAGGTCTCTTTTATGCATAGTATCTTTTGACTATGTTCGCATTCATAGGGTGCGGGAAATCTTCACCGTCCATGGTGGTAAGTATCATAGCACTGCCAGAAAATATCTTTTTGATCATAAATGACCCTCTTATATGGGAGTCCATTTTCCCCTGGGATCACTTTGTGGTAGGATGATGTACTTTATCACCAAATCACCAGCCCGATACACCTGATGTTTGACTTTCTTGTTAAAGTCCTTGATCACACGTTTCTGATACGCCTGACCATGAAAAACAGTCGCAAGCCTTTTTTCATCAATCAAATTTATCTGGTCAAGTCGAGTCTGAATCCATTTGTCTTCATCTAAACCTGTGTCTTTCATAATCCTTAGGGAAGGAATTTGGACTTCAACAGGTAAGACAACCTCCATACTGTAGACTAGAGAGAACGAGGTTGCCCCAATTGATGTACGTATTGAAGTGCGATAACCATGTAGAGCAAACGGTAGCATCTTATGCCAATATTTGTATGTCATTGTAATCTTCTACAAGATCTTCTTGATATTCTTGTTGGCGGCTTCCACTGCGCCATTCATCTTTTGTCGGTATGGAGAAGAATTATGATGCTTAATCTTGAACTGCATGTAGAGTTCTGTGATCATAGTATTGTTAATATTGGCACCATTGTCTGTGATGATCCTTTCGGGTATGCCATACCGACAGATAAGGTTATACTTAATAAACCGAGCCACAACATTCTTAGTAACAGAAGCAAACGAGGTTGCCTCTACCCACTTCATGAAGTAATCAATAGCGACAAGGATGAAACAATGCCCATTGGAAGCAGTAGGCTTAATCTCTCCAATCATATCAATGCCCCACATTGCAAATGGCCAAGGAGCAGTCAAGACATTCAAAGGAACCAGAGGCACATGTACTTTGTCAGGATAAATCTGGCATTTGTGGCAAGTTCTGGAATGGTGATGGCAATCGACTTTCATGGTAGACCAATAATAACCTGCTCTCAGAATCTTCTTAGCCATTGCATGTCCATTGGAGTGAGTACCAAAGACACTATCGTGCATATCTTCCATAATTCTCTCAGCTTCCTTCTTGTCTATACAATGAAGCAAAGTCAAATCATGGTAGATGCTCCTTAGAAATTTCTTATCATTGATAGATGCTCTTTCGGGATACTCTTGAGTTTCGAGGTATAGTTTTACTTCGTGGTACCAAGGCTTTTCCTAGACTCCATCAGTATCAACTTCATAGCAATGCGCCTGTTCATATAATCTCTCAATAGTAATTCGACGAGCTTCATTATCCCACCTGACTTTGAACATAGATGACATGGTAGCTAGCGCGTCTGCCAATTGATTTTATTCTCATGGAATGTGTTCAAAAGTGATTTCTTCAAAGTATGAAATTAATGTCAACACATGCTCTCGATAAGGAATGAGATTTGGATGCTTCGTGTCCCATTCTCCCCCCTTAATCTGACTGATCGCTAGGGCTGAGTCCCCATATACATTCAAGAATTTAATTCTCATATCTATGGAAGCTTTGATACCCATGATGCATGCTTTGTACTCGATCATATTATTGGTACAGTCAAAACATAATCTGGCGGTGAAGGGTGTGTGGAAACCCTTGGGAGAGAAAATCACAACACCAATTCCATTACCAAGCGCGTTGGAAGCTCCATCAAAAACTATAGTCCATTGGGATCCCAGTTCAGGTCCTTCGTATGGTCCAGGTTCTTCATAATCAATAACTAACTTGATATTCTCATCCGGGAACTCAAAGTTCATAGACTGATAGTCATCTACAGCTTGATGAGCCAAATGATTTGTCAGTACACTTCCTTTGATTTCCTTCTGAGTAGTGTATTGAATGTCGTATTCTGTCAAGACCATTTTCCATCTTTCTATTCTTTCGGAGAGAGCAGGTTTCTCGAATATGTATTTTATTGAGTCCATCTTAGAGATCAACAAAGTAGTATAAGTTAACATATATTGTCTTAGTCGGCGAGCAGCCCATGCCAAAGTGCAGCAAGTTTTCTCGAGCAGTGAGTATCTCGTTTCACAGGCGGTAAACTTTTCTATAAGGTAGTATATTGCATCCTCTTTTCGATCAGATTCGTCATGCTGCCCCAATGCATACCCCCATTGAGTTCTCTAATACTGTCAAGTACATGACTAAAGGTCTTCCTTCAACTGGTGGCATCAGAATTGGAGGTTCCTGGAGGTACTCCTTTATTTTTTCGAAGGCTATATGACAATCATTATTCCACTTCACTACTTGATCTTTCTTTAGTAACTTGAAGATAAGCTCACAAGTAGCGGTCAAATGGGAAATAAATCTGGTAATGTAATTCAATCGTCCCAAGAAACCTCTGACTTCCTTATCAGTATGGGGAGATGGAATTTCTTGAATGGATTTAACCTTGGCAGGATCAACTTCAATACCTTTACCACTAACGATGAAACCTAGGAGTTTACCGGATCTTACCCCGAAGGTGCACTTGTTTGGATTCAACCTCAACTTTTATTTCTTCAGTCTCTCAAACAGCTTGTGTAGGTGGTCAAGATGTTCTTTTTCACTCTAAGACATGGCTATCATATCATCAATGTAAACCTCTATCTCATGATGGATCATGTCATGGAACAAAGCTACCATAGCACGCTGATATGTTGCACCGGTATTATTCAAACAAAAAGGCATAACTTTGTAACAGAAAGTGCCCCATGTGTGACAAAAGTAGTATTCTCCATATCTTCATGTGCCATCTTGATTTGATTATAACAAGAAAAACCATCCATGAAGTAAAATACTTTGTGTTGAGCGGTGTTGTCAACTAGAACATCAATATGCGGAAGCGAAAAGTCATCTTTAGGGCTTGCCTTATTCAAATCTCTATAGTCTATACATATACGCACCTTATTGTCCTTCTTAGGTACCGATACGATATTTTCAACCCACTGAGGATAGGACGTAACAGCTAAGAAACCTGCATTGAACTGCATCATGACCTCGGCCTTTATCCTTTCAGACATCTCGGGACGCATACGATGAACCTTCTTCTTTATAGGAGGACAACCTTCCTTCACAAATAGACGGTGAACCAGAATGTCAGTATCAAGCCTTGGCATGTCTTCATGAGACCAAGCAAAGATATCAACATAGTCACGTAACATCTGAATTAACCTCTTTTTGACATTGTCTTTTAGGTTGGCACCTATCTTGATCTCTTTCTTGTCCTCTTCAGTACCCAAGTTCACAACCTCGACTAGCTCTTCATGCAGTTGTATGGCTCTTTCTTCCTACTCTAACAGTCTAGCAAGCTCTCCAGGTACTTCACAATCTTCCTCACTTTCATCCTCGGCTTGGTAGATCATATTTTTGAAGTCATAATTGGCAATAGCATAATTATTATCAATGGGATCCAGGGTGGATGTGGATCTGCAATTTATTATATGGGTGTGTGTAAGAATACATAGCTATTTTTAAAGTAATAAAGTAAAATAAATACAAACAGCGCAAAATTTGAATGCAAATGTTCAATGATTTATTAAATGAAAATATGTGAATGAAATATGACAACCCTAATAAATGGTCCGTTATGCCTCGGGTAAGGCACAAGGCTTAAAGTTTATTGTTCAAATTACATAACCAAATATTTAAAAGCAAGAAAACAGAAAATAGAATTTACTCCTGACTAAAGGAGATTGGTATAAAGTCTTCATCCTTCCAATTGTTGAGCCTATTGTCAGTAGTAGGGAAAATCCAATTGTCTATGTCACAGTCGCTATCAGCATCTTCCACAGTGTTGACTCCATTGTTGTTGATGTGGAATGGTGGTTGTGATACGGTGGCAGAACCGACTGTTAAATACTGGTTTGCGTTTTTTGTTTGAAAATGTCACGGTAAGCAAGAGTCGCCACCGAATTTTCTTTTATCCAACAAAGGAAAGGGTGAAAAGAACAGAAAAAGACATTTTTCGAGATTTTCTGAGTAAGGGGGGTAGATTATGGAAATGGAAGGTGTTAGCACCCTTTCCATCCATGGTTTTCCACGGGCTCTTAGGTACTTGCTCATTTTGAAAACTGTTTGTGTGTTTGTGTGTTTTGAAAGTTTATGGTAACTCTTGTATCAGTCCTCAAGAGTGTGATAAAGCATTTTTGAAAGTAGTTTTCGAAAGTGTGTAAGTCTGAAAAAGTTGTTCTTGAGAAAGTACCTAAGAGTTATCTACCTACTCGAAAAAGGATGTTCTTTTCCTCCTTTCCTTTAGATAGTGTTATGCTACTATTAGTGAGTAGGTAGCCCTATCGTTGGATGTTGAGAGACTATCGAAAGAGATGTTATGGTCATTGAAGGAAACATGTAAAGATATCTTAGCATTTCGAAGGGACTGTCATCATATATGCAACATCGAGGGACAAGATCATTTACCGAAAGGCAACTCGAGGGACGTTTAGGGACCATGATCTTTTATGATGACTTTTATACCGAGGGTTTTTTCTAAGACATCCCTACGTTCGAGGGACATGACAATTTCTGAGACAACCGAGTGAGGAATACCCTAAGGATGCAAGTGTGAGAAGTGTGTTTTTTCAGTTATTTATCTTTTGCATTAAGGTTTGCTAACTTTTATTTTCAATCTTTCCATGCAATCCTAGTTACTAACAGTAATATTATACAGGAAATGTAAAGTACGGAACATAAAAGTAGAAACATAAACCCTAAATTATTACAACGCTTTGGGACAGTTACATAAAAAAGAGATGCAAGATAATAAGAGTGCGGAATTTTAAATCTAAAACTATTACATCCATGGTCAGTTACAATATTAAGAAAATGCGGAAACGATAAACGCGCGTGAGATAAAGATGAACGTCTAAAAACCTAAGAAAATGATAAGTAAACAAAAGAAAATCTTTTTTTGGTTTTTTGTTTAGAAAACAATTAACTCTAAATTTAGTTTTAATTAAGAAAATAAATATTGAATGAAATAAATCCTAATTCTAATATTTGTTGTATTTTTTATTAAGAAAAATAACTTAAATTAAAATGAACCTAAATCTAATTGATTTTAAAATTAATAAAGTAAAGTTGAAATAATTAATCTAATTAAATTATAAAATTAAAAAAATTATTTAATAAATAAAACTAAGTCTATTAATTTTAATTTAAAAAAAAAAGTTAAGGTGATTAGTTAATTAATTTACCAAAATTAAAAATTTAATTAAGAAAAATCCTAAATCTATTTTTATGTGATTTTTATATTTGTTTATTGATTAAAATGAAAAAAATAATTAAAAGAAATAAATAAAATGAATAAAACAAGAAAATAAAGATGGGCCTAGTAGCAAAAGTAAACAGGGGTGCAATCATCAGAAATCCCTATGCCCGAATCTTTGAAAGCTTCATACCCTAACCATGGTGTTTTTAGATTCTTGCATGGAACCTCTGATTCAACCATCCATAACTGTTCTACATAAACTCAAACAAACGTTAGCATGCCATGAAATGTGATTAAAATTAGAGATTCGAAGTTTAAAATTTTACCAAATCGGTGTTGTAAATGGGGGCGTGTGATGGAATGCTCTTGGGCCTTGTAAGACTCCTGGGGACTTCAATAGGATGGTTTGAGGCTTGATGTCAATCGAGAGAGACCGGAATCTCGAGATACGACTTGCACCAATTCTTTGATTTTTGGAGAGCTTTTGGAGAGCGTTTTGAAGAGCTTTTTGAGAGATTTTTGGAGAGGATTTTTGTGCTCCCTTTGGCTTGTAATGTTATGTATTTATAGAGGGAAGATAGGAGTGAACAAACATGGTAAAGAATCAATGCATTCATGGCCTTGGAGACAAGGATAAAACACATTTAAAAATGTCCATATTTGTGTTATGTTTGCCTCTTTGGTCACTTGCATGAACCTGGTCCCTTTGGATGTATCTTGCACGAAAATATGGGCCTTCTAATAGATCAAATCAAACTCAAATGTCATGGCCCGTTATTCTTTATATTTTTATTTAATTTATTTGATTTAATTCATATTTAAACAAATAAAAATTCAAATAAATAGAAATAAAAATCAAAATAGTGCATGGTTAGGTTTAGAGGTCCTTGGGTATGTCATAAACATGTTTGAACCCTAAAAGTTAGGTCCATTAACCTAAAAACACAATTTTACTCAAAGTTGACATCATGAATTTTTCACAAATTTGCCCAACTTGTGCAAACCATAACTTGCTCAATATTCATCTTTTGAAGACATTATCTTGATGTAAGTTGTCTTGACAAAAAGTGTCTTTTGTTGACTTTTAGAAAATGACCTGTAATGTATAAGCTTGTATCTTTTGATTGAGGCATTTCTTGAACTTGAGGGTGAAGATAAGTTGTAGGGAATTGGATTATCTTCAAAATGAGCCTTGGAGGAAAAATTTCTGATAAAGTATGAGAAAGTTATACTTGGTCAAATTTTGGTTGAGTTTTCGTATAGAAACCCTAATTTGCCATTTTTGACTTTTGATGAGTTAGGAGCATTTCTTGAGGAATCATGATCAACCCTTGATCAAATAATGGATAATACTTCAAAATGTTGATATTGACCAAAAATATTGAAGTTTGGCTGTATTTGGGACACAATTGACTTTTGACCTAGTACAGTTGATTTCTAGGCATTTGAGTAGTTGATTGAGCAAACTTGTTGTTCAAGGCATGGAATTTGGCATGAATGATCTCGAGGATATATTAGGACAATGGAGAACATTTGGGACCCTTGGAGCTCAACCATCTTGATGAAGATTGAAACCCTAGTTGGGGGTTCATTGCCTTAGGAGGAGAATTATCTGGTCAATTCTTGGTCAACTTTGAGCAATTAAGAATCTCTAGGAGTATGTCTTGTGTGAAAATGGGAGGGCAAATTTGGGGTACAACAGTGGTCTCCCAGAATTAGCACGAGCACGATGGACAGCCCTCTAAGCCTCTGAGGTGAAACCAAAACCAAAATTTTTAGACTTGTAAGGAATGTCAGGAAGCTGACCCCAAATAGTGACACCACCTTCTTCCACCACAACCTTGGCATCTTTTAGAGAAGCCATTTTTGGTGGAATCTTGGTAACCTTAGGAACAGTAGGAGCAGCTTTAGAAACATGGGTTGTCTGAGAATAAATTAAAAGGTTTGGCAAGGAGTCTCTAAGAATTCCCCATCCATCTCAACATACTTGAAAATGGCTTACCATGTATTCTTCTTCTCCACAAACTGTAATGATTTTTCCTTTCACGGGATACTTCAACTTTTGGTGTAGAGTAGAAGTAACAGCGCCTGCCCCATGAATCTAAGGGCGTCCAAGCAAACAGGAATAGGCTGGACGAATGTCCATTACATAGAAAGTAGATTTGAAGACCTGGGAACCCACCTTGATTGGAAGATCAACCACTCCATGCACCATTCTCTTTGAACCATCAAAAGCTCTCACCACAATGTCATTGAGTTTTAGCACAACCTCTTCATAGTCAAGTTTGTCTAAAACAACTTTTGGCAATACATTTAACGAGGAGCATGTGTCCACCAACTCATGAGATAAGGTAGTGCCCATACACTCAATAGAGACATGCAGGGCCTTATTATGGTTCCTTCCTGCGGGAGTTAAATCAGCGTCAGAAAATCCTAGCCCATTATCAGTTGTCAGGCTAGCAACACAATTTTTGAACTGGTCAACAGAGATTTCCTGCGGTACATGAGCGCATCTTAGAAACTTCACCAAAGCCTGAGCATGTGCTTCGGAGCACAACAACAGAGATAACATAGATATTTTGAAGGGGGTTTTCCCCAACTATTCAACAATCTTATAGTCACTCTTTCAAATAATTTTCAGTACTTCCTCCATCTCTTGCTTGGTGGTATCTTCAACAGTAACCTCTTTTGGTGCCTCAGTCTGGGCAGGCTCAGCCATCTGTTCTTTGCCTTGAGTCTCAGTAGTTAATTTGGTAGCAGTGATACAAATTGATGTAGTAACAGCCTTTGGAGAGATATCTGGAGAGAAAACACTTCAGCTTCTGGTAACCTTACTATTCCCAACAATATTGCCAACATTGGGATCAGTAACTTCAGTATTTTCATCTTTAATAGCCAATGGTTCTTTCCTGGTACCATGGTAGTAGACATCAACTCCATGATTCCAAGGGATCACCTTGTTATAGGAATATGGAATTGGCCCAGATGTGGTAATGATCATTACATAGAGAGTAGAGTCGAAGACCTAGGGACCCACCTTGATTGGAACTTAGCACAATCCCTTCATAGTCAAGTTTGTCTAAAACAGCTTTTGGAAATACATTCAATGAGGAGCCTGTGTCCACCAACAAATAAATAAGTTAGTTCCCCTACACTCAATAGAGACATGTAAGACCTTATTATGGTTTCTTCCTGCGGGAGTTAAATTAGTGTCAGAAAAGCCTAGCCCATTATCAGTTGTCAGGCTAACAACATAATTTTTGAACTGATCAACAGAGTTTTCCTGCAGTACATGAGCGTATTTCAGAAACTTCACCAAAGCCTGATGTGATACGGTGGGAGAACTGACTTGGGTGTTTTGCGTTTTATCACAAATGTTGCGGTTAGCAAGAGTCACCACCGACTTTTCTTTTATCCAAAAGGAAAGGTAAACAAGCACAAAAAAGACATCTGAGATTGTTTCTTGAGTTCGGGGGGTAGATTATGAAAAGGGAAGGTATTAGCACCCTTTTCATCCATGGTTTTCCATGGCCTCTTAGTTACTTGCTAGATCACTTGATTTTGTTTGAAATTGTGCTTTGAGTGGTTTTTTGAAAGTATTTTATAAAGAGGCCATTGTTCAGGCAATCTTTGTAATGATTCTCGTTTATAAGAATGTACACAAAGATGTTGATCTTTTTGGAAATGTTTTCAATGTTTGTAAGATGTTTGGAAATGTGTAGGTGTTTGTTTTGAAAATAGCAAGGATGTTTTGTTTGAAATATAGCAAGTAATTAGGAGCAATCTACCTACTCAAATGTCTTTCTTGTTCATTTTATTTTCCTTTGATATTGTTGTCTTACCATTGATTTGGTAAGCAACCCTATCTTTGGATGTAACGGGACGGGCGTGGGTCATCGTATAGTCATGATTAGCAATGTTACAAGGTATCTTAGAATTTTTTGAGGGACTAAGATCATTTTGTAAGGTAACTTTGAATAGCGTCATCGAGGGACTATGATCTTATATTTGTTTGTTTTTACTAAGATACTTTACATGCGTAATATGGCCATTTTGTGTAAGGCAACCAAGTGGAATAACCCTAGGGGTGCTTGTGTGCAAGTGTGTCATTTTCATGCTTGATTTTGTCTTGAATTAGGGTTTTCTATTTGATTGGTTTTATCTTTCCATACAAACCCTAATTACTAGCATGTTATATAAAAGCGATAAATTGCGAAATTTAAAGTTACTACGCTATTACAACACTTGTGGGAGGGGGTCAACAATTTATAAATGGGGATCGCAATAATATAAACCTAATTAATCTATTACAACCAAATTGAATATGTACAAAAATTGGAATAAATAATATACTAGATGAATTAAATATGCAAAGATATGTAAATGCAAAGAAGATTTTTGTTTGGCTTTTTATATGGAAAAGCTTTTACCTAAACCTAGTTAGAAAATAAATAAATCAAAATTAAATTAACTTAAATCAATTGAGAAAAGAAAATGATTAAGAAAAGATTTTTTTGAATAAAAACCCTAATTCTATTTGATTAAAAGAAAATAAGTTTTTTTAAGAAAAAAGTATTTTTTGTATTTTTTTGTCTTGAAAATAATATATGACATTATGAGATATTTTTGGTCTTTTTTATATTAAAATAATATATTTAATGGGTATAAAGAAAAAATAAATATTAACCTAGTTCTAATTTAATTTACAAGTTTATTTAATAAAAATAGACAATATATAACTAAATAAAAATATTTTATGTGAGAAAAATAAAATAAAATAAGCCAAAATATAAATCTATCATTTTTATATTTTTTATGATTTTTAATATTAAGAAAAATATATTTAAGAAAATAAAATGAAAATAAAATAAATAAATAAAATGATATTGGGCCAAGGGTGTCACAAGTAAACAGGATGCAGAATGTTAGAAAAAATCATAGGCCCATGAAGCAAAAAGCCCAGCGCTGCAAAGGGATAAAAAATGGAAAAATGTGAGAAAATGTAAAAGGCGGCGTGTTGAGGCTCGAACCCGTGACCTCTAGCATTTACGCGTGCTGCCTTACCACTGGGTGGCTGTACATCCGTTTATATAAACACAAACATAAATATATATTAGAAACTGCTTCCTGAAGGCAACTTCATCTTCAACCTTGAGCCATGGCCAGACCACCTGTATCTCTCTCATTTCTCCATAAAAATGGAAAGTTCAAACATGAAAGTTGTGGTGTTTCTTCCCACGATTTCAAACATATAACTTATGTGAACTACAAGTCAAAGATAAAATCTAATTTTACTGGCCCTAATTTGAAACCTAATTTTTGCAGAAATTTCAAATCCAAAATTCTCTATACACAGTTAATATAAATGAAAACTATGAACATGGTTAGCTTTAGAGCAAGAATATCTAAATTTTGCTTTCACAAATCAAGACCAAATGATGCTTGTATGAAGAGATAGAAGTTTGAGTTTTTACCTCTTGCAGTTGGGATCGTGAATGGAGTTTGAGCAAGTTTTGAGAAGGCCTGAGGATCTGTAACACCCCAATTCTACCCCAAGCAATTATGCAAAATAAATCAGAGTTATAAAATTTCATTCGTACAAATGAATCTGGACGTCACAAATTCTTCTAACAAAATTCATTGCATTCATCGTGGATATATAACACTTTTTCAAACATTGGATGAACCATCAACATAACATCTTTAATAAAATAAATCAACATCTACGCAGCGGAATTCTTCATTAACATCTTTAAACAAAACAGCAACTACGAAACATCTCATGTTCAATAATAATCAATTTAAAGTTCAACAACTGAAAAACAACAATCTAAAATCAGCAAGAGTTCATCCCCCCTGAGTGTTACATATCAGAGCATTGACACCGACTCGAACTACTGAAGGTACACAACCTTCACTCTCGATTACCTGCACGTTACCAACATAGGGCAACATTCAAACAGAAGGGGTGAGATATCTAACAATATAATAAAGTGCATGATAATTAATATATTAAATTAGATCACATAACACCACCACTTCTCATCTCATAATCAACAATAATATCAACAATAATACATATTCATCAACATCAAAATACACTTCTTTATGAAATCATATAATGCGACTCAATACTATGCAAATGCATGTGGTACCATTGAAGCAGAACTCCCATGTCAAAAATTTGCCAATTAATAGAGGCATCAACAAGGCATATCCTTCATCTCAAAATTCACCAATACAGGCCATCTCAACGAGCATAAGCTCTATCTCAAAAATGCAATGTATGCGACACAACCATGAATGTAATAACAACACCCAAGTTGACAACATCTCAAATCATCTCAAAACATCTCAATTAACATCTCAAAAATAACAACATCTCAATCATCTCAAAACATCTCAATTAACATCTCAAAATTAACAACATCTCAAATAGTCAAAATCATTCATTACACATCATTCATCTATTGGAAATCATCAAACAGAATATCATGAGTAACTTCTCACTAAACAACTCAGTTGTATATTAATACTACAGTAATCCATACTATTATTCTGCAATTTTACATCGTTACTGTCACTAATCCTACTGTCATGATTCGAACAACGGTCTCTAAACATCTCACATTCATCATTCTGTTCAAAAACCAGCACAACGACCAACGCGGGAAATAATTCTAAATCCAAAATTGGCTATTAGGATTACACTTCTTATTCATCAATTTAATCCTCTAAAATAAGGTTCATCGCGTTAACTATTCAACGCTTCGAACGACATCTCGAGCAACATCCTAAAACTCGAGTTACAGCAATTTAAAACTGAATCTGTCAAAAATCAGTCATCATGGGTCGACGCAAAACCCTTTGGATCGACGCGTACTGCTTCATCTGCACAACATGAGTCGACGCAACCTCCTTATGGATCAACTCATCCTGGTCTCAACACAGCATGTATCGACACATGCATCTCACCAATCGACTCATCCTAAGTCTTGCAACTATCATGTATCGATGCAAGCCCTTTCGTGTCGACTCATCCTGAGTCTTACAGCCTCCTTGTATCGATGCATAGCATTTGAGGTCGATGTATCCTGTTACATTCTGTATAAATTCTGTGATTTTTCTCTATATTTTTACTACGGGAATCATATTACAGCCTTACAGACCTTATTATAATCATGGAAATTCATCACCTAACATTAACCTATAATACTACATCGATTAAACAGCATCATGACATCACTATCCATCTAAAATTCATCAAATCTTCATCATACATCATCATATACATCCGATTCAAGAATAAAACAACAATTACCTCTAACCCCACATATCAAACATCATGAGCCCAATTATAAAGTCAGAACCCCACACTTACCTTGGATTGAAGGTCGCTCTACAATTTCCGGGTTGAATCTTCGTTCTTGCCGTCTTCCACTTTTTCCAGCAGCTTCACGTTCTTCTCAAATCCTTATTTCTTTCCATTGCTTCTTTCTTCTATTCCTTAAAACAAATAATAAAATAACCCTATTATTCTATTATTCCTTATTTCTTATTGGGCTCAAAACCTACACCCCCTTATTACTTATACTCTCTCAAAATAAGCCCACATTAAATAATATTACACTTCTAATATTATTTCACCACATAATAATATAATACCTCTAATATATTATTTCTCCACTTAATCAAATAAATCCAATTTAATTATAACACGTCTTCACAAATATTCCAAAAATAATTTAATTAAATAATTAATTAAATTACGGGCGTTACATGATCTGTTTAGCTTGCCTGAACCTCCTTGAGTGTATTCTAATCCTTACTTTGTCCTGAAAGTCCCTGAATCTCTCTACTCAAGTCAACCTGCAAGCTTGATATTTGAAAATGGTGGATGGTGGAGGAGGACCTACAGTCTTGAAACAGGGGTCTAGATCACTTAGATATGATGTATATTAAGTGTTTGGATGGTTAAAACTCAATACACACGAGGGGATTTGGAGATGGCTATGTAAGGTTCAAAACTGTCAAGTTATGGCAGATTCTGAGTTGCCAAGTGTCTGGGAGTGTTTTGGAGTCTTAGCCTTCGTCTGTTATGTTGCAATATACTTGTGTATATGTATGGAAAAGGTTATAGATCAAATTCACTCCAGGTTTCTGAGTTCTAGCCTTTTGGCTTTATAACTTGCTTTTGAAGAAAAGTGAGAAGACAAGTCTCAAAGTGTTGCACAAGCATGATATGAGTTGGTAGAGGCCTTAGACATGTTTCTTTTGTTTTTGACTTTGCTTGTATGTAGATAAAACAATTGATAGGCTCAAGAAGTTGAAAATTGCAAAAGTAATGCTTTATCAAAATGGAAATGGCAACTTTGTGCCATAAATGGAAATGTAACTTGGATAAAGGCTCAAGTGTTTGGATTAAAGCTCTAACAGCTGTGTAAACATTTAATTATGGAGTGAAAAACAAGTTAGAATCCTGCAAAGTAGAGATTATGTAGCCTAGGCTTGGATTTGAATTTTTGTTCATCATGAAATGGCTTGTAATCCAAGTGACAAATCACCAACTTCATCTCTTTGATTCTCCCTACTCAAGAATGGTCTCAAGGAGTTCTTGGACATTTTGGAAATCTTGCAATGTGCTCTACAACTAAAATTTGAATTGCTTTTGAAAATTCCTCTTGGAACCATGTGAAAAATTGCCATGAAGTTAGGTCAAAAATCTGCCTAACTAGGGCAAAATTTCACTAAGTTATTTTAGTTCATGAGCATGTATTCACCAAATTATATCTTGAGATCCAAGCATTTTTAGGAGAAATTGTGTGAATAAAATATGTAGATTTCATGGAGATATACAACTTTAATGTTGGAAGTTTCCTTTAAATCATCTTGCATCATGGTGAAAATTTGGCTCAAAGTTGAGAAAAAAATAAGAAAATTTCTATACTTAGAAACATTTCTAAGAAATTTCAACTTTTCAACACAAAATCTTAAATCCTTGATTTCTTGATGATCAAGTTTCACATTTTGACAAGTTTGGATGAATTATGATCTTTGGCACTTGACTTTGACCAAAAACTCAAAGTTTGACTTTTCACTATACAGTTGACTTTTGATCAGGTGACTGAAAAATTTATATGTCAATCCAATGGATTTGTAATGTTTTGAATCATGCTATTAGGTAAAAATGATGTAATTGAACTCTTGAAATCATAATTCAAACCAATTGATCATTTGCTAGGTCAAAAATCAGAAATTGCCTTTTCTCAGTCAAAACCCTAATTTTGACCATTTTGCCCTTTTGATGATTTGATCAAATTTCTTGAGGAATTATGGTCCAAACTTTATCAAATGATACATATGAGTCTAATATGTTGATGTGGATAAAAAATTATGAAGTTTGACTGTAAATTGGCCATGGTTGACTTTTCCCCCAATATAGCTGATTTTTAGGTCAACTGTCCAATTGACTGATCAAAAGTGTGATTCAAGGCTTGAAACTTGACATGAGTAATCTTAGGGGTCCATAATGATTCTTGAAGGTCATATGAAGCATTGATAGTCCAAAAATTCTTGTGCAAACTCAAACCCTAATTTTGGTCATCAGTGCATGAGAAAGTGTCTTGAGTTGGTCAAACCCTAATGCGGTCTTGGGTCAAAGAGATCTTGTGAGGAAATTCTTGATAAGTGAGAGGGAAAATTTTTGGGTACAACACCTGAGCATGTGATTTGGAGCACAACAACAAAGATATCATAGATATTTTGGAGGGGTCTGCCTCAACTATTCAACAATCTTATAGTCACACTTTCAAATAATTTTCAGTACTTCCTCCATCTCTTGCTCGGTGGTGTCTTTAACAGTAACCTCTTTTGGTGCCTCAGTCTGGGGAGGCTCAGTCATCTATTATTTGCCTCGAGTATGAGTAGTTGATTTGGTAGCAGTGATACGAACTGATGTAGTAACAGCCTTTGGAGAAATATCTAGAGAGAAAACTCGTCCGCTTCTGGTAACCTTACTAGTCCCAGTAATATTGCCAACATTGGGATTAGTAACTTCAGTATTTTCATCTTTAATATCCAATGGTTCTTGCTTGACGCCATGGTAGTAGACATCAGCTCCATAATTCCAAGGGATAGCCTTGTTAGAGGAATATGGAATTGGCCCAAGTGTGGTAATAATCATAGGAGCAACCCTAGGCTCAGCAGTAATCTTCATAGGACCCTTAGACGTGATTCTTACAAGAGTACCGAGAATTGTAATCACAGACACGTCCTTAAGCTTCGGGTGTTGAGATATCCTCCTACATAAGCTCTCTACATAAGGAGTCTTCTCAAATAGAATTACACGGCCATCCATCAAAAGCTGAATACCTTCTTTGAGTAGTGCAGAACCATCATATTGGGATACACAATAGTGGTAATTTTCAATGCAACCCAAAAATAAGCCGGCTTGCAACAACTTCATCTTAACAATCATCAGAGGAGTAGTCAAGTCACTCACAGCTGAAACATAAGAAACATCATCAATAGCATTAACACCTTTGTCGTGATTAGGCATAGGTGCAATGATCACATTAGGAGTCTCAGGAGGAAAAATTCAATCTCCTTAGAGTCAATCATATCTTGAATCTTATTTTTCAGAGCCCAACAGATGTTAGTGTCATGTCCAGGATTGTTGGAGTGATAGACACACCTTGCATTGGGATTGTAACGGGGAGAGGAAGTATTGGGATTCTGAGGAGGATCCTTCAATGTAATCAACTCTACCTTCAACATTTGTTGCAATGCTTGAGACAACGGTATGTTGATTCTTGTAAATTGTCTCCTGGGTGCATCTTGCCTACACTGATTATTTTGTTGTTGTTGTTCTACAGGCGCAGGATTTGAGGTTAGAACTACTCCCACAGATTATTGCGGTCACCCTTATTACGACCCTTCTGGTCGTACACAACATTAGATTCTTTCTTACCATTGTATGACTTCTTCGCAGTATTCGAAGATGTAGCCACCTGAATTTTACCACTTCTAAATCCATTCTCAACATGTTCCCATGTCAATATCAATTTAGTGAAACCAGTTGAAGAACTTCCAAGTAGATGATTATAAAAAGGTCTTGTTAGCATACTCATGAACATGTCAACCAATTTTATATCATACAAAGGAGGTTGAACTCTGCCTGCAAGATCTCTCCATTTATGTGCGTACTCTTTAAATCCTTCCTCATAACCCATGGACATACTATGTAGTTGCATGCGGGTTGGTGCCAAATCAGAATTATACTAATATTGTTTATAGAAAGCTGCAGCCAAATCTTCCCAGGTATGGATATTGGTACCTTCGAGTTGATAATACCATTCCAATTGCGTTCCAGACAGACTCTCTTAAAAGAAGTGCAACCACAATTTATTGTCAGCAGTGCATGGTTGAACTTTCCAAAGATATGATCTCAAATGCAGCTACGGGCAAGAAACGTCATCATACTTATAAAAGGTAGGAGTTTTGAACTTAGGAGGAATGAAGACTCCTGAGACTAAACCCAATTCTTCAAAGTTCAAGTCAGACACCTTTTGGATCTCCGTAGCTTTCAGACGCTCTTCTAACAACTTGTACTTCTCATCAACAGGGGGATATTGTTCATCCAAATAATCCTCCCCCCTCTTCATCAGAATATTTGTCAGAACTATGATTGCTTCTTTCAGTTTTAACACTTTTACCATCTTCCTCCCATTTTTCATCTTTGTCCGATGGGATATCAAGATCTCGAGCTCGCTTGACTGGACCTCTGAACCTTTTACCCATGTTAAGGATGCCGATTGGTTTCTTTTTCTTCTTCTTCTTCACATTGGCGATGAGCGTTATCAATTCTTCTTGCCCCTTAGCTAAGTTTTGGAACATCTCTTAGAACTGGGCATTCTGAGCCTGGAGTTCTTTGACTTTCTGCTCGAGAGCCATTTTTTCTAAAATAAACAGCAAGAAGATGAGAAGCATGTCCTGGAAACCTGTTATGCAATGATATGTATGGAATGTAGATGGATATGCAATGTTTTCAAGGACCTTGAGGGATTTAATTTTTTAAAAATGGAATAGAAACAAAGACTCTTATTAGTAATTTTTAATTATAACTGCCTCTTAGGCTTACAGAGAAAACAAAAAGGGTTACAAGGAAATAAATTATGACTCAAGTCTCTCATGGACGCTTCCTCTTTGTGTTAACATATGCATTAAGGCTCTGATCTTCATGAAGTTGTCTTGTCATCTCCAACACTTTCTTCTCACTAGCATAGAACTGAATCTCAAAGGTGTTCCTTTCTTCTTTCAACTGAATCTAAGACTTCTGTAGCTCTTCAAGGTCAGTAGGCATATCTGGATTAAAAATGGTATAAGGAACATCTCATTCAACAACAAGCTCCATAATTATTAGTAGGACAGAAGGATATGGCATTATAAGATTTTGAGCACGAGATCGCACCCATCTGAGGTAGGGCTCCAAAGGGATGGAGTTTTTGTGTCCCAAAATCTTGCTATCGATTTTATTCACCATAGCCCAAGCATGTATAAGCTTTTAATGGTAACCTTGAGGATCATTCTCGTAATCGAATACAATACCCTGGATAAGCATATCATGAGAACCGTCTTCTCGAGCATAACCAAATTGGTTAAGAGCTAGAGAAGGGTTGTAAGTAATACCTCCCCTTATGCCAAGGAGTGGAACATTAGGGAATTCCCCACATCAGTCAATAATAGTGATGTCCTCTTAAGATCGGGAACACCAATAGATATCTGAATGAGAGAGTGACATTATCCTTTGAGACCACCTTAAACCTTGTTCATTTTTCATCACTGATCGGGGAAGGTGAGAAATAAACCACCTAGATATTAAAGGTATGCAACACATGAGAATCCCTTACTTCCTCATAGTACAAGTGTGAAGAGAGTGCAAAATATCTCCAAGCAAAGTAGGTGCGGGATTATGAGTAAGAAATATTTTGATAGTGTTCACATCTATGAGTTGGTCTGGATTAGGGAATAGTACCAAACCATAGATCAACAGAGCCAAGGTCTCCTCAAAAGCATGAAAACTCATAGCCTCTAGAAACAATTGAGCCTTCTCTATCAGAAATTCAGCTAGAAGACCTTTAACTCCACTTCTTGTTTCCCAATTAGATATAATATCTGACTACTTCAGATGTAAGGCTGCTGCAATATCTTCAGGTTTCAGAATTTTTTCTAAATTAGTGAAGGGTGTATGATCGAGAATAGGTACTCCAAGTAGCTTAGTGAATACTTCCATAGTGGGTACCAACTGATAATTAGGGAAGGTAAAACAGTGATGCTTAGGACCAAAGAACTGGACCAGAACACTCAACATGTCTTCTTCAAAACCTGAGGTAACCAAACTGAGTAGATAACCATGCCTCTTGGTAAATTTAGATTTTTGGGGAACCTTTGAGCCTAACTCCTTAATCTTGGAAGGTATCCTCACAACGTTGATTCGGATAGTATTTCTGCGAGTGGAGGCCATAACTTGCATCAAAGGAACAAAGATAAATCCCTAGGTCCTTGAAATGGTTAGTGAAAATGTTATGTTATGATGATATGATTTTATGATGTTATGTTCATGTTAGATAAGTAGAAAACACAAACAAGTCACACAAGACCCTTAGGTTTAAAGGCTTGCATGGAGTCCATAGGTAAATACCCTTCCCTATTGAAGTTAAGTTGGCTCAATATGTCCTAAAATAGTAACCAAGTTCTAAGGATCTCATATCACGGATCTTTCTTGCAGACTTTATTTTAGCGCGGCAACCGACTTGCCACCAAAATATCCCGAAAGTCGAATCTCAATTAGTGTAGCTTCGAGTATCAACCAACTTTGAACTGCACCAAAGCTGGCTATCTCACTACCTTCAAATGGCCAAGATGGGTCAATTAAGGTTCTAAAATTAAGTTAGTGTTAACGACACCATGCGGAAGCCTAATGTTATCCTTGACTGGCTCATGGAACATCAGTATAAACCAAGGTGTTACCCTAATTGTAGCCATCATGTTAACCATATCGGTCTACACCGTACAATCTTTATGATCTACTACTACTTATGTAAGGAATTCCTAGATCCGGGTGTAGGATCTTTCACAAGCAACAATACCCAAAAAACCCTTAAAGTAAAGCAAATAATTTAAACAATTAAAGCAAGTAAAAGTGATATAAACTCTAAGGTAACCCCTCTTTTTTAAGTAATTCTCAGCAGAGTCTCCAGTTCTATAATACAGTGGGAGAACTGACTTTTTTGGTTTTATCTAAATGTACAGTTAGCAAGAGTCGCCATCAACTTTTCTTTTATCCAATATTTAGGAAAGGTGAAAATAACAGGAAAGACCTTTGATATATTTTGAGTTCGGGGGTAAGTTATGAAAAGGTAAGGTGTCAGTAGCCTTTTCATCTGTAGTTATCTACGAGCTCTTAATTGCTTAGCTTAATTTTGAAAATTTGATTCGTGTGTGTGATTTGAAAATATTTTGAAATGGGCGATGTAAGGCTAACTTTGTAATGGTTCTTATATCAGTCCTCAAGAATGTATACAAAGTGTTTTTGAAAATATTTGTTTGAAAGTGATGTGAAAATGTATTGTTTGTGAAAAAGGTTGTGAGCAAGCAATCAAGAGTCTTACCCACTAAAGGTCTTTCTTATTATTTTCCTTATCCTTTAGAGATAGTACTATCCATATCATTAGTTGGTAGTTAACCTTATCTATTGGATGTGAAGGGACATGCGTAGGGTCCTTGTATGGTCGTCGAAGGCAACATGTAAGGATACTTTAGCAATTGTGTCAAAGGGACTATCATCATTTTGCTCGTAGGGTCATCTAAGGGACTAGATCATTTTGTAGGAAACTCGGAGGGTCATCGAGAGACTGTGATTTTTATTCGAAGGGACTATGATGATTTGATTGAGAGTCTTTTGCTAAAGTATCCCCACTTTCGAGGACTGTGACCAATATTCATAAGGCAACAAGAGAGGTTACCCTAGAGGTGCAAGTGTGAAGAGTATGTTGATTTCAGTTATTTATCTTGAGAATTAGGGTTTTCTATGTTTGTTTTTAGTCTTGCAATACAAACCCTAGTTACTAACAATTAAATATGTACAGGAAATTAATGTGTGGAATGTAAAGACCTAAACAATTACATGGCTTTAGGGAAGTTACATAATATAAATTTGCGGGAAAGTAAACCTACGCTCTTACATCCTCTGAGCAGATACATAATAGGAAAAAATGTGGGAATGTAAATATAAGTTATTACATCGATAGTGCGACCTATACAATTCTCTAAGAAAATTAAATAGCAAAGAGATAAATAAGAAAAGAATGTTAGAAAAAATGTTTTGCTTTTGTGTTTTTATAGCAAATAATTTAAGTGTTAATAATTAATTAAAACCTAATTGTTTCTAATTAACTTTAATATTCAGAAAAAGGTTAATTAATTAATTAGTAAATAAGAATTATGTCAAGAAATTTAATTTCTAATTAAAAAAACCTAACCCTAATTTGTTATAGTTTTGAAAAAAATATTATGTTAGTTGATGATTAATTAAAAATTAATTAATTAAGAAAAAGAAAGAAAATTAGGTTAGAAAAAATAGGGTAAATAGAATTTGCATGGGGTGGATGTTGAACCCACACCCTGGATCTCATAGGCGTGCCATGCTGCCACTAGGCCAAGCTGTTGTTTGTGACATGAAAATAGGGTCGAATCATTATGTAATAAACATGCGCGTTAGTTTGAAAAAATAACAAAAATAATTGCAAGACGCATGGATCGAACCCACTCCTCGCATGTTATACAAATGCATCATTCACTATCTGCGCCACGCTGCCTTTGTGTCATAGGACAAAAACAAATAAATATGTAATAAAATGTATATTAGAGAAGCGTCGGAGCCCTAGCTCCGGTCGTCTTCTCCGACGATGCCAAATTCCATTCTGCAAAAATAACATGAGTTAGATCATAAAAGGGACCCTATCGAACTAATTTGACCCTTACGAATCCAATGGTGACATTGGTTTAACCTGAAAGTACTTATATCATAAGATTCAATGAAAAGGTTCCAAGTTGCCCTAACAATGGCATCTCACGATCCTTGCGTTAAAGCTTGCAAATAATGGATCAAAACAGTCCTAAATATGGTCATGAACATGTATGCATGCATCAAATTAATTAAATGTGCATAGATTAAAAGTTTGAGATTCACGAAAACTACCCAAACCAGTGCAATTGGTTGTGATGATTTGGCGTGCTTCAGGCTTCAATGATGGTTGGGATGGACTCCTGGGAACTTCGGGAAGCTGATGGAATGCTTGAAACTGATTGAAAGCAGATGCACGGGAGGGTTTCAAGTTTCCCTAATTTTGTCAAATTTTGAGATTTTGAGGGTATGTTCTTGAGCCAATTTTTGTGTCCCCTGATGGCCTGAACATGTTATGTATTTATAGGTGAGTGGTTTAGGTCAACAAACATGAATCAAATCGTTGTATTTCATGACCAAATATTTGACTGGAATTTTTGCATGAAATCTTTCTTTTTTAGGCCAATTATGTACCAATCATCTCTACACGTTTTGCAAGTTATCACCAGCTTTTTGGGTTTATGATTTAATTCAAAAATAGATCCCTATGCATTATATCATTTATTTGGTATTTTATTTGATTTATTTTGCTTTTAATTGAATAAATCAAAATAAAAAGAAATAAAAACCAAAAAAATAAATGAATGGACTCAGAGGTCTATTATGAGGTCAGGAACACGTTTGTACTTTAAAAGATGGGCCCATTAGCCCAAAAATGCAAGTTTTCTCAATTTGAACTTCATGCATTCTCTCAAAATTTCCCAACTTGCATCAATCATAACTCACTCAATTTTTGTTATATGAAGATGATCTTGGACTTTTTGGAAACCTCAATATGTCTCCTACAACTTTCATGTTGGTCATTTTTTCATTTGAAGAATTTAACTTGATGTACATATCTTTGACAAAAGATGTCTTTTTGTTGACTTTTAAAATGACCTATAATATTTTTGGCTCATATCTACCAAATGAAGCATTTTTAGCCTTGAGCTTAGAGAGACAAAGTTGTATAGAATTGAATTTCCTTTAATATAGGCATTGGTCTAGGAATTTCTGATGAAGTATGTGAAAGTTATGCTTAGTCAAAAGTTAGTTGACTTCTCCTAAAGAAAACCCTAACTTAGTAACTTTTGACTTTTGATGTATCTTGAGTTTTCTTGATGAATCATGATCAAACCTTGATCAAATAGTGAATATGAGTTTAAAATATTGATTGGCCAAAAATCTTGAAGTTTGACTGTAAGTTGGTCAAAGTTGACTTTTTGTCCAATACAGTTGATTTTCAATCATCTATGCAATTGGTTGAGCAAACTTGTGCTGCAAGGTTTAAAATTTGGCATGAGGATTCTTTGAAGCATATGAGCAACCATGAAGTCCACTTGAGGCATTAGGATTCCAATTTCCCTTGAGAGAAGGAAACCCCTAGTTGTAGGTCAATTGCTTAGGAGGAGAGTATGTCTGGTCAACCCTTGAGTAGTCTTGAGTGTTTGAGATCTTCATGAGCATGAGGGAGTATCTTGAATTAATTTATCTTGAAAATGGGAGGGTAAATTGTGGGGTACAAATGAGGTCTTTAAACAAACAACATGAAATTGCTCCTTTTGGAGTCTTTTGCAAACAAAAATATCGCCATATTTCGAGGACTTTAACACAACAAACATCACCTCACTTGAGGACTTTAAACGGATTGCCCACCTAAAGGAGGGACTTCCAGTCATGCATATCTATTCCTACTTCTCATGGCAAGGAAAACGGTAAATAATATGGAAAAATAAACCATAATCAGTATAGTACCAAACGAATAAGAGTTCGTAGCAAGCAAGCAAAAACATAATAACTCCGGAAAACTTCACGCAAGCTAGTTGTCATACCATAATTTTTAACCTAAAGATCCCATTTTTCATCTGCATCATTCATAACAAGTGTTCACGAGTGGTTTGACCTATTTTTGTCAATTCTCAAGTCAAATTTCAAAAATTCATAACTTCTTCAAATTATGATATTTTGAGCGGTTCTTGGTGCATATGATTCTCCTTGACGTCATCTATAATTTTTCTTTACAAGTCAAAAGCTGGTTATGCTTTGAAAAGCCACGAAAAAATAATGTTAGAAGTCGTTTATGAATTTAGTGGAATTTGATTTTTATTGTGTTTTATTCATGATTTCTTTTCCATTTAAAAAAAATCACAAAAAAATGTACTTAACATCATATTATTTATTTTTATTTACTATTTTTACTTCTTTACTAAAAAATTATCAAAAATATGTTCTTTTATTAATTTAAATTTATATATTGGTATCATGTATTTCAAAAAAAAATCTAGAAAAATTTATATAAGTCCTCTTACTTTCTTATATGTATTTTATTTTTTATCTTTTAATTTACACTTTTATTTTCATTCATTTTAATTCAAGAAAAAAAATCATAAATAGTTAAGTTAATGTCTCTTTTATTTTCTATTTTGTATTTATTATTATTACTAACACTTTACTTTCTTTTATTATTATTATTATTATTATTATTATTATTATTATTATTATTATTATTATTATTATTATTATTATTATTATTATTATTACTTTGTCCTTTTGTTTTTTTTTTTGTGTAAATAAAGAAAAGTTGGGACCACTATAATGTAGTACAAACACTTCATAATAGATTGTCAACTTGTACTTATCAATGGTCAAAAATCATTCTCACAATTCACATGGATTGTCAACTTGGACTTATCAATGGCCACGAATCATTCTCATAAAGTTACATAAATTGCCACGTCAATACTCCCACCTCATTCACCCTATAAATAAGACATCTCTTTATTTCATTTGGGACTAACAATACCATAAATCATTCACTAAACTAAACCAAAACTCTCTTTATTTTTTCTCTTCATTTTCTTTCAAGTTATTTCTTCATTTTATTGAATAGGTAGACTATTATACTTGTTCTTTATTTAATTCTATTGAATTTTTACTCTTTATTTATTTATTTAGTATCACAGTTATCACCATTTTGAAAGGAAACTCCATTGATTCTAAATCAAGAGTTGAAAAGTGTTATTTAACCTCCAAAAGCAAAAGTGATTTATTGTTGTTTAATTTTCATTTTTTTCTATAATTTTTTTGTTATTTATTTACTTATTTTGAACATGGGTCCTTGATCGTGAGATTGAGTAGATAAATTTTCATTATTCATTTGTTTAATTTCACGAAAAATTGAGAATGTTATGACATTTATACTATTTTTATTATAGACTTCATCTTATTCTTCTTTATCTGTTTTATTTTTATTTTTATTTTTATTTGGATCAATTTGGAAAGCATTTGAGCTTTTTTTTAATTCATCTAAACTTTTATCATTTCCAATCTACTTTTAAATGGTCCTTTGATCATTCAAGATATTTGGGATTGATGATAAGTTTTTCATAATATATCTTCCTTGACTTTGCCTTGATCCCGCATGTTTGTTAATTGTATTATATGTATAAAAGAATGAACTTCAAAGTGTCATTTCACTAACATGTATGGATACATACATTCTATGCTTCATATAAAGTTACATTTATCCCAAATCATATTATTAACTTTATATTGTACTAACTTTATTTTAATATCATTTATATTTCTGCACTTTATATTTTCCTCTCTTTACTTTTATGCCATTTATCATCCATAATATTTTATTTTCTTTAATTTATGCATTTTTTCTTTGCTCACTTGAGCAATTATCTTCTCTTTGCTCACTTGAGCTTCCTTTTTTTTTTGCTTGTTATAAGCAGCTTAATAAAGAAAAAAACTAAAATTGGTTCTTTAATCATTGGACTATTTATCTGATGCATGAACATACGGTCTTCATCTGATTATTATCTTTGTAATTGAATCCAATGAAAAGGATTAATTTGTTGACTTCATTTCATCGAGAGTATCTTATATGATTGTGCGAATTCCTTCATCCATCTTTAAGTTTTGCTAATCTTAAGTTAGATCTCCAAAAATCTCATTTTTTAAACTTACACTCTTTTAAGCCAAAACCTTAACATTAGGTCGTTGCATTTTCAAAATCCCTTTAAACTAATATTTTAGCAAACAACTAATTTTAATACATAGATATAAAAATAGGTTCATGTAGAGTACTACAAATGCATGGGGTGCTAACACCTTCCCTTTTTATAATCAACCCCTGAACTTTAGATCTTTCTATTGCACTTGCTTTTACTTCTTGCATTACATATTTACTTATGGGTTTTATTTCGCTCTTTTCCCCTTCCCTTGGAAATAATAAAGCGCGATGGCGACTCTTGTTTATTTGCGAGTCAAGTTAATTAATAGCTTGATCTCTGATTTTCACGGCTACAGAATTGGCAACTCTGTTGGGGATAAATTCTAAGTAGGTTAAGCCTAACTTATTATATATGTGCTTATGTTATTATTACTTGTTTGCTGTTTTATATGGATTTGCTTGATTCTTTGGGTATTTGGTGATCTCTTATAAGTCCTATACCCGGACTTGGGCAAACTTAAGATTAAAATGGGCGGTATAGTCATATTAACTTTGATGGAGTAATCCTGAAAAAGGAGGCATGAGATCCCCCACTCAGTGAAGGCCCCTTTGATTGTAGTATTCGTTTACCAGGTAATCAGAAAGATATTGCTGCTTTCAACATGATAGCCTGTGGAGCTGAGAGTTCGTAGAATCCTTAACCCATCTTGGACTTTTAGGTGTAGTGCAAAGACTATGACAGAGTAATCCTGAAATATTTGTCACGCGATACTGCACTCAGACGAGTTTTTCCTGCGAATATTACTAATTACCGAGTAATTGGGACGTTGATAATATCCAAAGGGAGAGCGTAGACTCTGGGATTTCCTTAGAACCTTGTTTGGTAGGTGATAAACCCTTAGTACATACCTTGTGGGTTGTTTCTCACCCATTGACTTCATGCTCGTGACATCGAACCTTTGAACCTTGCTTGTGATCTTGTTTCTGATCGCTGCATAACCATACGTTCATGCATCCATGAAACTATTTTTCACTTGGTTTTCAAGGAGTTTAGAGGTCTTTCTTTACAAACATCATAAGTTTCATCAAACTCAATGGATCTTGGGTGTTGATGGGGTGAAAATCCTAATCCACTAAAATGGATGATTGATTTTGATGATAACTCAATCAATGCTTTGATCCAATTTCGAACTTACTTTCCTCATGATTTGATGTTTACAATCTTGAGTTCCTTGAAAGGCAAGTAAAAAAATCAACATTTGCATAATTCGTGCATACATCTAGGTTGTCTAATAAATTCATTCCAATTGTCTTCTTCTTCATTCGAACTTGTTCCTTAACACTTTAGGCTGGAAGCATGTCTCAGAAAACTATCGAACAACTTCAACGAGACCAAAAGTTGTTAAGGGAGGAGGTCAACTAGTTGAAGTGTCAGATGGACCAGATTATGGGAGTCCCGCATGTCTTGTTGAAAAAAGAAGACAACCCTCTACCGACCACAACAATGCAAGTGGATACTTTTCCAACCTCATCCATTGTTCCTTCAACTCAAGGGCAACACCATTCATTGATTACTCATGTACCGATACACGATCCATCCCCAAAGGATCTTCCCCAACCCGTGCTTCCGAGGTTTACTAGACCACGTACCTCATCTATCCTTCAGCAACATGTCTGGACCCCTAAGCTAGTAAATGAAAAAAACAAGGTGGTCAATGATACTATTGAATCAGTTCAGAAGAGTCCAGTGTTCATCTCAAAGTTAGGAAAAAAGAAGAGTTTATAAAGCAGTAATGAGATCCTCGAGAGGAAAGAAGATTCCAAGTACTTACATAGGGAAGCCACTTGATATGCTTCCCAAAGCTTTACATCAATAACCATTATTTGTTCCTCCTCGAAATAACCTGAATCAGATTCGTAACAGGGGTCACTTTGATCTTATTCTGATGTCATATATTGAACTGTAACATGCGTTAGTCTAGAAAGGCTTGATCATAACTAGGGATCCTCCTCCTCCTCTAGATCCTCTTCCAACAGGATTCCGGTCCAATCTTCACAGTGAGTTTCATCAAGGTGGTGCAGGCCATGATTTGGAAAATTGTTATGCACTGAAGGCCAGAGTACAAGAATCGGTGAAGGCAAATATTCTAACTTTCAAATACACAAATCCCAATGTTGTCAACGTCCCTTTCCTAGGACATTCTAAGTGAAGCTTTAGTTGGTTTAAGCTGGTTTCCCCTCAGCGAGTATTTCAATAAGAAAAGCTCATCCTGCTTCTAATTATTGCATTAGACTTTATTTCATTTCTGTTTGTACTTTCCATTTGATCATGTTGAACTGTTTGTCTTTTAAATTGTATGTTCGTTGTTTTATCAATGAAATAATCATTTTACACCTCTGAATCAATTTATGGTTTCAATTACTGCCTTTGTATATCTCTTGTTTTATTTTCTTCACTAAACTTTTATTTATGCAAAGATTGGAGGGAGGATGATGAAAATGAAATACCCAAATTGTTGAATGGTATGCTTTCAATTAAAAATTTTAGATGATGATGTAAGGCATTGTTTCAACTCCCAAACACTGGAGAAATAAGGAAGTTAATCCCTTGTTCACCCCCTTTGAGCCTAGAAGTCGGAGTTTCTTTATGTACAAAAAACCTATAATATTAACCTGAGGATGGGTAGTTCTTAGTTAACTTGACTGTGCATTCCAATACAAGAGAATTTTACAAAGACACCTTCAATAAAGGTTGCAATCAAGCTTTCTTTTGCACGCATCAAAGAAGTGTCGAAGATGTCTCTCAAATCGAAAAGCCAATGGTGGTTCACTGTAATCATTAAGTCAGGCAGTCATTATCTTTCCAAAATAGAATGAAATGAAAAATAAAATAAAAACCCGCTAAGTCAAAACATGTTAAGGATACTTAGGCAAATTTTGGGCATCCCGCTGATTGTGATTTAAAAAGAAACAGTTTAGGAAAAAGTTAGGGATAATAAAAGAGGTCACCACAATCCTCAAAATGAGTTGACCAAAGTACTCAACAAAAATAACAAAATTTTGTAAGATATAAGTGATTGTCATCTCAAAGAATCACTGGGCTTTTGAGCCAACATCATCATACCAGAGTTGCAATTCCAAAATCTCTTGAAACCAAAATACATAGGTTGATTTAATTAAATGTAGGACTGAAAAATATCACGAAGAATAGGGTGGGTACAAATAAAATTTGAGTCTTTATCCTTTGTTTCATAAACTGTGAACCAGACCATATTATAACCCTTGAAAGATCTAATTAATACTAGGTTACTTTTAAAAGCATACTACAACAAGGTTGCGTCAACTGACTCCCAAGTTTCCACTAATCTTTTGCTCTTAGCATTATGCCTTTGCTTTATCATTTACTTTAAACCAATATGCTTTAAACAGTGATCCCTTGGTTCATCTTTTACTTTAAATGTTTAAACCACTGCGTTTTAGCTAGTGAACTCTTTGCTCTTTCATCAATGATGTCTTTTCAATAATGATTTTGATTTTAATCTTTTTGCATGAGCTTTGCATTTAAATTACCATTTTTGGGTGAACAATTTCATTTGCAAACATGTTTTCATTATCAAACAATTTTTAAATTGTCAAGAAACTTGGTCTATATTTTAATCAGGGGCAAGTATCTTCACGGTCCTGTTGGAGCTTAATCCCAAATTTGTTTATCAATAACTGCTTCCCTTACAAGTTTTTCAGAATTTCTTCTTCAAGACTCATATAGGGGCAAGCGTTTCAAGTGCACATTGAAGCAGTCATTTTAAGAATCAGTCGAACTGAAGCAATGAGTAGTTAACCTGAAGTAGTTATTAGTCAATCATGGGAAGTCCCTAAACATATTTCATCAGTCCTTCCTGAAAGGAGTAACAGTTTTATACACTTGGCAAGTTGTGACAGAAGGTTGTTCAAGATATCTTTCGAGAAGTAGAGTTGGCAGTGTTCCCTATGTTAAGGAACAATGTTCCAATCTTCCCATACAAAAAGATTCTACCTCAGTCGTCATAATTATTTGCATTACATGCATTGATCACTCATACACCATGCACAAGTAAAATTCAATATCATGTATAACTCTAAGAGTGTTTCACGCTTGTTTGTATTTCCCGAGGTCTTGTTGTTATCAACATCTTTCCTTGTGGTCAAAGTCCAAATTACTTGGCACCCACCAAAGCAGATGTATGTCTGTCCATCTTTTTCTTTTTCGTCTGACACTAGTATTAGATGTTATGTCTCTTTTCCGTCCAATTCTAATATTGGGTGTGTTATTTCTGATCAATGTTAATCTTGAATGTGTTGTTTCCTACCAATGTTAATCTTGAATGTGTTGTTTCTCCTTATGTCCAATGCTAATATTGGGCGTGTTGTTGCTTCTCACTTTCAACCAATGCTAATATTGGATATCATGTTTATACCGGTCATTCGAAGAAAATATTGGATGTCATGATCTTTTGCCACGATCCAAAGCCGTTTAATTGGATGTCTTGTCTTTTTTGTTAATCCAAAGCTAATCATCAGATTTCACATCTCTTTTCCCTTTATTCGAAGCAAATCATTGAATGTTGTGGTCGTCTTTTAATCCAAAGCTAATAATTGGATGTCACATCTCTTTTCCCTTCATTCGAAGCAAATCATTTAATTTTGTGGTCGTCTTTTAATCTAAATCTAATCATTGAGTGTCATATCTCTTTTTCCTTCATTCGAAGCAAATCATTGAATGTCGTGGTCGTCTTTTAATTCAAAGCTAATCATTGGATGTCACATCTATTTTCCCTTCATTCGAAGCAAATCATCTAATGTCGTGATCGTTTTTTAATCCAAAGCTAATCATTGGATGTCACATCCTTTTCCATTCATTCAAAGAAAATCATTGAATGTCGTGGTCATCTTTTAAACCAAAGCTAATCATTGGATGTTACGTTTGTTTTCCCTTTACTCAAATCAAATCAGTGAATGTTGTGGTCGTATTTTCATCCAAAGCCAATGATTGGATGTCATAAATCTTTTTACCTCCATCTGAAGCTAATAATTGGATGTCATGGTCCTCTTTCACAATTTTGTTTTCGTCCAAAGTCGGTAATTGGATGCCGCTGTCCCCAGTAGATTATTTTTCACCTCATTCAACGTTATGCTTGGATGTCCCCTATATTTACAAGGGTTTTCTCCTTTCAAGTGTTGATGGATGCTTCTTGTCTCCTTGATAGAACTCCAAAATATTGTGTGTTTCCCCAGCGTGTCTTGCCATGTTATCTCATTCAGTTTATCGTAAATTCTTTGTTTCAAGTCTTATTCCCAGAGTCTGTCGTATATTATATCATATCATATACAAAAAATGTGTCAAAAAATGAATTCATTGCACTCATACACATCATATCATATCTGTATGCAGCCTCTTAGGGTCAAAATTGGGTTTTATGTTGTATTTAAGTATCTTCATATCTCTCGACAGAAGAAACTTAAATAAGGGTAGATGTCATACCCTAATTTTTTACCTAAAGATCTCATTTTTCATCTACACCATCCATAGCAAGTGTTCACGAGTGGTTTGACCTATTTTTTCCAATTCTCAAGTCAGATTTCAAAAATTCATAACTTCTTTAAATTTTGATATTTTGAGCAGTTTTTTGTGCATATGGTTCTCCTTGACGTCATCTATAATTTTTCTTTACAAGTCAAGAGTTGATTATGCTTTGAAAAGTCACGAAAAAATAGAAACGTCAGAAGTCGTTTATGAATTTCGTGGTATTTGATTTTTATTGTGTTTTATTCATGACTTCTTTTCCATTTAAAAAAATCACAAAAAATGTACTTAGCATCATGTTTTTTTTATTTACTATTTTTACGTCTTTACTAAAAAATTATCAAAAATATGTTCTTTTATTAATTTAAATTTATATATTGATATAATTTATTTTAAAAAAAATCTAGAAAATATAAGTCCTTTTACTTTCTTATAAGTATTTTATTTTTTATTTTTTAATTTGCACTTTTATTTTCATTTATTTTAATTCAAAAAAAAAATCATAAATAGTTAATTTAATGTCTCTTTTATTTTCTATTTTGTATTTATTATTATTACTAATACATTTAGTTTCATTTATTATTATTATAAATATTATCATCATTATTATTATTATTATTATTATTATTATTACTATTATTATTATTATTATTATTATTATTATTATTATTATTATTATTATTATTATTATTACTTTGTCCTTTTGTTTTTTTGTGTCAATAAAAAAAAAGTTGGTACCACTATAATGTAGTACAAACATTTTACATAGATTGTCAACTTGTATTTATCAATGGTCAAGAATTATTCTCACATTTCACATGGATTGCCAACTTGGACTTATCAAAAGACAAGAACCATTCCCATAAAGTCACATGAATTGTCACATCAACACTCTCACCTCATTCACCCTATAAATAAGACATCTCTTTCTTTTATTTGAGACCAACAATATCATAAATCATTCACTAAACTAAAGCCAAAACTCTATTCTTTTTTCTTCTTTTTTTTTTCTTTCAAGTTATTGATTCTTTTTATTGAATAGGTAGTCTATTATACTTGTTTTTTATTTAATTCTATTACATTTTTACTCTTTATTTATTTATTTAGTACCATAATTATCATCATTTTGGAAGGAAACTCCATTGATTCAAAATCAAGAGTTGAAAAATGTTCTTGAACCTCCAAAAGAAAAAGTTATGTATTGTTGTTTAATTTTTATTTTTTTTGTTGTAATTTTTGTTATTTATTTATTTATTTTGAGCATGAATCATTGGTTGTAAGATTGAGTAGATAAATTTTCATTATTCATTTGTTTAATTTCATGAAAAATTGAGAAAGTTATGACATTTATACTATTTTTATTATAGACTTCATCTTATTTTTCTCTATCTATTTTTATTTTTATTTTTATTTTGATCAATTTGAAAAGCATTTGACATTTTTTTTAGTTCATCTAAGTTTGTCGGATATTTGATGAATTTTCATCATTTCCAATCTACCTCTAAATGGTCTTTTGATTATTCAAGGTACTTGGGATTGATGATAAGTTTGTCATAATGTATCTTCCTTGACTTTGTCTTGACCCCGCATGTTTATTAATTATACTACATGTATAAGAGAATGAATTTTAAAGTGTTATTTCTCTAACATGTATGAGTACATACATTCTATGCTCCATATGAAGTTATACATATACCAAATCATATTATTAACTTTATATTGTACTAACTTTACTTTAATATCATTTATATTTCCGTACTTTATATTTTCCTCTCTTTACTTTTATGTCATTTATCATCTATAGCATTTTATTTTCTTTACTTTATACATTTTTTCTTTGCTCACTTGAGCATTTATTTTCTCTTTGCTTACTTGAGCTTCCTTTTTTTTTTGCTTGTAATAAGCCACTTAATAAAGAAAAAACCTAAAATTGGTTATTTAATTCTTGGACTATGGTTACTATCCATTTTTATCTAATGCATGGTTATACGGTCTTCATCTGATTATTATCTTTGTATTTGAATCCAAGGAAAATGATTAATTCGTTGACTTCATGTCATCAAGTGTATCTTATATGATTGTGTGAATTCCTTCATCCATTTTTAAGTTTTGCTAATCTTAAGTTAGATCTCCAAAAATCTCATTTTTTTAAAACTTACACTCTTTTAAGCCAAAACCTCAATATTAGGTCGTTGTATTTTCAAAATCCCTTTAAACTAATATTTTAGCAAATAACTAATTTTAATACACATATATAATAAGAGGTTCTTGTAGAGTACTACAGATACATGGGGTGTTAGCACCTTCCCTTTGTATAATCAATCCCCAAATTTTAGATCTCTCTATTGCACTTGCTTTTACTTCTTGAATTGCATATTTACATATAGGTTTTATTTCACTCTTTTCCCCTTCCCTTGGAAATAATAAAGTACGGTGGCGACTCTTGCTTATTTGTGAGTCAAGTTAATTAATAGCTTGATCTCCTATTTTCACTGCTACACTAGCATCAACAACACAAACCAGTCAGGAATTACACGCTTGGCATAAGCATCACAATATATCACATGTGACATGTGCATCGGACGCGTCCGCACAACAAACAGTACACCTGCACCAGATACACATCCAGACAAAAGTACAAGCAGTGTATGTATCTCATAACATGAGAATTAATAAGCAACATGTCAGAAGTGTAATCAATCCACAAATAAAGTGGTATAACATGCTTTTCGATCGAATAATCAACACATTACTTAAATGATCGAAAAGCTCTCAAAGTACCTTGCACAAGTCACAAACATGTTAGAAATAACAAGGAAACAAAATCGGAGTTATGTATTCCCATCACAATTAAATTTGGAATTAAATCATGAAAAAATGATATGCCAACATCCATTGCAACGTCAAAATGAAACTTCGGGCAGCAACTTATCAAATATGCGAATGCGCGAAAAGTCAAAATAAAAATGACCGAAAACGGTACCGGTAGCCACTAAACTTACCAACAAGCTCTATTAAATCATAACCGTGAATTAAATCACCTCGTAAGCACTACTTCGCATTCCCGGGCAGCAATTCTGTTAACACATGAAATGCACAAAAATTTGAGCCGAAATCGAGAAAACTCAACTCAAATGTCATCCAAGTATGGAAACCAAGTACCTTGAGCATTAACCATCAAATAAATGTTGCCTTATGCTCAAATTACCATAACTGGGTAGCATTGCACCGTAACAAGAATTGCTTGAAAAATCGTATCGGAAACAGTAAAACTCAACAATAATAGTCCATAAAATAAGCATCAAACAACTTTTGGAACATAATTTGCAAGGCATTTATAGTTTCTGGGCAGCGATGCACACTTGAACCAATATCGATAAAAATTGATTCCAACAATCACACACGGATGCAAAAAAATACTTATTGGTTCAAGTATCGCCGCTTGGAAATTACAAACACCTTGTAATGATCAAATCCACATTCAAACAATGATTTCAAATCACAAATAACAAAATTCAAGAGTTAATGCAATTTCTGAATTTTGAAGCTTTTTATGTCAAAAAATGGAATTTATCCACAAATTGAATTGAATATTGCATTTTTACTCATGAAGATACATTAAATCTCAACAAAATTTCATAATCAATATATAAATCTAAAATTAGGTATCCAAGAATTATCAACAATTTTACCGAATAAAATCAAGATCCATACTGGTTATTTTATAAATCAACCAATTCCACATATCAACATTATCACCAATTCAAGAATTAATATCTCTCAAGAATTCAATAATTTAATTCACTTTAACAATTCATGCCCAATTCACCAAATCTTATGCAAATAAAGGATTAAGTGCAAGAGAGTTCAAGAAATTACCGGAAAAATCGAACCCGAGAAGATGAAGATGATGTTGTCTGGATTATCACGATCAGAGAAGTATGTATCGCTAGAAATCAACATGATGGAGGGGAATTGCCGCCGGAGCTCGTGGAGGACGGAAGAAGAAGAAGTGCATAAGCGAGTGAAGGTAAGGGTAGTAGTGCCGGACTTGCACGAAGGATCGAGAGGGAGACCGGAGGTTCTTCGTGGAGGAGAGAGTGAAATGCTTGCGAAAATTGGAAAGGAGGAGATGAAGATTGATAGTTTTTGTGAGTTTGTTGTTGAAGCTTATTGAAGAAGATGAGAGAAAAGTGAGAGAGAATAGTTTTTGATCTTGTTAAATTTGAGATTGTGAGTCTAATTGTATTTTAAATTTTAAATTTTAAATTTTAAATTTTAAATTTTAAATATATAGTCTTGGCTCCAAACTTGAGTTTTCAACTTATGTCATACACAGCGCGAGATCAAACCACAAGCTCATAATAATCAGTGTGAAACCTTGACGTGCGACTTGTAAGAAAGCTCTTAATGATGAAATTTGTGACGCGGAACATAAATAATTGTCTCGATAAGATAAAAATTGAGCAAGTTACGTTGCCCTAAACGGCGAGAAATGCAGTGTAAAAATTCAGTGCAGAATTTTACAGCTTATTTTGTGTACGGCGCACGAATAAACCACAAACTATTGTTGTTCGGTGCAAATCTCGATGAAAACCCTAAAGCAAAAATGTCGACGACGAAATTTTTGACGTTGTGCCGAAAGAATCACCCTGATATGATAAAAATCGAACCAGTTATGATTTTTTAAACGGGGGAGAAACTGTGGACTTATTTCACCGTATTGAAAATTCCAGCTTATTTATGTGCGCACTTTCGAATGTAAGCCATAAACCAAAGTCTTCAAAGCACAATCTAAACTCGGGCCCTGAAGCAAAGTTGAAGCTTACAAAATTTGTGATCTCACGCTTCAAGAATAGTCCCGGTATGATAAAAATCGAGAGAGTTACGATTTTTACAATATCGAGAAACAGTCTGGTAGAAAATAGTTTTGGCATGCAATTTTCTGTGGTAGTTCACACTTTCAGAGATCTTCTGCAATGAATTAACTCCTGACTCAAACATACAGATTGAAGATAAAATTAAGACAGATTTTTCACCCAAAGAACCATCCAAAAACATCAAATCGGGCGAAAGTTATGAATTTTTGAACATCTGAAAAATAATGGTTAAACATATTATTTTCACTGTTTTTGCACCGTATACCTTCTAAACACTCGTACATTTGGAGATCTTCCTTAATGAATTGGCTTCTGAGCTGAACATGGGAATTGAAGGAAATAACAAGACCACTTAAATGCTCCTAGAGGCACTCAAAGATGACTTTCCATTCAGAAGTTATGAATTTTTAAGCATCTGAAAACCATTGAAACGGTGAATCCACTATATAACGCATTTCAAGTATTTGGCGTTTTAGAAAATCTTCCTCATAAAATTAGCCTTCGACATGAACAGATGAAATTAAGAAGACCTCAAGACAGTCCTAAAGACTGAAGAATCATTCCCAAACCATTTTTTGATCTCAAGTTAAGAATTTATGGGTTAGAAATGCACAATACTGAATTTCTGTCTGCACTTTCTCAAATCAATTGAAATGCTTGACTTTCTTCACAATTTAGAGCGTGTTGGAACACCTCAGGTCTTGATATGATGATGACTTGATTAATCTCTAATTGGATAGCTTGGAACATGTGCGACGCATATTTAAATCCCGAAAACCCTGAGTTTTTACTTTGTTACTGCCTGATGGAACCCTTGAGCTTGAGATGTCGAAATTCTGATTCGCATTGTTCACACTTGCCAAAATTTGAGATTATTTGATGAGGAAGGCATGGAAATAAACACATGAACCTACCTAGAAGAGTATTGAGAACCAAGCAACCGAACTTTCCTTAACCGCACAGAACGAATCTTGAAGGCAGTGCGATCTCAATACAATGATGTTATGTGATGACAGAAAAATCTTATGGGCAAAAAATAGGGTATAACATTGGAGAGACTCCCATTCACAAGAACTGACATCGAACTTAAAAAAACTAAAGCTTCCATCCACCGTAAGCAAGAATTTCCAAACCCCGACTTCTTTAAAATAAATCAAAGTAATCCTAAGAAACTCTGTCATAGGATTTTTCAAAGTCTACCATTAAAAGAAGTCACTTTTATTAAACCTTTTAGAGTAATCTACCACCTCATTTAATACCACAATACCATCGAACATGTGACTTTGACCCCAAAAATATGATTGTGACTTAGAGATCAAAATATTCATCACCTTCTTTAATCTATTGGATAAAAGCTTTACAAGGATCTTGTACAAACTTCCAATCAAACAAATAGGTATGTATTCTTCCACTAATTGGGGATTATCCTTCTTCGAGATCAAAGTAAAAAGGATGTTGAACTACCTTAAAGATCTTGGAATTCCAATAGAATTCATTCAAAAATATGACGATGTCTTCCTTAAGAATCTCTTAAAAAGCTTTAAATAGTACAAAATTGTAACAAACCAGACCCAGACTCTTATCTCACATACCGCTCCAAATCACCTTTTTTACTTCTTCGAATAAAAAAAAAGCTTTCAATCCTCTAATTTCCTCTGGATTCAGCTGCTTAAAATTAAATCCTTTAAGGGTTGGTATCCTTTTTCAAGGCTACTTAAATCTTTCTTCAAAGTGTTTATGAAATTCCAATTTAATATGCTCTACTTTATACACCCTCCCACCTTTTGTATCAAGGCCAACAATGTTAGTTCTACAAATTCTAGCCTTCATGAAGCTATGAAAGTTTTCGTGTATGCATCCCCCTCTTTAATCCACTTATGCCTTGATTTTTTTCCTAAGCATGATCTCCTTTAAATGCAGAAATTCCCAAACTTTACTAGAGGTTCACACCTAAGGTCTGCCAAGTTAATTAGATCAATGACCAAAGAATCATCAACAACCAGATAATCTAATTCATTGAGACTCTTCACTGCTTCTACCACCTTTAAGTTTAAAATCCCAAAAACCTCCATATTCCACTCCCTCAACTTCATCTTAAAAACCTTCCACTTTTCTTTTAAAACAAAAGCAAATTTGCCATGAATATTTATAGCTTTCCAAATTTTTTCCATAAAAAATAGAAACTCTGAGTGATCCATCCTACAATTGAAAATTTTAAACGAAATTGGGCCCCAATTTGTCTCATCACACTTGATCCAAACTAGGCAGTGATCTGATAACTCTTTGCCACCAACAAATTGGAACTCTATATTCGACTTATTTATAATTCCTTTAGAGAGAAGAAATTTGTCTAACCTTGACATAACACTACCATCTGACTTAAACCACGTTAACTTTCTATCTGAATTAGGAACATCTAAAAATTCAAGATAACCAATAAAGTCCCCAAATTATGTCATCTCTGCTCTATTAACTACAAAATTGCCACCCTTCCTCTCATTTTTCTTCTTAATGGCATTAAAATCCCCAAATACAATCCATTTTCCTACAAGAAACTTAGCTTTTTCCTCTAAAGGAATATATGTTTACTATATAAAGCGATAAATCATTCCACAGAACATAAATACCTATGAACCCCTCACCCACAAAACTAAAATCCAACAAAAGCATACATGGTTTCCAAATTAACAGAAGACCACTTAATTTACCAATTGCCTTCTTCGAAGTCCATTCCACCTTTTTCGATTCCTAAAAAGAAAACATTCTAGATTCATCTAATCTTTGGAGCTTGATTTCTTAGAACAATAAAATGTCAAACTAACCCTTGAAAATGAATTGTCTCACCCTTCGCCTTTTTGCAGAAGAGCCCCATCCTCTAATATTCAAATATAGAATATTCATATATAAGCCTTTGAATTGACTTCCTTCAGAGAAAAACCCTCATGATCCCTTGTGGTTATCCTGTTTATTACATTGGTTTGGTTCGTAAGCTCAACATGGTATAAAATCTTGCTAAGGTTGGAGATAAGTCTGGTATAAAATCTCATAGTTTTATGGTCAGCCCGTCAAAACCTCAATTTGGTTTGTAAGCTCAACTCGACATAAAAGCTCTCCTTAGCTCGAGATAAGCCTGTGTAAAATCTTGGTTCAACTTGAGGAGTAACTGCTTCAAGTTGATGTTTGGAAAGAAAACTAACTGCTTCAATTCGTTGTTTGGAAGGAAGGCCAACTGCTTCTCTCTGTTGCTCGTTGTTTGGTTAGAAACATTATTTTCCTTGTATAAAGGGGGTTCGAGAGTTCAACCTATTAAAAGCTCTTAAGTTTATTAGATACTTTCAAGATCAAATCTTAGGAACTAGAATAAGTCTTCTTGACTGAACCTATATAATTTTGGATGTCTTATCTCTATCCCTTAACTCTTTACTTTCAGCATTTTATTATTTTTCACTACTAATTTCTAAATCTTTTAAAATAATTTTAAACTCTCAAAATGATCCTAAAAGTTTTTCAAACTATTTTTTTTTTTTGAAAAAAATAATTCACCCCTCTTTTGTATGGAGTCACATGTCCAACAATATATTGTATGTTAGATTTCATGGCGAAAATCTTTGCCGCTTCTTAAGGCAATATTTTATATACCGAATATTTTTCTTTTATTATATCATTCATCATTTATTATTTCATTTTTTAATAATTATTTATATATATTTATTTTAAAATATAAATGTTGTGTTTGTAAAATATCTCATAATTTCTCTTTTTCTTAGTGCATTAACTATGTGTACATAGTTTCTTTTTTTGATTATAATAACCATATTTAAATATATTTAAAAAACACCATTTTTTCTACTATTAATTGAATAATTATCGTATATAAAAAGTACTGTCTCTATTTTTTTTAAGTGTTATTTTTTAAAATAATTTTTTTTTAAGTATTACATTTTAAAGTTTAAGATAATACTGATTATAATTTTGTCAAAATTATTCCTAGTTATTATTATAAAGAGAAAAAAATTAAATAAATTATTAAAGAATAAAGATATTATAAAAAAAGATAATTATTATTTAAAAAATAACAATACAATAACTAAAGAATGATAATTAAAAAAGAACGGATACAATAACTTAAAATTTTTACCAACATACCACCTTTTTACCAACTAATTTCCAAAGTACCACTCTTTTCAACTAATATTTCCAATATACCACATTTCCAAACAAAAAATTAAAAGTAGGAGGCTCCGCCCAATGGATAGGCGGATGGTCTTAATTTTATACAGCTTCCGCCCATTGCATTGGCGGAGCTGTTTAAATAACATTTTTTTTAATATAATTTTAAAAATAAATAAAAATTACTATTAAATAAAAAATCAATATTAAAATTAATATTTAAAAATAAGTTTAAATTAAAATAAATGTTAATCATAGTAATAAATAAAAATGGCTCCACTAGTATAATGGGCGGAGGCTCTTGTTATTTTATTATTGCAGTACGGCTCTGCCCCTGCAATGGACGGAGGTTTTTATTGATTTTATTATTTTATTATTTAAGTATGGTTCCGCCAGTGCAATGGGCGGAAGCTTTCGTTATTTTATTATTTATGTACGGCTCCGCCACTGTAATGGGCGGAGGGTTTTATTATTTTATTATTTTAAAAATTTTGCTGTGAGCTATAAATATCGTTGATGTTGAATGATCCTAGCTACACTTAAATTATTTTTCTTTAGTTGTATCTTAAAAATGTCTTCAACATCCGGAGAGTTTCCAACGTTTCCATATATGAAAAGAGACGCCGAACTGATTTTTTCTCCAGTAAAGCCTCCGATGAAGATCAAATTGTTGAACACGCAGACATTTGAGCATCTGCATAGGCACTTGGAGGATGGTTAGGGGAAGAAATTGCCCAAGGTGAAAAGATCTGGAAAATTGAGAGGCTAGTTACGGTGCTTGGCTTAAATGGACCCACTCGTTCTTGGAGACTTGTTCACAACGATGCATGTGTTCTTATGATGATGCTTCAACAAAAAGATATTGTGTTGCTGGATGTAATATCCTAGAAATGCTTATGTCTTTGTTTGAACATGTTGATGTTGTTTAGGTTTAATGTTGTTGCTAAGTTCTACTATTCGTCTTAGTATTTTAATTTATGTGTTGTTTTTTCGAATTGTTATTTATATTAAATGCAGAAGTATTAGTGAAATGAAACATAATTTCTTGGCGTCATTATACATACAACTTTGAAGATTGATGACAAAATGAATAACTAATTATTACTAGTTCCTACATTGGGGCATCGCGTTCGGTTGTGACCTGGAAGACGACACAATGTGCATTTTCTCTCCAACTTATCATATGCGTCCATTTCTGTTGTAATATGGGTGCTCACGGGACGACCTTTCTTGTTCCTCCGCATAACTATATTATGGCAAATTTGATCTCCCTCATAAGTGGGCCAATACTCATCGTATGGTAGAACTGAAAAGCCCGTGCTATAAATCCCAAATAAGTTCGCCACCTTGTAAACGTCAGACAATAGAAGAAATGCGTCTTGGCGCACCACGGAACATGCAGTGATAACATGTGAACAAGGAACACGGTATGCTTGAAACTTTCCGCAGTCACACCATCCTTCCATTAGGTTGACCTTATAACGCCCCAATGGCTTCCCTTCATCGTGGTTAATTGTCTCCTTCACACTTAAAGTGTTATTATTATAGTAAAAAATGCTTACCTGATGCGTGGCGGATTTTGACGTCTCTTCTTTCATCACCTTCACGCACCGCTCTGTAAATGTTTGTCCAGAATTCAAAACTGCACTCCACTTTTCACCCCTTTCAGCAAAGAATGTTCCCATCCTATAGTATGTGGCACTTACTAATGTTGTGATGGGGAGATTACGAGTGCCTTTAAATACGGAATTTAGTGAATCGACAAGGTTTGTTGTCATATGCCCCCAACGACGACCCTCGTCAAATGCCCTCGTCTATTTTTCAATTGGAATTTTGTCTATCCACCTCAAAGCATCACCATTAGCCATCCCAATTTGATTACGATAATATTTAAATGTTGGTTGGTCCAGTGCATACCCTACATGTTACAAAAAATATTGGTTAATATAATGGTATACTATCAACGAGCATGTAATGTTTGCATAAAAGGTACTTACCCATGTTGATTATTTTTTTCCAGAGGATATGGTCCTTGATATCCTTCATAAAATTTTGTGCAATATGTCTGATACAATACACATGGACAGATGTAGTGTTATTCCAACCATTTTCAGGATTGTTATTAGCGCTTTCGATAGATGCATGTCGGCTAGAAATCAAACACAAGCCAGGTTGAGGAGCTACATGCATTCTCAAGTTTTTTAGAAAGAAACCCCAACCATCCTTCGTCTCACCTTCCACTAGGGCAAAGGCAACTGGGAAAATATTGTTGTTTCTGTCTTGTGCTACAGCCATTAGTAGTGTACCTTTATACCTTCCATATAACCAGGTACCATCAATCTGTAGTAAAGGCTTGCAATATTCAAAGCCACGTATGCATGGTTGGAAAGCCCAAAATAGTCGGTGGAAGATTTACTTCCTAGCAATAACAGTCCCGTCATCTGTATATACCGGTAGTGTTTGAATTTCTACTACAGTGCCTGGAACAAACTTCTTAAGGGCCAACAAGTAATTTGGAAGTTCATTGTATGACTTTTCCCAATTACCAAACACTTGTTCAATTTCTTTATTTCTAGCAATCCATGCCTTCTTGTAAGATGGAGTGTATTTGAAAAAAGAAACAATTTCGTTAATACACACACTCACCTTTATAGAGGGGTCCTTTTCAACAAGAGGCATTAATTGTCCACTCATCAGTCGAGAGCTTAGTTGTCGATGATCCTGATTAAAGATGGTCGTTGAACAATTATGTGGGGGCTCCATGATTCCTATCTCCCATAGGTCGCTCCTTTTCCTATAGGATGCCACTAGACGAAAGTTGCAACCACTACGCTTACAACAAATTTTATATCTCTTCGTGTCAGAACATGTAACCCTGAAATCAACGACATGTTTCATATGATACCTGGATATCGCAAAGACACAGTCAGATTTGTTTTTGAACTGGTTCCCAATAGCTATGTCATCCTCCAGCGAAAGAAGAGGATTGTGGGGCCATTCAAATGATGATTCGTCTCCAGTTGTTCCCAGAGTGGTCATGTGGGCGGGTGGACAATAGACATTCTCAAGTGGAATGTGTTGTTCAGTTTCGTTGATTGCATCCGCCTCGTCACGGACACCGTCTTCGAATAAGGTAGTGAATAAATCATCAGCTTGTGACTCAGTCTCTTCTTCTTCGTCATCTTCAACAACAACTTCGTCGAGAATTATGGACATGGGCTCAGCCTCATTGGGATTGGCCACTTGTGAGATTTGAGATTGTTGACAAAGTTGAAATTTTATGTATAAATCTATTGCATGTAACCCAGATAATTCATGATTGTAAAACATCGTTTCCACATCATCATCATCACGGATTTTTAATGGAACATATTTCACCTGGTTCACACCGAAATTAACAGCATTTTGATATATAATTTGTGAGACAACTCCAGATTGTATCCTTGTTTGTATCCTCTCCCTCAAATATTCGAACTTCGCATTTCTACTTAATTTGAACCGACATATATCAATATTTTCGAATATAATGCCCATATCATCAGAGACAAGGATCTATCCATTGTAATGAGCATCCACTACATATTGAGGTGCTTGAGACATGATGATTTGTTAGTGAACAAGAGTTGAATTGTAGGAAAAATTGGTTTTTGAAATGGGTTGAGTTGATGGAAAATTGTAGGAACAAGAACTGAATTTAAATGAAATATATTTTGTCTATTGTAAACATATTATAATAATTAAACGTAAGAATATTGACGGTTCAATGGTCAAACTGACAAAAACAACCCATCTGCCCATTGCAGATGTGGTGGCATTTATGTGTGTAAAGGCTCCGCCCAATGGGAAGGCGGAAGCATTAGTGTGGGTATGGGCTCCACCCAATGCTCCTGCGACATTGGCAGGTCAAATAACACTCTTCCGCCCATTAATTACGCGGATGGCAGACCAAAAAGTAACGCATCCGCCCAAAGCATCAGCGGCGTGTCAGAAAAAGACAATGGTTCCTCCCATTGAGGATGCGAATTCTGTAAAGTTGTGCATGCAACACGGTTTACGTACAAAGCATGCATGGAAAATTTATTACTCCTAACCATTTACTTGTTTGCATTAAATATTTTGCATAAAACCCTTCATTTTTTCTCTATAAATACTATTCGTTTTTTCATAATTTACATCAAACTCAATTTTTATCTGTTCTTTCTCATCATAATTCTACACCAAACTCAATTTTCTATAATGTCTCTGTTAACTTATGGAGAGGAGCATCGAGGAACATTGTCAAACATACTCCAATATGTAAGTATTAAATATATTTACTTATAAAGTATTTTAAATTTTTAGAATATACTTCTGACATTAACCATCTTCTAATATTAACTATTTTCTTTTTTAGAATGAGAAAAAATTTAGGCCTCGTACACACTCGTATGTGCCCGTAGACAAAATGATCCGTCCATATCTGATGCAAGCGGGCTTTGGGCACGTTATCAACATAATGTCATATGGTGTTGATAGGAAATTTATTCTCGCTTTATGTGAAAGATGGCGTCCGGAGACACACACGTTCCATCTTCCTACTGGTGAATCCACAATCACCCTTGAATATGTCCACATGTTGATGGGTTTATGTGTAAACAGTGTGGCAGTGAATGGGAGAACAAATGTTGACTACTCCATAACTCAAGAAATCTTGGGTGAAGAATTTCCCGAAAGAGTTAGAAAGGGAAAATTCGTCAAAATTACTTGGCTCCGGGAAAAATCTGATGCATTTGACTTAAGCGAAGATTCCACCATAGAACAAATTCATAAGAAAACTAGAATTTATATTTTATTGTTATTCGTTGGTTTATTATTTCCTGACACTAATGGTAACACAATTCATCTTATGTATTTACCATTATTATCTGATTTTAATAAAATAGGTAGATACAGTTGGGGATCTGCAGTTTTATCGCATCTATACAGAAACCTCTGCAGATGCGCCAAAAAAGATGTTCATAATTTTGCTGGTTGTTCAACACTACTACAAGCTTAGGGATGGTCCAGGATGCCGAATCTAGCGCCTAGGAATCGTAATCCTTTTCACTTTTCGTACGCAACCAAGTAAGTTGTAACTACTCCTTTGTCTTAAACTTATTTACTATGTGAACAATATTTAAGTATTACTTATTTTTAAATGGTCTGCCTATGGGATGGATTAAGAAAAGACTCCTCATCATTGTGCACCTGGCTATCGGACTTTCATCAATCATTTAGAAGAAGCTGATGTAATATTCTTAACCATAGATTACTAATAATTACTATTATTTTATATAGTTCGTTAAACTAATAACTTATTTTTTAACAGTTTACATGGAGGCCCTATCTAGGACTTGATGATACCAATCCGACTCATAGTCACGTATGGAGTGCAAAAACATTTATCATATGTTTTACTACTGTTGAAATACATCATTATGATCGGGTAAAACTCCAATTTGGCATTATGTAAGGTATACCAGATGCTCCACAGTGCATGGAGGAGTATCACAAAAGTGTGGTGAACGACCAATGGGCATATAGCAATTGGAAAGATTGTTACAAACAGGAGCGTCGTCAATGGCATAACCGCGAAGATAAAGTCTTACAAGGAGATGTCATGTCAGAAGAATGTAAACCGAGTAAGGAATACATGGAATGGTATAAGTCTGTTACAAATTTGTATCTGTCACCAAACAACTTCTTATTTGACCCTCGTAATTTACCAACATCTTCAAACGTCCAACACACCAGACCATCATCAAGCACTTACACCCAACAACCATTTATGAGCAACCAAAAACCTTTCTTCCCAACACAACCATCTTTTACACAACAACCTTTCTTCCCAACACAACCACCTTTTACCCCAAGCCAACAGTACCATAAACAAAACCCTTCATCTAACCCCACCCAATGGGGAACCCAACAATAATATCCTTCATCTAACCCCATCCAATGGGGCACCCAACAACAATATCATTCATCTAACCCCACCCAATGGGGCACCCAACAACAATATCCTTCATCTAACCCCACTCAATGGGGCACCCAACAACAATACTCACATCTTACCCAGTCAACATCAACCAGTCTACCACAAACATCATTAACACTACAAACCCCACATAATCCCAACTATCAGATACCCCAACAACAAATGTGTGATACGGTGGGAAGAACTGACTGTTTTTGGAATGCTGGTTTGCATTTTGTGTTTGTTTTCGCAAAATGTCGCGGTAAGCAAGAGTCGCCACCGACTTTTATTTTATCCAACAAGGAAAGGAAAAAAGCACAGAAAAATTCCTTTTTCGAGATATTTCACGGGTCCGGGGGGTAGATTATAGAAAGGGAAGGTGTTAGCACCCTTTCTATCCGTGGTTATCCACGGGCTCTTAGGTACTTGCTCATATGTTTTCAAAATTTGCTTTTCTTTGTGTTTGTGGGTTTGAAGAAGTTTTTTGTTTGAAAAGGAGTGTAAGTGTGAAAATTTGTTTTGTTTTAAAAGAGCAAGTACTTAAGAACCATCTACCTACTCGAAAAAAGAATCGTTCTATGCTATCTTCCTTTAGACAATACTATCCCACTATTGATGAGTAGGTAGCATCGTCATTGGAGTTTTAAGGGTCAATTAAATTAAGGGACGTGCGGTTACTAAAGCAATGTTAGGACGCCTTAGCGGTAACCCAAATGTCAGATCATTTTTCCGAGGCAACCGTTTTGAGGCAACTATGATCTTTGGACAAGAGGGCGACCTCTAAAACTTCCTATACTCAATGACCGCGTTACGAAGGCAACCAAGTGGGGTGTACCCTAAGAGTGCGCATGTGCGAGTGCGTTGTTTTTCAGTTATTTCGTCTTTGTACATGTTATGGGTGATCTATGTTGATTTTAGGTTTAAACGTTCAATCTTGTCATGCATTCCCTATTACCAAACATCTAACAGTTTATAAGTTGCGGAAATTAAATTAACTATTACAAGACGTCGGGTATTTACATCGCCAAAAGAAACCCTTGAAATTAAAATGCAGAAAATAAATAAAGCGGTAAAGATAGTCCTAATTATCTATTACATTCTGGACACGAATACAATATTGAAATAAAATGGATCGCGTGCGGGAAATTAAATCGGGCGCAAGTTTTTAGGATTTTGACCCTTTAATTAAAGAAAAGATTTTTTGGTTATTTTTTAATTAAGAAAGAAATTATTCTAGGTTAATTATTAAATTAATAAACTAATTAATTAATAAAAATATTTTTGGGTTTTTTTGGTATTTAAAGAAATAAAAATAAATTTGATCAATGTTAACAAAACCTAATTGTCTAAGTTAATTTTAATTATTGCAAAATATATTAAAAGTTATTCCTAATTAAAACTAAATTAATTAAATTAATATTGTTAACAAAAATAAAATGCTGAAATTTAATTTAAATAAGAAAATATTTTTTGGTTTTTAATTTTATGAAGGAAAAAATGTGATTGGTTAGTTAATAATAAAAATAATTAAACAAACAAGCAAATAAAATAAATATGAAATAGAAAGAATTAGAGGTTTGGGCCTGATTTTGGAGGTCTTGATAGCAATTCTGAGGCCCATCACAAGCTGGCCTCGTTTGACTTTTTGGATCCCCTGTGCACTGGTTGACTGGATCCCATGGTAGGCTTTCATTCTGGACCACCAGATCTGGCCTGGGGCCATCTGGCAAGTGATTGGGTGAGGGAGCATGGTACATCACGCGCTGGCATCAACACTGGATTACCTGAAGAAAAATAATAGCAAGGCATATGGGGGACCTGGGATTCGAACCCAGGTCCTGTTGGTACTTGGATGCACGCCTTTGCCACTCAACCATTGTGCTTCATCTGTTATTATATTAGACAATAATAATATGGGAAAACACGTAATATGCCAGAATAAAATGAACAAAACGCGCGAATATTCGAATGGGGCAATCAGATGGGGGCACGTGGTCGTCCCTGTCCTCAGGTCTGCAAGGAAATTACCTGCGGATTTAGATCCGCAGCTAAAAGCGTAGGTCATTTCAAAAACCCATCTCAGGCCATATAAACTTCATCCAAGGCCATGGTTGTGCTTGTATTTCTCCTCCGGTCATGTCCATGGCCATTAATAGATCTAATTTTACCTATAAAAAAACCTAGGAAACCCTACAATGGAGTTTTGCACCACAGAGCAGATAAACACAATTAAATAATATGGAAAGCTTGGAAATTATCAAGTGATTGCAAATATACCATTGGTTTCTTGTAATGATGCATAAATTTTGAAACATGAAATCAAATTTAGAGGGGGGCCGTGTATCACTTACAGTGCGTTTGAGAGCGTGTGAGAGATTGCTAGGGGTTGGTTCTGACTCAGTGAACCTCCAGCAATTGATTGATGTTGAGTTTCGCTTCTGAAAATGCCTCCAAGGATGATTTCAGTTTCACATTTTTTTGTCAATTTTTCAAGTTTTGTTTTTAGTGTTCTTGCAGCCTCTAGGTCTGATTTCGTGTGCTTTGGCTTGTATAAGTATCATAGAAGGCATTAGGTCAACAAATTTGTCTTGAATCTTTCCACATCAATGCCTTGAGATTGGATTTGATTCACCATTGATAACTTGCCTAATTTTCCAAAAATCCAATATTTTTGCACATGGAATGCTTGATACCAATTTGATACACTTGATGATGATGATTCAATCCTAAAATAGCCAAAAAGAGATCAAATAATCAATGTTTGGATTTTATTGGATTTAATTTGATTAAAAGTGAAATAATTCATTAAAAAATCAAATAAAATAATAAAATTGACAAATGGACTCAAGGCTGAAGCTAAGTCACGTGTGTAATGTGGAAAGTCCAAATCAAGTGGAAACGAATGGGCTCATTTGACAAAATTTGAAGTTTTGGGGATAGTTGACTTTTGGCAATTTTGCAAAAATGCCCAACTTCAACAATGCATAACTTCTTCAATTTTGAACTTTTGGAAGTGTTCTTGGACTTTTTAGAAAGCTTGAGATGTCCTCTAACCAACCCTTTTGGTCTCATCTCATTTTTATATTCCATTCTCAAGTTATAAGCTTTGGAAAAAAAGGTGTTTTTGTTGACTTTCAAAAATACCTATAATGTCCAAACTTGTAACTTTTTGTGAGTACATTTTCTGATCTTGGGGTATGAATATGGATTGTAGGAAATTGCATTCTCTTAAAAATTAGATTTGGATGGATCATTTCTCATAAAGTATGAGAAAGTTATGCTTGGTCAAAGTTGAGTTGACTTTTCCTACAAAACCCTAATTTAGCAACTTTTGAGTCTTGATGAATTTTGAGCAATCCTTGATGAATAATGATCAACCCTTGATAAAATGATGAAATATCCTTCAAAATGAGAATGTTGACAAAAAATCTTGAGGTTTGAATGTATTTGGGTCACAGTTGACTTTTGACCTATCATAGTCGATGTTTGGACCCTTTGAGCAATTGACTGAGCAAACTTCCTCTGCAAGGCTTGAAATTTGACATGGATGAACTTGAGAACATATTAGGACATTTGGGAGAACTTGAGGTCATTTGGATTCAAGGATCTTGATTCAATACAAAAACCCTAATTTAGGGTTGACTGCCTTAGGAGATAGCTTGACTGTCCAACTCTTGAGCAATCTTGAGCCACTTGGAGATTTTTCTTGCCATGTTTTGAGAAATATGAGAGGGAAAATTTTGGGGTCTAACAGTTTCCCCTGTTCAAATTTCTTAAACCTGAGGATGTAGATTGGCTTTCGTGCCTTTCGTGATCCGAAGGTGGAAGATGATTGAACACTAGAGTGCCCAGAAATTTGCACTCGCATGAAGTGGTATCAGCCTTGTAATATCGGGAATGGGATTACAGATGCCATTTGGAGACTGTTGATAGGTGGTCTGAACTTCGACTGGAATAGGAATCAGGGAGATCTTAGCGTCGATCTGACTAAACCAGAGAAGGTCTTGGATTAACTTTGACTGGATAAGAATCATAAAAATCACAGGATCGATTTAGCTGAACCAGACAAAAGTCTTGGAATATCTTCAACTAGAATATGAATCAGGGAGATCTTAGCGTCGATCTGACTGAACCAGAGAAGGTCTTGGATTAACTTTGGCTGGATAAGAATCAGAAAAATCTTAGGATCGATTTAACTGAACCAGACGAAAGTCTTGGAATATCTTCAACTGGAATACGAATCAGGGAGATCTTAGCGTCGATCTGACTGAACCAAAGAAGGTCTTGGATTAACTTTGATTGGATAAGAATCAGAAAAATCTTAGGATCGATTTAACTGAACCAGACGAAAGTCTTGGAATATCTTCAACTAGAATACGAATCAGGGAGATCTTAGTGTCGATATGACTGAACCAGAGAAGGTCTTGGATTAACTTTGACTGGATAAGAATCAGAAAAATCTTAGGATCGATTTAACTGAACCAGATGAAAGTCTTGGAATATCTTCAACTGGAATACGAATCAGGGAGATCTTAGCATCGATCTGACTGAACCAGAGAAGGTCTTGGATTAACTTTGACTGGATAAGAATCAGAAAAATCTTAGGATCGATTTAACTGAACCAGACGAAATTCTTGGAATATCTTCAACTAGAATACGAATCAGGGAGATCTTAGCGTCGATCTTAATGAACCAGAGAAGGTCTTGGATTAACTTTGATTGGATAAGAATCAGAAAAATCTTAGGATCGATTTAACTGAACCAGGCGAAAGTCTTGGAATATCTTTAACTTGAATACGAATCAGGGAGATCTTAGCATCGATCTAAATGAACCAGAGAAGGTCTTGGATTAACTTTGACTGGATAAGAATCAGAAAAATATTAAGATCTATTTAACTAAACCAGACGAAAGTCTTGGAATATCTTCAACTGGAATACGAATCAGGGAGATCTTAGCGTCGATCTGACTGAACTAGAGAAGGTCTTGGATTAACTTTGACTGGATAAGAATCATAAAAATCTTAGGATCGATTTAACTGAACCAGACGAAAGTCTTGAAATATCTTCAACTAGAATACAAATCAGGGAGATCTTAGCATCGATCTGACTGAACCAGAGAAGGTCTTGGATTAACTTTGGTTGGATAAGAATCAGAAAAATCTTAGGATCAATTTAACTGAACTAGACAAAAGTCTTCCATAGATGTAGTTTTTCTTTTGAGGGGACTACTAGGTCATATGAGTAGTCAGCGGTGTTTACTGATTCGTCTTTCCCTGAAACGGTAAAGAGTCAGTCATATGCAATGTCATGATGTATGAAATGCATGATATATATCAAGCAATGATGCTCTCAACATAAATGAGATTGTACGGTATGATGCATATATGCATGTATCATGATGTATGGAAATGTAATGTTTTTATATGGGGAAAATAAATCCCGAACAGTTGTTGGAAACAAGAGTTGAATTCTTCGCTTCCGTTGGGGATGGTGAACGAAGGTGATTGCGAGAATAAACCTGCAGAAGAAGATAACTTCGTTGGGGAATAAATTGATGAGGAGATTACTCTGTGGGGAAGAGATGCTCTGCTGAGGATTCCACTGATAAATTCTGCCGGGATGAATTATCGTTGCTGGTGATATTGACTCTGTTGAGGATTGAATTCCTGTTTGTGAAAGGAAAGAACTCTGTTGAGGATGATCTTCGGTTGCGGCTTCACTGGGGATAACCTGTTAGACTTTTATGGGGATAATCCTTTGAGTTCTGTTGGGAATGATCCTTTGAACTCGACTGGGTAGATTTATTTTTGTACTCCGTTGGGGGTAAACTTCCAGAGTCTACTGGGGATGATACTTCAACTCCACTGGGGAAACTTTTTCAGACTGCGCTGGGAAAATTTTAACTCCACTGGGGGTATCTTGTATTCTGCGGGGGAACATTCTTATACTTCATTGGGGGAATATTAAGACTGTCGGGGATATCAAGCCTTTTTAGTATTGATGGTAGATCAACTCTGCTTGGGGAGAGCATTGCTGATTCGTTCATAGTTGCAAGTACCAGCTGGGGGAGAGCTACCATTACTGCCTTACTCTGTGGGGAGTGAAGGTATCTTAGCCATATTCTTTAGATGAATATACCCGGTACCTGGTGGACAAAGCAACTATACAGTTTGGACAATTTTTATTGCCCCTGTTTCTGATATTACCCGTAATCGTCTTTTGTTTCGCATGTAAATATTCATGAGTAGCAATTAATGTCAAATGCATATATCAAAAATGAACATTGGACGTTCTTTGCAAAACAAAACAGATAAAGAAGAACAGTTTGAAATTTCTTTGAAAATGAATTGCATTGATTTTGATGTTTGGCCTGTAAATAGGCGTTTTTGTACAAGAGGCTGACGTTCTAGTAAGAGAACGCCGCCGAGCAGATAGAATTTACACAAATTATGAAAAACAAAACAGCTATGTAACGATCCCACTGGGTTCCAACTCTGCTATTGCCTTTATGTCCTCGAGCATCTCATCACTTTGCTACTTGGTTGAAGGTAGATCAGATTGATTAGTGTCGTCCGAGCTTGATAGTTGATACCGAAGTCTGGATGCAAGGTGATCCAATGAGACATAGTGTTACGCTTTGATCCCTAATTTTTGCCTGGATCGTCCTTTCGGGTTTTCAGTCCATCGGGATACCCCTTTTTTCCCAAGCTGCCTTTTCAGGTTTTCAACTTGCCGGGTGTACAGATTTTTTCATTTTCGTCCCTTATTTTTGCCTGAACCCTTTTGGTTCGCTGGGAAGCCCTTATTTTTGCCTAGGCCAGTCAACCTAGCGGGTCTTTGATTATGCGTAGTATCTTTTCACTATGTCTGCATTGACGGGGTGAGGAAGGTCGTCACCATCCATGGTGGTTAGAATCATAGCTCCTCCTGAGAAAATGTTCTTAACCACAAATGGCCCTTCGTAAGTAGGGGTTCATTTGCCACTGGGATCACCTTGAGGTAAGATAATGCGCTTGATTACCAGATCCCCAACTTGATACTCTTTTCGTCTAACTTTCTTGTTAAATGCCTTGATCATCCGTTTTTGGTACGTCTGACCATGACAAATAGCAGTAAGTCTCTTTTCGTTGATTAAGTTCAGCTGATCAAGTCGGGTCTGAATCCAGTCATCTTCGCTCAAATCTGCATCCTTCGTGATCCGAAAAGAGGGTATCTGAACTTCAATGGGCAAGACTGCCTCCATTCCATATACCAAGGAGTAGGGTGTTGCCTGTGACACCCCAAATTTATTCAAGTGTTAAATAATTAGGAATTTAATTATTAAATTAATTAAAGGCTTAATTAATAATATTTTGGATTAAATGGATAAATTGATTATGAAATTTAAAAAGGAAAACCGGGGGGTGTAAGGTTGAATTAGAGGTGTGTGAAGTAAAAAGCTCTACTAAATAATAATTAATTTATTTCTATTATTTGGAAAATAATAAAAGGAATATAAAGAGAAGGAATAAAAAGGAAAAGAAAGAAAAAGAAGGTTATTTGGAAAGAAGTCATTGTACGTGAAATTGGAGAAGAGAAGAGAAGAGAGGAAAAAGCCAAACGTCGTGAATTCGAAGGATCATCGCGAGGTAAGGGGTGATTTCAATTATTTAATATGCCTTATAGGTTTTGGAATCAATAGGATTGATTAAGTCTGTTAGAAATCCCAATTTAGGATTTATGAAATTCAAACCCCAATTCCATGAATTTTATGTTTTGATTCAATTTGATGTTATGAGGAAATTGTATGATGTTATGGTGTGTTATAATCTCATTGGAATCATGCACTATAACTTGTTTTGACATTGCTGTGAGTTGGATTCGTATGGGTATGAATTGGATGGGATTGGAATGATTAAATGCTGTCAAAATAGTAGTTTTTGGCTCTGCAGGTCGTGGGAACCGATTCCCAGTGGGGAGGAACCGGGTTCCACTGTGTAAACGTACAAAAACTAGCAAAATTGCACGTAGGAACCGGTTCCTGTATAGGTAGGAACCGGGTTCCAGTACATTTTCCAGAAACGTAACTTTTTGAAAAATATTAAACTTTGAAAATTCATAACTTTCAAACCGTAAGTCCGATTTGAGTGCCGTTTTCGGCAGTATTTCTTAAATTAAAAATAATATATTATAAAATAAGAAAAATATTATTTTATGAAAATTATTTTAAAAAGAGTCGAATTCCCAATTTTTGTAAACTTTGGTATTTTGAGAATGATGTAGAATTGTTTGTAAATTGTTCTGATTTGGTGAATGAGAACTGATACTTATGTGTTGTGCCTTCTATCCATTATGATTGAGATGTGATCATGTGATATATTGGTTTTGGAATCATTTGGAATTATGTTGTGATCATATTCCGTTGATTTGATGTTGACTTTCCGATTATGCGGTTTGTTATTATGTGCATATTTGGTGTATATGCAATGGTGTATCCATGATAATTGATTGTATCAGGTCCTTGTGGATGAAGTGCATGTTTATGCTGTTTGATGTGTGTATGATAAATAATGATATCATGTTTCTGTTGGTTTTGGTTCAGTTATAATAAATTGATGTATTTCATAGACTGATTTGATGTTGCATGCTGGTGATGTGCATGCATATGCATTGTTTTGGTGAAGTTAATTCCCATTGTGTGGAATTTGACTTGTATTGCCGTTAACCGATACCCGGGTGATGATGGGTGGTTAGGCTGGATTCGTGTCCAGGTGTCTATGGACAAATCGATGGTTGTTGTATCCGGTTGATGATGGATCAGCTGGATTCGTGTCCGGTGTTTATGGACGAATCGATGGTTACTGTATCCGGTTGATGATGGATCAGTGTTGGGTGACTTGGTCACGTGATTGGTACCACATGCATTGTGTCTGCATTTGTGTTTGCATGGAATTATAACATGTTAGGATGTCTTCTAGTGTTACAATTCTTTGGTTGGTTATTGATTTGTGCATAAGGACTGGTATGATTGAAATTGTGTGTTGAATCTGGATTTATGCTAAAATGGGTGAAATAATATGCTTGTGATATAATTTTGATTAAGAAGCTTATAATGCATGTTAATTATGAGAAATCTCACCCTTACTTTAATGATTTCAGATTAAAGTTAGCAGCTCAGGAGTTGGTGAGGATGGCTCTAGAGCTATGTTACTTTAAGTCCATGTGTCAGTGTCGTGCTCTGATAGGTTGTAACACTGGGGGAAACGTTTGAATGATGAGTTTTATTTTATACTCTATTATGTAATTTATATTGGGAATACTTATGAAGTGAAGTTATTCCGGTTTTGAGACATTTCCGCTGTGTAGAACATGATATTGATTTGAATATTTATCTTAATAATTCCTTCAGTAAGGCATGATAACTGTAGATTTGAGATTTTTATATTTATCTTGAATTGTGACATCCCTGTTTTCCATGTTACTCTGATTTAATTAATATATTCGCGGGTTATTTAGAAGGGGTGTTACAATAGTGGTATCAGAGCATAGTCGGTCTTGTCTTGTGTCGTTATCCCTTTTGTATGCAACTAGTGTAAGATCACACTGTCGATACTTGTATGCTGATGAGGTTGTTTTGTAATGTTACAGAACAATGGCCGAAAGAGGTAACGGAAGAAACGACGATGCTATTGCTGAAGCATTGGGAATGTTGGCTGGAGTACTCGGAGGGAACCAGCAAGGAGCTGTGATTGGTGCTGACCGACAATTGGGGAATTTTCAGAGGAATAATCCTCCGTTGTTCAAGGGTGCACATGATCCTGAAGGTGCTCAGAAGTGGTTGAAGGAGATCGAGAGGATCTTCAGAGTAATTGACTGTGCTGAAGGACTGAAGGTGAGATACGGAACTCACATGTTAGCAGAGGAAGCTGATGACTGGTGGGTTGCTACCAGAACTGAAATGGAAGAAGATGGTATTGCGTTGACTTGGGCTGTATTCAGGAGGGCTTTTCTGAGAAGGTACTTTCCTGAGGACATCAGAGGCAAGAAGGAGATTGAGTTTCTGGAACTCAAGCAGGGTAACAAGACTGTCAGTGAGTATGCTTCGAAGTTTACTGAGTTAGCGAAGTATTATGCTCATTATAATAACGATGCAGATGGAGAATTTTCCAAATGTATCAAGTTTGAGAATGGTCTTCATGATGAGATTAAGCAGGGTATTCGGTATCAGCGTATCCGAAGATTTCCTGATCTGGTTGACTGTAGTAGGATTTTAGAGGAGGATCTTGCTAGCACTAAGTCGAATGCTCGAAGGTATGTTGATAGGAAGGGTAAGAAACAGATGGATCGTGGTAAGCCTTATGATAGAAGTAATCAGAGACCCGGTGGTTGGAAGAAGTTTGGTGGAGGAGATTCTAGTTCTTCCATTAAGTGCTACGAGTGTGGTGAGACAGGACATCATATGGTGGATTGCAAAAGTAATGATAAGAAGTGTTTCAAGTGTGGGAAACTCAGCCATGTGGCAAATGATTGCAGAGTAAGAGTGGTGACTTGTTACAATTATGGTGAAGAAGGTCATACTCGTCCTCAGTGTACAAAACCCAAGAAGGAGCAAGCTGGTGGTAAAGTGTTTGCATTGTCTGGGTCAGAGACTAAGCCAGATGATCGGCTGATTAAAGGTACATGTTTTATTAATGACATACCTTTGGTTGCGATTATTGATACTGGAGCTACGCATTCTTTTATTGCTTTGGATTGTGCCAAAAGATTGAATTTGGAAATTTCTAATATGGATGGAAGTATGGTTATTGATACTCCTGCGTCGGGTTCAGTGACTACTTCGTATGTTTGTAGGAATTGTCCTATTGTGATTTTTGGTAGGGGTTTCCGTATGGATTTAGTGTGCCTACCGTTAGAACAACTTGATATCATCCATGGAATGAACTGGTTGGAATTCAACCAGGTTCACATCAACTGTTTTGCGAAGACGGTTATTTTTCCTGAAGAGGTTGGTGTCGAAGATGTGACTATGTCGGTTAAACAGATGAACCTAGCCGTGAAAGATGGTGTTGTGGTATTTATGTTGTATTCTACAATAGAAGCGGAGGGAAAAGCAAAGAGTGATGGATTTCCAGTGGTGAATGAATTTCCAGAGGTGTTTCCGGAAGACGTTAGTGAATTTCCACCTGAGAGGGAGGTAGAATTTACTATAGATCTGATTCCTGGAACTAGTCTGGTGTCGATGGCGCCTTACCGTATGTCGGCATCTGAATTAGCGGAGTTAAAGAAACAGTTGGAGGAGTTACTTGAGAAGAAGTTTATTCGTCCGAGTGTTTCGCTGTGGGGTGCTCCGGTGTTGTTGGTTAAGAAGAAAGAAGGTTCAATGAGATTATGTGTTGATTACAGACAGCTGAATAAAGTTACAATCAAGAATCGGTATCCTTTGCCGAGGATCGATGATTTGATGGATCAACTAGCTGGAGCTTGTGTATTTAGTAAGATTGATCTGAGATCTGGATATCATCAGATTCGTGTGAAGTCGGAAGATATTCAGAAAACTGCATTTAGAACAAGGTATGGACATTACGAGTATTCTGTTATGCCGTTTGGAGTTACTAATGCACCTGGTGTTTTCATGGAGTATATGAACAGGATATTTCATTCGTATCTTGATAAGTTTGTGGTGGTATTCATTGATGATATTCTAATTTATTCGAAGAGCGATGAAGAGCATGCAGAACATCTCAGAGTTGTGTTGGAATTGTTGAAAGAGAAGAAGCTTTATGCGAAGTTGTCCAAGTGTGAATTCTGGTTAAGTGAAGTAAGTTTTCTTGGCCATGTAATTTCCAAGAATGGAATTGTTGTGGATCCTACGAAGGTAGAAGCAGTATCTCAGTGGGAAGCGCCGAAGAATGCTTCTGAGATCCGTAGTTTTCTGGGTCTTGCAGGTTATTACAGGAAGTTTATAGAAAGATTTTCCAAATTAGCGTTATCGTTGACTAAGTTGACTAGGAAAGGTCAGATGTTTGTTTGGGATGTTGAATGTGAGAAAGGATTTCAAGAGCTGAAGAGGAGGTTGACAAGTGCTCCGATCTTGATTTTGCCAAATCCGACTAAGTCTTTTGTTGTGTATTGTGACACATCATTAATGGGATTAGGTGGTGTGTTGATGCAAGATAAGAAGGTGGTGGCTTATGCTTCGAGACAATTGAAAGTACATGAAAGGAATTATCCGACTCATGATTTGGAGTTGGCATCTGTTGTGTTTGTTTTGAAGTTGTGGAGGCATTATTTATATGGTTCTCAGTTTGAGGTGTTCAGTGATCACAAAAGTCTGAGGTATCTCTTTGATCAAAAAGAGTTGAATATGAGGCAGAGGAGATGGTTAGAATTTCTAAAGGATTATGATTTCGGTTTGAATTACCATCCTGGTAAGGCAAACGTTGTTGCGGATGCCTTGAGTAGGAAGTCCTTGCATATGTCGATGTTAATGGTCCGTGAGTTAGATTTGGTTGAGCAGTTCAGAGATTTAAGTTTGGTATGTGAAACTACTCCGAATAGTGTGAAATTGGGTATGTTGAAACTGACTAGTGGTATTCTGGAAGAAATTCGGAATGGACAGAAGTCCGATGTTTGGTTAGTTGATAAATTGACATTGATCAACCAAGGTCAAGGAGGCGAGTTCCAGATTAATGAGAATGGTGTTATGAGATTTGGTAATAGGGTGTGTGTTCCGGATGTTGCAGAGATTAGGAAGAGTATTTTGGAAGAAGGACATCGTAGTGGATTGAGTATTCATCCTGGTGCTACTAAAATGTACCATGATTTGAAGAAGTTGTTTTGGTGGCCGGGAATGAAAAAGGAAATTGCTGAGTTTGTGTATGCTTGTTTGGTTTGTCAGAAGTCGAAGATTGAGCATCAGAAACCGTCAGGATTGATGGAACCGTTGTCTGCTCCGGAATGGAAATGGGATGGAATCTCTATGGATTTTGTGTCTGGTTTGCCAAGGACATCGAAGAATTGTGATTCTATCTGGGTTATTGTTGATCGGTTGACGAAATCTGCTCACTTTATTCCGATAAGAATGGATTATCCGATGGAAAGGTTGGCAGAATTGTATGTTGAGAAGATTGTGAGTTTGCACGGTATTCCTTCTAGTATTGTGTCGGATCGAGATCCGAGGTTTACATCTAAATTCTGGACGAGATTGCAAGAAGCTTTGGGTACTAAGTTGCGTTTGAGTTCCGCTTATCATCCACAGACAGATGGTCAGACGGAGAGAACGATTCAGTCGTTGGAAGATTTGTTAAGAGCTTGTGTGTTGGAGAAAGGTGGAGCTTGGGATAGTTATCTACCATTGATTGAGTTTACCTACAACAATAGTTTTCATTCGAGCATTGGTATGGCTCCGTTTGAGGCATTGTATGGTAGGAGGTGTCGGACACCGTTGTGTTGGTATGAATCTGGAGAGAGTGCTGTGATTGGACCGGAAATTGTCCAACAGACTTCGGAAAATATTAAGATGATTCAGGAGAAGATGAGGACTTCTCAGAGTCGTTAGAAAAGTTATCACGATAAGAGGAGGAAAGATCTTGAGTTTAACGAAGGAGAACATGTTTTTATGCGAGTTACTCCGATGACTGGTATTGGTCGAGCTTTGAAGTCAAAGAAGTTGACTCCACGTTTTATTGGTCCGTTTCAGATTACCAAGAGATTTGTGAAAGTTGCTTATCAGATTACTTTGCCTCCGTCACTTGCAAATTTGCATGATGTTTTTCATATAGCTCAGCTAAGGAAGTACATTGTTGATCCGTCTCATGAGATTCGGGTAGACGATATACAGGTACGAGAGAATTTGACTGTGGAAGCGGTACCTGTGAGAATTGAGGATCGGAAGTTGAAACAGTTGCGAGGCAAGGAGATCGCGTTGGTAAGAGTGGCTTGGGGAGGACCAGCAGATGAAAATGTCACTTGGGAGCTGGAGAGCCAGATGAAGGACTCGTATCTCGAACTGTTCGTCTAAGGTATGTTTTCGAGGACGAAAACTCTTTTAGTTGGGGAGAGTTGTGACACCCCAAATTTATTCAAGTGTTAAATAATTAGGAATTTAATTATTAAATTAATTAAAGGCTTAATTAATAATATTTTGGATTAAATGGATAAATTGATTATGAAATTTAAAAAGGAAGACCGGGGGGTGTAAGGTTGAATTAGAGGTGTGTGAAGTAAAAATCTATACTAAATAATAATTAATTTATTTCTATTATTTGGAAAATAATAAAAAGAATATAAAGAGAAGGAATAAAAAGGAAAAGAAAGAAAAAGAAGGTTATTTGGAAAGAAGTCATTGTACGTGAAATTGGAGAAGAGAAGAGAAGAGAGGAAAAAGCCAAACGCCGTGAATTCGAAGGATCATCGCGAGGTAAGGGGTGATTTCAATTATTTAATATGCCTTATAGGTTTTGGAATCAATAGGATTGATTAAGTCTGTTAGAAATCCCAATTTAGGATTTATGAAATTCAAACCCCAATTCCATGAATTTTATGTTTTGATTCAATTTGATGTTATGGGGAAATTGTATGATGTTATGGTGTGTTATAATCTCATTGGAATCATGCACTATAACTTGTTTTGACATTGTTGTGAGTTGGATTCGTATGGGTATGAATTGGATGGGATTGGAATGATTAAATGCTGTCAAAATAGCAGTTTTTGGCTCTGCAGGTCGTGGGAACCGGTTCCCAGTGGGGAGGAACCGGGTTCCACTGTTTAAACATACAAAAACTAGCAAAATTGCACGTAGGAACCGGTTCCTGTATAGGTAGGAACCGGGTTCCAGTACATTTTCCAGAAACGTAACTTTTTGAAAAATATTAAACTTTGAAAATTCATAACTTTCAAACCGTAAGTCCGATTTGAGTGCCGTTTTCGGCAGTATTTCTTAAATTAAAAATACTATCTTATAAAATAATAAATTTATTATTTTATGAAAATTATTTTAAAAAGAGTCGAATTCCCGATTTTTGTAAACTTTGGTATTTTGAGAATGATGTAGAATTGTTTGTAAATTGTTCTGATTTGGTGAATGAGAACTGATACTTATGTGTTGTGCCTGCTATCCATTATGATTGAGATGTGATCATGTGATATATTGGTTTTGGCATTATTTGGAATTATGTTGTGATCATATTCCGTTGATTTGATGTTGACTTTCCGATTATGCGGTTTGTTATTATGTGCATATTTGGTGTATATGCAATGGTGTATCCATGATAATTGATTGTATCAGGTCCTTGTGGATGAAGTGCATGTTTATGCTGTTTGATGTGTGTATGATAAATAATGATATCATGTTTCTGTTGGTTTTGGTTCAGTTATGATAAATTGATGTATTTCATAGACTGATTTGATGTTGCATGCTGGTGATGTGCATGCATATGCATTGTTTTGGTGAAGTTAATTCCCATTGTGTGGAATTTGACTTGTATTGCCGTTAACCGATACCCGGGTGATGATGGGTGGTTAGGCTGGATTCGTGTCCAGGTGTCTATGGACGAATCAATGGTTGCTGTATCCGGTTGATGATGGATCATCTGGATTCGTGTCCGGTGTTTATGGACGAATCGATGGTTACTGTATCCGGTTGATGATGGATCAGTGTTGGGTGACTTGGTCACGTGATTGGTACCACATGCATTGTGTCTGCATTTGTGTTTGCATGGAATTGTAACATGTTAGGATGTCTTCCAGTGTTACAATTCTTTGGTTGGTTATTGATTTGTGCATAAGGACTGGTATGATTGAAATTGTGTGTTGAATCTGGATTTATGCTAAAATGAGTGAAATAATATTCTTGTGATATAATGTTGATTGAGAAGCTTATAATGCATGTTAATTATGAGAAATCTCACCCTTACTTTAATGATTTAAGATTAAAGTTAGCAGCTCAGGAGTTGGTGAGGATGGCTCTAGAGCTATGTTACTTTAAGTCCGCGTGTCAGTGTCGTGCTCTGATAGGTTGTAACACTGGGGGAAACGTTTGAATGATGAGTTTTATTTTATACTCTATTATGTAATTTATGTTGGGAATACTTATGAAGTGAAGTTATTCCGGTTTTGAGACATTTCCGCTGTGTAGAACATGATATTGATTTGAATATTTATCTTAATAATTCCTTCAGTAAAGCATGATAACTGTAGATTTGAGATTTTTATATTTATCTTGAATTGTGACATCCCTGTTTTCCATGTTACTCTGATTTAATTAATATATTCGCGGGTTATTTAGAATGGGTGTTACAATAGTGGTATCGGAGCATAGTCGGTCTTGTCTTGTGTCGTTATCCCTTTTGTATGCAACTAGTGTAAGATCACACTGTCGATACTTGTGTGCTGATGAGGTTGTTTTGTAATGTTACAGAACAATAGCCAGAAGAGGTAACGGAAGAAACGACGATGCTATTGCTGAAGCATTGGGAATGTTGGCTGGAGTACTCGGAGGGAACCATCAGGGAGCTGTGATTGGTGCCGACCGACAATTGGGGAATTTTCAGAGGAATAATCCTCCGTTGTTCAAGGGTGCACATGATCCCGAAGGTGCTCAGAAGTGGTTGAAGGAGATCGAGAGGATCTTCAGAGTAATTGACTGTGCTGAAGGACTGAAGGTGAGATACGGAACTCACATGTTAGCAGAGGAAGCTGATGACTGGTGGGTTGCTACCAGAGCTGAAATGGAAGAAGATGGTATTGTGTTGACTTGGGCTGTATTCAGGAGGGCTTTTCTGAGAAGGTACTTTCCTGAGGACATCAGAGGCAAGAAGGAGATTGAGTTTCTGGAACTCAAGCAGGGTAACAAGACTGTCAGTGAGTATGCTTCGAAGTTTACTAAGTTAGCGAAGTATTATGCTCATTATACTAACGATGCAGATGGAGAATTTTCCAAATGTATCAAGTTTGAGAATGGTCTTCATGATGAGATTAAGCAGGGTATTCGGTATCAGCGTATCCGAAGATTTCCTGATCTGGTTGACTGTAGTAGGATTTTAGAGGAGGATCTTGCTAGCACTAAGTCGAATGCTCGAGGGTATGTTGATAGGAAGGGTAAGAAACAGATGGATCGTGGTAAGCCTTATGATAGAAGTAATCAGAGACTCGGTGGTTGGAAGAAGTTTGGTGGAGGAGATTCTAGTTCTTCCATTAAGTGCTACAAGTGTGGTGAGACAGGACATCGTATGGTGGATTGCAAAAGTAATGATAAGAAGTGTTTCAAGTGTGGGAAACTCGGCCATGTGGCAAATGATTGCAGAGTAAGAGTGGTGACTTGTTACAACTATGGTGAAGAAGGTCATACTCGTCCTCAGTGTACAAAACCCAAGAAGGAGCAAGCTGGTGGTAAAGTGTTTGCATTGTCTGGGTCAGAGACTAAGCCAGATGATCGGCTGATTAAAGGTACATGTTTTATTAATGACATACCTTTGGTTGCGATTATTGATACTGGAGCTACGCATTCTTTTATTGCTTTGGATTGTGCCAAAAGATTGAATTTGGAAATTTCTAATATGGATGGAAGTATGGTTATTGATACTCCTGCATCGGGTTCAGTGACTACTTCGTATGTTTGTAGGAATTGTCCTATTGTGATTTTTGGTAGGGGTTTCGGTATGGATTTAGTGTGCCTACCGTTAGAACAACTTGATATCATCCTTGGAATGAACTGGTTGGAATTCAACCAAGTTCACATCAACTGTTTTGCGAAGACGGTTATTTTTCCTGAAGAGGTTGGTGTCGAAGATGTGACTATGTCGGTTAAACAGATGAACCTAGCCGTGAAAGATGGTGATGTGATATTTATGTTGTATTCTACAATAGAAGCGGAGGGAAAAGCAAAGAGTGATGGATTTCCAGTGGTGAATGAATTTCCAGAGGTGTTTCCGGAAGACGTTAGTGAATTGCCACCTGAGAGGGAGGTAGAATTTACTATAGATCTGATTCCTGGAACTAGTCCGGTGTCGATGGCGCCTTACCGTATGTCGGCATCTGAATTAGCGGAGTTAAAGAAACAGTTGGAGGAGTTACTTGAGAAGAAGTTTATTCGTCCGAGTGTTTCGCTGTGGGGTGCTCCAGTGTTGTTGGTTAAGAAGAAAGAAGGTTCAATGAGATTATGTGTTGATTACAGACAACTGAATAAAGTTACAATCAAGAATCGGTATCCTTTGCCGAGGATCGATGATTTGATGGATCAACTAGCTGGAGCTTGTGTATTTAGTAAGATTGATCTGAGATCTGGATATCATCAGATTCGTGTGAAGTCGGAAGATATTCAGAAAACTGCATTTAGAACGAGGTATGGACATTACGAGTATTCTGTTATGCCGTTTGGAGTTACTAATGCACCTGGTGTTTTCATGGAGTATATGAACAGGATATTTCATCCGTATCTTGATAAGTTTGTGGTGGTGTTCATTGATGATATTCTAATTTATTCGAAGAGCGATGAAGAGCATGCAGAACATCTCAGAGTTGTGTTGGAATTGTTGAAAGAGAAGAAGCTTTATGCGAAGTTGTCCAAGTGTGAATTCTGGTTAAGTGAAGTAAGTTTTCTTGGCCATGTAATTTCCAAGAATGGAATTGTTGTGGATCCTACGAAGGTAGAAGCAGTATCTCAGTGGAAAGCGCCGAAGAATGCTTCTGAGATCTGTAGTTTTCTGGGTCTTGCAGGTTATTACAGGAAGTTTATAGAAAGATTTTCCAAATTAGCGTTACCGTTGACTAAGTTGACCAGGAAAGGTCATATGTTTGTTTGGGATGTTGAATGTGAGAAAGGATTTCAAGAGCTGAAGAGGAGGTTGACAAGTGCTCCGATCTTGATTTTGCCAAATCCGACTAAGTCTTTTGTTGTGTATTGTGACACATCATTAATGGGATTAGGTGGTGTGTTGATGCAAGATAAGAAGGTGGTGGCTTATGCTTCGAGACAATTGAAAGTACATGAAAGGAATTATCCGACTCATGATTTGGAGTTGGCAGCTGTTGTGTTTGTTTTGAAGTTGTGGAGGCATTATTTATATGGTTCTCGGTTTGAGGTGTTCAGTGATCACAAAACTCCGAGGTATCTCTTTGATCAAAAAGAGTTGAATATGAGGCAGAGGAGATGGTTAGAATTTCTAAAGGATTATGATTTCGGTTTGAATTACCATCCTGGTAAGGCAAACGTTGTTGCGGATGCCTTGAGTAGGAAGTCCTTGCATATGTCGATGTTAATGGTCCGTGAGTTAGATTTGGTTGAGCAGTTCAGAGATTTAAGTTTGGTATGTGAAACTACTCCGAATAGTGTGAAATTGGGTATGTTGAAACTGACTAGTGGTATTCTGGAAGAAATTCGGAATGGACAGAAGTCTGATGTTGGGTTAGTTGATAAATTGACATTGATCAACCAAGGTCAAGGAGGCGAGTTCCAAATTGATGAGAATGGTGTTATGAGATTTGGTAATAGGGTGTGTGTTCCGGATGTTGCAGAGATTAGGAAGAGTATTTTGGAAGAAGGACATCGTAGTGGATTGAGTATTCATCCTGGTGCTACTAAAATGTACCATGATTTGAAGAAGTTGTTTTGGTGGCCGGGAATGAAAAAGGAAATTGCTGAGTTTGTGTATGCTTGTTTGGTTTGTCAAAAGTCGAAGATTGAGCATCAGAAACCGTCAGGATTGATGGAACCGTTATCTGCTCCGGAATGGAAATGGGATGGAATCTCTATGGATTTTGTGTCTGGTTTGCCAAGGACATCGAAGAATTGTGATTCTATCTGGGTTATTGTTGATCGGTTGACGAAATCTTCTCACTTTATTCCGATAAGAATGGATTATTCGATGGAAAGGTTGGCAGAATTGTATGTTGAGAAGATTGTGAGTTTGCACGGTATTCCTTCTAGTATTGTGTCGGATCGAGATCCGAGGTTTACATCTAAATTCTGGACGGGATTGCAAGAAGCTTTGGGTACTAAGTTGCGTTTGAGTTCCGCTTATCATCCACAGACAGATGGTCAGACGGAGAGAACGATTCAGTCGTTGGAAGATTTGTTAAGAGCTTGTGTGTTGGAGAAAGGTGGAGCTTGGGATAGTTATCTACCATTGATTGAGTTTACCTACAACAATAGTTTTCATTTGAGCATTGGTATGGCTCCGTTTGAGGCATTGTATGGTAGGAGGTGTCGGACACCGTTGTGTTGGTATGAATCTGGAGAGAGTGTTGTGATTGGACCGGAAATTGTTCAACAGACTTTGGAAAAGATTAAGATGATTCAGGAGAAGATGAGGACTTCTCAGAGTCGTCAGAAAAGTTATCACGATAAGAGGAGGAAAGATCTTGAGTTTAGAGAAGGAGAACATGTTTTTATGCGAGTTACTTCGATAACTGGTATTGGTCGAGCTTTGAAGTCAAGGAAGTTGACTCCACGTTTTATTGGTTTGTTTCAGATTACCAAGAGAGTTGCGAAAGTTGCTTATCAGATTGCTTTGCCGCCGTCACTTGCAAATTTGCATGATGTTTTTCATGTATCTCAGCTAAGGAAGTACATTGCTGATCCGTCTCATGAGATTCGGGTAGACGATATACAGGTACGAGAGAATTTGACTGTGGAAGCGGTACCTGCGAGAATTGAGGATCGGAAGTTGAAACAGTTGCGAGGCAAGGAGATCGCGTTGGTAATAGTGGCTTGGGGAGGACCAGCAGATGGAAATGTCACTTGGGAGCTGGAGAGCCAGATGAAGGACTCGTATCCCAAACTGTTCGTCTAAGGTATGTTTTCGAGGACGAAAACTCTTTTAGTTGGGGAGAGTTGTGACACCCCAAATTTATTCAAGTGTTAAATAATTAGGAATTTAATTATTAAATTAATTAAAGGCTTAATTAATAATATTTTGGATTAAATGGATGAATTGATTATGAAATTTAAAAAGGAAGACCGGGGGGTGTAAGGTTGAATTAGAGGTGTGTGAAGTAAAAAGCTCTACTAAATAATAATTAATTTATTTCTATTATTTGGAAAATAATAAAAGGAATATAAAGAGAAGGAATAAAAAGGAAAAGAAAGAAAAAGAAGGTTATTTGGAAAGAAGTCATTGTACGTGAAATTGGAGAAGAGAAGAGAAGAGAGGAAAAAGCCAAACGCCGTGAATTCGAAGGATCATCGCGAGGTAAGCGGTGATTTCAATTATTTAATATGCCTTATAGGTTTTGGAATCAATAGGATTGATTAAGTCTGTTAGAAATCCCAATTTAGGATTTATGAAATTTAAACCCCAATTCCATGAATTTTATGTTTTGATTCAATTTGATGTTATGAGGAAATTGTATGATGTTATGGTGTGTTATAATCTCATTGGAATCATGCACTATAACTTGTTTTGACATTGCTGTGAGTTGGATTCGTATGGGTATGAATTGGATGGGATTGGAATGATTAAATGCTGTCAAAATAGTAGTTTTTGGCTCTGCAGGTCGTGGGAACCGATTCCCAGTGGGGAGGAACCGGGTTCCACTGTGTAAACGTACAAAAACTAGCAAAATTGCACGTAGGAACCGGTTCCTGTATAGGTAGGAACCGGGTTCCAGTACATTTTCCAGAAACGTAACTTTTTGAAAAATATTAAACTTTGAAAATTCATAACTTTCAAACCGTAAGTCCGATTTGAGTGCCGTTTTCGGCAGTATTTCTTAAATTAAAAATAATATATTATAAAATAAGAAAAATATTATTTTATGAAAATTATTTTAAAAAGAGTCGAATTCCCGATTTTTGTAAACTTTGGTATTTTGAGAAAGATGTAGAATTGTTTGTAAATTGTTATGATTTGGTGAATGAGAACTGATACTTATGTGTTGTGCCTGCTATCCATTATGATTGAGATGTGATCATGTGATATATTGGTTTTGGCATTATTTGGAATTATGTTGTGATCATATTCCGTTGATTTGATGTTGACTTTCCGATTATGTGGTTTGTTATTATGTGCATATTTGGTGTATATGCAATGGTGTATCCATGATAATTGATTGTATCAGGTCCTTGTGGATGAAGTTCATGTTTATGCTATTTGATGTGTATATGATAAATAATGATATCATGTTTCTGTTGGTTTTGGTTCAGTTATGATAAATTGATGTATTTCATAGACTGATTTGATGTTGCATGCTGGTGATGTGCATGCATATGCATGGTTTTGGTGAAGTTAATTCCCATTGTGTGGAATTTGACTTGTATTGCCGTTAACCGATACCCGGGTGATGATGGGTGGTTAGGCTGGATTCGTGTCCAGGTGTTTATGGACGAATCGATGGTTGTTGTATCCGGTTGATGATGGATCAGCTGGATTCATGTCCGGTGTTTATGGACGAATCGATGGTTACTGTATCCGGTTGATGATGGATCAGTGTTGGGTGACTTGGTCACGTGATTGGTACCACATGCATTTTGTCTGCATTTGTGTTTGCATGGAATTGTAACATGTTAGGATGTCTTCCAGTGTTACAATTCTTTGGTTGGTTATTGATTTGTGCATAAGGACTGGTATGATTGAAATTGTGTGTTGAATCTGGATTTATGCTAAAATGGGTGAAATAATATGCTTGTGATATAATGTTGATTGAGAAGCTTATAATGCATGTTAATTATGAGGAATCTCACCCTTACTTTAATGATTTCAGATTAAAGTTAGCAGCTCAGGAGTTGGTGAGGATGGCTCTAGAGCTATGTTACTTTAAGTCCGCGTGTCCGTGTCGTGCTCTGATAGGTTGTAACACTGGGGGAAACGTTTGAATGATGAGTTTTATTTTATACTCTATTATGTAATTTATGTTGGGAATACTTATGAAGTGAAGTTATTCCGGTTTTGAGACATTTCCGTTGTGTAGAACATGATATTGATTTGAATATTTATCTTAATAATTCCTTCAGTAAAGCATGATAACTATAGATTTGAGGTTTTTATATTTATCTTGAATTATGACATCCCTGTTTTCCATGTTACTCTGATTTTATTAATATATTCGCGGGTTATTTAGAAGGGGTGTTACAATAGTGGTATCAGAGCATAGTCGGTCTTGTCTTGTGTCGTTATCCCTTTTGTATGCGACTAGTGTAAGATGACATTGTCGATACTTGTGTGCTGATGAGGTTGTTTTGTAATGTTACAGAACAATGGCAGGAAGAGGTAACGGAAGAAACGACGATGCTATTGCTGAAGCATTGGGAATATTGGCTGGAGTACTCTGAGGGAACCAGCAGGGAGCTGTGATTGGTGTTGACCGACAATTGGGGAATTTTCAGAGGAATAATCCTCTGTTGTTCAAGGGTGCACATGATCCCGAAGGTGCTCAGAAGTGTTTGAAGGAGATCGAGAGGATCTTCAGAGTAATTGACTGTGCTGAAGGGCTGAAGGTGAGATACGGAACTCACATGTTAGCAGAGGAAGCTGATGACTGGTGGGTTGCTACCAGAACTGAAATGGAAGAAGATGGTATTGCATTGACTTGGGTTGTGTTCAGGAGGGCTTTTCTGAGAAGGTACTTTCCTGAGGACATCAGAGGCAAGAAGGAGATTGAGTTTCTGGAACTCAAGCAGCGTAACAAGACTGTCAGTGAGTATGCTTCGAAGTTTACTGAGTTAGCGAAGTATTATGCTCATTATACTAACGATGCAGATGGAGAATTTTCCAAATGTATCAAGTTTGAGAATGGTCTTCGTGATGAGATTAAGCAGGGTATTCGGTATCAGCGTATCCGAAGATTTCCTGATCTGGTTGACTGTAGTAGGATTTTAGAGGAGGATCTTGCTAGCACTAAGTCGAATGCTCGAGGGTATGTTGATAGGAAGGGTAAGCAACAGATGGATCGTGGTAAGCCTTATGATAGAAGTAATCAGAGACCCGGTGGTTGGAAGAAGTTTGGTGGAGGAGATTCTAGTTCTTCCATTAAGTGATACAAGTGTGGTGAGACAGGACATCGTATGGTGGATTGCAAAAGTAATGATAAGAAGTGTTTCAAGTTTGGGAAACTCGGCCATGTGGCCAATAATTGCAGAGTAAGAGTGGTGACTTGTTACAACTGTGGTGAAGAAGGTCATACTCGTCCTCAGTGTACAAAACCCAAGAAGGAGCAAGCTGGTGGTAAAGTGTTTGCATTTTCTGGGTCAGAGACTAAGCCAAATGATCGGCTGATTAAAGGTACATGTTTTATTAATGACATACCTTTGGTTGCGATTATTGATACTGGAGCTACGCATTCTTTTATTGCTTTGGATTGTGCCAAAAGATTGAATTTGGAAATTTCTAATATGGATGGAAGTATGGTTATTGATACTCCTGCGTCAGGTTCAGTGACTACTTCGTATGTTTGTAGGAATTGTCCTATTGTGATTTTTGGTAGGGGTTTCGGTATGGATTTAGTGTGCCTATCGTTAGAACAACTTGATATCATCCTTGGAATGAACTGGTTGGAATTCAACCAGGTTCACATCAACTGTTTTGCAAAGACGGTTATTTTTCCTAAAGAGGTTGGTGTCGAAGATGTGACTATGTCGGTTAAACAGATGAACCTAGCCGTGAAAGATGGTCCTGTGGTATTTATGTTGTATTCTGCAATAGAAGCGGAGGGAAAAGCAAAGAGTGATGGATTTACAGTGGTGAATGAATTTCAAAAGGTGTTTCTGGAAGACGTTAGTGAATTGCCACCTGAGAGGGAGGTAGAATTTACTATAGATCTGATTCCTGGAACTAGTCCGGTGTCGATGGCGCCTTACCGTATGTCGGCATCTGAATTAGCGGAGTTAAAGAAACAGTTGGAGGAGTTACTTGAGAAGAAGTTTATTCGTCTGAGTGTTTTGTCGTGGGGTGCTCCGGTGTTGTTGGTTAAGAAGAAATAAGGTTCAATGAGATTATGTGTTGATTACAGACAGTTGAATAAAGTTACAATCAAGAATCGGTATCCTTTGCCGAGGATCGATGATTTGATGGATCAACTAGTTGGAGCTTGTATATTTAGTAAGATTGATCTGAGATCTGGATATCATCAGATTCGTGTGAAGTCGGAAGATATTCAGAAAACTGCATTTAGAACGAGGTATGGACATTACGAGTATTCTGTTATGCCGTTTGGAGTTACTAATGCACCTGGTGTTTTCATGGAGTATATGAATAGGATATTTCATCCGTATCTTGATAAGTTTGTGGTGGTGTTCATTGATGATATTCTAATTTATTCGAAGAGCGGTGAAGAGCATGCAGAACATCTCAGAGTTGTGTTAGAATTGTTGAAAGAGAATAAGCTTTATGCGAAGTTGTCCAAGTGTGAATTCTAGTTAAGTGAAGTAAGTTTTCTTGGCCATGTAATTTCCAAGAATGGAATTGTTGTGGATCCTACGAAGGTAGAAGCAGTATCTCAGTGGGAAGCGCCGAAGAATGCTTCTGAGATCCGTAGTTTTCTGGGTCTTGCAGGTTATTACAGGAAGTTTATAGAAGGATTTTCGAAATTAGCGTTACCGTTGACTAAGTTGACCAGGAAGGGTCAGATGTTTGTTTGGGATGTTGAATGTGAGAAAGGATTTCAAGAGCTGAAGAGGAGGTTGACAAGTGCCCCGATCTTGATTTTTCCAAATCCGACTAAGTCTTTTGTTGTGTATTGTGACGCATCATTAATGGGATTAGGTGGTGTGTTGATGCAAGATAAGCAGGTGGTGGCTTATGCTTCGAGACGATTGAAAGTACATGAAAGGAATTATCCGACTCATGATTTGGAGTTGGCAGCTGTTGTGTTTGTTTTGAAGTTGTGGAGGCATTATTTATATGGTTCTCGGTTTGAGGTGCTCAGTGATCACAAAAGTCTGAGGTATCTCTTTGATCAAAAAGAGTTGAATATGAGGCAGAGGAGATGGTTAGAATTTCTAAAGGATTATGATTTCGGTTTGAATTACCATCCTGGTAAGGCAAACGTTGTTGCGGATGCCTTGAGTAGGAAGTCCTTGCATATGTCGATGTTAATGGTCCGTGAGTTAGATTTGGTTGAGCAGTTCAGAGATTTAAGTTTGGTATGTGAAACTACTCCGAATAGTGTGAAATTGGGTATGTTGAAACTGACTAGTGGTATTCTGGAAGAAATTCGGAATGGGCAGAAGTCCGATGTTGGGTTAGTTGATAAATTGACATTGATCAACAAAGGTCAAGGAGGCGAGTTCCGGATTGATGAGAATGGTGTTATGAGATTTGGTAATAGGGTGTGTGTTCCGGATGTTGCAGAGATTAGGAAGATTATTTTGGAAGAAGGACATCGTAGTGGATTGAGTATTCATCCTGGTGCTACTAAAATGTACCATGATTTGAAGAAGTTGTTTTGGTGGCCGGGAATGAAAAAGGAAATTGCTGAGTTTGTGTATTCTTGTTTGGTTTGTCAGAAGTCGAAGATTGAGCATCAGAAACCGTCAGGATTGATGGAACCGTTGTCTGCTCCGGAATGGAAATGGGATGGAATCTCTATGGATTTTGTGTCTGGTTTGCCAAGGACATCGAAGAATTGTGATTCTATCTGGGTTATTGTTGATAGGTTGACGAAATCTGCTCACTTTATTCCGATAAGAATGGATTATCCGATGGAAAGGTTGGCAAAATTGTATGTTGAGAAGATTGTGAGTTTGCACGGTATTCCTTCTAGTATTGTGTCAGATCGAGATCCGAGTTTTACATCTAAATTCTGGACGGGATTGCAAGAAGCTTTGGGTACTAAGTTGCGTTTGAGTTCCGCTTATCATCCACAGACAGATGGTCAAACGGAGAGAACGATTCAGTCGTTGGAAGATTTGTTAAGAGCTTGTGTGTTGGAGAAAGGTGGATCTTGGGATAGTTATCTACCATTGATTGAGTTTACCTACAACAATAGTTTTCATTCGAGCATTGGTATGGCTCCGTTTGAGGCATTGTATGGTAGGAGGTATCGAACACCGTTGTGTTGGTATGAATCTGGAGAGAGTGTTGTGATTGGACCGGAAATTGTCCAACAGACTTCGGAAAAGATTAAGATGATTCAGGAGAAGATGAGGACTTCTCAGAGTCGTCAGAAAAGTTATCACGATAAGAGGAGGAAAGATCTTGAGTTTAACGAAGGAGAACATGTTTTTATGCGAGTTACTCCGATGACTGGTATTGGTCGAGCTTTGAAGTCAAAGAAGTTGACTCCACGTTTTATTGGTCTGTTTCAGATTACCAAGAGATTTGTGAAAGTTGCTTATCAGATTGCTTTGCCGCCGTCACTTGCAAATTTGCATGATGTTTTTCACATAGCTCAGCTAAGGAAGTACATTGCTGATCCGTCTCATGAGATTCGGGTAAACGATATACAGGTACGAGAGAATTTGACTGTGGAAGCGGTACCTGCGAGAATTGAGGATCAGAAGTTGAAACAGTTGTGAGGCAAGGAGATCGGTTGGTAAGAGTGGCTTGGGGAGGACCAGCAGATGGAAATGTCACTTGGGAGCTGGAGAGCCAGATGAAGGACTCGTATCCCGAACTGTTCGTCTAAGGTATGTTTTCGAGGACGAAAACTCTTTTAGTTGGGGAGAGTTGTGACACCCTAAATTTATTCAAGTGTTAAATAATTAGGAATTTAATTATTAAATTAATTAAAGGCTTAATTAATAATATTTTGGATTAAATGGATAAATTGATTATGAAATTTAAAAAGGAAGACCGGGGGGTGTAAGGTTGAATTAGAGGTGTGTGAAGTAAAAATCTCTACTAAATAATAATTAATTTATTTCTATTATTTGGAAAATAATAAAGAGAATATAAAGAGAAGGAATAAAAAGGAAAAGAAATAAAAAGAAGGTTATTTGGAAAGAAGTCATTGTACGTGAAATTGGAGAAGATAAGAGAAGAGAGGAAAAAGTTAAACGCCGTGAATTCGAAGGATCATCGCGAGGTAAGGGATGATTTCAATTATTTAATATGCCTTATAGGTTTTGGAATCAATAGGATTGATTAAGTCTGTTAGAAATCCCAATTTAGGATTTATGAAATTCAAACCCCAATTCCATGAATTTTATGTTTTGATTCAATTTGATGTTATGGGGAAATTGTATGATGTTATGGTGTGTTATAATCTCATTGGAATCATGCACTATAACTTGTTTTGACATTGTTGTGAGTTGGATTCGTATGGGTATGAATTGGATGGGATTGGAATGATTAAATGCTGTCAAAATAGCAGTTTTTGGCTCTGCAGGTCGTGGGAACCGGTTCCCAGTGGGGAGGAACCGGGTTCCACTATGTAAACGTACAAAAACTAGCAAAATTGCATGTAGGAACCGGTTCCTGTATAGGTAGGAACCGGGTTCCAGTACATTTTCCAGAAACGTAACTTTTTGAAAAATATTAAACTTTGAAAATTCATAACTTTCAAACCGTAAGTTCGATTTGAGTGCCGTTTTCGGCAGTATTTCTTAAATTAAAAATACTATCTTATAAAATAAGAAAAATATTATTTTATGAAAATTATTTTAAAAAGAGTCGAATTCCCGATTTTTGTAAACTTTGGTATGTTGAGAATGATGTAGAATTGTTTGTAAATTGTTCTGATTTGGTGAATGAGAACTGATACTTATGTGTTGTGCCTGCTATCCATTATGATTGAGATGTGATCATGTGATATATTGGTTTTGGCATTATTTGGAATTATGTTGTGATCATATTCCGTTGATTTGATGTTGACTTTCCGATTATGCGGTTTGTTATTATGTGCATATTTGGTGTATATGCAATGGTGTATCCATGATAATTGATTGTATCAGGTCCTTGTGGATGAAGTGCATGTTTATGCTGTTTGATGTGTGTATGATAAATAATGATATCATGTTTCTGTTGGTTTTGGTTCAGTTATGATAAATTGATGTATTTCATAGACTGATTTGATGTTGCATGCTGGTGATGTGCATGCATATGCATTATTTTGGTGAAGTTAATTCCCATTGTGTGGAATTTGACTTGTATTTCCGTTAACCGATACCCAAGTGCTGATGGGTGGTTAGGCTGGATTTGTGTCCAGGTGTCTATGGACGAATCGATGGTTGCTGTATCCGGTTGATGATGGATCAGCTGGATTCGTGTCCGGTGTTTATGGACGAATTGATGGTTACTGTATCCGGTTGATGATGGATCAGTGTTGGGTGACTTGGTCATGTGATTGGTACCACATGCATTGTGTCTGAATTTGTGTTTGCATGGAATTGTAACATGTTAGGATGTCTTCCAGTGTTACAATTCTTTGGTTGGTTATTGATTTGTGCATAAGGACTGGTATGATTGAAATTGTGTGTTGAATCTGGATTTATGCTAAAATGGGTGAAATAATATGCTTGTGATATAATGTTGATTGAGAAGCTTATAATGCATGTTAATTATGAGAAATCTCACCCTTACTTTAATGATTTAAGATTAAAGTTAGCAGCTCAGGAGTTGGTGAGGATGGCTCTAGAGCTATGTTACTTTAAGTCAGCGTGTCAGTGTCGTGCTCTGATAAGTTGTAACACTGGGGGAAACGTTTGAATGATGAGTTTTATTTTATATTCTATTATGTAATTTATGTTGGGAATACTTATGAAGTGAAGTTATTCCAGTTTTGAGACATTTCCGCTGTGTAGAACATGATATTGATTTCAATATTTATCTTAATAATTCCTTCAGTAAAGCATGATAACTGTAGATTTGAGATTTTTATATTTATCTTGAATTGTGACATCCCTGTTTTCCATGTTACTCTGATTTAATTAATATATTCGCGGGTTATTTAGAAGGGGTGTTACATTGCCCCTGTTGACGTCCGCGCTGAGGTACTGTATCCATGAAGAGCAAATGGTAACATCTCGTGCCAGTCTTTGTATGTCACTGTCATCTTCTGCACGATCTTCTTAATATTCTTAATAGCTGCTTCTACAGCCCCATTCGTCTTCGGCCGGTAAGGAAAAGAGTTGTGATGTTGTATCTTGAACTGTTTGCAGAGCTCGGTGATCATCTTATTGTTGAGATTGGTACCATTGTCCGTAATGATCCTCTCTGGTACACCATATCGACAAATCAGATTGTGCCGAATGAACTGTGCTACGACGTTCTTGGTTACTGTAGCAAAAGAAGCTGCTTCAAACCAATTCGTAAAGTAATCAATTTCTACCAGGATGAAACGATGCTCGTTGGATGCCGTAGGTCTGATCTCGCCGATCATATCAATGCCCCACATTGCAAAAGGCCAAGGTGCCGTCAAGACATTCAGAGGTACTGGTGGTATGTGCACCTTATCAGCATAGACTTGGCATTTGTGACATGTCCGAGAATGCTGATAACAGTCGACTTCCATTGTGGACCAATAATATCCTGCCCGTAGGATCTTCTTTGCCATGGTGTGTCCACTAGAATGGGTTCCAAAAGTACCTTCATGTAATTCTTCCATGATCCTTTCTGCTTCATTCTTATCCACACATCGCAGTAAGGTTGTATCATGGTTGCGTTTGTAAAGAATACCGTTACTGATGAAGAACTTTGCTGCGAACCTCCTCAGAAACTTCTTGTCATTAACAGATGCACCCTCGGGGTATTCCTGAGTTTCGAGATACCTTTTCACCTCATGGAACCAAGGTTTATCCGCTACCTCTTCAGTCTCAATATTGCAGCAATGTGCAGGTTCGTCCAATCTTTCAATTATAATCCAGGGAGCTTCGTTGTCCCAATTGACTTTAAACATAGAAGACATCGTAGCCAGCGCGTCTGCCAACTGATTCTCCTCTCGAGGGAAGTGTTCAAAGGTTATCTCCTCAAAGTGGGGAAGCAATGTCAACACATACTCCTTGTAAGGAATAAGATTTGGGTGTTTCGTATCCCACTCACCTTTGATTTGACTGATCACGAGATCATAATCTCCGAAGACACTTAGAAACTTAATCCTCAAGTCGATTGCTGCTCGAAGACCCATGATGCACACTTCATAGTATTGCGCCATATTGTTGGTGCAATTGAAACATAGTCGGGCGATAAACGGAGTATGAGAGCCTTTAGGATATATGATCACGGTGCCAATGCCATTACCCAGAGCGTTCGAAGCTCCATCAAAGTACATAGACCATCGAGATCCCTCCTCAGGTCCTTCATTCGGTCCAGGTGTCTCACAATCAGTCACTATCATGATATTCTCGTCTGGGAATTCAAAGTTCATAGATTGGTAATCATCCACTACCTGATGTGCCAAATGGTCTGCCAACACACTTCCCTTAATTTCTTTTTGGGTCGTGTATTGGATGTCATACTCAGTCAATATCATCTACCATCTCGCTATTCTTCCAGACAAAGCAGGCTTTTCGAAGATATACTTGATTGGATCCATCTTCGATATCAATAGAGTAGTGTGAGTCAGCATATATTGTATCAGCCGGCGAGCAGCCCATGCCAAAGCGCAACAAGTTTTCTCGAGCAACGAGTATCAGGTCTCACAGTCGGTAAACTTTTTGTTAAGGTAATAAATATCATGCTATTTTCGGCCAGACTCGTCATGTTGACCCAGCACACACCCCATTCAGTTATCGAGTACTGTCAAGTATAAGATCAAAGGTCTTCCTTCAACTGGTGGCATCAGAATAGGTGGCTCTTGTAGATACTCTTTAATCCTTTCGAAAGAGGCCTGACATTCATCGTTCCAACGTACTACTTGATCTTTCTTCAATAGCTTGAAGATTGGCTCACAAGTAGCAGTCAGGTGAGAGATAAATCGGGCAATATAGTTCAGACGTCCCAAGAAACCTCTGACTTCTTTTTCTGTTCTGGGAGCTGGCATTTCCTGTATAGCCTTCACCTTTGCAGGATCCACTTGAATACCTTTATCGCTTACGACGAAACCCAGCAGCTTACCGGATCTCACCCCGAAGGTGCATTTGTTTGGGTTTAACCTCAGCTTGTACAACTTCAACCTGTCAAATGACTTCTGAAGGTGGTCAAGATGTTCTTCCTCAGTCTGAGATCTTGCAATCATGTCGTCGATGTATACCTCAATCTCATGATGGATCATGTCACGAAACAAAGCAACCATGGCACGCTGATACGTTGCCCCAACATTCTTTAACCCAAAGGGCATGACCTTGTAGCAAAAGGTACCCCATTGAGTAACAAAGGTGGTCTTCTCCATGTCTTCGGGAGCCATTTTAATCTGATTATAACCGGAGAAACCATCCATAAAGGAGAAGACTTTATGCTGCACGGTATTGTCAACCAGAACGTCAATATGAGGTAGAGGGAAATCATCCTTGGGGCTTGCCCTATTCAGATTCCTATAGTCAACACACATTCGAACCTTACCATCCTTCTTCGGAACAGGAACCACGTTGGCCACCCACTGAGGGTAAGAAGTAACTGCTAGAAAACCGGCGTCAAACGGTTTCATAACTTCAGCCTTGATTTTCTCAGACATCTCCGGACGCATTCGGCGGACCTTTTGTTTTACTGGAGGACAGTCTTCCTTGGTAGGCAACCGGTGAACCACAATATCAATATCCAACCCAGGCATATCTTCATAAGACCAGGCAAAGATCTCAACATAGTCACGCAACATTTGAATCAACCGTTGCTTCATACTAGGCTCCAGATTTGCACCAATCTTGACCTCTTTCTTGTCCACCTCTGTACCCATATTTACTGATTCCACCGACTCTTCATGTGGCTGTATAGCCCTCTCTTCCTGAAGTAATAGTCTTGCAAGTTCACCAGGCACTTCACAATCATCTTCACCTTCGTTTTCGGCTAAGTTGATCGGACTTTCAAAGTCATAACTGGCAGTAGTAGAGTCGTTACCAGTGAGATCCAGAGTGGATGTAGACCTGTATATGTGAGTGTGTGTAAAATAGTTGTTTTGCAATATGTAATAAAAGAAAAACAAGGAGCGCAAAATTTAAAATGCAAGAAACTTCCAATGCTTTTATTAATGACATATGTAAATGACACACATAAAGCCCTCACAAATGAAACCACAGTGCCCCGGGTAAGACAACGGGCCTTTGAGTTTAAAACATTGTCTGTTACAAATTCAAAACAAAAAGTCTCATTACTGGGTAACAAAAGAAATTGGGATGAAGTCCTTTGCTGTCCAGTTGTCTAGTCCACCGTCAGTAGTAGGATAGATCCAGCTGTCGAACTCAGACTCTTCCACATCGTCTTCAATGGCATTCACTCCCGAATTGCTGATGAACACGGGAGGTCTTCCGATCCGTGCATTCTGAACAGCCCTTTGTGCTTCTGCAGTGAAACCCAAACCAAACTTGTTAGTCGTCTGTGCAAAATCAGGAAGTTGGCCCCAATTTGCACACCCACCTTTCTCGACAACAGCCCGGGCATCCTTAAAGGAAGCCATCTTCATAGGAGAATCTCCAACAACAGTCTCAGTTGACGCCAGTGACTGGGGAACCTCTTCAAAATGCTGAAACGGGGTCTCAATGAACTCCCCATCCATGTACTCCTTTTCTCCTTGCACCGTCACAATCTTCCCTTTCACTGGGTACTTCAGCTTCTGGTGGAGCGTAGACGTTACTGCCCCAGCTTTATGGATCCATGGACGACCCAGCAAACAAGAATAAGATGGCCGAATGTAGATGCAAAAACCTGAGAACCAACCTTAATCGGGATATAAACTTCTCCATGCACCATTCTCTTAGACCCATCAAAGGCCCTAACAACAATGTTGCTTGGTTTCAGCTCCAACCCTTCACAGTCCAACCGGTCTAGAGCTTTCTTAGGTAAAACGTTCAATGAGGAACCAGTATCCACCAATACATGAGCAAGAGTAGTGCCCCTACATTCAATGGAGACATGCAGGGCATCGTTGTGATTCTTCCCTTTAACAGTCAAGTCGGCGTCAGAGAAACCCAACCCATTATCAGCAGTCAGACTAGCCACGCAATCTTTAAACTAGTCAGCTGACGTTTCTTGTGGTACGTGTGCAGTCTTTAGGAAAGCAATCAGAGCCTTGGAATGGGCTTCTGAGCATAGCAATAGTGACAACATAGAGATTTTGGATGGGGTTTGCCCCAACTGTTCAACTACATTGTAGTCACTCTTTTTGATGATCTTTAGAATCTCTTCCATCTCTTGTCTAGAAGCTTCAACAGTGATCGTCTTTGGTGCCTCCGTCTGGGCAGGCTCATCAGTGGTCCCTTTGCCCCGAGTATTAGATGACTCGGCAACAGGGGTGAGAATGGGAACTTGAACAGGAATAGCAGCAGGTACACTGGCAGGTGTAATAACAATAGGTTTTCGGGCAGTTGGTGGAGAGATATCAGGTGAGAAAAGTCTTCCGCTGCGAGTGACTTTAGCAGGTCCAACAATATTGCTGACGTCAGTATCAGCATCGAACTCTTGTTTATCTCCATGAAAATAAACATCAGCCCCGTAGTGCCAAGGGACAACTTTATCAAATGTATAGGGGATAGTCCCAGGAACAGTGATGATCAATGGTGCGATTCTTGGAACAGATGTAATTCTAATAGGATTTCTCGTGGAAGCCTTGGAAGAATTTTCGAAAATGGTGATAATAGCAACTTCTTCAGTATGAAATAAAGGAACAACAGTCTTCTCAAACAAAATTTCTTTACTATCCATCAGGCGTTGGACACCTGACTTCAAAAGATGGCAACCAGTAGGTAGAACAGAACACATACGGCAACCTTCGTCACAGCCCGGAAATAAACCGGCTAGCAAAAGGTTCTTTTTCACAGTCATCAAGGGAGTAGCAATGTCGTTCACAGAAACCACAAACGAGTCTTCTTCTATAGCATTTACTCCATGCTTGGGCATAGGAGCAGTCGCAACATTAGGTCTTTCAGGCGCCTCGAACTCAATCTCCTTAGCATTAATTAAGTCCTGTATTTTGTTCTTCAAAGCCCAACAATCATCAGTATCATGTCCCGGGCTATCAGAGTGAAAAGCACAATGGGCATTAGGGTTGTACTTAGGTGATGCAATGTTGGGATTCTGCGGAGCCTCCCTTGGGGTTACTAGATTGGTCTTTAATAACTGCGGCAGAATCTGAGACAAAGTCATGTTGAGATGGGTCAATTTCCTTCGAGGTCTCTCGGCCTTTTGTTGATTGTTGCACTGAGGAGCACCAGCCGGTCTTGAAATAACAACCGCATTAACAGCTTGGCGGCGTTCAAGTCTATTCTGGCTTTTCGAACTGTAGACAACACTGGCCTCCTTCTTAAAAGGCTTCTTCTTGGTGCTTGATGAGACACCCTTTTGTATCTTACCAGCCTTAATACCAGCCTCAATCCTTTCACCGGTCATAATTAGCTCTATAAACCCAGACGAAGAGCTTCCAATCAAATGGTTGAAAAACGGACCAGACAAGGTCCCCAGAAACATACCGACTATCTCCCTATCAGCCAAGGGTGGTTGCACTCTTCCGGAGGGCTCCCTCCACTTCTGAGCATAATCTTTAAAACCTTCGCTTGTTCCCATAGACATGCCCTGGAGCTGGGTACACGTGGGAGCGAGGTCGGAATTGTATTGGTACTGCCTGTAGAAAGCAGTAGCCAAATCTTCTCAACTGAGGATAATGGCTCCGTCTAACTGGTAAAACCACTCAAGCTGAGTCCCTGAGAGACTGTCTTGAAAGAAGTGGATCCATAGATTCTTATCAGCGGTGTACGGCTGAATCTTCCTTACATACGACCGGAGGTGCATCTTCGGACAAGAAACTCTGTCATACTTAGCAAAGGTTGGTGCTTTGAATTTGTGGGGAATCACTACCCCAGATGATAGACCCAGATCACCAAAGTCCAGACCAGGCACCTTCTGAACTTCCATCGCACTCAATCGGTCCTCCAGTTGCTTGTATCTATCCTCAGCCGGAGGATACTGGTCTTCGTCAAAGTCCGTCTCATTGTCTGAGACCACAGAGCTAGGAGCCCTTCTTTCCTCTTGACTATCTTTCCCTCCAGATGAGGTGGTCAAATCAACTTCATCTCATATCCTGTTTCCAAACATGTGACCTGTGTTAAACAGGATTGTCCTCTTCTTCTTCTTCTTCTCTTTCAGAATCAGGGTCTTCAGATCTTGCTGACCCTTAGCTAGATTCATGAACAGCTCTTGGAATTGGGAATTTTGAGCCTGCAGAGCCTTGATTGCTTATTCAGTTGATGGTTCAGAAGATATGATTCTGAAATAAACAGCGAAGAAGATAAGAGACCTGTAAGGGGTACCTGTTATGAAGTGCATGGGATGAAATGCGTATGCTATGATTTCAAAGACATCGAGAGATTCAAATTCGTAAACAAGAAATGAAACACACTTTTATTAGATAAACTTTGAAATTCAAATTGTTCAACAGATGCCCTTAAGGCGTTACAAGAAAGGAAATACTGAAAAGTAAATAAAAACTGGAAAGGAAATAATCAAAGGACAATCAGTGCTCCCATGGTCGCTTCTTGTCGGTGCGGACATAGTCATTGAGAATCTGCTCGTTCTCCAGATGCCTAGTCAACTTCTGGATCTTCTGCTCTTGCTCGTTAAACTTTTCTCGGTAAGCATCCCGCTCTTCTCTCAGCTGCATCCAAGACCTTTTCAGTGCCCCAATGTCAGTGGGCATATAAGGATGGAGGATAGTAGGAAGAACCCCCTTTTCATTAGCAACTTCAACAATGATAGACATGATGGCTTCATACGGCATACCCAACTTTTGGGCACGGATACAAACCCATCTGAGATATGGCTCCATCGGAAGAGAAGTCTTTGGGCTTAGCTCGTGTGGATCAGATCTGTGAACTCTATCCCAAGCCCTTATGAACCTGCGGTGTTGCTCGTCGCTATCCCCTTGAAAATCAAAGATGATACTAGGCATTAACAGCTCATGAGGTCCTTCCCTTCTGGCTCTCCCAAACTGACGTAAGGCCAAGCATGGATTATAAGAAATTCCTCCATTGGTTCCTATCAGTGGAACATTGGGGTATTCCCCACAGCGATCAATAATGGCCACCTCGTCCATACCCTTGATAGTCCAGATGATGTCATTATGAGAGAGAGACATAACCCTATAAGCCCAGCTGTTGTACCCCAAAATTTGCCCTCTCAATTCTCAAGGCTTTACTTACAAGGATTGTCAAGGTTCAAGCTTGAACAAGGGTATTGGGATTTTCCAGCACCAGAATTAAAAGGAAACTGTCAAAAATGGAGAAAACAGATAAAATTAATATTTTGGCAAATTTGGATAAAAAACAAGTGTTTTTCAATTCAGCTTCTTCGATTGGCCTTTTGGCCTCTTTCGACACAAGCTTGGTTTGCATCCTTCGATTGACCTTTTGGCCTCTTTCGACACAAGCTTGGCTTGCATCCTTCGACTGACTCTAAGCCTCTTTCGATTGCTCAAAGTGGCTGCTAGCGTGCCTCTTTTGAATGCAACTTGGGTACATCCTTCGTTTGGATTGGAAACATCCTTCGATTCAACTTTTCGATTCACCAAGCGTGCTGCCTGCAAGCCTGTTTTGATGGGGACAAGCAACTTCCTACAAACATGCTTCGATTAGGCAACATCGTTTCCTTCGAACACGGACTTTCGACTGGGAAATATGTTTGCTTCGAGCAGGAGATTTCGATTGGGCAATAGCTTCCTTCGAGTTAGTTTGTTTCAACTACAGGCTTCGACTGAGACAGAGGCTTCCTTCGAACCAGTGCGTTTCGATCTCACTCTTGCACAAGATCAAATCTCGTTTGCCAGGCTGTGTTGTGTCCAAATCTTCATGGTCAGAATTTTGCACAAGGGTTTCAAACTTTGTCTGTTGGATACTACTATTCTGGGCTAAAGCTACATACTTTCTCTTCAAGCAGAGAGTACTTTATCACAAAAGCAGCTTTCCATCTGATTTCAGCCTGAGCACAAGCAATGTCAGAGGCATCTTCTGCACCCCACTACTGCTGCTGCCAACAGGCCCCTCTCTTGTACTGTCACGTTACCAATTATTTTTATAATTCTTTGTAAGGCTGGCTGTTGAAGACATGTTCATTATTTCTCTATAAATAGAGGGATTTTGTACAAAGCTGGAGAGGACTTTCGAGCCAGAGGAAGGAATCTGCAGAAAATTCTAAAACACATAAAATTCTCAAGTTCATCAATACTTAAGAAATCAAAACCCAGAATCCAAACACTTAAACACTTAGAATCTGAAACATCCATACACCTTGTTACCCTTCGAATCCAGTAGGAAGAACCTCACTGTTGTACCCCAAAATTTGCCCTCCCATATTCTTCAAGATTTGGCAAGATCAATCTCCAGATGATTCAAAATCTCTCAAGGGTTGCACAATCCAATTGCCTCCTAACACAGTCAAAATTAGGGTTTTGGTTCTTGCAAAGAAAATGAGGTTTTCAAGGGTCCAATCAAGTCCCACATGCCCACATACATTGTCAAGCATCCATATGTCAAGTTTCAAGACTCACAGCATCAAATTGCACAGTCAAAAACCCTAAATGCTTCACAGTCAATTGCAGGGGCAAAATGGTCATTTGACAGTCAAAAGTCAAAAAAATTGGTCAACATCTTATTTTGAAGCCACAAACATCATTTGATCAATTCTTGATCATGATTCTCAAAGCATGGCTCAAAAAGTCTCAAGATGCAAAAGTTTCTATTTTGGGACAGTTGAAAAAGTCAACGGCAAATTGACCAAGGCATAACTTCTTCATGGTTTATCAGAAAAATCCCATCCAAAGCTAATTTTGAAGAGGATGACATTTCCTACAACTCATCTTCACACTTCAAGTCCAATAAATGCTCTCACAAAAAGTTATCAATTTCAACATTATAGGTCATTTTCAAAAGTCAATAAAAAGGCACTTTAAGTCAAAGACCATAACTTGAGATTGGTAAATCAAAATGACATGGGACCAAAGACATTGGTTAGAGGACTTCAAGACCTTTCCAAAATGTCCAATAACATGATCATATCTTCAAAATTGAGCAAGATATGCCTTGTAGAAGTTGGGAAATTTTTGGGAATTTTGAAAAGTCAACTTTGCACAAAAGGCTTCAAAATTGCTAATGGGCCACAAATTCTTCCATGAATCATTACCCAAGGGCTATGCACGACCCATTAAGCTCAAAGGGAGTTATTTTCTTATTTTTGATTAATTATTTGAATTTTTATTATCATTAATTCATTTAATTAAATTTAAATATAAGAAAAATACCAAATCATTTTTTTTAAATCTTTTTATGCAGCAAATATCTTCCACACATGTAAGAGATTTCGTGCATCAATCAACAAGGACAAAATCATCCATATTTGGCAAGTTTCCATGGCAAAAAGATTGGAAAAAGATGTGAAAAAATCAAAGATTGAAAACATTAATACATGGACTTTGGGCTTGGTTTTTTAACCTAATTTGCTTCATGTACAAAGGGACAACTCAAACCTAAGGCATTGGACACGAAAAGGCTGCTAAGAACTCAGAACCAAAGTGCAAAATTTATACAAAAAGTTGAAAACTGAAAACATAGTTACAAGGCGTTTAAAAGCACAACAAGCCTTCCAATACATTCCTGACATTGCTAGGAACGTGTTGCAATCAAGAACCAGTCTCCAGACCTCAAGAATTGGTAGAACAGAGTCTCACTTTTCATAAATGTGTTCATCATCGTTTTTCAATTTCCATGCATTATTCATGATTTTTAACTGTTGATTTATACTAACAATGATATTCTGAAGCTGTTGGTACCATTCAATTGAATTATGGCTGCCTAAATGAGAATCCACCATTGTTGAAACCTAGGGTTTCAGAAGCTCCAAAATAGGGATTTCTGTATATGGAAAAATTGGATCCTAAAACCTATGCCATTGAAATCGTGACATCCAAACGAAACGAACCATGACCTCGCGCCCTTTTTATATTACAGCATGGGCTATTCTCTATTTTTACAGGTCTTGTTTAGTGGGGGTTTAAAACCCCCGCTACTTGTTTTGTGTTTTTGCAGAAAGATGAAGAAGAAGCCTATGTGTCCAAGCGTGAGTGGAGGATTCAAATACTGGCGCGCAATTTTTTGTTTACACCACTAACCAACATTGTTTGTATATTATATTTTCCATGCGTTATGTTGACAAAGAAACTCAATGGCTCAGTTGGTGGATGAGTTGTCCTGCAGGCATTGGGACCTGGGTTCGATTCCCAGGTCCCCCCATATTATTCATGATTTTTGCATTAACGCGTTTCCATGCAGTTTCCTTCAAATATTCCACCATGCATCCCAGCGCTTAGGCTTGCCAAGTGTCTCTGATGATCAATCCAAAGGCCAGAACGTGAAGACCACCATACACCTGGGTTAACCATCAAGCATGTGATCCTGGAAAGTCAAAAAAGGGCTTCATTCTGATGGGCCAAAATGCTTCAATGAACCTCCTTTTGGGGCCTGATACCCCCCATGGTTTGCATCAATTTTTTATTTTTATTTGTTTTTCTTTCTAATTCTATTAATTGTTTTAATTGTTTTTATTAATTTCATAAATTAATTTTCATAATATAAAATACAGAAAAATCAAAAATGTTTATTTTATTAATATTAATTTCACCAATTATTATTTTTGTAAATAAACTTTACCAATTAATTAGATTAATTTAGGTTTCAAAACTTTAATATTTTTCTTAACAAATTAAAATATGTAGAAACTAGGGTTTTTTTTAACATCATCATCTTTTTTTTCTTTTATAAATAATTTTCTCATTATTATTATTATTAATTACTACTTTTATAAATATGTAAAATAATTAATTAGCATAAATTAGGTTAAACTTTAATATTTTCTTAATAATTAAAATAACTTAGAATTAGGGTTTCTTTTAATTTTAATTTTAATTTTCTTTATTCCATAAATACAAAAAACATAAAAACAATTTCTTTTCTTAATTAAATAACTAATTAGTCTTAATTTCCATTTAATTTCAAAAGGGTCCAACGCCCTCGAACGTGCAACTTTAATTCTTTCGCGCATTTATTCTTATTTTCCTTTGTAAATATTATGTAACTGCTCAAGCCATGTAATAGTAACTAGGTTTCACTTTCCGCATTTTTAATAAAACGGGTCTTTGTAATTTGGCGATGTATAGACCCGCGCCTTGTAATAGCGTAGGATTTTACTTTCCGCATTTAAATTTCCGCACTTTTAAATTATAATTGCATGAAAGAATGTATGGCCTAAATTAAAAACAAGCGTAGATCACCATGATACATGTACAAGATAAAACATAACATGAAAACAATACACAAATTCACACACCACTCTTAGGGTACGCCTCACTGTTGCCTTGACTTCGAAACGTGGTCGTCGAGTATAGGACGTTTTAGTAAGTCCTTATGTCCATGATTAATGGCATAAGGGTAGCTTCTAAGGTGTCCTACTGTTGCTCTGGTGACCACACTGTCCCTAAAAAACGAATTGACCCGAACACCTCCAACGGTGGTGCTACCTATCTCTCAATGGTGGGATGTCACTACCTTAAGGACTTCTACACAGCTTAATTCCTTAGGGTAGGTAGATGACTCGTAGATACTTGCTCTATTCAAAAACAAATCAAAAAACTCTTTTCACACCGACACTTTCAAAAAGCTTTCAAAATAATTTTTCAAACACTCTTGAGGACTGATACAAGAGTTATTCCGAAACTTTCAAAGAAACTTTTTCAAACCCACTCACAATTGAAAAGCAAACACTTTTGAAAACACAAATGAGCAAGTATCTAAGAGCCCATGGATAACCATGGATAGAAAGGGTGCTAACACCTTCCCTTTCTATAAATCTACCTCCCGAACCGAGAAACTATCTCATAAGGAATTTTGTTGTGCTTTTGTCCTGTCCATGTTGGAGAACATAAAAGACGGTGGAGACTCTTGCTTACCGCGACATTTCGCGAACCGGCTTAAAAAACAGTCAGTTCTATTTCCACTGATCACAGAACTGGCGACTCTGCTGGGGACTTATAAAGTGAGGTGTACCTTAGGATTAGATCATACTTATGTTTTCAATTGCTTTCTTTGATTGCTTTATATTTGTGGGCTTGCATCGGAGTTTCATAGATCCTAACCCGGATCTGGGGATACCCTTTTAGGTAGCATAAGCTGTGAGGGACCTGTCCGGCGTAGACCGACACGGGTGAAGCAGTAGCTACATTGGTGTGACACCTTGGTCTGTACCGATATCCCTTGTGTTGCAACGAGGAGAATATGGGTCTTCTGAGGAGTCATTAAGCACCAACCGACCTTAGAACCCTAAATTGACCCAACTTTGCCATAGAACAGTAGCAGTATGCTACACTCATTGAGGCTAAACTCTCGCGATGGTTCTGGCCGCAAGAAAAGATTGCGATGCTGGAGTTATGACCGATTGAGGGTAGTCGATGATATTGAGATCCTCTAGAATCCGGTTACTTTTGATAGGACATGTCTTAACCAACGAAACTGAAAGAGGGTAGTACCTGAACTTCATGTTGGCCTAAACTCTAAGGGTTGTCTTGTGTGACTTGTGTGCCTTCAAACCTGACTACTTGCATATTCTTGTCATCTAACAACATGAGTTTCGTGCAGGTTTTGTTTACAGTCCTTAATCTGGACTCATAACAGGGTTCACTTACATCACTCCATGCATAGCATAACATCATACCATCATACCATTGCATACATCCTGCATAAGGACTAATCCATTTCAAGGATCTCAAAGGCTTGTGATGCAGGTCATGATGAATCAAATGTCTAGCAAGGGGCAAAAGGGGATTTATTTTCCTCTAGCCAAGGTTGATGACTTAAGTCAGGGGCTATGACCCACTCGATATGGTGAGCCTTGACTCTTGAAGAAGGACTCTCTACAATATGCAGTTCCTTCAATCAAGCTACCGGATTCCAATTCTAACCAATTTCTCTGTTTACCCCGCGAGATCCTTGAAAACATTGCATGCATATCATACATATCATGGCATTACAGGTACCACTATTTACAGGTCACTTACCTTCTTTGCTGTTTATTTCAGCAGTCTCATTATAAATCCTGAATCATCTATTGAGCGATCCATCAAGGCCCTCCAGGCTCAGAACGCCCAGTTCCAGGAGTTGATTAAGAGTCTAGCCCAAGGTCAACAGGATTTGAAGACTCTGCTCTCGAAGAAGAAGAAGAAGAAGAAGAAGAAGAAGAGAACAGTGTTGTTCAACCTTAGACGCAGATCGGGGAATGGATCACAAAACGAGGTTGAGCTGACTACCCCATCTGTGGAAAAGGACAGTCCCCATGAGAGAGAGGTTCCTAGCCCAGTGGTCTCCGACAACGAGACAGATTTCAATGATGAACAGTACCCTCCAGCTGAGGACAGGTATAAACAGCTAGAAGACCGGCTAAACGCCATGGAAATACAAAAAGTGCTCGGCCTGGACTTCGAAGATCTAGGTCTGTCTTCTAGGGTACTAATCCCGCACAAATTCAAGGAACCTGCCTTTGCAAAGTACGACGGGGCATCCTATCCTAAGCTGCATCTCAGGTCATACATAAGGAGGATCCAGCCCTACACGGCTGATAAGAATTTGTGGATTCACTTCTTCCAGGATAGTCTGTCAGGAACTCAACTCGACTGGTTCTATCAACTGAATGGAGCCAACATCCGCAGCTGGGAGGACCTGGCCACTGCATTCTACAAGCAGTACCAGTACAATGCCGACCTTTCTCCCACGCGTACTCAGCTTTAGGGAATGTCTATGGCTGCAGGCGAAGGCTTTAAAGAATATGCGCAAAAATGGAGAGACCTTGCTGGAAGGGTGCAACCACCTCTAACTGACCGTGAGCTGGTGGATATGCTCTTGGGGACCTTGTCCGGACCTTTCTTCAACCATCTGATTGGGAATTCTTCTGCTGGATTTACAGATTTGTTCTTGACTGGGGAAAGAATCGAAGCTGGTATCAAGGCTGGGAAGATTCAAGAGGCCGCACCTTCTGATACTCACAAAAAGCCTTACATGGGGAAGAAAGAGTCTAATGCTGCATACAGTCAAAAGGGTCGTCGTGACCAACATGCAGGGGCAGTCATGATCTCTGGTTCTTCACCACGCCGCCAACCACAAAAGGGAAATCAGCGAAGGCCGGACGAGCCTAAAAGACAATTCACCAACATCAACATGCCATTGTCACAAGCATTGCAGCACATGTTGAAAATGAATCTGATTGTGGTGATCAACCCTCCTGCAAACCCCAAGACCTCGTCTCCAAGCTACAACCCAGAAGCGAGGTGTGCTTATCATTCTGATAGTCCGGGGCACAATACTGAGGATTGTTGGGCGCTGAAGTATAAGATCCAGAATATGATCGATGCTAAGGAGATCGAATTCGAGCCTGCTGAGACTCCCAATGTGACCACTGCTCCCTTGCCAAAACATGGCTAGGATTGGAAGTTTTTTTGTTCATTCGAATGTTCAAGTTGTAATTTTCTTTGATGGTTCAAACATTCTATTTCATGTCAAACTTGGTTATTTCATTAATGCATTACACGTGTCTGTTTTGAAGTAATTGTGTTCACTATATTCAAAATTGCTTTTATTTTTTATGTTCAACGCTCGCTTTTAAAATTCTAAGCCTCTTGAGGGAGGAAGACGAAAACGATACCATAATTTACAGTATGCTTTTGAACAAACCCCGCTGATGAGGTACAGGCATTGTTTCAAATCCTAAACACTGGAGTTATAAGGAAGATAATCCCTCGTTACCCCCTTTGAGCCAAAGAAGTTAGAGTTTTTCTTGTCGAAAATTAAAACCCTTAATCATAACCTGGGGCAAGGTAGTTCTCTCAGTTGATCCAAGTGCACAACGAATGACATCAAAGGAGTCCTTCCAAAGCAAAAGACCGTGATGGTTCTGAATACTTAAAGACAGGCAGTCATTACTTCTCAAAATAGAAGGCTAACAAGTCAAAACCTATGAAGGAGACTTACAAAACTGGGGCATCCCGCTGACTGTAATCACAAAAGGAACAGTTCAGGCAAAAAACAGGGATAACGAAATCAAAAAAGAAAGAGGTCATATAAACCCTCAACCAAAAAAAAGAAGAGGGAAATGACTGCCTACTCAAAATAAACTGTCAATATCTGAACCATCATTGGAATATCAAAGCAAGGACTCAAACAAGGTCTAACGCACGATCAGCTGAGTTTAGGTTTGAAGAACATCACGAAGAGCGGGTGGGTACAAATAATTTGAGCCTTTATCCTTTGTTTCCTAAACCATGAACCAGACCACATTACAACCCTAAAAAGTCCTAGCTGAAGCATGGGTTAGTTCGAAAGCATACTGTTACGAAAGGTATCCTGACTCCTTAAGGCTTGCGGTAAAATAACGAGTTGACATCACAGTTTACAAAAAAATTCACTTGTTTTTATGAAAAAATGCATTTTCAAAAACTTCAAGACAGACATAAGCGTTGCATTGTTAATATAACATTGTTTGCATATGACTCTTTTGTTTGAACAACATAGGAGTTCGCACGAAGAATATCTAATGGACAAAAACATCTCCGACCAAGGGGGCACGACATGATCATTATCCATCATCTGGGGCAGTCAAGTCAAGATTCAAGGAATCTCTCAAAATGCCAAATATCCAGGGGCAGATCTCCATCTGAATCAACTGGGGCATTCGACATGAATTCCAGCTGCGAATCTTGGACGATCAAACGAAGATCTTCTGGTCACATGGCAACGCAACAACAGGGGCAACTCCCTACATTCTAAGAGCGATGGACATAGTCGAAAAATACTACGCACAATCAAAGACCCGCTAGGTTGATACACCTAGGCAAAAATAAGGGCTTCCCGGCGAACCAAAAGGGTCCGGGCAAAAATAAAGGGATGAAAATGAAAAAATATGTACACCCGGCAAGTCGAAAACCTAAAAAGGAGGCTTGGGCAAAAACGGGTATCCCGGTGGACTGAAAACCCGAAGGGGCGGTCCAGGCAAAAATTAGGGATCAAAGCGTATGACTATGTCCTGTCATCTTACCAGAAGGAAGATTTGCCAATCAGCAGTTATCGAGACTTCAACAGGTACCTTTTCTCCAGCAGAAACTGGGGCAATACGAGTTGTCTAAGCAATCTAATTGCTCTGTCCACCAAGGTACCAAGGTAAGTTCGGCTGAAGAATGTAGCCAGGATAACTTCACTCCCCAGAGAGTGAGCCAAGATTCAACAATTCTATCCTAAGCAGTTGGTCTCCCATAAGCCCTACAAGGCACGATATCTCCAGCAAGTCAACACTCTCCCCAAGCAGAGTTAATATACTCTCAGTCGTAAAGGAGTTGGATATCCCCAGGAGAGTTGAATTAATCTCCCCAGCAGGAAGCTTATCCCTAGTAGATTCTGGAAGCTTATCCTCGCAGAGCACGAACGCATCCTCCGGACTTTTTATTCAGAGGGTTATTCCCCACCAGAGCATATAACTGGGTTATCCTCAGCTAATTACCACGGAAAGATCATCCCCGACGAAGTCTTCCTATCCCCAGCGAAGTTCATCAAATCTTCCAACGGAACTCAACAACGATATCCCCAGCGGAGTTATCATCAACCTCAACAAAGTACCTCTCTTTCCCCACAGAGTTCACTCCCCGCAGAGTAATCTATTCGCCAGGTTTATTCCCCAACGGAGCCATCTTCTCCTACCGGTATTCTTGCAACATCAGCCCAGGATTCAACAAACTTCCCGGCATTCGTCAAGGATTTATTTTCCCAGGCGAGAATACATTCATAAACATCGCATCTTCATACATTATAGCATGCATACGCATCATACAACACAAATCTCATTTATGCTTGAGAACATCTTAATATCATGCAGTTCATGCATCATGACGCTGCATACAACTAACGTTTTGCCTTTTCAGGAAAAAATCAATCAAAAGATGATTACCATCTACCTCTACGGTTCCAGATCAACATTGGTAACAAACCAGGAAAATTCGGTAGACGACTGATCATGGGTTAATACCCGAAACCAAACAGGACAATTATCTACTTGATCATCCTCAGGCAACCCTACACCGGTTCCTTCTCAATTTTCAGGCGAAGTCTTACACGGACTTATCTCAAGATGACCTTACCCTGGTTCATCCAGAAGTTTTACACAAACTTATCCTGCAGTAACCTCACCCCGGTTTCTCCAGAAGTCTTACACGGACTTATCTCAAGATGACCTTACCCCGGTTCATCCAGAAGTTTTACACGAACTTATCCTGCAGTAACCTCACCCCGGTTTCTCCAGAAGTCTTACACGGACTTATCTCAAGATGACCTTGCCCCGGTTCATCCAGAAGTTTTACACGAACTTACCCTGCAGTAACCTTACCCCGGTTCCTCCAGAAGTCTTACACGGACTTATCTCAAGGTAACCCTACACCGGTTCCTCCCAAAGTCTTACATAGACTTATCCCGAAGTAACCTTACCCCGGTTCCTCCAGAAGTTTTACATGAACTTATCCCAAACAAACCCTACACAGGTTCTCTCTCTCCGGACGTAGTTTTACACGGGCTCGTTGTGATCGGTGGATCTGGAACTGACTGTTTTAAAGCTGGTTTCGCGAAATGTCGCGGTAAGCAAGAGTCGCCACCGTCTTTTATTTTCTCCAAATGGAAAGGACAAAAGCACAGAAAAATTCCTTTAAAGAGATTGCTCTCGGTTCGGGAGGTAGGTTATAGAAGGGGAAGGTGTTAGCACCCTTTCTATCCATGGTTATCCATGGGCTCTTAGATACTTGCTCATTGTGTTTTCAAAATGTTTGCTTTTCAGAGTGTGAGTGGGTTTGAAAAAAAAAAGTTTCTTTGAAAGTTTCAGATTGACTCTTGTATCAGTCCTCAAGAGTGTTTGAAAAGTTGTTTTGAAAGCTTTTTGAAAAGTGTAAGGTGTGAAAAGTATTTTGATTTGTCTTTGAAAAGAGAAAGTACCCATGAGAATCTACCTACCCTAAGGAATTCGTCTGTGTAAATGTCCTTAAAGTAGTGCCATCCCATCATTGAGAGGTAGGTAGCACCACCGTTGGAGTTGTTCGGGTCAATTCGAGGTTCGGGACATGGTGATCACCGGAGCAATGGGAAGACACCTTAGAAGCTACCCTCATGCCAGGTTCCCGGATCATGAGGACTTACTAAGACATCCTCTACTCGACGACCACCTTTCGAGGGGAAAGGCAACAATGAAGTGTACCCTAGGGGTGGTGTGTGAATTGTGTGTCATTTTCAGTTTATTGTTTGTCTTGTCATGCATTGGTGATCTACGCTTTGATTTTATTTTTGGGCATTCATTCTTTCATGTTATTGTTTAACAGTTAAAAGTGCGGGAATTTAAAGTGCGGAAAAGGTAAAAGTCCTACGCTATTACAAAGGCGCGGGTCTACAACGCCAAATTAATCCAGACCCGATTTAAAATAAAGTGCAGAAAATAAATGTCTAATTAACTATTACAGGGCTTTGGAGCAAATACATTATATTCACAAAAGAAATAAATAAAAAGCGCGAACAAAAAAAATATAATTGAATGCGAGGGCGTTGAACCCTTTGAAGGAATTAAGATAATTAAGTTAAAATAATTAAATTAAATAAATAAATAAAAAGAACTTATTTTTATGTTTTTTGTATTTATGACATTAAAGAAAATTAAATTAATTAAAAGTCAAATAATTAATTCTAATTCTAATTGTTTTTAATTTGTTAAAGAAAATGCATTAAAGTTAAAACCTAGAATTAAAACTAATTAATTATAAAATTTATTTACAAAATTAATAATTGATGATAAAATAATAAAAATATTTAATTAATTAAAAAAGGATAAAAAGTGCTAAAGGCCTATTTTGTTATTTTTGGTTTATTGTGAAAAAGAATTAAATTATAACCTAAAATTAAATCTAAATTAATTACATACAAATTTGTTTATGAAAATACTTAAAATAAAATATTTTATTATTTTTTCTCTTTTTTCTGATTTTTATATGTTTTTTATATTTTGAAAATATTAATTAATTAAAAGAAAGCAACAATTAAAAGAATATAAAAATAATAAAAAGAAACAAAGAAAAGAAAGAAAATTGTAAAAAAAAACCTAAGGGGGGTGAAGCCCCTAATTTGGAGGTAGAGTCCATGTGTTTAGGCCCATTATGTCTTGGCCCTTCTGACTTTTGCGTTGGCATATGAGATGGTTGACTCAAGCCTATGGTATTCCTCCAATCTGCGCCTTTGATTTGATCCCAGTGGACGCGTGGACATTGGATTCTGAGGGTGCATGATGTGCCTTGATATTGAACCTGCATGTGATTGCTAAACACAAAATAATATGAAGAGAGTGAAGACCTGGGGTTCGAACCCAGGTCTTGTGGTTTACCATTCAAACGTGTTGCCAGCTGTGCCAAGTTGCTTCTTTGTAAGTTAAATAATAAACAAAATTTATAAATAAAATAACGCGTTAATGTTATAAAAATAAAAAAATGCGCGCTGGATTCAAACCAGCCAATCAGAGCATGACAAGCAATCGTCTTCCCCAATGTTCTATTTTCCTGAAAACGTCAAAGCATTGGCAACGATTTTTACACCGTTTCAGAAAAGGGCCTTACAAAAAATAACGATTAGAGCTCAGACGCTCATAAATTGGGCGCGAGGGTACATTTGAAATCGTCCAGAAGCGCTGAGTTGAATGATGGTAGTCTTGGGGGCTAATTTTTCCCCATTCAAAAACCCCCAATTTTCAATCCTGTAAAACCTAGAACACGAACATGGTGAAATCGTCTATACAGCTCAAAAACATAATTAAACGCATGGGTTAGCTTGCAAACTTCATAATAAACATAAATATAACAACAAAATATGATAAAGATGCATGAATAAGGGAAAACATTTTTGAAATTTCCTTTACCAATTTCAATGGTAACCTTGCGTTTCCTTGAGTATGGGGCTTGGGGAGTGATTCAGTTATGTCCTATAATCCTCCAAGAAGCCAATGGAACTGGTTTTGAGACTTGAATCGCCTTGGAAGTGAGTTTTCAGTTTTCAAAATTCTTGGCAAAAATGAAAGTTTGCTATCAAGGTTCCTGCGCTGCTTAGGTCTAATCTTGGTCTGTATCACTTGTACATGTCTTATGCAATGTGTATGAATGGGAATTATAGCCAATAAAGCCTTGCATTGATGTTTTGGATTTTCACATAAACCACCATTATCAACTTTCCATTTTGAGTCCATTTTTGAATTCTTGCCTTGTTTACTCCCTTGCACGAATTTTGGTAGGCACATAATGATGTTTCAAGGCTAGTAAAAACCAAATATTCCCTTTTAAATTAATTTTTGAATTTCTTTTGATTTTAAAAGATTTAAAATTAATTAAATCCAATAAAATCAATAAAAAATGAAAAAATTAATAAAAAAATCTGAAATAAAAGGTGGGACACGTGGGAGTCATGGCCAAGTTAATTCAAGTGGAAAAAGTGGACCCCTTTTGTCAAAAATGAGATTTCAAGGATAAATGATTTTGGCCATTTCACAAAAATTTCCCAACTTCTCCAATGCATAACTTGCTCAATTTTTAAGATTTGCTCATGTTATTGGACATTTTGGAAAGGTTTTTGAGTTCTATAACCAATGCCTTTGGTCCCATGTCATTTTTATTTACCAATCTCAAGTTATGGCCTTTGAATTAAAGTCCCTTTTTGTTGACTTTTGAAAATGACCTATAATGTTGAAATTGATAACTTTTTGTGAGAGCATTTCTTGGACTTGAAGTATGAAGATGAGTTGTAGGAAATGTCTTTCTCTTCAAAATGAGCTTTGGATGGAATTTTTCTGATAATCCATGTGAAAGTTATGCCCTGGTCAATTTCAGTTGACTTTTTCAGCTGTCCAAATAAGGAAACTTTTGCATCTTGATGATTTTTGAGCCAAGTTTTGAGAATCATGATCAAGCATTGATCAAATGATGTTTGTGGCTTCAAAATGAGATGTTGACCAAAAATTTGAACTTTTGACTGCCAAATGACCATTTTGCCCCTACAGTTGACTGTAGTGCAATTAGGGTTTTTGACTGTGCAATTTTGTGCTGAAAGTCTTGAAACTTGGTATGAGGATGCTTGACCATATTTGTAGGCATGTGAGACTTGATTGGACCCTTGGAAACTTCATTTTCCTGATCAAAACCAAAACCCTAATTTTGTCTGCTTAGGAGGCCCTTGACTGTGTAACCCTTGGGGACTTTTGAAGCATGACTTGGCAATTTCTTGAAGAATATGGGAGGGCAAATTTTGGGGTACAACAGTTGCCCCTGTTCAATCTTCTTAGACCTGAGGATGTAGATTGGATGACGTGCCTTTCGTAATCCGAGGGTAAAAGGTGATTGAACACTAGAGTGCCCAGAAATTTGTGCTCACATAGTGGCAGTGTGGTGGGAATGGGCTTATAGATGCCATTTAGAGGTTGATGAAATAGGATGATGGGCTTATAGATGCCATCTGGATGTTGATCGCATAAGAGATTCCTTAGCGAAAACCTGCATACCTGCAAAAGAAAAATGAGTCCCTGACACGCTGCAAGAACTGGTTTTCAGATGTTTGGCATAGATATGTCCTGACTGGTCACAGGAGCTGGGTCTGGAGCTTCAAAAGATGATGAATGAACCAGGGATGGTTGCTACCTTAGCATGAATGGTAATAGAACCTTGGGCGATTTTAACTTCAACAACGCTCGTTGAGAAAATCTTGGTGGGAAATACCGTCTTCGCAGGATCGGGAAGAGAACCATAGGTCATTATAATCTGAAAGGGAATTGTCACCTCACTCACCGTTGGAGAGGGAACCATCTGAAAAGGAATTATTACCTCACTCGCCGTCGGAGAGGGAACCATAGGAGATTATCACCTCACTCACCGTCGGAGAGGGAAACATCTGAAAAGGACTTACCACCTCACTCACCGTCGGAGAGGGAACCATAGGAGACTATCACCTCACTCACCGTCGGAGAGGGAAACATCTGAAAAGGACTTACCACCTCACTCACCGTCGGAGAGGGAATCGTAGGAGACTATCACCTCACTCACCGTCGGAGAGGGAAACATCTGAAAAGGACTTACCACCTCACTCACCGTCGGAGAGGGAACCGTAGGAGACTATCACCTCACTCACCGTCGGAGAGGGAAACATCTGAAAAGGACTTACCACCTCACTCACCGTCGGAGAGGGAACCATAGGAAATTATAATCTCAAAAGCGGGCGTTTGAGAAAAACCTAAAATGGAATTATCATCTCCACAACGTCGGGAGAGAACCAAAGGAAATTATAATCTCAAAAGCGGGCGTTTGAGAAAAACCTGGAATGGAATTATCATCTCCACAACGTCGGGAGAGAACCAAAGGAAATTATAATCTCAAAAGCGGGCGTTTGAGAAAAACCTGGAATGGAATTATCATCTCCACAACGTCGGGAGAGAACCAAAGGAAATTATAATCTCAAAAGCGGGCGTTTGAGAAAAACCTGGAATGGAATTATCATCTCCACAACGTCGAGAGAGAACCAAAGGAAATTATAATCTCAAAAGCGGGCGTTTGAGAAAAACCTGGAATGGAATTATCATCTCCACAACGTCGGGAGAGAACCATAGGAAATTATAATCTCAAAAGCGGGCGTCCGAGAAAAACCTTTGATAACTTCTACTGAGTCTTCATCAGAAAAATCTGTTGGGAGTCGATTTAGCTGGACTAGAGAAGGCCTTGGACTGGATAAGAAATCTTTGGGGTCGATTAACTGAACCGGTCTAGGTCTTGAAATATGATTGAGAATTTAGCTGAACTTTCCTGAAAGAATAGAGGTCAGTCATATGCAATGCATGATATGGATCAAGCAATGATGTTCTCAACATAAATGAGATTTGTATGATATAATGCGTCTATGCATGCTATAATGATGTATGTGATGTTTAGGAATGTATGCTTTCGTCTAGGAAAGTAAATCCTTGACGGGTGCCGGGAAGTCATATCCTGGGCTGATGTTGAAGAATAGATTTCGCTTCCGCTGGGGATGATAGCCGCAAGAATACCGATAGGAGAAGATAACTCCGTTGCGGAATAAACTTGGCAAAAGGAAGATTCTGCGGGGAGAAAAAATACTCTAGCGACCATGCTGGGAAGCAATACTCTGTGGGAAGAGGGATGATTTGTGGGGAGAGAGATACTTTGTTGAGTTTTGATAACAACTTGCTGGGGATATCTTGTTGGGTTGGAAGTGTTAATGGACTTCGCTGAGGATAAGAAGACTCCGTCGAGGACGCTCTTTCCGTGGCTTTTGGCTGAGGATAACCCAGTTATATCCTGTTAAGGAAATAACTCTTTAAATAAAGCCGGACGACGCGTTCGTGCTTTGCGAGGATAAGCTTCCAGAATCTACCGGGGATAAGCTTACTGTTTGGGGAGATGGATTCCAACCTCTTGGGGAAACTGGATTGGATTCTCCTGGGGAAGTTTTGAGATGTATCGGGGGAAGTGACACCACTTGAATGCTTGATATACCGCCGGGGAACAATCTTTAGGTCGAGACTGCCGGGGATGCTTGTTAAGAATATATGCTGCTGGGGGATACTCAACTTTCCTTAAGGTCTGATAACTTTGCTTGGAGAAGAGTGCACTGACTTGCTGGCTCACTCTCTGGGGAGTTAGGATATACTGGTCATGTTCTTTAACTGAACCTACCTTGGTACCTTGGAGGACAGAACAATTAGATTGCTTAGACCACTCTTTATTGCCCCTGTTTCTAATGTTACCTGTAATTAATCCTTTGTTTCGTATGCAAATATTTATGATCTAGCAAATTATTGTTAATGCATATATCACAAATTGAACCTTGGACGTTCTTCGCAAAACAAAACAGAAAAAGAAAAACAATTGGTACTTTTAACTGAAAAGTATATTTGTATTGATTTTGAATGGCCTGTAAATAGGCGTTTTGTATACAAGAGGCTGACGTCCTAGTAAGAGAACGCCGCCGAACAAAAGAGTTTATACAAATTTTGTACAAAAGAAAATAACAGCTGTGTGAAATGAATGATCCCACTGGGTTTCAACTCTGCTATTGCCGTTATATCTCCGAGCGTCTCATCACTTGATGACCTAAACGAAGATGAAGCTGACTGATCGATGCCGTCTGAACTTGATGTAGATACCGGATTCTAGATGCAAAGTGATCAATGAGACATAGTATTACGCTTTTATCCCTAATTTTTGCCTGGACCGTCCTTTCGGGTTTTCAGTCCACCGGGATACCCATTTTTGCCCAAGCCGCCTTTTCAGGTTTTCGACTTGCCGGGTGTACAGATTTTTCATTTCATCCCTTCATTTTGCCCGAACCCTTTTGGTTCGACGGGAAGCCCTAATTTTTGCCTAGGCATGTCAGCCTAGCGGGTCATTTTATGCGTAGTATCTTTTTACTATGTCTGCATTGGCGGGGTGAGGAAGGTCGTCACCATCCATGTTGGTTAGAATCATGGCTCCTCCTGAGAACACATGTTTAACCACAAATGGTCCTTCGTACGTAGGGGTCCATTTGCCCCTAGGATCACTCTGAGGAAGGATGATTCGCTTGATTACCAGATCCCCAACTTGATATTCCTGTGGTCTGACCTTTTTGTTAAATGCCCTGATCATCCGTTTTTGATACGTCTGACCATGGCAGATAGCAGCAAGTCTCTTTTCATCAATAAGGTTGAGCTGATCAAGTCGGGTCTGGATCCAATCATCCTCGTTCAGATTTGCATCCTTCATTATCCGGAGAGAGGGTATTTGCACTTCGATCGGCAAGACTGCCTCCATGCCGTAAACCAGAGAGAAAGGAGTTGCCCCGGTTGACATCCTAGCTGAGGTACGGTACCCATGTAGAGCGAACGGTAACATCTCGTGCCAATCTTTATAGGTCACTGTCATCTTCTGCACGATTTTCTTGATATTTTTATTTGCTGCTTCTACAGCCCCATTCATCTTCGGTCTGTAAGGAGAAGAATTGTGGTGCTGTATTTTGAACTATTCACATAGCTCAGTGATCATCTTGTTATTCAGATTGGTACCGTTATCTGTAATAATTCTCTCAGGGACGCCGTATCGACAGATCAGGTTATGCCGAATGAACCGTGCCACAACAGTCTTGGTTACCGTAGCATAGGATGCTGCTTCAACCCACTTTGTAAAGTAATCAATCGCTACAAGGATGAAGCGATGCCCGTTAGATGCTGTAGGTCTGATCTCACCATCATGTTAATGCCCCACATTGCAAAAGGCCAAGGTGCGGTCAGAACATTCAAGGGAACTGGGGGAACATGCACCTTGTCTGCATAAATCTGGCACTTATGGCATGTCCTGGAATGTTGGTAGCAGTCAGCTTCCATTGTGGACCAGTAATATCCTGCCCGAAGGATCTTCTTCGCCATAGTGTGCCCACTGGAATGTGTACCAAAGGTCCCTTCATGCAGCTCTTCCATGATCCTTTCTGCTTCAGTCTTATCCACACAACGCAGTAAGGTTGAATCATGGTTTCGCTTGTACAAGATGTCGTTGCTAAGGAAGAATTTGGCTGCGAACCTTCTCAGGAATTTCTTATCATTGATGGATGCACCTTCCGGGTATTCCTGAGCCTCCAAATATCTCTTCACCTCATGGTACCAAGGCTTCTCAATCACCAATTCAGTCTCGAGATCGCAACAGTATGCCGGTTCGTCCAGTTTCCAGATGATGATCCGGGGAGCCTCATTATCCCATTTGACCTTGAACATAGAAGACATTGTAGCTAACGCGTCCGCTAACTGATTCTCTTCTCTTGGGAAGTGCTCAAAGGTTATCTCTGTGAAGTGGGGAACTAGGGTCAACACACATTCTCTGTAAGGAATAAGATTCGGATGTTTCGTATCCCACTCGCCTTTGATCTGGTTGATCATGAGAGCGGAATCTCCGAAGACACTCAGAAACTTGATCCTTAAGTCAATTGCAGCTTTGAGTCCCATGATGCATGCCTCATACTCTGCCATGTTGTTGGTGCAGTTGAAACATAGTCGGGCAGTGAGTGGAGTATGAGTGCCTTGGGGGGATATGATTATAGCGCCAATACCGTTACCCAAAGCGTTGGAGGCTCCGTCAAAGTGCATAGACCATCGGGATCCTTCCTCAGGTCCTTCATTCGGTCCAGGTACTTCACAATCAGTCACTATCATGATGCTTTCATCCGGAAACTCGAAGTTCATTGACTGATAGTCATCTACGGTCTGATGTGCCAAGTGGTCTACCAATACACTTCCCTTGATGGCTTTCTGGGTCGTGTACTGAATGTCGTATTCCGTCAAGATCATTTGCCATCTTGCAATTCTCCCAGACAGAGCAGGCTTTTCGAATATGTACTTTATAGGATCCATCTTTGAGATCAACAAGGTAGTGTGAGTCAGCATATACTGTCTCAGCCGGCGAGCAGCCCATACCAAAGCGCAGCAAGTTTTCTCAAGCAGTGAGTATCGGGTCTCACAGTCGGTAAACTTTTTGTTAAGGTAATAAATGGCATGCTCTTTTCGGCCGGACTCGTCATGCTGCCCCAGCACACACCCCATTGAGTTATCAAGTACTGTCAGGTAAAGTATCAGAGGTCTCCCTTCAACCGGTGGCATAAGGATGGGTGGTTCTTGGAGATACTCTTTGATTCTGTCGAAAGCAGCCTGACATTCATCATTCCAACGCACTACCTGATCTTTCTTCAGCAGCTTGAAGATTGGCTCACAGGTAGCAGTTAGGTGTGAGATGAATCGAGCAATGTAATTCAGGCGTCCTAAAAAGCCTCTGACTTCCTTCTCTGTCTTGGGAACTAGCATCTCTTGAATAGCTTTGACCTTAGCAGGGTCCACTTGAATACCTTTGTCACTTACCACGAAGCCTAGCAATTTCCCAGATCTTACCCCGAAGGTGCACTTGTTCGGGTTTAACCTAAGCTTGTACAGTTTCAAACGGTCAAACAACTTTTGCAGATGATCTAAGTGCTCTTCCTCAGTCCGAGACCTTGCGATCATGTCGTCAACATACACTTCTATCTCATGATGGATCATATCATGAAATAAAGTAACCATGGCACGTTGGTAGGTTGCCCCAGCGTTCTTCAACCCAAACGGCATGACCTTGTAGCAGAAGGTGCCCCACTGAGTAACAAATGTAGTCTTTTCCATGTCTTCAGGTGCCATCTTGATCTGATTGTAACCTGAAAAGCCATCCATGAAAGAGAACACTTTGTGCTGAGCTGTATTGTCAACAAGGACATCAATGTGAGGTAAGGGGAAGTCATCCTTGGGGCTGGCCCTGTTCAGATCCCTGTAATCGACACACATTCTGACCTTACCGTCCTTCTTAGGTACCGGCACCACATTAGCAACCCACTGAGGGTAAGAAGTCACTGCAAGGAACCCGGCATCAAACTGTTTCATGACCTCGGCTTTAATCTTTTCAGACATCTCTGGACGCATCCGACGGACCTTTTGCTTAACTGGAGGGCAATCTTCCTTAGTTGGCAAGTGATGGACCACAATATCGGTATCCAACCCTGGCATGTCTTCGTAGGACCAGGCAAAGATCTCCATATAGTCATGTAACATCTTGGTTAACCGTTGCTTTACGCTGAGCTCTAGGTTGGCACCAATCTTTACCTCTTTCCTGTTTGCCTCAGTACCCAAGTTTATGGTTTCCACTGGCTCTTCATGGGGTTGAATTGCCCTCTCTTCCTGAAGCAACAGTCTTGCAAGCTCGCCAGGCACTTCGCAATCATCTTCACCTTCGTCTTCGGCTAAGTTGATCAGATTTTCGAAGTCATAATTGGCAGTAGCAGAGTTGTTATCAGTGAGATCCAGAGTGGATTGAAACCTGTTTGAGTGAGTGTTTGTGTGTAAATACAGCTGTTTTGAAAATTATGTAAAGGAAAAGAAAGACAGAAAAGGATCACAATATTTGCAATGCGAAAATACGTCCAAGATTTTCATTCATGATATATGAAATGACAATTTATATGCCCTCACAAATGATACCACGGTGCCTCGGGTAAGACACCGGGCCGTAGAGTTTATTTATTGTTTATTACAAAATAACAAAACATAGGAATTCATTACTCAGTAACAAGAGAAATAGGGAGATTGTCTTTTGCACTCCAATTGTTAAGTCCACTGTCGGTTGCCGGGTAGATCCAGCTATCAAACTCAGCTTCATCAACTTCGTCCTCGTCTCCAATAGCATTCACTCCATGAGCAGGCAGGGGAGCTGTCACTACATTAGGCTTCTCAGATGCCTCAAACTGTACCTCCTTGGCGTCAATGAGGTCCTGCAGCTTGTTCTTTAATGCCCAACAGTCATCGGTAGAGTGCCCCGGGCTATCTGAATGGTAAGCACAACGAGCATTCGGGTTGTACTTAGGAGATGCAGTATTGGGGAATTTCGGAGCCTCCCTGACAGTCACCAAATTGGTGGATAGCAACTGTGGCAGGATCTGTGATAAGGTCATGCTCAAGCGGGTAAACTCTCTCCGGGGTCTTTCAGCCCTTTGAGGATTGGTCGGCCGAGGAGCGGCAGCAGGCTTGGCAATCATTAACGCACTGACAGATTGGCGGCGTTCAGGTCGCTCTGGTCTCCGGGAGCTATACACAGCACTAGCCTCCTTTTTGAAGGGTTTCTTTTCAGCATTGGAGGAGGCAATCTTCTGTATCTTCCCCGATTTTATACCGGCCTCGATCCTTTCACCAGTCAGGATCAGATCAGTAAACCCAGCAGAGGAATTACCATGAGATGATTGAAAAATGGACCAGATAGGGTCCCCAAAAACATATCCACCAGCTCCCGGTCTGTCAACGGTGGCTGCACCCTGCCAGCTAGATCTCTCCATTTCTGGGCGTACTCCTTAAAACCTTCACCCGACCCTAGCGACATACCCTGGAGCTGGGTACGCGTAGGAGCAAGGTCGGAATTATATTGATACTGCTTGTAAAAAGCAGTGGCCAGATCCTCCCAGTTACGAATGTTGATTCCATCCAGCTGGTAGAACCATTCGAGGTGAGTCCCTGAAAGACTCTCCTGGAAGAAGTGGATCCATAAGTTCTTGTCTGCTGTGTAAGGCTGGATCTTCCTTACATAAGAACGGAGGTGCATCTTGGGACAGGAAGCCCCGTCATACTTCACAAAGGCAGGTGCCTTGAACTTGTGTGGAATCACCACCCCAGTAGATAACCCCAAGTCTCCGAAATCCAGTCCAGGCACACGCTGAACTTCCATAGCTTTTAATCTGTCCTCCAGCTGCTTGTACCGGTCTTCAGCAGGAGGGTAATGTTCGTCGTTGAAGTCTGTTTCAGTATCAGAGCCCACAGGAGTAGGGACCTCCCTTTCTTGGTGACTACCTTCCCCCACAGATGGAGTAGTCCTCTCAGCCTCAACCTGTAAGGTGTTCCCGAGTCTGCGCCCAGTGTTAAATAGCACAATCCTCCTCTTCTTCTTAGTCTTCTTCAGAAGCATGGTCTTCAACTCTTGTTGACCCTGAGCCAAACCCTTGATCAGCTCCTGAAATTGGGCGTTCTGCGCCTGAAGAGCCTTGATAGATGCCTCGGTTGATGATTCAGGGTTCATGATGCTGAAATAAACAGCGAAGAACAGTCAGCAGCCTGAAAAGAAGAGTACATGTGATGCATATGATGAATGATATGTGTTTATGCAATGCATTCAAGAGTTCGAAAATTCAAATTTGTTGTAGACAAAAAGGAACACACGTTGTTATTAAGAAAATAATTGTTCAGTATATTAAAGCCTCATAGGCAAACATTACAAAGCAGATCAGTCCCAAAAGACACTACGCATCCTTTTCGGAGCAATATAGGTATTGAGATTCCTCTCCTCGTGCAGTAGGCGGGTGAGCTCCAGGACCTTTTTCTCACTGGCATGTAGATTGGTTTCCAGAGAATTCCGTTCTTCTTTAAGCTGGATCCAACTCTTTTGCATCTCTTCCCAGGACGTGGGCATGTCAGGATGTTGAATGGTGTAGGACACCTCTCCTTCCAAGTCTGGCTCTTTGATCACGGGGAGAACATGAGGATATGGCATCACCAGCTTCTGGGAGCGGGCTCGTACCCATTTGAGATAAGGCTCCAATGGGATGGAGTTCCTGTGTCCCAGGGTCTTGCTGTCTATTTTGCTGGGCATCCTCCAAGCTTTGATAAATTTCTGGCAAAGTTCTTGCGTATCCTTGTCGAAGTCAAAAACTATGTCAGGAATTAACATCTCATGAGGGCCATCTCTCCGAGCATAACCAAACTGTCTCCAAGCCAGGCACGGGTTGTAAGTAATACCTCCTCTGATTCCAAGTAAAGGAACATTAGGGTACTCCCCACAACGATCAATGATAGTGACATCCTCTCTGGCCCGAGAACACCAATGTATATCTGCATGTGTAAGAGTCATCAACCGTTGTGACCACCTCAAACCTCGCTCGTTCTTCAAAACTGATTGTGGAAGGTGCGAAATAAACCACCTTCCCAGGAGGGGAGTGCAGCACATAAGAACACCCCTTTTTCTCATGGTTCGAGTGTAACATGAGTGAAGGATGTCCCCCAGCAACGTAGGTATAGGATTCCTGGACATGAAGACCTTGACAGCACTGATATCTATAAGCTGATCTGGTTTAGGGAACAACACCAACCCATAGACAAGGAGGGCTACAACCTCTTCAAAGGCTTGTAGGTCAAGGGAATTCCAACACTCTTGGGCCTTCTCAAACAGAAACTTTGCCAAGAATCCTTTGATACCATTTCTGGCTTCCCAATGCCCCTTGATGTCAGATGGTTGTAGGCATAATGCTTTAGCTACTTCTTCAAGTTTTGGTTCCCTTTCCGTACCGTTGTAGGGTAGTTGATTGAGAATGGGAATCTTCAGAAGCTGGGAAAACTCTTCTAGAGTAGGCACCAGCTGATAATCCGGGAAAGTAAAACAGTGATGCAGAGGGTCAAAGAATTGGAAAAGGACCTTCACCATCTCTTCCTCAATATTGGTATTGACCAGGCTGATGAGTCTACCATGCCTTTCACTGAATGACGAGTTCTCGGGAATCCTGGATGTGAGCTCCTTAAGCTGAGGAGGGACCCTTATAAGGTTGATCTGAATTGTCTTTCTGCGGATAGTTTCCATGTCCTACAAAACAAGAACAAAGATGAAGATTCGAACCCCTGAAATGGTTAGTGGATGCATATGATGCTGTATGATGTTATGATGCTATGATTAAACACACCACAAATATTTACAGAGGCAAACATGTAAGGCACACAAGTCACACAAGACAAGCCCTTAGAGTTTAGGCCAGCATGGGGTCTGGGTATTACCCTCTTGAAGTTGGTGGGCTCAAACCTGTCGTATCAAAGTAACCGGGTTCTAAGGATCTCAATATCATTGGATTTCTTTCATTGTTCATCGTTTCGATTTGGCCACTGACTGGCGATCAAAATATCCCAAGAAAACAACCCTCAATTGAGTGTAGTATCGAGTATCAACCGACTTCGGAGTACACCAAAGTAGTCATCTCACTACCCTAAAGAGGCCAAGATGGTTCAATTAAGGTTCCTAAGGTCTGTTGATGCTTCACGACACCACATGGAGGCCCCGTACTCTCCTTGATTGACTCAAGGGTTACCGGTACACACCAAAGTGCCACATCAACGTAGCAGACTACTTCAACCATGTCGGTATACCCCGCACAGTTCCCTCACAGCCTTGTTGCTACTTTCTAAGAAGGTATCCCCAGATCCGGGTTAGGATCTATAGAACTCCCAAGACAGTACCCACAATAATAAAGCAAACAATTCAGACAATTGAAAACACAGTGATCTTAGTCCTAAGGTACACCTCACTTTAAGTTTATAGTCCCCAGCAGAGTCGCCAGTTCTGTGATCGGTGGATCTGGAATTGACTGTTTTAAAGCTGGTTTCGCGAAATGTCGCGGTAAGCAAGAGTCGCCACCGTCTTTTATTTTCTCCAAATGGAAAGGACAAAAGCACAGAAAAATTCCTTTAAAGAGATTGCTCTCGGTTCGGGAGGTAGGTTATAGAAAGGGAAGGTGTTAGCACCCTTTCTATCCATGGTTATCCATGGGCTCTTAGATACTTGCTCATTGTGTTTTCAAAATGTTTGCTTTTCAGAGTGTGAGTGGGTTTGAAAAAAAAAAGTTTCTTTGAAAGTTTCAGATTGACTCTTGTATCAGTCCTCAAGAGTGTTTGAAAAGTTGTTTTGAAAGCTTTTTGAAAAGTGTAAGGTGTGAAAAGTATTTTGATTTGTCTTTGAAAAGAGCAAGTACCCATGAGAATCTACCTACCCTAAGGAATTCGTCTGTGTAAATGTCCTTAAAGTAAGGCCATCCCATCATTGAGAGGTAGGTAGCACCACCGTTGGAGTTGTTCGGGTCAATTCGAGGTTCGGGACATGGTGATCACTAGAGCAATGGGAAGACACCTTAGAAGCTACCCTCATGCCAGGTTCCCGGATCATGAGGACTTACTAAGACATCCTCTACTCGACGACCACCTTTCGAGGGGCAAGGCAACAATGAAGTGTACCCTAGGGGTGGTGTGTGAATTGTGTGTCATTTTCAGTTTATTGTTTGTCTTGTCATGCATTGGTGATCTACGCTTTGATTTTATTTTTGGGCATTCATTCTTTCATGTTATTGTTTAACAGTTAAAAGTGCGGGAATTTAAAGTGCGGAAAAGGTAAAAGTCCTACGCTATTACAAAGGCGCGGGTCTACAACGCCAAATTAATCCAGACCCGATTTAAAATAAAGTGCAGAAAATAAATGTCTAATTAACTATTACAGGGCTTTAGAGCAAATACATTATATTCACAAAAGAAATAAATAAAAAGCGCGAACAAAAAAAACATAATCGAATGCGAGGGCGTTGAACCCTTTGAAGGAATTAAGATAATTAAGTTAAAATAATTAAATTAAATAAATAAATAAAAAGAACTTATTTTTATGTTTTTTGTATTTATGACATTAAAGAAAATTAAATTAATTAAAAGTCAAATAATTAATTCTAATTCTAATTGTTTTTAATTTGTTAAAGAAAATGCATTAAAGTTAAAACCTAGAATTAAAACTAATTAATTATAAAATTTATTTACAAAATTAATAATTGATGATAAAATAATAAAAATATTTAATTAATTAAAAAAGGATAAAAAGTGCTAAAGGCCTATTTTGTTATTTTTGGTTTATTGTGAAAAAGAATTAAATTATAACCTAAAATTAAATCTAAATTAATTACATACAAATTTGTTTATGAAAATACTTAAAATAAAATATTTTATTATTTTTTCTCTTTTTTTTTATTTTTATATGTTTTTTATATTTTGAAAATATTAATTAATTAAAAGAAAGCAACAATTAAAAGAATATAAAAATAATAAAAAGAAACAAAGAAAAGAAAGAAAATTGTAAAAAAAACCTAAGGGGGTGAAGCCCCTAATTTGGAGGTAGAGTCCATGTGTTTAGGCCCATTATGTCTTGGCCCTTCTGACCTTTGAGTTGGCATATGAGATGGTTGACTCAAGCCTATGGTATTCCTCCAATCTGCGCCTTTGATTTGATCCCAGTGGACGCGTGGACATTGGATTCTGAGGGTGCATGATGTGCCTTGATATTGAACCTGCATGTGATTGCTAAACACAAAATAATATGAAGAGAGTGAAGACCTGGGGTTCGAACCCAGGTCTTGTGGTTTACCATTCAAACGCGTTGCCAGCTGTGCCAAGTTGCTTCTTTGTAAGTTAAATAATAAACAAAATTTATAAATAAAATAACGCGTTAATGTTATAAAAATAAAAAAATGCGCGCTGGATTCAAACCAGCCAATCAGAGCATGACAAGCAATCGTCTTCCCCAATGTTCTATTTTCCTGAAAACGTCAAAGCATTGGCAACGGTTTTTACACCGTTTCAGAAAAGGGCCTTACAAAAAATAACGATTAGAGCTCAGACGCTCATAAATTGGGCGCGAGGGTACATTTGAAATCGTCCAGAAGCGCTGAGTTGAATGATGGTAGTCTTGGGGGCTAATTTTTCCCCATTCAAAAACCCCCAATTTTCAATCCTGTAAAACCTAGAACACGAACATGGTGAAATCGTCTATACAGCTCAAAAACATAATTAAACGCATGGGTTAGCTTGCAAACTTCATAATAAACATAAATATAACAACAAAATATGATAAAGATGCATGAATAAGGGAAAACAGTTTTGAAATTTCCTTTACCAATTTCAATGGTAACCTTGCGTTTCCTTGAGTATGGGGCTTGGGGAGTGATTCAGTTATGTCCTATAATCCTCCAAGAAGCCAATGGAACTGGTTTTGAGACTTGAATCGCCTTGGAAGTGAGTTTTCAGTTTTCAAAATTCTTGGCAAAAATGCAAGTTTGCTATCAAGGTTCCTGCGCTGCTTAGGTCTAATCTTGGTCTGTATCACTTGTACATGTCTTATGCAATGTGTATGAATGGGAATTATAGCCAATAAAGCCTTGCATTGATGTTTTGGATTTTCACATAAACCACCATTATCAACTTTCCATTTTGAGTCCATTTTTGAATTCTTGCCTTGTTTACTCCCTTGCACGAATTTTGGTAGGCACATAATGATGTTTCAAGGCTAGTAAAAACCAAATATTCCCTTTTAAATTAATTTTTGAATTTCTTTTGATTTTAAAAGATTTAAAATTAATTAAATCCAATAAAATCAATAAAAAATGAAAAAATTAATAAAAAAATCTGAAATAAAAGGTGGGACACGTGGGAAGCATGGCCAAGTTAATTCAAGTGGAAAAAGTGGACCCCTTTTGTCAAAAATGAGATTTCAAGGATAAATGATTTTGGCCATTTCACAAAAATTTCCCAACTTCTCCAATGCATAACTTGCTCAATTTTTAAGATTTGCTCATGTTCTTGGACATTTTGGAAAGTTTTTTGAGTTCTCTAACCAATTCCTTTGGTCCCATGTCATTTTGATTTACCAATCTCAAGTTATGGCCTTTGACTTAAAGTCCCTTTTTGTTGACTTTTGAAAATGACCTATAATGTTGAAATTGATAACTTTTTGTGAGAGCATTTCTTGGACTTTAAGTATGAAGATGAGTTGTAGGAAATGTCTTTCTCTTCAAAATGAGCTTTGGATGGAATTTTTCTGATAATCCATGTGAAAGTTATGCCCTGGTCAATTTCAGTTGACTTTTTCAACTGTCCAAATAAGGAAACTTTTGCATCTTGATGATTTTTGAGCCAAGTTTTGAGAATCATGATCAAGAATTGATCAAATGATGTTTGTGGCTTCAAAATGAGATGTTGACCAAAAATTTGAACTTTTGACTGCCAAATGACCATTTTGCCCCTACAGTTGACTGTAGTGCAATTAGGGTTTTTGACTGTGCAATTTTGTGCTGAAAGTCTTGAAACTTGGTATGAGGATGATTGACCATATTTGTAGGCATGTGAGACTTGATTGGCCCCTTGGAAACTTCATTTTCCTGATCAGAACCAAAACCCTAATTTTGTCTGCTTAGGAGGCCCTTGACTGTGTAACCCTTGGGGACTTTTGAAGCATGACTTGGCAATTTCTTGAAGAATATGGGAGGGCAAATTTTGGGGTACAACACTCGTCATCAAAGAAACCCTACACAGGTTCTCTCTTTCCAAAGATGCAGTTTTACACGGGCTCGTCATCAAAGTAACCCTACACAGGTTCCTTCTCCCTTTCAGATGCAGTTTGACACGGACTCATTATCAGTAAACCCTACACAGGTGTCCTTCCTTCAAAGATGTAGTTTTACACGGACTCATCGTCAATCAACCCTACACAGGTTCCCTCTTACAAAAATTACCTATCAACTGTCGCAATTCCAGATCCGATTCCTGTATCTTGCCAGGGTGTATCTGTTGATGACTAACATTACCAGACTCGATTCCCGTATCCTGCCAGGGCATGTCTGAAGAGTTCGAAGATCCGATTCCTGTATCTTGCCAGGGTGTATCTGTTGACGACTAACATTACCAGACTCGATTCCTGTATCCTGCTAGGGCACGTCTGAAGAGTTCGAAGATTTGATTCTTGTATCTTGCCAGGGTTTATCTGTTGACGACTAACATTACCAGACTCGATTCCTGTATCTTTCCAGGGCACGTCTGAAGAGTTCGAAGATCCGATTCCTGTATCTTGCCAGGGTGTATCTGTTGACGACTGTATTCTCCGGACTCGATTCTAGTATCTTGACAGGGCACGTCTGAAGAGTTTAAAAGATTCGATTCCTGTATCCAGCCAGGGCACATCTACATAAAGAGTTTGAAGATCAACTTCTATAACAGGCCAGGTAATTATCTTTCTTTTTCAGGTACGCAAGTTCTCGCTAAGGAAACTCTTACGCGATCGACACCTAGATGGCATCTATAAGCCCATCCTCCTATCCATCATCTCTCCAAATGGCATCTGTAAGCCCATTCCCTGCATCATACTGCTGACACTCTACTATGTAAGTGCAAATTTCTGGGCACTCTAGCGTTCAATCATCTTCTTCCCTCAGATTACGAAACGCACGCCAGCCAATCTACATCCTCAGGTCTAAGAAGATTGAACAGGGGCAACTGTTGTACCCCAAAATTTTCCCTCCCATATTCTTCAAGATTTGGCAAGATCAATCTCCAGATGATTCAAAATCTCTCAAGGGTTGCACAGTCCAATTGCCTCCTAACACAGTCAAAATTAGGGTTTTGGTTCTTGCAAAGAAAATGAGGTTTTCAAGGGTCCAATCAAGTCCCACATGACCACATACATTGTCAAGCATCCATATGTCAAGTTTCAAGACTCACAACATCAAATTGCACAGTCAAAAACCCTAAATGCTTCACAGTCAATTGCAGGGGCAAAATGGTCATTTGACAGTCAAAAGTCAAAAATTTTGGTCAACATCTTATTTTGAAGCCACAAACATCATTTGATCAATTATTGATCATGATTCTCAAAGCATGGCTCAAAAAGTCTCAAGATGCAAAAGTTTCTATTTTGGGACAGTTGAAATAGTCAACGGCAAATTGACCAAGGCATAACTTCTTCATGGTTTATCAGAAAAATCCCATCCAAAGCTCATTTTGAAGAGGATGACATTTCCTACAACTCATCTTCACACTTCAAGTCCAATAAATGCTCTCACAAAAATTTATCAATTTCAACATTATAGGTCATTTTCAAAAGTCAATAAAAAGGCACTTTAAGTCAAAGACCATAACTTGAGATTGGTAAATCAAAATGACATGGGACCAAAGACATTGGTTAGAGGACTACAAGACCTTTCCAAAATGTCCAAGAACATGATCATATCTTCAAAATTGAGCAAGATATGCCTTGTAGAAGTTGGGAAATTTTTGGGAATTTTGAAAAGTCAACTTTGCACAAAAGGCTTCAAAATTGCTAATGGGCCACAAATTCTTCCATGAATCATTACCCAAAGGCTATGCACGACCCATTAAGCTCAAATGGAGTTATTTTCTTATTTTTGATTAATTATTTGAATTTTTATTATCATTAATTCATTTAATTAAATTTAAATATAAGAAAAATACCAAATCATTTTTTTTAAATCTTTTTATGCAGCAAATATCTTCCACACATGTAAGAGATTTCGTGCATCAATCAACAAGGACAAAATCATCCATATTTGGCAAGTTTCCATGGCAAAAAGATTGGAAAAAGATGTGAAAAAATCAAAGATTGAAAACATTAATACATGGACTTTGGGCTTGGTTTTTTAACCTAATTTGCTTCATGTACAAAGGGACAACTCAAACCTAAGGCATTGGACACGAAAAGGCTGCTAAGAACTCAGAACCAAAGTGCAAAATTTATACAAAAAGTTGAAAACTGAAAACATAGTTACAAGGCGTTTAAAAGCACAACAAGCCTTCCAATACATTCCTGACATTGCTAGGAACGTGTTGCAATCAAGAACCAGTCTCCAGACCTCAAGAATTGGTAGAACAGAGTCTCACTTTTCATAAATGTGTTCATCATCGTTTTTCAATTTCCATGCATTATTCATGATTTTTAACTGTTGATTTATACTAACAATGATATTCTGAAGCTGTTGGTACCATTCAATTGAATTATGGCTGCCTAAATGAGAATCCACCATTGTTGAAACCTAGGGTTTCAGAAGCTCCAAAATAGGGCTTTCTGTATATGGAAAAATTGGATCCTAAAACCTATGCCATTGAAATCGTGACATCCAAACGAAACGAACCATGACCTCGCGCCCTTTTTATATTACAGCATGGGCTATTCTCTATTTTTACAGGTCTTGTTTAGTGGGGGTTTAAAACCCCCGCTACTTGTTTTGTGTTTTTGCAGAAAGATGAAGAAGAAGCCTATGCGTCCAAGCGTGAGTGGAGGATTCAAATACTGGCGCGCAATTTTTTGTTTACACCACTAACCAACATTGTTTGTATATTATATTTTCCATGCGTTATGTTGACAAAGAAACTCAATGGCTCAGTTGGTGGATGAGCTGTCCTGCAGGCATTGGGACCTGGGTTCGATTCCCAGGTCCCCCCATATTATTCATGATTTTTGCATTAACGCGTTTCCATGCAGTTTCCTTCAAATATTCCACCATGCATCTCAGCGCTTAGGCTTGCCAAGTGTCTCTGATGATCAATCCAAAGGCCAGAACGTGAAGACCACCATACACCTGGGTCAACCATCAAGCATGTGATCCTGGAAAGTCAAAAAAGGGCTTCATTCTGATGGGCCAAAATGCTTCAATAAACCTCCTTTTGGGGCCTGATACCCCCATGGTTTGCATCAATTTTTGATTTTTATTTGTTTTTCTTTCTAATTCTATTAATTATTTTAATTGTTTTTATTAATTTCATAAATTAATTTTCATAATATAAAATACAGAAAAATCAAAAATGTTTATTTTATTAATATTAATTTCACCAATTATTATTTTTGTAAATAAACTTTACCAATTAATTAGATTAATTTAGGTTTCAAAACTTTAATATTTTTCTTAACAAATTAAAATATGTAGAAACTATGGTTTTTTTTAACATCATCATCTTTTTTTTCTTTTATAAATATTTTTCTCATTATTATTATTATTAATTACTACTTTTATAAATATGTAAAATAATTAATTAGCATAAATTAGGTTAAACTTTAATATTTTCTTAATAATTAAAATAACTTAGAATTAGGGTTTATTTTAATTTTAATTTTAATTTTAATTTTCTTTATTCCATAAATACAAAAAACATAAAAACAATTTCTTTTCTTAATTAAATAACTAATTAGTCTTAATTTCCATTTAATTTCAAAAGGGTCCAACGCCCTCGAACGTGCAACTTTAATTCTTTCGCGCATTTATTCTTATTTTCCTTTGTAAATATTATGTAACTGCTCAAGCCATGTAATAGTAACTAGGTTTCACTTTCCGCATTTTTATTAAAACGGGTCTTTGTAATTTGGCGATGTATAGACCCGCGCCTTGTAATAGCGTAGGATTTTACTTTCCGCATTTAAATTTCCGCACTTTTAAATTATAATTGCATGAAAGAATGTATGGCCTAAATTAAAAACAAGCGTAGATCACCATGATACATGTACAAGATAAAACATAACATGAAAACAATACACAAATTCACACACCACTCTTAGGGTACGCCTCACTGTTGCCTTGCCTTCGAAACGTGGTCGTCGAGTATAGGACGTTTTAGTAAGTCCTTATGTCCATGATTAATGGCATAAGGGTAGCTTCTAAGGTGTCCTACTGTTGCTCTGGTGACCACACTGTCCCTAAAAAACGAATTGACCCGAACACCTCCAACGGTGGTGCTACCTATCTCTCAATGGTGGGATGGCACTACCTTAAGGACTTCTACACAGCTTAATTCCTTAGGGTAGGTAGATGACTCGTAGATACTTGCTCTATTTAAAAACAAATCAAAAAACTTTTTTCACACCGACACTTTCAAAAAGCTTTCAAAACAATTTTTCAAACACTCTTGAGGACTGATACAAGAGTTATTCCGAAACTTTCAAAGAAACTTTTTCAAACCCACTCACAATTGAAAAGCAAACACTTTTGAAAACACAAATGAGCAAGTATCTAAGAGCCCATGGATAACCATGGATAGAAAGGGTGCTAACACCTTCCCTTTCTATAAATCTACCTCCCGAACCGAGAAACTATCTCATAAGGAATTTTGTTGTGCTTTTCTCCTGTCCATGTTGGAGAACATAAAAGACGGTGGCGACTCTTGCTTACCGCGACATTTCGTGAACCAGCTTAAAAAACAGTCAGTTCTATTTCCACCGATCACACTCACACTTGTTCTTCTCTGTTGAATCTGATACCAAGGACATAACCCCTGGTTTCTCCCTTTGAATCCAGAAGCATTCAAGGAAATCATTTAAAGACCCCACACGTTCAAGTCCTGAAGCAAGGTAAGTTATCCTTACCTTTAAGCTTTTTCGTTTCATGGCATGACATGTAAATATTCTTGTTCGTTCCAAGCATGTACATAATGATGTCCTTTCGTTTCCACCCTGTTACCATGTTTTGTTTTGCTTGCTGTTCGCCTGAATTAGCTTTAGTTATTAAACTGTTTACTAGCATGGCCTTAGGCCATGTTGCTATTTAATGTCTCAAACGAAGTAAACAGGAAACATGAGTATGAAACGAAGCCCCAGGCTTCCTCACTGACTCCAGGCCCAATCGAAGAAGGCAACAAGGCAGAAAGGCCCAGCCAGAGGCACACTTGCACTAAGTCCAGGCTCAGTCGAAAGGTACTCCCATGCTGATGCCAGCTTTCAATCGAAGTACATGACCTGACTGGTGCCAAAGCCCAATCGAAGGACAGGACCTCGCCTCTGCCAAAGCCCTATCGAAAGACATGACCTTGTTGTTGCCAGCCCCAATCGAAGGAGGCCAGCAGAATCCCAATCGAAGGATGTTGCTGCCTGGGTCGAAAAAGCTCTTTTTATTTCTTTTTTATCTTATTTTTGCCTTTACATTTTCTTGCCTTTCAATATGGTTGTAATAGCGTAGGATTTTATCTTTCTGCACTTTATTTACTTTGTACAAATGCTAGTAATTAGGTGTGTATGATAAGATAAAACCAACAAATAGACCACCAAAAAAATCAAAGACAAATGCATGCAATGAAACACACTTTGCACAAATGCACCCTCAAGGTAATCTCACTTGTTGCCTCGGAAAATAGTCATGTCCCTCGAGCATGGGCGTTTTAGCAAAGACCCTCGATAAAAGATCGTAGTCCCTCGATGACCCTCGATGTTGCCTTTGGTAAACGATCTCGTCCCTTACAAAATTGCTAGAACGTCCCATATGTTGCCTTTTATGACTATACAAACGTCCCGCGCCCGTCCTGTTCAAACATCCTAACGCAAGGTTGTTCATCAAATACAATGGTGAAACAACACTGTTAAAAGGGTTAAAAAACATGAGAAAGATCTTTGAGTAAAATAGGGTAGATAGCTCTTAGTTACTTGATCAAACTTGCAAAACACACTTTCCATTTTCAAACACATCTCACAAACACACTTTTGAACTATTTTCGAAACAAACACTTTGTTGTCGTTCTTATAGAAACGAGAACCATTATGAAGTTCCATTTTCAAAATACTTTCAAAAACACACACCACAAGCACATTCAAACAAAAGCAAGTGATCTAAAACAAGTAACTAAGAGCCCATGGATAACCATGGATGAAAAGGGTGCTAGCACCTTCCCTTTTCATAATCTACCCCCCGAACCCATGAAAACACCTCAAAGGTCTTTCCTGTGCTTTTTGACCTTTCCTTAGGATAAAATAAAAATTCGGTGGCGACTCTTACTAAACCGAACATTTGCGAACACAAACGCAAAACCTCAAGTCAGTTCTCCCACCGTAGCACACCAGCCCATGCCTTCTTTGTTCTTCAGTACTGATTTGGGGAGGTGCGAAATAAACCACCTCGCCAATAATGGAGTACCGCACATCAAGGTTCCCCACTTACGAGCAGTACGAGCATAAAGCTGATGAAGAATGTCACCCAAGAGAGTGGGTACACGATTACGAGAGATGAAGATTTTCACCGCATTCACATCAACAAAGGAGTCAGGATTCATAAACAATACCAAGCCATATATCAGAAGAGCTAGAATATCCTCGAATGCCTTGAAGTCTAGACTATCCCAAAAATAATTAGCCTTACCAACCAAAAACTTAGCCAGAAAGCCCTTTGCTCCACTTCTAGTCTCCCAATTATCCATTACCTCATCCTTTGTCATATGAAGGGCTGAAGCAATCTCTTCTAGCCTAAGGATATTCTCCCAACCAGTAAACGGGGTCTGCTCCCAGATAGGGATACCAAGCAGGTCAGAGAACTCTTCTAAGGTGGGGACCAACTGGTAGTCTTGAAAAGTAAAGCAATGGTATAGGGGATCATAGAAATGGACCAGGACACTCATCATCTGCTCGTCCAATTTGGAGGTAACCAAACTGAGAAGATACCCATGTCTTCTGATGAAGGAGGTAGTATCAGGCATCTTTGCAATCAATTCTTTAAGCAGGGTAGGAACCTGGACAAAGTTGATCCGGATGGTATTCCTACGCATGGGCATCATGACCTACAAAACAGAACAAAAATGAATCCCTCCTATCTTTGAAATAGGTTAGTCCAATGCAAGATATATGCAATGTTATGATGTCATGATGTCATGATAGAAAGCACACCACAAGTATACACAAATAGAAAACATGGTAAAGGCACACAAGTCACACAGAGAGCCCTTAGATTTTAGGCTGGCAAGAAGCTTAGGTACTACCCTCTTTCAGTTCAGTTGGTTCAAACCTGTCCTAAAAATAGTAATCGGGTTCTAGAGGATCTCAATATCACTAACTACCCTCAATCGGTCATAATTCCAGTTTAGCAACCTTTTCTTGCAGCCAGAATCATCGCGAGAGTTTAGTCTCAATGAGTGTAGCATACTGCTACTGTTCTATGGCCAATTTGGTCAATTTAAAGGTTCTAAGGTCAGTTGGTGCTTAATGACCCCTTAGAAGACCCATATTCTCCTCGTTCCAACACAAGGGATATCGATACAAACTAAAGTGCCACACCAACGTAGCTACGGCTTCAATCGTACCGGTCTATGTCGTACAGTTCCCTCACAGTTTATTGCTACTTACCTAAAGGGTATCCCCCAGATCCATGTTAGGATCTATAGTAACTTCGATACAAGCCCACAAAAATAAATCATACAAAGCAAAAAATTGAAAACACAGTGATCTAATCCTAAGGTACACCCCACTTATAAGCGTCCCCAACAGAGTCGCCAGTTTTGTGATACGGTGGGAAGAACTGAATGTTTTTGGAATGCTGGTTTGCGTTTTGCGTTTGTTTTTGCAAAATGTCGCGATAAGCAAGAGTCGCCACCGACTTTTATTTTATCCAACAAGGAAAGGAAAAAAGCATAGAAAAATTCCTTTTTCGAGATATTTCACGGGTCCGGGGGGTAGATTATAGAAAGGGAAGGTGTTAGCATCCTTTATATCCGTGGTTATCCACGGGCTCTTAGGTACTTGCTCATATGTTTTCAAAATTTGCTTTCCTTTGTGTTTGTGGGTTTGAAGAAGTTTTTTGTTTGAAAAGAAGTGTAAGTATGAAAATTTGTTTTGTTTTGAAAGAGCAAGTACTTAAGAACCATCTACCTACTCGAAAAAAGAATCGTTCTATGCTATCTTCCTTTAGACAATACTATCCCACTATTGATGAGTAGGTAGCATCGTCGTTGGAGTTTTAAGGGTCAATTCGATTAAGGGACGTGCGGTCACTAAAGCAATGTTAGGACGCCTTAGCGGTAACCCTAATGTCTTAGATCATTTTCCCGAGGCAACCGTTTCAAGGCAACTATGATCTTTGGACAAGAGGGCGACCTCTAAAACTTCCTATACTCAATGACCGCGTTACGAAGGCAACCAAGTGGGATGTACCCTAAGAGTGCGCATGTGCGAGTGCGTTGTTTTTCCAGTTATTTTGTCTTTGTAGATGTTATGGGTGATCTATGTTGATTTTAGGTTTAAACGTTCAATCTTGTCATGCATTCCCTATTACCAAACATCTAACAGTTTATAAGTTGCGGAAATTAAATTGCGGAAATTAAATTAACTATTACAAGGCGTCAGGTATTTACATCGCTAAAAGCAACCCTTGAAATTAAAATGCGGAAAATAAATAAAGCGGTAAAGATAGTCCTAATTATCTATTACATTCTGGAAACGAATACAATATTGAAATAAAATGGATCGCGTGCGGGAAATTAAATCGGGCGCAAGTTTTTAGGGTTTTGACCCTTTAATTAAAGAAAAGATTTTTTGGTTTTTTTTAATTAAGAAAGAAATTAATCTAGGTTAATTATTAAATTAATAAACTAATTAATTAATAAAAATATTTTTGGGTTTTTTTGGTATTTAAAGAAATAAAAATAAATTTGATCAATGTTAACAAAACCTAATTGTCTAAGTTAATTTTAATTATTGCAAAATATATTAAAAGTTATTCCTAATTAAAACTAAATTAATTAAATTAATATTGTTAACAAAAATAAAATGCTGAAATTTAATTTAAATAAGAAAATATTTTTTGGTTTTTAATTTTATGAAGGAAAAAATGTGATTGGTTAGTTAATAATAAAAATAATTAAACAAACAAGCAAATAAAATAAATATGAAATAGAAAGAATTAGAGGTTTGGGCCTGATTTTAGAGGTCTTGATAGCAATTCTGAGGCCCATCACAAGCTGGCCTCGTTTGACTTTTTGGATCCCCTGTACACTGGTTGACTGGATCCCATGGTAGGCTTTCATTCTGGATCACCAGATCTGGCCTGGGGCCATCTGGCAAGTGATTGGGTGAGGGAGCATGGTACATCACGCGCTGGCATCAACACTGGATTACCTGGAGAAAAATAATAGCAAGGCATATGGGGGACCTGGGATTCGAACCCAGGTCCTGTTGGTACTTGGATGCACGCCTTTGCAACTCAACCATTGTGCTTCATCTGTTATTATATTAGACAATAATAATAATATGGGAAAACACGTAATATGCCAGAATAAAAAAAACAAAACGCGCGAATATTCGAATGGGGCAATCAGATGGGGGCACGTGGTCGTCCCTGTCCTCAGGTCTGCAAGGAAATTACCTGTGGATTTATATCCGCGGCTAAAAGCGTAGGTCATTTCAAAAACCCATCTCAGGCCATATAAACTCCATCCAAGGCCATAGTTGTGCTGGTCTTTCTCCTCCTGTCATGTCCATGGCCATTAATAGATCTAATTTTACCTGTAACAAAAACCCCTAAAAAAACCTAGGAAACCCTACAATGGCGTTTTGCACCACATAGCAGATAAACACAATTAAATAATATGGAAAGCTTGGAAATTATCTAGTGATTGCAAATATACCATTGGTTTCTTGTAATGATGCATACATTTTGAAACATGAAATCAAATTCAGAGGGGGGCCGCGTATCACTTATAGTGCGTTTGAGAGTGTGTGAGAGCTTGCTAGGGGTTGGTTCTAACTCAGTGAACCTCCAGCAATTGATTGATGTTGAGTTTCGCTTCTGAAAATGCCTCCAAGGATGATTTCAGTTTCACACTTTTTTGTCAATTGTTCAAGTTTGGTTTTGGGTGTTCTTATAGCCTCTAGGTCTGATTTTGTGTGCTTTGGCTTGTATAAGTATCATAGAAGGCATTAGGTCAACAAATTTGTCTTGAATCTTTCCACAGCAATGCCTTGAGATTGGATTTGATTCACCATTGATAACTTGCCTAATTTGCCAAAAATCCAATCTTTTTGCACATGGAATGCTTGATACGAATTTGATACACTTGATGATGATGATTCAATCCTGAAATAGCCAAAAAGAGATCAAATAATCAATGTTTGGATTTTATTGGATTTAATTTTATTAAAAGTGAAATAATTCATTAAAAAATCAAATAAAATAATAAAATTGACAAATGGACTCAAGGCTGAAGCTAAGACACGTGTGTAATGTGGCAAGTCCAAATTTATTGGAAAAGAATGGGTCCATTTGACAAAATTTGAAGTTTTGGGGATAGTTGACTTTTGGCAATTTTGCAAAAATGTCCAACTTCAACAATGCATAACTTCTTTAATTTTGAACTTTTGGAAGTGTTCTTGGACTTTTTAGAAAGCTTGAGATGTCCTATAACCAAACCTTTTGGTATCATCTCATTTTGATATTCCATGCTCAAGCTATAAGCTTTGGCAAAAAATGTGTTTTTGTTGACTTTCAAAAATGACCTATAATGTCCAAACTTGTAACTTTTTGTGAGTGCATTTTCTGATCTTGGGGTATGAAGATGGATTGTAGGAAATTGCATCCACTTCAAAATTAGCTTTGGATGGGTCATTTCTCATAAAGTATGAGAGAGTTATGCTTGGTCAAAGTTGAGTTGACTTTTCCTACAAAACCCTAATTTAGCAACTTTTGAATCTTGATGAATTTTGAGCAATCCTTGATGAATCATAATCAACCCTTGATCAAATGATGAAATATCCTTCAAAATGAGAATGTTGACAAAAAATCTTGAGGTTTGACTGTATTTGGGTCACAGTTGACTTTTGCCCTAGCACAATCGATTTTTGGACCCTTTGAGCAATTGACTGAGCAAACTTCCTCTACAAGGCTTGAAATTTGACATGGATGAACTTGAGAACATATTAGGACATTGGGGAGCACTTGAGGTCATTTGGATGCAAGGACCTTGATGCAATACAAAACCCTAATTTGGGGTTGACTGCCTTAGGAGATAGCTTGACTGTCCAACTCTTGAGCAATCTTGAGCCACTTGGAGATTTTTCTTGCCATGTTTTGAGAAATATGAGGGCAAATTTTTGGGTGCAACAAAATGCCTATTTCCCGGCCACAACAATTTACCTCCCAAGATTGTTACCAACCCTTAATAAATAGCCCAATGTCTTCTAATCCCATACCAAATTGGAATTGAGAGGAAACCAGATTAAGTTATGGCAGTGCAGTCGAGACAAACTATACCAATGAGGACATGATTGAGGAATTTTTAATGGACGGGTGTGACGCGTGACCTTCAACTCAACCACAAAATGAAGAAGGAAATCACAGAACAGGCCAACGTACTAGACGAGCACCTGCTTGTGGAACTCACCAACGATTGACACGACCCAGTCAAAATCGACAGTAGATGTATCTTCTCTATTGAATCTTTGTTTAATTATAGTGGAATTATATAATTTAAAATAAATAAAAAATTAATTTAAGTAAATTAGTGAAATTTTTGTTTATTTATAATATATTTTGTTTAATTATAGTGTATTTTGTTTAATTATAATGTATTTTATTTAATTATAACAATTTAATTTAGAAAATAAAAAAAAGTTACGTTTGCATTCTTCCGCTCATCCAATGGGCAGACCCTCTCTAATATTTAAAGCTTCCGCTCAATGCTTCAGCGGAATAGAAAAAAATTTCACTGCTCCGTCCATTGCATTGGCGGATGTGTTGTGGCAAAAAAAAAATTATTTGAAAAGAAAGTAGATTGAAATTATTGAATGAAGAAGATGGTATATTGATATTTAATGTGTAAAAAGAGTGTAAGACAGGAAAAAATTCCAATAATTTTTCCTAAAAAAAATACAATCTGTTTTCTTAATCTCCGTAAAAATAACAGATTTTGTAATAAGAAAGTGAGGGAGTAGTGTACTTACATGTCTTTTCCACAGTGTAGCCCAATGGTCCCAATCCAGATCATGAATCAATGATGAACACATGGAAATTGATTTCCTGCAGTCATCTCTCTATATCTCTCTGTAGAACTCTCTACATGTGTCTCTTATTTTAGTTTTTAAGATAAAGCTATTAAAGGGTGAAAAATTGTTGAAACAAATCCAATGGAATTAAACTTTTGACAAGTGACTGCACCAATTATTCAACTGCAATGGATCATGGTCCTGAACACATGGCCTAAACATCACACTTGCCATGACGCATACCTAACAATGACGTCGCTAATATGTAGTCACCAATTACCTCATTGCTTATGCCATCAACTCAATCTTAAATCATTTTCTGTCCTTTTCCTTAAAATAGTAGTAGTACTACCTATAAACTTCATTTCACCATTTATTTTCATTAAATCTTAATTTGGCAATTTGAACTCGCCAAAATAGTTATCTTATTAATTTGAAATACACCACCAGTATAACTTATTTTATATGTAAAGTGGAGTTAAATAGTAATTCTAACTTGTCTAATTCACATGAGAAATTTCACATTTAAGACCAATAAATAATTTGGTGTGCAAGTGGGTAAAAAATATACGAGTATAAAATTGGTTGAAGTTTCTTTATTGATGGAATTATATATAAAAGATTTTATTATAGCAGAGACAATTTTCAAACTCTTTCAAGTAAAATAATAAAGTATGAGAAAATATATTTTAAGAATCAACATATTTTCATATTAATTATCTTTTACGCTTTTGTTTTTTTAACATAGATCTTTAAAAAAATGCAAAAAATGACATATATAATAATATTGTATTTCATAAAACAGTAAATATTATTTAAAAAAAATTAATTTTATCATCTAAAAAAATAACGATGCAACTTAAATAATCTTTATTATATTAATATTATATAACGAAAAATTTAAAATAACACATCACAATTTCACAAGTCTAATATGATTTGTCATGATATATGAAATTTAAGAGAAATTATTAGTAAATTAATAAAACAAAATTATAAATGCTAAATTAAATTTATTATTTTTGTCAAAAGTAACTCAAGCAATATTATAATAAAATTAAAATAATATATATTTTATTAAATAATCTAATAGTTTAATATTCATCTTTTAATAATAAATAAGTGAATCTCTAAGATTCAAACTCGATCTTTATTTTTAATATTCCAATAAAATAATATATTTTCAGTATGTATCCGTGCGATGTACGGAAAGTAAATTATAGTAATGATAATTTAATATAAAATTAAAATATATGATATAATAAATAATTAATTAGATAAATTTATATTTACTTGAGTCATGATCATATTGCATTATACTGTACGGTGAAAGAATAAAAAATAAGACTTAATTATAACTTTGATTTCCGTATATTTTTGTATGATGTGGCATAATTTTTGTTTATGTGTCAATATTATGTTATTTTAATATTAATATAATTATTTTTTTATATCAAATAATAAAGTCTTTATTGTTTTAGTATTAAATGTTAAAATTTAAAAACATAAAATTATCAAATAATTGTTTCACATAAAACTCAAACATTTGCTCTTCCTCTTTAAATACCAACACCCTTACCACTAAATTAGCTGTTTTCATTTATAAATCAACCCTCAAATACTTCTCTACAATTTCCTGTAATCTCACAACTTCTGCCGCCCAATTTCTAGAGTGTATATATCAAATATATTATTTGCAGTTAATAATGATTAAGTTTTCTATGTCTTCTATTTGAAAGAGTCATTTGAAAACTTGGATTTTCTTCGTCCAAAAATAAAGAAAAATTGATATGCTATTCTTATATAGTATTATAGTATTATGTTGTTTCATAATCGTAAAAAAAAATTTAAAATTTTTTTTATAATAAATAATAATATTTATATGTAAAATGGATTAGTTATCCAATATCATTTTTAATTATTAATTTTTATTTATTAAATTGACAAACTAAAAAATATAAATATTTAAAGTTTGGAAAAATTCATTCTTATTAAAGTTTTTCATTATTTTGTTTAGAAAAAATTCTAACTCACCTTATGATACGCTCCAGATACGGATGTCATTCTAATACTCATTCAGATTCAGCTTTCAGATGCAGTTCAGATACACTTCAGATACGGATGTTATTCTGATACTCATTCACATTCGACTTTCAGATACAGTTCAGATACCATCCAGAGACGGATGTCATTCTGACACTCATTCAACATATGTTTCAAGTACAGTTCAGATACGATTCAGAGACGGATGTCATTCTGACACTCATTCAACACATGTTTCAAGTACAATTCAGATACGATCCAGAGACGGATGTCATCCTGACACTCATTAAATACATGTTCAAGTACAATCACGACATAGATCCATCCACAAAATCTCTGCATGTACTTTTTCCAGCATGGTACAAGGGGCAGAGACAGTTGGAAGCAAAGTCACTATCACATACAAGCCAGTGATACCTACATTCCCCACAGAGCCGAGACAACCAAGGTCTGACCTCCGTATCCCCAAGCAGAAATTCCTTCCCCAGCAGGTGCCTTCAGAAAGCTGATATCTGCATTCCCCAGCCGAGTTTTATAACCATGAGCCGTTTATAAAACCATCTCCCGAGCAAATTTTATTTCTCTGACAGCGGAAGCTCAATCTCCAATAGAGCTCTTCTCTCCAGCAATGGAAGTTCATCCCCAGCTGAGTTTATTTCTCCAAATCAACAGATCTTCCAACAGAGTATCTCTCTTCCCCACAGAGTCATTCCCCTGCAGGATTATTCTCAGACAGAGTCTCTCCCGGCAGAATATTCTCAAGTAGAATGGATGTAAATCTCCATCTAATCATCTTCGGTCACTATCCCCAGCGGAAACGAAGAACTCAACTCCTTATACTCTCCAGCAGCAGTTCAGGATTTATTTTCCCCAGCTAGAAAATATCACAATAGCATTGCATATCCATACATCATGGCATGCGCATACAGCACAATCTCATTTATTTTGAGAACATCATTACTCAATACATGTCATCATGACATTACATACGACTAACTCTTTACCTTTCAGGGAAAGATGCAATCAAGTTCTCACGATTTCTCTCTGGTTCTGTCAAACCGACACCAAGGTTTTTATTCCAGTTGCAGATATTCCAACATTTTCTATGGTTCAGTCAAACCGACGCCAAGGTTTATATTCTAGTTGAAGATGTTCTATGACTTTCGTCTGGGTCAGCCGAATCGTCGCTAAGATTCCCCTGATTTCTATGCCAGTCAAAGTTAATCTGAGACCTCTTCCAGGATCAGTCAAATCGATACTAAGACTTCTCTCCCAGTTGAAGTTCTCATAAGTCTTTCCTGGTTCAGTCAAATCGATACTAAGATTTCTATTCCAGTTCAAGCTATGAAGCCCAGAAATCGCCAAATAATATCTTGATTTCTCCAAAATACTACGAAGCCTGGAATCGACCAGATAATGGTATATCTTAAATTCAAGCTATGAAGCCCGTAAATCAACCGGATAGCAAGTTTAATCTCATCTCCCCAGTAAATCACTATGAAACCTGGAGCACGACCAGATAATAGTTAATCTTATTATCCTCGACAAATCACTGTAAAGCCTGGAGCATGACCAGATAGCAGTTCATTTTCATCTCCTCGACTAAGAGATGATTCCCTAATAGAGTAACAGACAACTGAAGTTCATAAAATTCCATTTCTCTCAAGACAGAGACCAACATTCCTCAGCAGATTCCTTCTCAACGACAGGAACAAGAATTCTCATCAAAGGACTATCTCGGGAAATCAACATCCTCTAGATGGCATCTTTAAGCCCATCTCCGACGATTCTCTGTCATATCTTCCGGATGGCATCTTTAAGCCCATTTCCGATGACCTTCCGTCATCTCCTCCAAATGGCATCTGTAAGCCCATTCCCGATACTACCTACATAGTCAAGCATCATTACAGACGAATTCAAATTTTTGGACACTCTAGTGTTCAATCATCTTCCACATTCAGATCACGAAAGGTAGACAAGCCAATCGAAATCTTCAGGTTTAAGAAGATTGAACAGGGGCAACTGTTATACCCCAAAATTTACTCTCTTTTCATACACGCATATTATTGGTTTTATGGTTATGGAATAAAGGTATATTTATCAAGCTTCTTCAGGTTACAAGTCACGTTTATTTTGCCAATGCATGTTCTCAGAGTATTTTTCGTGCTGAAGATCGGTTCGCCTTTTTGCAATGATTTGGGGTTCAAAGATTCACAAGTCCAACCCAGCGTGTCATATTCAGGTGTTATTTCGCCAAGATATCTTTGATAATGTATTCTAAAATTCAGGTTCGGCTCAAGAGTCAATTCTTTAAAGAAGGTCTCTGAATGTGTGAGTTTTCTCGAAGAAATATGGTGAAAAAGTGTGCTGAAAGTGTAGTTTTTACGCACTAAAAAATTCATAACTTGAAGATCGTGGCTTGTTTTGAACCCGTTCCAGTGGCCAAAATTCCGCCTCGATGTCATCTACGTTTTCATCTCTCACGGCTGGAAGCCAATTTCGATCAGAAGGTCTTCAAAAATGCAGATTTATCAAGTATTTTTGTACAGAAAATTTGTGACAGAAGTTTATTTGCATCATGTTCAAAAAATCATAACTTGGTCGATTTTCATTGTATCGAGCTGGTTCTGGCGCCAAAATTTCACAAATTGAGTTGGCTAAGTTTTCACAGGAGGTAATAATTTCGAACGATATCCAAAAGGCCTTCGTTTTTTGCTCATAGTGCGCGTGATGCGCTGAAAATCCTGAATGCTGAATATTATTTCATCTGGGTCGAAACTTCGAAAATTTATAACTCCAGTCAATTTTTATCGGATTGGGCCCATCTTTTTACACAAGGTCACTGACTCAGAGGTCTACAACTTTGCTTCCAAAATCGAGATTGGGTTATGCTCCGATCAATATCAGTTTTTTATTGAAAAATGTGCCAGAGTTAACATTGGAGCCAAAAATAAGTTTGTCTGAGCCAAAACTTCAAAAATTCATAACTAATTCACCGTTTATCCGATTGAGCCCATTTTCAGACAGGAGTTAGTTCTCGATTTCAACTACATTTTGTTTTCACATTTCAACTTCAAAAATTGCACTTAAGCCCCTGCAATTTAGCCTGGAATATGACGGACTCAAGTGAATAAAAATTTGCACTATTGCTTGTGGTTATTGGAGGTCCAATTGCACATTAAAAGCCCATTTTTTCCTCTAATTTCCATTATATAATCTCATTCTTTTCATACATGACAAAGGAAGGAAAAAAAACATTTGCCACAATCCTGTCAAAATATCAAATTCTTTCAAGAACCCTAAAAACCTTGAAATCCTTATTACAAACCCCCATCTCACTACAAACAAGTCACTCTTGTTATAAACCCACATCTCACTACTTCTCCAGTAAGGGTAAGGCTGGTTTGATCTCCATGATCAAAATGATTTAGACAGGATCCCGTGCAGGGTTATTACAAAACGCTGAGGCCAAAACAGAATAACCACCAATGCATGGCGAGGCAGACATCCTGAGAAGGTTAAGGCGTGGATTCAACAACCACCCCTATTGATTTTGGTTTCTTCCTTTCTATTTACCCTTTTACCTATTTTCATTCTTTCTTTTTAAAACATTTTTCATAAAACCTAACATTTTTCACAAACCTTTGATTTTTCATAATTTTTCATAATAAACTCGAATAATTAATTTTAGTTTTTTTTTAAATTTAATTTTAGGTTTTACATTAATTTTTGGATCAACACCCTCCCCTGACATTTGTATTATTTTTATTTTCTAACCCTATTTTCATTGATGTTTCTTCCCCTATCTATTTTTTGGCAAACTTAATTCTTTCTTATTAATCATTACACATAAACCTTTTTTTTTTCTTCAAAATTAAACTTCTTTTATTAATTAAAATTAATTAGGTTTTTAGGTTTTTTTTAATTAACCTTTTTTTTTCAAAATTAACTTTTTTTTAATTCGAATTAATTAGGTTTTTAGATTTTTTAATTAACCTTTTTTTTTCAAAATTAACATTTTTTATTAATTAAAATTAATTAGGTTTTTTAGGTTTATTTAATTAATTATCATAAATCATTTTTTTCATAAAAAAATCACCAAAATATTTTCTTTTCTATTTTCATCTTATTTTTATTTTCATTATCATGTAATTGCTTCCGGGATGTAATAGTTTTAGGATTTCTTTTCCGCACTATTCACTATTATCTAATTGCCCCAAAGCTCTGTAATAGCTTAGATTTACATTTCCACCTTTATCTTCTGCTACTATATTTTATACAATGCTTAGATTAATAGGATTGTATAGAAAGATAAAAATGAACGATAGAAAAGCCTAATTGCAAGATAAATATAACTAAAAAAACACATTATTGCACACTTTCACCCCCAGGGTACTCCCCACTTGGTTGCCTCGGAAAACAATGGTCATGTCCCTCGAACGTAGGGATATCTTAGCAAAAGACCCTTAATCTAAAAGTCATCATAAAGATCATAGTCCCTTAATGTCCCTCGAGTTTCCTACGAGAAATGATCTTGTCCCTCAATATTGCCTACGAATATATGATGACGGTCCATTCGAAATGCTAAGGTATCCTTACATGTTGCCTTCAGTGACCATTTCGTCCCTTCGAACGTCCCTTTAAAATTCCAATGATGGTGCTACCTATTCCTTAATAATAGGATAGTGTTGTCTAAAGGAAAACGAATAGTCGTTTTCGAGTAGGTAGATTAGTTCTTAAGTAATTGCTCAAACAAACAAACTTTTTCACACCAAACACTTTTTCAAACAAAGTTTTCAAAAACAACTTCGTAACACTCTTGAGGACAGAAACAAGGGTTAAAATAAAGTAAAACAAAACTTTTCAAAACAAGCACACACAAGCAATTTTAAAATGAGCAAGTACCTAAGAACCCATGGAAAACCATAGATAGAATGGGCGCTAACACATTCCCTTTCTATAATCTACCCCCCGTACTCAGAAACATCTCAAAAAAGGTTTTTTCTGTTCTTTTTCCTTTTCCTGATTGGATAAAATAAAAGTCGGTGACGACTCTTGCTTACCGCGACATTTTGCAAACAAAAAACACAAACTAGTATTAACAGTCGATTCTGCCACCGTATCACAACAGTCAAATAAACTCAAAGAAGAAAAAATGATCAACCAAAGAATCATGAATCAACAAGTTTGACAAATGGAAAACAAATGTATGGTTCAAACAAAAATGCACACGCAAGACAAAACTTAGCACTATACTACAACGACAACATGTAAACGAAACGAATCATAAGTACAAATAATCATACTAAACATTCTAAATTAAAACAATTTTAGTCATGAATTACACCTAGTAAAAATTTATCGGTGGATGAAAAACACACAAAAGTGAAATACATAAACACTCATCCAACAATCTTGCAAACAAAAGATTAAATTACACATTCATCAAAAAATTCACATTGAAAATATAAAGGCGAGAATCACAAGGGTTTTTCAAGATTGTAATGTGGCTTGGTTAACAAACAAAGGATAAGTCCTAAAGCTAATCGAAACAAAAACTTGCCTAAACTTAAGGGAGTGATCAGCTCTCAAAGTTTCAAACAGAAAATTTCAATCAAACTTTTTCTTCATCCCAAATTTTCACACCAATCACATACTTATTAACACAACATTATTCCATACTATTTTTGTTTTTCTTTTCTTTTTTCAAAAAAATTTCAAATTTTTTTTTGTTCTTTTTTCCTTCTAATCTTTCCTTTTCACTATTTTTTTTCTTTCTTTTTCTTTTCTTTTTCACAATCTCATAGTAATACACACAACAGCAAGCAAACAATTCTTCCCCCAACTTGAATTCAACCAACATTAAAGTAAATACTCTCTAATTTCTAAGGCAAGGTAAAAATTAAACTAAGAATCATAGTTGAGGGCTAAAGAAAACAAAGAATCAACATCCATTCAAAAAGGAAAAATAAGAACTCATAGATAAGTATTAAGTTCAAAAATAACATGAACAATGACAAAAAGGGCTTAAAAGGGGTTAACAAATGTTCACACACTCACAAGGTGAGTTGACTATTTGGATAGGTAGTTGTGCTCAAAATCAAATAAAATGCCTTGATCATTTTCATGCTTTCATACAATCAACACAAACAAAAGATTAAACATAATGAAAACTAGCTAAAACAAGAATTGCAGCCTCCGGCATATATGAACAATGGAAAGCTTCCACACATTTGGGGTAAAAGTGGAACATAAGTGATTCAAGTCATGAGCAAGTAATGCAAAAAATATTAATGGCATGATAATTATACAAATGAAGAGTTTCCTAAACATGTTATGCTTTAGAAAGCGATAAACGAGTACCTGGCGTGTACCAACTTCAAAAACTATCATTACCATACCACTGTAAGTTGAAACAATCAATCAAATTCGGATAATCACCTAATGCAACCTCAAGCTATTGAACCCAAAATTGGAGTCCAAACAACAACAAAATAATTAACACAACTAAACAACCAAGTGAAATTGAATAAACAAGTTGAAAAGTGAAGATTTGAGAATTTTAAGAATTGGTTCGATTTCAACTTGATTAACCAATTCACCACACTACCTAAATTAACACAATGAAAAAAATACACAAACAAAAATAGAAAAAAATGCTTGTTTTATGTCGTTAGCTCGACGCCTTTATTGTGCTAGCTAGTAACTTCCTTGAATCATGTCATGGTGTTGCTTCATCGTGCAAACCTAAAGAAAGTATCCTAACCAAAAAAATGTACTTAACATCATGTTATTTATTTTTTATTTACTATTTTTACTTCTTTACTAAAAAATTATCAAAAATATGTTCTTTTATTAATTTAAATTTATATATTAGTATCATTTATTTCAAAAAAAAATCTAGAAAAAGTTATATAAGTCATCTTACTTTCTTATATGTATTTTGTTTTTTATCTTTTAATTTACACTTTTATTTTCATTTATTTTAATTCAAGAAAAAAATCATAAATAGTTAAGTTAATGTCTCTTTTATTTTCTATTTTGTATTTATTATTATTACTAACACTTTAGTTTCTTTTATTATTATTATTATTATTATTACTTTGTCTTCTTTTTTTTTGTGTCAATAAAGAAAAGTTGAGACCACTATAATGTAGTACAAACACTTCATAATAGATTGTCAACTTGTACTTATCAATGGTCAAAAATCATTCTCACAATTCACATGGATTGCCAACTTGGACTTATCAATTGTCATGAACCATTCTCATAAAGTCACATGAATTGCCACATCAATACTCCCACCTCATTCACCCTATAAATAAGACATCTCTTTATTTTATTTGGGACTAACAATATCATAAATCATTCACTAAACTAAACCAAAACTCTCTTCTTTTTTTCTTTTCATTTTCTTTCAAGTTATTTCTTCCTTTTATTGAATAAGTAAGTTATTATACTTGTTCTTTATTTAATTATATTGCATTTTTACTCTTTATTTATTTATTTAGTATCATAGTTATCACTATTTTGAAAGGAAACTCCATTGATTCAAAATCAAGAGTTGAAAAGTATTCTTGAACCTCCAAAAACAAAAGTAATTTATTGTTGTTTAATTTTCATTTTTTTCTATAATTTTTTGTTATTTATTTACTTATTTTGAGTATAGATCCTTGATCGTGAGATTGAGTAGATAAATTTTCATTATTCATTTGTTTAATTTCATGAAAAATTGAGAAAGTTATGACATTTATATTATTTTTATTATAGACTTCATCTTATTCTTCTTTATCTATTTTATTTTTATTTATTTTTATTTAGATCAATTTGGAAAGCATTTGAGATTTTTTTTAGTTCATCTAAACTTGTCGGATATTTGATGAACTTTTATCATTTCCAATCTACCTTTAAATGGTCCTTTGATCATTCAAGATACTTGGGATTAATGATAAGTTTTTCATAATATATCTTCATTGACTTTGCCTTGATCCTGCATGTTTGTTAATTGTATTACATGTATAAAAGAATGAACTTCAAAATATCATTTCACTAACATGTACGGATACATATATTCTATGCTCCATATGAAGTTACACTTATCCCAAATCATATTATTAACTTTATATTATACTAACTTTACTTTAATATCATTGATATTTCTGCACTTTATATTTTCCTCTCTTTACTTTTATGCCATTTATCATCCATAACATTTTATTTTCTTTACTTTATGCATTTTTTCTTTGCTCACTTGAACATTTATCTTCTCTTTGCTCACTTAGGCTTCCTTTTTTTGTGCTTGTTATAAGCTACTTAATAAAGAAAAAACCTAAAATTAGTTCTTTAATCATTGGACTATGGTTACTATCCATTTTTATCTGATGCATGAACATACAGTCTTCATCTGATTATTATCTTTGTGTTTGAATCCAAGGGAAAGGATTAATTTGTTGACTTCATGTCATCGAGAGTATCTTATATGATTGTGCGAATTCCTTCATCCATGTTTAAGTTTTGCTAATCTTAAGTTAGATCTCCAAAAATCTCATTTTTTAAACTTACACTCTTTTAAGCCAAAACCTCAACAGTAGGTCGTTGCATTTTCAAAATCCCTTTAAACTAATATTTTAGCAAACAACTAATTTTAATACATAGATATAAAAATAGGTTCCTGTAGAGTACTACAGATGCATGGGGTGCTAACACCTTTCCTTTTTATAATCAACCCCCAAACTTTAGATCTCTCTATTGCACTTGCTTTTACTTCTTGCATTGCATATTTACTTATGGGTTTTATTTCGCTCTTTTCCCCTTCCCTTGGAAATAATAAAGCGCGATGGCGACTCTTGCTTATTTGTGAGTCAATTCAATTAATAGCTTGATCTCTTATTTTCACCGCTACAGAATTGGCAACTCTGTTGGGGATAAATTCTAAGTGGGTTAAGCCTAACTTGTTATATATGTGCTTATGTTATTATTACTTGTTTGCTGTTTTATGTGGATTTGCTTGATTCTTTGGGTATTTGGTGATCTCTTATAAGTCCTATACTCGGACTTGGGCAAACTTAAGATTAGAATAGGCGGTATAGTCATATTAACTTTGAGGGAGTAATCCCAAAAAAGGAGGCATGAGATCCCCCACTCAGTGGAGGCCTCTTTGATTGTAGTATTCGTTTACCGGGTAATTAGGAAGACATTGCTGCTTTTCACATGATAGCCTGCGAAGCTGAGAAGTCGTAGAACCCTTAACCCATCTTGGACTTTTAGGTATAGTGTGAAGACTATGACAGAGTAATCCTGGAATATTTGTCACGCGATACTGCACTCAGACGAGTTTTTCCTGTGAATATTACTAATTACCGAGTAATTAGGACATTGGTAATATCCAAAGGGAGAGCGTAGACTCTGTAATTTCCTTAGAACCTTGTTTGGCAGGTGATAAACCCTTTGTACATACCTTGTGGGTTAGTTCTCACCCATTGACTTCATGCTCGTGACATCGAACCTTTGAGCCTTGCTTGTGATCTTGTTTGTGATCGTTGCATAACCATACATTCATGCATCCATGAAACTCTTTTTCACTTGGTTTTCAAGGAGTTTAGAGGTATTTCTTTATAAACATCATAAGTTTCATCAAACTCAATGGATCTTGGGTGTTGATGGGGTGAAAATCCTAATCCACCAAAATGGATGATTGATTTTGATGATAACTCAATCAATGCTTTGATCCAATTTCGAACTTACTTTCCTCATGATTTGATGTTTATAATCTTGATTTCCTTGAAAGTCAAGTAAAAAATCAACATTTGCATAATTCATGCATACATCTAGGTTGTCTAAAAAAATTCATTCCAATTGTCTTCTTCTTCAGTCGAACTTGTTCCTCAACACTTTGGACTGGAAGCATGTTTCAGAAAACTATCAAAAAACTTCAACGAGACCAAAAGTTGTTAAGGGAGGAGGTCAGCTAGTTGAAGTATCAGATGGACCAGATTCTAGGAGTCATGCATGTCTTGTTGAAAAAAGAAGACAGCCCTCTATCGACCGCAACAATGCAAGTGGATACTTTTCCAACCTCATCCATTGTTCCTTCAACTCAAGGGCAACACCATTCATTGATTACTCATGTACTGATACACGGTCCATCCTTAAAGGATCTTCCTCAACCTTTGCTTGCGAGGTTTACTAGACCACGTACCTCATCTACCCTTCAGCAACATGTCTGGACCCCTAAGCTAGTTAATGACAAAAACAAGGTGGTCAATGATACTATTGAATCAGTTCAGAAGAGTCCAGTGTTCATCTCAAAGCTAGGAAAAAAGAAGAGTTTATAAAGCATTAATGAGATCCTCGAGAGGAAATAAGATTCCAAGTACTTACATAAGGCAACCACTTGATATGCTTCCCAAAGCTTTACATCAATAACCATTATTTGTTCCTCCTCAAAACAACCTGAATCAAATTCGCAACATGGGTCACTTTGATCTTATTCTCATGTCATATATTGAACTGTAACATGCGTTAGTCTAGAAAGGCTTGATCACAGCTAGGGCTCTTCCTCCTCTAGATCCTCTTCCAACAGGATTCCGGTCCAATCTTCACAGTGAGTTTCATCAAGGTGGTGCAGGACATGATTTGGAAAATTGTTATTCACTGAAGGCCATGGTACAAGAATTGGTGAAGGCAAATATTCTAACTTTCAAATACATAAATCCCAATGTTGTCAACGACCCTTTCCTAGGACATTCTAAGTGAAGCTTTAGTTGGTTTAAGCTGGTTTCCCCTCAGCGAGTGTTTCAACAAGAAAAGCTCATCCTGCTTCTAATTATTGCATTAGACTTTGTTTTATTTATGTTTATACTTTCCATTTGATCATGTTGAATTGTTTGTCTTTTAAATTGTATGTTCGTTGTTTTATCAATGAAAGGAGCATTTTACACCTTTGAATCAATTTATGGTTTTAATTATTGCCTTTGTATATCTCTTGTTTTATTTTCTTCACTAAACTTTTGTTTATGCAAAGATTGGAGGGAGGAGGATGAAAACGAAATACCCAAATTGTTGAGTGGTATGCTTTCAATTAAAAAACTTAGCTGATAATGTAAGGCATTGTTTCAACTCGCAAACACTGGAGAAATAAGGAAGTTAATCCCTCGTTCACCCCTTTGAGCCTAGAAGTTAGAGTTTCTTTATGTATAAAAAACCTGCAATCTTAACCTGAGGATGGGTAGTTCTTAGTTAACTTGACTGTGCATTCCAATACAAGAGAATTTTACAAAGACACCTTCAATAAAGGTTGCAATCAAGCTTTCTTTCGCACGCATCAAGAAGTGTCGAAGATGTCTCTCAAATCGAAAAGCCAATGGTAGTTCACTATAATCACTAAGTCAGGCAGTCACTATCTTTCCAAAATAGAATGAAATGAAAAATAAAAGAAAAACTCGCTAAGTCAAAATATGTTAAGGAGACTTAGGAAAATTTGGGGCATCCCGCTGATTGTGATTTAAAAAGAAACAGTTTAGGCAAAAGTTAGGAATAATAAAAGAGGTCACCACAATCCTCAAAATGAGTTGACCAAAGTCCTCAATAAAAATAACAAAATTTTGTAAGATATAAGTGATTTCCATCTCAAAGAATCACTGGGCTTCTGAGCCATCATCATCATACCAGAGCTGCAATTCCAAAATCTCTTGAAACCAAAATGCATAGGTTGATTTAATTAAATGTAGGACTGAAGAATATCACGAAGAATAGGGTGAGTACAAATAAAATTTGAGCCTTTATCCTTTGTTTCATAAAATGTGAACCATACCATATTATAACCCTTGAAAGACCTAATTAATACTAGGTTACTTTTGAAAGCATACTACAACAAGGTTGCGTCAACTGACTCCCAAGTTTCCACTAATCTTTTGCTCTTGGCATTATGCCTTTGCTTTATCATTTACTTTAAACCAATGTGCTTTAAACAATGATCCCTTGGTTCATATTTTACTTTAAATGTTTAAACCACTGCGTTTTAGCCAGTGAACTCTTTGCTCTTTCATCAATGATGTATTTCCAATAATGATTTTGATTTTAATCTTTTTGCATGAGCTTTGCATTTAAATTACCATTTTTGGGTGAACAATTTTATTTGCAAACATGTTTTCATTATCAAACAATTTTCAAATTGTCAATAAACTTGGTCTATATTTTAATCAGGGGAAAGTATCTTCACGGTCCTGTTGGAGCTTATTCCCGAATTTGTTTATCAATAACTGCTTCCCTTATAAGTTTTTCAGAATTTCTTCTTCAAGACTCATATAAGGGCAAGCATTTCAAGCGCACATTGAAGCAGTCATTTTAAGAATCAGTCGAATTGAAGCAATGATTAGTTAACCTGAAGTATTTATCAGTCAATTAGGGGAAGTCCATAAACACATTTCATCAGTCCTTCCTGAAAGGAGTAACAGTTTTATACACTTGGCAAGTTGTGACAGAAGGTTGTTCAAGATATCTTTTGAGAAGCATAGTTGGCAGTGTTCCCTATGTTGAGGAACAATGTTCCAATCTTCCCACACAAAAAGAGTCTACCTCAGTCATCATAATTATTTGCATTACATGCATTGATCACTCATACATCATGCAGAAGCAAAATTCAATATCATGTATAACTCTAAGAGTGTTTCATGCTTTTTTGTATTTCCCAAGGTCTTGTTGTTATCAACATCTTTCCTTGTGGTCAAAGTCTAAATTACTTGGCACCCACCAAAGCAGATGTATGTTTGTCCATCTTTTTCTTTTTCGTCTGACACTAATATTGGATGTTATGTCTCTTTTCCGTCCAATGCTAATATTGGGTGTGTTGTTTCTGATCAATGCTAATCTTGAATGTGTTGTTTCTGACCAATGGTAATCTTGAATGTGTTGTTTCTCCTTATGTCCAATGCTAGTATTGGGCGTGTTGTTGCTTCTCACTTTCAACCAATGCTAATATTAGATATCATGTTTCTCTCGGTCATTCGAAGCAAATATTGGATGTCATGATCTTTTGCCACGGTCCAAAGCCGTTTAATTGGATGTATTATCTTTTTTGTTAATCCAAAGCTAATCATTAGATTTCACATCTCTTTTCCCTTCATTCGAAGAAAATCATTGAATGTCGTGGTCACCTTTTAATCCAAAGCTAATCATTGGATGTCACATCTCTTTTCCCTTCATTCAAAGTAAATCATTTAATTTCGTGGTCGTCTTTTAATCTAAATCTAATCATTGGATGTCACATCTCTTTTCCCTTCATTCGAAGCAAATCATTGAATGCCGTGGTCATCTTTTAATCCAAAGCTAATCATTAGATGTCACATCTATTTTCCCTTCATTCGAAGCAAATCATTGAATGTCGTGATCGTTTTTTAATCCAAAGCTAATCATTGGATGTCACGTCCTTTTCCATTCATTCAAAGAAAATCATTGAATGTCGTGGTCATCTTTTAATCCAAAGCTAATCATTGGATGTTACATCCATTTTCCCTTTACTTGAATCAAATCAGTGAATGTTGTGGTCGTCTTTTCATCCAAAGCCAATGTTTGGATGTCATAAATCTTTTTACCTCCATCTGAAGCTAATAATTGGATGTCATGGTCCTCTTTCACAATTTTGTTGTCCTCCAAAGTCAGTAATTGGATGTCGCTGTCCCCAGTAGTGTTTTTCACCTCATTCAACGTCATGCTTGGATGTCCCCTATATTTCCAAGGGTTTTCTCCTTTCAAGTGTTGATGGATGCTTCTTGTCTCCTTGACAGAACTGCAAAATATTGTGTGTTTCCCCAGCGTGTCTTGCCACGTCATCTCATTCAGTTTATCATAAATTCTTTGTTTCAAGTCTTATTCCCATAGAGTCTGTCGTATATCATATCATATACAAAAAATGTGTAAAAAAAAAGAATTCATTGCACTCATGCACATCATATCATATCCGTTATGCAGCCTCTTAGGGTCAAAAATTAGATTTTATGTTGTATTTAAGTATCTTCATATCTCTCTATAGAAGAAACTTAAATAGGGGCAGATGTCATACCCCAATTGTTTACCTAAAGATCTCATTTTTCATCTGCACCATTCATAGCAAGTGTTCACGAGTGGTTTGACCTATTTTTGCCAATTCTCAAGTCAGATTTCAAAAATTCATAACTTCTTTAAATTTCGATATTTTGAGCAGTTCTTTGTGCATATGGTTCTCCTTGACGTTATCTATAATTTTTGTTTACAAGTCAAGAGTTGATTATGCTTTGAAAAGTCACGAAAAAATAGAAACGTCAGAAGTCGTTTATGAATTTCGTGGAATTTGATTTTTATTGTGTTTTATTCATGACTTCTTTTCCATTTAAAAAAATCACAAAAAAATGTACTTAGCATCATATTTTTTTTATTTACTATTTTTACTTCTTTACTAAAAAATTATCAAAAATATGTTCTTTTATTAATTGAAATTTATATATTGGTATAATTTATTTATAAAAAAAATCTAGAAAAATTTATATAAGTCCTTTTACTTTCTTATATATTTTTTATTTTTTATTTTTTAATTTGCATTTTTATTTTCATTTATTTTAATTCAAGAAAAAATCATAAATAATTAATTAAATGTCTCTTTTATTTTCTATTTTGTATTTATTATTATTATTAACACTTTTAGTTTCATTTATTATAATAATAATAATAATTATTATTATTATTATTATTATTATTATTATTATTATTACTTTGTCCTTTTGTTTTTTTTTGTCAATAAAAAAAAGTTGGTACCACTATAATATATTACAAACACTTTACATGGATTTTCAACTTGTATTAACCAATGCTCAAGAATCATTCTCACACTTCACATGGATTGTCAACTTGGACTTATCAATGGCTAAGAACCATTCTCATAAAGTCACATGATTGCCACATTAACACTTCCACCTCATTCACCATATAAATAAGATATCTCTTTCTTTCATTCGGGACCAACAATACCATAAATCATTCACTAAACTAAGTCAAAACTCTCTTCTTTTTTCCTCTTCTTTTTCTTTCAAGTCATTTATTCCTTTTATTTAATAGGTAGGCTATTATACATATTCTTTATTTAATTCTATTGCATTTTTACTCTTTATTTATTTATTTAGTACCATAATTATCATCATTTTGGAAGGAAACTCCATTGATTCAAAATCAAGAGTTGAAAAGTGTTCTTGAACTTCCAAAAGAAAAAGTGATGTATTGTTGTTTTAATTTTCATTTTTTTTCTGTAATTTTTGTTATTTATTTATTTATTTATTTTTAGCATGGATCCTTGATCGTGAGGTTGAGAAAGTTATGACATTTATACTATTTTTATTATAGACTTCATCTTATTTTTCTCTACCTATTTTATTTTTATTTTTATTTGGATCAATTTAGAAAGCATTTGACATTTTTTTAGTTCATCTAAGTTTGTCAGATATTTGATGAATTTTCATCATTTTCAATCTACCTCTAAATGGTCTTTTGATTATTCAAGGTACTTGGGATTGATGATAAGTTTGTCATAATGTATCTTCCTTGACTTTGTCTTGATCCCACATGTTTATTAATTATACTACATGTATAAGAGAATGAACTTTAAAGTGTTATTTATTATTAACTTTATATTGTACTAACTTTACTTTAATGTCATTTATATTTCCGCACTTTATATTTTCCTCTCTTTACTTTTCTGTCATTTATCATCTATAGCATTTTATTTTTCTTTACTTTATACAGTTTTTCTTTGCACACTTGAGCATTTATTTTCTCTTTGCTTACTTGAGCTTCCTTTTTTTTTTTGCTTGTTATAAGCCACTTAATAAAGAAAAAACCTAAAATTGATTATTTAATTCTTGGATTATGGTTACTATCCATTTTTATCTAATACATGGTTATACGGTCTTCATCTGATTATTATCTTTGTGTTTGAATTCATGGGAAAGGATTAATTCATTGAATTCATGTCATCGAGTGTATCTTATATGATTGTGCGAATTCCTTCATCCATTTTTAAGTTTTGCTAATCTTAAGTTAGATCTCCAAAAATCTCATTTTTTTTAAACTTACATCTTTTAAGCCAAAACCTCAATATTAGGTCGTTGTATTTTCAAAATCCCTTTAAACTAATATTTTAGCAAACAACTAATTTCAATACACAGATATAATAAGAGGTTCTTGTAGAGTATTATAGATGCATGGGGTGCTAACACCTTCCTTTTGTATAATCAACCCCCCAAACTTTAGATCTCTCTATTGCACTTGCTTTTACTTCTTGCATTGCATATTTACATATGAGTTTTATTTCGCTTTTTTCCCCTTCTCTTGGAAATAATAAAGCGCGGTGATAACTCTTGCTTATTTGCGAGTCAAGTTAATTAATAGCTTGATCTCCTATTTTCACTGCTACACTAGCATCAACAACACAAAATAGTCAGAAATTACACGCTTGGGATAAGCATCACAATATATCACATGTGACATGTGCATCGGACGCGTCCCCACAACAAACAGTACACCTGCACCAGATACACATCCAGACAAAAGTACAAGCATTGTATATATCTCATAACATGAGAATCAATAAGCAACACGTCAGAAGTGTAATCAATCCACAAACAAAGTGGTATAACATGCTTTTCGATCGAATAATCAACACATTATTTAAATGACCGAAAAGCTCTCAAAGTACCTTGCACAAGTCGCAAACATGTTAGAAATAACAAGGAAACAAAATCAGAGTTATGCATTTCCATCACAATTAAATTTGGAATTAAATCATGAAAAAATGATATGCCAACATCCATTGCAACGTGTGATACGGTGGGAGAACTGACTTGAGGTTTTGCGTTTGTATTCGCAAATGTTGCGGTTTAGCAAGAGTCGCCACCGACTTTTTATTTTATCCTAAGGAAAGGTTAAAAAGCACAGCAAAAACCTTTTGAGATGTTTTCTTGGGTTCGGGGAGTAGATTATAGAAAGGGAAGGTATTAGCACCCTTTCTATCCATGGTTATCCATGGGCTCTTAGTTACTTGCTTAGATCACTTGCCTTTTGTTTTCAATTGTTTTAAATGGTGCTTTGAGTGTGTGGGTTTGAAAATGTTTTGAAAAGAGGCCAATGTGGTGGCAACCTTTGTAATGATCCATGTGGGGATGTATACAAAGATGTATATCTTTTAAAAAGGTTTTCATTTGTTTTGAAAATTGTTTTGAAAGTGTGATGTTGTGTGGTTTTTGAAATTAGGCAAGTGTTTTGTTTTGCAAGTTTGATTCAAGTAACTAAGAGGTTATCTACTCCTAAATTTCTCAAAAGATCATTGCTATACTTTAACCCTTTTAACAAGTTTGCTCCACCATTGTATTTGGTGGGCAACCTTGTGTTAGGATGTGAAAGGGACAGGCGCGGGTCATCGTTTTAGACCATAATTGCAACGACGTTGAATGTCTTTGGGCAATTTCTTTAAGGGACTTGATCATTTGTTTTTGTTTGTTTTGAAAAGTTTTATCGAGGGACTATGATCATTCAAACTGTTTGTTTTGCCCAAAGAAGTTCAACATACAATATGGCCCATTTATTTGAAGGCAACAAGTGGAATACCCTAGGGGGTGCAAGTGTGATTTGTGTGTTCATTTTCATGCTTGTTTATCTTGTATTAGGTCAAACTATTTTTTTATCGTTTTTTCGCATACAAACCCTAATTCTAACATGTTATCATTAGAAAGCGATAAAGTGCGAAATTAAAATTACTAAGCTATTACAAAACCAAATATGGGAAGGGGGGTACAAAGGTTCAAATGGGGATATTGACAAGAATTTAAATCTAAATTATTACATCAATTGAATATTTGCAATTTAAATAATGTACAAAAATTAAATAAAAATGTAAGATGCACAAAAATGTTTTGTATATGTATGAAAAAATATTATTTATGTAAAAGAGAAAAGAAATAAAAAAAAGTATTATTTTTTGGGGTATTTTGAACTTAGGGTAAAAACCCTAATTTTAAAGAAAAAAGGTATTATTTTCTAATTTAATACAACTATTTATTCATTATTTATAAAAATAAAATAAAATGAAGTGTATTATGGAAAAAGGTATTTTTATATCAAATATTAATAAAAATGAAAAATCAAGTATGTTTATATTTTGTCTTAAATATATTAATAATCATATATATATATATATATGTATATATTAAACCCTAAATATGTATTATACACAAAATAAATATTTATTTAATATTTTAATAAAATAAATAAGAGAGTATTTTTTTTATGTGAAATATTTTCAGAAAGTAAATGAAAATAAAAATTACATTAGCATTATTTTTATATTTATTCTAATAATAGTATATATATATATTTATGTACAAACAAAGAAAATAAACAAATAAATATGCAATAAATGCAAAAAATGATGAAAAAAATATTTTTAATTTTCTAATGTCATGAGAAAAAATAAACAAAGTCAACCAAAAAAGAAAAAGTAAAAAAATGTTAAGAAATGAGCAAATGGGCTCAGGGGGGTGTGAATCAAAAAGGTGGTGTGAAAAGTGAAATAACACAGGCCCAGCCCACTGATCATTGTCTTCAACCTCCAGCTTCAAACATTTGAAAAAACGCGCGCCCCTGTTCCTCCATGTCTAACTCCTGATTCTTGGCTTTTCAGCAAAAACTCATAACACAAGAAATGTTCAGCATGAAGAGACGGTTTCAACCATATAAATAACTTGACCTATCTCTCTAAGATGAGGGAGAATTTCTCCTCCCCCAATTTCTGACCTAACTTTTCATCAATATTCAGACATGAAATTCTCTAAGCACACGAAACATAAATGAAATCTAATCATATGAGCATGTTCAGGGCTATGATTGTGACATGTTTTCTTCAAAAACCTAAAGCTAACAATGCCTAATAAGAGAGATAGAACTCCATGAATATACCTGTTCAGTTGGAATCGAGCTTGGCAATGGAGGATGTTTCAGAGTGAAATGATGACTTGTACAGCTTCCTTGAAGTGTAAGGATGCTTTTCCAATTCCTACTTTGTCTTGAAACTCCCTGAATCGAGCTAATGAACTCCAACTGCAAAACAGAAAATTAAAAATGGTGAAGTGGCTTGGAGGTGTTACAGGTCTGATTTTAGGACATGGTTAGCTTGCATATATTGTAGGGAAGGTAGAGAAAAAGGTTTGGATCAAAATGCTCGAAGGGATTGGGAGTTTGCACTCAAACTGCAGGGGCTCCCCTGTTTGTGCAGTTTTGAGGTGATTAGAGCAATGGAAGTGTTTCAGATGGCAAGGGCTCGTGTGTTAGCTTGGATTTGGTCTATGGAATGTGTTTGATAACTTTGTTCTTCTGTTTCTAAGCTGAGATGAGAGTTGTGATAAGTTATGGACTTTTCTTCTATCTTAAGCAACAAAAGCAAGTTGGTGGTTTTAGGTTAGTAGGGGGCCTCCTAATGTGCTGCATAAACATCTCTTGATCAGTGTGTTATGCACATAAACTTGTGCCAAGCAGATCTTCTTTGTACCTTCTTGGATTTCAATTTGACATAAAGCTAGCTTTTGACAAAAATGGATAAAGCACTTTATCTAGTTTAGGATTAATCTTGTATACAATGCTTGCACTCAAAGAACAACACTCTAACACATTGTATATGCATTAAATTATTGAGTATGAAATGGTTCAAGGACCTGTAATCAAGCATAAAGCAAGCTGATTTCAAATTGGCAAGGTTATGAACATGTCTTGATGAAGAACAAAAAGTGAATTTTTGCCAACTTGTGAAATTCGAATCTCTCAAGTTATGAGGTTATTTGATGAGTTCTTGGACATTTTGGAAAGCTTGGAATGTGTACTACAATCCATCTTTGAAATGCAAATCAAAATTCCAAGTGGAAGGGTATGAAAAGTGGCCTTGAAGTAGGGTAGAAAACCTTGTCAAAATAGGTCAAATTTCACTAAGTTAAAAGATGGTTTAGTGCCCTTATTCAACAAATTATAACTTGAGATACAAGCTTCAAATGAGAAAACTTTGTGAATCAAAGTTGTAGATTATGCAACAAGCTACAAATTTCATGTTTTGACTTTTGTTTGAATCCAAATGGAGCATGGTGAAAAGATGGGGCAAAGTTGGGAAAAAATTAGGGTTTTTCATAACTTAGAAAAATTCTAAGTTATGAAAAATTCCATTTTCAAACCCTAATTTGCATTTTGTGATTTCTTGGTGAACAAGTTTCATGATTTGGCATGTTTTGATGAAAAATGAATCTTGACTCTTGATTTTGACCAAAAAGTCAAAGTTTGACTTTTCAGTATACAGTCAAAATTGATCAATTGACTGGGAAATTCAACTATCAATCTTGTGTACTTGGGATCTTTTGAGCTTGATGAGCATGTCAAGATAATTCCACGGGGTCCTTGAGGCCATATGTGAGCTTGATTTGCCATTGGCTAGGTCAAACAGTCAAAAATTGCCTTTGTGCAGTCAAAACCCTAAAAATGACCAATTTGCCCTTTTGGTGATCTGATCAAATTTCTTATGGAATTGTGATCCAAACTTGATCAAATGGTCCATATGAGTTCAATATGTTGATGTGGATCAAATTTCATGAGGTTTGACTGTCAATTGGCCACAGTTGACTTTTTCCCCAATACAGCTGATTTTTAGGTCAACTGTCCAATTGACTGGGCAAAACTTGGAATCAAGACTTGAAACTTGGTATAGGTAAACTTGAGAGTCCAATATGAAGCATGAAAGTCATCTTAGGCATTTTAGGTCAAGACATCCTTGGGCAAACACAAACCCTAATTTGAGTCCACAGTGCAAGGAGAAGTCTTGAGCAGAGGAAACCCTAACTGTATCTTGATCTTCAAAGGTCTTGTGATGAGACAATGTTGAGGAAATGGGAGGGCAAATTTTGGGGTACAACAGTTGCCCCTGTTCAATCTTCTTGGACCTGAAGAGTTAGATTGGCGAGTTTGCCTTTCGTGACTCGAGGGTAAAAGGAGATTGGACACTAGAGTGCCCGGAAATTTGCACTCGCATGCTGGAGTCTCAACAATGTGGTGCCGGGAATGGGCTTATAGATGCCATTTGGAAGTGTCGGTCGCATAAGAGATTCCTTTGCGAGAAACTTGTGTATCTGAGGAAGGAGGATGTTTTCCCGGCTTGTTACAGGTGTTTGATCCTCAGTCTCCTGATGCAGATATGCCCTGGCTGGATACAGGTATTGAATTTACAATTGGTTGCTCACAGATATGCCCTGGCTGGATACAGGAGTCGAATCTGGAAATAGTCGTTTAATAGATGTGCCCTGGCTGGATACAGGAATCGAATCTTCGAACTCTTCAGACGTGCCCTGGCTAGATACAGGAGTCGAGTCTGGAAACGTGGTCAACAGATATGCCCTGGCTGGATACAGGAATCGAATCTGGAGCTGTTGTAGTTGATAGATGTGCCCTGGCTGGATGCAGGAATCGAATCTTCGAATTCTTCAGACGTGCCCTGGCTAGATACAGGAATCGAGTCTAGAAACTGATCACTCTCAGATGTGCCCTGGCTAGATACAGGTATTGAATCTGGAATTGTGACAGTTGAAGGTAGTCGTTTTTGAGATTGTCTTTTTCCTGAAAAGGCAAAGACATAAGTTGTATGCAATGTCATGATGCATGATATGCATGATGTCATGAATGTAATTTCGTCTTGGGGAAAATAAATCTTTGACGAACGGCCGGAGAATTGCTCTGTGGAAGAGATATTTGGCCGAAGTTTTGATGAGAGGCCTGCTGAGGACTTTAATGATGGATTCCGCTGGGGATTATGATGATAAACTCCGCTGGGGAACTCCAAAGATAAACTCTGCTTGGGAATACCAAAGATAGACTTCGCTGGGGATTTGAAGGAACTTTGCCGAGAGCGGTCTTCCGTGGCTTTTAGCTGAGGATAACCCAGTTATAAGTCTAAATAAAACTCGGGCGAGACGTCCGTTCTTCGCAGGGGATAAGCTTGCAGAATCTACTGGGGAATGTTGTGCCTTTTCAGGATCGACGGGGAACCATCTCCGCTTGGGGAAAGTATTGTCGCGTCCTGTTTTACTCTGCGGGGAATGGAGATGATTTGGCCACATTCTTCAGTTGAACCTACCTTGGTGCCTTGGCGGACAAAACAACCAGACTGCATTAGACAACTCCACATTGCCCCTGTCTTTGATGTCATCTGTAATTAATCTCTTGTTTCATATGCAAACATTTATGAATCAGCAATTTTAATGTCAAATGCATATATCAACAATGAACATTGGACGTTCTTCGCAAGACAAAACAGAAAAAGGAAAACAATGGTAATTTGTATGGACAAGTGAATTTGTATTGATTTAAACTTTGCCTGTGAATAGGCGTTTTTGTACAAGAGGCTGACATCCTAGTAAGAGGACATCGCCAAATAGTATAGAGTTTACAATTTGAAAAAGGAAACAAAACAGCTATGTGAACAATCCCACTGGGTTCCAACTCTGCTATCGCCTTTATGTCTTTGAACGTCTCATCGCTTTGCTGCCTAATTTGAAGATGAAGCTGATTGGTCAATGCCGAAGTCTGGAGCCAGATAGTTGATGCCGAATTCCGGATGCGAAGTGATCCAATGAGGCATAGTGTTACGCTTTTATCCCTAACTTTTGCCTGGACCGCCCTTTCGGGTTTTCAGTCCACCGGGATACCCATTTTTGCCCAAGCCGCCTTTTCAGGTTTTCGACTTGCCGGGTGTACAGATTTTTTTTCATTTCATCCCTTATTTTTGCCCGAACCCTTTTGGTTCGCCGGGAAGCCCTTATTTTTGCCTAGGTATGTCAACCTAGCGGGTCTTTTATTTATGCGTAGTATTTTTTCACTATGTCTGCATTGGCGGGGTGAGGAAGGTCGTCACCATCCATGGTGGTTAGGATCATGGCTCCTCCTGAGAACACGCGCTTAACCACAAATGGCCCTTCGTAAGTAGGGGTCCATTTGCCCCGGGGATCACTTTGAGGAAGGATGATGCGTTTGATTACCAGGTGTTATACCCCAAAATTTTCCCTCCCATATTCCTCAAGAAATTGCCAAGTCAAGTCACAAAATTCCCCAAGGGTTATGCAGTTCAACTGTCTCCTATACAGTCAAAACTAGGGTTTGTGTGCTGATCAAGAAAATGGAGTGTTCAAAAGCCCAATCAAGTCTCACATGCCTACAAAGATGGTCAAGTATCCTCATATCAAGTTTCAAGGCATTCAGCTCAAAATTGCACAGTCAAAACCCTAAATTGCACTACAGTCAACTGTAGGGGCAAAATGGTCATTTGACAGTCAAAAGTTCAAATTTTTGGTCAACATATCATTTTGAAGCCACAAACATCATTTGATCAATGCTTGATCATGATTCTCAAAATTTGGCTCAGAAATCATCAAAGATGCAAAAGTTACTATATTTGGACAGCTGAAAAAGTCAACTGAAATTGACCAGGGCATAACTTTCACATGGATTATCAGAAAAATCCCATCCAAAGCTCATTTTGAAGAGAAATACATTTCCTACAACTCATCTTCATACTTCAAGTCCAAGAAATGCTCTCACAAAAAGTTATCAATTTCAACATTATAGGTCATTTTCAAAAGTCAACAAAAAGGGACTTTAAGTCAAAGGCCATAACTTGAGATTGGAAAATCAAAATGACATGGGACCAAAGGCATTGGTTAAAGGACTCAAAGACCTTTCCAAAATGTCCAAGAACATGAGAAAAGCTTAAAAATTGAGCAAGTTATGCCTTGTAGAAGTTGGGAAATTTTTGTGAAATGGCAAAAGTCAACTATCCTTGAAACTCCAATTTTTGACAAAAGGGCCCACTTTCTTCCACTTGATTCATCCTTGTCATGCCACACACGTGTCCCATGATTAATTTCAAGATCAAACATTGATTTTTCTATTTTATTTAAATTTTGATAATTTAATTCATTTTAAATCTTTAAAAATTCAAATAAAATTCAAAAACCAATGGAATAGTGTCATTTGAATTTGGACAACTTCCATATATCATGGGCCAGCTCACAAACTTATGCTAGGGTTAAATTGCACACCAAGTCTTGGTTTGCTTAAAAAAAGGGAAAAATTGGTTAATGGTGAAAACCCTAGGACTAGTTCTCTCATGAGCATGAATCAAGGCCAGCTAGCAAGCTAATTCTCTTCCCTCATAAGTGCTAAGTCAAACCCTAACCATAACACACCAAAGGCTGCGCTCAAAAGCTCATTGAAAACTTGAAATTTTGACTTGAAAAATTGAATTCTGAAATCACTATTAGAGGTGGATTCAAGGCATAAAAGTTTTTCTAATAGTTTCCTCAAGCCCCCCTGATCACATTGCAATCCCTAACATCCATCAATACGCGAAGAATTGGTACATAGAACCCTCACCTGTACAGTAAAAAAATCACCATCGTGTTTTCAATTCTAAGCATCCTCATAACATTTTGGTTATTGGTTCTTGTTCCTCGTGATGATCTGATGCTAACCATACCAATTAATTTCATTTTTGTGCAATATAGGCGATTTTGCCATTGTTAAATATTAGGGTTTGCAGGTTTCGAAATTGGGGTTTTCTACCCAAGGTAAAATTAAGGTCCCAGACTCACACCATTACACTCAGCTCAACTAGACGAAGAAAACCCACCATTCGCGAACAATTTATGAAGCTTATAGCGCTAATCGCTATTTTTCCATAGCCCACTTTCTGCAACGTCATGAAAACCGTGGCCATACGCTTTTGTTTACAGGGGACGTGAAGACGAAGATATTGTGGCAAGTTCTGATTCGTTGGTTCAAACTTTCGCGCGTTGGATCCACTAATTCTCCATTTTCTTTTTAAAATCTTTATTTGTTCTTAATATATCAAACAGGTTAAGTGGCACAGATGGCAAGCGCTTATTGTTTCAACCTCCAAGACCTGGGTTCGAGTCCCAGGTCTGAGTAATTTCCATATTATTTTTCCATTAGTAATTACATGCAGGCATAACGTTAAGACTCACCATGCACGTTCAAGGATCAACCAGCCACGCGTCCTGGAGATCAATCAGAGGGCTCAAATTCAAGGCATATGGTAAACGTTGGTCAGCCTTGCTACACGCTACACCAAAAGTCAAATGGACTCCATGCTTATTGGGCTTGATTTACTGAACCAAAGCCTCACAAATTGGGACTACACCCCCACCCTGGTTTGCAAATATTTTTATTTTTCTCATCTCTTTTAATTATTATTTTTATTTGCCTTCTTGTTTTAATTTAATAATCATTTTTTACAAAATATGAAAAACATCAAAAATCAGAAAAAGGATAAAAACATAATAAATATTTATTTTATTTATTTTTTTGTAAATAAATGCATGTAAATAAACTTAGTTTTAATTAGGTTTTAACTTTAATTCTTTTAATAAATAAAAAATCCAAAAATATTTAGAAATAGGTTTCATTAATTTTGATTCTTTAATTCCTTTTTCTTACAATAATAATACTCATTTTATTTATTTTCTATAATTAAATTTGGCATGTAAATTAACTTAGATTTAAATTAGGTTAAAACTTAATATTTTCACAATAAACTTAAAAAAACATTAGAATTAGGGTTTGACATTTCATTTTAATTTTAATTAATTATTTTTTCCATTAAATCTTAAAAAATACAAAAATACCAAAAACATTCTTTTTTCTTCTCCATTAGTTCTAATTAATTAATTCATTAACTTTAAATATTTTTGCAAAAGGGTCCAACGCCCGTGTTCATTATTTATTTAATTTCGCGCATTTATTTTATGTCATTTATTCTAATTATGTAATTGCCCCAAAGCCTTGTAACAATTTTATTTCTCGCACTTTTATTTTATTGCTTCTTTACCTTCTGTAAAATCGGGTCCGGTTTAATTTTGGCGATGTGGACCCGCGCCATTTGTAATAGCTGTAGATTTATTTTCCCGCAACTTTATAACTGTTAAAAAAGCATGCAAGAATGAATGGCCCTAATTAAAATCAAGCGTAGATCACAATGAACATGACAAGACAAATATCAATGAACATGACACACGAACCGCACACACCACCCCTAGGGTACGCCTCACTGTTGCCTTTCGAAAGGTTATCGTCGAGTAGAGGACGTCTTAGTAAGTCCTCATGATCCGGGAACCTGGCATGAGGGTAGCTTCCAAGGTGTCTTCCCATTGCTCTGGTGATCACCACGTCCCTAAAACTCGAATTGACCCGAACACCTCCAACAGTGGTGCTACCTACCTCTCAATGGTGGGATGGCACTACTTTAAAGGACATCTACACAGACGAATTCCTTAGGGTAGGTAAGTTCTCAAGGATACTTGCTCTCTTCAAAAACAAATAAAAATCTTTTCACACCAACACTTTTCAAAAACTTTCAAAACAAACTTTTCAAACACTCTGACGTACGAGTTGAACTGAAACTTTTCAAAGAATATTTTTGAAACCCACATTGAAAAGCAAACAAACAATTTTGAAAACACATTGAGCAAGTATCTAAGAGCCCATGGATAACCATGGATAGAAAGGGTGCTAACACCTTCCCTTTCTATAATCTACCTCCCGAACCGAGAGCAATCTCTTTTAAGGAATTTTTCTGTGCTTTTGTCCTTTCCATTTGGAGAAAATAAAAGACGGTGGCGACTCTTGCTTCCGCGACATTTCGCGAACAAGCTTTAAAACAGTCAGTTCCAGATCCACCGATCACAGAACTGGCGACTCTGCTGGGGATATACTTTTAAAGTGAGGTGTACCTTAGGGTAGTTCATAACTATGTTTTCAATTGTATTGACTTGCTTGCTTTATTATTGTGGGACTGTCTCGGGAGTTCTATAGATCCTAAACCCGGATCTGGGGATACCTTCTTAGAAAGTAGCAACAAGGCTGTGAGGGAACTGTGCGGAGTATACCGACATGGTTGAAGCAGTCTGCTACGTTGATGTGGCACTTTGGTGTGTACCGGTAACCCTTGAGTTCAGTCAAGGAGAGTACGGGGCCTCCATGTGGTGTCATGAAGCATCAACAGACCTTAGGAACCTTAATTGAACCATCTTGGCCTCTTTAGGGTAGTGAGATAACTGACTTTGGTGCAGTCCGAGGTTGGTTGATACTCGATACTACACTCAATTGAGGGTTGCTTTCCTGGAATATTTCGGTCGCCAGTTCAGTGGCTAAATCGAAACGATGAACAATGAAAGCAATCCCGTGATATTGGGAACCTTAGAACCCGGTTACTTTGATTAGGACAGGTTGAACCCACCAACTTCAAGAGGGTACTACCCAGACCCCATGCTGGCCTTAAACCTTAAGGGCTTGTCTTGTGTGCCTTGTGTGCCTTACATGTTTGTCTTTGTACATATCCGTGGTGTGTTTAATCATAGCATCATGACATCATCCAGCATCATATGCATTAACTAACCATTTCAGGGGTTCGAATTTTCATCTTTGTTCTTGTTTTGTAGGACATGGAAACTGTTCGTAGAAAGACAATTCAAATCAGTCTTGTAAGGATCCCTCCTCAGCTTAAGGAGCTTATATCCAGGATTCTCGAGAACTCTTCATTCAGTGAAAGGCATGGAAGCCTCATCAGCTTGGTCAACACCAACATTGAGGAAGATATGATAAGGGTCCTGTTCCAATTCTTTGACCCTCTGCATCACTGTTTCACCTTCTTGGACTATCAGTTGGTACCTACATTGGAGGAGTTCTCCCGACTCCTGAAGATCCCTATCCTTGATCAGCTACCCTTCAACGGTACAGAAAAGGAACCTAAGCTTGAAGAGATTGCTAAAGCCTTGCACCTACAGTCATCTGACCTCAAGGGACATTGGGAAGTTAGAAGTGGTATCAAAGGGTTCTTAGCCAGGTTTCTGTTTGAAAAGGCCTATGAATGTTGGAACTCCCTTGACTTACAAGCTTTTGAAGAGGTTGTGGCCCTTCTTGTTTATGGTTTGGTGTTGTTCCCTAACCCAGACCAGCTCGTTGATATCAATGCTGTCCAGATCTTTATGTCCAGGAATCCTATACCTACGTTGCTGGGGGACCTCCTTCACTCATGTTACACTCGAACCATGAGAAAAAGAGGTGTCCTTATGTGTTGCACTCCTCTCCTGGGAAAGTGGTTTATTTCGCACCTTCCACAATCAGTCCTGAAGAACGAGCGGGGTTTGAGATGGTCACAACGGTTGATGACTCTTACACATGCAGATATACATTGGTGCCCTAGGTCCAGGGAAGATGTCACTATCATTGATCGTTGCGGGGAGTATCCTAATGTTCCTTTACTTGGAATCAGAGGGGGTATTACTTATAGTCCATGCCTGGCTTGGAGACAATTTGGTTATGCTCGGAGGGATGGTCCTCATGACATGTTGATTCCTGACATAGTTTTTGACTTCGACAACGATACTCAAGGACTTCGCCAGAGATTTATCAGAGCTTGGAGGATGCCTAGTAGGATAGACAGCAAGACACTGGGGCACAGGAACTCCATCCCTTTGGAGCCTTACCTCAAGTGGGTACGAGCCCGCTCTCAGAAGTTAGTAATGCCTTATCCTCACATGCTTCCAGTAATCAAAGAGCCTGCCTTGGAAGGAGAGGTGTCTCACGTTATTCAGCACCCTGATATGCCCACATCCTGGGAAGAGATGCAGAAGAGCTGGATCCAGCTTAAGGAAGAGCGGAATTCTCTTGAGACTAGTTTGCATGCCAGTGAAAAGAAGGTCTTGGAGCTCACCCGCCTGTTGCATGAGGAAAGGAACCTCAACACTTACATAGCTCCAAAGAAGATGCGCAACATATTTTGGGATTGATTTGATCTTTTTGTACTTTTGCCCATGAGGCTTTGATGTATTAAACAATGATTTTCTTAATAATAACGTGTGTTCCTTTTGGTCTACAACAAATTTGAATTTTCGAACTCTTGAATGCATTGCATAAACACATATCATTCATCATGTGCATCATAGGTACTCTTCTTTTCAGGTTGTTTACTGTTCTTCGCTGTTTATTTCAGCATCATGAATCCTGAATCATCAACCGAGGCATCTATCAAGGCTCTTCAGGCGCAGAACGTCCAATTTCAGGTGCAGAACGCCCAATTTCAGGAGCTGATCAAGGGCTTGGCTCAGGGTCAACAAGAGTTGAAGACCATGCTTCTGAAGAAGACTAAGAAGAAGAGGAGGACTGTGCTATTTAACACTGGGCGCAGACTCGGGAACACCTTGGTTGAAGCTGAAAGGACTCCTCCATCTGTGGAGGAAGGTAGTCACCAAGAAAGGGAGGTCCCTACTCCTGTGGGCTCTGATACTGAAACAGACTTCAACGACGAACAGTACCCTCCTGCTGAAGACCGGTACAAACAGCTGGAAGACAGATTAAAGGCTATGGAAGTTCAGCGGGTGCCTGGATTGGATTTCGGAGACTTGGGGTTATCTACTGGGGTGGTGATCCCACACAAGTTCAAAACACCTGCCTTCGTGAAGTATGATGGGGCTTCCTGTCCCAAGATGCACCTCCGTTCTTATGTAAGGAAGATCCAGCCTTACACAGCAGACAAGAACCTTTGGATCCACTTCTTCCAGGAGAGTCTTTCAGGGACTCACCTCAATTGGTTCTATCAGCTGGATGGAATCAGCATTCGTAACTGGGAGGATCTGGCCACTGCTTTTTACAAGCAGTATCAATATAATTCCGACCTCGCTCCTACGCGTACCCAACTCCAGGGTATGTCGCTAGGGTCGGGTGAAGGTTTTAAGGAGTACGCCCAGAAATGGAGAGACCTGGCTGGCAGGGTGCAGCCACCATTGACGGATCGGGAGCTGGTAGATATGTTTTTGGGGACCCTATCTGGTCCATTTTTCAATCATCTCATTGGTAATTCCTCTGCTGGGTTTACTGATCTGATCCTAACTGGTGAAAGGATCGAGGCCGGTATAAAATCGGGGAAGATACAGAAAGTTGCCTCCTCCAGTACTGAAAAGAAACCCTTCAAAAAGGAGGCTAGTGTTGTATATAGCTCCCGGAGAACAGAGCGACCTGAACACCGCCAACCTGTCAGTGCGGTAATGATTGCCAAACCTGCTGCCGCTCCTCGGCCAACTAATCCTCAAAAGTTTGAAAGACCCCGGAGAGAGTTTACCCGGTTAAGCATGACCTTATCACAGATCCTGCCACAGTTGCTATCCACCAATTTAGTGACTGTCAGGGAGGCTCCAAAGTTTCCCAATACCGCATCCCCCAAGTTCAATCCAAATGCTCGCTGTGCTTATCACTCTGATAGCCCGGGGCATAACACAGATGACTGTTGGGCCCTAAAGAATAAGGTTCAAGACCTCATTGATGCAAAGGAAATACAGTTTGAGGCGCCCGAGAGGCCGAATGTTGTAACTGCTCCCATGCCCCAGCATGGAGTGAATGCTGTTGAGGAGGATTTGTATGTAGCTTCGGTGGATGATGTTGCTACTCCGTTGCTGACGGTCAAGAGGAACCTGTTGCTAGCCGGTTTATTTCCGGGATGTAGCGAAGGTTGCCCTCTATGTGTTGCTTCCCCTGCTGGTTGTTCTCTGCTGAAGTCAGGCGTCCAAAGCCTGATAGATAGTAGAGAGATTTTGTTTAGAAAGACTGTTGTTCCTGCTGCTCCTGTTGAAGAAGTGCCGATCGTCACCATCTTCAACAACCATTCCAAGGCTCCTTCAAAGAAGCCTGTCCAAATTTTGCCAGTTCACAAGAGTGCTCCCATCACCATTACTGTTCTGGGGCCTATACCCTACAAATCCGATAAGGCTGTCCCATGGCACTATGGGGCGGATGTTTATGTTCTGGGTGTGAAACAAGAGTTCAACATTGATACTAGTGTCTCCAACATCACCGGGCCTGCTAAGGTCACTCGTAGTGGAAGACTGTTCTCGCCAGACATTGCTCCTCCGGTAATTCATAGGCCTTTGGTCTTCACACCTGCCAGGGTGCCTGTTTCTCCCCCTGACCAAGTATCCACCCCTGCTACTGAGTCATCTGATACTCGGGGCAAGGGAATTGCTGCTGATGTGCCTGCCAGGACGGAGGCACCAAAGACCATTGTTGAGGCTTCCAAGCAGGAAATGGAAGAAATCCTCAAGATAATAAAGAAAAGTGATTTCAACGTTGTAGAATAGCTGGGGCACACCCCCTCTAAAATCTCCATGTTGTCACTGTTGCTGTGTTCAGAGGCCCACGCAAAGGCTCTGATTTCTTTCTTAAAGACAGCCCACGTACCCCAAGAGACGTCTGCTGACCAGTTCACCGACTGTGTGGCAAACCTAACCGCTGATAATGGCTTGGGTTTCTCTGATGCCGATCTGACAGCAAAGGGGAAGAACCATAATGATGCCCTGCATGTCTCCATTGAATGCAGGGGCACTACTCTTGCTCATGTGCTGGTTGACACAGGTTCTTCATTAAACGTGCTGCCTAAGAAGGCTCTGGATAGGCTGGATTGTGAGGGTCTAGAGCTCAAACCAACTCACATTGTTGTCCGGGCCTTTGACGGGTCCAAAAGAATGGTACATGGTGAGGTGGACATCCCAATCAGGGTTGGATCACAGGTATTTGATTCAAAATTCTATGTGATGGACATCCATCCGTCCTATTCTTGTTTGCTGGGTCGCCCGTGGATCCACAAGGCTGGAGCTGTGACCTCCACATTGCATCAGAAGCTCAAGTACCCGGTCAGGGGGAAGATCGTAACAGTGCAAGGGGAAGAGGAGTACATGGTCAGCCACCTCAACTCCTTCAGATACGTAGAAATGGATGGGGAGTTCATTGAAACCCCCTTTCAACATTTTGAGGAAGTACCACAAACCTTGGCAGCAGCAGAAGCAGATGAAGAGGTTTCTCCTATGAAGATGGCCTCCTTAAAGGACGCCCGGGCTGTGATCAAAAAAGGTGAATGTGCAAACTGGGGCAAGCTCCCTGATCTTACTCCTAAGACTAACAAGTTTGGGCTGGGTTTCACCACAGAAGCTCAGAAAGCGGTGCGCAAGGCGAGAATTGGAAGACCTCATGTGCTCATCACCCACTCAGAAGTGAATGCTATTGGAGAGGAAGTCAAAATGGAAGAGTCAGAGTTCGATAGCTGGATCTACCCGACGACCGACGGTGGATTGACCAATTGGACTGCTAAAGATTTTACACCCATAACTTTTGTTCCCCAGTAATGAATTTCTTTGTTTTTGATTTGTAATAAACAATAATTTGAAACTATATGGCCCGGTGTCTTACCCGGGGCACCGTGGTTTTTATGAGGGCTTTTGTTTGTCACTGTCATATATCATGAATAAAAGCATTGGACGTTTTTCCCATTTCAAATTTTGCGCTCCTTTTCTTTCCTTTCTTTACATATTGCAAAACAGCTGTATTTACACACACACTCACTCATACAGGTTTCAATCCACTCTGGATCTCACTGGTAACGACTCTGCTACTACCAGTTATGACTTCGAAAATCCGATCAACTTAGCCGAAGACGAAGGTGAAGATGATTGTGAAGTGCCTGGTGAACTTGCAAGACTGTTACAACAGGAAGAGAGGGCAATTCAACCCCATGAAGAGCCAGTGGAAATAATAAACTTGGGTACTGAGGAAGACAAGAAAGAGGTGAAGATTGGTGCCAACCTAGAACTCAGCGTGAAGCAACGGTTGACTCAGATGCTGCATGACTATAAAGAAATCTTTGCCTGGTCCTACGAAGATATGCCCGGATTAGATACCGACATTGTGGTCCATCACTTACCCACTAAAGAAGATTGCCCTTCGGTTAAGCAAAAGGTCCGCCGTATGCGTCCAGAGATGTCTGAGAAGATTAAGGCCGAGGTTATGAAGCAGTTTGATGCCGGGTTTCTTGCAGTGACTTCTTACCCTCAGTGGGTTGCTAATGTGGTGCCGGTACCTAAGAAGGACGGCAAGGTCAGGATGTGTGTCGATTACAGGGATCTGAACAGGGCCAGCCCCAAGGATGACTTCCCTCTACCTCACATTGATGTCCTTATTGATAATACAGCTCAGCATAAAGTGTTCTCTTTCATGGATGGTTTTTCAGGCTACAATCAGATCAAGATGGCTCCTGAAGACATGGAAAAGACTACATTTGTTACTCAGTGGGGCACCTTCTGCTACAAAGTCATGCCTTTTGGACTAAAGAATGCTGGGGCAACTTACCAACGTGCCATGGTTGCTTTATTTCATGACATGATCCATCATGAGATAGAAGTGTATGTTGACGACATGATCGCTAGGTCCCAGACTGAGGAAGAACACCTTGATCATCTACAGAAACTGTTTGACCGTTTGAAACTGTACAAGCTGAGGTTGAACCCGAACAAGTGCACCTTCGGGGTAAGATCTGGAAAGTTGCTAGGCTTCGTGGTAAGTGACAAGGGAATTCAAGTGGACCCTGCTAAGGTCAAAGCCATTCAAGAGATGCCAGTTCCTAAGACAGAGAAGGAAGTCAGAGGCTTTCTCGGACGTCTGAATTACATTGCTCGGTTCATCTCACACCTAACTGCTACCTGTGAACCAATCTTCAAGCTGCTGAAGAAAGATCAGGTAGTACGTTGGAATGATGAATGTCAGGCTGCTTTTGACAGAATCAAAGAATATCTCCAAGAACCACCCATCCTTATGCCACCAGTTGAAGGGAGACTTTTGATACTTTACCTGACAGTGCTTGATAATTCAATGGGGTGTGTGCTGGGGCAGCATGACGAGTCTGGCCGAAAAGAGCATGCCATTTATTACCTTAGCAAAAAGTTTACCGACTGTGAGACCCGATACTCACTGCTTGAGAAAACTTGCTGCGCTTTGGTATGGGCTGCTCGCCGGCTGAGGCAGTATATGTTGACTCACACTACCTTGTTGATCTCAAAAATGGATCCTATAAAGTACATATTCGAAAAGCCTGCTCTGTCTGGGAGAATTGCAAGATGGCAGATGATCTTGACGGAATACGACATTCAGTACACGACCCAAAAAGCCATCAAGGGAAGTGTATTGGCAGACCACTTAGCACATCAAGCTGTGGATGACTACCAATCAATGAACTTCGAGTTTCCAGATGAAAGCATTATGATAGTAACTGACTGTGAAATACCTGGACCGGATGAAGGACCTGAACCAGGATCCCGATGGTCTATGCATTTTGACGGAGCATCCAACGCTTTGGGAAATGGTATTGGCGCCATCATCATATCTCCACAAGGTACTCATACTCCACTCACCGCCCGGCTGTGTTTCAACTGTACCAACAACATGGCGGAGTATGAAGCGTGTATCATGGGTCTTCAAGCTGCGATCGACCTGAGGATCAAATTTCTGAGTGTCTTCGGAGATTCCGCTCTTGTGATCAATCAGATCAAAGGAGAGTGGGATACGAAACACCCAAACTTGATTCCTTACAGAGAATGTGTGTTGGCCCTGATCCCCCACTTCACAGAGATAACATTTGAGCACTTTCCAAGAGAAGAGAATCAGTTGGCGGACGCGTTAGCTACAATGTCTTCAATGTTCAAGGTTAAATGGGATAATGAAGCTCCCCGGATCATCATCTGGAAACTGGACGAACCGGCATACTGTTGTGATCTCGAAACTGAATTGGTAACTGAGAAGCCTTGGTACCACGAAGTGAAGAGATATCTGGAAGCTCAAGAATACCCTGAAGGTGCTTCTGTCAATGATAGGAAATTCCTGAGGAGGTTTGCAACCAAGTTCTTCCTAAGCAACGACATCTTGTACAAGCGAAACCATGATTCAACCTTACTGCGTTGTGTGGATAAGACTGAAGCAGAAAGAATCATGGAAGAGCTGCATGAAGGGACCTTTGGTACGCACTCCAGTGGACATACTATGGCTAAGAGAATCCTACGGGCAGGATACTATTGGTCCACAATGGAAGCTGACTGTTACCAACATTCCAGGACATGCCACAAGTGCCAGATTTATGCAGACAAGGTGCATGTTCCTCCGGTCCCCCTGAATGTTCTGACTGCGCCTTGGCCGTTTGCAATGTGGGGCATAGACATGATCGGCGAGATTAAACCTACGGCATCTAATGGACATCGCTTCATCCTGGTAGCGATTGATTATTTTACAAAATGGGTTGAAGCAGCATCCTATGCTACGGTAACCAAGACTGTTGTGGCACGGTTCGTTCGGCACAACCTGATCTGTCGGTACGGTGTCCCTGAGCGGATTATTACAGATAACGGTACCAATCTGAACAACAAGATGATCGCTGAGCTCTGCGAACAGTTCAAGATACAGCACCACAACTCTTCTCCTTACAGACCGAAGATGAATGGGGCTGTAGAAGCAGCAAATAAGAACATCAAGAAAATCGTGCAGAAGATGACAGTAACTTATAAAGATTGGCACGATATGTTACCGTTCGCTCTACATGGGTACCGTACCTCAGCTAGGACGTCAACCGGGGCAACTCCTTTCTCTTTGGTTTATGGTATGGAGGCAGTCTTGCCAATCGAAGTACAAATACCCTCTCTCCGGATAATGAAGGATGCAAATCTGAACGAAGATGATTGGATCCAGACACGACTTGATCAGCTCAACCTTATTGATGAAAAGAGACTTGCTGCTATCTGTCATGGTCAGACGTATCAGAAACGGATGATCAGGGCATTTAACAAAAAGGTCAGACCACAAGAATATCAAGTCAGGGATCTGGTAATCAAGAGAATCATCCTTCCTCAGAGCGATCCAAGGGGCAAATGGACCCCTACGTACGAAGGGCCATTTGTGGTTAAGCATGTGTTCTCAGGAGGAGCAATGATATTAACCAACATGGATGGTGACGACCTTCCTCACCCCGCCAATGCAGACATAGTTAAAAAATACTACGCATGAAAAAAGACCCGCTAGGCTGACATGTCTAGGCAAAAATTAGGGCTTCCCGTCGAACCAAAAGGGTTCGGGCAAAATGAAGGGATGAAAATAAAAAATATGTACACCCGGCAAGTCGAAAACCTGAAAAGGCGGCTTGGGCAAAAATGGGTATCCCGGTGGACCGAAAACCCGAAAGGACGGTCCAGGCAAAAATTAGGGATAAAGCGTAATACTATGTCTCATTAGATCACTTTGCATCCAGAATCCGGTATCTACATCAAGTTCAGACGGCATCGATCAGTCAGCTCCACCTTCAACCAAGGTCATCAAGTGACGAGACGCTCAAAATTATAAAAACAATAGCAGAGTTGAAACCCAGTGGATCATTCATCTTCCACACAGCTGTTTTATTTTCTTTTGTACAAAACTTGTATAAACTCTTTTGCTCGGCGACGTTTCTCTTACTAGGATGTCAGCCTCTTGTACACAAAACGCCTATTCACAGGCTATTCAAAATCAATACAAATATACTTTTCAGTTAAACGTGCCAACTGTTTTTCTTTTTCTGTTTTGTTTTGCGAAGAACGTCCAAGGTTCAATTTGTGATATATGCATTGACAATAATTTGCTAGCTCATAAATATTTGCATACGAAACAAAGAATTAATTGCAGGTGACACTAGAAACAGGGGCAATAAAGAGTTGTCTGAGCAGTCTAATTGTTCTATCCTCCAAGGTACCAAGGTAGGTTCAGCTAAAGAACCTAACCAGGCATCTTAAATTCCCCAGAGAGTGAGACAGCAAGTCAGTGCATTCTTCCCCAAACAAAGTTAACAAGTCTCAAGGAAATTGGGTATCCTCCAGTAGATCCCAATATTCTCCAGCAGCATATATTCTTAACGAGCATCCCCGACAGTCTTGGTCTAAAGATTGTTCCCCGGCGGCATACGTCAACATTCAAAGGAATCACTTCCCCAGCATATCAAAACTTCCCCAGGAGAGTCCCATCCAAGTTCCCCAGGAAAGATGGAATTCATCTCCCCAAGCAGTAAGCTTATCCCCGGTAAATTCTGGAAGCTTATCCTTCACAGAACACGAACGCGTCGTCTGGCTTGATTTAAAGAGTTATTTCCTCAACAGGATATAACTGGATTATCCTCAGCCAAAAGCCACAGAAAGGGCGTCCTCGACGAAGTCTTCTCACCCCAGCGAAGTCTATCAACACTTTCAGTACAACAAGGATATCGCCAGCAAATTACTACTATCAACACTCAGCAAAGCATCTCTATCCCCACAGAGTATTGCTTCCCAGCATGATCGCTAGAGTATCTTTTCTCCCCGCAGAATCTCCCATTCGCCGAGTTTATTCCGCAACGGAGTCATCTTCTCCTACCGGTATCCTTGCAGTTATCATCCCCAGCGGAAGCAAAATCTATTCCTCAATATCAGCCCAGGATACGACTTCCCGGCACCCGTCAAGGATTCACTTTCCTAGACAAAAACATACATAAAACATCACATACATCATTATAGCATGCATGTACACATCATATCTTACAAATCTCATTTATGTTGAGAACATCATTGCTTGATCCATATCATGCATTGCATATGACTGACTTTTACCTTTCAGGAAAGATCCAATTAAGTTCTCAAGCTACATTTCAAGACCTAGACCGGTTCAGTTAAATCGTCCCAAGATTTTCCTGATGCTTATCCAGTCAAAGGCCTTCTCTGGTTCAGTCAGATCGACCCTAAGATCTCCCTGATGCTTATCCAGTTGAAGACATTTCAAGACCTAGACCGATTCAGTTAAATCGATCCTAAGATTTTCCTGATGCTTATCCAGTCAAAGGCCTTCTCTGGTTCAGTCAGATCGACCCTAAGATTTTCCTGATGCTTATCCAGTTGAAGACATTTCAAGACCTAGACCGGTTCAGTTAAATCGATCCTAAGATTTTCCTGATGCTTATCCAGTCAAAGGCCTTCTCTGGTTCAGTCAGATCGACCCTAAGATCTCCCTGATGCTTATCCAGTTGAAGACATTTCAAGACCTAGACCGGTTCAGTTAAATCGTCCCAAGATTTTCCTGATGCTTATCCAGTCAAAGGCCTTCTCTGGTTCAGTCAGATCGACCCTAAGATCTCCCTGATGCTTATCCAGTTGAAGATATTTCAAGACCTAGACCGGTTCAGTTAAATCGACCCTAAGAGTTTCCTGATTCTTACCCAGTCAAAGGCCTCTCTGGTTCAGTCAGATCGACCCTAAGATCTCCCTGATTCTTATCCTAGTAGAAGACACCCCAGATTTTTCTCAACGAGCGTTGTTGAAGTTAAAATCACCCAGATTTTTTCTCAACGAGCGTTGTTGAAGTTAAAATCCCCCAGATTTTTCTCAACAAGCGTTGTTGAAGTTAAAGTCACCCAAGATATTTTTCTCAACGAGCGTTATTGAAGTTAAAATCACCCAGATTTTTTCTCAACGAGCGTTGTTGAAGTTAAAATCCCCCAGATTTTTCTCAACGAGCGTTGTTGAAGTTAAAATCCCCCAGATTTTTCTCAACGAGCGTTGTTGAAGTTAAAGACACCCAAGATGTTTTTCTCAACAAGCGTTGTTGAAGTTAAAGTCGCCCAAGGTTCTCTTACCATTCATGCTAAGGTAGTAATCATCCCTGGTTCTTTCATCGCCGTTTGAAGCTCCAGACTCAGCTCCTGTAACCAGTCAGGATACATCTATACCAGGCATCTAAACATCAGCTCCTGCAACGTGTCAGGTACTCATTTTCTGTTTTGCAGGTAGGCAGGTTCTCGCCAAGGAATCTCTTACGCAATCAAACATCCAGATGGCATCTATAAGCCCATTCCCCCATCATTGCTAACATGTGAGCGCAAATTTCTGGGCACTCTAGTGTCCAATCATCTTTTACCCTCGGATTACGAAAGGCACGTCAGCCAATCTGCATCCTCAGGTCTAAGAAGATTGAACAGGGGCAACTGTTATACCCCAAAATTTTCCCTCCCATATTCCTCAAGAAATTGCCAAGTCAAGTCACAAAATTCCCCAAGGGTTATGCAGTTCAACTGTCTCCTATACAGTCAAAACTAGGGTTTGTGTGCTGATCAAGAAAATGGAGTGTTCAAAAGCCCAATCAAGTCTCACATGCCTACAAAGATGGTCAAGTATCCTCATATCAAGTTTCAAGGCATTCAGCTCAAAATTGCACAGTCAAAACCCTAAATTGCACTACAGTCAACTGTAGGGGCAAAATGGTCATTTGACAGTCAAAAGTTCAAATTTTTGGTCAACATATCATTTTGAAGCCACAAACATCATTTGATCAATGCTTGATCATGATTCTCAAAATTTGGCTCAGAAATCATCAAAGATGCAAAAGTTACTATATTTGGACAGCTGAAAAAGTCAACTGAAATTGACCAGGGCATAACTTTCACATGGATTATCAGAAAAATCCCATCCAAAGCTCATTTTGAAGAGAAATACATTTCCTACAACTCATCTTCATACTTCAAGTCCAAGAAATGCTCTCACAAAAAGTTATCAATTTCAACATTATAGGTCATTTTCAAAAGTCAACAAAAAGGGACTTTAAGTCAAAGGCCATAACTTGAGATTGGAAAATCAAAATGACATGGGACCAAAGGCATTGGTTAAAGGACTCAAAGACCTTTCCAAAATGTCCAAGAACATGAGAAAAGCTTAAAAATTGAGCAAGTTATGCCTTGTAGAAGTTGGGAAATTTTTGTGAAATGGCAAAAGTCAACTATCCTTGAAACTCCAATTTTTGACAAAAGGGCCCACTTTCTTCCACTTGATTCATCCTTGTCATGCCACACACGTGTCCCATGATTAATTTCAAGATCAAACATTGATTTTTCTATTTTATTTAATTTTTGATAATTTAATTCATTTTAAATCTTTAAAAATTCAAATAAAATTCAAAAACCAATGGAATAGTGTCATTTGAATTTGGACAACTTCCATATATCATGGGCCAGCTCACAAACTTATGCTAGGGTTAAATTGCACACCAAGTCTTGGTTTGCTTAAAAAAAGGGAAAAATTGGTTAATGGTGAAAACCCTAGGACTAGTTCTCTCATGAGCATGAATCAAGGCCAGCTAGCAAGCTAATTCTCTTCCCTCATAAGTGCTAAGTCAAACCCTAACCATAACACACCAAAGGCTGCGCTCAAAAGCTCATTGAAAACTTGAAATTTTGACTTGAAAAATTGAATTCTGAAATCACTATTAGAGGTGGATTCAAGGCATAAAAGTTTTTCTAATAGTTTCCTCAAGCCCCCCTGATCACATTGCAATCCCTAACATCCATCAATACGCGAAGAATTGGTACATAGAACCCTCACCTGTACAGTAAAAAAATCACCATCGTGTTTTCAATTCTAAGCATCCTCATAACATTTTGGTTATTGGTTCTTGTTCCTCGTGATGATCTGATGCTAACCATACCAATTAATTTCATTTTTGTGCAATATAGGCGATTTTGCCATTGTTAAATATTAGGGTTTGCAGGTTTCGAAATTGGGGTTTTCTACCCAAGGTAAAATTAAGGTCCCAGACTCACACCATTACACTCAGCTCAACTAGACGAAGAAAACCCACCATTCGCGAACAATTTATGAAGCTTATAGCGCTAATCGCTATTTTTCCATAGCCCACTTTCTGCAACGTCATGAAAACCGTGGCCATACGCTTTTGTTTACAGGGGACGTGAAGACGAAGATATCGTGGCAAGTTCTGATTCGTTGGTTCAAACTTTCGCGCGTTGGATCCACTAATTCTCCATTTTCTTTTTAAAATCTTTATTTGTTCTTAATATATCAAACAGGTTAAGTGGCACAGATGGCAAGCGCTTATTATTTCAACCTCCAAGACCTGGGTTCGAGTCCCAGGTCTGAGTAATTTCCATATTATTTTTCCATTAGTAATTACATGCAGGCATAACGTTAAGACTCACCATGCACGTTCAAGGATCAACCAGCCACGCGTCCTGGAGATCAATCAGAGGGCTCAAATTCAAGGCATATGGTAAACGTTGGTCAGCCTTGCTACACGCTACACCAAAAGTCAAATGGACTCCATGCTTATTGGGCTTGATTTACTGAACCAAAGCCTCACAAATTGGGACTACACCCCCACCCTGGTTTGCAAATATTTTTATTTTTCTCATCTCTTTTAATTATTATTTTTATTTGCCTTCTTGTTTTAATTTAATAATCATTTTTTACAAAATATGAAAAACATCAAAAATCAGAAAAAGGATAAAAACATAATAAATATTTATTTTATTTATTTTTTTGTAAATAAATGCATGTAAATAAACTTAGTTTTAATTAGGTTTTAACTTTAATTCTTTTAATAAATAAAAATCCAAAAATATTTAGAAATAGGTTTCATTAATTTTGATTCTTTAATTCCTTTTTCTTACAATAATAATACTCATTTTATTTATTTTCTATAATTAAATTTGGCATGTAAATTAACTTAGATTTAAATTAGGTTAAAACTTAATATTTTCACAATAAACTTAAAAAAACATTAGAATTAGGGTTTGACATTTCATTTTAATTTTAATTAATTATTTTTTCCATTAAATCTTAAAAAATACAAAAATACCAAAAACATTCTTTTTTCTTCTCCATTAGTTCTAATTCATTAACTTTAAATATTTTTGCAAAAGGGTCCAACGCCCGTGTTCATTATTTATTTAATTTCGCGCATTTATTTTATGTCATTTATTCTAATTATGTAATTGCCCCAAAGCCTTGTAACAATTTTATTTCTCGCACTTTTATTTTATTGCTTCTTTACCTTCTGTAAAATCGGGTCCGGTTTAATTTTGGCGATGTGGACCCGCGCCATTTGTAATAGCTGTAGATTTATTTTCCCGCAACTTTATAACTGTTAAAAAAGCATGCAAGAATGAATGGCCCTAATTAAAATCAAGCGTAGATCACAATGAACATGACAAGACAAATATCAATGAACATGACACACGAACCGCACACACCACCCCTAGGGTACGCCTCACTGTTGCCTTTCGAAAGGTGATCGTCGAGTAGAGGACGTCTTAGTAAGTCCTCATGATCCGGGAACCTGGCATGAGGGTAGCTTCCAAGGTGTCTTCCCATTGCTCTGGTGATCACCACGTCCCTAAAACTCGAATTGACCCGAACACCTCCAACAGTGGTGCTACCTACCTCTCAATGGTGGGATGGCACTACTTTAAAGGACATCTACACAGACGAATTCCTTAGGGTAGGTAAGTTCTCAAGGATACTTGCTCTCTTCAAAAACAAATAAAAATCTTTTCACACCAACACTTTTCAAAAACTTTCAAAACAAACTTTTCAAACACTCTGACGTACGAGTTGAACTGAAACTTTTCAAAGAATATTTTTGAAACCCACATTGAAAAGCAAACAAACAATTTTGAAAACACATTGAGCAAGTATCTAAGAGCCCATGGATAACCATGGATAGAAAGGGTGCTAACACCTTCCCTTTCTATAATCTACCTCCCGAACCGAGAGCAATCTCTTTTAAGGAATTTTTCTGTGCTTTTGTCCTTTCCATTTGGAGAAAATAAAAGACGGTGGCGACTCTTGCTTCCGCGACATTTCGCGAACCAGCTTTAAAACAGTCAGTTCCAGATCCACCGATCACACCAGGTCCCCAACTTGATACTCTTGCGGTCTGACTTTCTTGTTAAATGCCCTGATCATTCGTTTCTGATACGTTTGACCATGACAGATAGCAGTGAGCCTCTTTTCGTCAATCAGATTTAATTGATCAAGTCGAGTTTGGATCCAATCATATTCATTCAAGTCTGCATCCTTCATTATCCGGAGAGAGGGTATCTGGATTTCAATTGGCAAGACTGCCTCCATGCCATAGACCAAAGAGAAAGGAGTTGCCCCGGTCGATGTCCTTGCTGAGGTGCGGTACCCATGAAGAGCGAACGGTAACATCTCGTGCCAATCTTTATAGGTCACTGTCATCTTCTGTACAATTTTCTTGATATTTTTATTGGCTGCCTCTACAGCCCCATTCATCTTCGGCCGGTAGGGGGAAGAATTGTGGTGCTGTATCTTGAATTGTTCGCAGAGTTCAGTGATCATTTTGTTATTGAGATTGGTACCATTGTCCGTGATGATTCTTTCCGGGACGCCGTACCGACAGATCAGGTTATGCCGGATGAAACGTGCCACGACGCTCTTGGTTACTGTGGCATAGGAAGCTGCCTCAACCCATTTCGTGAAGTAATCAATCGCCACCAAGATGAAGCGATGCCCATTGGATGCCGTCGGTCGGATCTCACCGATCATATCGATGCCCCACATTGCGAAAGGCCAAGGTGTCGTCAGGACATTCAAAGGAACCGGAGGGATATGCACCTTGTCAGCATAGATCTGGCATTTATGACAAGTTCGGGAGTGTTGGTAACAATCGGCTTCCATTGTGGACCAGAAATATCCTGCCCGAAGGATTTTCTTAGCCATGGTGTGTCCACTGGAATGGGTTCCAAATGTACCTTCATGCAGTTCCATCATAATTTTCTCTGCTTCAGCCTTATCCACACAACGTAGCAGAGTTGAATCATGATTCCGCTTGTAGAGAATGCCGTTGCTGAGGAAGAATTTTGCAGCAAACCTCCTCATGAACTTCTTATCATTGACAGATGCACCTTCAGGGTATTCCTGAGCTTCCAAGTACCTCTTCACCTCGTGATACCAGGGTTTTTCAGTCACCTTCTCAGCCTCGAGCTCGCAGCAGTATGCCGGTTCGTCCAACTTCTAGATTATGATTCGGGGGGCCTCATTGTCCCATTTAACTTTGAACATTGAAGACATTGTGGCTAGGGCGTCTGCTAGCTGATTCTCCTCTCTGGGGAAATGCTCAAAAGTTATCTCTTCAAAGTGGGGGAGCAAGGTCGACACATACTCCTTGTAAGGAATAAGATTCGGGTGTTTCGTATCCCACTCGCCTTTGATCTGATTGATCACGAGAGCGGAATCTCCGAAGACACTTAGAAATTTTATCCTTAGGTCGATTGCAGCTTGTAAACCCATGATACATGCCTCATATTCTACCATATTGTTGGTGCAGCTGAAACACAATCGGGCGGTGAGGGGAGTATGAGTTCCTTTGGGAGATATGATTACAGCGCCGACGCCGTTACCCAAAGCATTGGAGGCTCCATCAAAATGCATAGACCATCGGGATCCTTCCTCAGGTCCTTCATCCGGTCCAGGTACTTCACAGTCAGTTACCACCATGATGTCTTCGTCCGGAAAATCAAAGTTCAATGATTGGTAGTCGTCCACAGGTTGGTGTGCCAGATGATCTGCCAGTACACTTCCCTTAATTGCTTTCTGAGTTGTATACTGGATATCATATTCTGTTAAGATCATTTGCCATCTCGCTATTCTTCCAGACAGAGCGGGCTTTTCAAATATATACTTGATGGGATCCATCTTTGAAATCAATAAGGTAGTGTGAGTTAGCATATACTGTCTCAGCCGGCGAGCAGCCCATACAAGAGCGCAGCAAGTTTTCTCAAGCAGTGAGTAACGAGACTCACAGTCGGTAAACTTTTTGCTCAAGTAATAAATAGCGTGCTCTTTTCGGCCAGACTCGTCATGCTGCCCCAGCACACACCCCATTGAATTATCAAGCACTGTCAAGTATAGTATCAGAGGTCTTCCTTCCACCGGTGGCATAAGAATGGGTGGCTCTTGGAGATATTCCTTTATCCTTTCAAAGGCAGCCTGACATTCATCATTCCAGCGTACTACTTGATCTTTCTTCAGCAATTTGAAGATTGGCTCACAAGTAGCAGTCAGATGCGAGATGAATCGAGCAATGTAATTCAGTCGTCCTAGGAAACCTCTGACTTCTTTCTCTGTTTTTGGAGTCGGCATCTCTTGTATGGCTTTTACCTTGGCAGGATCCACCTGAATACCTTTATCACTTACAATGAAACCTAGCAACTTTCCGGATCTTACCCCAAAGGTGCATTTGTTGGGATTCAACCTCAGCTTGTATAACTTGAGTCGGTCAAACAACTTCCTCAGATGGTCAAGGTGCTCCTCCTCAGTTTGAGACCTTGCAATCATGTCATCAACGTATACCTCAATTTCATGATGGATCATATCATGAAACAAAGCAACCATGGCACGTTGATAGGTTGCCCCAGCATTTTTCAATCCGAATGGCATGACCTTATAACAGAAGGTGCCCCACTGAGTCACAAATGTAGTCTTCTCCATATCTTCAGGAGCCATCTTGATCTGATTATACCCTGAAAAACCATCCATGAAGGAGAACACCTTGTGTTGAGCTGTATTGTCAACCAAGACATCAATGTGAGGTAGGGGGAAGTCATCCTTGGGGCTGGCCCTGTTCAAATCCCTGTAGTCGACACACATTCTGACTTTACCGTCCTTCTTTGGTACTGGCACCACATTGGCAACCCACTGGGGGTAGGAAGTCACTGCAAGGAACCCGGCATCAAACTGTTTCATGACCTCGGCCTTGATCTTCTCAGACATCTCTGGACGCATCCGTCGGACTTTTTGCTTTACCGGAGGGCAATCTTCCTTGGTTGGTAGGTGGTGAACTACAATGTCGGCATCCAAACCAGGCATATCTTCATAGGACCAAGCAAAAATCTCCATGTAGTCTTGTAGCATCTGGATCAATCGTTGCTTCACGCTGAGCTCTAGATTGGCACCAATCTTGACCTCTTTTCTATCTGTCTCAGTACCCAAGTTAATTGTCTCCACAGGCTCTTCATGTGGTTGAATAGCCCTCTCTTCCTGTAGTAGCAGTCTTGCGAGTTCACCAGGCACTTCGCAATCATCTTCACCTTCGTCTTCGGCCAAGTTGATCGGATTTTCGAAGTCATAACTGGCGGTAGCAGAGCTGTTACCAGTGAGATCCAGAGTGGATTGAAACCTGTATAAGTGAGTGTGTGTAAATATAGCTGTTTTGCAATATATATAACACAGAAAGGAAAAGAGCGCAAGATTTGAAATGCAGCAAACGTCCAATGTTTTGATGGATGATATATGAAAATGTCATACAAAAAGCCCTCACAAATGGAGCTACGATGCCCCGGGTAGGACACCGAGCCAACAAAGTTTTAACATATTGTTTGTTACAAATTTGGAAATCAAAAGAAATCAATTACTGCGTGACAAATGTGATAGGGGTAAAATCCTTTGCCGTCCAGTTGCTTGGTCCGTTGCTGGTAGTCGGGTAGATCCAACTGTCAAACTCAACTTCCTCCACATCTTCCTCGATAGCGTTCACCCTTGAGCTGGAAATAAACACCGGAGCCTTTCCGATCTTCTCTTTGCGCACCGCCTTCTGAGCCTCTGCAGTAAAGCCTAGCCCAAACTTGTCGTTCTTCTGAGTGAAGTCAGGAAGCTGACCCCAGTGTGCACAATTTCCTTTCTGAACCACAGCCCGGGCATCCCTTAGGGAAGCCATTCTCAAGGAATCATTCTCTTCGGCCATTGTCTCTGCAGCTGCTGAAATTGGATGCACCTCCTCGAAATGCTGGAAGGGGGTTTCAATAAACTCTCCGTCCATCTCGATGTACCTGAAGGAATTCAAATGGCTCACCATATACTCCTCTTCTCCTTGCACAGTGACGATCTTCCCCCTGACGGGATACTTCAGCTTCTGGTGCAAGGTGGAGGTCACTGCCCCAGCTTTATGGATCCAAGGTCGACCCAACAGACAAGAGTACGATGGACGTATATCCATCACATAAAAGGTAGAGTCAAACACTTGAGAGCCCACACGAATAGGGATGTTAACCTCTCCATGAACCATCCTTTTGGAACCGTCAAAGGCCCTGACGATGATATTGCTGGGTTTCAACTCCAGGCCTTCATAATCCAGACGATCCAAAGCCTTTTTCGGTAGAACATTCAAGGAAGAACCAGTATCCACCAATACATGTGCCAGAGTAGTGCCCCTGCATTCAATAGAGACATGCAGGGCATCATTGTGGTCTCTCCCTTTCGCGGTCAGGTCAGCATCTGAAAAACCCAAACCGTTGTCCGCCGTCAGATTCGCTATGCAATCAGTGAACTGGACTGCAGACGTCTCCTGCGGCACATGGGCCGTCTTGAGAAATGAGATCAAGGCCTTAGCATGGGCCTCGGAGCATAGCAATAAGGAGAGCAGGGAGATCTTGGAGGGCGTATGCCCCAACTGCTCGACAACATTAAAATCACTTTTCTTTATTATTTTCAGAATCTCCTCCATTTCTTGTCGGGAGGCCTCAGCATTTAAGGGTATTGGTGCCTCCATCCGGGCAGGCTCTTCTTCAATCCCTTTGCCCCGAGCATTTGATGACTCGGCAGCAGGGGAAACAATTTGATCAGCAACAGGACCAGGTAAACTTGTAGGTTTTATGAGGAGGGGTCTTCGAATAGCGGGCGGCGCGATGTCAGGCGAGAAGAGCCTGCCACTACGGGTAACTTTGGTTGGACCAGTGATATCGCAGATACTGGCACTAGTGTCGAATTCTTGTTTGATTCCATTTACGTACACGTCTGCCCCATAATGCCAAGGGACAGCTTTATCAGACACGTAGGAGAGGGGCCCCGGAACAGTAATGATCACAGGCGCAATTGTCATGATTTGAATAGGCTTCTTCGGGGGAGCCTTGATTGGATTTTTGAAGATGGTAACCACAGAAACTTCTTTCATCGGAATCAATTGAACAGCAGTCTTTTTGAATAGAATTTCCTTGCTATCCATTAGGCCTTGGATGCCTAACCTTAGCAAGGGACAATCAGATGGGGAAATGGCACAGAACAGGCAACCTTCACCGCATCCCGGAAATAAACCGGCCCGCAGTAGGTTCTTCTTAACAGTCTTCAGAGGGGTAACAACTTCATCTACCGAAACAGCGTACACTTCTTCCTCAATGGCATTTACCCTATGCTGGGGCATAGGAGCCGTTACAACATTTGGTCTTTTCGGTGCTTCAAACTGAATTTCCTTTGCGTCGATCAGATCTTGCACTTTGTTTCTCAAGGCCCAACAATCATCAGTAGTGTGCCCGGGACTATCAGAATGATAAGCACACCGGGCATTTGGGTTATATTTAGGAGACGCAGTGTTGACGACCTTAGGAGCTTCTTTGAGGGTCACCAGGTTGGTGGATAACAGTTGGGGTAAAATTTGAGATAATGTCATACTTAGTCGGGTATACTGCCTCTTGGGCCTTTCGCTTCTTTGTTGATTGTACTGCTGAGGAGCAGCAACAGGTTTGGAGATGACCAAAGCATTGACGGCTTGGCGACTTTCGGGCTTGACTTGTCTTCTAGGACCATAGACGGCACTTGCTTCTTTCTTAAACGGCCTCTTCTCAGCACTTGCAGAGGCAGCCTTCTGTATCTTGTCTGACCTGATGCCAGCTTCAATCCTTTCTCCCGTTAATATCAAATCTGTAAATCCAGCGGAGGAGTTACCAACCAAATGATTGAAAAACGGACCAGACAACGTCCCCAGAAACATATCAACCAGCTCTCGATCAGTTAATGGAGGTTGCACCCTGCCAGCCAAATCTCTCCATTTTTGAGCGTACTCTTTGAACCCTTCACCCGTCCCTAGAGACATACCCTGAAGTTGGGTACGCGTAGGAGCGAGATCAGAATTGTATTGGTATTGTCTGTAGAATGCGGTCGCCAAATCCTCCCAGTGCCGGATGCTGGCTCCATCCAATTGGTAGAACCATTCAAGCTGTGACCCCGAGAGGCTATCTTGGAAGAAGTGAATCCAGAGGTTCTTATCCGCCGTGTAAGGTTGGATTTTCCTTACGTACGACCTTAGATGTAGCTTTGGGCAGGAGACCCCATCATACTTGGCGAAGGCGGGCGCCTTAAACTTGTGTGGAATGACTACCCCAGAAGATAACCCCAAATCTCCGAAATCCAGTCCTGGCACGTTCTGAATTTCCATGGCGCTCAAGCGGTCCTCCAATTGTTTGTATCTGTCAGCAGCAGGTGGGTATTGTTCGTCATTATAGTCCGTCTCGTTGTCGGAGACTGCGGGACTAGGAGCTCCTCCCCCTTGGGGACTGTTTTTCTCAGCAGAAGAAGTGGTTGGATCAGCTTCATTGTGGAGTGTGTTCCCAAATCTGCGTCCGGTGTTGAACAATGCAGTCCTCTTTTTCTTCTTCTTCTTCAGGAGTAGAGTCTTCAACTCTTGCTGACCTTGGGCTAGGCTTAGGACCATCTCTTGAAACTGTGCACTTTGGGCCTGAAGGGCCTTGATTGCTTGCTCACTGGATGATTCTGGATTCATGATGACTGTTCAAAATAAACAGCGAAGGAGATTAAGCAACCTGTGAAATAGGGTACCTGCTATGCATATGGTGTAATGGAATGCGTATGTTTTATGTTTTCAAAGACAAACAAGATTCAACTTTGTAGACAAAAAAGGGAAACACACTTCATTAGATTAAAATTTTCAATTGTTCAACAACTTGCCCTTAGGCATTACAGGAAAGAAAAATACTGAAAAGGAAATAAAACTACAAAGGAAACATCAAATCTCATCAATGCTCCCATGGCCTCCTCTTTTCAGTGCTGATGTAGTTGTTCAGGACTCGTTCTTCCTCCAATTGCTTAGTCAGCCTCTGGATCTTCCTTTCCTGCTCGTTGAACTTCTCCCGATAGAAATCCCGTTCTTCCTTTAGCTGTGCCCAAGATCTCTTCATTGTATCAAAATCAGTGGGTATCTGAGGAGGGAGGACAGTTGGAGGAACCCCATCTTCAACAGGAGACTCAAGAATGAGAGGTCTAACAGCTTCGTAGGGCATACCCAACTTCTGAGCACGGATGCGGACCCATTTGCAATAGGGCTTCAATGGCAGAGAAGTCTTTGGTCCTAACTCATGTGGGTCAGCTTTGTGAATCCTGTCCCAAGCTCTAATGAATCCCTGGCGTAGTTTGTCACTGTCTGCCTGAAACTCAAAGTGGAAGTGAGGAACCAGCATCTCATGAGGCCCATCTCCTCTGGCTCTTCCAAACTGACGGAGAGCTAAACACGGATTGTAAGAGATTCCTCCTTGGATACCAATCAACGGGACATTAGGGTATTCTCCGCAACGGTCGATAACAGCTACCTCATCCAAACCTCTGAGAGTCCAAGTGATATCCTTATCTGTGAGAGACATTAACCTCCGAGCCCAACCTTTTCCTTCTTCATTCTTCAGCACGAACTTAGGAAGGTGCGAAATAAACCACCTTACTAGCAAAGGAGCACAACACCACGGAGTTCCCCGTTTTCGAGCAGTACGAGCATAGAGTTGTTGTAGAATATCACCCAAAAGAGTGGGTATCGGATTCCGAGACATGAAGATCCTTATGACATGGATACTGATAAAGGTGTCAGGGTTGGGAAATAGCACCAGACCATAGATCAAAAGAGCTAGAACATCCTCATATGCCTTGAAGTCCAAGTCATTCCAGAAATCATTAGCCTTGCCAACCAGAAATTTGACCAAAAAGCCCTTGACCCCATTTCTAGTTTCCCAGTTGGACAATACCTCTTCTTTGGTCAAGGGGAGAATTGCAGCAATCTCTTCAGGCCTAGGAGTCTTTTCCAAACCAGTGAAGGGAGTTTGTTCCAAGACAGGAATCCCAAGCAAATAAGAAAATTCTTCCAGGGTAGGAACCAGCTGGAAGTCTTGAAAGGTGAAACAGTGATACAGAGGGTCATAAAACTGGGTCAGAACACTTATCCGTTGTTGGTCCCATTTTGCAGTGACTAAACTGAGAAGAGAACCATGCCTCTGAATGAAGGAAGTGGTATTTGGAATTCTGCTAACCAACTCATCAAGCAACTCAGGTGAACGAACAAAGTTGAACCGGATAGTATTCCTTCGCACAGGCATCATAATGTCCTACAAAACAGAGCAAAGATGAAACCTCTTTTGTCTTTGAAATGGGTTAGCCTTTTATACAGGATGCATGCAATGGTATGATGGAATGATGCTATGATGAAACACACCACAAATATTCACATAGACAGATAAGGCACACAAGTCACACAAGACACCCTTAGGTTTCAGGCCAGCATGAGTTTCAGGTATTACCCTCTTTTGGTTTTGTTGGTTAAAACCTGTCTTATCAAAAGTAACCGGGTTCTAGAGGATCTCAAATCATTGGCTACCCTCAATCGGTCATAACTCCAGCATCGCAAACTTTTCTCGCGGCCAGAACCATCTCGAGAGTTTAGCCTCAATGAGTGTAGCATACTGCTACTGTCCTAATAGCCAAGTTGGTCAATTTAGGGTTCTAAGGTCGGTTGGTGTTTAATGACCCCTTAGAAGACCTATATTCTCCCCGTTACAACACAAGGGATATAGGTACAGACTAAGATGCCACACCAACGTAGCCACTGCTTCACCCATGTCGGTCTACGCCGGACAGGTCCCTCACAGATTATGCTACCTAAAAAGGGTACATCCCAGATCCGGGTTAGGATCTATGAAACTCCGATGCAAAGCCCACAAATATAAAAGCAAACAAAGCAAACAATTGAAAACAAAGGTGATCTAAACCCTAAGGTTACTCCACTTTTAGAACTTATCCCCAGCAGAGTCGCCAGTTCTGTGATACGGTGGGAGAACTGACTTGAGGTTTTGCGTTTGTATTCGCAAATGTTGCGGTTTAGCAAGAGTCGCCACCGACTTTTTATTTTATCCTAAGGAAAGGTTAAAAAGCACAGCAAAAACCTTTTGAGATGTTTTCTTGGGTTCGGGGAGTAGATTATAGAAAGGGAAGGTATTAGCACCCTTTCTATCCATGGTTATCCATGGGCTCTTAGTTACTTGCTTAGATCACTTGCCTTTTGTTTTCAATTGTTTTAAATGGTGCTTTGAGTGTGTGGGTTTGAAAATGTTTTGAAAAGAGGCCAATGTGGTGGCAACCTTTGTAATGATCCATGTGGGGATGTATACAAAGATGTATATCTTTTAAAAAGGTTTTCATTTGTTTTGAAAATTGTTTTGAAAGTGTGATGTTGTGTGGTTTTTGAAATTAGGCAAGTGTTTTGTTTTGCAAGTTTGATTCAAGTAACTAAGAGGTTATCTACTCCTAAATTTCTCAAAAGATCATTGCTATACTTTAACCCTTTTAACAAGTTTGCTCCACCATTGTATTTGGTGGGCAACCTTGTGTTAGGATGTGAAAGGGACAGGCGCGGGTCATCGTTTTAGACCATAATTGCAACGACGTTGAATGTCTTTGGGCAATTTCTTTAAGGGACTTGATCATTTGTTTTTGTTTGTTTTGAAAAGTTTTATCGAGGGACTATGATCATTCAAACTGTTTGCTTTGCCCAAAGAAGTTCAACATACAATATGGCCCATTTATTTGAAGGCAACAAGTGGAATACCCTAGGGGGTGCAAGTGTGATTTGTGTGTTCATTTTCATGCTTGTTTATCTTGTATTAGGTCAAACTATTTTTTTATCGTTTTTTCGCATACAAACCCTAATTCTAACATGTTATCATTAGAAAGCGATAAAGTGCGAAATTAAAATTACTAAGCTATTACAAAACCAAATATGGGAAGGGGGGTACAAAGGTTCAAATGGGGATATTGACAAGAATTTAAATCTAAATTATTACATCAATTGAATATTTGCAATTTAAATAATGTACAAAAATTAAATAAAAATGTAAGATGCACAAAAATGTTTTGTATATGTATGAAAAAATATTATTTATGTAAAAGAGAAAAGAAATAAAAAAAAGTATTATTTTTTGGGGTATTTTGAACTTAGGGTAAAAACCCTAATTTTAAAGAAAAAAGGTATTATTTTCTAATTTAATACAACTATTTATTCATTATTTATAAAAATAAAATAAAATGAAGTGTATTATGGAAAAAGGTATTTTTATATCAAATATTAATAAAAATGAAAAATCAAGTATGTTTATATTTTGTCTTAAATATATTAATAATCACATATATATATGTATATATTAAACCCTAAATATGTATTATACACAAAATAAATATTTATTTAATATTTTAATAAAATAAATAAGAGAGTATTTTTTTATGTGAAATATTTTCAGAAAGTAAATGAAAATAAAAATTACATTAGCATTATTTTTATATTTATTCTAATAATAGTATATATATATTTATGTACAAACAAAGAAAATAAACAAATAAATATGCAATAAATGCAAAAAATGATGAAAAAAATATTTTTAATTTTCTAATGTCATGAGAAAAAATAAACAAAGTCAACCAAAAAAGAAAAAGTCAAAAATGTTAAGAAATGAACAAATGGGCTCAGGGGGGTGTGAATCAAAAAGGTGGTGTGAAAAGTGAAATAACACAGGCCCAGCCCACTGATCATTGTCTTCAACCTCCAGCTTCAAACATTTGAAAAAACGCGCGCCCCTGTTCCTCCATGTCTAACTCCTGATTCTTGGCTTTTCAGCAAAAACTCATAACACAAGAAATGTTCAGCATGAAGAGACGGTTTCAACCATATAAATAACTTGACCTATCTCTCTAAGATGAGGGAGAATTTCTCCTCCCCCAATTTCTGACCTAACTTTTCATCAATATTCAGACATGAAATTCTCTAAGCACACGAAACATAAATGAAATCTAATCATATGAGCATGTTCAGGGCTATGATTGTGACATGTTTTCTTCAAAAACCTAAAGCTAACAATGCCTAATAAGAGAGATAGAACTCCATGAATATACCTGTTCAGTTGGAATCGAGCTTGGCAATGGAGGATGTTTCAGAGTGAAATGATGACTTGTACAGCTTCCTTGAAGTGTAAGGATGCTTTTCCAATTCCTACTTTGTCTTGAAACTCCCTGAATCGAGCTAATGAACTCCAACTGCAAAACAGAAAATTAAAAATGGTGAAGTGGCTTGGAGGTGTTACAGGTCTGATTTTAGGACATGGTTAGCTTGCATATATTGTAGGGAAGGTAGAGAAAAAGGTTTGGATCAAAATGCTCGAAGGGATTGGGAGTTTGCACTCAAACTGCAGGGGCTCCCCTGTTTGTGCAGTTTTGAGGTGATTAGAGCAATGGAAGTGTTTCAGATGGCAAGGGCTCGTGTGTTAGCTTGGATTTGGTCTATGGAATGTGTTTGATAACTTTGTTCTTCTGTTTCTAAGCTGAGATGAGAGTTGTAATAAGTTATGGACTTTTCTTCTATCTTAAGCAACAAAAGCAAGTTGGTGGTTTTAGGTTAGTAGGGGGCCTCCTAATGTGCTGCATAAACATCTCTTGATCAGTGTGTTATGCACATAAACTTGTGCCAAGCAGATCTTCTTTGTACCTTCTTGGATTTCAATTTGACATAAAGCTAGCTTTTGACAAAAATGGATAAAGCACTTTATCTAGTTTAGGATTAATCTTGTATACAATGCTTGCACTCAAAGAACAACACTCTAACACATTGTATATGCATTAAATTATTGAGTATGAAATGGTTCAAGGACCTGTAATCAAGCATAAAGCAAACTGATTTCAAATTGGCAAGGTTATGAACATGTCTTGATGAAGAACAAAAAGTGAATTTTTGCCAACTTGTGAAATTCGAATCTCTCAAGTTATGAGGTTGTTTGATGAGTTCTTGGACATTTTGGAAAGCTTGGAATGTGTACTACAATCCATCTTTGAAATGCAAATCAAAATTCCAAGTGGAAGGGTATGAAAAGTGGCCTTGAAGTAGGGTAGAAAACCTTGTCAAAATAGGTCAAATTTCACTAAGTTAAAAGATGGTTTAGTGCCCTTATTCAAAAAATTATAACTTGAGATACAAGCTTCAAATGAGAAAACTTTGTGAATCAAAGTTGTAGATTATGCAACAAGCTACAACTTTCATGTTTTGACTTTTGTTTGAATCCAAATGGATCATGGTGAAAAGATGGGGCAAAGTTGGGAAAAAATTAGGGTTTTTCATAACTTAGAAAAATTCTAAGTTATGAAAAATTCCATTTTCAAACCCTAATTTGCATTTTGTGATTTCTTGGTGAACAAGTTTCATGATTTGGCATGTTTTGATGAAAAATGAATCTTGACTCTTGATTTTGACCAAAAAGTCAAAGTTTGACTTTTCAGTATACAGTCAAAATTGATCAATTGACTAGGAAATTCAACTATCAATCTTGTGTACTTGGGATCTTTTGAGCTTGATGAGCATGTCAAGATAATTCCATGGGGTCCTTGAGGCCATATGTGAGCTTGATTTGCCATTGGCTAGGTCAAACAGTCAAAAATTGCCTTTGTGCAGTCAAAACCCTAAAAATGACCAATTTGCCCTTTTGGTGATCTGATCAAATTTCTTATGGAATTGTGATCCAAACTTGATCAAATGGTCCATATGAGTTCAATATGTTGATGTGGATCAAATTTCATGAGGTTTGACTGTCAATTGGCCACAGTTGACTTTTTCCCCAATACAGCTGATTTTTAGGTCAACTGTCCAATTGACTGGGCAAAACTTGGAATCAAGACTTGAAACTTGGTATAGGTAAACTTGAGAGTCCAATATGAAGCATGAAAGTCATCTTAGGCATTTTAGGTCAAGACATCCTTGGGCAAACACAAACCCTAATTTGAGTCCACAGTGCAAGGAGAAGTCTTGAGCAGAGGAAACCCTAACTGTATCTTGATCTTCAAAGGTCTTGTGATGAGACAATGTTGAGGAAATGGGAGGGCAAATTTTGGGGTACAACACAACGTCAAAATGAAACTTTGGGCAGCAACTTATCAAATATGCGAATGCGCGAAAAGTAAAAATAAAAATGACCGAAAACGGTACCGGTAGCCACTAAACTTACCAACAAGCTCTAATAAATCATAACTGTGAATTAAATCACCTCGTAAGCACTACTTAGCATTCCCAGGCAGCAATTTCGTTAACACATGAAACGCACAAATATTCGAGCCGAAATCGAGAAAACTCAACTCAAATGTCATCCAAGTACCGAAACCAAGTACCTTGAGCATTAACCATTCAAATAAATGTTGCCTTATGCTCAAATTACCATAACTAGGTAGCATTGCACCGTAACAAGAATTGCTCGAAAAGTCGTATCGAAAACAATAAAACTCAACAATAATAGTCCATAAACGCTCAATTATGCATGAATAAGCATTAAACAACTTTTGGAACACAATTTGCAAGCCATTTATAGTTTCCGGGCAGCGATGCACACTTGAACCAATATCGATAAAAATTGATTCCAACAATCACACACGGATGCACAAAAATACTTATTGGTTCAAGTATCGCCGCTTGGAAATTACAAACACCTTGTAATGATCAAATCCACATTCAAACAATGATTTCAAATCACAAATAACAAAATTCAAGAGTTAATGCAATTTCCAAATTTTGAAGCTTTTTATGTCGAAAAATGGAATTTATCCACAAATTGAATTGAATATTGCATTTTTACTCATGAAAACACAATTAAATCTCAACAAAATTTCATAATCATATATAAATCTAAAATTCGGTATCCAAGAATTATCAACAATTTTACCGAATAAAATCAAGATCGATACCAGTTATGTTATAAATCAACCAATTCCACATATCAACATTATCACAAATTCAAGAATTAATATCTCTCAAGAACAATAATTTAATTCACTTTAACAATTCATGTCCAATTCACCAAATCTTATGCAAATAAAGGATTAAGTGCAAGAGAGTTCAAGAAATTACCGGAAAATCGAACCAGAGAAGATGAAGATGATGTTGTCCGGATTATCGCGATCAGAAGAGTATGTGTCGCTGGAAATCAACGTGACGGAGGGGAATTGTCGTCGGAGCTCGTGGCGGATGGAAGAAGAAGAAGTGCGGAAGCAGGCGAAGGTAAGTGTAGTGGTGTTAGACTTGCACGGAGGAGCGAGAGGGAGACCGGAGGTTCTTCGTGGAGGAGAGAGTGAAATGCTTGCGGAAATTGGAAAGGAGGAGATGAAGATTGATAGTTTTTGTGAGTTTGTTGTTGAAGCTTCTTGAAGAAGATGAGAGAAAAGTGAGAGAGAATAGTTTTTTATCTTGTCAGATTTGATATTGTGATTCTAATTGTATTTTAAATTTGAAATTTGAAATTTGAAATTTTAAATATATAATCTTGGCTCCAAACTTGAGTTTTCAACTTATTTCATGCACAACGCGAGATCGAACCACAAGCTCATAATAATTGGTGTGAAATCTTGATGTGCGACTTGTAAGAAAGCTCTTGATGGTGAAATTTGTGACGTGGAACATAAAGAATTGTCTCGATAAGATAAAAATCGAGCAAGTTACGTTACCCTGAATAGCAAGAAGCGCAGTGTAAAAATTCAGTGCAAAATTTTATAGCTTATTTTGTGTACGGCGCACGAATAAACCACAAGCTCATGTTGTTCGGTGCAAAATCTCGATGCAAACCCTAAAGCAAAAATGTCGACGATGAAATTTATGACGTTGTTCCGAAAGAATCACCCTGATATGATAAAAATTGAACCAGTTATGATTTTTCAAACAGGGGAGAAACTGTGGACTTATTTCACCGTATTGAAAATTCCAGCTTATTTCTGTGCGCACTTTCGGATGTAAGCCATAAACCAAAGTCTTCAAAGCAAAATCTGAACTCAGGCCCTAAAGAAAATTTAAAGCTTACAAAATTTGTGATCTCACGCTTCAAGAATCGTCCCGATATGATAAAAATCGAGAGAGTTACCATTTTTATAATGTCGAGAAACAGTCTGGTAGAAAACAGTTTTGGCATGCAATTTTCTCTGGTAGTTCACACTTTCAGAGATCTTCTGCAATGAATTAACTCCTAACCCGAACATACATATTGAAATTAAGACGGATTTTTCACCCAAAGAACCATCCAAAAACATCAAACCGGGCGAAAGTTATGATTTTTGAACATCTGAAAAATAATGGTTCAACACATTGTTTTCACTGTTTTTGCACCGTATACCTTCTGAACACTCGTACATTCGGAGATCTTCCTCAATGAATTATCTTCTGAGCTGAACATGAGAATTCAGAGATGACTTTCCAGTCAGAAGTTATGAATTTTTAAGCATCTGAAAACCAGTGAAATGGTAAATCCACTATATAACACATTTCAAGTATTTAGCGTTTTAGAAAATATTCCTCACAAAATTAGCCTTCGACATGAACAGATGAAATTAAGAAGACCTCAAGACAGTCCTAAAGACTGAAGAATCATTCCAAAATCATTTTCTGATCTCAAGTTAAGAATTTATGGGTTAGAAACGCACAATAATGAATTTCTGTCTGCACTTTCTCAAATCAATTGAAATGCTTGACTTTCTTCACAATTCAGAGCGTGTTGGAACGCCTCAGAGCTTGATAATTTGATGACTTGATTAATCCCTAATTGGATAGCTTGGAACACGTGCGACGCGTATTTAAATCCCGAAAACCCTGAGTTTTTTCTTGTTACTGCCTGATGGAACCCTTGAACTCGAGATGGCGAAATTCTGAACTCGAGATGGAAATAAACACATGAACCTATCTCGAAGATTCTTGAGAACCAAGCAACCGAACTTGCCTTAACCGCGCAGAACGAAGCTTGAAGGCAGCGCGATCTCAATGCAATGATGCTATGTGATGACAGAAAAATCTTAGGGGCAAAAATTGGGGTATAACATTGGAGAGACTCCTATTCACAAGAACTGGCATCGAACTTAAAAAAACTAAAGCTTCCAACCACCGTAAGCAAGAATTTCCAAACCCTGACTTCTTTAAAATAAATCAAAGTAATCCCAAGAAACTCTGTCATAGGATTTTTCAAAGTCTACCATCAAAATAAGTCACTTTTATTAAACCTTTTAGAGTAATCTACCACCTCATTTAATACCACAATACCATCGAACATGTGCCTTTGACCCCAAAAATATGATTGTGACTTAGAGATCAAAACATTCATCACCTTCTTTAATCTATTGGCTAAAAGCTTTTCAAGGATCTTGTACAAACTTCCAATCAAACAAATAGGTATGTATTCTTCCACTAATTGGGGATATCCTTCTTCGATATCAAAGTAAAAAGGATGTTGAACTGCCTTAAAGATCTTGGAATTCTAATAGAATTAATTCAAAAATATGATGATGTCTTCCTTAAGAATCTCTTAAAAAGCTTTAAATAATACAAAATTGTAACAAACCAGACCCAAACTCTTATCTCACATACCGCTCCAAATCACCTCTTTTAATTCTTCGAATAAAAAAGCTTTCAATCCTCTAATTTCCTCTAGATTCAGCTGCTTAAAATTAAATCCTTTAAGGGTTGGTATCCTTTTTCAAGGCTACTTAAATATTTCTTCAAAGTGTTTATAAAATTCCAATTTAATATCCTCTACTTTATACACCCTCCCACCTTTTGTATCAAGGCCAACAATGTTAGTTCTACAGATTCTAGCCTTCATGAAGCTATGAAAATTTTGGTGTATGTATCCCCCTCTTTAATCCACTTATGCCTTGATTTTTTTTCCTAAGCATGATCTCCTTTAAATGCAGAAATTCCAAAACTTTACTAAAGGTTCACACCTAAGGTCTGCCAAGTTAATTATATCAATGACCAAAGAATGATCAACAACCAGATAATCTAATTCATTGAGACTCTTCACTGCTTCTACCACCTTTAAGTTTAAAATCCCAAAAACCTCCATATTCCACTCCCTCAACTTCATCTTAAAACCTTCCACTTTTCTTTTAAAACAAAAGCAAATTTGCCATGAATATTTATAGCTTTCCAAATTTTTTCCATAAAAAATAGAAACTCTGAGTGATCCATCCTACAATTGAAAATTTTAAACGAAATTGGGCCCCAATTTGTCTCATTACACTTGATCCAAACTAGGCAGTGATCTGATAACTCTTTGCCACCAACAAATTGGCACTCTATATTCGACTTGTTTATAATTCCTTTAGAGAGAAGAAATTTGTCTAACCTTGACATAACACCACGATCTGACTTAAACCACGTTAACTTTCTATCTGAATTAGGAACATCTAAAATTTCAAGATAACCAATAAAGTCCCCAAATTATGCCATCTATGCTCTATTAACTACAAAATTGCTACCCTTCCTCTCATTTTTCTTCTTAATGGCATTAAAATCCCCAAATACAATCCATTTTCCTACAAGAAACTTAGTTTTTGCCTCTAAAGGAATATATGTTTACTATATAAAGCGATAAACCATTCCACAAAACATAAATACCTATGAACCCCTCACCCACAAAACTAAAATCCAACAAAAGCATACATGGTTTCCAAATTAACAGAAGACCACCTAATTTACCAATTGCCTTCTTCGAAGTCCATTCCACCTTTTTCGATTCCTAAAAAGAAAACATTCTTGATTCATCTCATCTTTGGAGCTTGATTTCTTAGAACAATAAAATGTCAAACTAACCCTTGAAAATGAATTGTCTCACCCTTCACCTTTTTGCAGAAGAGCCCCATCCTCTAATACTCAAAGATAGAATATTCATATATAAGCCTTTGAATTGACTTCCTTCGGAGCAAAACCCTCATGATCCTTGTGGTTATCCTGTTTATTACATTGGTTTGGTTCGTAAGCTCAACATGGTATAAAATCTTGCTAAGGTTGGAGATAAGTCTGGTATAAAATCTCATAGTTTAATGGTCAGCCCGTCAAAACCTCAATTTGGTTTGTGAGCTCAACTCAGCATAAAAGCTCTCCTTAGCTCGAGATAAGCCTGTGTAAAATTTCGGTTCAACTTGAGGAGTAGTTGCTTCAAGTTGATGTTTGGAAAAAGACTAACTGCTTCAATTTGTTGTTTAGAAGAAAGACCAACTACTTCTCTCTGTTGTTCGTTGTTTGGTTAGAAACTTAATTTTCCTTGTATAAAGGGGGTTCGAGAGTTCAACCTACTAAAAGCTCTTAAGTTTATTAGATACTTTCAAGATCAAATCTTAGGAACTAGACTAAGTCTTCTTTACTAAACCTATATAATTCTGGATGTCTTATCTTTATCCCTTAACTCTTTACTTTCTGCATTTTATTATTTTTCACTACTAATTTCTAAATCTTTTAAAATGATTTTAAACTCTGAAAATGATCCTAAAAGTTTTTCAAACTATTATTATTTTTTGAAATAAACAATTCACCTTTCTTTTGTATGGAGTCACGTGTCCAACAATATATTGTATGTTAGATTTCATGGCGAAAATCTTTGCCGCTTCTTAAGGCAATATTTTATATACCAAATACTTTTCTTTTATAATATCATTCATCATTTATTGTTTTATTTTTTAATAATTTTTTATATATATTTATTTTAAAATATAAATGTTGTGTTTGTAAAATATCTCATAATTTCTCTTCTTCTTAGTGTATTAACTATGTGTACATAGTTTCTTTTTTTGATAATGACCATATTTAAATATATTTAAAAAACACCATTTTTTCTACTATTAATTGAATAATTATCGTATATAAAAAGTACTTTCTCTATTTTTTTAAGTGTCATTTTTTTAAAATAATTTTTTTTAAATATTACATTTCAAAGTTTAAGATAATATTGATTATAATTTTGTTATTATTATAAAGAGAAAAAAATTAAAAAAATTATTAAAAAATTAAAGATATTATAAAAAAAGATAATTATTATTTAAAAAGTAATAATATTTATTAATTTAAAAAAGAACGGATACAATAACTTTCCGTAAAAGAACACAATCTGTTTTCTTAATTTCCGTAAAAATAACAGATTTTGTAATAAGAAAGTGAGGGAGTAGTGTACTTACATGTCTTTTCCACAGTGTAGTCCAATGGTCCCAATCCAGATCATGAATCAATGATGAACACATGGAAATTGATTTCCTGCATTCATCTCTCTATCTCTCTGTAGAACTCTCTACATGTGTCTCTTATCTTAGTTTTTAAGATAAAGCTATTAAAGGGTGAAAAATTGTTGAAACAAATCCAATGGTAATTAAACTTTTGACAAATGACTGCACCAATTATTCAACTGCAATGGATCATGGTCCAGAACACATGGCCTAAACATCACACTTGCCATGACGCATACCAAACAATGACGTTGCTAATACGTCGTCACCAATTACCTCATTGCTTATGCCATCAACTCAATCTTAAATCATTTTCTGTCCTTTTCCTTAAAATAGTAGTAGTACTACTACCTATAAACTTCATTTGACCATTTATTTTCATTAAATCTTAATTTGGCAATTTGAACTCGCCAAAATAGTTATCTTATTAATTTGAAATACACCACCAGTATAACTTATTTTATATGTAAAGTGGAGTTAAATAGTAATTCTAACTTGTCTAATTCACATGAGAAATTTCACATTTAAGACCAATAAATAATTTGGTGTGCAAGTGGGTAAAAAATATACGAGTATAAAATTGGTTGAAGTTTCTTTATTGATGGAATTATATATAAAAGATTTTATTATAGCAGCGACAATTTTCAAACTCTTTCAAGTAAAATAATAAAGTATGAGAAAATATATTTTAAGAATCAACATATTTTCATATTAATTATCTTTTACGCTTTTGTTTTTCTAACATAGATCTTTAAAAAAATGCAAAAAAATGACATATATAATAATATTGTATTTCATAAAACAATAAATATCATTTAAAAAAAATTAATTTTATCATCTAAAAAAAATTACGATGCAACTTAAATAATCTTTATTATATTAATATTATATAACGAAAAATTTAAAATAATACATCACAATTTCACAAGTCTAATATAATTTGTCATGATATATGTAGTTTTCTTTTATAAGAAATTTAAGAGAAATTATTAGTAAATTAATAAAACAAAATTATAAATGCTAAATCAAATTTATTATTTTTGTCAAAAGTAACTCAAACAATATTATATTAAAATTAAAATAATATATTTTTTATCAAATAATTTAATAGTTTAAAATTCATCTTTTAATAATAAATAAGTGAATTTTTAGGATTCAAACTCGATCCTTATTTTTAATATTCCAACAAAATAATATATTTTCACTATTATAATTTATTAGTAATTGTAACCATGCACGGAAAGTAAATTATAGTAATGACGATTTAATATAAAATTAAAACATATGATATAATAAATAATTAATTAAATAAATTTATATTTACATGAGTCATGATCATATTGCATTGTACGAAGAACGAATAAAAAAATAAGACTTAATTATAATTTTGATTCTCGTGTATTTTTTGTATGATGTGACATAATTTTTACTTATGTGTCAATATCATATATTTTAATATTAATATAATTATTTTTTTATTTTAAATAATAAAGTCAGTATCATTTTAGTGTCAAATATTAAAATTCAAAAACATAAAATTCTTAAATAATTGTTTCACAGGAGACTTAAATCTTTGCTCTTCCTCTTTAAATACCAACACCCTTACTACTAAACTGACTACTTTCATTTATAAATCAACCCTTAAATATTTATTTCTCTTCAATTTCCTATAATCTCACAACTTCTGCCGCCCAACTCTTAGAATGTATATATCAAATATATTATTTGAACAGTCTCAGTATGTAATAGGTTTTCTATGTCTTCTATTTAAAAGACTCATTTTAAAATTTGGATTTTCTTTGTCCAAAAATAAAAAAGAATTGATATACTATTCTTATATAGTATTATTACAATTATGTTGTTTCATAATTGTAAAAGAAAATTCAAAAAAAAATATTCATAATAAATAATAATATTTATATGTAAAATTGGACTAGTTATTATCCAATATTATTTTTAATTATTAATTTTTATTTATTAAATTGACAAACTAAAAAATATGAATATTTAAAGTTTGGAAAAATTCATTCTTATTAAAGTTTTTCATTATTTTGTTTAGAAAAATTCTAACCCACCTTATGATCATAGTCCCTTAATGTCCCTCGAGTTTCCTACGAGAAATGATCTTGTCCCTCAATATTGCCTACGAATATATGATGACGGTCCATTTGAAATGCTAAGGTATCCTTACATGTTGCCTTCCGTGATCATTTCGTCCCTTCGAACGTCCCTTTAAAATTCCAACGATGGTGCTACCTATTCCTTAATAATAGGATAGTGTTGTCTAAAGGATAACGAATAGTCTTTTTCGAGTAGGTAGATTAGTTCTTAAGTAATTGCTCAAACAAACAAACTTTTTCACACCAAACACTTTTTCAAACAAAGTTTTCAAAAACAACTTCGTAACACTCTTGAGGACAGAAACAAGGGTTAAAATAAAGTAAAACAAAACTTTTCAAAACAAGCACACACAAGCAATTTCAAAATGAGCAAGTACCTAAGAGCCCATGGAAAACCATAGATAGAATGGGTGCTAACACATTCCCTTTTTATAATCTACCCCCCGTACTCAGAAACATCTCAAAAAAGGTTTTTTCTGTTCTTTTTCCTTTTCCTGATTGGATAAAATAAAAGTCGGTGGCGACTCTTGCTTACCGCGACATTTTGCAAACAAAAAACGCAAACTAGTATTAACAGTCGGTTCTGCCACCGTATCACAACAGTCAAATAAACTCAAAGAAGAAAAAATGATCAACCAAAGAATCATGAATCAACAAGTTTGACAAATGGAAAACAAATGTATGGTTCAAACAAAAATGCACACGCAAGACAAAACTTAGCACTATACTAAAACGACAACATGTAAACGAAACGAATCATAAGTACAAATAATCATACTAAACATTCTAAATTAAAACAATTTTAGTCATGAATTACACCTAGTAAAAATTTATCGGTGGATGAAAAACACACAAAAGTGAAATACATAAACACTCATCCAACAATCTTGCAAACAAAAGATTAAATTACACATTTATCAAAAAATTCACATTGAAAATATAAAGGCGAGAATCACAAGGGCTTTTCAAGATTGTAATGTGGCTTGGTTAACAAACAAAGGATAAGTCCTAAAGCTAATCGAAACAAAAACTTGCCTAAACTTAAGGGAGTGATCAGCTCTCAAAGTTTCAAACAGAAAATTCCAATCAAACTTTTTCTTCATCCCAAATTTTCACACCAATCACATACTTATTAACACAACATTATTCCATACTATTTTTGTTTTTCTTTTTTCAAACATTTTTCAAAATTTTTTTGTTCTTTTTTCCTTCTAATCTTTCCTTTTCACTATTTTTTTTCTTTCTTTTTCTTTTCTTTTTCACAATCTCATAGTAATACACACAACAGCAAGCAAACAATTCTTCCCCCAACTTGAATTCAACCAACATTAAAGTAAATACTCTCTAATTTCTAAGGCAAGGTAAAAATTAAACTAAGAATCATAGTTGAGGGCTAAAGAAAACAAAGAATCAACATTCATTCAAAAAGGAAAAATAAGAACTCATAGATAAGTATTAAGTTCAAAAATAACATGAACAATGACAAAAAGGGCTTAAAAGAGGTTAACAAATGTTCACACACTCACAAGGTGAGTTGACTATTTGGATAGGTAGTTGTGCTCAAAATCAAATAAAATGCCTTGATCATTTTCATGCTTTCATACAATCAACACAAACAAAAGATTAAACATAATGAAAACTAGCTAAAACAAGAATTGCAGCCTCCGGCATATATGAACAATGGAAAGCTTCCACACATTTGGGGTAAAAGTGGAACATAAGTGATTCAAGTCATGAGCAAGTAATACAAAAAATATTAATGGCATGGTAATTATACAAATGAAGAGTTTCCTAAACATGTTATGCTTTAGAAAGCGATAAACGAGTACCTGGCGTGTACCAACTTCAAAAACTATCATTACCATACCACCGTAAGTTGAAACAATCAATCAAATTCGGATAATCACCTAATGCAACCTCAAGCTATTGAACCCAAAATTGGAGTCCAAACAACAACAAAATAATTAACACAACTAAACAACCAAGTGAAATTGAATAAACAAGTTGAAAAGTGAAAATTTGAGAATTTTAAGAATTGGTCCGATTTCAACTTGATTAACCAATTCACCACACTACCTAAATTAACACAATGAAAAAAATACACAAACAAAAATAGAAAAAAATGCTTGTTTTATGTCCGATTTCAACTTGATTAACTGATTCACCACACTACCTAAAATGCATTTTTACTCTTTATTTATTTATTTAGTATCATAGTTCACTACAACATTTGTTGTCTCTGGCAACACTTTTTTAGGTAACATGTAGAAATTGTTGCCTTAAATTCATATAGGCAACGATTTACGATTGTTGTCAAAAATATGTTTGCAACCCTTGATAATCGTCGCCTAAAATACTTTTGGGGACGTTTATGGAGCGATACTCTATTATTTTTTTGCCAACGATTGTTAATTATGCCCTTAACTGCTTTTGGGGACGATTTTAGAGCGTTAAAATATTATTTCTTTAGCAATATTTGACAATTGTCCCCTAAAATATTTTTGGGGACATTTTTAGATTGTTACATTAATTCTAATAAAAGGCTACATTTCTGAAATGTTGTATAAATTTTTTTAGAATTATCAATTTTTTGGTGGCAATCTTCCCTCCAAAACTTATACACTAAAAAACAAATATTTTTCTCTAAACATTATTAATATATATAAAAAAAAATATTTTTCTAATACAGGAATTTAAAAATAAAAAATTTCAATTAAACAGAAAATAAAAAATTATATATATATATATATATATATTAGTCTAAAACTTATATATATTTCAATTAAACATGAATTTTTCTAACACATTATTAATATTTCTCTAAAACTTATATATATATATTAAAAAAAAATTCATTAAACAGAAAATAAAAAATTTTCTAACACAGAAATTTAAAATATTTTTCATTACTAGTCCTCTCAATTATTGCCACGTCTTATTAAAAAGAATAGAAAAAAAAAAGAAACAGATAAGGAATATTAAAAAGAATAGAAAAAAAAAAGAAACAGATAAGGAAAACAAAAAAGAATAGAAAATAAAAAAAAAGAAAAAGAAACAGATAAGGAATATTAAAAAGAATAGAAAATAAAAAGAAAGAAAAAGAAACAGATAAGGAAAACAAAAGCAGCAGCGCTCTCCAACTTCTTTTTCGTTCACACATTTCGCCGAACCTAGCCGCGCTCTCAGACGCTCCGTCCTTCATCCGCTCCGAGTCAAACCTCTTTCGTTCACACCCTCCGCCGTGTTCTTCATCACTCCGTCCAACTGCCACGCCGTGTTCGTCGTCCACGTCGTCGTCCGTTCGTCATTCGCCATCCAACTGCTTTCGTCCACGTCGTCTGCCGTCCACGTCGTCCGCCGTCCATGTCGTCCAAGTCGTCCGCTGTGTTTGTATGTATTTCTGCATTTATATTTCGATCTCCATTTCGTATGTTTTGATGCCATATGTATAAGATTCAAAAACACCAATAGTTTTCTCAATATCATACTCAAATTCTTTCTCTGTTCAACATGATACACATAACAAATAGAGATACAATTGAAATGTAACCACTTAGTGGCATGCTATGACCAATGCAATTTTATTCATACTGTAACGTATTAGTTACATTTTGTTATTCTTTATTATATTTATATTGTGATAGAACAATTTAATGGATGTAGATTTGGTAGTTGTAAGTATTTTCTTTTGAGCAATGGATCTAAACTTGGCTGTAAATCTTTGGTTTTTAGCTTTTACAATTATTGTACAGATTTATTTTATTGAACTCAGACAATTATAGGTGTGTCCTTCCCAAGGGCTGACTAGTGGGCAGCTAGTGATGGCCTCTGGCAATGTCAGTCCATGATAGACACTGGAACTCACTACACAAAAATGAAATATACTTATCATATTATATGAAAGAGATGCTAAAATTTGCATTAAGCATATGTATTTAAATAAATTATGTTCGACATAAAAAATGAAAAGATACTTCATAATATCGAATTATGCTTGGACAATATGTTTGAAGAAGTGAAGATATCATCCTGTAAGTGGTTCAGTATCAAAAGTAAAGGCACATGCTATATATCATCTCTGGTGTTCGAACTCTGGGGCATGCCTTGGTTTGCATGGTGGTTAACACGATAAAATCGAGGATATAATCAGCAGTGATAATGAGAACAAGTTATGAAGCAGAATGCAGTTGTGATGTACCTGTTGGTAGTCTAAACCATTCGTTCTGAGTATTGTTTCGTGCTGTATTTTTTGTTCTGCTACAGAAGTGCATAGATACGTAGGGATTATTCATTGTCTTGCTTGCTATTGCGATCAGATTTCAAGGTTGATACCTGGAGGTGTCATCGATGCTGCTGTTTCTTGGTATTAGGTAGAGAAAACTTTGTAGATCCTGATTAGATTTCGGCAGCATTTGAGGTTCTTTAGAGCGCATGTTGTAAATTGGTGTTGCACTTTCTAGGTGTAGTTAATGCTGAGTTAGTATTGCAAATATTTGTAGTGGAGTTTTGTCAAAAAGTAAGAAGTCAGTGTCTATTTCTGATCATGTTGGTACATCATTTGATTTGTCTTCATTGCATGATGGTTTATTGTTTGCTAGTGCTAATTAAATCCTACTTTGATGAATAGTTTAGCAAGATTCTAGTTGATTCCCAGGCCTGATGAATAGTGCTAATTAAATCCTACTTTGATGAATAGTTTAAGTCATTCTTTTTTGTCTGTCTGATTACATGAAATGTAATGTTATAAATCATCTATAGGTTCAAGGAGTGATGTGTGGAACCAAAAATAGACATTTAAATAACTATAGGGACAAATAAAGTGCATGTTCATTGGTTGTCACTGATCAAATTGTAAAAGAATAACAATGTACTACATTAAGCTTCCACTTATTACTTACTATCCGCAGTTTTTGTTTTTTATTTAACAAAATGTATCTACAGTTTATATAGAACAAAAATCCCTTGCACTCCCTTTGATATATTTTGGTTATAAAAAAAAACCTTATTTTATATCTGTATCCAATTTTAAGGGAATTTATTTTAAATTATGAGGTATTATTTTCTTTCTTGTTAGTAGAAGTAGACCTTTTATTAATACTATTCATTCACCTTGAGAGATGAAAAGTTTAATTATTAGAGAAGAAATCTTTGAATTTTTTTTTTGATGACAAGCAGTCATTAGAGAATTATAGAAGTAAATGAATATGAGATATTTTGTTAAAAGCTATAAAGATAAAAATCAGAACAGTAAATATTCTTATTTGAAGAAACAAGATTCAGATGATTAAACATTGTTGTTACTCTCCAACAACAGTGCCATGTTTGATTCTTTGCTGCTTTTTCCAACTTGTATGCTGAATTGTAAAGGCAATTGCCAATGAGGCTGGCCCCAAGTCTGCATCGCACAAGCAGGTAATGACTGATACACACACCCTTATCATAAATTCACACTCCCTTTGTTGTTGTTGTTGCAGTGAAGGAAGTTGTGTTGAAATCGAAGTCGCTTGTAACTAAGGACAAGATTTTAGTTTCTATTACTGCTGGAATCAAGTTGAAAGAATTCAGGTAACAAATACATATTATATAGTTTGAAAAGAAACAACAAATACATATTATATTAGACTATGAAATGTTTGTGCATGTTTAGATTAAAAGTTCACCAATTTATTCTATGTTTGGTATTGGAATGCATGTTTAGTGTATATTTAGATTATAAATGAAATTTTTATAATAACTATGCATTTGTAAAAGCTACGTTGATATATGAACCATGGTGTTTTTCCGTCCTTTATATGATAAAGAGTAATGTATAATTTATTTCATTTTAGAAAACCAAACATGATAAAGAAGGATTGGGTGGAGTTACCTCCACACAGTCAAAGTTATAAGGACGGTGTAAATTACTTTTTGGATATTGCATTCACCAAAGGAATGGTTGAAGAAGAAGAGATTTTGTGTCCTTGTTCTGTATGTTGCAATGATAGTTGGGAAGTAAGAGATGTAGTGTATGACCATTTATGTAGTAAAGGATTTGTAAAGGGATACACTGAATGGATTTATCATGGTGAAGATGAGAGTCTTATAGATCTTGATGGTGATAGTGATGATGAAACATCATCCCATGATGATATCGATGGCTTACTATTTGAGACATTTAAAGATGTGGCTGAAGGAGGTGGAGTACATGAAGGGATAAATGAAGATGCAAAGAAATTTTATAAACTAGTTGATGATGCAAATCAAGAGTTGTATCCTGGTTGTGAAAAGTTTTCCTCGTTATCATTCACTGTTGTACCCCAAAATTTGCCCTCGCATTTTTCCCCAAGAAATCTCAGCTTCAAGCCTTCCCTGATTTTTCAAAACTGGCTCAAGAATCGGACAAACGGACTTTTCTTAACAGTCAAGCAAAATTAGGGTTTTACTGGTTTTTATAGCCCTAGAACAGTTCAAGCAGTTGGCTTAGGTTTTTGGTTGATTTTGGTTCAATTTTGATCAGGCGAATGTTATTTGGCATTTAATCAGGAATTAAGGGTTTTATGGGCATATTCTCAAAAAGGTTAAAATTCCACAGCACTTTTCCGTTTATTCCGAGATTCGGGTTAAATTCGCATTGTTTTGATTTAATCAGCGAGAGGGGGCAGTTGGTTTGAATTCACCAAGTCAAAGGATGTGTGCAGTTTGGAATTACAGTGCTTGGCAAAGAATCAGTGAAAAAGAGGATTGCGTCTGATCAGTTTTTGTGTTCGACTGTGCGTTGCTTTGAATGATGGATACGTCGAATTCATTTATTTTGATCAACAAGGTTTAGTTGATTATTTATGGTTCTAAGAATTAAATATTTGAAATTTAAACTTTCATTTTATTTAATTTAAGGAATTATAAATAACAAGTAAACAATTAAAGAAAAGGAATTGAAAAGATTTAATTGAATCAATAGGATTTTTATTTCATATTTAATGTTTGTTACAATTATTATTTGATACAAGTATTTATTTACGAAGTATTTAATATAATAATAGTGTACAAAAATTAAATTGAAAGTAAAAAAAAAACTATTCTATTCATTTTCTAATTTCTTCATTCTTCACTCCGTTTCGGTGCTCCATTATTCACCTGCAAAAGAAAAAAGGAAGAAAAGTCAGAAAGCAGTTAAATTAAAAAAGACAGATAAAATTTGCTCATCATTAGGGGCCACTGATTGGGATCAGTTAACCCTCTCTGCAAATCACGGGATTTCTCCCGGTTCACAAAGAGGAAAGAATTTCATTTTATTCATAAATGCAAAATGTCAAATGCATAAATTCCAAAGTTCAAACTGCATAGTTCAAGTTCAAACTAAACTAAAATCCAATTCCAACTTTCTATCAAAAGCCAAAAGTGCATTTTACTGTCAAAGTACAAAATCCACTCAAAAGCTGTCAAAAAGGATTTGGAAAAGATATCAAAGAAAAGATAAAGTGTAGCAAGCTGTCAAAGAAAGATAAAGATGCAGAGAAAAATATGTTATGCAAGCAAGATCTTTATCATCATTTCCCAGGGCCCCTTCAGAACAAAAAAGTACAGCAGAATCATATTATAATATATTAACTGTACTATAGAGTGAGAAGAAGAGAGATAAGAGGCAGGTTTTAGGCTTAGGCAGAAAAGACAGAAAATATACAAACTCAAAAGAAAAGATACTCTGCCTCAACATACAAAACCCACAGGCCTCACAACAAAAAAGAGATAACCTGCAAACTGATAAAACCAGACCAGTACAACACAGTTCGAGGAGAAGAAAAAATATACAAACTCAAAGGGCCTGAAGCATACAGACAAATCTGCATCAGTATAACCTCTAACACAAAAAACCTGCTAAGATATGAAGCGAACCCCTCCAAGAACCAACAACCTGCTGAAGCCTAAATTACCAGGCCAAGCCTCATCAAGCTAAGCAAACACCAAACTTGTTAAGCCTGTACCTAAAAACCAAGCACAACCTGTATATACAAAACTCAAGCCATAAAACATACTGAAGCAAATCTGCAATGACCAAAACTCAAACTTCAAGCCTACTGCACTACTAAACACATACCACATACTAGAACCAATACAAAAGCACACAAATCCCAGGCCAAGTACAAACTAACAACCATTCACCTGTCAACACACCAACCTGCTAGCACAAACATAACCTGTCCAGTTCAAATCTCAAAGCATTCAAAAACCAACCCCTAAGCCTCAGAATCCCTTCATCATAGGCAATAAATATTCAGGGCATCCAACTCAACAAAAGCATCAAGGGCATACTCAGAAGAAAATGTTCAAGGCAACCTAGGCCCTCAGTATAAACATCACAGGGCAACATAAACAAGCGTACAGTGGCAACAAGTACACAGTGTTCAAGAAGAAGAGAGAAAGTTCATCCAAAGGCAACGTGAGCAGTAGAGAAGAGGAAAGAGGTGAACTCAGAAGCTTTTCATCATAAGCAAAATACATTCCAAGGGCATCAATCTCAGAAGGCAATTCAAGGGCCTCAGAAGCAAGCTTCATCATAGGCAAGGCAACAATTCAAAAGCATACGAATTCCCAAAGGCAACATATAGTAGAAGAGAAAAGATAAAGAAGTGAATCTATTTCAAGATAGGGCTTTTCAGAACATCATCATCAAAACCATAGGCAAAAAAATAGCAACCAGATAAAAGATACCAGGGACATCAAGAAAGCTCTCATCACGCATTCCCTTCACCGGGCCTCCGCCTCAACGCCTCCCAGTTCCGGTTCCTTTTTCTCCGTCCCCAAAAGGTTAAGGTAGCTTTTCGTTCCTCTTCTTTAATCTCGAATAACAAACAGTAATAAGCATGTGAAACCAGAAGTCAAACTAAGCAAAAAGCAAGAAACTTAGTAAAAACCCTAATGCATGAAAAAGACGAGATCGTTACCCTTTCCGTCTGGGTTTGGTCCAACCATGGAGATGAACGGAACCGGAGGTGGCGCTGGGTGGCTCGGCCTCTGGAATAGAATTGCATTCAGCAACTAATGGAAGACGAAGATGAACGGAACTCAGTGAACGGCGTCGTCCCAAAACCCTAACGGATTATCAAATGAACCAAATCCCTAACCCTAAAATTTGTTCCAAGTTTAACATGGGTCTTGCCCATTCTGCACCCCCCATAAGCCCATTAAAAACATTTTAAAACTAACTTAACCTTTTTAACCCATTTACTAACCCATTTAACATTTTAAAACTAACTTAACCTTTTTTTATATTTTCATTAACACTAATCTCTTTTTATATATAAATACCCTATATATTTGTCATAATATTACATTATTATACTAAAATACTTAAAATTACCTCCTTTTAATTTAATCTTTAATTTTTCATTTAAGCACAAAAATACATTTTTTCTACATCATATAATTAAAAATTGAAAATACTTCTTTTTATTCTTTTAATTAATATACTTTTGTACATAGACAATTAAAATACATTTGCACATAAAAAAAAATACCTTTTTTATATCATATACTTAAAATTGAAAATGACTTTCAATTCTCTTAATTAAAACATTTTTGTATATAATAAACAATGATACATCTTATACATAATTTAATTAAAACATTTTTGTATATAAATAAATAAAGATACATTTCTTAATTAAAACTTGAACATTTTCTTTTGTATATATTAAAAGAAATACAAGATCGTTAAAAGGACGCTTAGTTATTATCTAGGTCAAATACCCTAATACGCATTTCAATTCATATCTCAAACCTGTAAATAAATTACATACAATACATATACACACTTACACTTACACTTACACAATGCAAATCCATTCATATTGCTCCTATACATTTGTTTATCTTATATTTGTATATTCGATATTTACATTTGATCGCACATTCGATTTGGTTGTAACTTATTGGATATTATAAGTCTCATCCCCATTCATACACTTGTACCCCCACTCCCGGATACTATTTTGTAATAGCGTAGATTTTACATTTCCGCAATTTACAGTTTTCCAATTATACCATGGTTAGACCTAGGGTTTGCATGTATATAAAATCAAACGCTAGATAACCTAATATAAGACAAATACATGAAATCAATACACAATCACACTTGCACCCTCTAGGGTAATCCCACATGTTGCCTTCCAAAATGGGTCATGCTTGCACGTCGAGTATCTTTGGCAAAACAAATTCAAATGATCATAGTCCCTTCAAAGCAAATTGCCAAAGACACTTGGCATCATTGCATTCATGGTCCATACGATGACCCACGCCCGTCCCGAATAAACTTCCTAAACGCAAGATTGTCCACCAAATTCAATGGTGGAACAAAATTGTCAAAAATGGTTAAGACATAACAAAAACCTTTGAGTACAATAGGGTAGACAAAACTCTTAGTTACTTGAGACTAACTTGCAAAAACACTTGCCTTCTTTTCAAAAACCACAATCCACAACACTTTCAAAACAAACTCTCAAAACATTTTGAAACATCTTTTCGAAAAGATCCACACTTTTGTAAAACACGCAATCACGAGTCAAATACATTAGTTGCCTAAGACAAGGCATCTTCTTCCAAAACATTTTCAAAAGCACCCACACACACACCATTTTCAAAGCAATCGAAAATCAAGGCAAGTGATCTAAAAAACCAAGTAACTAAGAGCCCACGGATAACCATGGATGAAAAGGGTGCTAATACCTTCCCTTTTCATAATCTACCCCCCGAACCCACGAAATATCTCAAAAGGTTTTTGCTGTGCTTTTATAACCTTTCCTTTAGGATAAAATAAAAAGTCGGTGGCGACTCTTGCTCAACCGCACAAGTGCGAATACGAACGCAAAACACTAGTCAGTTCTCCCACCGTATCACAGAACTGGCGACTCTGCTGGGGACATATATTTCAAAGTGGGGTTACCTTAGGGTTTAGATCACCTTTGTTTTCAATTGATTGCTTTGTTTGCTTTACATTTGTGGGCTTTGCATTGGAGTTTCATAGATCCTAACCCGGATCTGGGAAATACCCTTTTTAGGTAGCATAATCTGTGAGGGGCCTGTCCGGCGTAGACCGACATGGGTGAAGCAGTGGCTACGTTGGTGTGGCGCCTTGGTCTGTACCGATATCCCTCGTGTTAAGACGGGGAGAATATGGGTCTTCCAAGGAGTCATTAAGCACCAACCGACCTTAGAACCCTAAATTGACCAACTTGGCCATTAGAACAGTAGCAGTATGCTACACTCATTGAGGCTAAACTCTCGAGATGGTTCCGGCCGCGAGAAAAGGTTGCGATGCTGGAGTTATGACCGATTAAGGGTAGCCAATGATATGAGATCCTCTAGAACCCGGTTACTTTTAATAGGACAGGTTTTAACCAACGAACTGAAAGAGGGTAGTACCTGAACCTCATGCAAGCCTAAACCTAAGGCCTTGTGTGCTTTGTGTGAATATGTTTGTCTGTATATACACTCACTTGCTTTTGGCATACATGTACATAACATCATGACATCATACCATAGCATTTTCAATAACCATTTCAAGGATCTCGAGGGTTCTTTTGATGCAGGGTTACATTGAACCAGACATCTACCAAGGGGAAAGAGGTTTCTCCTCTAACCAGTCCAATCAAAGATCAAGTGCAACAACTTGAATCAGTAGCTATGACCCACTCGACATGGTGAGCTTGATTCTCGGGGAAAAACATCCACCGATACAAAGTTCTCCAAACAAAGGTCAAGTATAACAACTTGAATCAGTGGCTATGACCCACTCGACATGGTGAGCTCGATTCTCGTGGAAGGACGTCCACCGGTGCAGAGATCTCCAATCCAAGAGCAGGGTTCAACCTCTAACATTTTTCTTGTGTTTACCCCAAGAGATCCTTGAAAGCATGCATCCACATATCATGCATTTCATTTTGACAATCTTTCCTATTTCAGGTTTCCTTACTCTCCTGCTGTTTATTTAAGCAAGAGATGGCTCTAGAAAGGTCTGTCAAAGACATCCAAGACCAGACTGCTCAGCTGCAGGAGATGTTCCTGAACTTGTCTCTGGGGCAAGAAGAGATGAAAGCTCTCCTCACCAAGGGCTTGGGGAATTCCAACAATGCCAGGAGTGATCAGATTGCGGAGCTGCAGTTTGATCTGACAACACTGAGGACTCAAATGATGGGACAGTTGGTGGGCCAGATGGCTCTCATCCAAGACCTATCTCAAAGACAAGAGGAACTCAGAGTTCTTGTCCGCCAACTGCTTCCAAACAACCAACTGGGGCAAACATCTGAGGTTGAAGAGCAAGTCACCGCTCAGCCTCCATCCACTCAAGAAGACAAGGGGAAAGCTCCTTTGCTAGCTTCAGGGTCACAAACCCGTCAACAACCTCACCAGCGTCAACGGGGCAATCGGCGTAAGCAAGAAAAGTCGGGAAGACAGTTTACGGAGACTAAAATACCATCATTTTTCATACTGAAGCGCCTGTTGGAGGTCAATTTTCTCACCGTAAAGGACCCTCCTCAGAAACTCAATACCTCATCTCCTCACTATAATCCCGACGCATTCTGTGTTTACCACTCCTACAGCCCGGGACACGACACCAACGACTGTTGGGCCTTGAAGAACAAGATTCAAGATCTGATTGACATTGGGGTGCTGGAATTCATGCCAGACGGTGAGATGAAGATCTTCCGTTAAAGGGTTCTCCACTCGAAGTGACGAAGTTCAAGCTGAAAGACTTTTGCTTCTTTTTGAATTTTCAAAGTTGTAATTTCTTTTGCTGTCAAACAATTATCTGTTGATGTTAAACTCTGTTTTCATTAATGCATTGCATATGTTTGTCTTGAATTCATCCATTCGTTTCACTACTCTTATGCTTTTCTTTATGATATTTGACTCTTGATAAAAAGCTGCAAGCCTTTAGAGGGAGGATGACGAAACAATACCATAATCTCATACAGTATGCTTTTGAATAGACCTTGCTGATGATGTACAGGCATTTCTTTCAAATCCCAAACACTGGAGTTATAAGGAAGTTAATCCCTAGTCAACCCCTTTGAGCCAAAGAAGTAGGAGTTTTCTGTTATAAACAATCGAAACCCTTGATATAAACCGGGGGCAGGGTAGTATCTCAGTTAATTCAAAAGGAAATGCGCATTGAAGTCGCAAACTCTCAGTTCGTAACACAACGAACAACGTCAAGAAAGAAAGCATTCCTTTGGAATCAAAAGACAAGGGTGGTTCCCTATCACATAGACAGTCAATCTCTCAAAAGAGAAAAGCCCGCCAAGCCAAAACCTATAAAGGAGGCTTAAGAAAGCTGGGGCATCCCGCTGACAGTAATCCCGAAAACGGTAACAGTCAGGCAAAAGTTAGGGATAACAAATCAAAATCAAAATAGTGAGGTCATTACAAAACCCTCAACAACATGAAAAGTGTTGTAAAAGAAAGAGGAGATGATGACTGTCTCCCCAAAATTCAACTGGTGAACCATCACCCAAAAGTCGTTCCAAACTCAAAACAGAGTATGACATACAATTGACTGAGCTTAGGTTGAAGAACATCACGAAGAGCGGGTGGGTACAAGTATACTTTGAGCCTTTATCCTTTGTTTCTTAAACCGTGAACCAAGCCACGTTACAACCCTTCAAAAGTCCTAATTGAAGCATGGATCAGTTCGAAAGCATACTGTTTCAAAAGGTATCCTGACTCCTGTAAGGCTTTACTCTAAATCTTGTGTTGACTAGTCTTATGAAAAGTTTTCTGCTAAAAACGCATTTTTCAAAACTTCGAGACAAACATAAACTTTGCATTATTCGAATATCACTGTCTGCATTTAACCCTTTTGTTTGACAGCGAAGAAGTTCATACAGCGCATGTTCGGAGGAACGAAAACTCTCTCAGTAAGTCAAAATCACTTCAAGAGGATAACATTTCCATCAAATCTCCTATCAATAAGGGGCATGACATGTCACAGTTCAATTAACCTGGGGCAGTCCAGTCAAGGTCCAACAGATCTTTCAAAGTTCAGTTAACCTGGGGCAGTCCAGTCAAGATTTCAAGAAATCTCTCAATATATGCAGAGTAATCTGATTCAAGACTCCTTCATCATCACTTAGGGCATTCGAATGTCAAAAGTGTTCAACAAATCAATCATTACATTTCCAGACTCGATTCCTGTATCTAGCCAGGGCACGTCTGAAGAGTTCAAAGATTCGATTCCTGTATCCAGCCAGGGCATATCTGTTGACGACTATTTCCAGATTCGATTCCTGTATCCAGCCAAGGCATATCTGTTGACCACATTTCCAGATTCAACTCCTGTATCCAGCCAGGGCATATCTGTTGACCACATTTCCAGACTCGATTCCTGTATCTAGCCAGGGCACGTCTGAAGAGTTTGAGGATTCGATTCTTGTATCCAGCCAGGGCATATCTGTTGACGACTATTTCCAGATTCGACTCCTGTATCCAGTCAGGGCATATCTGTTGACCACATTTCCAGACTCGATTCCTGTATCTAGCCAGGGCACGTCTGAAGAGTTTGAAGATTCGATTCCTGTATCTAGCCAGGGCATATCTATCAACTATCACCTTTCCAGATTTGATTCATGTATCCAGCCAGGGCATGTCTGAAGAATTCCAGATCAACACCTGTAACAATCCAGGAAACATCTGTGAACGACCGATGGTAGACCAACACCTGTAATAAGCCAGGAATTTATCTACATCACCACTTGGGGCATTCGAATGTCAAAAGTGTTCAAAACCCGATGCAGTTTTACACAAGCTCATCATCAGGAAGCCCTACACCGGTTCCTCTTCAAGACTTCTGAAACAAGTTTACGGATTCTTCCCAACAACGGATGTTAACCTATCACTTGTTCAGATTCTTCTTCAAGACTTCTGAAAATAGTTCATGGATTCTTCCCAAGTAACGGATGTTAATCTATCAGCTTGTTCAGATGCAACCTTTGAAATTAGTTTACGGACGCTTCCCAACAACGGATGCGGCTCTATTGCTGATTCAACCTCAAGATTTCTGAAAATAGTTCACGGGTTCTCCAAGTAAACGAATGTTAACCTATCACTTGTTCAGATTCTTCTCAAGACTTCTGAAAACAGTTTATGGATTCTTCCCAAGTAACGGATGTTAATCTATCAGCTTGTTCAGATGCAACCTCTGAAATTAGTTTACAGACGCTTCCCAACAACGGATGCGGCTCTATTGCTGATTCAACTTCAAGATTTCTGAAAATAGTTCACGGGTTCTCCAAGTAAACGGATGTTAACCTATCGCTTGTTCAGATTCTTCTCAAGCTAACCACCACGGAAGATTGCGCTCGCCAAAATTCTCCCTATCCCCAGCGGAGTTCATCAAAATTCCCCAGCGGAGCCAGACCATTAAACCTTCTCCCCACAGAGTTTTGGGAAGGCAAACCTTGAGTTCCCCAGTGAAGTCGCCAGAGTTACTTCCCATTAAGCTGAAGATTCTCAATCTGGCCTCTCCAGCATGAATCTACTAGTTTGGAACTCCCCAGTAGAGGTCATCAGGAATTCTCTTCCCCAGCAGCAGCCAAGGATTTATTTTCCCCGGCAGCAGTCAAGAGGCTTTTATCTTCAGCCATCTCGGATTCATGTATCCTCGGCAAGATTAGCTCATCAACTTACATGCGCATTCATTACATTCACATTCATAAATATTGATGTCACGTACGTTGCATCATAACATTGCATACAACTAACCCTTTGCCTTTTCAGGTAAGATCAGTCGACAGACACAGATCATCTCCCGAGATTCATCCAGAAATAGTTCATATGTGACCCAGACACGGCGACATTCTGATACTTATTCCAGATTCATTCAGACGCATCATCAGGAAACCCTACACCGGTTCCTCTTCAACTTCAAGACTTCTGAAAACAGTTTACGGATTCTTCCCTACAACGGAGGTCAATCTACCGACTTGTGCAGACTCTTCTCAACTTCTGAAAACAGTTTACAGATTCTTCCCAACAACGGATGTCAATCTACCAACTGATTCAGACTCTTCTCAATTCCTGAAAACAGTTTACAGATTCTTCCCAACAACGGATGTCAATCTACCAACTTGTTCAGGTGCAACTTTCGAAAACAGTTTACAGATTCTTCCCAACAACGGATGTCAATCTACCAACTGATTCAGACTCTTCTCAATTTTTGAAAATAGTTTACGGACGCTTCCCAACAACGGATGTTGCTCTATTGCTTATTCAATCTCAACTCCTGAAATAGTTTACAGATTCTCCAGACATGGACGTCAAATCTGTTGCTTGTTCGGACCCCTAATTCAGAGATGTTCCGAGACATGGAGGCCCTTCTGACACTCGTCCACTCACCATTGACATACAATTCAACATTACCAGATGGCATCTATAAGCCCATCCTCCTACCAGCAGTCACCAAATGGCATCTTTAAGCCCATCCTCCTACCAGCAGTCACCAAATGGCATCTTTAAGCCCATTCTCAGATGGCATCTCTAAGCCCATCCCCCGACAAAATTCTATCGCACCAGATGGCATCTTTAAGCCCATCACCAAATGGCATCTTTAAGCCCATTCACCTCCACCATCGTATCGCCGAGTGCAAATTTTCTGGGCACTTTAGTGTCCAATCTTCTTTTACCTTCAAGTCGCGAAAGGCAAACTTGCCAATCTAACTCTTCAGGTCCAAGAAGATTGAACAGGGGCAACTGTTGTACCCCAAAATTTGCCCTCGCATTTTTCCCCAAGAAATCTCAGCTTCAAGCCTTCCCTGATTTTTCAAAACTGGCTCAAGAATCGGACAAACGGACTTTTCTTAACAGTCAAGCAAAATTAGGGTTTTAATGGTTTTTATAGCCCTAGAACAGTTCAAGCAGTTGGCTTAGGTTTTTGGTTGATTTTGGTTCAATTTTGATCAGGCGAATGTTATTTGGCATTTAATCAGGAATTAAGGGTTTTATGGGCATATTCTCAAAAAGGTTAAAATTCCACAGCACTTTGCCGTTTATTCCGAGATTCGGGTTAAATTCGCATTGTTTTGATTTAATCAGCGAGAGGGGGCAGTTGGTTTGAATTCACCAAGTCAAAGGATGTGTGCAGTTTGGAATTACAGTGCTTGGCAAAGAATCAGTGAAAAAGAGGATTGCGTCTGATCAGTTTTTGTGTTCGACTGTGCGTTGCTTTGAATTATGGATACGTCGAATTCATTTATTTTGATCAACAAGGTTTAGTTGATTATTTATGGTTCTAAGAATTAAATATTTGAAATTTAAACTTTCATTTTATTTAATTTAAGGAATTATAAATAACAAGTAAACAATTAAAGAAAAGGAATTGAAAAGATTTAATTGAATCAATAGGATTTTTATTTCATATTTAATGTTTGTTACAATTATTATTTGATACAAGTATTTATTTACGAAGTATTTAATATAATAATAGTGTACAAAAATTAAATTGAAAGTAAAAAAAAACTATTCTATTCATTTTCTAATTTCTTCATTCTTCACTCCGTTCCGGTGCTCCATTATTCACCTGCAAAAGAAAAAAGGAAGAAAAGTCAGAAAGCAGTTAAATTAAAAAAGACAGATAAAATTTGCTCATCATTAGGGGCCACTGATTGGGATCAGTTAACCCTCTCTTCAAATCACGGGATTTCTCCCGGTTCACAAAGAGGAAAGAATTTCATTTTATTCATAAATGCAAAATGTCAAATGCATAAATTCCAAAGTTCAAACTGCATAGTTCAAGTTCAAACTAAACTAAAATCCAATTCCAACTTTCTATCAAAAGCCAAAAGTGCATTTTACTGTCAAAGTACAAAATCCACTCAAAAGCTGTCAAAAAGGATTTGGAAAAGATATCAAAGAAAAGATAAAGTGTAGCAAGCTGTCAAAGAAAGATAAAGATGCAGAGAAAAATGTGTTATGCAAGCAAGATCTTTATCATCATTTCCCAGGGCCCCTTCAGAACAAAAAAGTACAGCAGAATCATATTATAATATATTAACTGTACTATAGAGTGAGAAGAAGAGAGATAAGAGGCAGGTTTTAGGCTTAGGCAGAAAAGACAGAAAATATACAAACTCAAAAGAAAAGATACTCTGCCTCAACATACAAAACCCACAGGCCTCACAACAAAAAAGAGATAACCTACAAACTGATAAAACCAGGCCAGTACAACACAGTTCGAGGAGAAGAAAAAATATACAAACTCAAAGGGCCTGAAGCATACAGACAAATCTGCATCAGTATAACCTCTAACACAAAAAACCTGCTAAGATATGAAGCGAACCCCTCCAAGAACCAACAACCTGCTGAAGCCTAAATTACCAGGCCAAGCCTCATCAAGCTAAGCAAACACCAAACTTGTTAAGCCTGTACCTAAAAACCAAGCACAACCTGTATATACAAAACTCAAGCCATAAAACATACTGAAGCAAATCTGCAATGACCAAAACTCAAACTTCAAGCCTACTGCACTACTAAACACATACCACATACTAGAACCAATACAAAAGCACACAAATCCCAGGCCAAGTACAAACTAACAACCATTCACCTGTCAACACACCAACCTGCTAGCACAAACATAACCTGTCCAGTTCAAATCTCAAAGCATTCAAAAACCAACCCCTAAGCCTCAGAATCCCTTCATCATAGGCAATAAATATTCAGGGCATCCAACTCAACAAAAGCATCAAGGGCATACTCAGAAGCAAATGTTCAAGGCAACCTAGGCCCTCAGTATAAACATCACAGGGCAACATAAACAAGCGTACAGTGGAAACAAGTACAGTGTTCAAGAAGAAGAGAGAAAGTTCATCCAAAGGCAACGTGAGCAGTAGAGAAGAGGAAAGAGGTGAACTCAGAAGCTTTTCATCATAAGCAAAATACATTCCAAGGGCATCAATCTCAGAAGGCAATTCAAGGGCCTCAGAAGCAAGCTTCATCATAGGCAAGGCAACAATTCAAAAGCATACGAATTCCCAAAGGCAACATATAGTAGAAGAGAAAAGATAAAGAAGTGAATCTATTTCAAGATAGGGCTTTTCAGAACATCATCATCAAAACCATAGGCAAAAAAATAGCAACCAGATAAAAGATACCAGGGACATCAAGAAAGCTCTCATCACGCATTCCCTTCACCGGGCCTCCGCCTCAACGCCTCCCAGTTCCGGTTCCTTTTTCTCCGTCCCCAAAAGGTTAAGGTAGCTTTTCGTTCCTCTTCTTTAATCTCGAATAACAAACAGTAATAAGCATGTGAAACCAGAAGTCAAACTAAGCAAAAAGCAAGAAACTTAGTAAAAACCCTAATGCATGAAAAAGACGAGATCGTTACCCTTTCCGTCTGGGTTTGGTCCAACCATGGAGATGAACGGAACCGGAGGTGGCACTGGGTGGCTCGGCCTTTGGAATAGAATTGCATTCAGCAACTAATGGAAGACGAAGATGAACGGAACTCAGTGAACGGCGCCGTCCCAAAACCCTAACGCGTTATCAAATGAACCAAATCCCTAACCCTAAAATTTGTTCCAAGTTTAACATGGGCCTTGCCCATTCTGCACCCCCCATAAGCCCATTAAAAACATTTTAAAACTAACTTAACCTTTTTAACCCATTTACTAACCCATTTAACATTTTAAAACTAACTTAACCTTTTTTTATATTTTCATTAACACTAATCTCTTTTTATATATAAATACCCTATATATTTGTCATAATATTACATTATTATACTAAAATACTTAAAATTACCTCCTTTTAATTTAATCTTTAATTTTTCATTTAAGCACAAAAATACATTTTTTCTACATCATATAATTAAAAATTGAAAATACTTCTTTTTATTCTTTTAATTAATATACTTTTGTACATAGACAATTAAAATACATTTGCACATAAAAAAAAAATACCTTTTTTATATCATATACTTAAAATTGAAAATGACTTTCAATTCTCTTAATTAAAACATTTTTGTATATAATAAACAATGATACATCTTATACATAATTTAATTAAAACATTTTTGTATATAAATAAATAAAGATACATTTCTTAATTAAAACTTGAACATTTTCTTTTGTATATATTAAAAGAAATACAAGATCGTTAAAAGGACGCTTAGTTATTATCTAGGTCAAATATCCTAATACGCATTTAAATTCATATCTCAAACTTGTAAATAAATTACATACAATACATATACACACTTACACTTACACTTACACAATGCAAATCCATTCATATTGCTCCTATACATTTGTTTATCTTATATTTGTATATTCGATATTTACATTTGATCGCACATTCGATTTGGTTGTAACTTATTGGATATTATAAGTCTCATCCCCATTCATACACTTGTACCCCCACTCCCGGATACTATTTTGTAATAGCGTAGATTTTACATTTCCGCAATTTACAGTTTTCCAATTATACCATGGTTAGACCTAGGGTTTGCATGTATATAAAATCAAACGCTAGATAACCTAATACAAGACAAATACATGAAATCAATACACAATCACACTTGCACCCTCTAGGGTAATCCCACATGTTGCCTTCCAAAATGGGCCATGTTTGCACGTCGAGTATCTTTGGCAAAACAAACTCAAATGATCATAGTCCCTTCAAAGCAAATTGCCAAAGACACTTGGCATCATTGCATTCATGGTCCATACGATGACCCACGCCCGTCCCGAATAAACTTCCTAAACGCAAGATTGTCCACCAAATTCAATGGTGGAACAAAATTGTCAAAAATGGTTAAGACATAACAAAAACCTTTGAGTACAATAGGGTAGACAAAACTCTTAGTTACTTGAGACTCACTTGCAAAAACACTTGCCTTCTTTTCAAAAACCACAATCCACAACACTTTCAAAACAAACTCTCAAAACATTTTGAAACATCTTTTCGAAAAGATCCACACTTTTGTAAAACACTCAATCACGAGTCAAATACATTAGTTGCCTAAGACAAGGCATCTTCTTCCAAAACATTTTCAAAAGCACCCACACACACACCATTTTCAAAGCAATCGAAAATCAAGGCAAGTGATCTAAAAAACCAAGTAACTAAGAGCCCATGGATAACCATGGATGAAAAGGGTGCTAATACCTTCCCTTTTCATAATCTACCCCCCGAACCCACGAAATATCTCAAAAGGTTTTTGCTGTGCTTTTTTAACCTTTCCTTTAGGATAAAATAAAAAGTCGGTGGCGACTCTTGCTCAACCGCACAAGTGTGAATACAAACGCAAAACACTAGTCAGTTCTCCCACCATATCACATTCACTATTCGAATTTATTTGTTGAAATGTCTCCATGGATGGAGTAATGCATCATTCACTGCTCTCGTAGAGTTGTTAAAAGAGGCTATTCCAGATTTGAACATCCCTGTCTCTTTCAATAAAACAAAATCTATGATAAAATATTTGGGCTTAGACTATAAAAAGATTGACGCATGTCCAAACAACTGCATGTTGTTTTGGAAAGATCACGAGAAAGATGATTCATGTCATATTTGTGGCACGTCAAGGTGGATTGAATATCCTGAAGTTGCTAATGATCTTGAAGAATCTATAAAAGCTCATAAGGTTCCCGCCAAAGTTCTAAGACATTTTCCATTGATTCCAAGATTGAAAAGACTTTTTATGTGTTCAAAGACAGCTGATACATTGAGGTGGCACGCAGACCATCGTTCAAGGGATGGGAAGTTAAGGCATCCAGCTGATGCCCAAGCATGGAAAGACTTTGATGCCAAACATTCAGATTTTGCTCGTGAAACTCGTAACATCAGACTTGGGTTGGCAAGTGATGGGTTTAATCCATTTAGGACCATGAGTCTTTCACATAGCACATGGCCTGTTGTATTAACAGTATATAACTATCCGCCAAATTTGTGCATGAAGGCTGAAAATTGTTTGATGTCGTTACTTATTCCTGGACCAAAGTCACCCGGAAATGAAATTGATGTGTATTTGCAGCCACTCATTGAGGAGCTTAAGATATTGTGGGAAGTCGTTGTAGAAACATATGATATTTCAAAAAATCAATCATTTCAAATGCGTGCAGCTCTTATGTGGACAGTGAATGACTTCCCTGCATATGATATGTTATCTGGTTGGAGTACTAAAGGGAAGTTTACTTGTCCTGCTTGTAATCATAAAACTTCTTCAAGATACTTAAAACATAGTCGAAAGATGTGTTATATGGGTCATCGAGTCTTTTTGGATTCAAATTATAGTTGGAGATCAAATTCAAGTTCTTTTGATGGAAAGCCAAAATATAGGTCTGCACCCTCCTTGTTATATTCAACAATGATTTTAAAAGACTTAGAAAAGATTCCTGACGTAGTGGGGCAAAAATATCATAAAAAAAGGCCTGGTCCATGGAAGAAAAAGTCTATCTTTTGGCAATTACCATATTGGAAGGATAATTCTTTGCACCATAATATAGATGTTATGCATACATAAAAGAACATTTGTGATAATATAATGGGGACTCTCTTAGATATTGAAGGGAAGAAAAAGGATCATGCAAAAGCTCGTTTGGACCTACAACACATGGAGATTAGAAAAAAACTCCATTTGAAGGAAACAAGTGATGGTAAGAAAACTCAAATCCCTAAGGCATGTTTCTCCCTAACAAAGCAAGAGAAAACTATTTTTTGTAATGTTTTAAAGACAGTAAAACTTCCTGATGGCCTTGCATCCAATATTTCTCGATGTGTTCAAGTTAATGAAGGAAAAGTTTCTGGATACAAGAGTCATGATGCTCATATTATATTTCATTACTTGTTGCAAGTAGCAATAAGAGGGATAGGTCCTAATCAAATTGTTATCCCTTCGCTTCGACTTTGTTCATTTTTTCGGTGTTTATGCCAGAAGGTTATATAGATGTGAAATCATTGGATTACTTGGAAGTAGAAATTGCTGAAACACTTTGCCAATTCGAGCGTATCTTCCCTCCGAGTTTCTTTGACATAATGGTTCACTTACCAATTCACCTGGAAAATGAAGTCAGATTGGGTGGACCGGTTCAATTTCGATGGATGTATTATATGGAAAGATATTTGGGTGATTTAAAATCTTTTGTTCGTAATAGGAGTCGTCCAGAGGGTTCTATCGCTGAAGCATACTTAGTTAAAGAATCTCTAACATTTTGTTCAAGATATTTATTTAGTGCTGTAGACACAAGGATGAATAGAATGACATGAAATAGCGATGATACTCCAAACATAGGTCATCCAATCGGGGGAAAGAAACTAATTTCCCTTGATCATAAGTCTCTAAACCAAGCTCACGGCTACATTTTATTCAATTGCGATGAAGTGCAAGAGTACATTAGGTACACTCATCTACTTGATACAAAATTTCATTCTCATTATAAGTTTTCTTTTTCTTTTGTATTAAAATATTAGTTATTTATTTTGTAGAGAGCATGAGGTTAATGATCATAATCCTCTAAAAAAAAGGAAGTCCAGAAAAGCTAACAATCAAAGAGAAGATTTTATTCAATGGTTTGAAACACGTCTCATGGATGAGAAAGTTACTGAATGGTTGAAGGTGTTGTCTAGGGGACCAAATGATGTTGTTAGAAGGTATTCTGGTTATGTTATTAATGGATACAGGTTTCATACAACAAATCGTGAAGCAAGGCTTAAAACACAAAATAGTGGTGTGACATTAGAAGCGGTGACTCAAGTTCTTAGAAATGCGAAGAGGAAACTCCATTGATTCAAAATCAAGAGTTGAAAAGTATTCTTGAACCTCCAAAAACAAAAGTAATTTATTGTTGTTTAATTTTCATTTTTTTTCTATAATTTTTTGTTATTTATTTACTTATTTTGAGTATAGATCCTTGATCATGAGATTGAGTAGATAAATTTTCATTATTCATTTGTTTAATTTCATGAAAAATTGAGAAAGTTATGACATTTATATTATTTTTATTATAGACTTCATCTTATTCTTCTTTATCTATTTTAGTCATATTAACTTTGAGGGAGTAATCCCAAAAAAGGAGACATGAGATCTCCCACTCAGTGGAGGCCCCTTTGATTGTAGTATTCGTTTACCGGGTAATTAGGAAGACATTGCTGCTTTTCACATGATAGCCTGCGAAGCTGAGAAGTCGTAGAACCCTTAACCCATCTTGGACTTTTAGGTATAGTGCGAAGACTTTTAGATATTTTTTATTTACTATTTTTACTTCTTTACTAAAAAATTATCAAAAATATGTTGTTTTATTAATTTAAATTTATATATTGGTATAATTTATTTATTAAAAAAATCTAGAAAAATTTATATAAGTCTTTTTACTTTCTTATATATTTTTTATTTTTTATTTTTTAATTTGCACTTTTATTTTCATTTATTTTAATTCAAGAAAAAATCATAAATAGTTAATTTAATGTCTCTTTTATTTTCTATTTTGTATTTATTATTATTATTAACACTTTTAGTTTCATTTATTATAATAATAATAATAATAATAATTTATTATTATTATTATTATTATTATTATTATTATTATTATTATTTTTATTACTTTGTCCTTTTGTTTTTTTTTTGTCAATAAAAAAAAGTTGGTACCACTATAATATAGTACAAACACTTTACATGGATTTTCAACTTGTATTAACCAATGGTCAAGAATCATTCTCACACTTTACATGGATTGCCAACTTGGACTTATCAATGGCTAAGAACCATTCTCATAAAGTCACATGATTGCCACATTAACACTTCCACCTCATTCACCATATAAATAAGACATCTCTTTCTTTCATTCGGGACCAACAATATCATAAATCATTCACTAAACTAAGCCAAAACTCTCTTCTTTTTTCCTCTTCTTTTTCTTTCAAGTCATTTCTTCCTTTTATTGAATAGGTAGGCTATTATACATATTCTTTATTTAATTCTATTGCATTTTTACTCTTTATTTATTTATTTAGTACCATAATTATCATCATTTTGGAAGGAAACTCCATTGATTCAAAATCAAGAGTTGAAAAGTGTTCTTGAACTTCCAAAAGAAAAAGTGATGTATTGTTGTTTTAATTTTCATTTTTTTTCTGTAATTTTTGTTATTTATTTATTTATTTATTTTTAGCATGGATCCTTGGTCGTGAGATTGAGAAAGTTATAACATTTATACTATTTTTATTATAGACTTCATCTTATTTTTCTCTACCTATTTTATTTTTATTTTTATTTGGATCAATTTAGAAAGCATTTGACCTTTTTTTAGTTCATCTAAGTTTGTCGGATATTTGATGAATTTTCATCATTTCCAATCTACCTCTAAATGGTCTTTTGATTATTCAAGATACTTGGGATTGATGATAAGTTTATCATAATGTATGTTCCTTGACTTTGTCTTGATCCCACATGTTTATTAATTATACTACATGTATAAGAGAATAAACTTTAAAGTGTTATTTCTCTAACATGTATGAGTACATACATTCTATGCTCCATATGAAGTTACATATATATCAAATCATATTATTAACTTTATATTGTACTAACTTTACTTTAATGTCATTTATATTTTCGCACTTTATATTTTCCTCTCTTTACTTTTCTGTCATTTATCATCTATAACATTTTATTTTTCTTTACTTTATACAGTTTTTCTTTGCTCACTTGAGCATTTATTTTCTCTTTGCTTACTTGAGCTTCCTTTTTTTTTGCTTGTTATAAGCCACTAAATAAAGAAAAAACCTAAAATTGGTTATTTAATTCTTGGACTATGGTTACTATCCATTTTTATCTAATGCATGGTTATACGGTCTTCATCTGATTATTATCTTTGTGTTTGAATTCATGGGAAAGGATTAATTCATTGAATTCATGTCATCGAGTGTATCTTATATGATTGTGCGAATTCCTTCATCCATTTTTAAGTTTTGCTAATCTTAAGTTAGATCTCCAAAAATCTCATTTTTTTAAACTTACATCTTTTAAGCCAAAACCTCAATATTAGGTCGTTGTATTTTCAAAATCCCTTTAAACTAATATTTTAGCAAACAACTAATTTCAATAAACAGATATAATAAGAGGTTCTTGTAGAGTATTACAGATGCATGGGGTGCTAACACCTTCCCTTTGTATAATCAACCCCCAAACTTTAGATCTCTCTATTGCACTTGCTTTTACTTCTTGCATTGCATATTTACATATGAGTTTTATTTCGCTCTTTTCCCCTTCTCTTGGAAATAATAAAGCGCGGTGGCAACTCTTGCTTATTTGCGAGTCAAGTTAATTAATAGCTTGATCTCCTATTTTCGCTGCTACACTAGCATCAACAACACAAAATAGTCAGAAATTACACGCTTGGGATAAGCATCACAATATATCACATGTGACATGTGCATCGGACGCGTCCCCACAACAAACAGTACACCTGCACTAGATACACATCCAGACAAAAGTACAAGCAGTGTATACATCTCATAACATGAGAATCAATAAGCAACATGTCAGAAGTGTAATCAATCCACAAACAAAGTGGTATAACATGCTTTTCGATCGAATAATCAATACATTATTTAAATGACCGAAAAGCTCTCAAAGTACCTTGCACAAGTCACAAACATGTTAGAAATAACAAGGAAACAAAATCAGAGTTATGCATTTCCATCACAATTAAATTTGGAATTAAATCATGAAAAAATGATATGCCAACATCCATTACAACGTCAAAATGAAACTTTGGGCAGCAACTTATCAAATATGCGAATGCGCGAAAAGTAAAAATAAAAATGACCGAAAACGGTACCGGTAGCCACTAAACTTACCAACAAGCTCTAATAAATCATAACTATGAATTAAATCACCTCGTAAGCACTACTTAGCATTCCCGGGCAGCAATTTCGTTAACACATGAAACACACAAATATTCGAGCCGAAATCGAGAAAACTCAACTCAAATGTCATCTAAGTACCGAAACCAAGTACCTTGAGCATTAACCATTCAAATAAATGCTGCCTTATGCTCAAATTACCATAACTAGGTAGCATTGCACCGTAACAAGAATTGCTCGAAAAGTCGTATCGAAAACAATAAAACTCAACAATAATAGTCCATAAACGCTCAATTATGCATGAATAAGCATTAAACAACTTTTGGAACACAATTTGCAAGCCATTTATAGTTTCCGGGCAGCGATTCACACTTGAACCAATATCGATAAAAATTGATTCCAACAATCACACACGGATGCACAAAAATACTTATTGGTTCAAGTATCGCCGCTTGGAAATTACAAACACCTTGTAATGATCAAATCCACATTCAAACAATGATTTCAAATCACAAATAACAAAATTCAAGAGTTAATGCAATTTCCAAATTTTGAAGCTTTTTATGTCGAAAAATGGAATTTATCCACAAATTGAATTGAATATTGCATTTTTACTCATGAAAACACAATTAAATCTCAACAAAATTTCATAATCATATATAAATCTAAAATTCGGTATCCAAGAATTATCAACAATTTTACCGAATAAAATCAAGATCGATACCAGTTATGTTATAAATCAACTAATTCCACATATCAACATTATCACCAATTCAAGAATTAATATCTCTCAAGAACAATAATTTAATTCACTTTAACAATTCATGTCCAATTCACCAAATCTTATGCAAATAAAGGATTAAGTGCAAGAGAGTTCAAGAAATTACCGAAAAATCAAACCGGAGAAGATGAAGATGATGTTGTCCGGATTATCCCGATCAGAGGAGTATGTGTCGCTGGAAATCAACGTGACAGAGGGGAATTGTCGTCGGAGCTCGCGGCGGACGGAAGAAGAAGAAGTGCGGAAGCAGGCGAAGGTAAGGGTAGTGGTGTTAGACTTGCACGGAGGAGCGAGAGGGAGACCGGAGGTTCTTCGTGGAGGAGAGAGTGAAATGCTTGTGGAAATTGGAAAGGAGGAGATGAAGATTGATAGTTTTTGTGAGTTTGTTGTTGAAGCTTCTTGAAGAAGATGAGATAAAAGTGAGAGAGAATAGTTTTTTATCTTCAAATTCTTATCTCACATACCGCTCCAAATCACCTCTTTTAATTCTTCGAATAAAAAAAGCTTTCAATCCTCTAATTTCCTCTAGATTCAGCTGCTTAAAATTAAATCCTTTAAGGGTTGGTATCCTTTTTCAAGGCTACTTAAATCTTTCTTCAAAGTGTTTATAAAATTCCAATTTAATATCCTCTACTTTATACACCCTCCCACCTTTTGTATCAGGGCCAACAATGTTAGTTCTACAGATTCTAGCCTTCATGAAGCTATGAAAATTTTGGTGTATGTATCCCCCTCTTTAATCCACTTATGCCTTGATTTTTTTTCCTAAGCATGATCTCCTTTAAATGCAGAAATTCCAAAACTTTACTAAAGGTTCACACCTAAGGTCTGCCAAGTTAATTAGATCAATGACCAAAGAATCATCAACAACCAGATAATCTAATTCATTGAGACTCTTCACTGCTTCTACCACCTTTAAGTTTAAAATCCCAAAAACCTCCATATTCCACTCCCTCAACTTCATCTTAAAACCTTCCACTTTTCTTTTAAAACAAAAGCAAATTTGCCATGAATATTTATAGTTTTCCAAATTTTTTCCATAAAAAATAGAAACTCTGAGTGATCCATCCTGCAATTGAAAATTTTAAACGAAATTGGGCCCCAATTTGTCTCATTACACTTGATCCAAACTAGGCAGTGATCTGATAACTCTTTGCCACCAACAAATTGGCACTCTATATTCGACTTGTTTATAATTCCTTTAGAGAGAAGAAATTTGTCTAACCTTGACATAACACCACCATCTGACTTAAACCACGTTAACTTTCTATCTGAATTAGGAACATCTAAAATTTCAAGATAACCAATAAAGTCCCCAAATTATGCCATCTCTGCTCTATTAACTACAAAATTGCTACCCTTCCTCTCATTTTTCTTCTTAATGGCATTAAAATCCCCAAATACAATCCATTTTCCTACAAGAAACTTAGCTTTTGCCTCTAAAGGAATAGATGTTTACTATATAAAGCGATAAACCATTCCACAGAACATAAATACCTATGAACCCCTCACCCACAAAACTAAAATCCAACAAAAGCATACATGGTTTCCAAATTAACAGAAGACCACCTAATTTACCAATTGCCTTCTTCGAAGTCCATTCCACCTTTTTCGATTCCTAAAAAGAAAACATTCTAGATTCATCTCATCTTTGGAGCTTGATTTCTTAGAACAATAAAATGTCAAACTAACCCTTGAAAATGAATTGTCTCACCCTTCACCTTTTTGCAAAAGAGCCCCATCCTCTAATACTCAAAGATAGAATATTCATATATAAGCCTTTAAATTGACTTCCTTCGGAGCAAAACCCTCATGATCCTTGTGGTTATCCTGTTTATTACATTGGTTTAAAATCTTGCTAAGGTTGGAGATAAGTCTGGTATAAAATCTCATAGTTTAATGGTCAGCCCGTCAAAACCTCAATTTGGTTTGTGAGCTCAACTCGGCATAAAAGCTCTCCTTAGCTCGAGATAAGCCTGTGTAAAATCTCGGTTCAACTTGAGGAGTAGCTGCTTCAAGTTGATGTTTGGAAAAAGACTAACTGCTTCAATTTATTGTTTAGAAGGAAGACCAACTGCTTCTCTCTGTTGTTCGTTGTTTGGTTAGAAACTTAATTTTCCTTGTATAAAGGGGGTTCGAGAGTTCAACCTACTAAAAGCTCTTAAGTTTATTAGATACTTTCAAGATCAAATCTTAGGAACTAGACTAAGTCTTCTTTACTAAACCTATATAATTCTGGATTTCTTATCTTTATCCCTTAACTCTTTACTTTCTGTATTTTATTATTTTTCACTACTAATTTCTAAATCTTTTAAAATGATTTTAAACTCTGAAAATGATCCTAAAAGTTTTTCAAACTATTATTATTTTTTGAAATAAACAATTCACCCCTCTTTTGTATGGAGTCACGTGTCCAACAATATATTGTATGTTAGATTTCATGGCGAAAATCTTTGCCGCTTCTTAAGGCAATATTTTATATACCAAATATTTTTCTTTTATAATAACATTCATCATTTATTGTTTTATTTTTTAATAATTCTTTATATATAATTTTAAAATATAAATGTTGTGTTTGTAAAATATCTCATAATTTCTCTTTTTCTTAGTGCAATAACTATGTGTACATAGTTTCTTTTTTTGATAATGACCATATTTAAATATATTTAAAAAACACCATTTTTTCTACTATTAATTGAATAATTACTCTCTCTATTTTTTTAAGTGTCATTTTTTTAAAATAATTTTTTTTAAGTATTACATTTCAAAGTTTAAGATAATACTGATTATAATTTTGTCAAATTTATTCCTAATTATTATTATAGAGAAAAAAAATTAAATAAATTATTAAAGAATTAAAGATATTATAAAAAAAAAGATAATTATTATTTAAAAAGTAATAATATTTATTAATTTAAAAAAGAACGGATACAATAACTTTCCGTAAAAGAACACAATCTGTTTTCTTAATTTCCGTAAAAATAACAGATTTTGTAATAAGAAAGTGAGGGAGTAGTGTACTTACATGTCTTTTCCACAGTGTAGCCCAATGGTCCCAATCTAGATCATGAATCAATGATGAACACATGGAAATTGATTTCCTGCAGTCATCTCTCTATCTCTCTGTAGAACTCTCTACATGTGTCTCTTATTTTAGTTTTTAAGATAAAGCTATTAAAGGGTGAAAAATTGTTGAAACAAATCCAATGGTAATTAAACTTTTGACAAGTGACTGCACCAATTATTCAACTGCAATGGATCATGGTCCTGAACACATGGCCTAAACATCACACTTGCCATGACGCATACCAAACAATGACGTTGCTAATACGTCGTCACCAATTACCTCATTGCTTATGCCATCAACTCAATCTTAAATCATTTTCTGTCCTTTTCCTTAAAATAGTAGTACTACCTATAAACTTGATTTGACCATTTATTTTCATTAAATCTTAATTTGGCAATTTGAACTCGCCAAAATACTTCTCTTATTAATTTGAAATACACCACAAGTATAACTTATTTTATATGTAAACTGGAGTTAAATAGTAATTCTAACTTGTCTAATTCACACGAGAAAATCCACATATACACCGATAAATAATTTGGTGTGCGGTATAAATTTAGTTGAAGTTTCTTTATCGATGGAATTATATATAAAAGATACTATTGAAGTACAAACAACTCTTTATTTGAAACTTTATCTTTTCATATTAATTATCTTTGACGTTTTTACTTTTCTAACATAGATTTTAAAAAAAAATGCAAAAAATAACATACATAATAATATTGTATCTCATAAAATAATAAATATAACTTAAAAAAAAAATTTTATCATCTAAAAAAAAATAACGATACAACTTAATAATCTTTATTATATTAATATTATATAACGAAAAATTTTAAATAACACGTCACAATTTCACAAGTCTAATATAATTTGTCACGATACATGTAGTTTTCTTTTATAAGAAATTTAAGAGAAATTATTAGTAAATTAATTAAAAAAAATTATAAATGCTAAATTAAATTTATTATTTTTGTCAAAAGTAACTCAAGCAATATTATATTAAATTAAAATAATATACTTTTTTTTATCAAATAATCTAATAATTTAAAGTTCATCTTTTAGTAATAAATAAGTAAATCTTTAGGATTCAAACTCGCATCCTTATTTTTAATATTTCAACAAAATAATACATTTTCGTTATTACAATTTATTAGTAATTATATATGTACAATGTACGGAAAATAAATTATAATAATGACGATTTAATATAAAATTAAAATATATGATATAATAAATAATTGATTGAATAAATTTATATTTACATAAGTTATGATCATATTGCATTGTAGGAAGCAAGAATAGAAAAATAAGACTTAATTGTAACTTTGATTCTCGTGTATTTTTTTTTGTATGATGTGGCACAATTTTTGTTTATGTGTCAATATTATGTTATTTTAATATTAATATAATTATTTTTTCATTTCAAATAATAAAGTCTTTTATTGTTTTAGTGTTAAATGTTAAAATTCAAAAACATAAAATTCTCAAATAATTGTTTTACATGAGACTCAAACCTTTATTCTTCTTCTTTAAATTTCAACATCCTTACTATTGGACTAGCTGCTTTCATTTGTAAATCAACCCTCAAATATTTACTTCTCTTCAATTTTATGTAATTTCACAACTTCTGCAGTCCAACTCCTAAAGTGTATATATCAAATATATTATTTGAGCGGTCTCAACATGTAGTGGGTTTTCTATGTCTTCTATTTAAAAGAGTCATTTGGAAACCTGAATTTTCTTTGTCCAGAGAAAAAGAAGAATTGATATACAATTGTTATATAGTATTATTACCATTATGTTGTTTCATAATTGTAAAAGAAAATTCAAAAAAATATTTATAATAAATAATAATATTTATATGTAAAATTGGACTAGTTATTGTTGGAGCACAAGAAGATAAAAGACAAAAGGAATATTTACTGATAGCTTTCAAAAATAAGGATTTTACAATGAATTACAATAACCTACTCCACTAGGCTATTTATACACACAAATTAAATCTAAAATATATCTTCTACAAAGATATAAGAAGATCTAAGATTTATATCTTCTAACAAAGATATAAACAATCTAAAAGATATTCCTAAATATAAATTAATATCTAATTAAATCTAAATTAATTCTAACACCATCCCTTAATTTATATTTACCCAAAACTGAAAACACCAATTACATCCCTTAAACCAAGAAATTGATCAGTTTTGATAGCCTTTGTCAAAACATCTGCCAGCTGCTTCTGGATGCTACAGTGCATAACCTCTATTATTCCATTATGAACTTGATTCCTCTGAAAATGATACTTGGTCTCAACTCTATCTCTGCACCAATCAGAATCATAATAACTCAGAAGTTCTGATTCGATCTTTCTTCCAGACAGAAATAACACTCTATATTTCAAAGTTCCCTTCACATACCTCAGAATCCTGACTGCAGCTTGGTAATGGGACCACTTTGGTTTGTTCATAAATCTACTAACCATTCCAACTGCATAGCAAATATCAGGTATGGTATTACACAAATACCTTAGAGAACCAATCATTTGTTTGAAGGTTGTAGCATCCACATCCTCTCCATCAGAATCAGAATTCAACTTCTGATTTGTATCAGCAGGTGTGATAGCAACCTTGCAATTTTCTAGCTCAAATCTCTTCAGAAGCTCTAGTTCATACTTCATCTGATGTAAAATGATTCCTTTCTCAAAGTATATAAATTCCATCCCTAGAAAGAAACTCATTTTTCCAAGATCTGTCATCTCAAACGCATTCATCAGAACTTTCTTGAACTCAGCTATCTCTTGTTCAGAACTTCTTGTGAGTAATATGTCATTAACATACAAATATACCAGAATCATATTACCTTCTAAAGTGTGTTGAACATAAACATCATACTCCATCTCACACTTCTGAAACCCTTGTTCCTTGAAAAATGAATCAATTTTCAAGTTCTAAGCTTTGGGCGCTTGCTTCAATCCATACAATGCTTTGTGTAATTTGAACATCATCCCTTCTTGGTTCTTTTTCTCAAATTCAGGAGGTTATGAAACATACACCTCTTCTTGTAATGGACCATTCATAAATGCAGATTTTACATCTAAATGCATCAGAGGCCAATTCTTGTTAGCAGCTATTGCATTCACTAGTCTGATTGTTTCATGTCTCGCTACAGGTGCAAACACTTCAAAGTAATCCAGCCCAGGATTATGTAGGAAGCCTCTTGCTAATCATCTCACTTTGTGTTTGCCAATTGATCCATCTGGCTTTAGCTTCTGCTTGAAAACTCATCTGACGCTGATGGCTTTCTTTCCTTTTGGAAGTTCTGTCAGCTTCCAAGTCTTGTTTCTCTCTATAGCATCAAGTTCTTCTTTCATGGCCTGTAACCAAACTTGGTGCTTAAGATCCTCTTTCGTACTCACGGGTTCAGAGTCTACTAACATTGCACACTGAATAACTTCTCCTTCAGAGTTTACTTCAGTGTCTAGCAACATGCCATACTCTACAAATCTTATTGGGATGCTTCTGACTCTTTGTTGCCTCTGAACTGGACCTTCAAAACCTTGGACACCAAAACTTCCCCCTTCAGAAGATCTTCCTTCAGAGTTTTGACTTTCTCCAGAACCTTGACTGTCTTCAGAGTCTTGAAAATTCCCAGAGTCTGAATCGTCATCAGAGTCAAAGCCACTACCTTCAGAAATAGCATCTTCAAAAGTTGGATCACCTCTTCCTTCAAAAGTTCCACTTTTAGAATCATGATCATCGTCAAAGGCTGAATTTCCTTCAGAAGGTCCAAACTTAGAGTCATGATTTCCACCAGAAACTTGATCATCTTTAGAAGCTTGTCCTCCAGAACCTACATCTTTAGAGTTTTCCCTTCCATAAGCATGATCACCACCAAATTCTGGATCATCATCAAAATCTGGATCAGAATCAGATTCACCATCTGACTCACCTTCAGAGTTTCCAGAGTCATCATCTTCTGACTCTTCTTCAGAAGTAGAATCTTCTTCAGACTCAGAATCACCTTCGGATTCTGACTTGTCTTCAGCTTCAGAGTCATCTTCTAACTCTAACTCGTCTTCAAAAACCTCAGATTCTGACTCATCTTCAAAATCTTCAGCGCCATCTTATGATTCTGACTCAGAGTCATATTCTGATTCTGACTCATACAAAATCACTCCTTCAAAATCAGAATATTCAGAGTCATATTCTTCTTCCCCTTCAGAATCAGAAAATGACAATTTCACTGGTTCTTCATCAGATTCATAAGCCATAAATAGCACAGGTTCATCATCTGAATCTCCTCTGACTATATTTGCTTCTTCTGACTTCCTTTCTTTGTTTGACCAGCAATCTTTAGCATAGTGACCAAAGTTCCTGCAATAATAACACTGAACATTCTTCTTGCCAGACTTCTCCATTCCCTTCTGGACATTCTTCTGCCTATCAGAGTTTGAAGCTTCTGACTTTTGACCACCATTAGTTCTCTTCATGGCTTCTGACCAAGTCTGCTTCTGATGCTTCTTACCAGAAGTTACTTTCAGAGCCTGCTGCTCTACTTCCCTCTCAAAAGTTCTTGCAGTCATACGCAACTCATGCGCCTCTAGACTACTTTGCAGCTCTTCAACTCTCATGGTGCTCAGATCTTTGGAATGTTCAATTGCTACAACAATGTAATCAAACTGAGAAGTTAAAAAGATCTCAAGATCTTCTCAATAATTATTTGTTCAGACAGAGTTTCTCCACAAGCTTTCATCTCATTAGTAATCAGAATCACTCTAGAGATGTATTCAGAAACCTTCTCGTTGTCCTTCATGTTGCTTTCTGAGAAACTGAAGCTTCACCTTCTTCACCAATGCGTCACCACCGTAACATTTGACCAGTGTGTCCCACGCAGTCTTTGCTGTTTCAGAATCAGCAATCTTCTCAAACACATTCACATTCACACATTGATGGATGTAGAACAACGCTTTCTGATCATTGTTCCTCAACGCCTTCTTTGATATCTTCTGGGCCTCTTTTGCGTCTACTTCCAACAGATTATAGCCGTCAGTGACAAGATCTAACACATCTTGAAAACCAAATAACACGCACATCTGGATCTTCCAACGATTCCAGTTTTTGCCATCAAATACTGGAAGCTTGGAATGAATATCGCCGTTTCCGTTCATCTTCTACCTTGTGCAATTTACGTAGAAATTCAATGAAAAATCAATGTTTCTCAAATTCCAGAGTTTCTAACCAGGAGCTCTAAATACCAATTGTTGGAGCACAAGGAAGATAAAAGGCAAAAAGAATATTTAGTGATAGCTTTCAAAAATAAGGATTTTACAATGAATTACAATAACCTACTCCACTATGCTATTTATACACACAAATTAAATCTAAAATATATCTTCTACAAAGATATAAGAAGATCTAAGATTTATATCTTCTAACAAAGATATAAACAATCTAAAAGATATTCCTAAATATAAATTAATATCTAATTAAATCTAAATTAATTCTAACAGTTATCCAACATTATTTTTAATTATTAATTTTTATTTATTAAATTGATAAACTAAAAAATATAAATATTTAAAGTTTGGAAAATTCTTTCTTATTAAAGTTTTTCATTATTTTGTTTAGAAAAAAATTCTGACCCACCTTATGATATTTTTACCCAATATCTTTTTTAATTATTAAATAATTATTATATAATTTCAAGTAGCCAATTTATTTGGACGTGAGTTAGTTATCATTGCAGCCACTTTAATTTATTTATTTAATCAAAGATTTTTAGAAAAATAATTAATTAAGAAAAATATAAAAGATAATATTACAAAATTATTCTCAAAATAAATTTGACGCTAAAAATTTTAATTAATAAAAATTTAACACTAAAATTCTTTAAGAGATTTTACTATTTTAATTAATAAAATATATGAGAGATAGAGTATAGTATAAACTAAACTTAAGGAGATTCGTGCATATTAGTATCTTAAAATATCTCTACTTGTATTTAAATTGCGGTTAAGTTGACAAATTGCTGTAACTTTAGTGACATTATGTATCGAAGAATTTTATAGAAAAGCTGATATTTAAATGGCTGTTATGTTGACAAATGGTGGGTTTGATAAAGCGAAAACAAGTACGCAAACTAGAATCAGCTTTAATGTTGACCATTTTTTCTTTATAATAAATCACATGCAAAATACTATATGTTATTCCTTCTGTCTTAAAATAATTATTTTTCAAATATTAAAAAATTGTTTTAAATAATTATTTTTTTAATATAATTATAATTAATTTTTATTAATTTTATTTTTTATATATTTATTTTTTCAAGTATGACAATATATTATAATCAATAATAATAAAGAATAATTTTGTAAAAATATTATTTTATTAATTCAATTATTATTATTTTTTAATTTCTGAATAACAACAACCTTAAACAAGTACTGTATTATTTTAAGACAGAGAAAGTATTATATAAACAACATTTGAGAACAAGTCATTGCACAAAAACAAAACCAAAAAAAGAGAGAAACAAAAGAAAGATGGTTGTACAGAGTCACAAGAGCAACAACAATGTTCATGTTTTAGTAATCCCATACCCAGCACAAGGACACATAAGTCCTTTGATTCAATTTGCAAAACGATTACTCTCGAAAAACATCAAAACCACATTCGCAACAACTCACTACACCGTTCAATCCATCACCGCACAAAACATCACCGTCGAACCAATCTCCGACGGTTTCGACCAATCCGGTTTCTCACAAGCCAACGATGTCCAACTCTTTCTCACTTCATTCGAATCCAACGGTTCTAAAACACTCTCCAACCTCATTCTAAAACACCAGAAAACTTCCACTCCAATCACGTGCATTGTGTACGATTCTTTCCTACCTTGGGCACTTGATGTTGCTAAGAAACATGGGATTTACGGTGCTGCTTTTTTCACTAATTCGGCTGCTGTTTGTAACATTTTCTGTCGTATACATCATGGTTTGATTCAATTTCCTGTTGATGATTTGCCTTTGATTGTTCCTGGTCTTCGTCCTTTGAATTCTAGAGATCTTCCAAGTTTTATAAGGTTTCCGGAAAGTTACCCTGCTTATATGGCTATGAAATTGAGTCAATTCTCTAATCTCAATCTTGCTGATTGGACGTTTGTTAACACCTTTCAAGCCTTAGAAGGAGAGGTAAAAATTCTCATTACAATTTTTAACTATGTCCTTATCATTAATTTAAAATAGTTTAGTTGATAGTTGTGTAGTAATTTCGACGAAGAAGCTACTTTTAATAAAAATAATTTATTTTGTACTGTAACAAAAAGTCAACTATTTGAGCCATTATAAGATCAAGTTTTATTTATTTTATATTATTGTGTCAGCAATTGAAATCACAATGTTCATATTTGCGTAAGACGTGACATCAAGTTTCTTTTTAATACTATATCTTGGGGTTTGTAGTTGAGATTACGTTATTTTTTGTTTTTCTAATTCATTTTTGATAATTGGTATTTTTTTTTCCTTCTTTTGTGTTGAAGGTGGTGAAAGGGCTAACTGAACTATTTCCTGCAAAGTTAATTGGTCCAATGGTTCCTTCTTATTACTTAGATGGTAGAATCAAAGGAGACAAAGGTTATGGAGCAAGTTTATGGAAGCCATTAAGTGAAGATTGTATCAATTGGTTAGAAACAAAACCATCTAAATCAGTAGCATATGTCTCTTTTGGAAGCATGGTTTCTTTAACATTAGAACAAATGGAAGAAATAGCTTGGGGGTTAAAACAAAGTGAAGTAAATTTCTTATGGGTTTTAAGAGAATCAGAGCAAGGAAAATTACCAAAAGGGTTTAAAGAATTGATAAAGGAAAAGGGTATAATTGTAACATGGTGTAACCAGCTAGAGTTATTGGCACATGATGCTGTTGGTTGTTTTGTGACACATTGTGGTTGGAATTCAACACTCGAGAGTCTAAGTCTTGGTGTTCCTGTTGTGTGTTTGCCACAATGGGCTGATCAATTACCTGATGCTAAATTTTTGGAGGAGATTTGGGAAGTTGGTGTGAGGCCAAAAGAAGATGAGAATGGTGTTGTAAAGAGAGGTGAATTTATTGAGAGTTTGAAGGTGGTGATGAAAGGTGAGAAAAGTGAAGTTATTAGAAGGAATGTGAGGGGATGGAAGAAGTTAGCTAGGGAAGCTGTTAGTGAAGGGGGTAGTTCTGATAAGAATATCAATGATTTTGTGGATCAATTGATGAAGAAAGATAGAAATGGAAATTTAAGTGGTTACTAGAATGGCTACTCTCATCCATGAATAATGTGAATTTGCTTAGATTGATTTATGTGATTGTATGACTTTATTTGTCCTTTTAAATCATGTTAGACTTGCTAGAATTCTTCCACATTCATGGCGAAATTGAAATTAGATATTGCCAACTACATGAAGTTTTGGAATTTGAAAAATATTTTGTCTTTTTGAGTTATTATTGTTATAATTTTTTTTAATACATCATTGTACATACTACTTCCTAGTCTCATAAAAGTGTTCCATTTACATTTTTCATCTATTTCAAAACAATTATCTTTCTATCATACTAATGCAGTATTTTTTTATTATTATACCCTTATTTATTACTCATTCTATTTTTTATTATAAGTTGTTTTGGAAAAAAATTATACCACAATATAATTCACTTTACATTACCAATGAATAATTAATGTTATTTTTCTTATTATCCCTTAAAATTTTATTACCATCTCTCATTTCAATTATGTAAATTTATTTTCCCCATAGACAATTTTGTAAAATCATTCATAATTTATCATTTTCATACAATAATTATTATTTTTCTTAATACGTGTGAAAAGTCTAAAACGACTTATAATAAAAAACGGAGGTAGTAACTTTTATTTTATTCAACTACTCTATTATTACAATTAATAAGAATATTCTAGTAAATGATATTAGTTTTATCATTAAAATTAACACATCTAATTATTTTCTTAAAACAACGTATTGCATATGACCCTTTTTATGAGACGGTGAGAGTACCATTCTTGAACACATTTGCAAATATGAAATTACGATCACTTGTAATAATTTTATTAGAGAAGAGTAATTTTCTTGAAACCTACTAATATTTGTAGAGATTTCTCCAAAGAGAAATATTTTTGAAGGCAATATTGAAATACTCGAAAAGCTCAACGCATAGAAAGGAAAAAAACTTTGAAAACTAAAAACAAAAAAGAGAGAAAGAGAAAAACTCTGAAGTTTTTGTGTGTTTTGAGAAACTGGTGAAACTCACTATTTATACTAAAAAAATTAGCTTTAACTTATGGGTGAACGATCCAGATCATTTGATCATTATAGAAATATATGATCATAAGAACACAGTAGGAAATAATTTGACGCAATTGGAAACTTCAAAGGAATATCAAGCGCTAAACCTAGAATAAAAACACATGATTGCAAGCGTAAAACCTATCAGATAAGCTCTGGAATCCACCGCAAAGAGAAAAGAACTCTGATTTTATTATAATGAAAGATGAAAGATAATCCTTATGGTTATGACAAAGGTCTTTAAATAGATAAAACAAAATAAACCTAATGGACTTAAGGAGATCCTAATGGACTTTTAATCTAAAACAGAATCAAATCCAAAATAGAATCAAATCATAAATATAATCAAATCCAAAATAGAAGCATTCCTAAATAGAATCTAATCCTAAATATAATCAAATCTAAAATAGAATCAAATCCTAAATAAAACAATATTGTAAATTGTTGATTTCACGCATGAAACGAACTTAAGTGGCTTAAAAGTCCATAGTTCACTACAAAATAGTGTGCTAAACTCTTGAGTCGATTCCCTTTCCAAAAGATGTAATACGAGTCATTCTGACATTGGACGCGAAACTTGCGCAAATCCTGCCGAACTGTTTTGATGCAGGATTTCTCCTTTGATACGCAGTCAACCCTCCTACATCAGTCTCCTTCACTTTATAATAACTCAACCCGAGTTCTCTTCTTGATAAAGAGCTTCATATGGTTGCAGCTTGCTGTAAGTACCAACTAGAAACCTCTCCTTATGCAAAAACGCCACCACATTTTCTCCCACATTGAAAACTTTAACTTCCATGCATTTATCTCGTATAGAAGGTAAATTATTTGGTATCTCATATGCGGTCAAATCCTTTAAATCCTTTAGGATCCCTAGCAGTTCTCCTGGAATTGTTGTTTTCTCCTTTACAACACACATCACCCCTTTAGTCATTATTGGACATAAAAATCTAATTTATTTAATAGCCTCATCAAGCTCCTTATAAATTTGTGTCATCACCAAGAAATTATACTTCTTTCCTCTTGGATTCTTATCAAAGTAAAAAATAGAAGCCATAGTAATTTTATGTGTGTCTCATATAAACATCATCACGTTATCTCTTCCTCGATAAGTGATATCATTATCAAATTGCCAAGGCCTACCAAGTAAAAAATGATGAACATCCATATCAAGATTTCCATCTTTTACATCATTGATTTACAAATTTTCCACCTTTTCATCCACATCATGATTTTCACCTTTTCTTACAGGCATATCAGAAGTTAATAGTTTTGAATTTTCACTTAAAAGACATTACTCCTCAGATTTCAAAGCAATTGCAATTGTAAAGGAATCTTCACTCACTTCAGTACAAGAATCAAATTGAGAAGAAATATCATTATCATCGAGTTGATTTTTGAAATTGATTATGAGACTATCATTCCATAAATACCCTTCTTCACCTATTTATTGACAGTTATCTTCCTCTCTTCCTCTATCTTTCTATTTTTATTAAGGAAAGACAATGACAAGTTATGTCAACGCGTATCACTGGAATATATGAGGGGCTTTAAGAAAATAAATCCACGTTCCTTTGGAGCAAGCATAACAACTCTTCTTCTTTATCTTCAGTTAAAGAGAATCTCAACTCTGTGATCTGGAAACAATGAGGGCTGATATGGAATTCCTTTAGGTCTTCTCTGGTTTTGCACCTCAAAATTTTCCCTCTCATTTATCAAGACTTTTCTCACAAGATTTCTTTGACTCAAGACTGGATTAGGGTTTGGTCAGCTCAAGGCATATCATCATGCACTGATGACCCAAAATTAGGGTTTAAGGTTGCATAAGGATTTTTGGACTATCAATGCTTCATGTGACTTTCAAACATCATTATGGATCCCTAAGATCACTCAGGACAAGTTTCAAGCTTTGAACTATATTTTTGATCAATCAATTGGACAATTGACCTAAAAATCAACTGTATTGGGGAAAAAGTCAACCATGGCCAATTCACAGTCAAATTTCATAATTCTTGATCCACATCAACATTTTAAGCTTATATGTATCATTTGTTCAAGTTTGGATCACAATTCCTCAAGAAATTTGATCAAATCACCAAAAGGGCAAAATGGTCAAAATTAGGGTTTTGACTGAGGAAGGGCAATTTCTAATTTTTGACTTAGCAATTGACCAATTGAGTTGAAGCATGATTTCAAGGATTCAATTGCATCATATTGACATAATTACATGGCTCAAAACATTTCAATTTCATTGGATTGACAGATGAAATTTGCAGTCAACTGATCAAAAGTCAACTATATACTAAAAAGTCAAACTTTGACTTTTTGGTCAAAATCAAGTGCCAAGGGTCATAATTCATCAAAACATTTCAAAATGTGAAACTTGTTCATCAAGAAATCCAAGTTTGAAGATTAGGGTTTGAATTTGAAATTTTTCTTAACTTAGAAAATTTTCTAAGTATAGAAAATTTCTTATTTTTTCTCAACTTTAGGCCATTTTTTCACCATGATGCATAATGATTCAAGGAAAGTTACCAAAATTAAATTTGTAGACATCCATGAAATCTACAACTTTTCTTCACACACTTTTCCCTAAAGATGCTTGGATCTCAAGATATAAATTTGTGAATACATGCTCATGAACTAAATAACTTAGTGAAATTTTGCCCTAATTTAGGCAGGTTTTGGACCCAACTTCATGGCAATATTTCACGTAGTTACAAGAGGTATCTCAAAATTCATTTCAAATATGAGTCATAGAGCACATTGCAAGCTTTCCAAAATGTCCAAGAACTCCTCAAGATTATTTTTGAGTAGGGAGGATCGAAGAGATGAAGTTGGCAATTTCTCACTTTTTGTCCAAGCCATTTCATGAAGAACAATTTTCCAATCAGTACCTATGCTGCCTAATCCATGTTTTACAGGTCCCAAACTTTTTTCTCACTCCCTAATTTAATGCTTACTCAGTTGACAAAACTTTAATCCATGCCTAGAGCCATTATCCAAGTTGTAATCCATAAATGGCATAAAGGGACCATTGCCATTTTGGAAAAGTTCCGCTTTTGCAAACTTTACAAATCTTGAGCATTGAACTTGTCCCCTTGGCACATACAAGTACCACAGACCTAAGGCAACTTGTATAGAACATATACCAACCCTAAGCAAGCCAGTACAAGCATGTTAAGCTTTGTCTTGTCACTTTGCTTCAAAAGCAAGAAAGGTGGCCAAAAGTCTATAACTCACAAACCTGTGGAATAACTGACTTAGGACCTTCTCCATATTAATATACAAACACAATACAACACATGATGGTAGCTCGGGGGTCTTCTGTCGTCCTCTAGCGCCCTCAATCTTTCCCCCTGGGCAAAGATGAGGTAGTTGGTTTGATTGATTGCTGTGAACAGCACTCTGGTCGTGGCATTTGCCCCAGCGGGGACAGGGACCTCCTGAAATTGGGCAGCTAGATAGTTTGGGGGAGCCGTATTGTCTTCTTCGAGTGGAGGGGGGACTGAACAAGATAAGGCCGTAGCTCCATCCCGGTTGCCTAAGGGCCCGAGGATGACGCCCCCAGGGAGTGTATTATGGTCGGTGTTGTCGGCGTTGTCAGGGGCTCCGTTCTTGTCCGTGAGGTTGTTGTTGGCATCGACGACGCGGACGTTCTCGTCATCTCGAATTTGGTCAGCCATGACGGTAGAAGGTGATTTTTAGCTTTGGTCTTTGAGGGTTTGTAAGACGGGGAAGCTAGATTCCCACAGACGGCGTCACTGATCTTACCGGATCAGACTTGGACCGTCACAGCTGACTCAAACTGGTTTGAGTGAGATGGGGGGGGGGGGTACCTGCAAGACACTCTGATGCTAAAATGAGAGATGGAATGGGCAGGAAAAAAGTGTATATGTGTGTAATAGATGAATACCTGACCCTCTTGGAACAAAGGGTATTTATAGCCTCCAGCGCTGGGCCAAGGTCCCCTCATTGGGCTGACTAGAACTGGTCCAATAAAGGAACTGCCAGGTTCTACGTGTGTAGTAGGGCCCCGCACGTGGTCCCCTACCTGGTGGTGATCTGCGAAGAATAAGGAGGGACGAAGACGCGGTCTTTCCGGAGCTTAGAGGATTCTATAGCGGTTAGAGTGGACAGAATCTGCCCTACGGGGAGGGTGCTCGAGCTGGAGTTCCCTTGGTCGGGGATACTGCTTGTCACGGGCAATGGCGGACATAGCAGCTGCAGTCTATGGTCGGGCACGTTCGGTGATGGTCCGTTTGTGAGCATTCCCCGAAGAGTTGCTTAGATTTGGACCTTTATCTGCACTTTGGGCCAAGGCGGGCCCAGTCCAGAACATTATCATTAACAACTCTCTCAAATTGCTTAGACATAAACGACATAGAATATACATGCACAACATTATATATATATATATATATATATATATATATATATATATATATATATATATATATATATATATATATATATATATATATATATATATATATATATATATATATATATATATATATAGCACTAAAACACCAACAAACTCCTAACGACTACCACCAACAAATTATTACCCCCACAGCAAAGAGGACACAACATAGTACTCGAAAATAAGAGGATTTAACTTGTCATCACCTAAGTTATATCTGACACTCTCAATTTTTCTTAATTCTCAAATTGCCCATGAACAAATTCGGAGGGTGACAAAGAAAGAAACTTCTAATAGTTCAATTATAAATTTCTGATATAAATTTAATAATTTTTTTTGATACTATAAAAAATTTTCGATAAATTTTGCAATTCTTGTAATTTTTGATAGTGTAAAATTTTTTTCTTCCGAAAATGACCTATAATTATTTTTGAAATATCTGGTAGTTTTTCTGAAAATTATACAAAAGCAAATTTAAAAAAAAAAATTATAAGGATATAAGAGTCATAACACTATTATCGGAGGGTGCCATAATTTATTATGGAGGTGATATCTTAAATGCTCCGAAAACAATAATAGTTGATACAAAATAGAAGTCTCTATGTAACCAAAAATAAAAAATAAAAGTCTCTAAGCTAGATTTAAGCCTTGTAAAGGATTGACTATTCAATGAGATGAATTTTTTTTTTTGAAAATTCAATATTTTGTACCGAAACCATCTCCACATCATCTTTTTTATATCTTCAACAAGCTTGACTAATTCCACCTCCATATTTTAGAAGATTTTAGGGTATTGTTGAATTGATGAAATAAAATGAGATAGAATATAATGATTTAAGTTTATGTTCTTTGTTTGAATTAATTAAGAAATGATAAAATATAGCAAATGTATTTTGATCTTACCTGATCAGATTTGGACCGTCACGACTGGCTCCGAGCGGAAGTTGAGTGAGATGGGGGGTACCTGCAAGGCACTCCGATGCTAAAGTGAGTGATGGTACGAGCAGGCAAAAAGTGTATGTATGGGTAAGAGAATGAATACCTGACCCTCTAGGAACAAAGGGTATTTATAGCCCTCAGCACGGGGCCAAGGTCCCTTTATTGGGCCGACCAGAACTGACCCAATAAAGGAACTGCCACGTTCTACGTGTGTTGTGGGGACCCGCAAATGGTCTCCTTCCTGGTGATGCTCTGCGAGAAATGAGGAGGGACGAGGACGCGGTTTTTCCGGAGTTCAGGTGATTTGGTAACGGTCAGAGTCTGCCCTACGAGGAGGGTGCTCGAGCTGGGCTCGAGCTGGAGTTTGCGTGGTCGAGGACTCCGTGTTCGTGGGCAACGGTGGGCACGAGTACAGTTTCTGGTCGGCGCGCTGGCGGGAATCCTCGGGCGCGTGCTCCTTGAAGAGTTGCTTGGATTGGGCCTTCTTTCTTGCTCTTGGGCCAGGGCGGGCCCAGTCCAGAACAGGAGCCCCCCAAGTCGTGGCTCCTGGAGCAGGAGTCATGACTTGACCTCAGCTCGCCTTTTCCATGGGGTCTGATGCCCGGCCCAGGATATTTGCTTCCCCGTGATTGCTCGAGGAGTTTCTCATGAGTTGCGTTCGTGGGTATTCCTTTCCGAGGCGTGCACGGGGATCCTTTGCGGGCTGCGTTCGTTGGGCACACGAGGCAACCCTTGGGAACCGTGACGCCACCCTAGTGAAAGTAGAGCCATCATTGCCTAGGGGAGTAGACGTCGAGGAGGGGAAGCTCGTATCTCCCTGGGGCGACGTTTCGTATTCCACGTCATCCCTATAAATAGGACCCTTGGGTCCTATAATCTGTTTTTCCTCTTCGCGCTTCTCCTTCTTCCTCTGCCTTTGCCGGCGCTGTTTTTCCAGAACTTCGCAAGATTGTCGTACCTTCCTCCGTGGGTTCTCTTCATCGCCGTCGTACATCCTTCTTAACTTCCAAGTAAGCATTTATCCCTCATATTTTTCTCTGTTGTAGGTAATTTTTCCGTTGTTTGGATGTTAGAAACCCACATCTGAGGTTAGCGCCCGGTACATTCATACATGTGCCCGACACATTCATGTTTGTGCCCGGTATATTCATGTCGTGCCCGGTAAACTCATAGCTTTAGATATATGACTCGCGATGCTGCCCGAGACCTTCATGGTTTTGGGCGCATACTTCTATGATACTGCCCGGTAAACTCATAGTTAGGTTTAGGATTCATGATATTGTCCGTCACATTCGTAGTTTAGGTTGGCGTACTCATGACTGGCCGGGATGTTGGCCCATTTAGGAAGTATGTAGGGCGACTCGTCGTGGCACCTTAGCGTCGGGGAGGTGAAACCAGACTCTTGTTCGAGTCCTCAATGTTTTAACGTGCACGGAGTGTGACTTGGCTTGTCGTTCCCTTCTTCCTGTCAGTTATGGCGAGCGTATGGATTTGCTATCGAATTTCACTGGTTTCCTGTGCTTTGCAGGTAAAATGGCTGACGAACCGGAGTCTTCGGGGTGCAACGAGGTCGAGGACCAGAGTGTCGATGAGAATGTAACTCTAATTGATACCGTTGATGATCCTTTGCTGGATTGGGTGGGCGCCGAGCCCAGAGGGATTACCTCGGCATATAGTTGGCGCAGTCGGAGCGCCTACAATATCGTCGAACACGGCGGTAGTCAGCCGGGCTTCCAGAAAAACATTATTGTCACAAGACCGTCTCTTGACGCACGGATCTGCTCAGAGTTATGAGTATGGGTTTCCCATGTATGAAATCGCGTTCAAGGACCTCGGTCTCAAGCTCCCCTTTAGTGATTTCCAGGTCGGGGTATTCTGTCATCTGGATTTGGCCCCCTCGCAGCTTCACCCCAACTCGATCGCCTTTCTTCGGGCGTTCGAGCTGACTTGTCGCTTTTTAAGGATCGGGGCGACCATCCCTCTCTTCTTCAGAGTTTTTCATTTGCAACGCCAGTCTCGAGGAGGTAGGCATAGTTGGGTTTCCCTGAAACAGTCGAAGAGGCTGTTCAGGATGTACATGGATTCGGTCTGGGGTTTCAAGGAAAAATGGTATGTCGTGCGGCCGATCACCCAGACTGCTCTGGATTCTGTATATGAAGAAGAGACCGTAGTGACCGACGAGAACGGGGAGCCTCTTATGGACGACGAGGGTCGCCCGGTGTTGGGGCGCGTATCTAAGTTCCCGTTGCATTGGTGCTCGCGCCATTACGAGCATGGTACCGGGCATTACCATACGCCCGTGGGAGGGATGAGTACCGAGGACGAGGAAGCCTACGGTACCCTTTACAGATATGTCGACAATTTCTTCCCTGCTCGGTGGGCCACGAGGGAGGGAAAAGACATTCTTGACGAGGAAGGTTATCCGACCTTCGAGGCTCGTCCTATAGATACCAAGGCACTTGTCGAGTGCCAGTCCTACGGGAAGGCCGCGAACCTACTAGGTTGCTTTTTGTTTTATAGTTTTGTTCTAGTTTCTTCGTTTGTTACTTGCTCGTAACTAACCCGGGTTTTCTTTTTTGCAGGCAATATGGTCGGACGAAAGGAGAGGCTTTTAAAGTTGACACAAGATAAGAAAGTCAACAAAAGGTTGGTGCGAGCTCCATAGGAAACGAGGATGGGCCCGCCGACCAGCTCGGGTGATGCTTCTAGCGGGTCCCCGGAGTCCCTGGATGTCGAGCAGCCCACTGATCTGATACCGAGGAAGAGAAACCGGGTAGAGAGCCAGCCGGAAGTCGACGACGAGTCTGGCGCGGTGAGTGCCTTTGGCTTGCCCCCCTGCTTTAAAGAGGAAGGCTTCTTCGAGGGGTTTCCCTTGACATTAAGTGTCGGGGAGGCTGAGAACATCAGGCGGCTAAATAAAGAGAGTCGGAGAAAACATCTGGCCACCAGTATGGTCGGGATGGTTAAGATGGCCAAAATGGCCGTTGTCCTCGCTGAGGAGGGGTCGGACTCCTCTGACCGCGTCAGGGAACTGGAGCTGGAGAAAGCTTCCATTGCTGCCAGCTCTCAAAAGTTGAAGGCTGCTCTAGAGCGTTCTGAGGAGATGTTCCGCGAGCAAGCCGAGCTGCTGGCCGCGGAGAAGGAGAACTCGGGGAAGGTTGCTGAGGAGATGGACTGTTTCCGACTAGACCGGGAATGCTTGGAGGCCGACAACGAGCGTCTGGCTAAAGAAGTCGAGGACCTGAAGGCCGCCATGCTCCCCGCTGAAGATGAATCGGAGGAGACAACCCCCTTGCGGAGTCGCTCGGATCTGGTCGCGCGCATCCATTGTTAGAACAAAGTTTGAATCTACTACCCTAAGTTAAAGTTTTGATGATAACAAAATGCTAGATTAAATAAATTGTATAATTCATATGAGACATATATGCTACCTAAAAATTATATTGTGCATTTACAGAAACTCTGATGGATATCAGCATAAGAATGTCAATATCAGCATCAGAAGATGAAATATCATATGCCAGCATCAGAAGATGAAATATCATATGCCAGCATCAGAAGATCAAAGCATGTGCTTACACTGAAGCTTGCTGAACAGATCTGCGCTTAACATACTCTAAACTCTGATCAAGACCAAAACAATATCATCAGCACCTAGAAGCGTCAGAATAAGCCAAAGCCAATAACACGCTTAATTGACAACGGTATTGTGCATTCAAGACACTTTATTACCAACGGCTGTATTCCAAGACAAAGATCTTCTCAATATGGAAAGAACGTAATGGGCATTGAAATGGAATAATTGACTACAACGTATCTTTTCCAAGGCTATATAAACAAGTCAGTGAGAAATGAATTGGATAATGCTCTACAACTCTTTACACGCCTAAAACAAATCATCTTCATCCTCACTCATACAACTTGCTATATCTCTCCAATTGTTTACTCTATAGTCATAGAATCCTAGTTTCACATAAGCTTAATTTGTGTATTATCACAGTTGTGATATAAAGTTTTTGTAGAAAACATTCAACACACATAGTATTCATTTATCTGTAAGAAAGAATTTCCTTGAGAAACCGGTCTGTGGTTTAGACTCAAGAAGGCTTTAGCAGTTGTTAAAGCAGTTGTAATATTCAGTTGAATATAGTGGATTAAGACCTCGTTGGAGAGAGGCAAAATCACCTTGACGGGTGGACTGGAGTAGTTTGAGATCAAACGAACCAGGATAAAAATAATGCGTTGTCTGCATTTGATTTCAAGTTTTACAATTCAACCCCCCTTCTTGTGTTTTTCACTTCTTCAATTGGCATCAGAGTGCCTGGTTCTGAGCTAACACACTTAACCGTGTCAGTACAAGATCCAGCGTCAGAAAAACACAATGGCAGGAACATATCAACACACCAGCAATGACAACAATGAAGATAGAGACAGATTCAGCGGTAAACCTCCAGTCTTTGATGGAGAGAATTTTGATTACTGGAAAGACAGAATTGAAAGCTTCTTTCTGGAACATGATGCTGATCTGTGGGACATGGTGACAAATGGATACACGCACCCAGTGAATGCAAGTGGTCAGAAGATTGACAGGAAGGCAATGTCTGATCAACAAAAGCGTGACTTCAAAAATCACCACAAGGCCAGAACTATTCTTCTCAGCGCCATCTCTTATGCTGAATATGAAAAGATATCTAACAGAGACACTGCAAAGAGTATGTTTGACTCTCTCAGAATGACGCATGAAGGCAACATTCAGGTCAAAGAAACTAAAGCTCTTGCGCTTATTCAGATGTATGAGGCATTCAAAATGGAAGAAAGTGAATCAATTGAAACGATGTTCTCAAGATTTCAAATTCTGGTGGCTGGTCTCAAAGTTCTGGACAAAGGGTATTCTACTGTTGATCATGTCAAGAAGATCATCAGAAGCTTGCCAAAACAGTGGAGGCCAATGGTTACAGCGTTGAAGCTAGCTAAAGATCTCAACAAAATCTCTCTGGAGCAACTTATCAGCTCCCTCAGAAGTCACGAGATAGAGCTAGAAGCTGATGAACCTCAGAAGCAAGGTAAGCCTTTAGCTTTAAAATCTAACAGAAAATCTGACTCCAAAGTTTTGCAGGCTGTTGAAGAAACCTCTGATGGGTCCTCATCAGAAGAAGACGAACTTTCCCTCCTCTCCAGAAGAGTGAATCAACTATGGAAGCAGAGGCAAATAAAGTTCAGGAATACCAGAAGATCCGATCAGAATGAGTCCTCCTCCAGATACAGAAGGTCAGACTCCTCCTCTGGATACAGAAAATCTGAAGGCTCTTCAGGAAGCAGAAAGCCAAACACCAAGGACATCATCTGCTATGAATGCAACGATCAAGGACACTACAAGAGTGACTGTCCAAAGCTTTAGAGGGAAAATCCAAAAAAGAAGTTTGGAAAGGAAAAGAAGAAGAGTCTCATGGCTACATGGGATGACTCTGACTCGTCTGAAGTTGACTCAGAATCAGATGATGAGAGAGCAAACATAGCTCTCATGGCTAACATATCAGAAGACAATGAAGCTTCTGAATCAGACTCTGAATCAGACACCGAAGAGGTATTCCCTAACTTTGCAATTAATTTTACTAAGGCTGAACTTGTTGAAAGCCTTAACGAAATTCTGGAAAGATATAAGCAGATCAGAGTTAAATTCAGAAACCTGAAAAGGAATCTTGATTCTGACTCTGATAAAACTGAGAGTCTTAAATTGGAAAATTATGAGTTGAAAAATAAAATTTCAAAATTAGAAAATCTTTTACAAAACTCTCATAAGGAAACAATTTCTGAAACTCCCAGCAGCGCTGATGAGATCATCAAGGAGTATGATCACAACTTTCAGAAGTTCCTTGCTAAAAGCATAGATAGAAGCAAAATGGCTTCAATGATCTATGGAGTTAGCAGAAACGGCAGAAAGGGAATAGGATACCAAGGTAAGGTACCTACACCAAAGAATGCCATGGATCTAATTATTAAACGCACTCCTCTGAATTCACACTTTGTGTATGGTCACACACATGACATTAAATATACTAGTAGTAATTATTCTGTGAAACCAAAATTCAACCAGAGTTTTGGTAAAGCTAACAAATCAGGACCCAAGAAAATATGGGTACCTAAGGATAAAATAATACATGTTGCAGATATCTTTAGCAGCAAATCAGAAACACCAGTCATGGTACCTGGACTCTGGCTGCTCACGACACATGACGGGAAGAAGACATATGTTCCAAAGCCTAGAACTTAAGCCTGGAGGCCACGTAGGCTTTGGAGGCAATCAGAGGGGAAAGATCATTGGCTCTGGAACAGTAGGTAATGGAAATCTTCCCTCTATAAATAATGTTCTATTAGTAGATGGATTAATGCATAATCTGTTATCCATAAGTCAATTAAGTGATAACCGTTATGATATAATATTTAATCAAAAATCATGTAAAGCTGTTAGTCAGAAAGATGGGACTATCCTATTTAATGGAAAGAGGAAAAACAACATTTATAAAATCAAACTATGTAAAGTGTCTTTTGTCTGTTAACAATGAGCAATGGATCTGGAACATAATATTGGGGCATGTTAGTATGAGAAGAATATCTCAGATTAACAAACTCAATCTGGTCAGAGGACTTCCTAATCTGAAGTTCAATTCAGATGCTCTGTGTGAAGCATGTCAGAAAGGCAAGTTTGCAAAACCTGCTTTCAAATCTAAAAACGTTGTTTCCACCTCTAAGCCATTAGAACTTCTGCACATTGACTTATTTGGACCAGTTAAAACTGCTTCAGTCAGTGGCAAGAAGTACGGGTTAGTAATCGTAGATGACTATAGCAGATGGACATGGGTAAAGTTCTTAAGACACAAGGACGAGTCACACTCTGTGTTTGTCACCTTCTGTAACCAAGTTCAGAATGAAAAGGATCTTAGAATCTTTAAAGTCAGAAGTGATCATGGTGGAGAATTTGAAAACAAAGATTTTGAGTCATTCTTTAATGACAGAGGCATTCTGCATGATTTCTCTTGTCCTAGAACTCCCCAGCAAAATGGAGTTGTAGAACGAAAGAACAGAACATTGCAAGAAACGGCCAGAACCATGATCAATGAGACAAATGTTGCTAAGATCTTCTGGGCAGAGGCAATAAACACAGCGTGCTACATTCAGAATAGAATCTTCATAAGACCTATTCTGGAAAAGACTCCATATGAATTGTGGAAGAACAGAAAGCCCAACATTTCATATTTTCATCCATTTGGATGTACTTGTTTTATGTTAAACACAAAAAATTATTTGAACAAGTTTGACTCTAAAGCACAGAAGTGTATTATGTTAGGATACTCTGAACGCTCAAGAGGGTACAAAGTATACAATACAGAAACACAGATTGTGGAAGAATCAATCAGTGTTCGTTTTGATGATAAGCTTGACTCTGAAAAGTCAAAGCAGAATGAAGTCTTTGCAGGTATGGAAGTTGAATTCACAGGTTCTGAAGACAAGTCATCAGAAGCTCTCAACAAAGACACTCCTTCAACATCAGAAAGAGGCACTGCGAGCAATCCAGCAACATCTGTTGATCAACCTCAGAAAAGACTACCCAGAAGCAGCATGGATCACCCAGAAGAAACAATCTTAGGAAGAAAGGAAGATCCAATCAGAACAAGAGCCAGCTTCAGAAACTCTGAAGAATCCCTCATGGGACTTGTTTCTCTGATTGAACCTTCTTCAATTGATGAAGCACTTCTGGACAACGAATGGATTCTAGCAATGCAAGAAGAGCTGAATCAATTCACCAGAAATGACGTGTGGGATCTAGTTCCCAGACCAAAAGGATTCAACGTCATTGGAACAAAATGGGTGTTCAGAAACAAACTGAACGAACAAGGTGAAGTCATCAGAAATAAGGCACGACTGGTAGCACAAGGTTATAGTCAGCAAGAGGGGATAAACTATACAGAAACCTTTGCTCCAGTCGCCAGGTTAAAATCTATCAGACTTTTAATCTCTTTTGTTGTTAATAAAGGCATCACTCTATATCAGATGGATGTCAAGAGTGCATTCTTAAATGGCTATATAGAAGAAGAGGTTTATGTGCACCAACCCCCTGGTTTTGAAAGTACAAAAAATCCAGAGTGTGTTTTCAAACTAAAGAAGTCACTGTATGGTCTGAAACAAGCTCCCAGAGCTTGGTATGAAAGACTAAGTAACTTTCTGTTAGAAAAGGAATTCACCAGAGGGAAGGTGGACACAACCTTATTCTGTAAGATAGTTAAGAATGACATCTTAGTGTGTCAGATTTATGTTGACGATATTATATTTGGATCTACTAATCCTTCTCTTGGAAGAAAATTTGCTAAGTGTATGCAGGCAGAATTTGAGATGAGCCTCATGGGGGAACTGAAATTCTTTCTGGGAATTCAGATCAATCAAACTCCAGAGGGAACTTCCATTCATCAGAGCAAATATGTCAGAGAACTTCTGAAGAAATTTGATCTCTCAGAATGTAAGTCATCAAAGATTCCAATGCATCCCACGTGCATTATGGAAAGAGAAGAGGTAAGAAAAAAGGTAGAATAGAAGGTCTACAGAGGTATGATTGGTTCTCTTCTTTATCTGACGGCTTCAAGGCCTGATATTTTATTCAGTGTATGCATTTGTGCAAGATTCCAATCAGATCCTAGAGAATCTCACTTAACAGTTGTTAAGCGAATTTTCAAGTATCTGAAAGGTACTACTAATCTGGGTTTATTTTATAGAAAATCTAGTGATTACAGCTTAGTAGGTTACTGTGATGTTGACTTTGCTGGAGACAGAGTAGAGCGTAAAAGTACTTCTGGAAGCTGCCAGTTTCTGGGAGAAAATCTGATCTCTTGGTCCAGCAAAAGGCAATCCACAATTGTGCTATCAACAACAGAAGCTGAATACATAGCAGCAGGAGGATGCAGCACACAAATGCTCTGGATGAAAAGTCCGCTTGAAGACTTCCAGATATTTGAGAGTAACATTCCTATACTCTGTGACAACACTTCTGCCATTTGCTTAAGTAAAAATCCAATTTCGCATTCTAAGGCTAAGCATATAGAAATAAAACATCATTTCATTAGGGACTATATTCAGAAAGGCGTTTTAAACTTAAAATTTATTGATACAGACCATCAATGGGCTGATATTTTCACAAAACCACTTTCTGAAGATAGGTTCAACTTCATTCTGAAACATCTCAGCATGAAGCTCTGCTCAGAGTGAAAATGTTTTAATTTTATATATTAACCTTCAGAATTTGTTTTATTTTACTGTGAACTTATGATCAATCTTCTTTCAGAAATTTAGACATGCAGATTGTATCAGATTCTATCCATAAAGATCTGAGCGTTTCATTTCAAGGATAAATGTGTTGTTCACTAAATCAAACAAGTGTCATCCAGTCATCAGCTAATTCCTGAGGCAGAACACGCGTGCACGCTTCTGAGAAGGCAAAGCACTGATTGGATGCATTGAGACACATGTCATGGGTAACCGTTCCAAATATCTTTCTAAATCCCCCAAAATCAGCCAACATTAAACGCGAGTAATCATGATTTAATTCTCTCTCTTAAAACGTTTATGTTTTCAAAACATTTTTTTTAAACCTATTTAAACGCCTTAAACATCATTCATTCATTTTTACCGTCACTTACAATCTTCAACATTTTTCTGTGTTCTTACTGTGTGTTCATTTTTTTCTCAAAGAAACCCTTTTCAAGCTTTTTCTCAAAAACCCTTGTGTGAACATGGCATCTTCTAGCACTCCTTCTGCAGGTTCCCAGCAAGATGCTTCTTCTGAACAGTATCAGATTCCTTTCAGAACGCTCCTTACTCCGGTCAAGAACTTGGAAGTTCTGTCAGAATTGATAGTAGATTTCAACAGCTTGAAGGAAAATGGCTTTGATTTGTCTGAAGAAATTAAGGCACAAGGTTGGGAAAGATACTTTGATAGGTTGGTGGGTCCAAAGTTCCCCATTTTGGTTAAAGAATTTTGGATACATGCGTCTTCCTTAACTCATCAGGTTACTTTGTATATCATGGGAAAGAAGATAGTGATTACTGAAGATCACATTGCAAGGCTGATTGGATACACTGGTGGTGGTATCCGCTGTATTGACATAGCAGATAGATGTGCAAACTCTGCCCTAGTTGCAAGAGAGATTTTCACACATGGGGTTCCCTCCAGTAAAATAAGAGATTTGAAAGATCAGCATAGAATTTGGGCAAAGATTATTCTGGGCTGCTTCAACCACATGAAGCCTACAAGCTCTCCTGACTATATAAACATAGATCGGCAATTTCTGATTTATTTTATTGCAAAGAAGTCCAAGATCAACCTAGCTCATCTTCTATTCCATCATCTGAAGACAAGCGTCAAGGAAACGAGAGAAGAAGAAAGGACTAAAATGGATTGGACACCCTTCGGCAGATTGATATCATGTATTCTAACGGAGAATAGGCTGATTGAACACCTGACAGAGGCACGGGAAATAAGCTCTCTAGAACCTTCTATTGGAAAGCAGCTGAATGCCAAGAATCTGAAGAAGATGAAGCTGATAGAGAATATAAGGAAGGAGCCCAGCGTCACTCCTCATGCTGAAATCACCAGCAGAAGAGTCCCTCTGGACAACTTTCCTATGTTCTCTGAGATTGACTCTAAACCAATCATTGTTCTTAGATACTTGGATACGTGTAAAGCTGATGGCACAGATCCTGATCTGAACATTAAAGATCTGCACCAGCAAACACCAGAGGTTACTCTGAAGAAGACTAAGAAGAGAAAGGATGTATCAGAAGGATCGTCTCAGCAGACCCCAAAGAAGAGAGGTAATATGTCTTTTGTTAATATTTTAAATTCATCTGCTGTTCCAACATTTATTCCAACCCCAACTTCATTTGAAATCACAATTCCCATTCCAACCATTGATGATACTGAACCTGAGTTTGACCCTTATGAGTCATTAACCCTCAGAAGATCCCGCGCCAAACCTCACAATCCAAAACCTACAACCACAACCCTTAGCCATTCAATTTCCCGGTGGTACCACTGTTAATATCCCTCAACTACCATCCTCACTAGAAATTACTCCACCTAATACCCCATCCAGTCCAATAATCATTCCTGATTCTCCTACTCCCTCACCCAAGCAAAATCTAGATGACCACAGCAAGACCTTCATTGATCTAACAGTCCTTGAACTCCTTGCTGCCATTAAAAATAAAACCGCCATTCCCAAACCCAAACAACCAGATGTTGGTTCTAGCATCTTGAATTTTGAAACAGACATGCAAAAGTTGATTTCTTCTCTAAAACAGGCTAGTCTGGAAGTGATTGATCCTGCTGTTTCACACCACCTCTGGACACAATTCAGAAGATGGGTGTGATCGGTGGATCTGGAACTGACTGTTTAACGCTGGTTCGCGAAATGTCGCGGAAGCAAGAGTCGCCACCGTCTTTTATTTTCTCCAAATGGAAAGGACAAAAGCACAGAAAAATTCCTTATAGAGATTGCTCTCGGTTCGGGAGGTAGATTATAGAAAGGGAAGGTGTTAGCACCCTTTCTATCCATGGTTATCCATGGGCTCTTAGATACTTGCTCACTTGTGTTTTCAAAATTGTTTGTTTGCTTTTCAATGTGGGTTTAAAAGTTTCTTTTGAAAAATTTCAGTTCGACTCGTACGTCAGAGTGTTTGAAAAGTTTGCTTTGAAAGCTTTTGAAAATGTGTCAGTGTGAAAAGTCTTTTGAGTTTGTTTTGAGATTAGAGCAAGTATCCTTGAGAACCTACCTACCCTAAGGAATTCGTCTGTGTAAGAGTCCTTAAAAGTAGTGCCATCCCACCATTGAGAGGTAGGTAGCACCACCGTTGGAGGTGTTCGGGTCAATTCGATTTTTAGGGACATGGTGATCACCAGAGCAATGGGAAGACACCTTAGAAGCTACCCTCATGCCAGGTTCCCGGATCATGAGGACTTACTAAGACGCCCTCTACTCGACGACCACCTTTCGAAAGGCAACAGTGAGGCGTACCCTAGGGGTGGTGTGTGCGAATTGTGTGTCATGTTTCAGTTATTTGTCTTGTCATGTTTGTCGTGTTCTACGCTTGATTTTATTAAGACATTCATTCTTTCATGCTTGGTTAACAGTTAAATATTTTGCGAGGAAATAAATCTAAGATTATTACAAATGGCGCGGGTCCACATCGCCAAAATTAAACCGGACCCGATTTAGCGAAAAAATAAATAATGCGAAGAAATAAAGTGCGAAAAGTAAATTACAACGCTTTGGGGCAATTACATAATAATAAGCAATAAAGTAAATGCGCGAAAAATAATTAAAACAAAACTAGGGCGTTGGACCCTTTTACAAACAATAGTTAAAGTTAATGAATTAATTAAATAAAGAGGAATTAAAATTAAAATTAAGAAGAAAAATGTTTTTGGGTATCTTTATGTTTTTTAGATTTAATAAGAAAAAAAAGTTAATTGAAATTAAATTAAGAAGCAAACCCTAATTCTAATATTTTTTTTATTTATTATGAAAGAATTAAAATATGACCTAAATTAAACCTAATTCATTCATGTACAATTTAAATAGGAAAATAAATAAATAAATAATAATTATTATTGTGGAAAAAAGGGGAATAAAAAAAGAATTAACAATTAAAACCTAAATTCTACATTTTTTTGGATTTTTATTAAAAAAGGAATTAAAATTAAAACCTAATTACACTAAACAATTTACATTCTAATTTATTCATGAAAATAATTAATATATAAATATTTTTAATTTTTGGCCTTTTCTGATTTTTTAGTGTTTTTATGTTTTGTAGGAAAAATAAATTAATTGAATTAAGACAATAAAATAAATAAAACAACAAAAAATAAAAGTGAGAAGAAAAAATATAAAATGCAAACCCTGGTGGGGTGTTGCCCCAAATAAGGAGGTATAAATTTGGAAAGCCTGGCCCAATTGAATTTGAATTTGCTGACTTTCCATGATTCCATATGATGCGTTTGACTCATACCTAGGGTGTACCCCCAATCTTCTGCCTTGAATGAGGGGTCCTGGACACGTGGGCTGCCTGATGGTGAGGAAACATAGTGTACCTGGACATTAGCGAAGTATAGGATCTCCTATTGAAAAATAGCATGGAATTTTTGCCAGACCTGGGACTTGAACCCAGGTCTTGAAGGTTACAAGCGCGTCTCCTTGCCAGCTGAACTATGCAATTTCATTTAATATATAATATAACATAAATAATATAAAAGAAAAATAAAGTTAGTGGAGACTTTTAGCGCGAATTTTCAAAACAACCTATCACGTGGTGACAACGAGGTTGTCTTCTTCGTTTTGTCTGAAACACACACGTATGGCCACGGTTTTCAGGCGTGGTCTTAGGCAAGCAACGAAAAAATAGCGACTAGCGCTATGGTATATATAAATTGGGCGCGAGGGTCAAGACTTCTTCGTCTTGATGTGCTGAATCCAGCCATGGCCATCTTGAGCCCTAATTTTACTTGGTTGAGAAACCCCCAATCTGAGAAACCTGTAACCCTAGTATGTGTCAATGGCGAATTCGCATATGGTGCTCAAAAACACAATCAAACGTATCAGTTAGTTTAGAAACATCAATATAAACATGAATCAACAAAGAAAAACGCAAAAAGATGATGGAATCATGCAATGCGATTTCAAAATTTTTGTGGTTCAGTCCAGGTTCTTGATACCGATTCTTGGTGTTTTGCTTGTTGTTAATGATTGAGAAACACTCAATGATGTCTCAGAATGCTAATGGGATGAGAGTTGATGCTTGAATCGGCCTAAAACCTTGAATTCAGTATTGAACTTTTTAAGGATTTTTGCAAGTTTGTAATGTCAATTGCTGCGCAGTATGGAGTCCAAGATCATTAGGGTTCTCATGCTGAGTATGTATAGAGACTATTAGGTTAAAAACTTTGCACAAAATCTCAAGCATTCATGGATTTCAATATTTGATTTTGGAAAATCTTTTTCATATCTTTTTTCATGTTGTTTTTGTTCAATCATGATCCAATCTCATCCAAATTTGCCTAATTGGGATATGCACGAAATATTAAGAATAATCATGCATGAAAAGATTTTTTTAGGTTAAGTTTGATATTTTTCATGTATTAAAATCATTTAAATGAATATAAATTAATATTAATTCAAATAAATAATTAAAAAATATGAGAATACTTCCCTTTGGGCCTAGTGGTCGTGCATAGGCTTGGCATGAAGAAACTTGGAAGAAAAATGGGCCCATTTGCATTTTTAGGCCTTTTGCATCAATGTTGACTTTTCAAAATTCCTAAAAATTTCCCAACTTCCACAAGGCATAACTTGGTCAATTTTTAAGCTTTTCACATGTTCTTGGACATTTTGGAAAGGTCTTTGAGTCCTTTAACCAATGCCTTTGGTCCCATGTCATTTTGATTCACCAATCTCAAGTTATGGCCTTTGACTTAAAGTCCCTTTTTGTTGACTTTTGAAAATGACCTATAATGTTGAAATTGATAACTTTTTGTGAGAGCATTTCTTGGACTTGGAACATGAAGATGAATTGTAGGAAATGTCTTTCTCTTCAAAATGAGCTTTGGATGGAATTTTTCTGATAATCCATGTGAAAGTTATGCCCTGGTCAATTTCAGTTGACTTTTTCAGCTGTCCAAATATAGCAACTTTTGCATCTTTGATGATTTCTGAGCCAAATTTTGAGAATCATGATCAAGCATTGATCAAATGATGTTTGTGGCTTCAAAATGATGTGTTGACCAAAAATTTGAACTTTTGACTGTCAAATGACCATTTTGCCCCTACAGTTGACTGTAGTGCAATCTAGGGTTTTGACTGTGCAATTTTGAGCTGAATGCCTTGAGACTTGATATGAAGATACTTGACCATCTTTTTAAGCATGTGAGACTTGATTGGACCTTTGAAAAGTTCATTTGCTTGACCAGAACTCAAACCCTAGTTTTGACTGTCTAGGAGACAGTTGAGCTGCACAACCCTTGGGGAATCTTGTGATCTTGACTTTGACAATTCTTGATGAATATGGGAGGGCAAATTTTGGGGTACAACAGTTGCCCCTGTCCAATCTTCTTAGACCTGAGGATGCAAATTGGCTGACGTGCTTTTCGTAATCCGAGGGTAGAGGATGATTGGACACTAGAGTGCCCAGAAATTTGCGCTCACATAGTGACGATGATGGGGGAATGGGCTTATAGATGCCATTTAGAGGTTGCTGGATAGGATGATGGGCTTATAGATGCCATCTGGATGTTGATCGCGTAGGAGATTCCTTAGCGAGAACCTGCATACCTGCAAAACAGAAAAATGAGTACCTGACACGCTGCAGGAGCTGATTTTAGATGCTTGATATAGATATGTCCTGACTGGTTACAGGAGCTGGGTCTGGAGCTTCAAACGTTGATGAATGAACCAGGGATGGTTACTGCCTTAGCAAGGATGGTAAGAGAATCCTGAATGATTTCAACCTCAACAACGCTCGTCGAGAAAATCTTGGTGAGAATTACCATCTTCGTAGTGTCAGGAAGAGAACCAAAGGACATTATAATATCAAAGGGAGTCACCTCACTCACCGTTGGAGAGGGAACTGTAGGAAATTATAATCTGGAAGGAAATATCACCTCACGCTCATGCCGGAGAGGGAAACATCTTGAAAGGGAATTACCACCTCACACGCCGTTGGAGAGGGGACCATAAGAGAATATCACCTCACGCTCATGCCGGAGAGGGAAACATCTTGAAAGGGAATTACCACCTCACACGCCGTTGGAGAGGGGACCATAAGAGAATATCACCTCACGCTCATGCCGGAGAGGGGAACATCTGAAGAAGGAATTACCACCTCACACGCCGCTGGAGAGGGGACCATAAGAGAATATCACCTCACGCTCATGCCGGAGAGGGAAACATCTGAAGAAGGAATTACCACCTCACACGCCGTTGGAGAGGGGACCATAATAGAATATCACCTCACGCTCATGCCGGAGAGGGAAACATCTGAAGAAGGAATTACCACCTCACACGCCGTTGGAGAGGGGACCATAAGAGAATATCACCTCACGCTCATGCCGGAGAGGGGAACATCTAAAAGACTTCTGGAAGCAGTATCAGAACGTCGCCGTATCTGGTTTACATCTGAAACTATATCTGGAAGGGAATCTGGAAGCAGTATCAGAACGTCACCATCGCTGGGCTTACATCTGAAACTATATCGAGAAGGAATTCTGGAAGCAGTATCAGAACGTCACCATCGCTGGGTTTATATCTGAAACTATATCGAGAAGGAATTCTGGAAGCAGTATCAGAACGTCACCATTGCTGGGCTTATATCTGAAACTATATCGAGAAGGAATTCTGGAAGCAGTATCAGAATGTCACCATCGCTAGGTTTACATCTGAAACTATATCGAGAAGGAATTCTGGAAGCAGTATCAGAACGTCACCATCGCTGGGTTTGCATCTGAAACTATATCAAGAATGAATTGCGGTTAGTTGATAGTAGTCATTTTTGTATTGATCTTTTTCCTGAAAAGGTAGAACATAATTGTATGCAAAATCATGATGCATGAACTGTATGTTTTCAAGATCAATGAGATTCGTGTAATATGATGCATATGCATGCTATAATGATGTATGTGATGATTCATGTATGTTTTCGTCTAGGAAAATAAATCCTTGACGGGCGCCGGGAAGTCATATCCTGGGCTGATGTTGAGGAAGAGATTTTGCTTCCGCTGTGGATGATTCGTTGCAAGAATACCGGTAGGAGAAGATAACTCCGTTGAGGAATGAAACTTGGCAAAAAATAATTCTGCGGGAGAAAAGATACTCTAGCGATCATGCTGGGGAGTGCTACTCTGTGGGGGTAGCGATGTTTTGCTGAGTTGATGAAGATAACTCCGCTGGGGATATCTTTGTTGTCGGAAGTGTTGATAGACTTCGCTGGGGGTAGGAAGATACTTTGCCGAGGACGCTCTTTCCGTGGCTTTTGGCTGAGGATAACCCAGTTATATCCTGTTACGGAAATAACTCTTTAAATCAAGCCGGGACGACGCGTTCGTGCTCTGCGAGGGATAAGCTTCCAGAATCTACTGGGGATAAGCTTATTGCTTGGGGATATGATTTCCAACTTTGTTGGTGAAGCTGGATTGGACTCTTCTGGGGAGTTTGATATGCTGGGGAAGTGATTCCTTTGAATAGTGAGATACCGCCGGGGAACAATCTTTAGACCCAGACTGCCGGGGATGCTTGTTAAGAATGCGTGCTGCTGGGGAGGTATTGAGATCTACAGGAGGATACTCAATTTCCTTGATAATTGTAATTTTGCTTTGGAGAAGAATGTATTGACTTGTTGAACCACTCTCTGGGGAATTAAGATATACTTGGCCGTGTTCTTTAGCTGAACCTACCTTAGTACCTTGGGGGATAGAACAATTAGACTGCTCAGACACTCTTTATTGCCCCTATTTCCAGTGTCACCTGCAATTAATTCCTTTGTTTCGTATGCAAATATTTATGAGTTAACAAATTATTGTCAATGCATACATCACAAATTGAACCTTGGACGTTCTTCGCAAAACAAAACAGAAAAAGAAAAACACTTGGGCACGTTTAACTGGAGATATATTTTTATTGATTTTTGAATGGCCTGAATAGGCGTTTTGTATACAAGAGGCTGACGTCCTAGTAAGAGGTACGTCGCCGATCAAAAGAGTTTATACAAGTTTTGTACAGATGAAAATAAAACAGCTGTGTGAAAGATGAATGATCCACTGGTTTTCAACTCTGCTATTGCCTTTATAACTCTGAGCGTCTCATCACTTGATGACCTTGGTTGAAGGTGAAGCTGACTGATCGATGCCGTCTGAACTTGATGTAGATACCAGATTCTGGATGCAAAGCGATCCAATGAGACATAGTTTTATGCTTTATCCCTAATTTTTGCCTGGACCGCCCTTTCGGGTTTTCAGTCCACCGGGATACCCATTTTTGCCCAAGCCGCCTTTTCAGGTTTTCGACTTGCCGGGTGTACATATTTTTCATTTTCATCCCTACATTTTGCCCGAACCCTTTTGGTTCGACGGGAAGCCCTAATTTTTGCCTAGGCATGTCAGCCTAACGGGTCTTTTTTCATGCGTAGTATTTTTTAACTATGTCTGCATTGGCGGGGTGGGGAAGGTCGTCACCATCCATGTTAGTTAAGATCATTGCCCCTCCTGAGAACACATGCTTAACCACAAATGGCCCTTCGTACGTAGGGGTCCATTTGCCCCTTGGATCACTCTTAGGAAGGATGATTCTCTTGATAACCAGATCCCCGACTTGATATTCTTGTGGTCTGACTTTCTTGTTAAATGCCCTGATCATCCGTTTCTGATACGTCTGACCATGACAGATAGCAGCAAGTCTCTTTTCGTCAATGAGGTTGAGTTGGTCAAGTCGTGTCTGGATCCAATCATCCTCGTTCAGGTTTGCATCCTTCATTATCCGGAGAGAGGGAATTTGCACTTCGATCGGCAAGACTGCCTCCATGCCATAAACCAGAGAGAACGGAGTTGCCCCGGTTGACGTCCTAGCTGAGGTACGGTACCCATGCAGAGCGAACGGTAACATCTCGTGCCAATCTTTGTAGGTTACTGTCATTTTCTGCACGATCTTTTTGATGTTTTTGTTAGCTGCTTCTACAGCCCCATTCATCTTCGGTCGGTAAGGAGAAGAATTGTGGTGCTGTATCTTGAACTGTTCGCAGAGCTCAGCAATCATCTTATTGTTCAGATTGGTACCGTTGTCTGTAATAATCCGCTCAGGGACGCCGTATCGACAAATCAGATTGTGCCGAATGAACCGTGCTACAACAGTCTTGGTTACTATAGCATAGGATGCTGCCTCAACCCACTTTGTAAAATAATCAATCGCTACCAGGATGAAGCGATGTCCATTGGATGCTGTAGGTTTTATCTCGCCGATCATGTCTATGCCCCACATTGCAAACGGCCAAGGCGCAGTCAGAACATTCAGGGGAACCGGGGGAACATGCACCTTGTCTGCATAGATCTGGCACTTGTGGCATGTCCTCGAATGTTGGTAGCAGTCAGCTTCCATTGTGGACCAATAATATCCTGCCCGTAGGATCTTTTTAGCCATAGTATGCCCACTGGAATGCGTACCAAAGGTCCCTTCATGTAGCTCTTCCATGATTCTTTCCGCTTCAGTCTTATCCACACAACGCAGTAAGGTTGAATCATGGTTTCTCTTGTACAAGATGCCGTTGCTTAGGAAGAACTTGGCTGCGAACCGCCTCAGGAATTTCTTATCATTGATAGAGGCACCTTCAGGGTATTCTTGAGCTTCCAGATATCTTTTCACTTCGTGGTACCAAGGCTTCTCAGTTACCAATTCAGTTTCGAGATCACAACAGTATGCCGGTTCGTCCAGTTTCCAGATGGTGATCTGGGGAGCTTCGTTATCCCATTTAACCTTGAACATAGAAGACATTGTAGCTAACGCGTCCGCTAACTGATTCTCTTCCCTTGGAAAGTGCTCAAAGGTTATCTCTGTAAAGTGGGGAATCATGGTCAACACACATTCTTTGTAAGGAATCAAGTTTGGGTGTTTCGTATCCCACTCTCCGTTGATCTGATTGATTACCAGAGCGGAATCTCCGAAGACACTTAGAAATTTGATCCTTAGGTCAATCGCAGTTTGAAGACCCATGATACACGCCTCATACTCCGCCATGTTGTTGGTACAGTTGAAACACAGCCGGGCAATGAGTGGAATATGAGTACCTTGTGGAGATATGATAATGGCGCCGATACCATTTCCCAAAGCATTGGAAGCTCCGTCAAAGTGCATAGACCATCGGGATCCTGGCTCAGGTCCTTCATCCGGTCCAGGTACTTCGCAATCTGTTACTATCATAATGCTTTCATCCGGAAACTCGAAGTTCATTGATTGGTAGTCATCTACAGCTTGATGAGCTAAGTGGTCTGCCAATACACTCCCCTTGATGGCTTTCTGGGTTGTATACTGAATGTCGTATTCCGTCAAGATCATTTGCCATCTTGCAATTCTCCCAGACAGAGCAGGCTTTTCGAATATGTACTTAATGGGATCCATTTTTGAGATCAACAAAGTAGTGTGAGTCAGCATATACTGTCTCAGCCGGCGAGCAGCCCATACCAAAGCGCAGCAAGTTTTCTCAAGCAGCGAGTATCGGGTCTCACAGTCGGTAAACTTTTTGCTAAGGTAATAAATGGCATGCTCTTTTCGGCCAGACTCGTCATGCTGCCCCAGCACACACCCCATTGAGTTGTCTAACACTGTCAGATATAGGATCAGAGGTCTCCCTTCAACCGGTGGCATAAGGATGGGTGGTTCTTGGAGATACTCTTTGATTTTGTCGAAAGCGACCTGACATTCATCGTTCCAACGTACTACCTGATCTTTCTTCAGCAGCTTGAAGATTGGCTCACAGGTAGCGGTCAGATGAGAGATGAATCGAGCGATGTAATTCAGACGTCCTAAAAAGCCTCTGACTTCCTTCTCTGTCTTAGGAACTGGCATCTCTTGAATAGCTTTGACCTTAGCAGGATCCACTTGAATACCTTTATCACTGACCACGAAGCCTAGCAACTTCCCAGATCTTACCCCGAAGGTGCACTTGTTTGGGTTCAATCTCAGCTTGTATAATTTCAACCGGTCAAACAACTTCTGTAGATGATCTAGATGTTCTTCCTCAGTCTGGGACCTAGCGATCATGTCGTCCACATACACTTCGATCTCGTGATGGATCATATCATGAAATAAGGCAACCATGGCACGCTGGTAGGTTGCCCCAGCATTCTTTAATCCGAACGGCATGACCTTGTAACAGAAAGTGCCCCACTGAGTAACAAATGTAGTCTTTTCCATGTCTTCAGGTGCCATCTTGATCTGATTGTAGCCTGAAAAGCCATCCATGAAAGAGAATACCTTGTGCTGAGCTGTATTATCGACAAGGACATCAATGTGAGGTAAGGGGAAGTCATCTTTGGGGCTGGCCCTGTTTAGATCCCTGTAATCAACACACATTCTGACCTTGCCGTCCTTTTTAGGTACCGGCACCACATTAGCAACCCACTGAGGGTAAGAAGTTACTGCAAGGAACCCTGCATCAAACTGTTTCATGACTTCGGCTTTAATCTTCTCGGACATCTCTGGACGCATCCGACGAACCTTTTGTTTAACTGGGGGGCAGTCTTCCCTAGTCGGCAAATGATGGACAACAATATCGGTATCCAACCCTGGCATGTCTTCGTAGGACCAAGCAAAGATCTCCATATAGTCATGTAACATCTTGGTTAACCGTTGCTTCACGCTGAGCTCTAGGTTGGCACCAATCTTTACCTCTTTTCTGTCTGCCTCAGTACCCAGGTTTATAGTTTCTACTGGCTCTTCATGGGGTTGAATTGCCCTCTCTTCCTGAAGCAACAGTCTTGCAAGCTCGCCAGGCACTTCGCAATCATCTTCACCTTCGTCTTCGGCTAAGTTGATCGGATTTTCGAAGTCATAATTGGCATTAGCAGAGCTGTTATCAGTGAGATCCAGAGTGGATTGGAACCTGTATGAGTGAGTGTGTGTGTAAATACAGCTGTTTTGAAAATTATATAAAGGAAAGGAAAGATAAAGAAGGAACACAATATTTGCAATGCGAAAATAGTCCAAGATTTTCATTCATGATGTATAAAATGACAGTTCATATGCCCTCACAAATAGAACCACGGTGCCTCGGGTAAGACACCGGGCCATAGAGTTTATCAATGTTTATTACAAAATATCAAAACAAAGAAATTTATTACTTAGTGTCAAAAGAAACAGAGAGGTTGTCCTTGGCACTCCAATTGTTAAGTCCACCATCAGCAGCCGGGTAGATCCAGCTATCGAACTCAATTTCGTCAACTTCCTCTTCATCACCAATAGCATTAACCCCATGAGCAGGCAGGGGAGCTGTCACCACATTAGGTTTGTCAGATGCCTCGAATTGTACCTCCTTAGCGTCAATGAGGTCCTGCAGCTTGTTCCTTAGTGCCCAACAGTCATCAGTGGCATGCCCCGGGCTATCTGAATGGTAAGCACAACGGGCATTCGGGTTGTACTTAGGAGAGGTAGTGTTAGGGAACTTTGGCGCCTCCTTGACAGTCACCAAATTGGTGGATAGCAACTGTGGCAGGATTTGCGATAGGGTCATGCTTAACCGGGTGAACTCTCTCCGGGGTCTATCAACCCTTTGAGGATTGTTTGGCCGGGGAGCGGCAGCAGGCGTAGCGATCATGACCGCACTGACAGATTGGCGGCGATCGGGTCTTTCTGATTTTCTGGAGCCATACACAGCACTAGACTCCTTTTTAAACGGTTTCTTGTCCGACCCAGATGATGATGCAGCCTTTGCAATCTTCCCAGACTTCAACCCAGCTTCAATTCTCTCTCCAGTTGAGATCAAATCAGTGAAACCAGCAGAAGAATTCCCAATGAGATGATTAAAAAACGGCCCAGATAGGGTCCCCAAGAACATGTCCACTAACTCTCGATCAGTCAAAGGTGGCTGCACCCTGCCAGCCAGATCTCTCCACTTCTGCGCGTACTCTTTAAAACCTTCACTTGCACCTAACGACATACCCTGGAGTTGGGTACGTGTGGGGGCAAGGTCGGCATTATACTGATACTGCTTGTAGAAAGCAGTAGCCAACTCCTCCCAGTTACGAACTTTGGTCCCATCCAGCTGATAGAACCATTCGAGATGAGTCCCTGAAAGACTCTCCTGGAAGAAGTGGATCCATAGATTCTTGTCCGCAGAGTACGGCTGAATCTTCCGAACATAGGACCTCAAATGCAGCTTGGGACAGGATGCCCCGTCATACTTAGAAAAAGTTGGAGCTTTGAACTTGTGCGGGATAATTACACCAGTCGACAAACCCAGATCTCCAAAATCCAGCCCAGGTACCTGTTGAACTTCCATGGCCTTCAACCTGTCTTCCAGTTGTTTGTACCTGTCATCTGCAGGAGGATACTGCTCCTCATCAAAATCTGTCTCGTTGTCGGAGACCACTGGAGTAGGAACCTTGACTTCTGCCTGAGAAGGACTCCCGCCAACAGAAGAACCAGCCTCTTCATGTTGCAGAGTATTACCCAACCTTCGGCCCGAGTTGAATAAAACAGTTCTTCTCTTTTTCTTCTTTTTCAAGAGCATAGTCTTCAGTTCTTCTTGGCCTTTAGCTAGACCCATGATCATTTCTTGAAACTGCGCATTCTGCGCCTGGAGAGCCTTGATTGATGTCTCAGTTGATTCAGATCCGGGATTCATGATGCCGAAATAAACAGCGAAGAACTGTAAGCAACCTGAAAAAGGGGAAAAACCTGCTATGCACATGATGTATGAAATGCGTATGAATTATGTTTTCAAAGACAATCGGGAATCAACTTTGTAAACAAAAAAGGAACACACTTTATTAGATTCAACTTTGCAATTGAGATTATTCAACAAGTTGCCCTTAGGCGTTTACATGAAATGAAACAACTGGAAAGGAAATAAAAACTGCAAAGGCACATTCAGAATTCCTCATTGATCCCATGGTCTCCTCTTCTCAGTACGGAGGTAGGCATTCAGAGCTCTTTCATTCTCCAACTGCTTTGTCAGCTTCTGGATCTTTGATTCCTGCTCGTTGAACTTTTCCCGGTAAGAATCCCGTTCTTCTTGCAGTTGCGACCAAGATCTCTTCAATGTCTCATAATCAGTAGGTATCTGAGGAGGAAGGACAGTTGGAGGAACACCATCTTTATCAGGACACTCAAGAATGACGGGTCTGACAGCTTCATACGGCATACCTAACTTCTGAGCACGGATGCGGACCCATTTGTAGTAGGCTTCCATAGGTAGAGAAGTTTTTGGCCCTAGCTCTTGTGGGTCAGCTTTATGAACCTTCTCCCAAGCCTTGATGAACCTACGACGTAGCTCGTCACTATCCATCTGAAACTCGAAACTGATGTGAGGCACCAACATCTCATGGGGGCCTGCTCTTCTTGCTCTTCCAAACTGACGGAGTGCTAGACATGGATTGTAAGAGATCCCTCCTTGAGTACCAATCAGAGGAACATTAGGATACTCCCCGCATCGATCAATAATAGCTATCTCATCCAAACCTCTGCAAGTCCAAATGATGTCTTTATCGGTGAGAGACATTAACCTGTGAGCCCAACCTCTTCCTTCTTGGTTCTTCAGTACGAACTTAGGGAGGTGCGAAATAAACCACCTCACCAACAAAGGGATACAACACCATAGGGTTCCTCGTCTTCGGGTAGTACGGGCATGAAGTTGTTGCAAGATGTCACCCAAGAGAGTGGGCACAGGGTTCTGAGACATAAAGATCCTAATGGAAGTGACATTGATGAAGTTGTCAGGATTAGGAAACAGGACTAACCCATAGATTAGGAGAGCCAAGATGTCTTCATATGCCCTAAAATCCAAGTCATTCCAGAAGCTGTTAGCTTTACCAATCAGAAACTTGGCCAAGAAACCCTTAACTCCGCTTCTGGTTACCCAGTTGTCTGTTACCTCTTGATGGGTCAAAGGAAGAGCTGCAGCAATGTCCTCAAGCCTGAGGGTCTTTTCCCAACCAGTAAAAGGAGTCTGATCCAAGATAGGGATACCAAGCAGATTAGAGAACTCTTCCAGGGTAGGGACCAGCTGGAAGTCTTGGAAGGTAAAGCACTGGTACTGAGGGTCATAGAACTGGGTCAGAACACTCATCAACTGTTGATCCCGCTTTGCAGTGACTAAACCGAGAAGAGAACCATGCCTCTGAATGAAGGAAGTGGTATTTGGAATTCTGCTAACCAACTCATCAATCAACTCAGGTGAACGAACAAAGTTGAACCGGATAGTATTCCTTCGCACAGGCATCATAATGTCCTACAAAACAGAGCAAAGATGAAACCCTCTTATCTTTGAAATGGTCAGTTCTTATGCAGGATGCATGCAATGCTCATGATGCTATGATGTTATGATAAAGCACACCACATACAGATACAAAGGCAAACATAGTAAGGCACACAAGTCACACAAGGCAAGCCCCTAAAGTTTAGGCCGGCACGAGGTCTAGGTACTACCCTCTTTCAGTTTGTTGGTTCATACCTGTCCTAATCAAAAGTAACCGGGTTCTTAGAGGATCCCAATATCATTGACTACCCTCAATCGGTCATAACTCCAGCATCGCAATCTTTTCTTGCGGCCAGAACCATCACGAGAGTTTAGCCTCAATGGGCGTAGCATACTGCTACTGTTCTAAAGGCCAAGTTGTGTCAATTAAGGTTCTAAGGTTGTTGGTGCTTAATGACTCCTTAGAAGACCCATATTCTCCTCGTTGCGACACAAGGGATATCGGTACAGACTAAGGTGCCACACCAACGTAGCCACTGCTTCACCCGTGTCGGTCTACGCCGGACAGGTCCCTCACAGCTTATGCTACCTAAACAGGGTATCCCCAGATCCGGGTTAGGATCTATGTATCTCCGATGCAACCCACAATAGTAAAGCAAGCAAAACAATACAAGTGAAAACACAGTTATGACCTAGCCCTAAGGTACACCTCACTTTATAAAGGGTCCCCAGCAGAGTCGCCAGTTCTGTGATCGGTGGATCTGGAACTGACTGTTTAACGCTGGTTCGCGAAATGTCGCGGAAGCAAGAGTCGCCACCGTCTTTTATTTTCTCCAAATGGAAAGGACAAAAGCACAGAAAAATTCCTTATAGAGATTGCTCTCGGTTCGGGAGGTAGATTATAGAAAGGGAAGGTGTTAGCACCCTTTCTATCCATGGTTATCCATGGGCTCTTAGATACTTGCTCACTTGTGTTTTCAAAATTGTTTGTTTGCTTTTCAATGTGGGTTTAAAAGTTTCTTTTGAAAAATTTCAGTTCGACTCGTACGTCAGAGTGTTTGAAAAGTTTGCTTTGAAAGCTTTTGAAAATGTGTCAGTGTGAAAAGTCTTTTGAGTTTGTTTTGAGATTAGAGCAAGTATCCTTGAGAACCTACCTACCCTAAGGAATTCGTCTGTGTAAGAGTCCTTAAAAGTAGTGCCATCCCACCATTGAGAGGTAGGTAGCACCACCGTTGGAGGTGTTCGGGTCAATTCGATTTTTAGGGACATGGTGATCACCAGAGCAATGGGAAGACACCTTAGAAGCTACCCTCATGCCAGGTTCCCGGATCATGAGGACTTACTAAGACGCCCTCTACTCGACGACCACCTTTCGAAAGGCAACAGTGAGGCGTACCCTAGGGGTGGTGTGTGCGAATTGTGTGTCATGTTTCAGTTATTTGTCTTGTCATGTTTGTCGTGTTCTACGCTTGATTTTATTAAGACATTCATTCTTTCATGCTTGGTTAACAGTTAAATATTTTGCGAGGAAATAAATCTAAGATTATTACAAATGGCGCGGGTCCACATCGCCAAAATTAAACCGGACCCGATTTAGCGAAAAAATAAATAATGCGAAGAAATAAAGTGCGAAAAGTAAATTACAACGCTTTGGGGCAATTACATAATAATAAGCAATAAAGTAAATGCGCGAAAAATAATTAAAACAAAACTAGGGCGTTGGACCCTTTTACAAACAATAGTTAAAGTTAATGAATTAATTAAATAAAGAGGAATTAAAATTAAAATTAAGAAGAAAAATGTTTTTGGGTATCTTTATGTTTTTTAGATTTAATAAGAAAAAAAAGTTAATTGAAATTAAATTAAGAAGCAAACCCTAATTCTAATATTTTTTTTATTTATTATGAAAGAATTAAAATATGACCTAAATTAAACCTAATTCATTCATGTACAATTTAAATAGGAAAATAAATAAATAAATAATAATTATTATTGTGGAAAAAAGGGGAATAAAAAAAGAATTAACAATTAAAACCTAAATTCTACATTTTTTTGGATTTTTATTAAAAAAGGAATTAAAATTAAAACCTAATTACACTAAACAATTTACATTCTAATTTATTCATGAAAATAATTAATATATAAATATTTTTAATTTTTGGCCTTTTCTGATTTTTTAGTGTTTTTATGTTTTGTAGGAAAAATAAATTAATTGAATTAAGACAATAAAATAAATAAAACAACAAAAAATAAAAGTGAGAAGAAAAAATATAAAATGCAAACCCTGGTGGGGTGTTGCCCCAAATAAGGAGGTATAAATTTGGAAAGCCTGGCCCAATTGAATTTGAATTTGCTGACTTTCCATGATTCCATATGATGCGTTTGACTCATACCTAGGGTGTACCCCCAATCTTCTGCCTTGAATGAGGGGTCCTGGACACGTGGGCTGCCTGATGGTGAGGAAACATAGTGTACCTGGACATTAGCGAAGTATAGGATCTCCTATTGAAAAATAGCATGGAATTTTTGCCAGACCTGGGACTTGAACCCAGGTCTTGAAGGTTACAAGCGCGTCTCCTTGCCAGCTGAACTATGCAATTTCATTTAATATATAATATAACATAAATAATATAAAAGAAAAATAAAGTTAGTGGAGACTTTTAGCGCGAATTTTCAAAACAACCTATCACGTGGTGACAACGAGGTTGTCTTCTTCGTTTTGTCTGAAACACACACGTATGGCCACGGTTTTCAGGCGTGGTCTTAGGCAAGCAACGAAAAAATAGCGACTAGCGCTATGGTATATATAAATTGGGCGCGAGGGTCAAGACTTCTTCGTCTTGATGTGCTGAATCCAGCCATGGCCATCTTGAGCCCTAATTTTACTTGGTTGAGAAACCCCCAATCTGAGAAACCTGTAACCCTAGTATGTGTCAATGGCGAATTCGCATATGGTGCTCAAAAACACAATCAAACGTATCAGTTAGTTTAGAAACATCAATATAAACATGAATCAACAAAGAAAAACGCAAAAAGATGATGGAATCATGCAATGCGATTTCAAAATTTTTGTGGTTCAGTCCAGGTTCTTGATACCGATTCTTGGTGTTTTGCTTGTTGTTAATGATTGAGAAACACTCAATGATGTCTCAGAATGCTAATGGGATGAGAGTTGATGCTTGAATCGGCCTAAAACCTTGAATTCAGTATTGAACTTTTTAAGGATTTTTGCAAGTTTGTAATGTCAATTGCTGCGCAGTATGGAGTCCAAGATCATTAGGGTTCTCATGCTGAGTATGTATAGAGACTATTAGGTTAAAAACTTTGCACAAAATCTCAAGCATTCATGGATTTCAATATTTGATTTTGGAAAATCTTTTTCATATCTTTTTTCATGTTGTTTTTGTTCAATCATGATCCAATCTCATCCAAATTTGCCTAATTGGGATATGCACGAAATATTAAGAATAATCATGCATGAAAAGATTTTTTTAGGTTAAGTTTGATATTTTTCATGTATTAAAATCATTTAAATGAATATAAATTAATATTAATTCAAATAAATAATTAAAAAATATGAGAATACTTCCCTTTGGGCCTAGTGGTCGTGCATAGGCTTGGCATGAAGAAACTTGGAAGAAAAATGGGCCCATTTGCATTTTTAGGCCTTTTGCATCAATGTTGACTTTTCAAAATTCCTAAAAATTTCCCAACTTCCACAAGGCATAACTTGGTCAATTTTTAAGCTTTTCACATGTTCTTGGACATTTTGGAAAGGTCTTTGAGTCCTTTAACCAATGCCTTTGGTCCCATGTCATTTTGATTCACCAATCTCAAGTTATGGCCTTTGACTTAAAGTCCCTTTTTGTTGACTTTTGAAAATGACCTATAATGTTGAAATTTATAACTTTTTGTGAGAGCATTTCTTGGACTTGGAACATGAAGATGAATTGTAGGAAATGTCTTTCTCTTCAAAATGAGCTTTGGATGGAATTTTTCTGATAATCCATGTGAAAGTTATGCCCTGGTCAATTTCAGTTGACTTTTTCAGCTGTCCAAATATAGCAACTTTTGCATCTTTGATGATTTCTGAGCCAAATTTTGAGAATCATGATCAAGCATTGATCAAATGATGTTTGTGGCTTCAAAATGATGTGTTGACCAAAAATTTGAACTTTTGACTGTCAAATGACCATTTTGCCCCTACAGTTGACTGTAGTGCAATCTAGGGTTTTGACTGTGCAATTTTGAGCTGAATGCCTTGAGACTTGATATGAAGATACTTGACCATCTTTTTAAGCATGTGAGACTTGATTGGACCTTTGAAAAGTTCATTTGCTTGACCAGAACTCAAACCCTAGTTTTGACTGTCTAGGAGACAGTTGAGCTGCACAACCCTTGGGGAATCTTGTGATCTTGACTTTGACAATTCTTGATGAATATGGGAGGGCAAATTTTGGGGTACAACAATGGGTATGCGCTGAAACCTTTAAGCTGCAAGACCAAAGCTATGGACAGGCTCAACAGAACTTCAGCAATCTGCTGAAAGAAATTGAAGGTCTGCTGAAGGATAAAGTTCTTCTTCTGGACAGTGAGCCTTTGTCTGAAAAGCGTTCAGCTTCAACAGTTCAACCAGCAGAAGAACAGACGATTCCAGCTGAAGATTTAAGTCAAGAAGAAGTTATTGCATAAAGCTCTCAGAAGCATCCTGATTCTGACATCTCTCAAGCTGCATTGGACAGGCAGACTCTTGAAGAGCTGAAGTAAAATGATATTCGACTGTAGGAGAGAATGGATGAGAATGATCAACGAATGAAGGAAAGGATGGATGTTCAAGATAGTAAGATTGACTCAGTAGCCAGCATGGTGCATCAGCATAAGGAAACCACTGATCAGATTAAGAACATGCTAGAAGCTCTGTTCACACGCCTTCCACCCCATCCTTAGATTTTGATTCTTGATGTTTTCACTGTTTTCTTTACATGTTATCTGTAATATTTTCTGAGCTCTGAACTGAATACAATCGTTTTTATGCACTGGTCGTTTTTAACTTCAATTATTTGCACTTTTTGATTGCTGACAAAAAGGGGGAGAAAGAATGATATTTTTCAATAACGGATTACTGAGACAAAAGTCTCAAACATTCTAACACTCTGATATACTTGAATGTTTCTTTGTTCTGCATAAGCTTACAGGTACAAGAATCTGATGAACTCTAATACACTGAAGCTCTGCTCTAGTAAAGGAAAGATCAGATGCTCAAAGAAAGTTCAATAAAGATCTGATGCTAAAGGACTCGTGAAATTAAAAGGGAAGTAATAAACTCAGGGGGAGTTTTTCTGATCATAACTCTGATACCTTTTTATTCCCTATCTTATTATCTTTGATACCTTTCTGTTTATCGCTGATACAAATTTATTATTTGGTTATCTCGGATATTTTTTTTCTTTAAATTTCAATTGAAAATATCCGGTTTTTGTCATCATCAAAAAGGGGGAGATTGTTAGAAAAAAGTTTGAATCTACTACCCTAAGTTAAAGTTTTGATGATAACAAAATGCTAGATTAAATAAATTGTATAATTCATATGAGACATATATGCTACCTAAAAGTTATATTGTGCATTTACAGAAACTCTGATGGATATCAGCATAAGAATGTAAACATCAGCATCAGAAGATGAAATATCATATGCCAGCATCATAAGATGAAATATCATATGCCAGCATCAGAAGATCAAAGCATGTGCTTATGGTGAAGCTTGCTGAACAGATCTGCGCTTAACATACTCTAAACTCTTATCAAGACCAAAACAATATCATCAGCACCTAGAGAAGCGTCAGAATAAGCCAAAGCCAATAACACGCTTAATTGACAACGGTGCTGTGCATTCAAGACACTTTATTACCAACGGCTATATTCCAAGACAAAGATCTTCTCAATATGGAAAGAACGTAATGGGCATTGAAATGGAATAATTGACTACAACGTATCTTTTCCAAGGCTATATAAACAAGTCAATGAGAAATGAATTGGCTAATGCTCTACAACTATTTACACGCCTAAAGCAAATCATCTTCATCCTCACTCATACAACTTGCTATATCTCTCAAATTGTTTACTCTATAGTCATAGCATCCTAGTTTCACATAAGCTTAATTTGTGTATTATCACAGTTGTGATATAAAGTTTTTGTAGAAAACATTCAACACACATAGTATTCATTTATCTGTAAGAAAGAATTTCCTTGAGAAACCGGTCTGTGGTTTAGACTCAAGAAGGCTTTAGCAGTTGTTAAAGCAGTTGTAATATTCAATTGAATATAGTGGATTAAGACCTCGTTGGAGAGAGGCGAAATCACCTTGACGGATGGACTGGAGTAGTTTGAGATCAAACGAACCAGGATAAAAATAACGTGTTGTCTGCATTTGATTTCAAGTTTTACAATTCAACCCCCCTTCTTATGTTTTTCACTTCTTCATCCATCTTCTCAAAACGGACTGTGTTGGTGCCTTAGCGGATGGTTTTGAGGCCGCGGTTAGCCAGCTCACTTTATTAAATCCGGGTCTGAATACCGAGGGGTGGGTTTCATGTCCCAGATCATCGATGGCCAGGTCGTGCCCCCTCCCGAGTCTCCTGTCGTGGATGTTGGTAGCCCCGGGGAAGTCTAGTCGTGGAATTCTGGTCGGGCCTGCGCGCCTGTTTATTGGTAGTTTATTTTTGGGGCCTGCGTGCCCGTGCCTGTAATCTCTGAACATCGTCGGCCTTCTTGGTCGGTTTACTTTTATTTGTTTTTTGCTTACGAGCTTTTGAATGGATGTTTATTTCGATCTTTAATATTTGCTCGTGTCTAAGTTTTTATGTTTGTGATGAAATTTGCCTAAGTCATGTCCCCGAGTCTTGCCTGTGTTCGGCTGTTACTTTGTGGCGAAATTTGCCTAAGTTATTTCCTCGGGGCATGCTCGCGCTCGGCTTGTTATTTTGTGGTGAAATTTGCCTAAGTTACATCCTCGAGCGGAGATTCTTTCGACCCATTTGGTGGTCCGACGTACTTTGAAATGCGTCGGTCGTGCGGAGTAAAGCCGTTTGCTCGGGCGTATGACCCAGGTCGGGGTCGCTTGCCTGTGGCGTGAACTGCCCATCGCGAGCTGGGTGTTCTTCCATGTGGGTACTTCGATAGTGGAGCTCGATTGAGGTGTCCATGTCGGGCACTGTCGTTCGTGCTCGTTTGGCTGAACGATGTTATGCCGTTTGGGCGTAGATTGGGCTCGTACCTTGGCCTATCTACGTGGTCGAGACATTTCTCTCCGTTGACTGGATGTGGGTGTTCGACGACGATAGTCCTTAATGTTTAAGGGTTTTTTTAACTATAGTATTGCTTTAGTTTAGCAGCGTTCCAGGGTCGTGGCAATGATTCTCTATCTAGTTGCTCGAGGTAGTATGCCCCGGTGCCTGTGGTGCCGTGGACGCGGTAAGGCCCTTCCCAGTTCGCGGCCAATTTCCCTTCGCGGGAGTCTTTCTGGTTTCTTCGTAACACCAGGCTGCCGATTTCGAACTCGCGTTTAATGACCTTGTCGTTGTGACGCATGGACACTCGTTGTATTAGGGTGGCCTCGCGTAGGGCCGCCCCTGAGCGAATTTCCTCGACTAAGTCGAGTTCGTCCCTGAGTGCCTCATCGTTCATTTCTTCGTCGAGGGGGGTTTCTGTCCGCCTGGAGGGTTCCCTGATTTCTACTGGGATGACGGCCTCGGTGCCGTATGTTAGTCGTAAGGGGGTCTCGCCCGTCGTCGAATGGGGCGTGGTGCAGTATGCCCACAAGACACTGTGCAGCTCCTCGACCCAACGTCTCTTAGCTTCGCCGAGCCGACGTTTGAGTCCTCGGAGGATGACTCTGTTAGCGGCCTCGGCTTGCCCGTTGGATTGAGGGTGCTCGACCGAGGTAAAGTGTTGTTTTGTTCCCAGTTTGGTGACGAAGTCTTGGAATCCTTGGTCGGTGAATTGGGTGCCGTTGTCGGTGACCAGTGCTCTCGGGATCCCGAATCTGGCGAGGATGTTTCTTTTGTAGAAATGGAGGATGTTGTGCGAGGTGATCTTTGCGAGAGCCTCGACCTATATCCATTTTGTGAAGTAATCCATGGCCATAATGAGGAACTTGTTTTGGTAAGTTCCTTGCACGAAAGGACCGAGGATATCCATCCCCCACCATGCAAACGACCACGGGGATGTCAGTATGCTCAGCTCGTGAGGGGGAGCGAGGTGCATGTCATCGTGCCTCTAGCACTTGTCACACTTCTTAACGTGTTCCTTGGCGTCCTCCTGCATTGTCGGCCAATAGTACCCCGCCCGAAGGGCTTTCCTTGCCAGGGACTTACCGCCCATGTCTTGGGCGTTGATCCCTTCGTGTATCTCCTGTAGCACCTCAGGGACTGTGGATTCGTCGATGCACTTTAGGAGGGGAATGGAGAATCCCCTGCGGTATAGTTTGTGCTCGAGGACCACATAGGAGCATGCTCGTCGCTTCGTGATGGTTGCTTCTGTCTGGTCCGAGGGGAGTTCGCCCTTTGTCAGAAAATTGTACACCAGGGTCATCCAGGACGAGGCATCTCCTATGGCGTGTACCTCGACCGGTGTCGAGGACCTTTCGATGCTCGGGCGTGACAGGGATTCTTGTATGACGGATTTGTTTCCGCCTTTCTTTCTCATGCTTGCGAGTTTGGACAATATGTCTGCCCTTGTGTTTTCTCGCGCGGTACGTGTGATATTTTTGCTCGCTCAAACTTTGTCATGTGTTTTTTGACTAAGTTTAAGTATTCGACGAGGCTGTCATTTTTGGCTTGGTAACTCCCCTGGACTTGGGAGGCAACAAGTTGTGAGTTCGTGAAGATTTGTATCTCGCGGGCTCGCAGGTCCTCGGCTAGCCTTAGTCCTGCGAGTAGGGCCTCGTACTCTGCTTGGTTATTCGATGTCGGGAAGGAGAGGGTTAGCGAGTGTTCGATCACTACGCCTTCCTCATTTTCCAGGAGGGTCCCCGCGCCGCTTCCGGACGAGCTGGAGGCGCCGTCGACGAAGATGGTCCATTTGTGTTCTTTCCCTGCGGGTGGGTCGTGAGTGGTCATTTCCGTGACGAAGTCGACCAGGGCATGTTCTTTCAGAGCTTTCCTGCTCTCGTATTGAATGTCGAATTCAAAGAGTTCTAAGGACCATTTCAACATTCGGCCCGCCATGTCAGGTCGACCTAAGATTTGTTTCACCGGTTGGTCGGTTCGCACGATGACCGTGTGGGACAGAAAATAGTGTCTGAGTCTCCTCGCTGCGTTGACGAGGGCTAAAGCCACTTTTCTATCTGTTGGTACCTGCTTTCGGGTCCATGTAGAGCTTTGCTCGTGAAATAAACGGGTTTCTTCCCGTCGATGGTCTCGCGGATGAGAGCTGCGCTGATGGCTTCATTCGAGACGGCCAAGTATAGGAATAATGGCTCCCTGTCGACTGGTCGAGATAGCACGGGTGGTTGGGACAAACTTTGTTTTAGGTGGCGCAGTGCGCGTTCGCATTCCTCGGTCCATTCGAAGGCTGCCTCTTTGCGAAGGAGTCTGAAGAAGGGGAGGGCGTGCTGAGCGGATCTTGCGACGAAGCGGGACAATAACGTGAGTATGCCGTTCATGACTTGTATTGATTTCTTCGACGTTGGTGTCGGGAGGTCTGAGAATGCTCGGCATTTTTCGGGATTGGCTTCGATTCCTCGTTCTGTCAGGTAGAAACCGAGGAATTTCCCTGCCTTGACTCCGAACGTGCATTTTTCGGGGTTGAATCTCATCTTACATTGTCTTGCTTGGGCGAAGACTGCCTTGAGGTGTGCTGCATGATCAGTGTCTGCTCGGGATTTGACGATCATGTCGTCCATGTAGACCTCGAGCATCTCTCCAATCTGCTTGTGGAACACCCTGTTCATCATACGTTGGTAAGTTGCCCCTGCACTCTATAGTCCAAAGGGCATTATGTTGTAGTAATAATTGCCCGAGCTGGTCATGAAGGCAGTGCAGTGTTTGTCGCCAATGGCCATTGGGATTTGGTTGTAGCCTAAATAGGCATCTATGAACGACAACGTCTTGTAGCCGGCCGAGTTGTCGACCAGCATATCTATGTTTGGTAAGGGGAAAGCATCCTTCGGGCATGCCCGGTTGAGATCGGTATAGTCAACACACATCCGCCATTTTCCATTATTCTTTTTAACTAGTACAACATTTGACAGCCAGGTTGAATACCGGGCTTCAGAAATAAAATTCGCCTCTAAGAGGTCTTTTACATCTTTTTCAGCAGCCTCTGTTTTCTCCGAAGACTGCCTACGCCTACGTTGTACTACGGCCTTAGCGGCAGGATCTATGGCGAGACGGTGACAGGCGACCTCAGGGTCGAGTCTGGGCATCTTTGCGGCGCTCAAGGCGAACAGGTCAGCATTCTCGCGCAAGCAGGCTTTGATCTATTTCCTTGCTAGGTTGGGGAGGTCGATGCCAATCTTCACTCCTTTGCTTGGGTCTGCACCGAGGGGGACCAACTCAAAATCTCCGTCCGGGATTGGTCGGAGGGGAATTTGCTCGCCGTTGGGAGGTTCGTCCTAATCGAAACGAGCATCCAGAGCTATGGAGTCGACCTTTGGTGGAGCTCTCTGGTCTTCCTCTTTGGCAGGATCTAGCTTGTCAGGTTCCTGTCGCGTCGTCGCCGGTCTCTTGGCGGGCCTTATCCCGGTGTCGACAGTGTCGCGTCCCTTAGATGCGGCATTGAAACACCTTCGAGCAGCGGCTAGTGTAACACCCCTTCTAAAATACCCCGAATAATATTAATTATATCAATGATTAAAGACATATTCCATCAGAGTTAACACGGAACAAGGGATGTCACAATTATGAAATAAATAAAACTTCCAATAAAACAGTAGTCATGCTACACTGAGGGTCATTATTCAAATAATTCAATCAAATTAAGACCATGTCTTACACAGCGGAAAAATACCATAACCAAAACGGAATAAACCAAAACATAATTATTCCCAATGAAATTCAAAGAAACAATTGAATAATAACTAATTCCTCAACTAAACGTTCCCCAATGTTACAATCCTATCAGAGCACGACACTGACACGCGGACTTAAAGTAACATAGCTCTAGAGCCATCCTCACCAACTCCTGAGCTGCTAACTTTAATCTGAAATTGTTAAAGTAAGGGTGAGATTTCTCATAATTAACATGCATTATAAGCTTCTCAATCAACATTATATCACAAGCATATTATTTCACCCATTTTAGCATAAATTCAGATTCAACACGCAGTTCCAATCATACAAGTCATTATGCACAAATCAATAATCAACCAAAGAATTGTAACACTGGAAGACATCCTAACATGTTACAATTCCATGCAAACACAAATGCAGACACAATGCATGTGGTACCAACACGTGACCAAGTCACCCAACACTGATCCATCATCAACCGGATACAGCAACCATCGATTCGTCCATAAACACCCGGACACAAATCCAGCCTAACCACCCATCATCACCCGGGTATCGGTTAACGGCAATACAAGTCAAATTCCACACAATGGGAATTAACTTCACCAAAACAATGCATATGCACGCACATCACTAGCATGCAACATCAAATCAGTCTATGAAATACATCAATTTATCATAACTGAACCAAAACCAAAAACATGATATCTCAACGATCATGAACACCATCATTAGCAACATAAACATGCCTTTCATTCACACAATACTAATACATCCATCCATCACAGGTTCACTGTTACATACACACCCATGTGCGTTAGCCAATAATCACTTATTCCGGGATTTGACTCATTTTCAAAATAATTTCAGGTTTTAGGAAATCTTTTCATTTTATAAAATAGAGCATTAAATTTAAGAAATAACGTCCAAAACGGCACTTAAAACGGACTTACGGTTTGAAAGTTATGAATTTTCAAAGTTTAATATTTTTCAAAAGTTACAGCAGAACCCGGTTCCTACATATGCAGGAACCGGTTCCTGCGAAGTTCAAAAATCACGCTTTTGGAAAAATGTATGGGAACCCGGTTCCTACCTATACAGGAACCGATTCCTACGTGCATTTTTGCCAGTTTTTATAAATTCACACAGTGGAACCCGATTCCTCCCCACTGGGAACCGGTTCCCACGACCTGCAGAGTCAAATTCTGCACTTTTGACAGCATTTATTCATTCTAAACCAATTCCAAACATACCCATACGAATTGCAACATGAGAAACACCAAAACACATCCATTTTGCACCATTATAACATCAAACAACATTATTTCATCATTCCTTTTTATCATCTGACACCCTAATGGTTTTCAACCTACAATTCGACGCAATAGGGACAATTCTACGGAACTCTAGAATTCCAAACCGGGATTCCCTAACATACTATGATCCATACTATTGAATATCTAAACCGATAATACGAATTAACTAATCGAAATCACCCCTTACCTTGTGGGTTCTTCGAATTCTGACGCTTCCGGTTTTCTCCTTCTTTTTCCTCTTCTCAAATGCATGTATGATGAATATTCCAAAATAACTCTCTTTCTCTTCTTTTTCCTTTTAATACTCCTTTTATTATTCCAATAAAATAATTAAATTAGTAATTAGTAAGAGTAGAGTATTTTACCCCTCACACCCTCTAATCACTCTTCACACCACCAATACTTCTTTCCTTTAATTAATTAAATTAATTCCAATATTCCAAAAATACCAATAATTAAATTTCCAATTAAATTAATAATTAAAAATTCTAATTATTTAATAATCGGATTATTTGGGGTGTCACAGCTAGGTCCCCCTAGATGGTAGCTACCCGTGCCCTTTTGGTGTAGAACTTCATCTTCAAATGGACGGTGGAGGGTACCGCGGTCAGTTCTGCCAGTGTTGGTCTCCCCAGGATACAGTTGTAGAGGGATGGACAGTCGATGACGAGGAAGCACACTTTGACTTGCCTTGTCGTCGTGCCCTCGCTGAAGGTAACCATGAGCTCTACATATCCCCAGGGCTTGGAGGTCGAGCCGTTGAAGCCATGTAAGTCCGAACCTACATATGGCGAGAGATGCGAGTCGCCCATCTGTAGAGTCCGGAACAACTGACTGTACATCACGTCGACAAAACTTCCTTTGTCGACGAGGATGCGGTGCACATCAAAGTTAGCCGTTCTTTCTCTTATCAGCAGAGGAATGACTGCGTTGGGGGCTCCTCCGGGGAGCTCTTTCAGGTAAAAGGTGATAGGCTCCGACCTACCTTTTACTCTTTCAAAAGTCACTGTTTGCGGAGGTGCCGCGTCGACCAGTTCATCCAGCTTTCTTTTGGCCGAATTGATAGTTAGGTCGTTGAATCCTCCACCATTGATGACCATGTCGGAGGGGAAGTGTTCCCAGCTGCTCAACCAAATCTAACTCACGGACCATTAACATCGACATATGCAAGGACTTCCTACTCAAGGCATCCGCAACAACGTTTGCCTTACCAGGATGGTAATTCAAACCGAAATCATAATCCTTTAGAAATTCTAACCATCTCCTCTGCCTCATATTCAACTCTTTCTGATCAAAGAGATACCTCAGACTTTTGTGATCACTGAACACCTCAAACCGAGAACCATATAAATAATTCCTCCACAACTTCAAAACAAACACAACAGCTGCCAACTCCAAATCATGAGTCGGATAATTCCTTTCATGTACTTTCAATTGTCTCGAAGCATAAGCCACCACCTTCTTATATTGCATCAACACACCACCTAATCCCATTAATGATGCGTCACAATACACAACAAAAGACTTAGTCGGATTTGGCAAAATCAAGATCGGAGCACTTGTCAACCTCCTCTTCAGCTCTTGAAATCCTTTCTCACATTCAACATCCCAAACAAACATCTGACCCTTCCTGGTCAACTTAGTCAACGATAACTCTAATTTGGAAAATCCTTCTATAAACTTCCTGTAATAACCTGCAAGACCCAGAAAACTACGGATCTCAGAAGCATTCTTCGGCGCTTCCCACTGAGATACTGCTTCTACCTTCGTAGGATCCACAACAATTCCATTCTTGGAAATTACATGGCCAAGAAAACTTACTTCACTTAACCAGAATTCACACTTGGACAACTTCGCATAAAGCTTCTTCTCTTTCAACAATTCCAACACAACTCTGAGATGTTCTGCATGCTCTTCATCTCTCTTCAAATAAATTAGAATATCATCAATGAACACCACCACAAACTTATCAAGATACGGATGAAATATCATGTTCATATACTCCATGAAAACACCAGGTGCATTAGTAACTCCAAACGGCATAACAGAATACTCGTAATGTCCATACCTCGTTCTAAATGCAGTTTTCTGAATATCTTCCGACTTCACACGAATCTGATGATATCCAGATCTCAGATCAATCTTACTAAATACACAAGATCCAACTAGTTGATCCATCAAATCATCGATCCTCGGCAAAGGATACCGATTCTTGATTGTAACTTTATTCAGCTGTCTGTAACCAACACATAATCTCATTGAACCTTCTTTCTTCTTAACCAACAACACCGGAGCACCCCATGGCGAAACACTCGGACGAATAAACTTCTTCTCAAGTAACTCCTCCAACTGTTTCTTTAACTCAGCTAATTCAGATGCCAACATACGGTAAGGCGCCATCGACACCGGACTAGTTCCAGGAATCAAATCTATAGTAAATTCTACCTCCCGCTCAGGTGGCAATTCACTAACGTCTTCCGAAAACACCTCTGGAAATTCATTCACCACTGGCAATCCATCGCTCTTTGCTTTTCCCTCCGCTTCTATTGCAGAATACAACATAAATACCACAACACCATCTTTCACAGCTAGGTTCATCTGTTTAACCGACATAGTCACATCTTTGACACCAACCTCTTCAGGAAAAATAACCGTCTTCGCAAAACAGTTGATATGAACCTGGTTGAATTCCAACCAGTTCATTCCAAGGATGATATCAAGTTGTTCTAACGGTAGGCACACTAAATCCATACCGAAACCCCTACCAAAAATCACAATAGGATAATTCTTACAAACATACGAAGTAGTCACTGAACCCGACGCATGAGTATCAATAACCATACTTCCATCCATATTAGAAATTTCCAAATTCAATCTTTTAGCACAATCCAAAGCAATAAAAGAATGCGTAGCTCCAGTATCAATAATCGCAATCAAAGGTATGTCATTAATAAAACATGTACCTTTAATCAGCCGATCATCTGGCTTAGTCTCTGACCCAGACAATGCAAACACTTTACCACCAGCTTGCTCCTTCTTGGGTTTTATACACTGAGGACGAGTATGACCTTCTTCACCATAGTTGTAACAAGTCACCACTCTTACTCTGCAATCATTGGCCACATGGTCGAGTTTCCCACACTTGAAACACTTCTTATCATTACTTTTGCAATCCACCATACGATGTCCTGTCTCACCACACTTGTAACACTTAATGGAAGAACTAGAATCTCCTACACCAAACTTCTTCCAACCACCGGGTCTCTGATTACTCCTATCATAAGGCTTACCACGATCCATCTGTTGCTTACCCTTCCTATCAACATACCCTCGAGCATTCGACTTAGTGCTAGCAAGATCCTCCTCTAAAATCCTACTACAGTCAACCAGATCAGGAAATCTTCGGATACGCTGATACCGAATACCCTACTTAATCTCATCACAAAGACCATTCTCAAACTTGATACATTTGGAAAATTCTCCATCTGCATCGTTAGTATAATGAGCATAATACTTCGCTAACTCAGTAAACTTCAAAGCATACTCACTGTCAGTCTTGTTACCCTGCTTGAGTTCCAGAAACTCAATCTCCTTCTTGCCTCTGATGTCCTCAGGAAATTACCTCCTCAGAAAAGCCCTCCTGAACACAACCCAAGTCAACGCAATACCATCTTCTTCCATTTCAGTTATGGTAGCAACCCACCAGTCATCAGCTTCCTCTGCTAACATGTGAGTTCCGTATCTCACCTTCAGCCCTTCAGCACAGTCAATTACTCTGAAGATCCTCTCGATCTCCTTCAACCACTTCTGAGCACCTTTGGGATCATGTGCACCCTTGAACAACGGAGGATTATTCCTCTGAAAATTCCCCAATTGTCGGTCAGCACCAACCACAGCTCCCTGCTGGTTCCCTCCGAGTACTCCAGCCAACATTCCCAATGTTTCAGCAATAACATCGTCGTTTCTTCCATTACCTCTTCAGGCCATTGTTCTGTAACATTACAAAACAACCCCATCAGTACACAAGTATCGACAGTGTCATCTTACACTAGTCGCATACAAAAGGGATAACGACACAAGACAAGACCGACTATGCTCTGATACCACTATTGTAACACCCCTTCTAAAATACCCCGAATAATATTAATTATATCAATGATTAAAGACATATTCCATCAGAGTTAACACAGAACAAGGGATGTCACAATTATGAAATAAATAAAACTTCCAATAAAACAGTAGTCATGCTACACTGAGGGTCATTATTCAAATAATTCAATCAAATTAAGACCATGTCTTACACAGCGGAAAAATACCATAACCAAAACGGAATAAACCAAAACATAATTATTCCCAATGAAATTCAAAGAAACAATTGAATAATAACTAATTCCTCAACTAAACGTTCCCCAGTGTTACAATCCTATCAGAGCACGACACTGACACGCGAACTTAAAGTAACATAGCTCTAGAGCCATCCTCACCAACTCCTGAGCTGCTAACATTAATCTGAAATTGTTAAAGTAAGGGTGAGATTTCTCATAATTAACATGCATTATAAGCTTCTCAATCAACATTATATCACAAGCATATTATTTCACCCATTTTAACATAAATTCATATTCAACACGCAGTTCCAATCATACAAGTCATTATGCACAAATCAATAATCAACCAAAGAATTGTAACCCTGGAAGACATCCTAACATGTTACAATTCCATGCAAACACAAATGCATACACAATGCATGTGGTACCAACACGTGACCAAGTCACCCAATACTGATCCATCATCAACCGGATACAACAACCATCGATTCGTCCATAAACAGTCGGACATGAATCCAGCCTAACCACCCATCATCACCCGGGTATCGGTTAACGGCAATACAAGTCAAATTCCACACAATGGGAATTAACTTCACCAAAACAATGCATATGCACGCACATCACTAGCATGCAACATCAAATCAGTCTATGAAATACATCAACTTATCATAACTGAACCAAAACCAAAAACATGATATCTCAACGATCATGCACACCATCATTAGCAACATAAACATGCCTTTCATTCACACAATACTAATACATCCATCCATCACAGGTTCACTGTTACATACACACCCATGTGTGTTAGCCAATAATCACTTATTCTGGGATTTGACTCATTTTCAAAATGATTTCAGGTTTTAGGAAATCTTTTCATTTTATAAAATAGAGCATTAAATTTAAGAAATAACGTCCAAAACGGCACTCAAAACGGACTTACAGTTTGAAAGTTATGAATTTTCAAAGTTTAATATTTTTCAAAAGTTACAGCAGAACCCGGTTCCTACATATGCAGGAACCGGTTCCTGCGAAGTTCAAAAATCACGCTTCTGGAAAAATGTATGGGAACCTGGTTCCTACCTATACAGGAACTGGTTCCTACGTGCATTTTTGCCAGTTTTTATAAATTCACACAGTGGAACCCGATTGTTGTACCCCAAAATTTGCCCTCGCATTTTTCCTTAAGAAATCACAGCTTCAGGCGTTTCCTGATTTTTCAACTGGCTCAAGACTCGGTCAAACAGACTTTTCTCGTCAGTCAGACAAAATTAGGGTTTTCATTGATTTTCATGGCTCTAGAACAGTTCATACAGTTGCTTAGGGTTTTGGTTGATTTTGGCTCAACTTTGATCAGGCGAACACTTCTTTGGCATTTGAATCAGGAATTAGGGTTTTTGTGCGCGCGTTCTCGGAAAGATTTAAATTCTACAGTGCTTTTCAAATTATGCTGGGATGTGGATTGAAACATTTGAGTTAAATTCGCATTGTGTGACTAAATCAGTGAAAGGATGCTTTTGGATTGAATTTGCAGTGTCTGGTAAAAATCAGTAAAAGGAAGAATAGATCTGGGCAGTTGTTACGATTGACTGTGCATTAATTTGGATTTGTGAAGTGCCAAATTTAATTGATCAATGCCGAAGAAATGTTTATTTGATTATTTACTATTCTGAATTTAAATGATTGGAATTTATTTTCCATTTATTATAATTTAAAGAATTTTAAATAAATAAACAATTGGAGAAGAAAAGAATTAATCAAATAAAAGGACTTTTTATTTATCTTTAAATTATTTGTATAATTGTTTTTTTGTTTACAAAATGTTTACAATAAAAATATTACATTTATTTAAATTTAAATAAAAAAACTATCCTAAGTATTTTTCTAAATCTTCAATTCTTCATCTTCTATCCCTTGCTCCAGTACTCCATGGAATTTTTTATCTGCAAAAGAAAAGAAGAAAAGTCAGAAACAGTTAAATAAATAGAAGACAGACAGATAAAAGAAAGAGTCATCATTAAGGGCAACTGACTGGGATCAGTTAGCCCTCTCTGCAAATCACGGGATTTCTCCCGGTTCACAGAGAGGGATGAATATTTGCTTGCTAAACTTGGAATGCACAAAGTTGAAAAAAATGCAAAGTTTGTCAACATACTGCATATTTCAAAACAAACAGGATGGCCTAACCACAAAGTCCAAACTGAATCACAAATTCCAAACTGTCCAACAAACTGTCAAAGATGTCAAACAAGTACAAGGCTACTCAAAGCTATCAAAAAGAAGATTTGGAAAGATATCAAGAAGACATAAAATATGCAGAGTAAGCATGTAATGCAAGCAAGCTTCTTATCATCATTTCCCAGTGCTGCCCTTTCAGAAAAAGTACAAAGCATAAACATTTTTTAATGCTAAAGTTGTACTGAAGAGAGAGAGAAGAGAAAAGAAGTGCAGGTTTTGCGGGCTTAGGCTTTAGGCAAGAAAGTATAAAAAACAAAACTGCAGTGACACAGTGGATAAAGAGGCAAAAGAAGATATAAAGCAATTTGTCAATAAAACAAGCAGAAGAAAAAAAAAAGAGAAGAACAACAAAAACTGTCCAAGCTGAAGAGCTAAAGCCAGCAAACCTGCAAACTTAAACTGATCAGGCAAAAGCATAAACACAACAAACAACCAGCATAAACCAATAAACCCTCAGCCTGTCAAAATTTTCCAGCATTTTAACCAAGCTCATAAACCAGTGCAAAAACCCTCACCAGAACCTTAAACCTGTCAAACCAGTAAATCCATTAACCAACCACAAACTGTCCAAACCAGTTCACAAAAACAACATAACCTGCATACAACCTCCAGCCCAAAACCAACAACCTGAAAACACTAAAAAGCCTGATATCCAAGCCTTACCAAAAAGCCTCAAGGCCATAAACCATCCAACCCTGTCAAACAACAGTCAAAACCATAACTGTTAAGCCTAACCAGCATAACATAACCAGCATAATAAAAACCTGTCAAGTTTAAACCAGCCCAAATACATAACCTGCATAAGCCTAAACTGATAAACCAAAACCGGTTCCTATCATCATGCCAAAAACTGAAGCATAAGCCCTTAGCCTCAAAAAACCTGTAGCATAAGCCTAACCATTCAAGGCCAAAAGTCATCAAGCCCTCAGAACTCAAGGAGTTCATCATAGGGGTATTCCTAAAACATTCAAAATTTCCAAACCATCCGGCTAAAACATTCAGAAACAATCACAAGGAGGCAACACAAAGGCCTCAGAAAAGTTTTCTTCATAGGCAAATCAAATAGGCAACAGAAGTGAGGTAGAAAGAAGAGAGGCAAACGTTCAAGGCAACGAAGACCCTCAAAGCTCAAAGAGCTCATCATTGGGTAACCAGCAAAATCACATCATCATCCCAAAATCCCTAAGTAAATCAAATAGGCGACAGAAGCAAGACAAGCAAGAAGAAGAAGTGAAATCAAAGAGGTTTTCAGTGTCATCATTAAACCTAAGGGGCAAAAATACACAAACCAGGAAGCAGAAACTCCACCATATTTTCCTCCTCCGTCAAAGCCGCCTACGCGCCTCCAGGTTCCCTCCTCCGTCTCCGAAAGGTAGCCTTCCTATATTCCTTGCATGCATGTCAAAATAACGAAAGAAAACACATGAATCAAAGTCCAATCGAAACTAAAAAAATCAAAAGATATAATGAAAACCCTAAACGCGAGAAAGACAGAGTTCAAACCTTACAAGCATCGCCTGAACGCTCCACTGGGGGAGAAGGGGGAACGGTGGCGCCGGTGGCCTTGAACTAAAGGAACTCAGAAGCTGGCATGAGAGTGAACGAAGAAGAAGAAGCGATGAAGTGAAACGAACGAACGGCGCGCCTCTGCCAAACCCTAACAATTCCCTAATGAAACAACAATCAGAAACCCTAAAAAACGTTCGTCAATTTGCAATTGGGCCACACCCCATTTTCTACGCCTAAGCCCAAACGTTCCAGTTAACACCCCCCATACGTTGCTCTTTTGTTTTGGGCCAGCATAACCTCCCTTAGCCCATTTCTGATTTCTTTCAAAACCATTTTTAAAACTATCTATATTCTTTTTACAAATTAACATGAGTTTTTATTACATCAATTTTTTTTTATAACATGACTTTGAACACCATATATTTTATTCCTCTAACTTAAAATATTTTTATTTGTACATTAATATATTAATACAAAAATACAATATAATTAAAATGTAAAACCTTTTTTCCTTCTTTTAAGTAAAATACTTCTTTGTACATAATAAATGAAAATACATCTTTTTTACATAATATAATTAAAATTGAAAAACATTCTTTCTTTCTATATTAAACAAAAATATGAAGATACAAATTTATATCAGATATAAATAATAATTTTCAAACTTAGAACATTTTATTTTCTTAAATTTTCTTTTTGTACATATTAAAGAAAAATACGAGATTACAAAGATTAATTAAATAAACATTTAATTCTTTTCATTTAAGTTAAACAATGCTTAATAATATACATTTAAATTCATTTCTCAACTTGTAAATAAAATACATGTGCACTTACACATCTATAATACACAAATACATTTACATTTCTCTTACATACAATTACTATTCTTATACATTGATATACATTGTTTACACTTTTATCGCAATTCGATTTGGTTGTAAATTATTGGACACTACATTCCTAAAGTCTCATCCCCATTTGTAAATTTGTACCCCCACTCCCGGATACTATTTGTAATAGCGTAGACTTTAAATTCTTGCAATTTACCGCTTTCGAATTATACCATGGTTAGACCTAGGGTTTGCATGTACATAAAATCAAACGCTAGATAACCTAATACAAAGACAAATACATGAAATCAATACACAATCACACTTGCACCCCCTAGGGTAATCCCACATGTTGCCTTCCTAAATGGGCCATGCTTGAACGTCGAGTTTCTTTGGCAAAACAAATTCAAATGATCATAAGTCCCTCGATGACGCTTTCGAAAGTTGCCTAAAAACGGAATGATCATAGTCCCTTCAAGCAAATTGCCAAAGACACTTGGCACCATTGCATTCATGGTCCATATGATGACCCGCGCCCGTCCCGTTAAACATCCTAAACGCAAGATTGTCCACCAAATTCAATGATGGAGAAAAATTGTTAAAAAGGGTTGAAAACATAGAGAAAACCTTTGAGTACAATAGGGTTAGACAAAACTCTTAGTTACTTGAGATCAACTTGCAAAAAACACTTGCCTTCTTTTCAAAAACCACACTTCATGCACACTTTCAAAACAAACTCTCAAAAACATTTGAAACATCTTTTCGAAAAGATACACACTTTTGTAAAACACTCAAACACGAGTCAAATACAACGGTTGCCTAAGACAAGGCATCTATTCAAAAACATTTTTCAAACACACACACACACTACAATTTCAAAGCAATCGAAAATCAAGGCAAGTGATCTAAAAACCAAGTAACTAAGAGCCCATGGATAACCATGGATGAAAAGGGTGCTAATACCTTCCCTTTTCATAATCTACCCCCCGAACCCACGAAATATATCAAAAGGTTTTTGCTGTGCTTTTTTAACCCTTCCTTTAGGATAAAATAAAAAGTCGGTGGCGACTCTTGCTCAACCGAACAAGTGCGAATACAAACGCAAACCTCTAGTCAGTTCTCCCACTGTATCACAGAACTGAAGACTCTGCTGGGGAGTACTTAAAAGTGGGGTTACCTTAGGGTTTAGATCACTTTTGCATTCTTGCTTTGATTGCCTTGATTGCTTTACTTTTTTGGTTCCTTGTTTGGGTTTGTTGTAAATCCTACACCCGGATTTGGGGCACCTTTTTAAGCAAATAGCAATAAAACTGTGAGGGAACTATGCGGGGTATACCGACATGGTTGAAGCAGTAAGCTATGTTAGTGTGACATATTTGTGAGTACCGGTAACCCTTGAGTTCAGTAAAGGAGAGTACGCGGCCGCTGAGTGATGTCGTGAAGCACTAACGAACTCTTAGAACCTTAATTGACCATCATAGCCTTTTTAGAGGTAGTGAGATGACCGACTTTGGTACAGTCCGAAGTTGGTAGATACTCGATGCTACACTCATTTGAGGGTTGTTTTCTTGGAATATTTTGGTCGCCAGTAAGTAGCTAAACTGAAACGATGAACACGGAAAACAATCCAATGATATTGAGCTCCTTAGAGTCCAGTTTCTATTTTAGGACAGGATGAGCCAACTAACTTCAAGAGGGTACTTACCTAAACCCCATGCAAGCCTAAACCTAAGGACTTGTTTGCTTTGTGTGAATATGATTACCTGTATATACACTCACTTGCTTTTTGCATACATGTACGTAACATCATGACATCATACCATAGCATTTTCAATAACCTTTTCAAGGATCTTGAGGGTCTGTTGATGCAGGGATACGTTGAACCAGACGTCTACCAAGGGGCAAGAGGTTTCTCCTCTAACCAACGCCAACCAAAGATCAAGTACAACAACTTGAATCAGTGGCGATGACCCACTCGACATGGTGAGCTTGATTCTCGTGGAAAGACATCCACCGATACAAAGTTCTCCAGTCAAAGACCAAGTGCAACAACTTGAATCAGTGGCGATGACCCACTCGACATGGTGAGCTTGATTCTAGTAGAAAGACATCCACCAGTGCGAAGTTCTCCAATCCAAGAGCAAAGTTCAACCTCTAATGTTTTCTTGTGTTTACCCCAAGAGATCCTTGAAAGCATGCATCCACATATCATGCATTGCATCTTGACGATCTTTCCTTTTTCAGGTTTCCTTACTCTCCTGCTGTTTATTTCAGTAAGAGATGGCTCTAGAAAGATCTGTCAAAGACATCCAAGACCAGACTGCTCAGCTGCAGGAAATGTTCCTGAACTTGTCTCTGGGGCAAGAAGAAATGAAAGCTCTCCTCACAAAGGGCTTGGAGAATTCCAACAATGCTAGGAGTGATCAGCTTGCGGAGCTGCAGTTTGATCTGGCAACATTGAGGATCCAAGTGATGGGACAGTTGGTGGGCCAGATGGCTCTCATCCAAGACCTATCTCAAAGACAGGAGGAACTCAGAGTTCTTGTCCGCCAACTGCATCCAAACAACCAATTGGGGCAAACCTCTGAGGTTGAAGAGCAAGTCACCGCTCATCCTCCATCCACTCAAGAAGACAAGGGGAAGGCTCCTTCGCTCGCTTCAGGGTCACAAGCCCATCAACAACCTCGCCAGCGTCAACGGGGTAATCGGCGTAAGCAAGAAACGTCGGGAAGACAGTTCATGGAGACTGAGATACCATCATTCTTCATACTAAAGCGCCTGATGGAGGTCAACCTGCTTACCTTAAGGGATCCTCCTCAGAAGCTCAATACCTCCTCTCCTAACTATCGTCCCGACGCATTTTGTGTTTACCACTCCTACAGCCCGGGACACGACACCAACGACTGTTGGGCCTTGAAGAACAAGATTCAAGATCTGATCAACATTGGAGTGCTGGAATTCATGCCAGACGGCGAGATGAAAATCTTCCGTTAAGGATTTCTCCACCTGGAGTGACAAAGCTCAAGCTGAAAGACTTTTGCTTCATTTTGAATTTTCAAAGTTGTAATTTCTTTTGCTGTCAAACAATTATCTGTTGATGTTAAACTCTGTTTCATTAATGCATTGCATATGTTTGTCTTGAATTCATCCATTCGTTTTCACTACTCTTATGCTTTCTTTATGATATTTAACTCTTGATAAAAAGCTGCAAGCCTTTAGAGGGAGGATGACGAAACAATACCATAATCTCATACAATATGCTTTTGAACAGACCTTGCTGATGATGTACAGGCATTTCTTTCAAATCCCAAACACTGGAGTTATAAGGAAGTTAATCCCTAGTCAACCCCTTCGAGCCAAAGAAGTAGGAGTTTTCTGTTCTAAACAATCAAAACCTCTGATATAAACATGGGGCAGGGTAGTATCTCAGTTAATTCAAAAGAAAAACGCGCATTGAAGTCGCAAACTCTCAGTTCGTAACACAACGAACGACGTCAAAGCAAAAGAAAGCATTCCTTTGGAATCAAAAAGACAAGGGTGGTTCCCTATCACATAGACAGTCAATCTCTCAAAAGAGAAAAAGCCCACTGAGCCAAAACCTATAAAGGAAGCTCAAGAAAGTTGGGGCATCCCGCTGACTGTAATCTCGAAGATGGGAACAGTCAGGCAAAAGTTAGGGATAACAAATCAAAATCAAAATAGTGAGGTCATTACAAATCCTCAACAACATGAAAAATGTTGAAAAAGAAAAAAGGAGATGATGACTGTATCCCAAATTCAACTGGTGAACCATCGCCCAAAAGTCGTTCCAAACTCAAAACAGAGTGTGACGCACAATTAACTGAGCTTAGGTATGAAGAACATCACGAAGAGCGGGTGGGTACAAATATACTTTGAGTCTTTATCCTTTGTTTCTTAAAAACCGTGAACCAAGCCACGTTACAACCCTTCAAAAGTCCTAATTGAAGCATGAGTTAGTTCGAAAGCATACTGTTACAAAAGGTATCCTGACTCCTGTAAGGCTTTGCTCTAAATCATATGTTGATCTGTCTTATAAAAAGTTTTATGCTAAAAAACGCATTTTTCAAAACTTTGAGACAAACATAAACTTTGCATTGCTTGAATATCACTGTCTGCATTTGGCTTTTTGTTTGACAGCGAAGAATTTCATACAGCGGATGTTCGGAGGAACGAAAACTCTCTCAGTGAGCAAAATCACTTCAAAAAGATGACACTTCCATTACGAATCTCCTATCAACAAGGGGCATGACATGTCACCATCCAGTTAACCTGGGGCAGTCCAGTCAAGGTCCAACAGATCTTTCAAAGTCCAGTTAACCTGGGGCAGTCCAGTCAAGGTTTCAACAGATCTTTCAAAATTCAGTTAACCTGGGGCAGTCTAGTCAAGATTTCAAGAAATCTCTCAATTCGCAGATTAATCTGATTCAAGACTCATCATCACTTGGGGCATTCGAATGTCAAAAGTGTTCAATCATTCCTTCACCACCTGCTGGAAATTACAACCGCCAACAAATCAACTATCACAATTCCAGATTCGATTCCTGTATCCAGCCAGGGCATATCTGTTGACAACTATTTCTAGACTCAATTCCTGTATCTAGCCAGGGCACGTCTGAAGAGTTTGAAGATTCGATTCTTGTATCCAGCCAAGGCATATCTGTTGACGACTATTTCTAGACTTGATTCCTGTATCTAGCCAGGGCACGTCTGAAGAGTTTGAAGATTCGATTCCTGTATCCAGCCAGGGCATATCTGTTGACGACTATTTCTAGACTCGATTCTTGTATCTAGCCAGGGCACGTCTGAAGAGTTTGAAGATTCGATTCCTGTATCTAGCCAGGGCATATCTGTTGACGACTATTTCCAGACTCGATTCCTGTATCTAGCCAGGGCACGTCTGAAGAGTTTGAAGATTTGATTCCTGTATCCAGCCAGGGCATATCTGTTGACGACTATTTCCAAACTCGATTCCTGTATCTAGCTAGGGCACGTCTGAAGAGTTTGAAGATTCGATTCCTGTATCCAGCCAGGGCATATCTGTTGACGACTATTTCCAGATTCGATTCCTGTATCTAGCCAGGGCACGTCTGAAGAGTTTGAAGATTCGATTCCTGTATCCAGCCAGGGCATATCTGTTGACGACTATTTCCAAACTCGATTCCTGTATCTAGCCAGGGCACGTCTGAAGAGATTGAAGATCAACACCTGTAACAAGCCAGGGAACCATCTTTCTTTCTCAGGTCAGAGATCAACCCCTGTAACAAGCCAGGACAATATCTCCTTGACCAACTTTTCTTAAAGTTCCAGATCAACACCTGTAACAAGCCAGGAAAATATTTGTGAACGACCGATTGTGGATTAACACCTGTAACAAGCCAAGAAATTATCTACATCACCGCTTGGGGCATTCGAATGTCAAAAGTGTTCAAAAACCCGATGCAGTTTTACACGGACTCATCATCAGGAAATCCTACACAGATCTCCTTAAAACAGGAAGTCCCCAGTAGTTTGGCATACAACCCAAGCTTCTGATTTCCCCAACATTGGTCCCAAGACTTCTCATTTTTCAACAATCAAGGATTCTTGCCCTCCACAGCAGCAACCCAGGAGTTGTTCTCCCCGGCAGCAGTCAAGATTCTTTTATCTTCAGTCATCCAGGATTCATCTATCTTCAGCAAGACAGCTCATTAGCTTACATGCGCATTCATCACATTCATGTCATAAACATTGATGTCACATACATTGCATCATGCATCATAACATTGCATACAACTAAACCTTTACCTTTTCAGATAAGATCAGTCGACAGACAAAGATCATCTTCCGAGATTCATCCAGAAGTAGTTCAGATGTGACCCGGACACAGCGACATTCTGATACTTATTCCAAATTCATCCAGATACCGTTTTACACGGACGCATCATCAGGAAACCCTACACCGGTTCCTTCTCCACTCCAAGACTTCTGAAAACAGTTTACGGACACTTCCCAACAACGGATGTTGCTCTATTGCTTATTCAGACCCCCAGTTCAGAGATGTTCCGAAACATGGAGGCCTTTCTGATACTCGTCCACTCACCAATGAAATACAGTTCAACATTTCCAAATGGCATCTTTAAGCCCATTCTCAGATGGCATCTATAAGCCCATCCTCCTACCAGCAGTCACCAAATGGCATCTTTAAGCCCATTCTCAGATGGCATTTCTAAGCCCATCCCCCGACAAGATTATATCGCATCAGATGGCATCTTTAAGCCCATCACCAAATGGCATCTTTAAGCCCATTCCCTCTACCATCACATCACCGAGTGCAAATTTTAGGGCACTCTAGTGTCCAATCTTCTTTTACCTTCGAGTCGCGAAAGGCAAACTTGCCAACCTAACTCTTCAGGTTCAAGAAGATTGAACAGGGGCAACTGTTGTACCCCAAAATTTGCCCTCGCATTTTTCCTCAAGAAATCACAGCTTCAGGCGTTTCCTGATTTTTCAACTGGCTCAAGACTCGGTCAAACAGACTTTTCTCGTCAGTCAGACAAAATTAGGGTTTTCATTGATTTTCATGGCTCTAGAACAGTTCATACAGTTGCTTAGGGTTTTGGTTGATTTTGGCTCAACTTTGATCAGGCGAACACTTCTTTGGCATTTGAATCAGTGTTTACCTTGGGATTTGGTAAACAACCGCTGATCCTCCAAATGGTTACTTATTTGGTTACTCGCAGGATCGATCAGATTGATCCTATGGACATAGGTTGATTTTGAAGTTTAATTAATGTGGATAAGGCTTTAAGTAAATTGTTTAAAGTAAATTGCATAAAGGAAAAGGCTTGGTAAAATAACAAGGCTTGAATGTAAAGGTTCGACAGGAATCTTAAAGGGAAAAAGCATGTAAAATACTGGAAAAGTAAATGACTTGAATTGATAAATTGGTGTTTCACACATACATTTCTCAACAATTCGTTCGCTCACACTGGGTACTTGAATCTAAATGAGTGACTATGTATCTATTGTGAACACACGCGAGAAACTACACGTCTACTCCTATTTATACAAAAACATTCCAAGTAACCGTCGGGCAGTTACACTGCTTCGAGATCAAGCCACTTGTCACGTTCTCCATGTTCGACGCTCCAGATCCTTGCACGTTCGCACGTAGTAACTGCTGGAAACCGTTTTCCCTCCAAAGCTTTGAATTTCAAACTGCTCCACTCTGGACCATCGAACACGTTCGTCAAGAGACGTCTTCGACGAAAACTCCTTCGACGTCGAAGGCAATCAGCCTTCTTCCTTGGAAGAAATCTTCTAAGTATTTTTGCCATCTTTCGACAGGCACTTCGACAGGCTTAGCCAGTCGAAAGCATCTTTCAGCTTTTAATGGCTGCCATCAATCAAAACAAAGGTGTCGGATTTAGGAGCCAACAAATTGCCCCCCAAGAATGCCTTATTTCGACTCTGAAAGAAAAAGGCATTCTTTGAAAACGCCATTCGACACCTGTTTTTCCACGCTTAGTCACAAGTTAACTTGTGCACTTTTTATTGCTTTTTACCAACTATTGGCAATCCCAAGAAATCATCATTGATTTGATCCTAGGACGTCACTGTCAGTACGGCGTGCAGAACCAAAACATCACTTCATAATTTGTCATTATGACAAATTCAAAAAACGAGGACGCACGCTGCGTCTCTCTGTTTCTGCAGAAACGGCCAAGACAACAGGATGCTGCCACGCGTCCCACTACTTCCTGCAGCATTAAATGACATTTAATGCCCTCGTTATTGGGAATTTCTCCCACTACTATAAATAGTAGTGAATATCCCATTGTGGGACTTTTCACGCAAACCATCTCTCAAACTCCCTTGCTTTCTTGCAAACTTGTTCTCTTTGCTGAAAAACTCTTCCTTTTCCAACTTCATCTTCATCCTCAACAATGGCTTCTGCTTCAACTGCCCCCAAGACTAGCGCACCAACTGAACAACTTGCTAAACCCAAGGTCTTTGTAACTGCTCCGGTAGTGAACGCTACAGGGAAACGAAGGGTCCCTGAACCATCTGACATCTCCGTTCGTGATGCTTACTCGCGTCACTTGATGATTCCGGTTGGATACTCCAACCAAATCTTCGCAATGGCTGGACCCATGAACCCCAGCATCTCTGAAGCTCTGAAGATCAAGAGCTACTTCCCCATTGTTGAGAAACTTAAGCCAGTAGCCTGTGCTAAAAAGGATCCAGAAGACAACGAAGACCCCACACACGAGAAGATCGACCTTCGTTTCTTCAACAAAAGTGTTAGAGTTTTTAGGTCTTGCCCTAATCTGACCCAGGACTACGTTGCTTGGCTAACAAAGCTGGAAAAACACCAAGCTCCAGTCTGGAAGGAAATGGGAATCTTTGACCTAGTAATGCTGTCGAAGACAGGTCTAAACTACTCCCCAGAGATGCTTATAGCTTCGATGCTTTTCTGGGATAACTCTCACTTCACCTTTCACCTTCCATGTGGGATGTTAACCCCCACACTCTTCGACGTAGCAGCCATCACTGGCCTTCGACCAACCGGAGATTACTTCGACCCGGAAGAGATGTCGGAGGACCAAATTGGCTTTTCTGAGACGAAGCCAACATTCACTACCTTTATCAACCATTTTCACGACCAGTCGACAGACGCAGTGTCCGACGTTGAACACATAGCGTTTCTAGCCTTATGGCTAACTCGCTTCGTGTTCTGTTCGAAGTCTCTGCAAGTGACCAAAAAGATGGTCACTCTGGCCACCCAACTGCATCACCGCCAGAACATCTGTTTGGCAGAACTAATTCTGGCCAGTCTTTATGACTCCATCAGCAATGGGGTTACTCTCTTGAAGCATATCGAAGATAGGAACAGTCTGTTACTCGCTGGGCCTTTCTGGCTACTTCAACTGTGGCTTAATGCCACTTTCGAGTCTTTCATACCCAAGAAGACTCAGATAAATGAACAAGCCCCAGCGATAGCTAATAGACGTATCGAAGGAATTAGGCTGGCTCTACTGACACCTGTAGAAGATGGGCTAGAGTTCCAACAAACCTTCACTAACTTCGTGCTGATGTTCGCTCGAAGGAAGGAATTTGTTTCGACTATGGCTCCATTTGCACAACGAAAGGTGGGGCCAGCATGGTTTACAAGGCCGCATCCCAAGGAGTCGAGTGGTCCCAATGTCGATGAGCACTCTGTACTTTGGGAGGCATTCCTTACCCCAAGGATTATGCCTCTTCGATTTAAGAGTTCTAAGACTCATCTGAGTCTGCTTGCCTATCAACCAAACCTGGTATCTCGCCAGTTTGGTATCATCCAAACCCTGCCTTCTCCCATTTTCCCAAGAGAGAAGTCAATGTTGTACTTCTGCAACGATTATACAGAAGAAGCTGCCACCAGGCATATCGGAAGATATGCTGGTCGAACCATCCTCTCGCTGTTCAACTACCAGCTTAACTTCCTTTGTTCGCCATCTTTTGAAGAATGGTGGAGAAGCTATTACGCTGAGTACTTCTTCGACGAGAAGGACTTCATAGCAGAGTTGCAGAAGTCTTTTGTCCTTGTGTTGGACAAAGTAAAGAAATGTAAGTCCATACTCTCACATTACTTTTTATCTTTCTCTTCGACTGTTAGCCTGTTAATTTTCCTTTTCGCTTCCAGTTGTTCGAAAACCCTTGGTCAAGAAGACTACAGGAGGCCCACAAGGAGGGGTCCCTTCGACAAAACCTCCACCGCCGGCGAAGACTATAGCGCCGGCGAAGACAACAGGCAACCAACAGGGGGAAGGCTCTTCGAGGAGACCTCCTGCATCGGTAACCAGATTTTCTTCATTTTTCTTCTGGCTTTCGATTTTTTATTTTCGACGTAATTATTCAATCGAATTTCCTATTGGTTTTATAGGCCCCTTCGCCCAAGAAAAGGGCAGCCTTCGTGATCGAATCGGGGAGCGATGACGAAAGTGATTCCCCTCCTTCTCCCCTAAAGAGGCGAAAGTTAACGAAGGACGCTTCTGTTCCTACTCCAACTCCTGAAGGTCGAACCGTCAGAATAAAGGTTGGTGTGAGAAAGCCTAGGCCACCTGCGGTGGTCATCGAAGAACCAACTGAGGAGGAACTGAACGCTCTAGTTACCCAGCCTGTCGAAAGTGATAATTCCAGCCCTGGGGCTGAAGGCAATCCACAGGTAATCTATTGGACCCTTCTTATAACTTAGGCATAGATACCAGTGTTTGATTATGTCTCTTTCGACATCTGAAGATTTGTTTTCTTCCTCTTTTTCAGGACACTACTGGAAGTTCCCCACCAAGGACTTCAGAAACTCTGGAATCTGCTGACCTTAGCAGGCCTCAGGTGCAAGATTTGGGCAATGACGAAGCCCACACTGAGCATGAGGCCAATGCTGAAACAGTGGAGAAGACAACTGAAGAACCTATGGCGGAGGAAACACAGCCAGAAACGGTTCCTGTGGTGGTCTTGTCATCAGAAGAGAATCCGGAAGGAAGAGACCAAGGCAATGGCGAAGAGAATCAAGATGCTGTTGACGAAGAGCATGAAGGTGGTACTGGCGAAGAACATCAGGATGACGCCAGCGAAGAACCACAGAATGACGCTGGCGAAAGACCCCAAGGTGATGTCAACGAAGAACCACATGTCGACGCTAGTACCGCCTCAGTTCAAGTCGAAGAGCAACCAAACAAGGCACTCAGCATTCAACAGCCTCCATCCCAAGATAATACTGTGGCAAAGGTCACCTCCTCAAAGCGTAGGTCGAAAGAAGATTTGGAAATCTTGAAACAAACTGACCCTGTCAGCTACCTCAATGCAATCGTCGAGAGTAAGAGTTCTTCTGACACTAGTCAGGAAATTCCTACTCTGTCGGGGAAATCTACTGAGACTTCTCCTCTTGATGATGCGTTGGCGAAGGTCAAGGCCCAGTTCTTCAAGAGAGATTTAATGAAGGCTTTAGAGGGGGACCCCACTGCTCCATCTTGCTTAAAAGGGGTTTTGAATGCTGTTGATTTCGATGCTGTAGCTCCAGAAATCTCAGACTTAATCATGGAATTACATTCTATGATTGACCAAGTCTCAGCGGATTACCGGCGCCAACGAACTTTTAACAGTCAGCTCGAAACGTTGCATGGCAAGAGCTTATCTGCATAGACTGCCGTCTCAAGTTCGACTTCTCGAATTGCCGAGTTGTCGAAACAGAAAGCGTCTGCACAGGAAAGGTTCGATGCTATTGAGCGAGAGAATGTTTCCTTCCGAGCACAAATTGCAGAGATAGAGGCGAAGATAAACGCCAACGCTGTGCTCCAGGAGGAAATTCTTTCGACCATCTCAGACGCTGAGAGCCAGACTGAGATCAAGCAAGGCCTGGAGTTCGCTGAGAAGGCCCAAAGCCTCGACGCTCAAATTGCCAAACTGGAGCAAGAAAAATCTTGGTGCAAGAAGAGGTTGGACTTACAGCATGCCAAGTATCTTCGACTGAAGAATTCTCTTTCTTTTTGATTCTCTTTTGTAACCATCTTCTGTAATCGCTTTCGACAACAATTGCCATTTTGGCAGAAATTAATAAAATTTCCATTTTGGCATTTTTATGGTTAATTTAGTTTATTATTTTATTTTTATCTCTTGAAGTATAGGCTTATATTTTTTCAAATATTTACCATTTACTCTCAAGAGCCTTTTATCACCACTTATCTCTTCGACTTCATAGGCTCCACCAGAAAAAGTTTGGATAACTCTGAAGGGTCCTTCCCATTTGGGTGACCATTTCCCCATGCTTCGATCCCGTCGATCCATGGGAAGAATTACCTTCCAAACTAAATCTTCAGGCAAAAATACCTTAGGTTTTACCTTTCTATTATAAGAGTCTTCGACTCTTTTCTTCTGAAGCCTGAGTAAGTCGAGAGCGTGTAATCTCTCTTCGTCTAAATCCACCAATTCATCTAGCATCATATTCCAATAAACCTCAGAGGGAATATCATAATGCCTCTGAACTCTTGCAGATTGAAGACAAATTTCTGCTGGCAATACTGCATCATGGCCAAAAGTTAGCCTATATGGTGTTGTACCAGTGGCTTCTTTTGGGGACGTTCGACAAGCCCATAAAATCTGGTCTAACGTCTTATGCCAATTCTTTGGTTTCTTCCCAACATGTTTCTTTATCAAGCCAATTACCACTTTGTTAGCTGCTTCGACTTGACCATTCGCCTGTGCATAGTAAGGCGTGGATGTTAGGAGTTTGAAACCTGTTTCCTGAGCAAATTCCTGCATCTTTCGACCAGTGAAAACTGAACCTTGATCAGTTGTTATTGTCTCAGGGATTCCATACCTAAATATAATGTTCTTTTGAATAAATTCAATGACATTTTCTTGGTCTACATTGACTAAAGGGACAGCTTCGATCCACTTAGTAAAATAATCAATGCCTACCAATATGTATTTCTGACTCTTTGATGATGCTGGTCGAATCTCTCCAATAAGATCCAACGCCCATCCTCGAAAGGGCCAAGGCTTCACTATCGAGTGAAGTTCGCTTGCTGGTACATGCTGGATGCCTGTATGAACTTGACACTCTTGGCAACCTTTGGCGAACTCAACACAATCTTTCAGCATAGTAGGCCAATATAGTCCTTGTCGAAACAACAACCATTTCATCTTATGGCCTGCTTGGTGAGCCCCACATGCCCCAGCATGTGTAGTCGAAAGGGCTATGTATGCTTCAGTTTCACTTAAACATTTCAGCAACACCCCTTCAGGCGTCTTCTTGAATAACTCATTACCCATGAGTACAAAACTCAACGCCCTGTATTTTATTTTTCGTTCTGTCGGAGCTCCTGGATTTTGAAGATAGTCCACAATGGGTTTCCTCCAATCCTGGTCTGACAAATTATCAATGAACGAAATCTCGAAGTTTGAGTGATCAGCATATCCTAACCTTGTTGATTCCAAGTCTGTTGGTGATAGACAGGTTGCTCTTACCTTCTCTCGAACTTCGATTGCTCTTTGTAATCTCGTTTTTGAAATTTTATACCCAGATGCAATCTGTGCCAAGTCATTGGCTATTTGATTTTCGACTCTGGGTATGTGTCGAATATTGACACTTTCAAATTGTTTCAATAAACGATTTGCAATCACAAAGTACATAATGAGATTCTCTCTTATGCATTTATACTCCTTTGTGACTTGCTTGATGACTAACTCTGAGTCTCCCATTATTTCGACTCGAGTTGCCCCCAATTCCAACAATATTTCAAGGCCAGTAATTAGAGCTTCATACTCAGCCTCATTATTCGAACAAGAACCTTCGATTTGGTACTTGAATGTTGTTGGAATTTTATCTGGAGAAATAAGTAAGACTCCTACTCCTGTTCCATTTTTATGGCTGGAACCATCGAAGTAGAATTTCCAAGGTTCTATCTCCACATAATTAATATCCTCGACTTGAATAGAGTGGTCGACTATGAAATCTGCAACCACTTGTCCTTTTACTGCCTTAAGAGGCATAAAGGTCAAGGAGTATTCAGTCAATGCTAATGCCCACTTGCCAATTCGACTATGCAAGATAGGTTTCGACAACATATATTTGAAAACATCAAAATGAGACGAAACGTAAACATCAACTGGTTTTATATATTGTTTGAGTTTTGTACAAGAGAAATACAGACATAGACACAATTTTTCAACTTCACTATATCTAGTTTCTGCATCATTCAAAACTCGACTGAGATAATAAATGGGTCTTTCGACTCCATTCTCATCCTCTTGGGCTAACATACTTCCCAGAGTTTTGTCAGATGCAGCTATGTACAATCTCATACTCCTATTGCTACAAGGAGGCACCAAAATAGGTGGCTTAGTGAGGTACCCTTTGATTTTGTCGAAGGCTTCTTGTTGCTCTTGCCCCCATTTGAACCCCTCCTTATTCAGTCGAAGTAAGGGTGAAAAGGCCTGAGCTTTCCCACTTAGGTTAGATATAAACCTTCTCAAGAAATTTATCTTGCCTAAGAGAGATTGCAATTCCTTCTTATTCGATGGCGCTTTCGCTTCCAAAATTGCCTTCGTCTTGTTCTGATTTATTTCGATTCCTTTCTTGTGGACAACGAAGCCCAGGAAATCTCCAGCTTTTACACAGAACGCACACTTCAAAGGGTTCATCTTCAGACCATGTTCTCTCATTCTTTCGAATGATTGTCGAAGGTGGTCAATGTGACTCTTCCTGGAAACAGATTTTATAACAATATCATCAATATAAACTTGCATAAACGTGTTAATAAAATCATGGAAGATAGTATTCATTGCTCGCTGGTACGTTGCCCCAGCGTTCTTTAGACCAAAAGGCATCACTACCCATTCGTAAGTGCCTAAGGCCCCAGGGCATCGAAAAGCTGTTTTCGACACATCCTCTTCAGCAATGAAAATTTGATTATATCCTGAATAACCGTCGAGCATACTCAGGTATTCGTAGCCAGCGGCAGAATCAACTAGCATTTCCGCCACAGGCATAGGATATTCATCTTTGGGGGTGGCAGCATTCAGATCTCTGAAGTCTATGCACACCCTTAATGTGCCATTTTTCTTAATTACTGGCACAATATTTGCAATCCATTCGACATACCTTGTAACACGGATGAATTTGCATCTCAGAAGTCTTTCGACTTCCGTTTTGATCTTCGACAAAATTTCTGGAGCGAAGCGTCTTGGATTTTGCTTGATTGGCTTCTTTCCAGGTTTGATTGGCAACTGAAGTTCTACCAATCCTCTGTCGAGACCAGGCATTTCGTCATAATCCCATGCAAAACAGTCTTTAAACTCTTTCAGCAATTGGATTACCTCCAACCTGAGTTCTGGATCAATTTTGGCGCTGATGTAAGTTGGCCTATTCTCTGATCCTTCGCCCAAGTTGATTTCTTCTAAAGGGTCTTGTGCTAACATCTTAATGTTGTTCGCCAAGGGATCCTTTTCGAAGCCCAAAGGCTCATCGTCATAGATTGCGTCGAGCCTCTGTTCCTGCATTTCGTCTGGCATGATATCAGGAGGTCTTGGATCGAAATCCTTTCCTGGGCCAACAGCAGATAATTGTTGATCATTGGCCTGTGTGGCCATGTACTTTACTTCGGCTTCGAGAGCCGTTATCATCTTGGTTTCAGCCACATAGGCCGAAATTCGCTTCAGAGATTGTGACTCAGTCATTATCACTGAATTCACTTCCCCAACCAGTTGGTTGGATACCAGTTAGCCCACTGAATTCTATGTGGGACACGTCCTCTCTGTCCCATTGGAAACCATGCTCAGGATGCAGGTATAGGGAACAAAAGGTGTTTGGCGCTGGCGCCATGTCGAAGTCAGGGGCTGGACATGGCCCTATGTGAGCCAAGTTTTTTTCGAAATCTGTTACACCCAAGTGATTTACTTCGCCAAGGTAGTAACTCTGATCAGCCTCTATGTTTTCGACCAACCCATCTGGGCGCCATAGAAGCAGTCTTTGATGCATCGATGAAGGCACAGCACCTACACCATGTATCCACTCACGGCCTAACAAAAGGTTGTAGTTAGGTTTGGCCGAAATGACCATGAACATTGTTGGTCGAAGGATCGACCCAACTTTTATGTCGAGCTGGATCACTCCCATGGTGGTCCCAATGCCTCCCTCATAGTTGGAAAGGACCATATTGTGAGGTTTAATTTCTTCATCCCTTTTGCCAATCTTTATTAGCACAGAATGAGGGATAATATTGATAGTGGCCCCACAGTCGACCAATATCTTGTTCACAGTGGTCTCTTCGAGCTTGGCCCTTATAAACAAAGGTTTGAGGTGATTCTTCATCGCCTCTGTGGGTGGCTCGAAGAAGCCATTTTGTTCCTCTGTAGTGCCATTGTCCATGACAAAATAGCACACTGGCCTGTGTCTGGCCATTTCTTGTTCCATCTCCCAGTCACTGGTTTCGACTTCTACTTGTCGATTGAATTCCCTGGGTAGCATTGAAACAACGTTCACCATTATATCTAGAGTATCGTCGGACTCAGCATCATCTTCGTCTTCGACTTCGCTCTGGTTAGGCCAAACTAGCCTGTTGGTAACTGGTTCTCTCTCAAGAGGCTTTCTTTGTTTCCTTTGAGGCACATTCGAACTAGTCTCAGCCTTAGGTTCATTGGCAGCCTCCCTTTCAGCTTTTCGCCTTCTTTGATATCTCCTCCATTGGGATCTCGACATAGGATTTTTTCCCTTGTAGTTGCTGGACACTTGAGCAACCTTGGGTGCAGCAACTTGAGGATCTTTCTTCTGAATTAAAGAGGAACCTCTTGGCACTTCGAAAGAATGCCATTTCTCTTCACTTGGCCTTTTCCGGCCAGATGTTTTGTACCAAGTGTCTACTGGTACATTTGTTGGAGGCCTAAAAGTCAAAGGCCTCTTGTCTTGATTAGAACCCCTTCTGGGATCATGTCGAAGGTCAGAATTCTCCCTTCTCTTGTTCGCTGCCCTCACTCCTTGTATGTGTTCAGCAGCTTTTTTATCAAAGATAGAACTGCATCTTGGACACAGCATAACCTCTGATTTCTTCTTCTGGCATCTTTGTAAAAAATCTGCCAAGTTTTCGTTTTCCTTAGGGAAAGCCGTTTTATTTGCCTGCTCCTGCCTTATGGCTTCTTCTGAAGTTTTAGGGTCAGAAAGTTCAACCATGTTGATATTCATTGTATCCTTAGTAGCAAGAGTTAGTTGTTTCATTTGTGTCTCCAGATTCTCCGTCTGGCCTTGTACAGTGGCCAATTGGGAACTGGGCTTTGGTCCAGTTTTTTGTGCTTCAGCAGTCTTCGACTTTGGGTCTTCGACCGCTTTCTGGACAGCCTCAATTGTCTTCCTGGATAAGTTTCCAGAAAAACTGCCAAAGATTGGCATGTTGATGTGGTCCTTAGAGACTTCGACCATGTTAATGCCTGGCTTCTTCGACTGGATCTTGGTAGCCTCTATCATGTTCACCTCAGAGGGTTCTGCATAGTGGGCTTCAGCCTTCATTGGATTGGAGTCGACAGCCATGGGGGATTTGTCAGCAAACTTTAATCTCCCTTCCTCAATAGCGTCTTGGACAAGATTCCTGAAAAGAAAACATTGAGAAGTTTTATGGCCCAGAAAATTATGATATTTGCAAAAACCTCTCTTCTTTCTTTGATCAAGAGGAGGCACTTTTACCCCAGGGGGTACTATCATTTGGCCATCTTTAACTAGCAAGTCGAATATTTCATCACATTTTGTGATGTCAAAACTATAAGTCTTTTTTGGGAACCTATCGTTGGTCTTGTCTGGACCAATGGGATTTTTCCCATTTGAGGGGACTAATTGTTTACAAGAGTATGGAGGCCCTTGTTTTAGTTCTGCTAAATCGACTTCTCCTTCTTCGACAGCTAAAGTATCGTCGAAGGACTCTAGCTCTTCGTCATCCATCTCAACGTAAGCTATTCTCTCTCTCTTGTGAGTTTTCGTTGCCTTAGCTTTTTCAGCTTTAAGGCGTTCGACTTGTCGAACTCTATCGGCCAGTTGGGCCATGTCTCTTAGGTACTGGGTGTCTAGCTTCTTCCTAATGGAATAGTCTAAACCGCCTGCGGCCATTTCGACCAGCTCATGTTCTGGCACTTGTGTGAAACATCTCGCCTTAAGCAACCTAAACCTATTCAGATATTCGTCTATAGGTTCAGTGAAACGTCTCTTCACACTCGCCAGTTCTTTCAGGCTTATCTTGGTTTGCCCCATATAGAATTGTTCATGGAACAATCTTTCCAATTGGGTCCAATGATGGATCGAATTGGGGGGTAGAGTTGTAAACCAAGTAAAAGCATTCTTGGTTAAGGAACTTGGGAAGTATTTGATTCTCAGGTTTTCATTATTTGAAATGTCTCCTGCTTCGATCAAATACCTAGCCACATGTTCGACAGTAGATTCTGTCGTGTCCCCAGAGAATTTAGTAAATTTGGGAACTTTGGTTCTAGGGGGTAAGTCAGTTTGTAACACATATTCTGACAAAGGAGAAGTAAAGTTGGGCCTTCGAAAGCCCATGTTCATCCCATTCTGAGTCATGATCCTTTCGATCATGGTTGCCAGATTGTTTTCCAAACCCATGTTTTGGTATTGGACATGCTGAACCACTTCGTCAGCATTTTGGTTTCTGTTAACTAACCTTACCTCTGGGGCTATTACCCTAGGTTCTTCGACAGGTTGTTCTACAGGCTGTTGGGCCTGATTAATGGTGGTTTCTTCCTCTACAAATATCCCCTGATTTCCTCTTATTTGCGCCCTTTGGGGCTGTCGAATAGGTGGGGGTACTCCAAAGAAGTCAGCCAAACGCGTCATTTGCGCTGTAACTTGCTGATTCGACTGAGTAGTATTTTGTATTAGAGGATTTAGCACTGTACTCAAAGTTTGTGCCAACATTTGCACCATATCATGGTTGCTTTCGTCCATCTGTTGCCTCAAGACTGCTGTCGAGGCATTTGTAAGGCCATGGGCTACTTGGGACGTTCCTCCTAAGAGTTGGGTCCTATTTCTATTCGCCATGCCTACTCCAGAGCCTTGGAGTGGCGAAGTGGCACTCACGAAAGGTTCTGAATAAGTGGACGCAGCATTCGTCAGGCTTGCCAATTCAGAAGTTGGCATACCATAGAATGGAATAAATCCTGGGGGAACCACTGGCCTTGGGCCAGTATTTCCCCTTGGAGGGGGGGTTCCCAAAGGCATTCTGGAGCCTGTAAACGAAGTTATTGGCCCCGTGGTTGTGACTGACACTGCTGGTGTCGAACCAACATTCGTCGCTTCACTAACGGTCATATTAACCGTTGCTCCCACACTTGGTGGTGGAATTTCATTATTGTTTGGCGGATTCGCCATCTCTTCCCTTCTTCTGGCAGTATTATTATCGTTGGTGTATATTCTACCACTCCTCAATAACATACAACTCGAAAAGATGAGATTTTTTCAACAATCAACACACAGTCCCACCAGGTGTGCCAATTTGTTTACCTTGGGATTTGGTAAACAACCGCTGATCCTCCAAATGGTTACTTATTTGGTTACTCGCAGGATCGATCAGATTGATCCTATGGACATAGGTTGATTTTGAAGTTTAATTAATGTGGATAAGGCTTTAAGTAAATTGTTTAAAGTAAATTGCATAAAGGAAAAGGCTTGGTAAAATAACAAGGCTTGAATGTAAAGGTTCGACAGGAATCTTAAAGGGAAAAAGCATGTAAAATACTGGAAAAGTAAATGACTTGAATTGATAAATTGGTGTTTCACACATACATTTCTCAACAATTCGTTCGCTCACACTGGGTACTTGAATCTAAATGAGTGACTATGTATCTATTGTGAACACACGCGAGAAACTACACGTCTACTCCTATTTATACAAAAACATTCCAAGTAACCGTCGGGCAGTTACACTGCTTCGAGATCAAGCCACTTGTCACGTTCTCCATGTTCGACGCTCCAGATCCTTGCACGTTCGCACGTAGTAACTGCTGGAAACCGTTTTCCCTCCAAAGCTTTGAATTTCAAACTGCTTCACTCTGGACCATCGAACACGTTCGTCAAGAGACGTCTTCGACGAAAACTCCTTCGACGTCGAAGGCAATCAGCCTTCTTCCTTGGAAGAAATCTTCTAAGTATTTTTGCCATCTTTCGACAGGCACTTCGACAGGCTTAGCCAGTCGAAAGCATCTTTCAGCTTTTAATGGCTGCCATCAATCAAAACAAAGGTGTCGGATTTAGGAGCCAACAATCAGGAATTAGGGTTTTTGTGCGCGCGTTCTCGGAAAGATTTAAATTCTACAGTGCTTTTCAAATTATGCTGGGATGTGGATTGAAACATTTGGATTAAATTCGCATTGTGTGACTAAATCAGTGAAAGGATGCTTTTGGATTGAATTTGCAGTGTCTGGTAAAAATCAGTAAAAGGAAGAATAGATCTGGGCAGTTGTTACGATTGACTGTGCATTAATTTGGATTTGTGAAGTGCCAAATTTAATTGATCAATGCCGAAGAAATGTTTATTTGATTATTTACTATTCTGAATTTAAATGATTGGAATTTATTTTCCAGTTATTATAATTTAAAGAATTTTAAATAAATAAACAATTGGAGAAGAAAAGAATTAATCAAATAAAAGGACTTTTTATTTATCTTTAAATTATTTGTATAATTGTTTTTTTGTTTACAAAATGTTTACAATAACAATATTACATTTATTTAAATTTAAATAAAAAAAACTATCCTAAGTATTTTTCTAAATCTTCAATTCTTCATCTTCTATCCCTTGCTCCAGTACTCCATGGAATTTTTTATCTGCAAAAGAAAAGAAGAAAAGTCAGAAACAGTTAAATAAATAGAAGACAGACAGATAAAAGAAAGGGTCATCATTAAGGGCAACTGACTGGGATCAGTTAGCCCTCTCTGCAAATCACGGGATTTCTCCCGGTTCACAGAGAGGGATGAATATTTGCTTGCTAAACTTGGAATGCACAAAGTTGAAAAAATGCAAAGTTTGTCAACATACTGCATATTTCAAAACAAACAGGATGGCCTAACCACAAAGTCCAAACTGAATCACAAATTCCAAACTGTCAAAGATGTCAAACAAGTACAAGGCTACTCAAAGCTGTCAAAAAGAAGATTTGGAAAGATATCAAGAAGACATAAAATATGCAGAGTAAGCATGTAATGAAAGCAAGCTTCTTATCATCATTTCCCAGTGCTTCCCTTTCAGAAAAAGTACAAAGCATAAACATTTTTAATGCTGAAGCTGTACTGAAGAGAGAGAGAGAAGAGAAAAGAAGTGCAGGTTTTGCAGGCTTAGGCTTTAGGCAAGAAAGTATAAAAAAACAAAACTGCAATGACACAGTGGATAAAGAGGCAAAAGAAGATATAAAGCAATCTATCAATAAAACAAGCAGAAAAAAAAAAGAGAGAAGAACAACAAAAACTGTCCAAGCTGAAGAGCTAAAGCCAGCAAACCTGCAAACTTAAACTGATCAGGCAAAAGCATAAACACAACAAACAACCAGCATAAACCAATAAACCCTCAGCCTGTCAAAATTTTCCAGCATTTTAACCAAGCTCATAAACCAGTTCAAAAACCCTCACCAGAACCTTAAACCTGTCAAACCAGTAAAGCCATTAACCAACCACAAACTGTCCAAACCAGTTCACAAAAACAACATAACCTGCATACAGCCTCCAGCCCAAAACCAACAACCTGAAAACACTAAAAAGCATGATATCCAAGCCTTACCAAAAAGCCTCAAGGCCATAAACCATCCAACCCTGTCAAACAACAGTCAAAACCATAACTGTCAAGCCTAACCAGCATAACATAACCAGCATAATAAAAACCTGTCAAGTTTAAACCAGCCCAAATACATAACCTGCATAAGCCTAAAATGATAAACCAAAATCGGTTCCTATCATCATGCCAAAAACTGAAGCATAAGCCCTTAGCCTCAAAAAACCTGTAGCATAAGCCTAACCATTCAAGGCCAAAAGTCATCAAGCCCTCAGAACTCAAGGAGTTCATCATAGGGGTATTCATAAAACATTCAAAATTTCCAAACCATCCGGCTAAAACATTCAGAAACAATCACAAGGAGGCAACACAAAGGCCTCAGAAAAGTTTTCTTCATAGGCAAATCAAATAGGCAACAGAAGTGAGGTAGAAAGAAGAGAGGCAAACGTTCAAGGCAACGAAGACCCTCAGAGCTCAAAGAGCTCATCATTGGGTAACCAGCAAAATCACATCATCATCCCAAAATCCCTAAGTAAATCAAATAGGCGACAGAAGCAAGACAAGCAAGAAGAAGAAGTGAAATCAAAGAGGTTTTCAGTGTCATCATTAAACCTAAGGGGCAAAAATACACAAACCAGGAAGCAGAAACTCCACCACATTTTCCTCCGCCGTCAAAGCCGCCTACGCGCCTCCAGGTTCCCTCCTCCGTCTCCGAAAGGTAGCCTTCCTATATTCCTTGCATGCATGTCAAAATAACGAAAGAAAACACATGAATCAAAGTCCAATCGAAACTAAAAAAATCAAAAGATATAATGAAAACCCTAAACGCGAGAAAGACAGAGTTCAAACCTTACAAGCATCACCTGAACGCTCCACTGGGGGAGAAGGGGGAACGGTGGCGCCGGTGGCCTTAAACTGAAGGAACTCAGAAGCTGGCATGAGAGTGAACGAAGAAGAAGAAGCGATGAAGTGAAACGAACGAACGGCGCGCCTCTGCCAAACCCTAACAATTCCCTAATGAAACAACAATCAGAAACCCTAAAAAACGTTCGTCAATTTGCAATTGGGCCACACCCCATTTTCTACGCCTAAGCCCAAACGTTCCAGTTAACACCCCCCATACGTTGCTCTTTTGTTTTGGGCCAGCATAACCTCCCTTAGCCCATTTCTGATTTCTTTCAAAACCATTTTTAAAACTATCTATATTCTTTTTACAAATTAACATGAGTTTTTATTACATCAATTTTTTTTTATAACATGACTTTGAACACCATATATTTTATTCCTCTAACTTAAAATATTTTTATTTGTACATTAATATATTAATACAAAAATACAATATAATTAAAATGTAAAACCTTTTTTCCTTCTTTTAAGTAAAATACTTCTTTGTACATAATAAATGAAAATACATCTTTTTTACATAATATAATTAAAATTGAAAAACATTCTTTCTTTCTATATTAAACAAAAATATGAAGATACAAATTTATATCAGATATAAATAATAATTTTCAAACTTAGAACATTTTCTTTTCTTAAATTTTCTTTTTGTACATATTAAAGAAAAATACGAGATTACAAAGATTAATTAAATAAACATTTAATTCTTTTCATTTAAGTTAAACAATGCTTAATAATATACATTTAAATTCATTTCTCAACTTGTAAATAAAATACATGTGCACTTACACATCTATAATACACAAATACATTTACATTTCTCTTACATACAATTACTATTCTTATACATTGATATACATTGTTTACACTTTTATCGCAATTCGATTTGATTGTAAATTATTGGACACTACATTCCTAAAGTCTCATCCCCATTTGTAAATTTGTACCCCCACTCCCGGATACTATTTGTAATAGCGTAGACTTTAAATTCTTGCAATTTACCGCTTTCGAATTATACCATGGTTAGACCTAGGGTTTGCATGTACATAAAATCAAACGCTAGATAACCTAATACAAAGACAAATACATGAAATCAATACACAATCACACTTGCACCCCATAGGGTAATCCCACATGTTGCCTTCCAAAATGGGCCATGCTTGCACGTCGAGTTTCTTTGGCAAAACAAATTCAAATGATCATAAGTCCCTCGATAACGCTTTCGAAAGTTACCTAAAAACGGAATGATCATAGTCCCTTCAAGAAAATTGCCAAAGACACTTGGCACCATTGCATTCATGGTCCATATGATGACCCGCGCCCGTCCCGTTAAACATCCTAAACGCAAGATTGTCCACCAAATTCAATGGTGGAACAAAATTGTTAAAAAGGGTTGAAAACATAGAGAAAACCTTTGAGTACAATAGGGTTAGACAAAACTCTTAGTTACTTGAGATCAACTTGCAAAAAACACTTGCCTTCTTTTCAAAAACCACACTTCATGCACACTTTCGAAACAAACTCTCAAAAACATTTGAAACATCTTTTCGAAAAGATACACACTTTTGTAAAACACTCAAACACGAGTCAAATACAACGGTTGCCTAAGACAAGGCATCTCTTCAAAAACATTTTTCAAACACACACACACACACACTACAATTATAAAGCAATCGAAAATCAAGGCAAGTGATCTAAAAATCAAGTAACTAAGAGCCCATGGATAACCATGGATGAAAAGGGTGCTAATACCTTCCCTTTTCATAATCTACCCCCCGAACCCACGAAATATCTCAAAAGGTTTTTGCTGTGCTTTTTTAACCCTTCCTTTAGGATAAAATAAAAAGTCGGTGGCGACTCTTGCTCAACCGAACAAGTGCGAATACAAACGCAAACCTCTAGTCAGTTCTCCCACCGTATCACACCGATTCCTCCCCACTGGGAACCAGTTCCCACGACCTGCAGAGTCAAATTCTGCACTTTTGACAACATTTATTCATTCTAAACCAATTCCAAACATACCCATATGAATTGCAACATGAGAAACACCAAAACACATCCATTTTGCACCATTATAACATCAAACAACATTATTTCATCATTCCTTTTTATCATCTGACACCCTAATGGTTTTCAACCTACAATTCGACGCAATAGGGACAATTCTACGGAACCCTAGAATTCCAAACCGGGATTCCCTAACATACTATGATCCATACTATTGAATATCTAAACCGATAATACGAATTAACTAATCGAAATCACCCCTTACCTTGTGGGTTCTTTGAATTCTGACGCTTCTGGTTTTCTCCTTCTTTTTCCTCTTCTCAAATGCACGTATGATGAATATTCCAAAATAACTCTCTTTCTCTTCTTTTTCCTTTTAATACTCCTTTTATTATTCCAATAAAATAATTAAATTAGTAATTAGTAAGAGTAGAGTATTTTACCCCTCACACCCTCTAATCACTCTTCACACCACCAATACTTCTTTCCTTTAATTAATTAAATTAATTCCAATAATCTAAAAATACCAATAATTAAATTTCCAATTAAATTAATAATTAAAAATTCTAATTATTTAATAATCGGATTATTTGGGGTGTCACAACTCTCCCCAACTAAAAGAGTTTTCGTCCTCGAAAACATACCTTTGACGAACAGTTCAGGATACGAGTCCTTCATCTGACTCTCCAGCTCCTAAGTGACATTTCCATCTGCTGGTCCTCCCCAAGCCACTCTTACCAACACGATCTCCTTGCCTCGCAACTGTTTCAACTTCCGATCCTCAATTCTCGCAGGTACCGCTTCCACAGTCAAATTCTCTCGTACCTATATATCGTCTACCCGAATCTCATGAGACGGATCAGCAATGTACTTCCTTAGCTGAGATACATGAAAAACATCATGCAAATTTGCAAGTGACGAAGGCAAAGCAATCTGATAAGCAACTTTCCCAACTCTCTTGGTAATCTAAAACGGACCAATAAAACGTGGAGTCAACTTCTTTGACTTCAAAGCTCGACCAATACCAGTCATCGAAGTAACTCGCATAAAAACATATTCTCCTTCGCTAAACTCAAGATCTTTCCTCCTCTTATCGTGATAACTTTTCTGACGACTCTGAGAAGTCCTCATCTTCTCCTGAATCATCTTAATCTTTTCCGAAGTCTGTTGGACAATTTCCGGTCCAATCACAACACTCTCTCCAGATTCATACCAACACAACGGTGTCCGACACCTCCTACCATACAATGCCTCAAACGGAGCCATACCAATGCTTGAATGAAAACTATTGTTGTAGGTAAACTCAATCAATGGTAGATAACTATCCCAAGCTCCACCTTTCTCCAACACACAAGCTCTTAACAAATCTTCCAACGACTGAATCGTTCTCTCCATCTGACCATCTGTCTGTGGATGATAAGCGGAACTCAAACGCAACTTAGTACCCAAAGATTCTTGCAATCCCGTCCAGAATTTAGATGTAAACCTCGGATCTCGATCCGACACAATACTAGAAGGAATACCGTGCAAACTCACAATTTTCTCAACATACAATTCTGCCAATCTTTCCATCGGATAATCCATTCTTATCGGAATAAAGTGAGCAGATTTCATCAACCGATCAACAATAACCCAGATAGAATCACAATTCTTCGATGTCCTTGGCAAACCAGACACAAAATCCATAGAGATTCCATCCCATTTCCATTCCGGAACAAACAACGGTTCCATCAATCCTGACGGTTTCTGATGCTCAATCTTCGACTTCTGACAAAACAAACAAGCATACACAAACTCATCAATTTCCTTTTTCATTCCCGACCACCAAAACAACTTCTTCAAATCATGGTACATTTTAGTAGCACCAGGATGAATACTCAATCCACTACGATGTCCTTCTTCCAAAATACTCTTCCTAATCTCTGCAACATCCGGAACACACACCCTATTACCAAATCTCATAACACCATTCTCATCAATCCGGAACTCGCCTCCTTGGCCTTGGTTGATCAATGTCAATTTATCAACTAACCCAACATCGGACTTCTGTCCATTCCGAATTTCTTCCAGAATACCACTAGTCAGTTTCAACATACCCAATTTCACACTATTCGGAGTAGTTTCACATACCAAACTTAAATCTCTGAACTGCTCAACCAAATCTAACTCACGGACCATTAACATCGACATATGCAAGGACTTCCTACTCAAGGCATCCGCAACAACGTTTTCCTTACCAAGATGGTAATTCAAACCGAAATCATAATCCTTTAGAAATTCTAACCATCTCCTCTGCCTCATATTCAACTCTTTCTGATCAAAGAGATACCTCAGACTTTTGTGATCACTGAACACCTCAAACCAAGAACCATATAAATAATGCCTCCACAACTTCAAAACAAACACAACAGCTGCCAACTCCAAATCATGAGTCGGATAATTCCTTTCATGTACTTTCAATTGTCTCGAAGCATAAGCCACCACCTGCTTATCTTGCATCAACACACCACCTAATCCCATTAATGATGCGTCACAATACATAACAAAAGACTTAGTCGGATTTGGCAAAATCAAGATCGGAGCACTTGTCAACCTCCTCTTCAGCTCTTGAAATCCTTTCTCACATTCAACATCCCAAACAAACATCTGACCCTTCCTGGTCAACTTAGTCAACGATAATGCTAATTTGGAAAATCCTTCTATAAACTTCCTGTAATAACCTGCAAGACCCAGAAAACTACGGATCTCAGAAGCATTCTTCGGTGCTTCCCACTGAGACACTGCTTCTACCTTCGTAGGATCCACAACAATTCCATTCTTGGAAATTACATGGCCAAGAAAACTTACTTCACTTAACCAGAATTCACACTTGGACAACTTCGCGTAAAGCTTCTTCTCTTTCAACAATTCCAACACAACTCTGAGATGTTCTGCATGCTCTTCATCACTCTTCAAATAAATTAGAATATCATCAATGAACACCACCACAAACTTATCAAGATACGGATGAAATATCCTGTTCATATACTCCATGAAAACACCAGGTGCATTAGTAACTCCAAACGGCATAACAGAATACTCGTAATGTCCATACCTCGTTCTAAATGCAGTTTTCTGAATATCTTCCGACTTCACACGAATCTGATGATATCCAGATCTCAGATCAATCTTACTAAATACACAAGCTCCAACTAGTTGATCCATCAAATCATCGATCCTCGGCAAAGGATACCGATTCTTGATTGTAACTTTATTCAGCTGTCTGTAATCAACACATAATCTCATTGAACCTTCTTTCTTCTTAACCAACAACACCGGAGCACCCCACGGCGAAACACTCGGATGAATAAACTTCTTCTCAAGTAACTCCTCCAACTGTTTCTTTAACTCCGCTAATTCAGATGCCGACATACGGTAAGGCGCCATCGACACTGGACTAGTTCCAGGAATCAAATCTATAGTAAATTCTACCTCCCTCTCAGGTGGCAATTCACTAACATCTTCCGGAAACACCTTTGGAAATTCATTCACCACTGGCAATCCATCACTCTTTACTTTTCCCTCCACTTCTATTGCAGAATATAACATAAATACCACAACACCATCTTTCACAGCTAGGTTCATCTGTTTAACCGACATAGTCACATCTTCGACACCAACCTCTTCAGGAAAAATAACCGTCTTCGCAAAACAGTTGATATGAACCTGGTTGAATTCCAACCAGTTCATTCCAAGGATGATATCAAGTTGTTCTAACGGTAGGCACACTAAATCCATACCGAAACCCCTACCAAAAATCACAATAGGACAATTCCTACAAACATACGAAGTAGTCACTGAACCCGATGCAGGAGTATCAATAACCATACTTCCATCCATATTAGAAATTTCCAAATTCAATCTTTTAGCACAATCCAAAGCAATAAAAGAATGCGTAGCTCCAGTATCAATAATCGCAATCAAAGGTATGTCATTAATAAAACATGTACCTTTAATCAGCCGATCATCTGGCTTAGTCTCTGACCCAGACAATGCAAACACTTTACCACCAGCTTGCTCCTTCTTGGGTTTTGTACACTGAGGACGAGTATGACCTTCTTCCCCACAGTTGTGACAAGTCACCACTCTTACTCTGCAATCATTGGCCACATGGCCGAGTTTCCCACACTTGAAACACTTCTTATCATTACTTTTGCAATCCACCATACGATGTCCTGTCTCACCACACTTGTAGCACTTAATGGAAGAACTAGAATCTCCTCCACCAAACTTCTTCCAACCACCGGGTCTCTGATTACTCCTATCATAAGGCTCACCACGATCCATCTGTTGCTTACCCTTCCTATCAACATACCCTCGAGCATTCAACTTAGTGCTAGCAAGATCCTCCTCTAAAATCCTACTACAGTCAACCAGATCAGGAAATCTTCGGATAAGCTGATACCGAATACCCTGCTTAATCTCATCACAAAGACCATTCTCAAACTTGATACATTTGGAAAATTCTCCATCTGCATCGTTAGTATAATGAGCATAATACTTCGCTAACTCAGTAAACTTCGAAGCATACTCACTGACAGTCTTGTTACCCTGCTTGAGTTCCAGAAACTAAATCTCCTTCTTGCCTCTGATGTCCTCGGGAAAGTACCTCCTCAGAAAAGCCCTCCTGAACACAGCCCAAGTCAACGCAATACCATCTTCTTCCATTTCAGTTCTGGTAGCAACCCACCAGTCATCAGCTTCCTCTACTAACATGTGAGTTCCATATCTCACCTTCAGCCCTTCAGCACAGTCAATTACTCTGAAGATCCTCTCGATCTCCTTCAACTACTTCTGAGCACCTTCGGGATCATGTGCACCCTTGAACAACGGAGGATTATTCCTCTGTAAATTCCCCAATTGTCGGTCAGCACCAACCACAGCTCCCTGCTGGTTCCCTCCGAGTACTCCAGCCAACATTCCCAATGTTTCAGCAATAGCATCGTCGTTTCTTCCGTTACCTCTTCCGGCCATTGTTCTGTAACATTACAAAACAACCCCATCAACACACAAGTATCGACAGTGTCATCTTACACTAGTCGCATACAAAAGGGATAACGACACAAGACAAGACCGACTATGCTCTGATACCACTATTGTAACACCCCTTATAAAATACCCCGAATAATATTAATTATATCAATGATTAAAGACATATTCCATCAGAGTTAACACGGAACAAGGGATGTCACAATTATGAAATAAATAAAACTTCCAATAAAACAGTAGTCATGCTACACTGAGGGTCATTATTCAAATAATTCAATCAAATTAAGACCATGTCTTACACAGCCGAAAAATACCATAACCAAAACGGAATAAACCAAAACATAATTATTCCCAATGAAATTCAAAGAAACAATTGAATAATAACTAATTCCTCAACTAAATGTTCCCCAGTGTTACAATCCTATCAGAGCACGACACTGACACGCGGACTTAAAGTAACATAGCTCTAGAGCCATCCTCGCCAACTCCTGAGCTACTAACTTTAATCTGAAATTGTTAAAGTAAGGGTGAGATTTCTCATAATTAACATGCATTATAAGCTTCTGAATCAACATTATATCACAAGCATATTATTTCACCCATTTTAGCATTAATTCAGATTCAACACGCAGTTTCAATCATACAAGTCATTATGCACAAATCAATAATCAACCAAAGAATTGTAACACTGGAAGACATCCTAACATGTTACAATTCCATGCAAACACAAATGCAGACACAATGCATGTGGTACCAACACGTGACCAAGTCACCCAACACTGATCCATCATCAACCGGATACAGCAACCATCGATTCGTCCATAAACACCCGGACACGAATCCAGCCTAACCACCCATCATCACCCGGGTATCGGTTAACGACAATACAAGTCAAATTCCACACAATGGGAATTAACTTCACCAAAACAATGCATATGCACGCACATCACTAGCATGCAACATCAAATCAGTCTATGAAATACATCAATTTATCATAACTGAACCAAAACCAAAAACATGATATCTCAACGATCATGAACACCATCATTAGCAACATAAACGTGCCTTTCATTCACACAATACTAATACATCCATCCATCACAGGTTCACTGTTACATACACACCCATGTGCGTTAGCCAATAATCACTTATTCCGGGATTTGACTCATTTTCAAAATAATTTCAGGTTTTAGGAAATCTTTTCATTTTATAAAATAGAGAATTAAATTTAAGAAATAACGTCCAAAACGGCACTCAAAACGGACTTATGGTTTGAAAGTTATGAATTTTCAAAGTTTAATATTTTTCAAAAGTTACAGCAGAACCCGGTTCCTACATATGCAGGAACCGGTTCATGCGAAGTTCAAAAATCACGCTCCTGGAAAAATGTATGGGAACCCGGTTCCTACCTATACAGGAACCGGTTCCTACGTGCATTTTTGCCAGTTTTTATAAATTCACACAGTGGAACCCGATTCCTCCCCACTGGGAACCGGTTCCCACGACCTACAGAGTCAAATTCTGCACTTTTGACAGCATTTATTCATTCTAAACCAATTCCAAACATACCCATACGAATTGCAACATGAGAAACACCAAAACACATCCATTTTGCACCATTATAACATCAAACAACATTATTTCATCATTCCTTTTTATCATCTGACACCCTAATGGTTTTCAACCTACAATTCGACGCAATAGGGACAATTCTACGGAACCCTAGAATTCCAAATCGGGATTCCCTAACATACTATGATCTATACTATTGAATATCTAAACCGATAATACGAATTAACTAATCGAAATCACCCCTTACCTTGTGGGTTCTTCGAATTCTGACGCTTCCAATTTTCTCCTTCTTTTTCCTCTTCTCAAATGCATGTATGATGAATATTTCAAAATAACTCTCTTTCTCTTCTTTTTCCTTTTAATACTCCTTTTATTATTCCAATAAAATAATTAAATTAGTAATTAGTAAGAGTAGAGTATTTTACCCCTCACACCCTCTAATCACTCTTCACACCACCAATACTTCTTTCCTTTAATTAATTAAATTAATTCCAATAATCCAAAAATACCAATAATTAAATTTCCTATTAAATTAATAATTAAAAATTCTAATTATTTAATAATCGGATTATTTGGGGTGTCACAGCTAGGTCCCCCTGGATGGTAGCTACCCGTGCCCTTTTGGTGTAGAACTTCATCTTCAAATGGACGGTGGAGGGTACCGCGGTCAGTTCTGCCAGTGTTTGTCTCCCCAGGATACAGTTGTAGAGGGATGGACAATCGATGACGAGGAAGCACACTTTGACTTGCCTTGTCGCCGTGCCCTCGCTGAAGGTAACCATGAGCTCTACATATCCCCAGGGCTTGGAGGTTGAGCCTTTGAAGCCATGTAAGTCCGAACCTACATATAGCGAGAGATGTGAGTCGTCCATCTGCAGAGTCCGGAACAATTGACTGTACATCACGTCGACGGAACTTCCTTTGTCGACGAGGATGCGGTACGCATCAAAGTTAGCCGTTCTTGCTCTTATCAGCAGAGGAATGACTGCATTGGGGGCTCCTCCGGGGAGCTCTTTCAGGTAAAAGGTGATAGGCTCCGACCTACCTTTTACTCTTTCAAAAGTCACTGTTTGTGGAGGTGCCGCGTCGACCAGTTCATCCAGCTTTCTTTTGGCCGAATTGATAGTTAGGTCATTGAATCCTCCACCATTGATGATCATATCGGAGGGGAAGTGTTCCCACCTGCTGTGCGTCGTGAGCGGCTCCTGCAGGTGTTCGGGGACATAGAAGTCCTCCGGTCTGGTGACAGAGAAGACGGTCTGGACGGGGACCGACTCGTCAAATGGTCGGGCGTCTTCCTCCGGTTCTCTTGCCTTCCAGGAATCACGACGAGGAGCGTCGTTTCGTCGGTATTGGGTGAGCCTCCCTCCCTTGATGAGGGTTTCGATGGCGTCTTCATTCAGATGACCATGGCTCCTGTGGTACTAACAATACTTGCTTTTGTCTGCTTCGGGCTTGGTGGGAGCAGGTCGGGGGAGTTTGACGCTGCCGTCTTTAAAGTCTGTGCTGACACACTCCGCCAAAATGCGCTCGCGGGAAGCTGTGAGCAGAGTGTACTCGGTAAACTGCCCCGAGGGTCCTCTTTGCTCTCGGACTTCTCGGGGTCTGTCTTCTTTTCTTTTCTCCCCGGTTCGTCGGGGAGGAGTGGCTTCCTGGCGTGGGTTGCTGTTGGATCCGCGAGTTCTGGGGTCTCGGGCTCTGTTGGCCGCCTCCCTTTCCTCGTAATCCATATACGTCCGGGCCTTCTCGAGGAGGGCATCGAATGTTCGGGGCGGTTCGATGCCCACCGCCTTTCTGAATTCTGTGCCAGGGAGGAGTCCCCTCTCCAGCAGGTACCTCTTCATGTGGTCCGCGCAGGGGACCTGTATGGCTTCGCGATTGAAGCGATTAATAAATTCTCTCAAGGTTTCATCCTGTCTCTGGATGATGGCCTTGAGAGCCGCCCGGTCTTTGGGTGTCGCCGAGACGCAGTGAACGAACTTATGAATTGGTTCTTCAGGTTTTGCCACGAGGTGATTGATCCTGGAGCGAGGCCTTTATACCAATCCATTGCTGTCTTTCTAAGGGTCGTGGGGAACAACCGACATTTGATGAGTCCCCTGACGTTGTGGTAGTGCAGCATAACTTCGAACCCGTCTATGTGGTCGACTGGGTCCGCGACTCCGTCGTATTCCTTCAGATGTGGAGGCTTCTCCATGCCCGGAGGAATGGGCGCCTCTATGATGGCTTGTGACAGGGGACCGCGGGGGTCGTCCTCGTCACTTCGCTCCGGGGACAGGGATGGGGACCTGTAATATTGTCGAGCCCGACGGTCCTGGTCGTGCTGGGCATCTCTCGAGCGTGGTGCTCGTTGGTTGATTCTTCCATGCCCGTCTCCGGAGTGTCTTCTTTCTTGTCGTGTGGGGGCGTGGCCGTGTAACACCCCTTCTAAAATAACCCGCGAATATATTAATTAAATCAGAGTAACATGAAAAACAGGGATGTCACAATTCAAGATAAATATAAAACCTCAAATTTACAGTTGTCATGCTTTACTGAAGGAATTATTATTATAAATATTTAAATCAACATCATGTTCTACACAGCGGAAATATCTCAAAACCGGAATAACTTCACTTCGTAAGTATTCCCAACATAAATTAAACAATAGAAAATAAAACTCGTCATTCAAACGTTTCCCCCAGTGTTACAACCTATCAGAGCACGACACTGACACGCGGACTAAAATAACATAGCTCTAGAGCCATCCTCACCAACTCCTGAGCTGCTAACTTTAATCTGAAATCATTAAAGTAAGGGTGAGATTTCTCATAATTAACATGCATTATAAGTTTCTCAATCAACATTATATCACAAGCATATTATTTCACCCATTTTAGCATAAATTCAGATTCAACACACAGTTACAGTCATACAAGTCATTATGCACAATTCAAGAATCAACCAAAGAATTGTAACACTGGAAGACATCCTAACATGTTACAATTCCATGCAAACACAAATGCAGACACAATGCATGTGGTACCAATTACGTGACCAAGTCACCCATCACTGATCCATCACTCTCGGATACAGCAACCATCGATTCGTCCATCACACTCGGACATGAATCCAGCCGAAGCAATCATCGATTCGTCCATCACACTCGAACATGAATCCAGCCTAACCACCCATCACTCTCGGGTATCGGTTAACGGAAATACAAGTCAAATTCCACACAATGGGAATTAACTTCACCAAAACAATGCATATGCATGCACATCACTAGCATGCAACATCAAATCAACGGAATATGATCACAACATAATTCCAAATAATGCCAAAACCAATATATCACATGATCACATCTCAATCACAATGGATAGCAGGCACAACACATGAGTATCAATTCTCATTCACCAAATCAGAACAATTCACAAAAATTCTACATCATTCTCAAAATACCAGGATTTACCAAAAATTGGGAATTTGACTCTTTTTAAAATAATTTTCATAAAATAATATTTTTCTTATTTTATAAAATAGAGTATTTAATTTAAGAAATAACGTCCAAAACGGCACTCAAAACGGACTTACGGTTTGAAAGTTATGAATTTTCAAAGTTTAGTATTTTTCAAAAAGTTACAGCAGAACCCGGTTCCTACATATACAGGAACCGGTTCCTGCGAAGTTCAGAAAACACCCATTCTGGAAAATGTACTGGAACTAGGTTCCTACCTATACAGGAACCGGTTCCTACGTTGAAAAAGTCAGTTTCTTCACAAATTTACACTGGGAACTCGGTTCCTCCCCACTGGGAACCGGTTCCTGCGACCTGAAAAGTCAAAAACTGCTATTTGACAGCATTTATTCATTCCAAATCCCATCCAATTCATACCCATACGAATCCAACTCACAGAATTGCCAAAAACAAGTTATAGTACATGATTCTAATGAGATTATAACACACCATAACATCATACAATTTCCTCATAACCTCAAATTGAATCAAAACATAATTTCATGGGATTGGGGTTTGAATTTCATAAATCCTAAATTGGGATTCCTAACATGCCTAATCAATTCTATTGATCCCAAAATCTATAAGGCATATTAAATAATCGAAATCACCCCTTACCTCGCGATGATTCTTCGAATTCACGGCGTTTGGCTTTTTTCCTCTCTTCTCTTCTCTTCTCCAATTTCACATACAATGAGTTTTCTCCGAAAACCCTTCTTTTCCTTTTTCCTTTTTATCCTTCTTTTTCTTTTCCTTTTATTATTTTCCAAATAATAAAAATAAATTAGTAATTATTTTAGTAGAGCTTTTTACTTCACACACCTCTAATTCAACCTTACACCCCCCGGTCTTCCTTTTTAATTTCATAATTAATTCATCCATTTAATCCAAAATATTATTAATTAAGCCTTTAATTAATTTAATAATTAAATTCTTAATTATTTAACAATTGAATTAATTTGGGGTGTCACAGGCCGCGTCCCCCAACTTCAATGACGGGTTGCCTCTCCAAAGGGGGTCGTCTCCCCGAGGGTCGGGGTGACGGGCTTCGGGAGGTGTCTCTGTAGTGTCTCCGCGGGGGAGATGGGAGATGTACCTCTGTTACTCGAGGAGGTGGAGTTTGGGGCCTCTTGTGTCTCCTCGCAGGTCTTCGATCGTCTTCTAGTGCCCTCAATCTTTCTCCCTGGGCGAAGATGAGGTAATTCGTCTGATTAATCGCTGTTGTACCCCAAAATTTGCCCTCCCATATTCTGCAAAGATTTGCCAAGACAAGCTTCAAAATTCCCCAAGGGTTGCACAGTGCAAAGGTCTCCTATACAGTCAAGATTAGGGTTTTTGTTCTGATCAAGAAAATGAAGTTTCCAAAGGTCCAATCAAGGCTCACATGCCTACAAATATGGTCAAGTATCCTCATATCAAGTTTCAAGACTTTCAGCACAAAATTGCACAGTCAAAAACCCTAATTGCACTACAGTCAACTGTAGGGGCAAAATGGTCACTTGGCAGTCAAAAGTTCAAAATTTTGGTCAACATATCATTTTTAAGCCACAAACATCATTTGATCAATGCTTGATCATGATTCTCAAAGCTTGGCTCAAAAATCATCAAAATGCAAAAGTTTCCTTATTTGGACAGCTGAAAAAGTCAACTGAAATTGACCAGGGCATAACTTTCACATGGATTATCAGAAAAATTTCATCCAAAGCTCATTTTGAATAGAAAGACATTTCCTACAACTCCTCTTCATACTTCAAGTCCAAGAAATGCTCTCACAAAAAGTTATCGATTTCAACATTATAGGTCATTTTAAAAAGTCAACAAAAAGGGACTTTAAGTCAAAGGCCATAACTTGAGATTGGTAAATCAAAATGACATGGGACCAAAGGAATTGGTTAGAGGACTCAAATACCTTTCCAAAATGTCCAAGAACATGAGAAAAGCTTAAAAATTGAGCAAGTTATGCCTTGTGGAAGTTGGGAAATTTTTGGATATTTTGAAAAGTCAACATTGATTCAAATGACCTAAAATTGCTAATGGGCCCATTTTTCTTCCACAAATCACCATCCATGGCATGTGCACGACCCCTTGGCCCAAAGGGAAGTTTTTATTCATTTTTTATTTATTTATTTGGATTTTTATTAATAATAATTCATTTAAATTAAAATAAATACATGAAAAATGCTAACCTAAGTTTTTCAATCTTTTTGTGCATGTTTTGTCCTCAAGATTTCGTGCATGACTCAATATAGAAAGATTTGGATTGAATTGATCTTAATTGATACAAAATTGCATGAAAAATATTTGAAAAATAAAGCTTGGAAATCAAATCTCAAAATCATGAATACAAGAGATTCTGATCAAATTTGTTAACCTAATTGATCCATTACATAAGCATAAACATAAACCTAATCATGCTAACCATAGAGCTGCGCAGAAAGGCATCAAAAGAACTTGGAATTTTTGCTTGAAAAAGAAAAACTGAAAACCTAATTCTAAAGGGATTCAAGCCAAGATTTCCTTTCCATTAGCTTGCTGAAGGTTCATAGGACATATTCCAATCATTCTCCAAGCCTCATACTCAAGAAAACGTAAGATCACCATGGAAATTGGTGAAGAAAAATCTTGAATCGGTTTCTAACATTCATGTATTCTCAACGTATTTTGTTGTTATGTTTATGTTTCTAATGATGTTTGCAAACTAATCATGTGCTTTAATTGAAGATTTACGCGTTATATGCCAAAGTACCATGTTCGTTTTCTAGGGTTTACAGGATTGGAAATTAGGGCTTTTGCAACAAGGAAAAATTGGCCCTCAAGACCACCACCATTCAACTCAGCGCATGTGGACGAAGATAATGGAACTATCGCGCCTAATTTATGAGTGCCCTAGTGCTAGTCGTTATTTTCTGTAAAGATACTTTCTGCAACGGTGTAAAAACTGTTGCTTATGTTGTTTGTATTTCAGGAACATGAAGAAGATGATGTGTTGGCCGGCGCTGATTGGAAGGTTTAAATTTCGCGCGTTTTGAACCACTAACGCTTTTATTTCTTTTATAATATTTGTTGATTGTTTAATATTAAATGCGTATGAGTTGGTCCAGTGGCAAGCGTTGTTGTTGTTAATCCTCATGACCTGGGTTCGAGCCCCAGGTCTTCAATAATTTCAATGTTATTTTTCTATTAACCATCACATGCAGTTTCGCTTACTGAAGACCATGATACACCTCCTCATCAGGCCAGCCACGCGTACGTTTAAAGCAATCCAAGGGTGCAGATTGGAGGAACAACATAAGGTCCAGTCAACGCTGCAACACACTACCTGGAAAGTCAAACGGACCAATGTCTTAATGGGCCTGGATTTCTAAAGAATACCTCCTAATTTGGGACCTGAACCCCCTTTGGTTTGCAATTCTTCCTATTCTCTTTATTTTTTCTATTTTCTATTTTTCTTTTTAATTGTTGTTTTGGTAATTAATTTTATTATTTTCACAAAATATAAAATACCAATAAAAATCAGAAAAAAGGGAAAATACAATAAATATTTTTGTCTTAATATTTTCCATAAATAAATTGTATATAATTATTTAGTTTTAAATTAGGTTTGCAATTTTAATTCTTTTTATAATAAAATCTAAAAAATGTAGAAATAGGTTTAGTTAATAATTTTTCATCCTTTTTATTTTTCTTTCATAAATATATTAAATAATTAAATATTTATATAATTAAAATTGTAAATTAATTAGGATTTAATTTAGGTTAAAAACTTCAATATTTTTCTTAATAAGTTAAAAGCCATTAGAATTAGGGTTAGTATTAATTTTAATTAATTCTTTTTATATTAAATCCTAAAATACTAAAAAATACCAAAAACAAGTCCTTTCTTTTTTAATTCATTATTAGTTTTAATTTTGCAAAAAGGGTCCAACGCCCTCGTTTCAATTTAATTTTTATTAATTTGCATGTTATTTTATTTCGTTTAAATATTCATGTATCTCTCCCGAAGCCATGTAAATTACTTCTCGCGCTTTTAATTCTTTTAATTTATTTATTTTCTGTCAAATCGGGTCCTGGTTAATTTTGGCGATGTGGACCCGCGCCTTTTGTAATAGCTTAGAATTTACCTTTCCCGCAAATATTTTAACTGTTAATCAAAAACATGAAAGACTGTATGGACAAAAAATAAAATCAAGCGTAGAACACCAATAACATGACAAGAAAAATGCAAATGAAAACGACACACAAATCGCACACACCACCCCTAGGGTACGCCTCACTGTTGCCTTGCCTCGAAAGGTGATCGTCGAGTAGAGGATGTCTTAGTAAGTCCTCATGATCCGGGAACCTGGCATGAGGGTAGCTTCTAAGGTGTCTTCCCATTGCTCTGGTGATCACCATGTCCCGAACCTCGAATTGACCCGAACACCTCCAATGGTGGTGCTACCTACCTCTCAATGGTGGGATGGCACTACCTTAAAGGACATTTACACAGACGAATTCCTTAGGGTAGGTAGACGACTCTAGATACTTGCTCTAATTTCAAAACAAACAAAATACTTTTCACACCAACACTTTTCAAAAAGCTTTCGAAAGCAATTTTTCAAACACTCTTGAGGACCGATACAAGAGTCGAACTGGAATTTTCAAAGAAACTTTTTAAAACCCACATTTAAAAGCAAATAAACCGTTTTTGAAAACACAAGTGAGCAAGTATCTAAGAGCCCATGGATAACCATGGATAGAAAGGGTGCTAACACCTTCCCTTTCTATAATCTACCTCCCGAACCGAGAGCAATCTCTATAAGGAATTTTTCTGTGCTTTTGTCCTTTCCATTTGGAGAAAATAAAAGACGGTGGCGACTCTTGCTTCCGCGACATTTCGCGAACCAGCGTTAAACAGTCAGTTCCAGATCCACCGATCACAGAACTGGCGACTCTGCTGGGGACTTAACTTAAAGTGAGGTGTACCTTAGGACTAAGATCACTGTGTTTTCAATTGTTTTCCTTGTGTGCTTTAAATTGTGGGTTGCTTGGGAGTTCTATAGATCCTAACCCGGATCTGGGGGATACCTTCTTAGAAAGTAGCAACAAGGCTGTGAGGGAACTGTGCGGGGTATACCGACATGGTTGAAATAGTCTGCTACGTTGATGTGGCACTTTGGTGCGTACCGGTAACCCTTGAGTTCAGTCAAGGAGAGTACGGGGCCTCCGCGTGGTGTCGTGAAGCATCAACAGACCTTAGGAACCTTAATTGAACTATCTTGGCCTCTTTAGGGTAGTGAGATAACTGACTTTGGTGCAGTCCGAGGTTGGTTGATACTCGATACTACACTCAATTGAGGGTTGCTTTCCTGGAATATTTCGGTCGCCAGTTCAGTGGCTAAATCGAAACGATGAACAATGAAAGCAGTCCCGTGATATTGGGACCCTTAGAACCCGGTTACTTTGATAGGACAGGTTGAACCCACCAACTTCAAGAGGGTACTACCCAGACCCCATGCTGGCCTTAAACCCTAAGGGCTTCTCTTGTGTGACTTGTGTGCCTTCGTACTTGACTATTTGCATGCTTGTTATCTAACACAGGAATTACTTGTAGGGTTTGCTTATAGTCCTTGAATGGGGACTCATGGCAGGGTTTGCTAAGTTTTGCAGGTTTTGTCCATAGTCCTTAATTAGGACTCATAGCAGGTTTACTGAGTTTGCTTGCAGGTGTTGTTTATAGTCCTTAACTAGGACTCATAACAGGGTCTACTGAATTTCCTACAGGTTTTTGTTTTAGTCCTTAACCAGGATTCATAACAAGGTGTACCAAGTTTCTTGCAGGGTTTGTTTTAGTCCTTAATTGGGACTCATAACAGGGTTACTAAATTCTTGCAGGTTTTGTTTGTGGTCCTTAATTGGGACTTATAACAGGGTTACTAAATCCTTGCAGGTTTTGTTTGTGGTCCTTAATTGGGACTTATAACAGGGTGTACTGAGTTTCTTGCAGGTTTTGCCTATAGTCCTTAGTGGGGACTCAAAACAGGGTTACTTACATCACCCCATGCATACCATAACATCATACCATTGCATACATCCTAACCCATTTCAAGGATCTCAAAGGCTTGTGATGCAGGTCATGATGAATCAAACGTCTAGCAAGGGGCAAAGAGGATTTATTTTCCTCTAGCCAAGGTTGTCAGGGGCTATGACCCACTTGATATGGTGAGCTCTGACTCTTGAAGAAGGTTCCCTTAACCAAGGTTGTTTGGAAATCAAAACCAGACATGATGACTAAAGTCAGGGGCTATGACCCACTGGATATGGCGAGCCTTTGACTCTTGAAGAAAGACTCTTAACAAACATGAAGTTCCTTCAATCAAGCTACAAAATTCAAAATTCTAACAATTTTCTTCCGCGAGGTCCTTGAAAACATTGCATGCATATCATACACATCATTGCATAACAGGTACCCTTGTTGCAGGTTACTTACCCTTCCCGCTGTTTATTTCAGCAATGGCTTCCCAACAAGATAACCAGGACCTTCTTACTCAAGAAACTCGGTTCAGGGAAATCCTCCTGAATCTATCTAAGGGGCAGGAGGAGTTAAGGACACTTCTCATGGAGACCTTTGTCAGGAACAGTGCTGAGGATGAAAGGCTGAAACACCTACAAGCTGAGGTGGATGCATTGAGGGTCCAGATGCTGGGGCAGGTGACTGCCATTCAAGAGTTAGCTCAAAGACAAAATGAGCTCTGGTTTCTCGTCAACCAACTGCTTCAGGGTAACCAACTGGGGCAAAAGTTTAAGGGTAAAAATCCAGTCTTCGTTCAACCACCTTTGAGACAAGGAGGTAAGGGGAGAGCTCCTCAAATGGCTCCAGTGTCACAAATTCAACATCACAACCAACAAAAGAGCGAGAGAAGGCAGTTCACTCGGCTCAGCATGACCTTATCCCAGATATTGCCACAGTTGCTGGAGACCAATCTGGTAACTCTAAAAGAAGCTCCGAAGAACCAAAATACAACGTCACCGAAGTATAACCCCAACGCCCGCTGCGCTTATCACTCTGACAGCCCGGGGCATACTACAAATGATTGTTGGAGATTGAAAAATAAGATCCAAGACATGATCGACGCTGGAAAGATTCAGTTTAAAGTACCCAAGACTCCCCACGTGATCACTGCTCCCTTGCCAAAACATGGCTAATATTGAGAAAGTTTTGTTCATTCGAATGTTCAAGTTGCAATTCTCTTTTGTTCAAACATTTACTCATGTTAAACATTGTTATTTCTTTAATGCATCGCATATGTCTGTTTTGAAACAATATATTCGTATTCACTAAATGCAAATTATTTTCATGTTTTTTTTAATGTCAACTCTTGATTAAGAAATTCTGAGCCTCTTGAGGGAGGATGACGAAAACGATACCATAATCTACAGTATGCTCTTGAACAGACCCCGTTGATGAGGTACAGGCATTGTTTCAATCCCTAAACACTGGAGTTATAAGGATGATAATCCCTCGTCAACCCCTCTGAGCCAAAGAAGTAGGAGTTTTTCTTTTCGAAATTTAAAACCCTTAATCATAACCTGGGGCAGGGTAGTCTCTCAGTTGATCCAAGTGCATAACGAATGGCACCAAAGAGGTCCTTACAAAACAAAAGAAGACAGTGATGGTTCCGAACAATCAATAAAGAAAGGCAGTCATTATCTCAAAAAATAAAAAACCCATTAAGTCAAAACCCATGGAGGAGACTTACAAAACTGGGGCATCCCGCTGACTGTAATTCCAAAAAAAGGAAACAGTTCAGGCAAAAAAAGAAAGGGATAACAAAAAAAATCAGACAAGAAAGAGGTCTTACCAACCCTCAACAAGAAAGAAATGACTGCCTATTCAAAATAAGTTATCAACATCTGAATCATCACCGGAAAATCAGAGTAAAGACTCAAACGAGGTCTAACGTATGATCAACTGAGTTTAGGTTTGGAGAACATCATGAAGAGCGGGTGGGTACAAATAATTTGAGCCTTTATCCTTTGTTTCTTAAACCGTGAACCAGGCCACGTTATAACCCTTAAAAGTCCTAGCTGAAACATGGGTTAGTTCGAAAGCATACTGTTACGAAAGGTATCCTGACTCCTTAAGGCCTACGGTAAATACGGAGTTGACATCACGTTTTACAAACATTCGCTTGTTTTGTGAAAAAGAATGCATTTTCAAAATCTTCAAGACGGACATAAGCTTTGCATTTTTAACATAACTTTGTTTGCATATGACTTTTTGTTTGAACAGCAGGGAACTTCGCACGACGAATGCCTAATGAACAGAAGTACCTCCAATCAAGGGGCAGACATGACCATGGTCCATTATCTGGGGCAGTCCAATCAAGATTTGGAGAATCTCTCAAAGGTCAAATAGCCTGGGGCAAATCTCCACCTAAGTCACTTGGGGCACTCCAACAACGAATCTTTCCTGATCAAACATCTTCTGGTGGCATGGCAAAACATTTCTAACAGGGGCAACTCCCTACATTCTGAAAGCACGGACATAGTCAGAAAAATACTGCGCACAATCAAAAACCCGCTAGGTTGACATACCTAGGCAAAAATAAGGGCTTCCCGGCGAACCAAAAGGGTTCGGGCAAAATGAAGGGATGAAATGAAAAAACTGTACACCCGGCAAGTCGAAAACCTGAAAGGGCGGCTTGGGCAAAAATGGGTATCCCGTGGACTGAAAACCCGAAAGGGCGGTCCAGGAAAAAGTTAGGGATCAAAGCGTACGACTATGTCACGTCACCTTGTCACCTGCCTACCAGAAGAAGGTTTGACCCTCAACAATTATCAGCATCCCACATGTGCCTCCCCCATAGAAACAGGGGCAATAACGGGTGGTTTAAGCAATCTGATTGTTTCTGTCCTCCAAGGTACCAAGGTAGGTTCAGCTAAAGAACATGACCAGTACATCTTAATTCCCCAGAGAGTGAGCCAGCAAGTCAGTGCATTCTTCTCCAAGCAGAGTTATCAAATCTTAAGGAAGTTGAGTATCCCCCAGCAGATCTCAACATCCCCCAGCAGCATACATACATATTCTTAACAAACATCCCCGACAATCTTGGCCTAAAGATTGTCCCCCGGAGGTATATCAACATCCAAAGGAATCACTTCCCTGCAGTTCAAAATCTCCCCAGGAGAGTCCAATCCAGTTTCCCCAGGAAAATTGGAATTCACCTCCCCCAAGCAGCAAGCTTATCCCCAGTAGGTTCTGGAAGCTTATCCCTCGCGAGACACGAACGCGTCGTCCGGCTTTATTTAAAGAGTTATTTCCTTAACAGGATATAACTGGGTTATCCTCAGCCAAAGGTCATGGAAAGAGCGTCCCTGACGCAGTCTTCCTACCCCCAGCGAAGTCTATTAGCACTTCCAACAATAAGGGTATCCCCAGCAAGTTACCATCAACAATTCAGCAAAAACATCCCTCTCCCCACAAAGTATCACTCCCCAGCATGGTCGCTAGAGTATTTTTCTCCCCGCAGAGTTATCCCATTTGCCAAGTTTATTCCCCAACGGAGTCATCTTCTCCTACCGGTATTCTTGCAATCCCCAGCGGAAGCAAAATCTATTCTTCAACATCAGCCCAGGATATGACTTCCCGGCACCCGTCAAGGATTTACTTTCCTAGACGAAAACATACATTCATAAAACATCACATACATCATTATAGCATGCATAGACGCATTATATCATGCAAATCTCATTTATGTTGAGAACATCATTGCTTGATCCATATCATGCATTGCATATGACTGACCTTTACCTTTCAGGAAAGATGCAGTTGAAATTCTCAATCATATTTCAAGACCTAGACCGGTTCAGTTAATCGACTCCAAAGATTTCTTATCCAGTCCCAGGCCTTCTCTAGTCCAGCTAAATCGACTCCTAACAGATTTTTCTGATAAAGACTCAGTAGAAGTTATCCCAGATTATAATTTCCTATGGTTCCCTCTCCGACGGTGAGTGAGGTGATAATTCCTTTTCCTATGGTTCCCTCTCCGACGGTGAGTGAGGTGATAATTCCTTTTCCTATGGTTCCCTCTCCGACGGTGAGTGAGGTGATAATTCCTTTTCCTATGGTTCCCTCTCCGACGGTGAGTGAGGTGATAATTCCTTTTCCTATGGTTCCCTCTCCGACAGTGAGTGAGGTGATAATTCCTTTTCCTATGGTTCCCTCTCCGACGGTGAGTGAGGTGATAATTCCTTTTCCTATGGTTCCCTCTCCGACGGTGAGTGAGGTGATAATTCCTTTTCAGATGGTTCCCTCTCCGACGGTGAGTGAGGTGATAATTCCTTTTCAGATGGTTCCCTCTCCAACGGTGAGTGAGGTGATAATTCCTTTTCAGATGGTTCCCTCTCCGATGGTGAGTGAGGTGATAATTCCTTTTCAGATGGTTCCCTCTCCGACGGTGAGTGAGGTGATAATTCCTTTTCAGATGGTTCCCTCTCTGACAGTGAGTGAGGTGATAATTCCTTTTCAGATGGTTCCCTCTCCGACGGTGTGTGAGGTGATAATTCCTTTTCAGATTATAATTTCCTATGGTTCCCTCTCCGACGGTGAGTGAGGTGATAATTCCCTTTCATATTATAATTGCCTATGGTTCTCTCCCCGACGATGCGTGAGATGTAATTCCCTTTCAGATTATAATTGCCTATGGTTCTCTTCCCGATCCTGCGAAGATGGTAATTCCCACCAAGATTTTCTCAGCGAGCGTTGTTGAAGTTAAAGTCACCCAAGGTTCTCCTACCGTTCATACTAAGGTAGTAACCATACCTGGTTCATTCATCATCTTGTGAAGCTCCAGACTCAGCTCCCGTAACCAGTCAGGACATATCTATGCCAAACATCTGAAATCAACTCCTGCAACGTGTCAGGTACTCATGTTTCTTTTGCAGGTATGCAGGTTCTCGCTAAGGAATCTCTTATACGATCAACATCCATATGGCATCTATAAGCCCATCATCCCATCCAGCAACCTCTAAATGGCATCTATAAGCCCATTCCACCATCACTGCTACTATGTGAGCGCAAATTTCTGGGCACTCTAGTGTTCAATCATCTTCCACCCTCGGATTACGAAAGGCACGTCAGCCAATCTGCATCCTCAGGTCTAAGAAGATTGAACAGGGGCAACTGTTGTACCCCAAAATTTGCCCTCCCATATTCTGCAAAGATTTGCCAAGACAAGCTTCAAAATTCCCCAAGGGTTGCACAATGCAAAGGTCTCCTATACAGTCAAGATTAGGGTTTTTGTTCTGATCAAGAAAATGAAGTTTCCAAAGGTCCAATCAAGTCTCACATGCCTACAAATATGGTCAAGTATCCTCATATCAAGTTTCAAGACTTTCAGCACAAAATTGCACAGTCAAAAACCCTAATTGCACTACAGTCAACTGTAGGGGCAAAATGGTCATTTGGCAGTAAAAAGTTCAAAATTTTGGTCAACATATCATTTTGAAGCCACAAACATCATTTGATCAATGCTTGATCATGATTCTCAAAGCTTGGCTCAAAAATCATCAAAATGCAAAAGTTTCCTTATTTGGACAGCTGAAAAAGTCAACTGAAATTGACTAGGGCATAACTTTCACATGGATTATCAGAAAAATTCCATCCAAAGCTCATTTTGAAGAGAAAGACATTTCCTACAACTCCTCTTCATACTTCAAGTCCAAGAAATGCTCTCACAAAAAGTTATCGATTTCAACATTATAGGTCATTTTCAAAAGTCAACAAAAAGGGACTTTAAGTCAAAGGCCATAACTTGAGATTGGTAAATAAAAATGACATGGGACCAAAGGCATTGGTTAGAGGACTCAAAGACCTTTCCAAAATGTCCAAGAACATGAGAAAAGCTTAAAAATTGAGCAAGTTATGCCTTGTGGAAGTTGGGAAATTTTTGGATATTTTGAAAAGTCAACATTGATTCAAATGACCTAAAATTGCTAATGGGCCCATTTTTCTTCCACAAATCACCATCCATGGCATGTGCACGACCCCTTGGCCCAAAGGGAAGTTTTTATTCATTTTTTATTTATTTATTTGGATTTTTATTAATAATAATTCATTTAAATTAAAATAAATACATGAAAAATGCTAACCTAAGTTTTTTAATCTTTTTGTGCATGTTTTGTCCTCAAGATTTCGTGCATGACTCAATATAGAAAGATTTGGATTGAATTGATCTTAATTGATACAAAATTGCATGAAAAATATTTGAAAAATAAAGCTTGGAAATCAAATCTCAAAATCATGAATACAAGAGATTCTGATCAAATTTGTTAACCTAATTGATCCATTACATAAGCATAAACATAAACCTAATCATGCTAACCACAGAGCTGCGCAGAAAGGCATCAAAAGAACTTGGAATTTTTGCTTGAAAAAGAAAAACTGAAAACCTAATTCTAAAGGGATTCAAGCCAAGATTTCCTTTCCATTAGCTTGCTGAAGGTTCATAGGACACATTCCAATCATTCTCCAAGCCTCATACTCAAGAAAACGTAAGATCACCATGGAAATTGGTGAAGAAAAATCTTGAATCGGTTTCTAACATTCATGCATTCTCAACGTATTTTGTTGTTATGTTTATGTTTCTAATGATGTTTGCAAACTAATCATGTGCTTTAATTGAAGATTTACGCGTTATATGCCAAAGTACCATGTTCGTTTTCTAGGGTTTACAGGATTGGAAATTAGGGCTTTTGCAACAAGGAAAAATTGGCCCTCAAGACCACCACCATTCAACTCAGCGCATGTGGACGAAGATAATGGAACTATCGCGCCTAATTTATGAGTGCCCTAGTGCTAGTCGTTATTTTTTGTAAAGATACTTTCTGCAACGGTGTAAAAACCGTTGCTTATGTTGTTTGTATTTCAGGAACATGAAGAAGATGATGTGTTGGCCGGCGCTGATTGGAAGGTTTAAATTTCGCGCGTTTTGAACCACTAACGCTTTTATTTCTTTTATAATATTTGTTGATTGTTTAATATTAAATGCGTATGAGTTGGTCCAGTGGCAAGCGTTGTTGTTGTTAATCCTCATGACCTGGGTTCGAGCCCTAGGTCTTCAATAATTTCAATGTTATTTTTCTATTAACCATCACATGCAGTTTCGCTTACTGAAGACCATGATACACCTCCTCATCAGGCCAGCCACGCGTACGTTTAAAGCAATCCAAGGGTGCAGATTGGAGGAACAACATAAGGTCCAGTCAACGCTGCAACACACTACCTGGAAAGTCAAACGGACCAATGTCTTAATGGGCCTGGATTTCTAAAGAATACCTCCTAATTTGGGACCTGAACCCCCTTTGGTTTGCAATTCTTCCTATTCTCTTTATTTTTTCTATTTTCTATTTTTCTTTTTAATTGTTGTTTTGGTAATTAATTTTATTATTTTCACAAAATATAAAATACCAATAAAAATCAGAAAAAAGGGAAAATACAATAAATATTTTTGTCTTAATATTTTCCATAAATAAATTGTATATAATTATTTAGTTTTAAATTAGGTTTGCAATTTTAATTCTTTTTATAATAAAATCTAAAAAATGTAGAAATAGGTTTAATTAATAATTTTTCATCCTTTTTATTTTTCTTTCATAAATATATTAAATAATTAAATATTTATATAATTAAAATTGTAAATTAATTAGGATTTAATTTAGGTTAAAAACTTCAATATTTTTCTTAATAAGTTAAAAGCCATTAGAATTAGGGTTAGTATTAATTTTAATTAATTCTTTTTATATTAAATCCTAAAATACTAAAAAATACCAAAAACAAGTCCTTTCTTTTTTAATTCATTATTAGTTTTAATTTTGCAAAAAGGGTCCAACGCCCTCGTTTCAATTTAATTTTTATTAATTCGCATGTTATTTTATTTCGTTTAAATATTCATGTATCTCTCCCGAAGCCATGTAAATTACTTCTCGCGCTTTTAATTCTTTTAATTTATTTATTTTCTGTCAAATCGGGTTCTGGTTAATTTTGGCGATGTGGACCCGCGCCTTTTGTAATAGCTTAGAATTTACCTTTCCCGCAAATATTTTAACTGTTAATCAAAAACATGAAAGACTGTATGGACAAAAAATAAAAGCAAGCGTAGAACACCAATAACATGACAAGAAAAATGCAAATGAAAACGACACACAAATCGCACACACCACCCCTAGGGTATGCCTCACTGTTGCCTTGCCTCGAAAGGTGATCGTCGAGTAGAGGATGTCTTAGTAAGTCCTCATGATCCGGGAACCTGGCATGAGGGTAGCTTCTAAGGTGTCTTCCCATTGCTCTGGTGATCACCATATCCCGAACCTCGAATTGACCCGAACACCTCCAATGGTGGTGCTACCTACCTCTCAATGGTGGGATGGCACTACCTTAAAGGACATTTACACAGACGAATTCCTTAGGGTAGGTAGACGACTCTAGATACTTGCTCTAATTTCAAAACAAACAAAATACTTTTCACACCAACACTTTTCAAAAAGCTTTCGAAAGCAATTTTTCAAACACTCTTGAGGACCGATACAAGAGTCGAACTGGAATTTTCAAAGAAACTTTTTAAAACCCACATTGAAAAGCAAATAAACCGTTTTTGAAAACACAAGTGAGCAAGTATCTAAGAGCCCATGGATAACCATGGATAGAAAGGGTGCTAACACCTTCCCTTTCTATAATCTACCTCCCGAACCGAGAGCAATCTCTATAAGGAATTTTTCTGTGCTTTTGTCCTTTCCATTTGGAGAAAATAAAAGACGGTGGCGACTCTTGCTTCCGCGACATTTCGCGAACCAGCGTTAAACAGTCAGTTCCAGATCCACCGATCACAATCGCCGCGAATAGTGTGCGGGTTGTGGCATCTGCCCCGGCGGGGACATGGACTTCCTGAAATTGGGCAGCTCGGTGGCTCGTGGGAGCTGCGTTGTCTTCTTCAAGCGGCGGAGGGACTGAAGAAGATGAGGCAATAACTCCGTCGCGGTGGACTGAGGGCCCGGGGTTGGCGCCCCCCGGGGAATGTGCTATGATCGGGGTTACTGGTGTTGTCGGGTGGTCCGTTTTTATCTGCGAGGCCGTTGTTGATGTCGGCGACGCGGATGTTTTGGTCATCCCGAACTTGGTCAGCCATGACGGTAGGGAGTGATATCGAGCTTTGGTCTTCGAGGTTTTGCAAGACGGGGAAGCTAGTTTCCCACAGACGGCGCCACTGATCTTACCTGATCAGACTTGGACCGTCACGACTGGCTCCGAGCAGAAGTTAAGTGAGATGGGGGGGGGGTACCTGCAAGGCACTCTGATGCTAAAGTGAGTGATGGTACGAGCAGGCAAAAAGTGTATGTATGGGTAAGAGAATGAATACCTGACCCTCTAGGAACAAAGGGTATTTATAGCCCCCAGCGCGGGGCCAATGTCCCTTCATTGAGCCGACCAGAACTGGCCCAATAAAGGAACTGTCAGGTTCTACGTGTGTAATAGGGACCCGCACGTGGTCTCCTTCCTGGTGATGCTCTGCGAGAAATGAGGAGGGACGAGGACGCGGTTTTTCCAGAGTTCAGGTGATTTGGTAACGGTCAGAGTCTGCCCTACGAGGAGGGTGCTCGAGCTGGGCTCGAGCTGGAGTTCGCGTGGTCGAGGACGCCGTGTTCGCGGGCAACGGCGGACACGACTGCAGTTTCTGGTCAGCGCGCTGGCGGGAATCCTTGGACGCGCGCTCCTTGAAGAGTTGTTTGGATTGGTTATTCGTTCTTGCTCTTGGGCCAGAGCGGACCCAGTCCAGAACACATTTTATTCTATTTCATAGCTTTCTATTATATTTTGTACCAATTAATTTAAATAAAAATGAAATGTTATAATAGTTTTATTCCATCGTAAAATATTTAAACATAAAATATAATTTTTATTTCATTAGTGCGTTCCACTTCATTTTTATTTTACAATATTGAAACGTAATCTAAAATATTTGTTGACTTCCTTGTAACTATTTTCTTCCTCGATAGATTAGAGAATAGTTCCCCATAAAGTTTATGTTTAATTTATCTAGGTGTTACTAAAATAATAATATTTATCTACGTGTCGACACGTGGCTCGACACTCACATCGTAGTTACATCCATGGCTTCTGCCAGAAGCGGCGGCAGTGAATGAAGAAAACAGACGCATCAAAATGGCGCCAAAGACAAAACCTGCAGCGAAGGAACAATCTGATCCTCACGGAATGTTTGAAGGAATGGTTGTCTTCTTTGTCACCAAAGGAGTTCAAGCTCGTCGATTACAGATTTGGAAGCAGAGGATGATGCAAATGGGGGCTGTGATAGAGGAGCGCTTCTCCAAACGGGTTACTCATGTTTTCGCCGTCGACTCACAAACCCTTCTACATGAATTGGATACCCACCGCTTGTTACGTTTTAAAGGGGTCAGCTTTTTAACCTCTAACTTTCACTCTGTAAGCTGTTTGACAATATGCCGACCCTACACATATAGTTGCATTTCATCATTTCCATTTATTGAGGATCAATTTTAAATGGTCTATATCTTTAGATGACCAATGTGATTTTTTTTTATAAATATATGGTCAATTTCAAGATATGGGACGGTTGCTTGCAGTTACAGTCGCAATCACAGTTAGCAAGTGGGAACCATTGGGTGTAGATTAGAAGGTTAATTTTTTAAGGCCTACTCAAATTATAATGTTAGCCGTCTACGTTGGAGGGTCCCAATTTGATGTGTTCTGTATATTTGTAAACCGTCAAAATGGAAATTGATTGATAGGATTTGAATGGCTTAATCATGTTGGTATGCAAATATTTTCTTTTGGTTAACAATCACCTTCCAAGTGCACATTGTGAGTTCCTATTTCTATGGTAAGAATGTGCTTTTACATGTTTTCATTTTATTGGTCGATGATGCTTTCTGCAGAGACTTCTCCAATATCAATGGCTGGAGGAATGTTTGAAATCAGGGGAGAAATTATCAGAGGATCTGTATGTACTGAATTTGGATCCTCAAGGGGAAGGTATCAATGATGGGAGCATTTCTAGTGAACCTCAGAAATTACAAAATAAGAAGATCAAATCATCTTCTGAGGATACCGAAATTGTAAACCTTGAAAGTAACAAAGATAAAAAAGAAAATGCACCACTCTCATCAACAAGCACAACAAACAGTCACAGTGAAAATGATAGTTTAAATAGTGCAGAGAGAAGACCACAACACCATGATGCTGAAAATGAGGCAGTAAGATCCACATTCCTACAGTTGATGATTATTCGCTTTAAATATTTTTCATCCAAAAATTTCTTCTGAATCCTTTGAATAGAATAAACTTTTGACACAACAGAAATATTTTCTCAATATCTAGTTCTGTCTAATTGCGACCCTGGGGTCATGGGTTCGAACCCTGCTGGAAACAGCCTCTCTGTTATAAAAACAGGAGTAAGGCTGTGTACATCTGACCACCCAGAGCCCATAAAATGGGAGCCTCGTGCATTGGGTTACCCCTTTATCTAGTCCTGTCTAATTGCGTTTAGTTATAGATAATAGATTGGAGGAAAATTAATGTAAATGGCTTTGGAGCACATGCATAATGCATTTATGAAATATTGGTTATCTTTAAGTTCACACTCTAATTTTTATGCCTTGTTGAAACTCATCTATCATGGTGAGCTCACAGCAGTCGTCCTTGCCGTACTGTCCACCGGATATAAACAAGAACATTACAGAGATATTTGGGAAACTTGTGAACATATATAGAGGTATAAATATAACTCCTACATATTGCTGTTTTCTTCTTTCGTTTCTGGTTATTCTAAGGGTCGTTTATCATGCTAATGATGTTTGAAAGCATTGGGGGACGACCGGAGATCCTTTAGCTATTACAAAGCTATTTCAGTGATTGAGAAGTTGTCATTTAAAATTGAAAGTGCAGACCAGATAAAAAACCTCCCGTCAATTGGAAAATCAATGAGGGATCATGTAAGTGAATTTATGACTAGACATTCTGTATTGACTTGGTGGTCTCTTTCTTCTTACACTGCTTATGTACTGGAAGTTTGAATGAAAATTTTATTTTAAGCTTCTGAATAAATGCTAATAGCTTTGTTGTTCTTCTCTCCTATAAGATCTTCCTCGGCGAAAACGTCATCCATCTTTAGGTAATAATAACATTTAGCTATCCTATGATCCTCGTTGTCTGGTTGGGACTTGGGTATTATGATCCTTGAGTACTATGAGGTGCTCGATGGACTATGCAAGTGTCTTGGTCATTCTCCCATGAAACCTAGCTTCGGGGGCTAGTTTCTGGTGTCTCACAAAGGGCTACCTACGTAGGAGCTGGCCTGAAAAAGGCTGAATGAAGCATTGAACAGTGAAGCCTCTGTTATGTGTGCTCTTAGGTGCAGTGCTATGATGGGGACTTGGTTATGGTGGAGTGCCTAATCCCCACATCTAGTGCATGGGGGGCTTATCACTGTTATTATTTTGCAGAACTAAAGTGCATGCGTTGTTTGGATACTAATCTGATAATTTCTGTGAGCTATGATTCTTTCCACTTTTAGAAAGCTGGATTCCAATGTTCAATTATGCTTCTTAATATTACTAACTTCTTTTATCAGCTTTTTAAAATTGACTTTATTCATTGTTAGCGAATGACTCTTCATTGTTAATACAAACATCTGAATTTGTCCTCAATAAGACATATGTGACTTTTCCTTTGTACATATTGAGCATCTTGTTTACAAACAATTGTTTTTACTGTGTTCAGATTCAGGAGATAATCACTACTGGGAAGTTATCGAAATTGGAACACTTTGAAACTGATGAAAAGGTATTTAGTACTTGGCTTTTTTAAACACTTTTGATCATATTTATTTAATTTTATAACTTACTGTCCTACTGATTGGCGTTCTGTTATTTTTCTTTTATTGGTTAGTTGATCGATTATAATTGGAAATAGCATATATTCCATAAAATAGTAACTCCCTGTATATTTTTGACATTTTAATTGCAATCTTGCTGCCTTATCTGATTTGATTCAACTACAGGTGCAAACAATATCCTTATTTGGAGAAGTATGGGGTATTGGTCCAGCCACAGCACTGAAATTGTATGACAAAGGACATCGTACATTAGACGATCTTAGGAATGATGATTCGCTTACAAATGCACAGAAGTTAGGATTGAAATACTTTGATGATATCAGGCAACGAATTCCACGCCACGAGGTCTGTTCGGTGGTACCTTTTATATGCTATTATTTCCCAAAAAAGGAACTTGTTTTATTTTACCTAAAATCATTGTTCTCTTTTTGATTTGATAGGTTCAAGAGATGGAACAAATTTTGCAGAAAGTTGGGGAGGATATTTTACCTGGGGTGAGCACTTCAAAATTTTCTTCCTAAATAGCAGTTTGAACAATAATAATGGTCATTAGTGCCACTTTAATAATTAATTAATTTTTTTTTACTATTGGCCTATTGGCCAACACATACTAAAATAAACACTTGCAGGAACCACTAGGCTGTAACAACGAGGACGGATAGTTAATAATTTTCTCTTCCCCAATTTTTTTAAAAGTATTTTTATTTGTTGCCCCTCAGTTAGAATTGAAGCATTACATTGAATCCTGGTTACTCTGCTTCTGATTCATTTAGGCTATCATTATTTGTGGAGGATCATATCGACGCGGGAAAGCTACCTGTGGGGACATTGATATCATTATAACACATCCGGATGGAACAAGGTACTGCTTGGTTTTTATATACTGTATTCATGGGAAATCTGCAGTTATAGTGTATGCAACTGAAAGTATGCATTTCAATCTACACTTCTCTTTTACTTGTGTAATATTTTTCCTCATGCTGAGAGGCTAACTAGATTTGTTCATGTGTTCCAGTCACAAAGGATTTTTGCCCAAGTTTGTAAAGCGTTTAAAGGATATGAATTTCCTGAGGGAGGATTTAATTTTCAGTACTCACAGTGAAGAGGTAATGTTGGCTTTTGCTTCTAGTCTACACATGGTATTTTATTTGGCTGACTACGCATGTACTTAATTGGTATTATCCTAAATAAGCATGTACTTGGATTTAAAACTTGCAATTGTAAAATATTAAAAGTTGCTAATATTAATTGCTAATATTTGTAATGTACAGCATGAATCTGATATAACCATCATTCTATTCTATAAGCAGCTCATAAATTCATCCTCTTTTTACATAGCTTTATCTTCCTTTGATTTTAATATGATTAATTATATCTAAAAACATGTATTTTATGTGTAAGTCACTTTGGTAGATGTTTCTGCAGTAACCTTTCTATATATGCTACAGGGCGCTGATTCTAGTGTTGACACATACTTTGGTTTTTGCACTTATCCTGGACGGGAGTTGCGGCATCGTATTGATTTAAAGGTGACAGATGGTATTCCTTCATAGAAGGACTGATGAGGCTGCTGGGAGTTAAAAAAAGTTCTTATTTAGTTTTCCTTGCTTCTGAGATATATAGTATTTTAAATATTGTTATAGAGTTGTACTTGCATACTGATAGAAACTGATACCAAACAATAAAATTTAATAGTAATTACCATAAGTTTGCAAGAAATTCGAGAGTCTTGGTTCTCTCCCTTCAAAGAATTCGAGAGCTTGGTCTCTCCCTCCCAAATATAACCTCTTTCTAATTTTCAGCCTCCCCAAAACACGGTTCTGTTTCCCTTTTTATTCTACCTAAGTTTTGTAACTGCTCCTAGTAGTAATAATTGTTAGTCTAATAATACTAATGGTGCTCTTAGACTCTCTAACTGCTAAAGATAACATTTAATAAGGATGCTCATATGCTTGTAACTTAAAGAATAGAACAGCCACATTCTGTTTTGATTCCTAGTAATTCCTAAGGTCTAACACATACTTTTTTATATGATACTTCAGAAGATTATTCATACTTTTCTAATGTTTTTTAATTTTCTCCTTTTGTCAAATACTTAGCAATTAACCATTGAATACCTTGGTAAAATGTAAATGCGATACTCTATTGTTCATATTTTCGTTGTAGTTTGTTGCTTAGCCAAATTTTATATCCAGACTTATTATTTATGGACATTTCAGAAGTGCATGTGATGGATTAATGTATTGGCAGGTATACCCAAGAGACATATATGCTTTCGGACTTGTAGCTTGGACTGGAAATGATGTATTAAATAGGAGGTATGCTTGCTTCCTTTTGCACTGAACTTTCATTGTCATTATGGCAGAACCAGATAGATATGTTTCCTAAAAAGCTACCAATATTGCATTTTCATCTGCTTCTCATTTAAAAAACGGATGCTTCCGTAACCATACGTTCTCTTACAAATTTAATGGAATATCTTATGTACATATCTATTTCAATGATTTCTTTATGATCTATAGTTGGTGAGTTATGTTGCTTTTCCTCCTTGTGGGGGTTTGGGTGCAGGTTGAGGCTGCAAGCAGAATCTAAAGGATTCAGGCTTGATGATACAGGGTTGTTTCCAGCTATTCAGGGTTCTGGTGGAAAACGGGTATGTCCTTTTTTATTTACGAAAAAGATTAAAACGATTATATTCTGATTCACTTGATTTTGCAGGGCACAAAAGGTACTGCAAATATGAAATTGTATACAGAAAGGGAAGTGTTTGATTTCTTGGGTTTTCCTTGGCTTGAACCACATGAAAGAAATCTCTAAATATCGGAATAGTTTGGTTAGCCTTCTAGAAGTACAACGTCTTGCGATATTGGAAAGTGGTCTCTAGCTTAATTTTGGTGGGCTCTGAAATCCAATGCTTGGTAAATATATATGTAGGAAGGATACCGGATTACTATTCTGGTGTCATCTTCAAAAGATCGTGTACACAAATAGATCTATAGGATAAATGCTGTTCTTGTTTCTGGGCTATGTATTAAGTTTAACATTATGACTACACTTTTAAACAAAGTGAGATTGGATCAAAATGAGAAATGAAAGTTAAGATATGATGATCCTATTTGAGTTTTCCAAGTGTTTCAGATATTTAGCATGTTTTACTTGAATTTTTTCATAATATATTAATATTTCCTCAAAGTCTTGCCAGTCAACAGTCCTTGCAGGGACCGATTTAAAAACCGAATACTCTAATGAGTCTCTAAATCGGTGATTATATGACATTTTTTGTGAGTAATTATAACCATGCAGACATGGATGAAACTACTGTTTGGATAATGCAGACTTGGATGAACTTACTGTTTGGATCTTCAAAAGTTGCAAAGTCATCATATTCTTCCATGCATTAAGTTGACGATGAAGGAAACACCATTATGTGGAGGGTTGAATGTCCCCTCTCTTGTTTCCATGAGGTTAGTTGTTCACCGGTGTACTGTTAGCTTAAAGTTGAACTGAAGTTGTGCATTTCTTCTTCTGTGTTACCTTGATTTTATTGATATTGAATTTTTCATGTGATGAGAATATGCTTGGAATGAGACAAAGGGATTGAAAATTCAAACTGCATTGACTTTTGTTGATACACCAATTTGTAATATTTGACTTCTTTTGCTCTAGTCGATGCCTCTTTTACCGAGTCTGTCATACTTTTCACTTTTTCATTTCCTTTTTGTTTGCATAAGTTCTGTCATACTTTTCACTTTTTCATTCTTCCTTTTTGTTTGCATAAGTTTTGGCTTTTGGCATAATTCTTCAGCAGTGTTGTCAAATATCGGCCAAGGGAGATTGTGGTGTGGATTTATTACAACCAGTGGCCAATTTGCCAAGGATGAATTAGAACAATTGAACCTTAAAGGAGATCTTTACATCAAACACCTAGAGAGAGTAAAAAGTGTAATGGAATCCAGGAAAGCCAATATGTCGAGAAAGCATGTGAAGCAGTTGCAATTGTCGTGGGAGAGAAATGAAGAGTTCCAATTACAAGAAAATGTTGAGGAGATTCTTGAAGTGCTTCAACCTCTTACCCAACAACTTCAAACTTTGAGTGTGCAAAGATATACAAGTAAACTTTTTCCAACATAGATGTCTAATCCGCCTCAAACATTTGAATTCTTTAGAACTTGTGGATTGCAAGAGTTGTTTACACCTTCCACAATTGGGGAAGCTACCATCTCTAAAGAAGCTAACAATATCCAACATGATTCATATAATGTACATAGACAATGATTCAAATGATAGAGTTGTGAGATGTATCGTAGCACTAGAATTTTTGTTGCTGGAGAAGCTTCAAAACCTGAAAAGGTTGTCATGGGAGGATAGACAAAACATGTTCCCACTCCTTTCCGCACTTCAAATAACTAATTGTCCTAAATTGCTTTGAATGATATGTGTGTACGAGGAAAATGCGACCAAGGTTTACTAAAATCAATTCATCAATATCATAGTCTTGAATCCATTCGATTCACTGATAATGAAGAGCTAATTTCCTTTCCATATGGGATGCTACAAAAACTTGCTTCTTTGAAGATACTGGACATTTTTGAGCTCTCCAACTTTGAGAAACTACCATATGAAATTGTTAATCTTAATGTCATCCTAAGAAATATATATTTCTGGTTGTAGTAGCCTCAAATCATTGCCAGATGAAGTATTAAAAGGATTGCACTCTCTTAAGACTTTAGACTTTGTGAGGTGCCCAAAGTTCACTCTATCAGCAAATTTACAGTACCTAACTTGTCTTGAGAAATTGATGATTGAGAGCTCCTCCGAAATAGAAGGTTTACATGAGGCTTTACAACATATGACTGCCCTTTAATAACTAATATTATGCGATCTCCCAAACCTAACATCCCTCCCTGACTGCCCTTTAATTGCTGCACGAATTAATAATTTGCAAGTGTTCGAAATTGAGGTGTTATCTTACGAGCATTCATTGCCTTACCCGTCTTAAAAGTTTGAAAGTTTATGGTTGCACTGAGTTAGGGAAATGCTTTCAAAAAGAAACAGGTGAGGATTGGCCAAAAATAGCTCATGTGCAAGATATTCGATACAAAACTGGGTAGTGCACATAATCAGAGGAGCATATTCTTCTGCAAGTTTGTTTTAGATATTTCACATGTACATTAATTGTGTTTGTGTGTGTGGCATTTTGATTGTAATGCTCAGATGAATGTACATAACAGATGAACATATGTTAATTATATTTTCACATCTCTGCTGTTTTCCGTGATATTGTGTGGCATTCTGATTGTAATGTATTGCTTTGCTGCTGCATTATGGGTTGTGGATGGTTCCAACAATCAATAGTATCCGATAAGCTATTTCAGTTACTTGGTGTTAGAGACTAGAAAATAATTTACATCAATTTTTATAACAGGTTTCGTTGTGGGAAGGAAACTGCATCCATAATGTAAAGTAAGAGCATCCATAATGTAAAGTAAGATAGACTTGAAGATAATTAGATGTGTTTTAACTTTTAATTGCCTTTTAATTGCTATAGAATTTGAGAAATGAACATCTCACCCCTCAATTATACGTGTCAATCCCTCATATATTTCACAATTTCTAAAATATTCTTTTTACTATTTACTCTAAGGTTTTTACATTTGTCAATTTATTATTATTATTGATCAAAGTGGATCAAAACGAAATTTTCAGTACGCTGATCAAATTTCCGGTACCCCAATTTAGGTGTATACCAGAAATACTTTGCATTACGCAAATTTCTGGTTGCATAAAATCAGAAATTCCATAATTTCCGGGTGCGATTATCCAGAAATTTCAAAATTTCCGATACGATTTCCAGAAGCCATTGCATAAATCGGAAATTACGCAAATTTCTGGAAGGTAGCGTAACACCGGAAATTTCAAATTTCCGTGTAATCGGAAATTTCAGTTATGTATGAAATTTCTGGTATGCATGCAGATGAAATTTTATGCATTTGCGGTCCAGAGCTTCAGCTTCTACGAATTCATGTACTGATGTTACGCAGTTCTTCACCATAGATACAATATGTCTTCTATTGAATTTACACATTATTATTTGTTTGTCGACCTTAAATAAATTGATGAAGTTTACTAATTATATGTTGTTGTAATTGGTAGATTTTTAAATCTCAACCTAAAGTTCTAGAATGGACAGTCTATTGGTAAAAAGCATGGTATTGTTGTTGTTACAATTCGTTCCGATTCGACTAATGGAACACGTGGGAGGAAGGATAAATTGATTATTGGTTGTGATAGAGGAGGAAATTTCAAAAGAAAAAAGAAATATGGGTCCACCTCTGATGGCATCTATACTATGAAAGTTAAATGCCCCTTTAGGCTGAGATCTGTTCCAAGTGGTATTGGTTGGAAGGTGATGGTTAGATGCGGGATGCATAATCATAGACTAGATAAGGGCTTGGACGGCCATGAAATATTAGGACGTCTAAAAGATCATGAAAAAAAGTTTGTGAATGACATGACGAAGTACAATATAGCACCAAGGTACATCATTTCTGCTTTGAAAGACAAAGATCCAGAAAACCTCACGAGTATTACCCAGATACATAGAGCTAGAGCAATATACATATTGACCAAGAGATGTGAAATGACTGAGATGTAAATGTTATTGAGTCTTATTCACCAAGATAAATACATGTGTTGGACTAGAAATAGGAAGAACTCATATATTGTAGTTATCTTCTGGGCACATCCTGATTCTGTGAAGTTGTTGAATATGTTTTATCTGGTGTTGATTTTTAATTGCACATACAAGACAAATATGTAATAACTTTACTTTTGGCATCCTAAATTATCTTGAGTGAGCTGGTTGACTTTTAATCGTGCAGGTATCAACTACCACTGTTGGAGATTGTTGGTGTTACATCAACAAAATTGACGTTTTCAGTTGTCTTTGTTTATTTGGAACATGAAAGAGAGGAGAACTATATATGGGCACTACTGAAGCTCAAAGAGTTGTTCTATTTAGAGAAATTGCTTCCGAATGTTATGGTGACGGACCAGGAATTTGCATTAATGAATGCCATGAATTTCGTGTTTCCAAATGCAACTCATATGTTATCTACGGTCCATATTTCAAAAAACGTCAGCATGAAATGTAAAGAGTACGTGAAATATGAAAGACAAGAACATGTCATGGATCAATGGAACATCATGTATTCAAATATAGAAGATGAGTTTGATGTACATTTCAAGCACTTCGAGAGTGTTTGTGGTGATATTCCATTATTTGTGAAGTATGTGAATGAAACATGGTTAACACCATATAAAAAAAGATTTGTTGCTGCATGGACTATTAGAGTCACTCATTTAGGGAACACAACAATAACCAGGTACTCGGATCGTGACAGTTTAATGTCATTATTATATATGTTTATATTTCGATATTAATTTGAAACATGTTATTATATTTATGGATTTTAGGGTGAAGTCTGCACATTGGAGACTAAAAAACTTGTTGACTACATCTCGTGGTGATTTATGTCAAAGTTGGGATGCTGTGAACACCATGTTGAAGTTGAAACTAGGTTCCATCAGAGTGTCGTTTCAAAAAAGTACTGTCAACATTGAGCATCGGTATAACACTCCATTCTATGCTAAGTTGCATGGTTTTGTCTCAAGACAATGTATACAACTCATTGGGAAGGAACTAGAAAGAGTAAAATTTGTTGGTTCAAGCAAGAAGAGGTGCGATTGTTTCATTATAATAACACATGGGGTACCGTGTGCGTGTCAACTTGTCGGTTTTCAAATTTTAGGCACCCCTATACCTTTGGAATCAATTCATGTATTTTTGACGAAATTGCACATTTCAGAACATGATGTGAGTCCTGAAGAGAGTAAGTGGGATCTAGAAGAAGAGTGTGAAGAGTTGAAGAAATATTTCAGTACTTTGGATATTATAGGTCAGAGGGTGTTGAAGAAAAAAATACGTGATCTAACCTATTCATCCACAATTTCAATGTATCCACCGCCGGTGAAGTACAGATCAAAGAGGGGAGTTAAGAGTAAAAATGGTGAGGAGAATGATGTGCATCGTGATCCTAGCCAGTGGAAATATGCTGAGGCTTCGCGGAGGATCCAGACTACGAAGAGATCGTGCACAAAACCAATTAAAAGTCAATCGTCAAGCATGTCGATTGGTAAACAGCCTTCTACCAAATCTTCAAGAGCTGAGTTCCTGTCACAGTTTCCTGCTTTCTTTCACCCATACATCGATGTCATTATTAATCTTGAGGATGATGGAAACTATGGTTTCCGTTGTATTTCATCTTTATTAGGATGGGGGAAAGGTTCATGGCCTTTGGTTCGGAAACAGTTATATACTCAAGTCCATCAACACGCTAAATTATTTTCCAATTTGTTCTATGATACTGTTTCTACGGTTAGGAATACATTACAAGTAGAACACTTGGGTATGTAGGACATGAAAAAATGGATGCTGATTCCTGATATGGGTTACTCTATTACTTCTAAATACAATGTCGTATTTGTTTCCCTTTTCATGAGATTTAACATCACATTTTTCCTACTTATCATAGCTCCACCCATATACACGAATCAACATATAATCATTATTGTTGGTTTTGTCAACGATAATCATAGGATTCAGATAAAGTTGAAACCCGATTGTCCATTGCTTTCTGTCACTGCTCGTTGGAAACAAAATTGTTCTAATGATGCAAAAGCATGGGAATCAGCATATGCGGGTCGCTTCAGGCATTGGGAAGATTTTTGTAAGAAATGATTGTAGTTTTTTCGGTACAAATATGTATGACAATTATTCTATTTATATATTAAGTCGGTTAATTAATTTACTGTATAAATTATTCAAGTAAAAGTTAAAAATTGAGAAAGCCAACTAACAGTACCACCGAAAATTGGAAATTTCCAGATTTTTTGCACCTACCGAAAAATTTCAAAATTTCCGATACATATAAGAAAGACAGTTACCAGAAATTTCAAATTTACGGTATTAGAAATTTAAAATTTCCAATTACATGCATATGCACACTAAAAAATAGTAAATTAAACGAAAATTTCAATATTTTATCGAAATTTTCGATACGAAACCATAAATTTCTAAAATTCTGATATTTTCTAGAGACTTTTCGATAAATTTATCACTAATAGAAAATAACATATATAATTTGAGAGGTGGGGTGTTAATTTCTTATAGAATTTCTATTAGTCATTAATAACGTTATACAAATACCCAACAAAAATTTCATCATGGACGTGGGAGTAGGATATCAGTCATTAAAAACGTTATACAAATACCCAACAAAAATTCCATCATGGATGTGGGACTAGGATAGAAAGACTCAGAAGAAATGAAATGAGCACTAATAACAAATATAAAACTTAAAAGGTGTGGTAAATTGTATTGTTGGTTATACAAAGTGTTTTTGTTTGTGTTAACTATTCGATTCTCCAAATAGTGGGTTAGATAATCTTAATTTTGGTTGGAAAAAAAAATATCTTTGAGTTTTTTATGGAATCTATCAAATTATATCATTTGAAAGTAATTCATCTAATTTTTATTTTAATAGTGCAATTCTAAAATTTTTATATTACATCCTACAATTTTGCTTTATATATTAATGTTTTATTTATATTAAATAAAAAAGTAAAGAATAAAAATGAAAGTAATAATATTTATAATTTTTTTATTCAAAACAACCGTTGCATTGCAACGCTTGTTAGGCTCTCAATGTTCAACAAAACCTTTTTAAAACCAGTATGTGATAGGTGGTGAACTCATAGAAGAAACTGACAGCTGGAGATACTCTAAGAGCATCTCCAATCGTGAACCTATTTTTAGGTTTTTTGTGGGACTTATTAAGCCATGTCAGCTTGAAGCAACTCAATTAGTTTTTCACTCCAATGGTGCAACTCTGAAGAACTCATATTGGGTCTCACAACTTTACTTTATATATTAATATTTTATTCATATTAAATTTAATATTTTTTAAATAATAATTTTAATTATTTAAATTAAAATTGATATAAAATAAATAAAATTTAAATTAAACTTATAATTTAAAATGATAATTAAAATTAATCTCAAATACATGACATATAATTAAAAACAATAAAAATAAATAACATCACATAATTAATCAAACTTAAATTTCATCATCTTCAGGTCCAAAACGTTCCCAAATATACTCGACTAAATCTCCTTGAAGTTGACGATGAACTTGTTTTTCACGAATACTAGCTCTTCTTTGTAGTCTTGTTGCAAGATTCGGATGAGGACCGCTAAATGTTTCAGTTGTTGAGTTGTTGTTATCCACACTATCATACGAGTAATCAAAATTACCTCCATATGTATGTCGTTCGTCTTCCACAATTATGTTGTGCAATATGATGCTGGCATATATGGTATGCTTGAGGGTCTCCATGTGCCAGGCACGCGCTGGGCCACGTATAATTGCAAATCGAGATTGAAGCACTCCAAATGCCCGCTCCACGTCTTTTCTAGCTGATTCTTGATGTTGAGCAAATAATTTTTTCTTTTCTCCCTGTGGCATTGAAATAGTCTTGACAAATGTAGCCCACTCAGGATATATACCATATGCTAAATAATACCCCATATTATATGGTGTCCCATTAATTGTATATTGAACATTGGGAGCATGTCCTTCCAAAATATCGTTAAACACGTTGGATTGGTTTAACACATTAATGTCATTGTTTGAACCTGCAATACCAAAAAAAGCATGCCAAATCCATAAGTCTTGTGATGCCACTGCTTCAAGCATGATTGTGGGCTTACCATGATCACCTCGACAATACTGTCATTTCCATGCAACAGGACAATTTTTCCATTCCCAATGCATAAAATCAATGGAACCCAACATACCTGGAAAGCCACATGACTCTCCCATTTGTAAAAGATGTTCAACATCAGTGTTGTTAGGCTTTCTCAAATACTCAGCCCCAAATACAACATTCACGCCCTGAACGAATCTTTGTAAGCACTCAATTGAAGTGCTTTCACCGATTTGAACATATTCGTCTACAAAGTCAGCAGGAGACCCATATGCCAACGTACGAATATAATATGTACATTTCTGCAATCGTGAAAGACCCATTTTACCAGTTGTGTCGACCCTCATTTGGAAATATTCATCATGATTTCCAAGGGCATCTACAATTCGAAGAAATACATGCCTATGCATTCTGAATCTTCTTCGAAATTGAACATCTGTGTATACTGGATTTTCCGAGAAGTAGTCATTGAATAATCGATTGTGCCCTTCATCACGGCCTCAATCTATCGTTGTTCTTCTCTTTGGTCGAGAAGAACTTCCAGATTGACGTTCATTCTGAAGCTGTTGTTCTTCATCACTATCGTCCATAAATTCTTCTTCAATCAAATCCTAAAATTCTTGATCGTAATTCTCTGAATTGTCTGAATCCATTTTAGTGAGTAAATAATGAGAGAAAAATGAGAAAAGAATAAGATGAGAATGAGAAAACAATGACATAAGTGGTAGTATATATAATGGTTTGAATAACTGTTAGTTTGAATAACGGCTAGTTTGAATAACGTAATATTTATTATAATTTAAAGTGATACTAATGACCATTTTACATATGTGTTGATAAATTAAAGTGGTACTAATGACCATTTTACATAAGTGATACTAACTACATTCCATATTTTTTTCCATCTTATTACAATATTTTTCATGAATATCTCGTTGACTATCGCTCATAGTAGAAGTGTCTTTCATCATGATTTGCATTACCTTTACTTCTATCTCGTCCTCCTTACATTGCGCTAGTCTTTCCATTGCCGTTGTTCTTTTATTCCTTGCATCTTCCGTTGCAGTTGAAATGTTATTTGTCTTACCCTTCCTTTTTGCTGCTTTTTGTCCCATTGGACGCTCCATTGGTGATGATGAGTTAAACTCATAACTTGAATGTGTATCTGGGTTCTCCGATGATGCCCCACTAGCGGAAGTCTTTGTTATTTTTGAAGAACTTCCAATCGATTCTCCCATCCATTTAGGTTCATCTTTTAACAGTCGCCATGCGTACTCAAGATTGAATGTTGTACCTTGATCCTGAGCAAAAAAAGCATGTGCAGAGGCCATGATATCGTTCTTCGATGTCCCACTTTTCTTTCCATTAACAGCTTGTTTGTAACACCCAACAAATTTTGAACCATGCCATTTATTCGATGGCATCGACATTTTAATTGTCCCCTACCTTTTCCCGCGATTGTCCACGGTACTGGTTATAATTGACAACGACTCTTACCTAAAAACTCTCAGCCTTTTGATCAACTCTCACAATTTGATCCTTTGAAACATTGAGCCATGATTGGATAAGAAGTATATCCTCATCTCTTGTAAATTGCTCTCGAGATTTTTTTTAACGTCAACCCTTTTTTCTTTTTCAGCACCAACTTGAGTAGAAAAGGGTGGAAGTTGACAACCGGACATAAATCCAATCGATATTTCCGGTTCATGACGAAAAAATTCTATACTATTAGAATTCATTTGAGGGCTAGGAAACATATTTGGATTGTTTGGTGACGGAAAAAATATGGCGGGGTTTGTTGACACTGATGGAATTTGAGCATTTTGAGAATTAGGATTTTGATTATTTTGCATGTAATTGAACATAGCTTGTTGATAATGAAAATGATTAGGATCCATTTGGCCTAAACAATTTTAAGTTGAAGTAAAAAGATGAAAATTTGGATGAAATTTTGAGAGAGAAACTTGAAATTTAAGAGAAAATGAAAGTGAAAGAAAATTGGTGTTGATAATTTTTTTCCTAAAACACTATATTTATAATTGAAAAATAAGTTAAAAAATTAAATTAACTAGCAGTTCAACGGCTACTTGGCTGCTGCTTTGAATTTTAAAATATTAAAAATAAAATAAAAACCGTTGAGTGCTTTAATCCGTTGGCCAGCTGGAACATTGGAGGAAAGAGAAAAAACATTGTCACTTGGAGAACCAACATGAGAAACCTCCCGTTGGAGGTGGTCTAAGTATGACTAAGTCTACGGCTTCTATTAATCACTTGAATATAAAATGATGCAAAATAGTTAACTACTTGATTATGCAAGTTAATTAATATATTATTGATTTAAATAGTCTTAAACTCATTTAACTTAATTTAAGATTTCATTTTAGTCCTTTATTTAATAAACGTTACATTTTAGTTTCTCAAAAACTATTGAACGGACCAATTTGGTCTTTTTGTTAGGGTGTTTGTGGTGCGGTTTGAGCGGTTTTAAAGTAAAAAAATCACCCGAACTGCAAGAGAAAAAAACATGTAGTTCGATTTGATTCGATTGACTTTTAAAAATAAATCCGAACCAAACCAAATCAAACTAATGCGGTTTGGATTGGTTCGGTTGGTTCGATTTTTACAATTAAAAAAAAATTATTAAGCCATACATACACATATAGAAGAAAATATAATTCTATGTTTAATTGTTCATACATTACCATAAAAAATTTATAATTGTCAAAATAAGTTTATAATTTGATACATAAAATTGCGTATTATAATTTTATCTAAATCTAAATAGTGATATAGACAAAATTGCATTTTTAAATAAATATTATACAAAGAATATGATAAAATATATTTTGTGAAAATAATATTTATAAATGAATAATATTTTATTTTTTATGATTTGTAAATTAAAATAAATATCATACAAAATATGATAAAATATATACATAATACATGTTGATTTCTCTAAAGAATTAAAGAAATATATATTGGTTAGTAAAATTTTATAACATAATGCGGTTTGGTTTGGTTTGGTTTATAAAATACAAACCGCAAATCGAACAGAATCGCGCGGTTCCGTTAAAAAATGACTCAAACACATCCGAACTAAATACGATTTTTTGCGGTTTTGATTCGGTTCGGCTTGGTTTTGATTTATGTGAGGTAATATTGTTGAGTGTTCACCATAGACTTTATTATTATTTTTTTAATTTCAACTATTTAATCATTTTAACAAACTACTCGTACGGTCGCACGGGTATCGATATGTACGCGCATTTGTTCCCAAAATATAATAAATAAAATAAATTTTTTTGAAAAGAGATAATAAATCAGTGTCTATAATTTTTTCAATATATAAAAATATTTGACTCAATTATATATATATTTTTTATAAATATTATTTTTGTTTTGGAATTATTATCAAAAATATTTAAACCAATAATAAAGTTGTTATATTATTATTTAATATTTTAATCTGTAATTTTATGTTCTCGTTATTATTCAATATTTTTATCAGAGATTTCATATTTCTGTTATTATTAAATATTTTGATCAGTAACTTCATGTTCTCGTTAATATTCAATATTTTGATCAGTAACTTCATGTTCTCGTTAATATTCAATATTTTGATCAGTAATTTCATGTTCTCGTTAATATTCAATATTTTGATCAATAATTTAATATTTTTATTAATATTTAATATTTTGATCAGTAATTTCATGTTTCCATTAATATTCAATATTTTGATTAGTAACTTTATGTTCCCGTTAATATTTAATATTTTGATCAGTAATTTAATATTTCCATTAATATTTAATATTTTGATCAGTAAATTAATATTCCCGCTAATATTTAACATTTTGATTAGTAACTTCATGTTCTCGTTAATATTCAATAGTTTGATAAATAATTTCATGTTTTCGTTAATATTCAATATTTCAATTAGTAACTTCAAGTTCTCGTTAATATTCAATAGTTAAATCAATAATTTCATGTTTTCGTTAATATTCAATATTTTGATCAGTAACCTTATATTTTCGTTAATATCAATATTTTGATAATTTAATATTTTGATCAGTAATTTCATGTTCCCGTTAATATTCAATATTTTAGTAAGTAATTTCATGTTCTCGTTAATATTCAATAGTTTGATCAATAACTTCATATTTCCATTAACATTCAATATTTTGATCAGTAAACTGATATTCTCGTTAATATTCAATATTTTGATCAGTAACTTCATATTTTTATTAATATTTATTAATATTCAATATTTTGATCAACAACTTCATATTCCTTTACAAAAATATTTATAAATTTGACCTGATCCATATAAACATTTGATCTAACCCTTATAAATATTTGACATATAATTAGACTAATAACATATTTTTTAAACTATTTTACTTATGAATTAAATACACTAAAATTTTATTATAAACTTATATTACGATATAATTTAAACTATATTTTGATAAAATTTTATGAAAATATAAGTTAAACTATTTATTCAATGATATAACATATTTTTTCTCAGAAAATATATGTTAAATATTTGAAATCATAATTGCGATCAATGTCTAAATATTAAATAATGTAAAATATATGTATCAATGGCCATTTCCTAAGCCCTTTATTAGCTCCTTATATTGAACATCTAGGCTAAGGAATTCACAAGTCATGCACATATAATGATGGCTTTGGAATATCATTTGGGATTTTGAACTTTGAAAAAATGTGGAAGGAAAAGCATATTTTCTCTCTCAGGTTTCTGTGGCTAGCTTGCAGCAGTAGATTGAGTATATGATATTATTGAAAATTTTCAGATCGATACTGTGCGTGCTCAGTGTCAATGGGCTTTTTATTGGGTTTGCTTCATGAGCAAGTGGGAGTGCGAGATTTCTTAGTGTGGACTATCATATTTAATCATAGCTAGTTGTTGCTTCTTGGAGCATGCATTTCATACAATCTACATCATCGAATTAAGAATCCAAGGAAGGAAGGTACCAACGTCTTATTAAACCAACTGATAGAGACTGATACACAACATATATGCTTACAAATAAATGAACCAAACACATTGATTGAAATTAACTACATCTTTATTTGGGGGACATCAAATGTTGCATAAAGCTTCTCTAGTGTTAGCAAAACACACAAAGCATTGCTTTTAATGGAGGAGACCTTCACCTCCTGCAAAAATAAAGATTAATCATGAAATTTTACGTTATCAAAGATAAGCACATGTAGTTTGAACATTCAAGATCAAGGTCTAATGAGTTATGATACCTTAATTTTCGTTTTACATTTTCGTGCGGGTACATGCTAAATCTTTGCTCATATACTACCATGTTATTAGTATATGTTAATGCTTCTAACATGGAGGGTGCAGAGAAGTTCTTCAAAAGATTGATACAAGACGGCTTTGAGCCTAATGTTATCACTTATGGAACCATAATTAAAGGGTATGCTAAGGAATATTAAATTGTTGCACACAAGTGGAAATATAAAAGATGTATCAAAAACATGTCTGAAGAGGTAGTGATTTCTGTTGGAAATCCACCAATACTTTATGATGAATTTCGACCACCACTGATGATTAGTTATGACAAACAAATAAAAAGAACACTAGAAATATTTCTGCAGAATTTCTCTTCTGCCCACAAACTGTGGAATCTTTATTCTTCACTTTGCAACTGCAAAATACTGTGAATGACTTGATTACAAAAATAGGGGTTACTCCCTCTATTTATAGATTTAGGTTAGCTTGCTCCCTAAGCTAAACCCAAGCCCAAAATATCTCTTTACTAAATCAAATCTAATCTAGATTTAAATTCAAATCTATTTAAACTAAACAAATCAAATCTTCTTTTGACACATATGAATTACAATTTAACACACCACCTAATTCATTGTGTCTAAACTGTCTATGTTCATCATGGCCCTTAACTTTCTGAATACTTCGACCTGCACTCCCTTTGTCATGATGTCTGCAATCTGATTCTCAGTTCTGCAGTGTTCCAAATTCATCTTCCCATCTGCTACCTGCTCTCGAAGATAATGGAACCTCATTTCGATGTACTTACTTCGACCATGAGCTATTGGGTTCTTTGTCAGATTGATAGCTGACATGTTGTCTATCTTCATGGTAATTGCTCCATGATTTTTCCCTGTTATCTCTTCGACCAAGTTCACCATCCAGGTTGCTTGACATGCACAAAGAGAAGCAGCTATGTATTCTGCTTCACATGATGATAATGCCACTACTGGTTCCTTTCTCGAACTCCAAGCAATTTTTGCACCACCTAGCATAAACACATATCCTGCTGTTGACTTTCGATCTTCAGCATCACTACACCAACTCGAATCAGTGTATCCCACTAACTTGCATTCTTTTCCTTTATCAAATGCAGGAAACAAAATGCCATAATCGAAAGTTCCTTTGAGATACCTTAATATCCTCTTCACAGCTGCTAGATGTGATACCTTTGGCTTCTGCATGAATCTACTTACCATACCTACACTGTATGCTAAGTCAGGCCTTGTATGACAAAGATATCTTAATGATCCAATAAGTCTTCTGTATTGGGTTGGATCAACATCATCTTCATTTGCATCTTTCGACAGTTGCAGTCTTGGTTCTGCAGGTGTCGAAGTTGAGTTGCATTCTTCCATCTCAAACCTCTTGAGAATTTCTCCTGCATATCTTCTTTGATGCATCATCAAACCTCTACTGCTCTTGTAGAATTTGATACCAAGGAAATATGAAATCTCACCCAAATCAGACATTTCGAATTCCTTGCTAAGGTCAACTTTGAAGTCTTCGATCTCACTCTTGCAGCTACCTGTTATCAATAAATCATCTACATAGAGACATAGTATAAGCAATTTACTCTTGCTTCTTCTTACATATACTCCATAGTTATGCACTTCACAAATTCCTTCTCCCTTAGAAAACTATCAATTTTCTTATTCCAAGTCCTTGGAGCTTGTTTCAAACCATACAGGGCTTTATGTAGCCTGTACTCCTTTCTTTCTTCGTCATGTTTCACAAACCCAACTGGTTGTTTAACATAAACTTCTTCATCTAAGGGTCCATTTAGGAATGCACACTTCACGTCCATCTGACATATGTGCCAACTGTTGATTTCTGCTAGACCAACAATCAGCCTGATTATTTCGATCCTAGCCACAGGTGCAAAAACTTCGTCGAAGTCTATTCCTTCTTTCTGTAGAAATCCTTTCGCCACAAGTCTTGCTTTGTGTCGAGTTACTTCACCTTTCGAATTCGTCTTCACTTTGTATACCCACTTGACATCAATTGCCTTCTTGCCTTGAGGCAATTCGACAAGTGACCAAGTGTTGTTGTCTTCGATAGACTTTACTTCTTCGTTCATTGCTTTCACCCACTTCAAATCTTTTAATGCTTCAGCTGCATTAACAGGTTCGATATCTGCATAGAAAGCATAATGTACCAGCTCACCTTCATCATCTATCACATCATCTGATGTAATCACACAATCTTGCAATCTTGCAGGCATGCGTCTTGTTCTTTGAGGTCTGCTTGTACTGGGTATATCTGCTGGCTCCTCTTGTCGAACTTCTCTTTCGACTTGAGTTTCTGGCTCTTCGAATAAGATTCCCACTGAATCTTTCTTGACATTTGCAGTCCAATCCCATTCTTTGAACTCATCTATGATCACGTCCCTGCTGATCACAATCTTCTTGTTCTCTGGATCGAACAACTTGTAGCCTATTGTCGAATGATATCCAACTAGGATCATTTGACTTGACTTGTCATAAAGTTTCTTTCTCAACTGATTTGGCACATGTCTATGTGCAATAGATCCAAATACTTTCAGATGACTTAAGCTAGGCTTCACACCAGACCAACATTCTTCTGGAGTAATTCCTTCTAGCTTCTTTGTAGGACTTCTGTTCAAAATGTATGTTGCAGTCGAAACAGCTTCACCCCAGAACTCTTTGGGTAAATTCTTGCCTTTCAACATACTTCTCACCATGTTCATGATGGTTCGATTTTTCCTTTATGCAATTCCATTTTGCTGTGGAGTATAGGGTGGCACCACCTCATGCACAATCCCTTCCTTTTCACATAATCTGTCGAAGTCTTTCGACACATATTCTCCACCACCATCAGTTCTCAAAACTTTGAGCTTTCGACCACTTTGTCTTTCGACCATGGACTTGAACTTGGTAAATACTTCTATCACTTCACTTTTCTTCTTGATCAGGTAAGTCCATAGCTTTCGACTGAAATCATCTATGAATGTAACAAAATATTTGTTACCTCCCATCGAATCCACCTGAATTGGTCCACACACATCAGAGTATATGACTTCGAGACTAGCCTTCGATCTGCTTCCTGCATCCTTGCTGAAGCTATTCTTGTGTTGCTTCGCCTGCACACATTCTTCACATACTTCGTTTGGAATGTCAATTTCATGCAATCCTGAAACCATATTTCTTCTCTTCAAATCTCTGATGTCTCTGAAGTTGAGATGACCTAGTCTATAATGCCATATCCATTCATCTCTGCTAGCTGCAGTCGAAAGGCACTTGTGCTCCATCACATTTAGTTCAATCTTGAAGATTCGATTCTGAGACATAGGAGCCTTCAAAATTACTCTCCTATTTACATCAACGACACTCATCAACTTATCTTCGATTGACACTTTATAATTCTTTTCGACCAACTGCCCTATACTGAGCAAATTTCTCTTCATGCCTGGTATGTACAATACATTCGAAATTACTGACTTCTTGCCATCTTTCCTCATGATCATAACATCACCAATACCTTCTGCTGCTAGGGTGTTGTCATTTGCAAATTTTACCATATTCTTCGTTGAGGGTTTTATATTGACGAACCAGTCTTTCCTTCCAGACATATGTGATGAACATCCTGAATCCAAGTACCACTGGTCCTTGAATCTATCTTCATCTTTTGTTGTGACCATCAGCATCATCTCTTCTTCTTCATGTTTTGCAAGCTTTGCATCACTTTCTTGATTTTTTCGTTTTTCTGGACAATCACTCGAATAGTGACCATACTTCTGACAATTGTAACATTGAATGTGACTCTTATCAGGTTTTCGACCACCACCTCTTCCTCTGTTTGCAACACCACCTTTTTGGTTGCCTTGGTGTGGTCTTCTTTGATTCGACACGTCTCCTTCGATTTGGTTTCCTCTACCATTCGATTTGTTGTAGCCACCTCTACTTCTGTCGAAATACTTTCCTTTGCCTTTGGTCTCTTTTGTTGAATGTGCTTGCAAGGACACGTCACTCTTCGATTTTGATGAAGCTCTTTTGTTCATTCTTTGTTCATGAGATTCGAGCGTCCCTTGAAGCTCTTCCTTTGTCAGTTTCAACAAGTCTTTCCCCTCTTCTATCGCCACCACTATGTGGTCGAACTTAGGAGCTAAGGATCTCAGGATCTTCGAAACAACAGCTCTTGTTGTTAATGTTTCTCCACATGTCTTGATTTGATTCACTAGTTTTGTAACTCTAGTGAAGAAATCAGATATGTTTTCACTGTCTTCCATCTGAAGCAGTTCATAGGTCCTTTTGTGAGTTTGTAACCTCACTTCTTTCACCTTCTCAGCGCCTCCAAAAGACTTCTCAAGGATCTCCCAAGCTTCTTTTGCAGATTCTGAATCACTAATCTTCTCGAAATTGTCTGGGCTGACACATTGATGAATTATAAACAATGCTTTATAACTTTGTTTCTCAGATTCTGTATATTTCTTCTTTTCTTCTTCTGAAGCGTTTTCGCCAAGCGCTTCGACTCCATCTTTTACAAGGTCCCAAAGACCTTGACACCTTAATAGGACTTTCATCTGCTTGCACCAATTCTCATAGTTGTCAACTTTCAGAATTGGCAGCGTTGCTGGATAGTTTGCATTCCCATAACTTGTCATCGTGAATTCTTCAATCGTTCTTGATTGATACTTCCCTTGAATCGTAACACAAACTCTTGATACCAGATGTTAGAAATCCACCAATATTTTATGATGAATTTCGATCACCACTGATGATTAGTTATGACAAACAAATAAAAAGAACACTAGAAATATTTCTGCAGAATTTCTCTTCTGCCCACAAACTGTGGAATCTTTATTCTTCACTTTGCAACTGCAAAATACTGTGAATTACTTGATTACAAAAATAGGGGTTACTCCCTCTATTTATAGATTTAGGTTAGCTTGCTCCCTAAGCTAAACCCAAGCCCAAAATATCTCTTTACTAAATCAAATCAAATCTAGATTTAAATTCAAATCTATTTAAATCTAAACAAATCAAATCTTATTTTGACACATATGAATTACAATTTAACAATTTCGAGATACTAACTCCGTGTAAAAAACCAAGTAAAGTACAAAAAGACAAAAACAGATTTATGCTCCAAGCATCTTAAACTTAGACATCATAAACCTTAGAATAACATATGTACCCTATATAATTATCAGTGTCATACCTCCCCTAAGACCGATGCCTTTCCTATTATAACCGAAGCCAATACAGAGCGAACATGTTGTGATGAATCTGTCAATAACTCCTACAACAGGAAAACTTTATTATTGATATGCAATTTAACATCTATATACATCAGAAGTATCATAGAAATTTTAACCTGCGTGAATAGTGTTTTTTACGACAATCCATGCCTTTACACATGGTAGACGACATTCTCGACTTACTGCAAATTTCCTATCAATATATCAGTTTCAAAATTGGAATTAACCATATGATTGATGGAGTAAATTAAAATTCACAATTTCAACTCAGAATAACAACCTACTTACCAACATTAACTTCATGCTTTTTCTTAAAATTAGGGACAATATCAATTGTAACATCATCTTCCAAAAGCATGAAGTAAAGCATGAAGTTAATGTTGGTAAGTAGGTTGTTATTCTGAGTTGAAATTGTGAATTTTAATTTACTCCATCAATCACATGGTTAATTCCAGTTTTGAAACTGATATATTGATAGGAAATTTGCAGTAAGAAAATTAGGGACAATATCAATTGTAACATCGTCTTCCAAATTCTGTACACAAATGAAAAATAAAGATTAGATTTATTATTCATGAAGATTGTGTGATTGTCAACTATTTACCCAAAGATTGATTAATAAGACGAGTTTCTAGGCTAAGACAGTACATCTCAGTTAATAGTTGGATGCAACCAGCCTGAAGTTATTGGTTTGATAGTTGCTATAGCTTCCAAACCACCAGCAACACCAAGACAATGTCCAATCATTGATCGAAAAAGAGAAAAACTATAATGATAAGCTTCAAGATCAAATAGAGGAAGTTGTTAGAGTTCTACAATATTTAAAAGTAAATAAATTTCGATTTACCCAATCATTATCTTTTTGAAGGCTGCAACTCAAAATCGTCCAGCAACTCAGGATATACTTTAAAATCATCCTCTGATAAGCTATCATCCTGCAGTGATTCTTGCAGAAAATGGAAACTATTAGTCGCGAAAGTCGTTTTAGAAAGAGAAAGAGGAGAAACATTATTAGTAGAAAGATTTAACTTAACAACACCTTGCTTGTCTGACAAGGAATCTGTATCGGTGGGAAGTCCGACTCCATCCAAGTTGGAACAATTAATAACATTATTTGATATATTTCTAGAAGAAGGCTGGTAAGTACTATCCTTGTTATAAGAAGGATAATCATCGGATCTATTATCTGTCTGATCACTATGATTAGTTTCATCTTCCATAGATGTGTTGAATAAACATTAAATGTGCTAGTAATAAGTTTTACATTTAATTATGGTAGTAGGAAGGACACGAGTTTGATAAGTTATGATAGTTATTAGTAGCAGTTATGTTTATGTTTGTTTTAGAATTGTAAAAGTTGTTTGGGTCTATAAAAGACCAAGTGTGTAATTTATTTGACAAGAGCAATATACAAAATTTTATACAGAAGTCTGATTCGAATCCAACAATTTGGTATCAGAGCTCATGGCAAACATGATGAATCAAATGCCGTTACCACGGCTAACAAAGTCAAATTATGAAAACTGGAGTATCCAAATGAAAGCTCTTCTTGGATCTCTAGACGCGTGGGGAGGTGACCCATGATGGGTTTGAAGAACCAACAGAAGTTGGAGGATTTACGGCAGCTCAAACGAAGGCGTTGAAAGAGACGCGAGCGAAGGACAAAACAATATTATACATGTTGTTCAGGGCTGTAGATGAATCAGGCTTCGAGAAGATTGCTGGTTTGACCACATCGAAACAAGCGTGGGACACGTTAGAAAAAGTATTCAAAGGAGCAGATTGAGTGAAGCAGGTTCCACTCCAAACTCTTCGTGGCGAATTGGAGAGGATACAGATGAAGGATATAGAAATTGTATCTGATTACATCACACGTGTGCAAAAGGTGGTGAATCAACTCACCAGAAATGGAGAGACAGTAGCTGATGCAAGAGTTGTTGAAAAGATCTTGAGATCTTTAACAGACAAGTTTGAAAATATTGTGTGTGCAATAGAAGAGTCGAAGGACCTTTCGACGCTCTCAATCGAAGAGCTCACTGGTTCGCTCGAAGCACATGAACAACGAAAGATGAAAAAGAAAGAAGAAGCAGACGAAGAAGCAAACCAAACCAAGGAATCGAACAAAGACGAAAAGGTACTCTTTTCTCACAACTTTCGAGGAAGAGGACGTGGATGTGGAGGTCGTGACAGTGGTCGAAGTGGTAGAGGTAGCAACTTCGAAAGAGGACATTCGAGCCAACAAAATTGGCGTGGCAGAGGACGTGGTCAAGGAGGTGGTCGTTCGAATCATTCCAACTTCGAATGCTACAAGTGTGGGAAGTATGGTCATTACGCGAAGGATTGCAACTCCTATAAATGTTACAACTGTGACAAAGTGGGACATCTTGCAAAAGACTGTCGAATCAAAAAGAAGACTGAAGAAACAACCAATCTAGCCTTGGAAGCTGAATCGAATGAAGGCTTTCTCCTGATGGCTCAAAATGAAATCAACACCAATGACAGTGTTTGGTATCTTGACTCAGAAGCAAGTAATCACATGTGTGGTTACAAACACCTGTTTAAAGATATGAAGGGAATTGAAGATGGTAGTGTGTCTTTTGGAGATGCATCGAAAGTGAAGGTTGAAGGAAAGGGCACAATCAGTTACTTGCAGAAGGATGGCTTGATTGGATCAATCGAAGACGTTTACTATGTACCAGATCTTAAGACCAACATATTAAGTCTGGGACAACTTACAGAAAAAGGTGCTTCGATACTGATGAAAGATCGAACACTACAGTTGAAGGACAAAGTAGGATATCTGATTGCCGCTGTCGAAATGGAAAGAAATTGAATGTACAAACTGAACCTGAGGAACATTCGAGAGAAATGTCTGCAAATCGAAGTGCAAGACAAATCGTCACTATGGCACATGCGCTTTGGTCATCTACATCATGCTGGTTTGAGAAGGTTGGCAAAAAGGAACATGGTGCATGAACTACCAGACATGGATTTCGAAGGAAAATTCTGTGAAGAATGTGTGCTCAGCAAACAAACAAGAACCTCATTTCAAAGGAAGACAGAGTATCAAGCTAAACATATTCTCGAATTGATACATACTGACATATGTGGGCCAATCACTCCAGAATCCTTCAGTGGAAAAAGGTACTTCATTTCCTTCATTGAGGACTTCTCAAGAAAAAACTGGGTCTACTTCCTGAAAGAAAAATCTGAAGCATTAGAAGTATTCAAAAAGTTCAAAGTAATGGTGGAGAAGGCAATAGACAGACACATCAAAGCAATTCGATCTGACAGAGGAGGAGAGTATACTTAGATGGCCTTTGTGAAGTACTGTGAAGAACAGGGCATAAGGAGATTCCTAACTGCACCATATTCACCTCAGCAAAATGGTGCGGCTGAAAGGAAGAATCGAACTATTTTTGACATGGTTCGATCAATGCTCAAAAGCAAGAACATGTCGAAAGAATTCTGGGCAGAAGCAGTACAATGTGCTATTTATATTCAGAATAGATGTCCACATTCGAAGCTAGAAGAAAAAACACCACAAGAAGCATGGAGTGGACAGAAGCCAACAATTTCTCATCTCAAGGTATTTGGTAGTATAGCTTATGCACATGTACCAGATCAACGAAGAACAAAGCTTGAAGACAAAAGTCAGAAGTACATATTCATTGGATATGATGAGAAGACAAAAGTGTACAAGCTCTTCAATCCCATAAGCAAGAAAGTGATCGTGAGCAGAGACGTTCGAATGAACGAAGCAAGCAAGTGGGACTGGAACAATTCGACAGAGGTTGCTGACACAGTCGAAGAAACAACTATAGCTGTACCAACAAGTATTCCAGAAGAACATGAAGAAACAGAAGATGGAGATGAACCTCTACAACCAAAAATGAGAAGTTTGTAAGATTTGTATGATTCAACAAGTGAGGTGCATCTTGTGTGTCTTCTGGCAGATGCTGAAAATATCAGTGTCGAAGAAGCGTTAAGAGATAAGAAGTGGAAAAGTGCCATGGACGAAGAAATTAGAGCAATCAAACGCAACAATACTTAGGAGCTAGTCGAATTACCAAAAGGTAGTCAACCCATTGGTGTAAAGTGGGTATTCAAGAAAAAGATGAATGCTCAAGGAGAAATCAAAAGATTCAAAGCACGGCTGGTTGCGAAGGGATACAAACAGAAAGCAGGAATTGACTATGACGAAGTGTTTGCGCCTGTTGCAAGAATGGAGACAATTCGATTACTCATTTCACAAGCTGCTCAGTTCAAGTGGCCAATATTTCAAATGGATGTCAAGACAACATTTTTGAATGGTGTGCTCGAAGAAGAAATCTATGTCGAACAACCACTTGGATATATGAGAACTGGAGAAGAGAAGAAGGTGTTGAAACTGAAGAAATCACTGTATGGGCTGAAGCAAGCACCTAGGGCACGGAACACACGTATTGACACATATTTCAAGGAGAATGGATTCGAGCAATGTCCTTATGAACCAACCCTCTATGTGAAGAAAAATGGAAGTAATTTATTACTTGTTGCACTCTATATTGATGATCTTATCTTTCTAGGCAGTGATGTTCAGATGATCGAAGACTTCAAAAGCACCACGACAAGCGAATTCGAAATGACAGACTTAGGTCTGATGAGATTCTTTCTTGGTCTGGAGGTTCGACAAGAAGAAGCTGGAATTTTCATATCACAAGAAAAGTATGCAAAGGAGATCTTAGAAAAATATAAAATGAAGAATTGCAATCCAACTTCGACGCCAATGGAACCAAGTACAAAGCTGTCAAAGTTTGATGGAGGAGAACGGGTCGAAGGAAGTAAATATCGAAGCTTGGTAGGTAGCCTTCGATATCTCACATGCACAAGGCCAGATATTTCACTAAGTGTTGGCATAGTGAGTCGATTCATGGAGGAGCCAGTACACACACATTGGAAGGCGCTGAAACGAATTCTAAGATACATCCAAGGAACAGTATCACTTGAAATGTTTTATTCAAAGACAGAAGACTACAAGTTAGTTGGTTATTCTGACAGTGACTGGTGTGGAGACATAGACGATCGAAAGAGCACTGCTGGATATGTGTTTTTCATGGGAAACACAACTTTTACTTGGCTATCGAAGAAGCAGCCTATAGTGACACTTTCGACGTGTGAAGCAGAATATGTGGCAGCATCCTGGTGCGTCTGTCATGCAGTATGACTCAGAAGATTGATAAGCAAGATGGAGCTGAAACAGGGAGGTCCAACAATAATACAAGTGGACAATAAATCAGCTATCGAATTGGCAAAGAATCAAGTGAATCATGAACGAAGCAAACATATAGACGTTCGATTTCACTTCATTCGTGAACATGTGAAGGAGGGAAGCGTCGAATTAAGGCATGTAGCAAACAGAAACCAAGCAGCGGATATCTTTACAAAACCACTATCAAAAGAAGTCTTCGGTAGAGGCAAGAAGATGATAGGAATGCTGGATGGAAGAAACATTTAAGTTTACAGAGGAGTTTTGTTGAATAAACATTAAATGTGCTAGTAATAAGTTTTACATTTAATTATGGTAGTAGGAAGGACAAGAATTTGATAAGTTATGATAGTTATTAGTAGCAGTTATGTTTATGTTTTGTTTTAGAATTGTAAAAGTTGTTTGGGTCTATAAAAGACCAAGTGTGTAATTTATTTGACAAGAACAATATACAAAATTTTTATACAGAAGTCTGATTCGAATCCAACAAGATGATGGATTGAAAAGAATGCTACAGTTGATTACTGGACTCTGACTTCTTTCCGTTGCTGAGCAATTTGGGACTTCATCCTCACCATGCTCTGTTGAGACTTGAACTTCACACATAAGTGACTTCCTCAAATCATTGGAAACAAATTTCAAACTATATTATGTAGCTGGAAATAGTTCCCTGATGCCGAGCTTTCTATTTGGTAGGATAGTTGTGCAAGTCGGGTCCAACGGATAGTTCACATCATCAGCTTTACATTGCCACACGGTGTAACCAACATTATTTTCTCTAGAAGAATCTTCCAAACACAAAAGAACAGTGAGGGATGTTGCAGTGACATCTTTAAACTTCACCATATTTGGAGCTAGTAAACTTGCAGCTGAAAATGTAAACAAAGACTGGTCAGTTACCTTATGTTACATTGAATTATTCAAAATTACTTATGCATAAACATTCTTAAATCCAAAACATATTCATTGAATTACTCAAAATTACTTGGTCATTCAAAATTAATTTCTCCTTATTACAATTATTCTATACCATTGTATCAATTACCATAAATGGAAGAAGTAGAGTAGTTGGTTCCATATTACAATGCTAGTCACATGAATCATCATCTAATTTTAAAAGCAGTGAAAAAGGCAAGGTCTTTTTAAAAAAAGTGATTGATCACCTTGAATAGTTGGATTGGGTGATGGAGGCAAGATCCTTTTAGAAAGCATTGAATCAAGTGATTCAAGAGCAACACTGTAGAGTCTTTGAACCTCGGGTAGCCACGTGTCGAGTTTTGAGAAGAAAATAATTACTTTTCTTCTAGGATAGATTTTAGACATTTTGATCTTGATGGTCTATTAATTCTAACAATACACAATTAACACTTAATTATTTTTTTTATCTGTATCTTCTTCTCCTTTCTTCTTCATCATCTTCATCACCATATTCATTCATTTTCAGCAAAATTATAGAAAATTATAGAAAAATAAATAAAAAATTAAAATAAAAATTCACTTTTAATTAATCTTGATAGTATAATAACAACCAAGCAAACATATTCACAATCAAAATAATACTAAAAAACTACAAAGTAATCTCTAAAAGGGTTTTTTCTCTAACCTATTTTGTGGTTTCTTTGGTTTCTTGTTATTTGAATGTTTGAAAAATGTGTTTATTTGTTTTTCTTGTTATTTGACTCTTTGAGATTTAGGAAAAAATGGATTTTATAGGGATAGATGATGGAGTTAGCGAGACAAATATGAAAAATAATGATGTGGCAGTAGTCCACACAATGTTCCGAAAATATGGAGAGTGTATGCTAAAAAAAACTATAATATAAGGAAAATCATTCTACTAAAAAAAATAATTTGTTATTCTATTTCAAAAATATAACACGAAAAAATAATCTGTCATTCTATTTCAAAAATACAACACGTGGCTTCTTGAGAAGTATTTGTTCTATCGTATTTTGTTTTTCTGATTCCTCTTCTTTCTATATCTTTTGTGCGGCATTTACAAGACTCACCATGACAATTTCGTATAACTATTTCTCTTCCATATTCCATCAATTAAAACGGTTTCAGCCCCCATTATGCGCCAACCGTCCCATCTTATTTATAACCCTGAATACTTCAACTTCCTTCTCATCTTCATCACTCTCTGTATTGCTCAAACATCGACATTTTTTTTTCTTTCCACTCCCACCGCTTCATCATGGCCAAACCATCTGTTTGATGAAAGTTGGATTGTCACAGGTGCAAAGTTATGGGTCAGAAGAATATTCATTGTAGTGAGAAGAATCTATAGTGTCAGAAGAATCTATAATGTAGTGAGAGTAAGAATCGATTTGTTAATGTTGTTTTTAGTTAGTTGTACATTTATCATATAATCATATCATTTATTTATCTAAAAGAAAAGAAAATATATTTTGTGATTGTCATATTGGCTCAAACTGACCTGAATATGACACATTCATTGGTTTTTTAGAATCTTATAGAATGTGCTGATTTTGATTTGACAAATAATGGATTAACTATTAAAAATTTGTTGTTTAACATGTAAATTTGTATATAGTATAATTACAAGAAACATGTAATATTTACACCCAAAAATTCTGATATACAGTTGCAATAGCATTTTGTGAAGAGAGTTGTGGAGTGGTACATAAGGGACAATTGATCAATGGAAGTCCGGTTACAGTTAAAAAGATACTCAATAATATGTAAGTTCCATTGGAATGTTGAACCACTGTAATTGTTTTGTTCTTCGAGGTTTTTCGAGTTCACTTATTTGAGTTTACATAAACACTTGTGAGACTCTTGGAAGAGCTTTTGGAAACAACTTACAACATGTTCATAAGTTGCTTTCAACCTATTTCCATAAGTTCTTGATATTAGTTTATGAAAACATTTTGACTAAATTTTTCTTTTTGTTATTGAAATAGCTTATGCGTAAGTACTTTTATGATAAGTGCTTGTGCGTCGTTCTCTTATTATTATGTTGAAGTTCAATTTTCCATTATTATTTTTATTTTGTTGGTATAACAATGGTCAAGCAAAGAAAGATTTTATAGTCGAAGTTAATGATATTGGCCATGTCAGACAGAAAAGCTTGGTTCGCCCTTTGGGGTTCTGCGTTGAGGGAACTCGCACTTATTCTTATTCTTAATTAGACTATGACTGTATTGAGTATCATCTTGACATATATAAGATTTTAAATAATCTGGCAGCATAAATGGTAATTGTGATTCGTATTTTAAATTACTTTTCTACTTCATTAATGTCGTTACCTTCACTGAAACACATGTATTTTCAGGATATTAGTTTACGAGTACGTCAATAATGGAAACTTGGAACAATGACTTCATGGAGCTATAAGTCGCCATGGCCTTTGTAATGTTCTAACACAATCACGTGCCTTTGTAATATTTTTGTGTTCCCTAAACCATCAATCTAGTTTGTATTACATCAAGTGGAGTTGTATCTTTTTCAGCTATTACAGTTGTAAGGTATTAACTTTATCACTCTCAGTTTCAACAAAATTAGTGATGTGATAAGTCTTTACTTGGCCTCTTCCATTCACTACATGATTCATGGCTCCTGTCAATATTTTTGTATTCAGTTTTAGGCCAGGTTTGCTTGAAGAAGTATTCGCTATTACACCTGACCTCAAATGCAACATGGTAGCGACCAAAGTTTGTAATCGCAAAACGACAACATCAACAGTTTTGGAACCGACACTTCTCTGTTGTATTTTCAAATGCTATATTGCTGAAGTAACTTCTCTGCTGCATTTTCTATACTGACTGAGTTTATTCTTCATATCGTATTTTCTTTATTTCGTATTCGTTACACTTTTTGAAATAATCCAGATATATACCAACTACAACCGCTGCAGTATTTGGAACCAACAATATTTAAATTTTTGAATTTGGGCATTATAATTTTTGAATTTGTGGTGATCTCTGTTCTTTTTTGTTTATTAACAACAAGATTTGATTCATGGAATAGGTATGTTATTTTTTAAGCTTTGTTTTATAATGGTCTAGCATTCTAGCTTACTGTTTATTAATTTTTCCTGAATAGGTTAGGAACATGAAGAGTGAAGTATAATAAAGTAGAAAGATGAAATGACTTGTTAAAGAACATGAAGAGTTAGGAACAATGCCCGTGCAAATGAAAGGGAAAACATGGTCAACATAGATATTACTACTTTATAATCTATTATAGTCACATGTATTTTACGTCAGCCTAGCTAGGAGTATGCATTACATTTGGAACTACCCAAAACTTTTGATTCAGTCTGTCATATCATGAAAATTACGATGAGTTCTACTTTAGACAAAACTAGGTGAAGAAGTTGAACTATGAAATATAAACTTTATGCATTGGCTGACCATCTGTATTTATTCATTTATAACAATAACTAAGTCTTGGCTAATGATCAAATATTGCAATGACTGCTTAAAATCAATCTTTCCTCCTTCCAATTTCAACTAACACTCAAATTTGGTATTTTTCCTCACTCTTTTTTTACTATGTTGATGTGCTCAATAAACATGAGTGGTATATTTTTAATGATCAAAGTTTCAAACTTAACCTGCTGCCCATGAGTACTATTGGTAAAAAATTGAATTAATTATCAAAGCATCAGCTTAAGTCTCTTTGTTTTCTAGCCTCTAACTTGTAGTATATGATATCAAATCAAACTTTAGGAGATTCTATCATAAAAATATCTAGCAAAACTACAATCATTTATTTTTTTAATGTTTCTTTCTATCACATTTTACTATAGAATATTACATACATAGAATATCCCTTATGCTTTTCATACCTCTTCTTTTTTAAGTTGGAGAAATAATTGTCATTTGTATTTTGTGATAATTATAGTTTGTTGAAAATGTGGGTGTTTAAAGTGTGCTTAAAAATATTGAAGTTTGTGAAATAGAGTACAATAGAAGTAAATAATCCTAAACAAATACAAATATCATGGTATATTATACTCACATGATAAATGATTCTGATTTTTAGTTGCTCAATGGTGGCATTAGATTTCTAGGAATACATTTTGAGATGGTAAAGTATAACCATGTTAAATTTATACATTTTGAGATGTCTAGTATTTATCATTTTCTCTACCTTTCACTTCTCTCTCTTTATCTCTTTCTATCTCAAAGATTCTGCATGGTTAATAAAATTTTGGAGAAAGATTAGGAACCAAATCTTTAAAAATGTTCTAGATTTTGATTTTTCTTTTCTCTTCTTTTGTTTTAGTTACCTCATATATTTTTATATTTTACTGAAAACAGTCTCTCTGTTATAAAAATATGGATAACAACTGCATATATCTGATCCCCGAGCCCATAAAATGGGAGTCTCATGCAATGGATTACCCCTTTTATATGTTTTGATTTTTCTCATTATAAAATTATATTTTAAGATCAATTGAACAACAAATTTGTGAGTTGAGCAATTCTACAGGAAACAACATGTTTTCTTATAAAATTTTTGATGTGGCTGATTTAGATTTGGTTTTAGATGTAAAAAATGAAACATATGTATTTTATATTGTGTGATTACAAAACTCTGTGATATATTTGTGGTTTTATATCTAAAATTGAAGGATAAGTTTTTGCTATCAACTATATGGAATTTGGGAGTTGTTGTGGCTTTATTTGAGTAGAAAATTGGTTTATTGAATACATTTTTAACTGTAGACATGCATGTTGTTTTTGAGAAGTTTCATTGCAAGTGCTCCTGGACACAATGGTTATTTTGGAGCTGGACACAATGGTTATTTTGGAGCCGTTGGAGACCGGGGGCAAATCTCAATTGCACCATGATTGGACCAACAGTGACTGTCTACCAAAAAAAATGGACTATAAAATGTATTTTAATTTGTCAAATATATTAAAAATATAATAATTGACAAGTAGTTTAATTGAAAAATATATTAAAAATATAAGTTATTTATTTTAAATTTTTATGTGCATTTAAATATTTTTATACAGAGTTTAAGGTCAATGAAACTAATCATGAGGAGTATTATGTGGTCTAACATGGACAAAATATTTACCAATGTGCACTTTGTAATATATTGAAGATGATTTATTATGTGTTGATAAGAATAAGATTTATCAACACTCGTGAAATTTAATATTAAAATTTATTATTTTCACGCGTCACTATTATTATAATTTATTTTTATTTTAATTAACAAAATATTTTAAATATTTATAATTATTAGATATATTTAATTTATCATGTTTATAATTTTCTACATATTTATTTAAAAATATTTTTAATTATTAGTGATTTTATAATAACAATTATATATAGACAGTTAATTAATACAACTAATTTTATTTTGTAAAATTGATAAATTGATTAAAATTTGTGTCACTTATACATTGATTAAAATTAATTTTATAAAATTCGTGAAAATGAAAAAATTTGATAAGTATTAAAGAATAAAAGAAATGATTTTAACGGGAGAAAAATCATTACTCTTAAGAATTTATCTAAATTTATTATAATGGTATTCATTTGTCATTGATAATATAATAAAATATATATGATACAAATATATTTATATACCGAATAAATTTATATACTTTGTATTGAACTTTATTTTTATATATGAAAAAAATTATATTGGTGATCCAAATATTTTTATAAAAGTGTATTGTTAAATTAAAATAAATATTTACATTTAAAAGCAATTGCGCGTAACACATTTGTACTCGTGTGAATGTATGGGTATCCAGACCAAAAAATTATGTGAATATACGGGTTATTACATTTTTGTACAATTATCAAATAAAATAAAAATAAGTATATTTAAAAAAAATATCAATCCAAACACGGGAAAATGTATTTTTTTTTTTAAATATTTATGTTAATAATATTTTTATTTTGAAATTATATATTATTGATGTAATCATTTCACTAATATATATAATTTTTAAATTAATGAACGAATCTTTTTTTGTTTGTTTGTAAATGAGAATAAATTTTTTTATCCAAATATTTTTATAAATAATTTCAAAATAAAAATAATATTATATACAAAAAATATATGGTTCATTCAATATTATTTTAGGGTTAAATATGTTTTTGGTCCCTATAAATTATCGATTTTTGTTTTTGGTCTTTATAAAAAATAGTTGCATGTTTTGGTCCTTACAAAATTATTTCTACATCTTTTCTAAAATTTATGATAGCTTAATTATATTAATATTATCGGTTATCAACAAGCTATACTTGAGAATGATAAATATGTGTTTTTAAACATAGAGATTCAAACATCATTTTAATAATTTAATTTTAACGGGAGCATGAATTTACTGATCAACATATTAAATTTTAACGGGAACATGAATTTACTGGTCAAAATATTAAATATTAACGGGAACATGAAGTTACTGATCAAAATATTGAATATTAACGAGAACTTGAAGTTACTGATCAAAATATTGAATATTAAGGGAAACATGAAGTTAGTGATCAAAATATTGAATATTAAAGAGAATATGAAGTTACTGATAAAAATATTGAATATTAACGGAAACATGAAGTTAATGATAAAAATATTGAATATTAATGTGAACATGAAGTTACTGATCAAAATATTTAATATTAATGGGAACATGAAGTTGGTGATCAAAATATTGAATATTAACGGGAACATGAAGTTACTGATTAAAATATTAAATATTAACGGGATTAAAATATTGAATATTAACGGGAACATGAAGTTACCGATCAAAACATTTAATATTAACAAGAACATGAAGTTACTGATCAAAATATTGAATATTAATGAAAACATTAAGTTACTAATCAAAATATTGAATATTAAGGGAAATATTAAATTACTGGTCAAAATATTGAACATTAACGGGAACATGAAATTATTGATCAAATTATTGAATATTAACGGGAACATAAAATTATTGATCAAAATATTGAATATTAATAGAACAACTTTACTATTGATTTAAATATTTTTTACAACAATTCCAAAATAAAAATAATATTTATATAAAATAAATATATTATTCATTCAAATATTTTTATATATGAAATAATTATAGACATCGGCTTATTATCTTTTAAAGAAAATCATTTTATTTTTATTATATTTTAAAACAAATACGCGTACCATACCGGTACACGTGCGAACGCACGAATATCCCACTAGTTAGAAAGAAAGAAAAAGATGAGGTGCTAGAAAAGGAGGGGTGGCTTGAGCAGTTTATATGACAGTTATGCAGATGGGGCTGGTTAGTGGGTAGGAGTTATGCATAATCATGTATGTTAAATAGGACAAGTTAGTGGGGGAGAAGTTAGGTAGAAAATAGGTGTTAGTACAAGGAAGAGATCTTTCTGTCAGAGTGAGCTTGGCTCTCAGGGAAAAAAAAGGAAGAGTTGTTTCCTTCATTCCATTTTCTTTTATCCATTAATAACAAACACTCCACTTGCCTTTATCATTTTATATTTTCATATTATTTCCCTCTACAACAATTATGCCTATCAATTTGGTCTGACCTACCTTATACATCAACACCAGTGCATTGTTTGTTCATGAATGCCCCCAAAGAACAAGAACATGGATGCCAAAATAGCTGCTCTGGAGTCAAAGATGTCAATTTAGGAGGTTTCCATTTCCGAAATGCGAGCTCAGGAAACATTAGATCAAGAGAGACTTGTTTCTCTTATAACTCAAAGCAAAGAAGGAGGCAAAATAGGGAAGCATAAAGAGGATGATGAGTCCAGTCATGCTGAAAATGAACAGATCAAGAACTTGATCAAAAAATTACAAGGTGGGTCTCTTGTTGAATTTCACCAATCAGTGAAGAAAATTGAACTTCCTATGTTCAATGGTGAAGATTCGGCAGGATGGATATCTAGAGCAGAAGTATATTTTCATGTTCGAGATACTAGTCCAAAGATCAAAGTTCGATTGGCTCAATTATGTATGGAAGGCTCCACCATCCATTTCTTAAAGGCCTTGGTTGAAGATGAACACGACCTAACATGGGAAACCTTCAAAGATGCCTTGTTGGGAAGATACAGGGGACTCGGTGACAGAAGCATATTTGAACAATTATCGCCATTGCAACAATAAGGGAGTGTGGATGATTACATTAGATAATTTGAACGATTGGTTGCACAAGTTGACCGTTTACTAGAAGCGCAATATATAGGCTATTTCATTCACGGTCTTAGCACTGGAATATGCGGGCGCGTGAGAAGTATGAAGACACTGGGTCCAATTTCACGCGCTAAGTTGATGAATCTCGCACGAGTAGTGGAGGCTTAGATGCGAGAGAGGAAACGAGGTTTAGATGGGCCTTGTGATTACAGACCTAAGGGAAATTAGTCGATTTTTTCCACTAGATCCCATATTGGCGGGGGATCCGGGTCAAATCAACCAGGTCGGATCCGTAATAATGATTGGGTCATAGTCAAAGGAGCCAAGGATAATTCAGATCGGGTCACAACCGGTTCAAACACAAAAGGGAGGTGAGAAATCAGATTTGCACCGTTCCAATTTTCGAGATCATGGAATATGTCACCTCTCTGCTCAAGAAATTGCTAAACATCAGCATAAATACCTTTGCTTCAAATGTGGCGGTCCTTACCACCCACACCACTAGTTCCCAGATCGACAACTTTGTGTAATGGTGATGGAGGACGATGAAGCGAGCGACAACGAGACCTTAATCAATAACGCTGAAGCGTAGGATGAGAGCAAAGAAGATGTTGAGTTGAGTGTGATGAGTATCTCCCAAATTGATCAACCTGCTCTGGTAAAGATAAGAGATGTGCGCACAATTAAGCTAAGAGGCCAGGTGCATGAAGTTCCTCTGTTAGTGTTAGTAGATAGTGAAGCCACTCGTAATTTCATATCCATGAAGTTGGTGAAGGCTATGGGATGGTCAATAGAAGAAACATCTCATCTAAAAGTCAAACTGGGAGATGGTTTCAAAGTTATGGCTCAAGGTATTTACAAAAAAAATAGTGTTGAATTTGGGAAGTATGAAATTAGAAATTGATGCGTGGTTATTTGATCTCGATGAGATTGATATTTTTTTGGAAATGTCATGGTTAGCATCAGTTGGAGGTATGTGGGTTGATTGGGAATAAAAGGTGTTGCATTTTCCAATTAACTCACATTGGAGAAACCATGGTAGGGGCAGTACAATGGGAGCTATTGGATTATGACGAAGCGCTTCAGCAATTCAAGTATGATCTTGACATAGCTCACACACGTATGAAGAATCAAGTTCATAAAAAGATAAAAGACGTGTGTTTCTCTATAGGGGAATGGGTGTTCCTCAAATTGAAGCCACATGTGCAAAGTTTGTTTGAAGTGCGAATCAATGGAAAGCTTGCTCCTCGTTACTATGGACCATTCTAGACTGTGGGGAGGGTAGGAGTTGTATCATATCGTCTCCAGCTACCTATTACAGCTAGAATCGATTCTGTATTTCATGTCTCATTACTCAAAAAGGCTATTGGAGACTATCGAGTAGAAACCGATTTGCCTCAAGGTTTAGACTGTGATGTTTCTGAACCTTGGGAACCTGCAGCAGTGTTGGTTGTTCGCACCCTTCAAAAATGTGGAGCTGCTGTCAAGCAATGGCTCATTCATTGGAAAGGTAGAGCTATTGAGGAAGAAACATGGGAGGAGGAGTTTGCAATGCACACACAATTTCCTGCACTTAGACTTGGGCACAAGTCTGTGTCTCAAGAGGGCGGTATTGATGGAGTTAGTGAGACAAATATGAAAAATGATGATGTGGCTAGTAGTCCATACAGTGTTCCTAAAATATGGAGAGTGTATGCTAGAAAAATTAGAAAGAAAGAGAAAAATGAGGTGGCAGAAAAGGGAGGGGTGGCTTGAGCAGTTTATGTGGCAGTTATGCAGAGTCCCGTATGTAAATGGGGCTGGTTAGAGGGTAAGAGTTATGCAGAATCATGTATGTTAAATATGACAAGTTAGTGGGGAGAAGTTAGACATAAAATAACAGTTAGTACATGGAAGAGATCTCTCTGTTAGAGTGAGCTTGGCTCTCAGGGAAAAAAAGGAAGAGTTGTTTCCTTCATTCCATTTTCTTGTATCCATTAATAACAAACACTCCACTTGCCTTTATCATTTTATATTTTCATATTATTTCCCTATGCAACAATTATACCTATCAATAGATGTTAACATGTTATTTTTTTTGGTTGGGAATATCTTCGTTTGATTGTTATTGTTTTAATAAAATTATTCAAAAGTGAAGTGTTTTTTTTCTAGAAATTTTTAGAAATGTTAAATAAGAATGAAGATGGTAATGAAGTTGATGAAGAATAAGGGGGAAGAAGATGAAAATATATATAAAAATATTAGGTGTTGATGGTGTACTGTTAGAATTAATAGACTATCAATATCTAAAGGTGTAAAATTCGTTAAAATGATCAAATGGTTAATATTAAAAAATTAATAAAGTCTATGGTGGACACTCAACAATATTACCTCACATAATATATTTAAAGTTAAAATTTAACGGAAAGGACTAACAACATAATTTTTAAGAGACTAAAAATTAATGTTTATTAAATAAGGGATCAAAGTGACACTTTAAATTAAATTAAAGTACTAAAAGATGTATTAAACCTATACTCCCTCTGTAACGATTGATGATGAAAAACATAAAAGAATCAAAGGTTGATGATGACCACTGTAGACTGGCTTCTTGTATGGTAGTTATGGTTTCTAGTCATCAGAAAGAGGATGTATCTGCAGTGTTAGTACTCCAATACTCAATTTAGTGAATGACATATGTTGAACTATGAAAGTGTGAGAGAGTGAATACATAGGCTTGACTTAGAGTTACACTTATATATAGATGACAATTTGAACCATTGCAAGTTGGTCTGACGTGAGATGTAGAATGCCGTTGGATAAGTAGCGACAGTTGGGATAAAGATAGACTTTGATTCTCCTGTGTGAAAGTTTAGATATTCACCAATTAATGGAGCTCTTTGGTTGGATCATGCCGGTCTAATTGGGCAATTGGCCAGCTTGAAATAGTTTCCTCCGAGTCTTTGTCATCAGTAATGAAGTAAAGAATGTTTACATAAGTTTTTGAGACCGATCCAAGTAGATATTCCATTGAGGAGGTTTGTCCGTTGAGGATGTGCTCCCGAGATAGAGAAAGATTTTTGTTATGGCGCTAAGTGAGAGTGGGTGATATTGGAAATACATTTAATGTTCATTGTGTCATTGAGACATTTCTTCAGGAGATGCCGCCATATACTCTCACGTGCCTAGGGTAGGGGGATGACACACATAGAGCATTTAAGTGCCATTTAAAGATCAATGTTTTATCTCAACCAATGGTGGTGACTTTTGGTTCTCCTTTGTATCCCTACCGCTGATCCTAACACTCTCTATGCCCATAAATAGGGGAATCAGTGTTGGTTTCCTCTTTTCACCTCCTTATGCTTTCGAGTGTTATCGATTCTCTTCTTATCTTTGTGATTCTAGAGATAACTATTGAAATTTTTTAGGCTTTAAACTATTTGTGTTTCGTTGTTTTTTTTCATTCTTTATAACTTGCAAAATACATAAGGTGCTTATTTCTTACCCTATGTTTTCTCTTATTTCATTCATCGACTTAAGTAGTAATGTCAAAGTTAGTAATGCACCTTCCTGAATCGAAACGAAGTAAAGAAACCCAATAAACTTGGTTTTGTCATTCTTAGAAGTAAGAAATTTAGATGTGAGTATTCTTAAAGTTAGAGAACATGTTTTTGTGAGGAACCGAGGGATGAGAATAAGGCTCGAGCTAACATTAAATTTTATATAATTTCTTTTGGCGATGATCCTAATGATGAAGAAGTTAGGGGGTGGCTAGAGGAACAATCAAGATGTCCTACTCATAGTTTTCATTTTTAGTTGTTGATAGTGATGCAAAAATGGTGAGATGGGCACGCCAGAATGCTGAACTTCCAAATGTTGTTGCAGAGTATTTCTATGTGGATGAAAATATCTTTGGGACACTGTTAGTCTATACTAGTGAGCATAAAATAGAAAACGCCTACAAAGGTGTAGGTCCATTCTCAAACTGACCAACACTTCATCCCACAAGTGATAAAAGGTTATGCATTCAGTACGATAGGTGTGAGTCACATTTACATGGATGTTTATTATCTAGAATGTGGTTCACCCTCCCTTTCAATGACTTTGAGACGGGATCATGAATCACCTAGGGATTCCCCCCTCATTGTTGCACCTCGTGAGTTGGGACTATGTCAAAGTATTATAATATTGGTCAGAGTACATGAATAATGTCTCTATGTAGCGGTAGAAATATTGAGACAAACCATTAAATTGACTTAACTCGCAAAATCAGTGAAAGTCGCCACCACACTTTATTTTATCCAAAGGAAATGGGAAAAGAGCGAATAAACCCAAAGTAAAATAGAGATTGAGGTAAGGGGGTTGGTTATGCAAATGGAAGGTGTTAGCACCCTACACACCTACGGTAGTCCGCGTGAACCTCTTTAAAAATCCGTACATTCTGGCTATAAAGAACATATTTACAAAATAGATGGTGGAGATGAGAAAAGAAGTGATTTTTACAATTTTTGCACCCACCGTGGTTGTGAACATTTTGTTCCTACGTACCATCTTTCGTGCAATAGGGATCAGGGCACTCGTAGTTTTTCTCAAAAAAATTTGAAAAGTTTTGTGTGTTGATTAATTTTAAGAGAAAGGTTTTAAAGAGAAAAGCCAAAGAGGCAAAAAAATTGAATGAGGTTAATGACTTTTAATCTTTCAAAATATGTCAAAGTATGATTAAATTGACTAAAATTTGGTTAAGTTTTTTTTTTTGAAAATGCATGGACCTAAGCCCAAGTTTATTATGAAAGCGGTTCTTGTTAGAAAACAAGAATCCTTTGAAAAAGGGAGAAGATTTTTAAAATTAAAGAAGAATGAGAGTAGATGAAGAGATTATCCTATATACACAAGGTAATAGCTAAGGTAAGGAAATGTCTAACTAAAAAAGAAACCAACACTTGACATTATGAAGTCAATGTAGAATTCTCATCCTTTAAATTAAAAGCCACAAGTACCAAATATACTAAGAGCATACCAGTCATCCATGTGAAAAATAAATCATAAGCAAAGAAGTATCAAAGAAACCCCAAGGTCTAAAAACCCAAAGCAAGATCTTCAATATTGAGCCATGTGCCATATAGATCACTTAAGGCCAACAGAATAACACCTCTACACAGAAGATTTCCCAATACAAGCAAACTAACAATAGAATAACACAAGGTCCAAAGGTCTCAAAGTATCAGGGCAAGACTTCTAATACTAAGTCTAAGAGGTCCACACTCTAATATGCCAAGGATATTAACCAATACTCCATAAAGAGCCTTAAGTCTTATAATGTTCAAGTTGGTTATTAAGTGTCTTAAGAAGAAAAAGAAAAGCTCAAGTGAGCAAAGATAAAATGACATAAAAATAAATGCTCAAGTGAGCAAAAGGAAAATAGCATGAAATGTAAATGCTAATGATAAAGTGAATAAAAGTAAAGGCATAAAGATAAAGGCATAAAGTAAAGTTAATTGTTAATGTGTTAGAAGTTAGAAGTTAATTGTCAATGGTTAATGGCCACAAGATGATCAATGATGATTGAATGGTAGTCTTGGACCAAAAGTAATGAGAACTTATTAGATGATTGATAAAATCAAAGTATCTTAACAACAAGTCTCAAAGAGTATTGGACCAAAGCTAACCAATCAACCATACTTGGGCTTACAAACATAAAGTTTGGGCCACGAATGATCATTTTCCGAATCGGTACAAATTTAGCGCTATGTTAAGAAATCGTAAGTATACTTATGTAGAAGTTACACCTAATTTGAGGCCGGTTAATAGCAATGTATGTACTATACATGTTAGAGACATGGTAAAAACCAAGCTCCTAAAACATGTAGCACAAGTAAAAACAAAAATGAAGAATAAGGGAGATGAAAAAGATGGAATTCAAGATAAATGATCAATAATGATTGAAGATTGAACTTAAGTCAAAGTTGATGAAGACTTGTTAGAGAATTGATAAAATCGAAGCCTCCTAATAACAATTTTCAAAGGTCTTGAACCATAGTTCAATAATCAATCATACTTTAACAATTTTAAGCCTAAAGCTTGGGGAATTAATGATCACTTAAAAAGGAAATAAGAAGGGGATGAGATGAAGAGGGAAAGGTGAATGAAGTAGAGATAGACAAAGTTTAAATCCCACATTTGAACCAAAGAATTAATCAAGCTATCATTAAAATCATTCATCCATTTTGGTGGAGTTTAACTCAACACAAAAGATTCAATGATGTTAATGAAGCTTATGATTAAAATTCACATGGTCCAAGATCAAAGTTGAAAAATAATTTTAAAAAAGGTTTTAAATTGAAAATAAAAGGGAAAATACCAAACCACAATCAAAACTTAAAATAAATGGAATCCAGAGGCTTGGAAAAATCATAAATACCTCAAAGTATATTCACAAAGTTTTTTATATTTTTTAAAAGTCAGAAATTATTTTTAAAAATTAAAAAATTAAGTGAAATAAACCAAAAATCACAAAAAATAGAAAAATTAAAAATAAAAATCAAATGAGGTCACCATGACTTGCGAAAATATCATTGGATCCCTCCATCCTTTTTTTATAATTTAAAAGGTATCAAAAATATTTTTAGACCAATTAAAATAAAGTAAACAATGCAAAAATTGTAAAAAAAATAGCAAACTTCAAAATAAAAAAAATCCATAAAGTCATAAATAATTCAAAGTATTTTTGCATTTTTTAAAATAAATTTTTAGATGAAAAATAAAAGAGTTATGAATTTTTGAAATTAAAAACAAATTTGTAAAATAAAAAAAATCAGAAATAACATGGAGTGTTAAATCTGATTCACTTAAACAACGTGGCATATCTAGTGGCTCAACGGTGAGGATGCATGATGATCATGAGTTAACGCACACACAATAAACACAAAAAATCCAGGCCAATAAAACCATTCCATTTGTCACGCTTTCATTGGTTGAGTATGACACGTTGGTCATCTTCAACCTCCAGCTACCTTGCAACTAGGGCAAAGATAAAATCCTTCAAACTGTAAAATTAGAAGCTCACACTGGTATCATTAGATGTGTCTCCTCAAGACGATTTCAACCGTGTGCTCGCAAAAAATTCATTTAAAAGACAATTCAGTCAATTTGAAAAAACCATAGATATTTTCAACTAAGAAATTCAAAAACAGGCCTATCAAATGGATCGATTAAAGAAAAGCAATGGTCCTATGAGCACCAGAGAGCCGAGTGCTACATTATGATAACAAATTTAAGTTAATTTGGTGAAGAATTCTACGTGAACGAAGTCCAACCGAAGAACTCTGAAACTTGACTTGGTTTGAGCAGAATAGGGCACAACTCTTCTTGCTAAAGGTCTGGTTAGCTTCTAGAGTTTAATGAAGCTAACTGTGAGGAGCTTTTGAGTGTTTTAAGGATGGAATGAAAAAACAGAATTCAAGTTTAAGAGTTCGTATGGGATCTTGACAGGGCTCAATTGGCTATCAAAAGCTTGGGGAATGAGAGGAATATGATGCTCTATTTATAGTAAAATGAATAATGAGCTCAAGCGTGTGAGATGATGAGAAAATGAGAGAAATCATGTGAGCTCGATCCACGAAAACAATATGACTTCTCTTGGACAAAACTCAAGATAATTGTGCATTTTTAAGTGCAAGATATATTTTAGAACACTGCTAAACATGATTAGGCACGAAATGGAACCTTAAACTGGCTTATAATTTGAATTAGCAATGTTCAAAATTCTGATCATGGTGAAAACTGAGTTTCAAGTGACCATATTCAAATTCATGTGGCAACTTGCTCATGAGGCTTTATGGTTTCATTCTTGTCACATTTGGAAGACATCATCACAAAGTTTACAATGTGCCAACAAAGACTTTATTTGGACATTTGAGCTAAGAGTTGTGTCCATTTGAAATCGTGAAAAACAAACTGATTTTGACACTTCGAAAAATTTCTAAGTGTAGAGCTTCAAGATGATCTATAATCTTTTTCAAAGTTACATGGCATTCCACTCAAAATTAGCTCTTGATCCTTAAAGATGAAATGAAGTAGACTCCTTAAAGATAAATTTGGAATTGAGATCAATCAAAAATCATGAACAATGAGGGAGTTATGGTTCTTGGAAGATGATGATAATTTCTTGAGAAATCCATAAATGACCTATAAAGTTTCATTGAATTCCATAACTTTCCATACATTTTCAGATCTTGATCTTTGAATCAAAGTTGTAGTATACATCATCAAGTTTATTGTGAAAAAATAATGAGCTCAAGGAGATAAAAATTGACCAAGTTATGATCCTTTGAAGTCAAATCAAAGAGTTCAATGGCTTTTTCAAAGGGCTTGTAATCTTTTTCCAACTTAAATGATCTTCCACTTAAAATTGGCCTTAGATCTTTGAAGAGAAGTTATTAAGGAGTCTTAGAAGAGAACCATGGCTTTGGAATCACTTCAAAATATCAAAAATTTAGCAAGATATCGTCTTGGGAAATTGACAAATCCTTTCTAAAAATTACAAAAGTGACTTGTGACATTCTTCAACTTTTGATGATTTTCCTTGCACAGTTGGATCTTGTCATGTAAAGAGAAGTTGTTTGTAAGGAAGAAAAGAGTCCATGGAAAAAATAACCACTTAAAAATATTGAAAATTGAGAGAATTATGCACTTGTGACCATAAAATCAAGGACTTGTCGAATTAGGTCAAGCCACTTGGATCAACTTTGAATCTTTTGAACTATTCTTGCCAATTAAGGCACGATGAATCACATTAAACCTTAAAATGATGTTATATTGAAGCACACTTGATGAAACTTGTTGAAGAAGGTGTGGAAATAAACTCACGAACCTATGAAGTTCCTTGATGAATTCAACAACCAACTTTAAGACAACCTTGACCAAATGAAATTGAGAAAGTCCTCAAACCAAAGAACTTTGATGCCACAACCATAGACTTGAAGTTCAAGCCTTTAAAATCCACTAAATAACCAATTGACTGAGGATCATTCTTTAAAATCCTATCTTAGGAGATAAGAGGGATGTACTTGGCTTAATGCCTGCAATGTATAAAACATAGAGAAGAAACATACATTTTTGGATTTTAGTTAGAGGTTAACAAACACAAAATACATGTATAAGATACACAATTCAAGGTGTTTAGTGATCCCTCAAGAGCAAACTTAAAGACATGATAGAGTAGAAATGAGAATCAAACCTAATGTGTGATCTTGATGCATTGTGATGATATGCATTGATGAGGGATCTTAGGGGGAAAAATTAGGGTATAACAGCTGCCCTTATTTAAGTTTCTTCTATCCGGATATACAAAGGTTAAAAGCTTCATTTTGACACGGTTGATGATACTTAAATATAAAACAAACCCTTTTTTTGGCCCTAAGATGCCATGCAATGCTTATGATTATGAATGTAATAGACGAACTCCTCAGGGGAAACAAGACACCACTGGGAAAAACAAAAATAATGTAGATAAAGCTACAACGCAAGACAAATCAAGAAAGAGAGTTCAACCAGGAAAATAAATCACTGGGGGAACAACACGACTATGGGGATATATATGAATAGGCAAAGCCAACATCACAGTTAAAGAAATAAGATGCAAAGTAAGAATTTTAATGGGGGAATCCTTAATAATGCAAGAAGTAAGCCGACAAGGAAGTAATCTTTAAGAAAGGATTACCATTGGAGAAAGAAACTCGACTCAATTGGAGGAAAATCAACTTCACTGGGGAAAAGAGGACTCAACTATACTGGAGTAAAGCCTAAAGAAGAGACAAGACAAACAACAACTCAATAAATAAGGATAAAGCAAAAAAACACATCGAGTAACGAATAATGATGAACTACCAATTCACAAATGAAGGTAGAAAAACAATAGATATATCGACTCAACAAATGACAGTAAACATCAGTATTGAGGCTGGAGAATGAAAAGATTTACATCAGTGCTGAGACTGGTAAAAACTCAACTTTATTAGGGTAAAGTTCAATGAGGAGAAGGGAATACAAACCTTATTGAGGACAAAAGCCTGAATAGGCAGTACATGTCACAGGAGGTAAGTACCTTCTATCAAAGATCTGATAGGATAACAATGGTAGACAACACAAGGACATAAGAATGAATACCAACTATCAAATATTTGATAGTCTAACGGTGGTAAACAACAAGAAATGGAAAGAACACCATCTATCAAAGGTCTGATAGGCTGACGATGATGAACAACCAAAAGGTGGACTGAATACCATCTATCGAAGGTCTGATAGGGTAACGATGGTAAACAACCAAAAAGTTATAAGAGTGGATATTGTCTATTAAAGATCTGATAGGGTAACGATGATAAACACCAAGAGGTAGACTAAATACCATCTATCAAAGGTCTGATAGGGTAACAATGACAAACAAATAAATGATATAAGAGTGAGTATCATCTATCAAAGGTCTGATAGGGTAACGATGATAAACACCAAGAGGTGAACTGAATACCATATATCAAAGGTATGATAGGGTAACGCTGGTAAACAACCAATGGATGTAAGAGTGGATATCATTTATTAAAGGTCTGATAGGGTAATAATGATAAACACCGAGAGGTGGGCTGAATACCATCTATCAAAGGTGTAACACCCCACTTTCCCCACAAGAATAATCATAATATAATAGACGAAAATACATCAGATTACACAAATAGGATGTCACATCTTTCAAAAAATCACAAGATTTAAAATCCTTTTATTACTTCATTTCTCATAAAAGAATTATCTACACAGCGGAAATATCGAATATTCATTTTCATAGCACTACCGCTTAAATAACAAAATTCTCCATAAAACTCGTGGTTCAACATAAATATAAAGGTAAGATACGTAACAAATAAAGCAACCTAAAACATAGCAAATTCCTGAATCTCGTGTTACGTATCAGAGTGACTCCTAAGACTCGGTAAAGCAACTCATACTCCAAGCACTACCCAGGTACCTGATTACATGTACTCACGGAGGAGCATAGACACAACAACAGAAAAGGGGTGAGAATCACATTCAATAAATACACGGTGAAATATCACATGCTAAGGAGTAGTAATTCACACAAATCACATAATTCACGAAATACACATTTCACTCAACACTTTGCAACACATTCTCCATACATCTAACACAACATCAAATCAAGATGGTGCAATACAATGAAACAGACAACAAGTAGATGCATATGGTACCAACAGGGCATAAGACCTCATCATAATGCCAAATAGGGCAACAATAGGGCATAAGCCCTCAATATAACGCCATTACATGCCAACAACAGGGCATAAGCCCTCACCAATGTATGCATGTAACATCAACATGCAACAACTTAAATATACAACCATAGGGCATAAGCCCACAATATCTTGCCAATAAAGGCCGCCAATAGAGCATAAACCCTCACCATACATACAACGATAGCAATAGCAAATAGTAACAACATACTTACATACACCTAACAATACAACATTATCGCATCACACTTCATCAAATATTACTACAATATTTTAACACCATATTGTCTTAGTATCATAATCCACTATGCCTATTATCAATCCATCATGAACATTCAACAACAACAACATTACACAACATAACATCATAATATCATAATATAGTGTCATAGAATCACAACAACTAAATATGTTCTCAATTTATCATGTATATTCAACAACATTTACAACAACATAACATCATGGCATCACAATCACTAAGCATATTAGCAATTCATCATCTATATTCAATAACAACAACATAATATCACTCTACTTAAAAACAAAATTCTTCATCACACATCATAATCAATTCACCCAAATTCCCATGTTTTGATATATTTATATTTATATTAGCCTCCATACATCTTCCTACTTCATACTAGTCATTATAGACCCAAAGAATTACACTGCACACGAAAACGAGAAAGAAATCACGAAAATAGACAAATTTGTATCTCGTCCTGTTCATACGCGTACCATATGCGTACAACTTCTTCCTCACCCATCTCATACCCGTATCAAATGCGTAAGGCCAAAAAATCCATGTTTCATCCGTGTATCATGCACGTACCACCAGAAGCGTTTTGCCTAAAAAACTCCTCCAGAATTCCCATACGCGTACTGGCTAGTCCATACGCGTATGGCCTCTCATCATACACGCACCATACGCGTTCTGGTAGAAGGCCGTACTGGCTTGGGAATAGGGCGTGTACCATACACGTACGACCACTAGGAACATCCCCATACGCGTCGTACCATACGCGTATGTCCAGTCTGCTACACAAAATCCTATTTTTCACACCAGTACGAGTTCTGCTCATTTTACACACTTCTAACCTCCTAATTTGGGTCAAAAATAGTGTTTTTACACATAACAATTCATAGGCTTAATCTAATTTTGTTATTCTACAATCCTACAACAATTTCTACCTCTAATTCTCCAATTTCCGTCATACTCCTAAATCTACAAATTTTCCAGATTTGGGATTTCATGGACAACACAACAACAGTAAAATTAGTAACAGCAACACATTCATGACATCATTGGATTCACGAATTCCACACACAATCACATAGAAACAACAAAAACCAAACAAGGAAGAACATTCATCAATTGTTCATAAAACCTAAAGAGGGAAAGGAACCTTCACAACACTCTCATGCTAGATTCACCATTTAGAGAACCCATTCTCCCCCCTTACATTGGTTTGGAGCTTTGATCCTTCAACAATGGTGAGATTCTCCTTGTCACCCTTTTTTCCCTAGCTTATCTTCCCTTCTCTTATCTTCTTTTCACGTGACAACAATTTTTTCCCAATTCTCTCTCTATCACTTCCCTCAAAATATGTTTTATTATCATCTAATAATAACCAATAATAATAAAGGGAATAATAATAATAATAGTAGTAATAATAATAATCATAATATTAATAATAATATTATTAGTGGTAACTATACCATATATCTAATAATATTTTTATTAATAATAATAGTAATATTTCATCATTCACCAATATTATCATCATTATTATATTATTATTATTCAAAGCTTACTCTAATTATCGAATTATACTAAGTTCTCACACCTCCTTAGTCAAACCAACATAGTTCCACAATTCCAATCATCAAATGACTAAATATTTAAATGGGGCGTTACAAAAGGTCAGATAGGGTAACGATGGTAAACAACCAAAGGATATAAGAGTGAATATCATCAATCAAAGGTCTGATAGGGTAACAATGATAAACACCAAAGGATGTAAGAGCGACACACCCACATTTACTGAAGAACAAAACTACCAACTTTTGCTAAAGGTACAATAGGTATTAACAATAACAAGTTTCCAAAAGTTCTGGCATTCCTCCAAGAACGGTAACAATTTCTTCTTTGATCAAGCTATCACTTGAAAAGGGTAATAATCTGTTGTAAGGATCTCCCAAGGAAATGTATCTGTCACATTGAAGAGACCAAACATCCATCAGAGTAAACCATTGATATAATCTTCTGCGGGAACTAACAAACTTCTCAAAAGAGTCTGCCATTGGACGTAGGAAAACATATAACAAACTTACTGAGGAAATACAAGTTGCTCAAATAAAGAGACCGCCTCTTGTCATTATGAAAAGTATTGCAAGAACACTGATGGGGAAATGAATTCTGACCTCTTGGGGAAATATAAACACATTCCTGCTGAGGAGATAAAGTCTCCACGTGCAAAACAAATGCACTCTCAATCTAGGGCTCACTGCTCAGAGAGATCAGAATGACCTTTCTATAAGGGACCAAAGTTCAAACCAGGAATAAACCGGAGTGAAACAAACAAAGGAGGTGAATACCATCTATCAAAGGTATGATAGTCTAAAAACGATAAGCACCAAAAGATATAAGAGTGAATACCATCTATCAAAGGTCTGATAGTCTAACAATGGTAAACAAAAAAGTTATGAATAAACCAATATTGAAAGCAAGACAACAATTGCTAATTAAGGACCAAAGTTCAATCTATGAACAAAATAGAAAGAAATAATCAAATAAGACTCTACCCAATGAGGAACGATCTCAAATGGGGATTAATTCCATCCAGGTAATGAACTGGATAGGAAGGCTGAAGCAAAATTCTTCCACGAGGAATAAACTCGGTGGGGGAAATGGAAAAGATATACACTTTATGTTTAAGATGATAGTCTATTGGAGAGACAACACACTCTGTGAGGAGGATAAAAACATCAATGAATGCAAATGAGAAATGAATTTTAATTCATCTATGCATGATGTGTGTATGCATGAATGAATGATATCATGTATATGTTAACAAAATAGACGTACAACACTAGAAGTAACCAGGAAAAATAAACTTGGGAAAAGACAACACTCATCTAAATCACATCCAAGATGGAAAACCCATAAGAGAGTAAGCAACCAATTAAGGAAACAAAGTCCTACTTCAAGGCTTAACATCTCTGGAAAAGGAAATGTTGCTTGAGAAAATAAAGCACAATTCTACAACCATAATCCAAAACACTTTAGGGATATAACAACGTCCTCTAAGCTTCACTGGGAAGTAACATGCATACTTCGCTAGGGAAAATGATACCACAGAAGAAAAAAATCACAACGTACTGAGAACAATGGTTGCATAAACTCCGCCAGGGAAGATCAAAGAAACTTCACGGGGATTACCATTGAAAAGTTCATGGGGATAACAAATATTAAAGGGAAACGTCACCTATATGGGAAACTTAAGAAGTTAACACCATAACAACAAGTCAAGCTTGTGGGGATTTTAAATCCAACTTAACACACAGTGCGAGAAAACCCAAAAGTTAACAACTGTCTCAACACTTCTTAGAAAATATACTTCCATTGTCTTGCTACATGGGGAGAACATAAAACAACCATGTCATAACGGGAGAGGTACAACTCTCTGTAAGATATTCTTTATAAAGTATCAACATGAAGGGAGAAATAATCCAACAACTAAGCAAAGGCTTTATACCCTTACAATCTCTGCTTGATCACAACCTGGCTGGGGAAAGAATCACACTCAGTTGGAGAAATTTGAATCAATACTTAACTAGGGAGTATAGGATCACATACCTAACACCACAATTTAGAAAAGATAACTTTAATCACAAGGTCCACTTCTTGAGCCTCTCACTTTCTCCCTCTGCACACACTCAACATGTATGCTCAGAAGCAACCATTTATAACCTGTTAACCACCCTATAAGCCCTTGTACTATGCATTGGAACAATGTATGTCAAGCTTGCTTCAAAATCAAGTCACATAACCATAAAACGTGATCTTTGATTTCTGATTACTTGAGCCTCTAAAACCATTTCTCTATAAATAAAGAAGTTATTTGCAAGCTAGCACACGAATTTACAAGCCCTCTAACCCCTCAAACTCCATGAACTCAGAATTTGCACTCAAAACCTCCATTGTTGCACATTCTGACCTTAAACTTCAAACTCACAATTCACTCATGTGTTCTCACTCTAAATCTATCACAGAGCTTCCTTACCTCATTTAGAACCTATCCAAGGCCCTGTTCCATAACTGTAACACCATTTACACCATCCTCCATTTCCAAAAACAACCACCTGCAACTTGACTTCTCTAGAAATATTCAAACACTTTCAGCACAAAGTAAGCATTGCATTAGCTTCCTAGAAGTTTAGTGAAGCTATCCAGATCATCAAAACACTTCTAGGAATGCTCAAACTCCAAACACGATTTCCAATTTTGAGGTAAGTTTTCTCCACTTTGAACTCCTTATACAAGCATCATTAATGGTTACTTTGTGAATGAAAAATATAGACATCATTGCCCTGAAGCTAACCATGCCTTTAGTTTTCATTTATGTTGCCTGAGTGATGCGAAATTTGAAGATGAACTTTCTGAAAAATTAGGGTTTATTTTGGTACCAACAAAAATTCATGCTCATCTTTGATTTATAGCTTTAGTTATTTATATGGTTGAATTTATGGTGAAAAATGGAATAACTTTCATGTTTACATTTTTTAAAATGATTGAGAAATGAAGAAGTTACAATTTTGAGCAATGGTGTTATTGTTACTGCACGCGCGAAGGAGGAAGAAGATGAACTTCAATTTTTTAGAATTGAGTTTATTTTATATTTAGTTGAAGTTGTATTATAAATGGATGAAATAGCCACCCCAGTGGCAGAGAAGAGCGCGCTAAGGCATTTGTGTATAGGGACCTGAGTTTGAGCCCCAGTGGTACCCTTTTACTTTTCACATAATTTCTTATTTCAGATTCTATGCATACAAGCCACACGCGCCTACCATGTATCAACACGAAGGGAGAAATAATCCAACAACTAAGTAAAAGCTTCATACCCTTACAATCTCTTCTTGATCACAACCTGGCTGGGGAAAGAATCACACTCAGTTGGAGAAATTTGAATCAAGACTTAACTAGGGAGTATAGGATTACATACCCAACATCACACAACAATCTGGAGGAAACCCACTATTTGAATAAAAACCGTGGGGGAAACCGTGCGCATATTCTACAAGAGTAACTAGAGGAGGCGCCTTGGGTGATAAGGAGAAAATTTCACTCTTTGGGAGATCTTCCATTCCTGGAACAACTGCTTTTATCCCTTTGATTCATAAAATCGAAGTAAAAACATTTTGCAAATTTTTCAAAAACATGTTTTATTGGTAATTTCTTTAAGTCTTTTTGTTTTGAAAATTACTATCTATAATAAATAAATTTTTTGTAAGCAGAATAAGATAAGAATCACAAAGAATTGGATAAAAGCTCAAACTTTATTAATAGAATGGTAGTCTACAAATGGCGTGACTCCATAGATGATTACAAAGTTCGGAAAATGGTTAATACATGGAAAATGTACATTGAAATACAATGATCACTATTCTCCCTAACAAATTTGAATTCTTATGCTTAAGCTTCAATTGAAGAGCGATGAGAATCCGAGAAGATTGTTGCTTCAAAAATAAAGTCTTGACTGATGTAGTTACTTGCCAATAATCCCTAACTCTTTCCTAGATTTCCCTTGCAGGTTTTCAATCTACTGGGATGATTTATTCTGTTTATGTCTCTAACTTTTTCCTAGACCGTCCTTTTGGGTTTTCATTCTACCGAGACGCTCATTTTTGCCTAAGCTGCCCTTTCGGGTTTTCAACTTAGCGAGCTATTCTTTTATTTCTTTAGACAAAGTATTTCTTGACTGCATCAACATTCACGGAACATAGGAACTCATCACTATCCATAGTTCTAAGAATCAATGCATCGCCAGAGAAGACTTTCTTGACAATGTATAGACCTTTATAATTGGGAGTCCACTTGCCCCTAGAATCAATGTTAAAATACACGATCTTTCTGAGCACGAGGTCGCCTTCACTGAATTCACAAGGTTTGACCTTCTTATTAAAAGCTTTCTTCATTGTTTTCTGATATAACTAACTGTGACTCAAGGCATTCATTCTCTTTTCCTCAATCAAATTCAACTGGTCAAACATGTTCTAGACCCATTCAGCCTCTGACAACTAGGTCTCCATTATTACATGCAAAGAGGTAATCTCAACCTCGACGGGGAGCACTGCTTCCATGTCATAAACAAGAGAGAAAGGGGTTTCCCCTATTGAAGTATGGACGGATGTACGATACCCGTTGTTGTACCCCAAAATTTGCCCTCTCTTTTCCACAAGAAATCACAGCTTCGGGCTTTTCCTGATTTTTTCAGATTGGCTTAAGAATCAAGTCAAACTGACTATCAGGGTTTTTATTAATTTGGTTGAGTTTGGATCAGGGTTTGATCAGGCGGACGCTTCTTTGACATTAAATCAAGAATTAGGGTTTGCACGTGCATTTTCAGAAGAATTTGAATCCACAGTGTTTTAATTGGTTGTTATACTGCTTTGACGTTTGCTCAAGATTTCTGTTTGTTTCTCAAGGTCTAAACATCTGGGATATGGGCTGAGGCTTCTGATTGAGAGTTTGAAGTGTTTGGTCTAATCAGTGAAATAAAGGACATATGGACGTTGCTTGTTTAACTGTGCGATGTTTTTTTTGTTATTCGGAACGCCGAACGTTTATTTATTATTTATAATTTCTAAGTTAAAATTATTGGATAATTTCCAATTATTATAATTCAAGAAATTAAAGTAATTAAATAAATGAATGCAGAAGAATTAAAGAAATATCTGACAAAGAAGGATTTTTATTCATCTTTAATTGTTTGTTACAAATATTATTTGAACACTATAAATTTATTTACAGTTGTTTACATTAATATTATTACCATGATTAAGAATAAATTGAAACTATATCCTAGATATCCTAAATCTTCATCTTCTACTGCTGCTCCCCATTGCTCAACTGATATTTATATGCAAAGACAAAAAAGGAAGAAATCAGTACAGATAAATTAAAGGCATTTTCAGACAGTTAATCAGAAACTCATCATTAAAAGTGTTAGCCGGAATCAATTTGTTCGCCCTCTCTGCAAATCACAAGAAGACTCTTGGTTCACAAAGAGGGAAAGAAAATTATCTTGCAAGCATTGGAATTAATTAAAATACAAAGCTGCACAGTTCAAAATTCAAACAAGCTGCAAATGGACAAACTGAATATGCCAAACAAATTACAAAGTTCAAACTGAACAAACAATGCACAAGGGCAAACTAAGCTGTCCAAGGAAATGCAAAGCTGTCAAACTGTCCAAAAGAGATGTCAACCAAGCTACCCAAAGAAACTATCAAAAGGCTGTCAAAGAGATATCAACAAGTACACAAAATGCAGGAAATCTGGAAAAAAAGAAAGTACACAGAGCAAAGCTAACAATGCAAGCAACTTATTTCAAATTTCCATCATTTTCCAGGCCAAACGCTTTTTCTGAGTAAGTACAGTCTAAAGCAATAAAAAATGATTTTTATCTGTGGAGAGAGAAAGAGAGAAAGAAGTGGAGAGGCTTACAGGCAGGCTTAGAAAAAGATATAACAGAGAATATCATAACAAGCAAAGGGAGAGGCAGAACCACATAGAAAAAAAAGAACATATCTTGTAACCTCAAAACTGTTTTTCAAGGAAGCAATCCTGCAAGCTAAACACAAGTTCTCAAACCTGCATAAGTTACAAACTACAACCAAAGCTTGCCTCCTTCCTGTAACCACAATAAGCCTCAAAGCTTCCTTTAAACCAAACCTGTCAAAACCAGTACATCAAACCAGAAAAACTCAGTAAATTGCAAGCCCTGAAATAAGCCTCAAAACTGTACCATACAACCTGCATAATACATCAAGCCTTAAGCCTGCTCTAAAATAACACAAAGCTTGCTTCAAGCCAAAGCCAAACCTGTTTCAAACACAAGCCAAAGCTTGCCTCAATCTAAGTAAACAAACAACTTGCCTCAAGCCTTAACCTGCCTGTTTCAAAACAGCCTTTCAAAGCCTGTAAGCAAACAAACAGTTTGCCTCAAGCCTTAACCTGCATAAATCTCAAACAAAATTCTAAACTTCAAGCCTGTAACCAAGCCAATAAGCCTGTAATCCAAAAACAGAAAAGCCTAAACAATAAGCTTGAAACCTGTTACAACCTAACAAACCTGTGTTCAAAGCAAACTAGATTCCAACCCATCCAAAACTCAGCATCAAACATCATGAAGCAACAACATCAAAGTCATTCACAGAAATGATCATCATTGAAATAAAATATCCAAACAATACCAACTGAAGCAAAAGAGAGGAAGAACATATCAACAACAACTGAAGCAAAAACATCCTCAGATCCAAGCTCATCACAAGATCAAACAAATCAAAGCCAGAAAGCATCTCAGAATAAAAGAACAAATATTCAACGGGCAAGCAAGCAGAAGACGAAAAGAAGTCTCAGAAATGGACAATCTAGGGTTTTCAGAGAAGTGTTCATCATAAAACCGAAAGGAAGATACGAGTACCAAGAAGACCAGAGCAAAGCTAGCATCACCAGTCCCTCGCCTAGCCGCCTAGGACGCCTCCTGCCCATCTCTCCTCCTCTCCAACAACGAACCCTAAAGGTAGTAACTCCTCCCTTTTCTTTAAAATCTCACATAAACATGAAACGCATAAAGATCAGAATATGAAAGAGGTGAGACATGCAAGATAAGAACAAAAACCTAAAATGCACATGAAGAAGAAATCGTTACCTTTTGTTCGAATCATCGCCTTGAGAAAACCATGAGAAAAGGAAGAGGGAGGTGGCGTCCGGCGGCTAAGACGAACGGAGGAAATCAGAAGCCATGGTTTGAGCGAGAAAGAAGAAGAAGAAGAAGATGGGAGCGGCGCCGTTCTAAGCAAAGGACTGTAACCCTAACTCTGATACAAACACGATCCAACCCTAACAAAAACATTTCCCAAACGCGTTGTGGGCCTCTGCCCCATTAATTCCCAAGCCCAACTGAATCTGGCGCACCCCCCTTTCCCTTTTTTTTGAATCAGTTTCTATTTGTTGTTTGGGCCATACATTTCCTCATAAAGCCCATTTAACTCCTTTCTTTTTTTTTTTTATTTTCTATTTATTCAAACTAATACTTTTATTTATTTTCTTTTTATATAACATAACTTATTTTGTAAATAAAAATAATACATTAACTTTTTTATACAAAATTTTCTTAATTGCTTCTTTTATTACATTTAAAAATACATAAATAATAGATTTTTATTAAGTTTAAACAATTTTCCCTTTAGAACTTTTCTTTGTTTAAATCACTTTTATAAAACTTCCTAAAAAACATTAACAAATGTATATAAAAAAAATAGAATTTTTAAGGTTAAATATTTCCTTTTTTATTAAACCTTTTGTTTATATAATTAACAAAAAAACACAAAAATAATAAATACTTAGTAAATACATTAGGTTAATATTCGCATCATTTGTAAATAATCACATGCATTTTACAATACTTTTGATTCTCTTTTATTCTTATACATTGCTACATTTTACATTGAGAATGCGATTCAATTTGGTTGTAAATATTATTTGGACACTACTATCCTGATAAGACTCATCCCCATTTGTAAATATTTGTACCCCCATTCCCGGATATTTATTTGTAATAGCTTAGACTTTAAATTCCCGTAATTTATCGCTTTCTATATACTGTATAGTAATTAGGGTTTGTATGCGAAGATTCAAAATCAACCGCTAGATAACCTAATACAAGACAAATGCATGACAATCAATACAAAATTCACACTTGCACCCCTAGGGTAATCCCACTTGTTGCCTTCAAGAATGGGCCATGTTTGCATGTTGAGTTTCTTTGGCAAAACAAAACAAATCAAATGATCATAGTCCCTCGATGACGCTTTTGAAGTTGCCTAAACAAAACGATCATAGTCCCTCAAGCAAATTGCCAAAGACACTTGGCACTATTGCATTCATGGTCTAAACGATGACCCGCGCCCGTCCTGTTAACATCCTAACACAAGGTTGTTCATCAAATACAATGGTGAAACAACACTGTTAAAAGGGTTAAAACATGAGAAAGATCTTTGAGTACAATAGGGTAGACAACTCTTAGTTACTTGATCAAACTTGCAAAAAACACTTGCCTACTTTCAAAACACACTCCACAACACAACTTTCAAAAACATTGAAACATCTTTTCAAAAAGACAAACACCTTTGTAAAACATTTGAGTAAAGAATTGTTACAACGGTTGCCTAGACAAGGCATCCTTTTCAAAACATTTTCAAAACCACACAGACACAAACACCATTTCAAGCAATTGAAAATCAAAGGCAAGTGATCTAAAACAAGTAACTAAGAGCCCATGGATAACCATGGATGAAAAGGGTGCTAATACCTTCCCTTTTCATAATCTACCCCCCCGAACCCACGAAACGATCTCAAAGGTTTTTTCCTGTGCTTTTTAACCTTTCCTTTAGGATAAAATAAAAAGTCGGTGGCGACTCTTGCTAAACCGAACAAGTGCAAATACAAACGCAAAACCTCAAGTCAGTTCTCCCACCGTATCACACCCGTGCATAGCAAAAGGGAGCATCTCATGTCAATCCTTATATGTAACGACCATATTTTGAATGATCTTCTTAATATTCTTATTAGAAGATTCAACACCCTCATTAATCTTAGGTGTGTAGGAAGACGAGTTATGATGGACAATCTTGAATTCTTCACAAAGCTCCTTCATCATCTTATTATTCAAATTTGAGCCGTCATCAGTGATAATCATGATTGGCTCACCATACCGACATATAAGGTTGTTCTTAATAAACCACACTACCACCTGCCTAGTTACATTAGCATAAGAAGCTGCTTCCACCCATTTGGTGAAGTAGTCAATTGCCACTAAGATGAAACAATGTCTATTTAAAGCCTTGGGTTCAATCACCCCGATCATATAAATACCCCACATAGAGAAAGGCCATGGGGAAGAAATAACATTGAGAGGAGTTGGAGGCACATGAATCTTGTCAGCATAAATCTGACACTTATGGCATTTCCTTGCAAATTTGTAACAGTCAGATTCCATTTTCATCCAATAGTAACCCGCCCTTAGCATCTTCTTTGCCATCGAATGTCCATTGGCATTGGTACCAAATGAACCTTCATAGATCTCATGCATTAACATGTCTGTTCCGTGTCTATCCATACATCTGAGAAAGATCATGTCATAATTCCTTTTGTACAACACATATTCGTTGAGGAAAAAACTACCTGCCAACCTTCTCAATGTCATCCTATCTTTGTTTGGTGCACCAAGTGGGTATTCTTGAGTCTGAAAGAAGTGCTTGATATCACAATACCAAGGTTTATCATGTGATGTCACCTCTATAGCAAATACACGAGATTGCCTATCTAGGCGTTGGATTGTAATCTGAGGTATGTCATTCTAAGAGTTCACCTGGTACATGGAAGACAATATGGCTAAAGCATCTGCCATCTGATTCTCGTCTCAAGGAATGTGATGAAATTCAACTTTATTGAAGAAAGTCAACAACCTTTTTTCATAATCTTTATAGGGAATTAAGCCACGGTAGAGAGTCTCCCATTCTCCTTTAATCTGGTTTATCACCAAAGCTGAATCACCATATACATCAATAATATTATCCTAAGATCTATGGCTTCTTCAAGACCCATGATACACGCTTCATATTCTGCTATGTTATTGGTGTAATCATATGTCAACCTTGCAGTAAAAGGGATATGAGATTCATGAGGAGTGATAATCATAGCATCAATTCCTTTACCATAAGAGTTCATGGCTCCATCAAACACCATACCCATCGGGATTCAGGATCTAGACCTTCTTCAAGCAATGATTCATCATAATCTTTAACTTTCAAATACATCACATACTCATCAAAGAAATCATACTTAACAGACTGATAATCATCAACTGACTGGTGAGAAAGGTACTCTGCCCACACACTGCCTTTAATAGCCTTCTGAGTACGGTATTCAATATCATATTCAGACAATAGCATTTTCCAATGGGAAATTCTTCTAGTAAGAGCTGGCTTTTCAAAGATATACTTAATCGGGTCCATTTGGATATCAATCAAGTAGTATGATTCAACATATACTACCGCAAACGCTCCGCAGACCAGGCCAAAGCACAACATGTTTTTTCTAGCATAGAATACCATAACTCATAGTCAATGAACTTCTTGCTCAAATAATAAATTTCATACTCTTTTCTTCCTGTTTAATCTTGTTGTCCCAAAATACAACCCATGGAACTATCCAACACAGTAAAATACATAATCAATGGTCTTCATTCAACAGGAGGGAGCAAGATAGGAGGTTCAAGCATATAATTTTTAATGCTTTTGAAAGCCTTCTGATAATCATCTGTCCATACACAACCTTGATCCTTCTTTAGAAGCTTTAAGATTGGTTCACAAGTGACAGTCATGTGAGAGATAAATCTGGAGATATAATTCAAATGTCCAAGGAAGCCCCTGACTTGATTTTTAGTTCTTGGTGCAGGCATCTCTTGTATTTCCCTAACTTTACCAGGATGAACCTTAATACCTTTTTGGCTGACAATGAAACCTAACAACTTTCCAGAACAAACACCAAAAGTATACTTATTCGGATTCAAGCAAAGGCGATACTTCCTTAAACGCTAAAATAACTTCAACAAGTATTCCAAATGCCCTTCCTTAGTCTGAGATTTAGAGATCATATCATCAATATATACCTCAATTTCCATATGCATCAGATCATGGAATAAGGTTGTCATAGCCCTCTGGTATGTTGCACCAACATTCTTCAACCCGAAGAGCATAACTCTATAACAGAATGTTCCCTTAGGAGCCATCTTAATTTGGTTGTATCTGAAAAATCTATCCATGAATGAGAACACTTTGTATTTCACTGAGTTATCTACTAACATATCAATATGTGGCAAAGATAAATCATCTTTTGGACTAGGTTTATTCAAATCTCTATAATCGACCCACATGCAGACTTTTCCACAGTTCTTCTTAACTGGAATAATATTGGCAATCCACCGAGGATATAATGATGTCACAGGAAAACCAATATCAATCTGTTTTAAAACTTCCTATTTAATCTTAACTACCATGTCAGGATGAGTTCTTCTTAACTTCTATTTGATAGGTGGACATTTAGGCTTCAACATCAGGCGATGCTCCACAATATTAGTATCCAATCCAAGCATGTCTTGATAATACCAAGAAAAGATGTCAAAATATTCCTTTAATAACTCAATCAACCTACCCTTCACATCGGGATGAAGTAGTGCCCCAATATTGACTTCCTTCAAATCCTCTTCAGAACCCAAGTTAATAACCTCCAATGACTCTTTGTATGGCTGAATGGTATTCCCCTCGCGCTCAAGAAACCGAGAAACCTCTTATGGGATTTCAGTAAGCTCCACTTCTTCGGCCACATACATAGGGAATTCAAAGTTTGGAGAGGACGCAGAGTCATTGTTTTCAACGGGTTTTTTAATTAATCTGCACATATGATTATGCTCGATTTTAGAAACTGATAAATGCAATAAGCAATTATGCATATTTATTTACAGTTATTTTTTATTTTGAAAGGTTTTTCCTGATTACCATTTTCCAATAAAATTCAAAAAACAAAACAAAATTGGAAATCAAAAACAACTTTTATTAATGATTTTAAAATTGAAAACAAAAGACACACTCATATAATATCACTTTCACCTTGGGCAGAGTGAAAGGATTTTGAAAAACAAGCAAAGATAAATTACTTCGAAATATGAATGAAATTGGGAACATCAACAGTGATCCAATTTTGGACTCTCACTCCATGTGCCACAAAATTCAGCATCTCCTGCTCTGGCTCATCTTCAATGATAGCACCGACCTCTAGAGTAGTTGGATAAAGATAACCCACACCGTGGAAGATATCTTTATATGGACAGAAGGCAGGCTTCGACTTCACCACTTCATTCTTATCCTTCTTTAGAGAGAAACTCATATTTGTCTTGTTCCTATTCACACGTGGATCAATAATCTGACCCCATACACTGCTAGAACCTTTCTGAACCACTTGTTGTGCATCTCTAAAAGAGGTAATAGAATCTTCATTCTTATTTATGTTTATAATAGACAAATCTTAGAACTGAGTTTCAACATCAGCTTCGTCAACTTCTACAACACTGAAAGAAGATAAATGGGATACCAATATAACTTGTTCACCATTCACAATCACTACTTTGCCTTCATGGACAAATTTCAGTTTCTGATGTAAGGTGGATGTAACGTGTTATACCCCAAAATTTGCTCTCCCATTATTCAAGACAACCTCCTAAGGTTTTCAATTGCTTAAGGCAACTCAAGGTTGGACCAAATAAACCCTCCTCCTAAGCAGTTGACCTACAACTAGGGTTTCATTTTTCTCAAAGGAAATTGGACTTCTAATGTCTCAAGTGGATTCCATGGTTTCTCATTAGTCTCTACGAATTCTTTTAAAACACTGGGAGAATTGACTTGGGTGTTTTACATTTTATCGCAATTGTTGCAGATAGTAAGAGTCGCCACCTACTTTTCTTTTATCCAATAAAAGAAAGAGTGAAAAGAACAGGAAATACCTTTTGAAAATTTTCTTGAGTTCGGGGGGTAGATTATGAAAAGGGAAGGTTTTAACATCCTTTTCATCCGTAGTTAGCTACAGGCTCTTAGTTTCTAGCTCACTTTGAAATGCTTTATTTGAAATGTGTTTTATGATAATTTTTGAAAGTATTTTTGAAAAGTGCCTTCATTTAGGTAAACTTTGTAATGATTCTTGTCTCTATAAGAATGTATACAAAGTGTTGACTTTTGAAAATATTTCATTTAAAAGTGTTTAGTATGTTTGAAAGATGTTTTTGAAGATGGTTGTGAGCAAGCAACTACGAACATTCTACCTACTCAAAAAGTCTTAGTTCTTTCCCTCCTCCTTTAGATATTGCTATCTTATCATTGATTGATAAGAAGCCCTATTATTGGATGTGAAGGGACCGACGTGGGTCATCGTATAGTCATAGAAATAAACATTGTAGGATACCTTAGCAATTTATCTTAAGGGTCTAAGATCGTTTATCGAAGGTAACATTTTAAGGGTCATCGAGGGGCTACGATCTTGTATTCGAGGGTATTTGCTAAAGTATCCCACGTTCGAGGGACATGACTGTTTTATATTTAGGCAACAAGTGGGGTTGGCCTTACAGGTGCATGTGTGCAAAGTGTATTATTTTCATTTATTTTGTCTTGAGATTAGGATTTTCTAATTATTGATTTTATCTTGCCATACAAACTCTAATTACTAGCATTTTATATTGAAAGCGATAAATTACAGAAATGTAAAATTCTACACTATTACATCATTTGGGGGATGTGGATACAAGTTTAAAAATGGGGGAATGAAGGCAAATAAACCTAATTTACTATTACAACTATATTGAATTCGAATAAATAATGTACAAGTACAATACACTATGCAAGAATATGAAGATAGAGTAAATGGAGAAAAAAATCGATTTTGTTTGTGTTTCTTTGTATAAAAGTGTTTAGCTTAATTAAATTAAAAAGGAAAATAATTAATTAAATAAAGAGAATTAAACCTAAGTTAACTAAGAAAAGAAATTAGATTTGATTAAGAAAACAAGTTTTTAGGTTTTTATGAAAATGTTTTAATTTAATTAAACTAGTATATATATATATATATATATATATATATATATATATATATATATATATATATATATATATATATATATATATATATATATATATATATATATATATATATATATATATATATATATATATATATATATATATATATATATATATATATATATATATATATATATATATATATATATATATATATATATATATATATATATATATATATATATATATATATATATATATATATATAAAGAAATTAACTAATTAAAATCCTAAATTATAAGTTAATTCAAATTAGAAAGTAAGATTGAAATAAACCTAAGTCTAAATGTTTTAATAAGAAAATATTTTTCGTCTTTTTGTTTTTAAAAGAAATAAAATAGAAATACTAAATGTCCTAAATAAAACATAAAATATTTTTGGTTTTTTTATTAATAATAATAATATTGATGATAATAAAAATAAAGAAAAAAAAATAAAAAAAATAAAGTCAGGGGGTGTAAAAATGGGAAAAGTGGTTTAAAAGTAAAAACAATTTTGTTTTGTGATTAGGAACATTATGATTTGTTGTAATCAGAAAAAAAGAATAAAAACAATGGAATGCGTTGTTGTTAGTAAACAAGGGTGTTGAGAGAGTAAAATGGTACAAGGCCCACTTACTGAAGGCCCAAGCGCGCTGTTTGACAAAGATGGAACAAAAATGTTAGAAAAACAAAACAAAAGGGTAGCTCTGGGGCTCGAACTCAGGCCCTTAGCAATAATGCGCGCGCTCTCTATCATTAGGGTGGCTATACATCCGTTTATTAATATGAAACCAACATATTGTATTACAAAACCAATCATAGGCCTGTATCTTCTTCTTCCTCGCGTCAGACCTTCTTCACCATTTTTGAATCCTGTAACTTTCTCATTTCTCAACAAAAAATAAAACTGTAAACATGAAAGTTGCTCCATTTTTCATCACGGTTCCTGAAATGTATATAACTAAAACTACAAATCAAAGATGAGCACGAATTTTCAATGGTACCAAATCTAACCTAATTTTTTCAGAAAGTTCAAACTTAAAATTCTCACTACTCAAGCAATATGAATGAATTCTAAGGACATGGTCAGCTTCAGTGCAATGATGTCTACATGTTATCTTTGAAAATGGAAAGCTAACAATGCATATATGAAGAGATTGAAAATCAGAAAACTTACCTCAAAAATGGGTTTCATGTTTTGAGTTAGATCTCTCCTCAAGGTGCTACAATGACTTGGTTAGCTTCCTTGAACCTCCAGAAAGCTATTCCAATAGTTACTTTGAGCTGAGAGTGCTTGAAATGTCCTAGAGAAGTCCAAGTGCAGACCTCTATTTTTGAAAATAGAAGATGATGATGGAGGTGTTACATAAGTGTAACAGGTATTGGGATGGTTTCTATATGAAGTGAGGAAGCTTTAGAAATGATTTGGCCAAGAAACGCACGAGTGGAATGGAAGTTTGATGTACAAAGTCAGAAATTGCACAACAATGGTGTTTTGAGGAATTTTATGGCTTGAGGGAGTTTCCAGGTTTGTGTATTCGCGTCTTAGCTCACAAATAGTGTCTCTATTTATAAGCAAGAAGTTTGGATGCTTGGAGAAGTCAGAAATCAAGAATCACATGTTTTGGCCATGTGACTTGATTTTGAAGCAAACATGAAATGCATAGTTTCAATGTGAAGTACAAAGGCTTGTAGGGTGGTTAACAGGATGTAGATATGTTGATTCTTGATTTCAAATGTTTTGGAATCATAAGCAACAATGTATGGGCTCAAGGAGAGTTGATATTGTGTATAAAGTACTTTTCAAGAATGGCATGGTTACTTTCTTCCCAAAATGGCAATTTAGTTTGGATAATGCTTGAATCAATTGGATAATGGCTCAATTAGTTGTGTAAACCATTAATTATGGATTGAAACACAAGTTTGAGGCCTGAAAAGTAAAGATTATACATCATGGTTATGGATTTGGTCAAGTGTTCATCACAAAATTGACTTGTAATTCAAGTTTGAAACCCTAACTTTATCTCTTCGTTTCTCTTAGCTCAAAAATGATCTCATTGAGTTCTTGGACATTTTGAAAAGCTTTGAACATCCTATACAACCTTCATGTTTTTCATTTTTTAATAACAAGTTTGGAACTATGTGAAAATTTTCCATGAAGTTAGGACAAAAATCTGCCTAAACTAAGTCAAATTTCACTAAGTGTTTTAAGAAAAAGTGCATGACTTCATGAATTTATAACTCAAGGTCCAAGAATTTATAGGACTTGATCAGTAAAGAAAATTTGTAGATCTCATCAAGATCTACAACTTTCATTTTGGAAGTTTTCTTTGAATCATCTTGCATCTTGGTGCAAAGTTGGCATGAAGTCATGAAAAAGTAAGACTTAAAACACTTAGAAAATTTTCTAAGTCTTGAAAACTTTGACTTTTCAAGATGACTTTTGTATTTCTTGATTTCTTGATGATTAAGTTTCATGTTTTTGAATATCTTGACAAACTGTGATCTTTGAAACTCAATTTTGATCAAAAAGTCAAAGTTTGACTTTTGGTGTATCAGTTGACTTTTCTTAAAGTTAACTGAATTTCAACTATCAATCAAATGATCTTAAGAAATGTCTTGAGCCATTAAATTAGGTCAATATGTTGTATTTGAATCATAGATATTGTGCTTCAATCCATTAGATCATGTATTAGGTCAAAAACTCTTGATCAGTCAAATACAGTCAAAACCCTAATTTTGACCATTTTGCCCTTTTGGTGTTTTGAACAATTTTCTTGGGGAATTGTGATCCAAAATTGATCAAATGATTAATAGGACTTTAATAAGTTTATGTTGGCCAAAAATCATGAAGTTTTACTGTAGGTTGTCCATAATTGACTTTTTGCCCAATACAGCTGAATTTCAGTCATCTGAGCAATTAACTGAATAAAATTGTGATTCAAGTTTTGAAACTTGACATGAGTATTCTTAGAGGTCCATAATGATCTATGAAAGTAATTTGAGGCATTAGAATTCCAATTATCCTTGTGAAAATACAAACCATAATTTGAGGCATTAGTGTTTAGAAGATGGCTTGACCTGGTCAATACTTGTGCAAGCTTGAGTTATTGAAGATGTTTGTGAGAAATGTATTGAGAAAAGAGTGGGAAAATATTGGGGTAGAACAAATTCCCTTGTTTAATATTCTTAACGCTAAAGAGTTAGATTGGCGTGCTTTGCCATTTGTGACTTGAAGGTGGAAGAGGATTAAACACCAAAGTGCCCAAAAATTTGCACTTGCTAGTGTATGAAATAATGTTGTTGGTTGATTATGTCGGGAATGAGCTTAAAGATTCCATTTAGAGAGGTAATGTCGGAGATGGGCTTGAAGATGCCATCCTGAGTGATTGTTGATAAGCCTGGTGTTTGACTTGACCTTTTAAGAGATGCATCCAGAAGAGAGTCTATATGCAACTACTATTTTGACGGGTAATGAAGGAATCTGCAATGACTACTACTTCAACAGGTTATGAAGGAATCTAATGACGATTACTACTTCAATAGGTTATGAAGGAATCTATGACGACTACTACTTCAACAATTTATGAAGGAATCTATGACGACTACTACTACAACAGGTTATGAAGGAATCTATGATGACTACTACTTCAACAGGTTATGAAGGAATCTGTGACGACTACTAATTCAACAGGTTATGAAGGAATCTATAACGACTACTACTTCAACAGGTTATGAAGGAATCTATGACGACTACTACTTCAACAGGTTATGAAGGAACCTATGACGACTACTACGTCAACAGGTTATAAAGGAATCTATAATGACTACTACTTCAACAGGTTATGAAGGAATCTATGACGACTACTACTTCAATAGGTTATGAAGGAATCTATGATGACTACTACTTCAACGGGTATATTCTTCAGAATGATTCCCTGGGGCAAGTCTTCAATGGGAATACTTGTTAGTTTTTAGTCTCCCATAAAGATTTGTCTGATTATGTAGATAGCAGATGATATTCATCTCTTAATTGATTTTTCCTGCAAAGGTAAATAATTAGTTGTTATGCAATGTCATGATACATGTATTGCATAATGATGTTCTCAAAGTAAATGAGACCGTGTTATATGCGTTTTGTATGCATAAGTTATGATTCGTGAATGTTGCTAAAATGTATCTTTTTTTGGGAAAATAGATCCCTTACCACTGCTAGGGAGTTGGGGAAATAAACCCTGAAGACCTTACTGGGGAAATGTACTTATTTGGGGAAGCGAATTTCCAGGGAACGTGTCTATTGGAACTCTGGATGGAGTAACCCTGTGGGGATAATGTTATTGACATAACTTTGTGGGGACATCCCAAATCCACAGGCAAATGCTTATTATTGTTCGTGCATTCATTTATTAACAGTTAATCATGTTCATATGCATATGCTCATTAAATTTTAGTCATTGGACGTTTTTGCACTCAAAATAGAAAAAACAAAAATCTTGCACTTCAAAGTATATTTGTATTGATAATTTGCCTAAAAACATGCGTTTTTTTTTGGTACAGGGAGACATAAATCCTAGTAAGAGGAAGTCGTCGAAAAAATGAAACGAGTACAAGGTAAAAACAAAAAGTTATAGCCATGTGGAAGTGATCTCATTGGGTTCCACCTCCTCTATTGCCTCTATGTCTTCAGACATCATCCCCCACCATTGAAAGAAGTTGATTGGATTGATCTCGTACCATTTAAACTTTTGACCTTGGTAATAAATTTGACTGTAGTTATTCAATGAGACATAATCATACGCTTTTAATCCTTAACTTTTTCCTGGACCGCCCTTTCGGGTTTTCAGTCCACCATGATACCTTTTTTTCCCAAGCCACCCTTTCAGGTTTTTGACTTGCCAGGTATACAATCTTTTGTTTATATCCCTAACTTTTTCCCGAACCTTTTGGTTCACTGGGATGCCCTTATTTTTGCCTAGGTATGCCAACCAAGCGGGTCATTCTTTATGCATAGTATTTTTTGACTATGTCTGCATTCACAGGATGCAGGAAATCTTCGTTGTCCATAGTGGTTAGCATTATTGCACCGCCAGAGAAAACTTTCTTGACAACAAATGGACCTTCGTAAGTGAGAGTCCATTTTCCCCTGGGATCACCTTGTGGTAAAATGATGCGCTTTATTACCAAGTCGCCAGTCCAATACACTCGAGGCTTGATGTTCTTGTTGAAAGCCTTGATCATACACTTTTGATAAATTTTACCATGACAGACGACAACTAATATCTTCTCATCAATTAAATTCAACAGATCTAACCTAGTCTGAATCAATTCGTCTTCGCCTAAGTCTGCTTCTTTCATAATCCTTAAGGAAGGAATCTGAACTTCCACAGGCAGGACAACTTCCATGCCATATACTAAACAGAAAGGGGTTTCCCCAGTTGAAGTTCGAGCCGAAGTACTGTAGCCATGAAGAGAGAATGGTAGCATCTCATTCCAATCTTTGTAGGTCACCACCATATTTTGCATAATCTTCTTTATATTCTTGTTGGCTGCTTCCACTGCGCCATTCATCTTAGGTCTGTATGGAGAAGAATTGTGATGTTTGATTTTGAACTGTGTATAGAGTTCAATAATCATGGCATTGTTGAGATTGGTTATGTTGTCAGTGATGATCCTTTCAGGGATATCGTAACGACATATGAGGTTATGCTTGATAAACTGAGCTACAACGTTCTTTGTAACTGAGGAAAATGAGGCAGCTTCGACTCATTTGGTGAAATAATCAATGGCAACAAGGATGAAGCAGTGTCCATTGGAAGCAGCGTACTTGATTTCTCCAATCATGTCAATGCCCCATGTAACATGGTGGGAGAACTGACTTAGGTGTTTTGCGTTGGATCGCAATTGTTGCAGATAGCAAGAGTCACCACCGACTTTTCTTTTATCCAATAAATGAAAGGGTGAAAAGAACAGGAAAGACCTTTAGAGATGTTTTCTTGAGTTCGGGGGGTAGGTTATGAAATAGGAAGGTATTAGCACCCTTTTCATCCGTAGTTTTCTACGGGCTCTTAGTTGCTTGCTAGATCACTTAATTTTTGTTTGAGGATGTGTTTATGATGTGGGTTTTGAAAGTATTTTGAAAAGGAGTGTCTTTGTAATGGTTCTCGTCTCTATAAGAACGCGTACAAAGTGTTTTAACTTTTAAAAATGTTTCAAGGTGAAATTGTGGGTGTATAAAAATGTTTTTATTGTGAGCAAGCGAGCAACTAGAAGCAATCTACCTACTCAAAAGGTCTTAAATGTTCTTATCCTCCTCCTTTAGATGTTGTTATCTCACTATTGTTTTGGTAAGAAACCCCATCGTTGGATGTGAAGGCACGGGCGCGGGACTTTTTGTATAGTCATAGAAGGTAACTTATGGGAAGTTTTAGCAATGTCGTTTAGGGACTAGATCGTTTACCGAAGGTAACATTGAGGGTCATCGAGGGACTACGATCTTTTATCGAGGGTCTTTTCTAAATCTCCCATATTCGAGGGACATGACTATTTTCCAAAAGGTAACAAAGTTAGATTACCCTAGAGGTGCTAGTGTGCAAGTATGTTTGATTTACATGCATTTAGTCTTTGATTAGGGTTATCTTTTTATTGATTTTATCTTGTCATACATCCTAATTACTAACAATATATGAAAGCAAATAAAATGCAGAAAATAAATCCTAAGCTATTACATTATTTCAGGGACGGGGATACATATTTACAAATGGGGATTGCAATAATTTAAATCCTAATTATCTATTACAACCATATTGAATTGTACAATACAAGAAAATAAAAGGATTTGTTTAGAAAATGGTTTTCTTTTTGGTCTTAATAAATTAAAAGGAAAATAATTAATTAATAAGAGGAAATACTTTTTATGCCTTTTTTATATTAATAAAAAATAATAGTAATGCTAAAAATAGTAAGAATAAGAAAGAGAAGAAAAAAAATAACGAAAACAGGATCAACACGTTGCTGAAAGAAAAATAAAGGGGACCAGAAGTTCTGATGCTAGGCACACTGTAGTTCAGAAAGAAACGTTAGAGGGAACCAGAAGTTCTGGGTCGCTGCGCGCTGAAGTTCTGAAAGAAACGTTAGAGGAAACCAGAAATTTTGTTTTGTGTTAAAACAGTAAGAAAGCCTAGAAGTTCTGTGTGTGTTAAAACAGTAAGAAAGCCTAGGAGTTATGTATGTGTTAAAAAAGTAAGAAATCCTAGAAGTTATGTGTGTGTTAAGACAGTAAGAAAGCCTAGAAGTTATGTGTTGTGCTAAAACAGTGAGAAAAAAATCTAGAAATTCTGTTGTTGTGTCATAACAGTGTGAAAAACCTAGAAGTTCTGTATTGTGCCAAAACAGTGAGAAAAAATCTAGAAGTTCTGATGTTGTGTCATAACAGTGTGAAAAAACCTAGAAGTTCTAATACTGTGTCAAAACAGTGGGAAAGAAAACCCAGAAGTTCTGTGTTACACTTCACTTCCTTCCTTACATTAGCCAGAACATCTGCCACTTATTCAGTTCTTAACAACAGAAAAACAGAAAAATAAAAGCACGACAGTTTATAGAAGTTCTAATTCTAATTCCGAGCCTAGTTTTCTTCAAGAAATCCTTATCCATAGTTTTACTACTTAGGCCATGATATGGACAATATCAACACTATGATATTTACATATTTAATAATGTTCTGAATGAAAAGTTCAAAGTCAGAATGACTTACCTTGAATCTGAAGCGTGCGTTTGAGACCTGAGCTGCTGCCTTCGAATATTCTGGGGTCAGCAAGAAATAGGACAGAAAATGTTGTGTTCTTTGATTCAAAAGGGAAGAACAAATGTATTGCTTTGGGAATTCTGAGTTTACGAATGTTTAAATGTTTTCTTTTCTCTTTTTTTTTGTATTTGATCACTCTCTCTTTCCAAAAAGCAGCCCCTTGAACGTGTGATGGAACAACTTATTTATATATGAGTTTGCTGAGATTTTTGGGGGAAAAAACAAATGGGATTTAAACCTTTTTGGCATACTATTTCATTGCTTTTTAAGTACAACTTTTATATGCTAATTTGGTGCAAATATGGGGTTTGAGAAAGTGTATTCTTGGATTGGATCAGCAGCAATTTGGAGTGTTGTGGCAGCTGGATACAGGACTGTGCCATAGCAGTGCATCAGACTGTTCAAACGAGGTTTTGGGGCTTGGTGATGTTCTGATTGAAGAAGACCAGAATGAGATTCGAAGGGTAATGTTATGATCGAAGCGTAGAACATAATCTCCATATGCTGAAGAGTCACATTCTGATCTAAGAACACAGTTTCCATATGCTCTGATTGAAGAGTCATGTTCTGAACCATCTTTGCAAATTCTGATTGCACTTGCGTGAAATCTGGCCTAGAAGTTCTGAAATTGTCATATTTTCTTAATACTTAGAAAATTTTCCAAGTGTTTAGAAATTTGATTTTTTCAAAGTAATTTCTGACTTTAGATTTCTCGATGAACCAACTTCCTGTCTTGATGAAATATGATTGTTGAAACTTGATTTTTGATCAAAAAGTCAAAGTTTGACTTTTCAGTATGCTTTTGACCATTTTACCCTTGTGAATGACTTTCTTGGAAAATTATAATCCTAGACTTACAACTTGGCAAAAGCAACCCTGAGGGTCCAAGATGATCCTTTGAAAAATGGGAGGGCAAATTTTAGGGTACAACAACTGCCCCTGTTCAATCTTCTTAAACCTGAAGAGTTAGATTGGTGAATCTGCCATTCGCGACTTGAAGGTGGAAGATGATTGAACACTAGAGTGCCCAGAAATTTGCACTCTGATGATTTTGAGGTTGAGGTGTAAGGAATGGGCTTAAAGATGCCATTTGGAGAAATGACGGAGAGTTGGCGGAGATGGGCTTATAGAAGTTATCTGAGGGTGACTGTTGACAGAAATTAGACTAAGTCTAAGCTTGACTTCAACTGGGGAAAGAACCAGAATAAATCTTTGGTCGATTTAAAACTGAATCTAGCAGAAGTCTTGAATAATCTTTAACTGGAAAGAATCAGGATAAATCTTTGGAGCAATTTATCTGAACCAGAGAAGGTGTCTACCGAGGAAAGAATCAGGATAAACTGTTGAGAGATTTAAACTGAACCAACAAAGGTCTGGAAAACAATCAGAATAAATCTTGGAGCAACTTATCTGAACTAGAGAAAGTGTCTAATGGGGAAAGAATCAGGATAAACCGTTGAGAGATTTAAACTGAACCAACAGAGGTCTGGAAAAGAATTAGAATAAATCTTGGAGTAACTTATTTGAACCAGAGAAAGTGTCTACTGGGGAAAGAATCAGGATAAACCGTTGAGAGATTTAAACTGAACCAGCAGAGGTCTGGAAAAGAATTAGAATAAATCTTTGAGCGACTTATCTGAATCAGCGAAAATTTCTGCGGGAAAGAATCAGGATAAACCATTGAGAGATTAAAACTGAACCATCAAGGGTCTGGAAAAGAATATGAATAAATCTTGGAGCGACTTATCTGAATCATAGAAAGTGTCTACTGGGGAAAGAATCAGGATAAACCATTGAGAGATTTAAACTGAACCAACAAAGGTCTTGGATATTCTTTAACTGGAGAGAATCAGAATAAATCTTAGAGCGATTTATCTGAAACATAGAAAGTGTTTACTGGGAAGGAATCAAGATAAACCGTTGAGAGATTCAAACTAAACCAACAGAGGTCTTGGATATTCTTTAACTGGAGAGAATCAGAATAAATCTTGGAGCGGTTTGTCTGAACCAGAGAAGTCTGAAGGAAATGTTTGTCATGTAGATAGTTATCCTGTCCTGTTTTCGGAATTGATCTATCATTGATTTGTTCACAGATAATTATCTTGTCTTGTTGAAAATCTGTTGAGGATAATTTTCTGTTGATTGATCTTTCCTGAAAAGGCAAAGAGTTAGTTGTATGCAATGCCATGATGTATTAAATGCATGGCATAATGATGTTTCTCAAAATAAATGAGATTGTGCTATATGCATTTGTGTTTTCGATGTCTATGATGTATGAATGTAATATATGCACATATTTGTTGTTCTGATACAGTGTTGACGGTCTGGGGAAAATAAATCCCTGGCTGCTGCTGGAAATGAGGAGTGTAAGCCTTCCGATATTGATAGATGATTTTTTTCATTAGAGAATTAGACTCTGATGGGGAAGTGAAACACCGTGCATTTCTTGTGGACTTTGTGAAATCCTACTAGGGGAATTCCTGAGTAGTTGGGTGACTTTCACAGGGGATCCCTTGGAATATTAACTGGAAGTTTTGCTCTGTCGGGGATATGAAGGCAAAAGATATCATTAGGCTGTATGCTAGAGATATGACAATGATCCTGTAGCAGGATGTCCATGCTTCTACTCTGCTTAGAGAAAGTGCATGTGGGGATTTTGTGGAATGGCCTATACATATTATCCTATTTCTTAAATCCATTATGTTTCACCCCAAAATTTGCCCTCCCATTTTCACACCAGATAAACTCCTAGAGGTCCTCAATTGCTCAAGTTGACTAAGGATTGGCCAGACAAATCCTCCTCATAAGATAATGAGCCTCAAACTAGGGTTTCACTCCTCATTAATATGTTTCAATTCCAAGGGCCCTAAGTGGTTTCCGTTACCCTAATGTGTCCTCAAGATCATCCATGCCAAGTTTCATGCTTTGCACAAGAAGTTTGCTCAGTCAACTGCTCAAATGCTTGAAAATCAACTATACTAGGTCAAAAGTCAACTATGACCCACATACAGTCAAACTTCAAGATTTTTGGTCAACATTATCATTTTGAAGTGATATCCATCATTTCATCAAGGGTTTATTATGATTCCTCAAGGAATTCTCCTAATTTATCAAAACTCAAAAGTTGCTAAATTAGGGTTCATATAGGAAAAGTCAACCAAACTTTGACCAGGCATAAATTTCTCATACTTTATCATAAATTTCTCATCTAAGGCTTATTTTGAAGAGAATCCAATTCTCTACAACTCATCTTCATCCCTCAAGTTCAAGAAATTTACACATGAAAAGATATAAATTCAGACATTATAGGTCCTTTTCAAAAGTCAACAAAAACACCTTTTGGGTCAAAGCTTCTTACATGAACATGGAAGATCCAATTGATATGAAACAAAAGAGGTTGCTTAGGGGACATCCTAAGCTTTCTAAAAAGTCCCAGAACACACTCATAGGATTAAAATTGAGAGAGATATGCATTGTCAAAGTTGGCCAATTTTTGGAAAAATGCTTGAAGCAAATATTGACCAAACTTGGATTTTTTTCCAAATGGGCCTATCTTTTCAAGTTTGAAACTCGTTCTAAACATGGTCCACGACCTCTAAGCCCACCCATACATTTTTCTACTATTTATACTATTTATTTTGATATTTTATTCATTAAAACTCAGAAATAAATAAATAAATAATAGAAATAATGTAAATTTTGATGTGAATCCATTTTGGGCAAGTTTTATGCTGGTTTATGTCAATTGATTTCATGAAATAACCCTTTAAACATGTCCATGTTCATCCACATGTGAAAATGGCATGAAATCATCAAATATGACATTTTTTCAAATTTTGATCATGGTCTTAAAACACAACATTATGAGGGAGATTCTTTCCATGCTTTCTTGTATCCTCATTATCCTCGATAAATATAGAGCCATACAAGCTTGAAGGGCACGAAATTCCTCTTCAAGAAAGCTCTACAAAATTCTCAAAAAAATTGCTAAAAGTTGCAAGAGTTTGCAGCTATATTCCTAGATGCTATTAGTCCAAACAAGTGAAAAAATCACATTTATGAGACTTCCAGGAGTCTACTCAGGCCTCTTGCCAAGCCAGTCCATGCTCAAAACAGCCGCAACAAGTAGCTCCGGTTGGGTAAAAATTCTTAATTACAAACTCTCAATTCTTATGTTGTAAATGGTTTATAAGTGTTCATGCATGTTCATACTAATGTTTAGAATGTTTTAGAGCCATAGCTTTTAAGTTTTGACGCAAGAATCTAAAAATGCCAGATCTAAAACCTCAAAGTCGCGTCCCCGTGGTGCACCCCAAGATGTTATGCACACTGGATCCAGCGTAGAACCGAGCTTTGTCCAGTTTGGGCTTTTAATTATATTTCTTTCTCACCCCTCATTTTCATTTTTGCAGTGCAGCCCATTTATCTTTTTTGCTTTATTTATTTTCTTTTATTTCAATTATTTTCCTTTTATTAAAAAAATCATAAACATCATAAAATCAAGAAATCACAAAAATGTAGAATTAGTTTTTTCTTCCTTATTTATTAAAATTAATTTGGAAAATATATTAGTTTAATTAGGATAATTTGGTTTATTTTCATAATTAAAATTAGCTAGAAATTACGTTTAAATTACAAGTTAATTATTTTTCCTCAAATAAAAATACAATAATATTAGGTTATTTAGAGTTAATTTCCTTTCATTTTTAACTTAATGTTTTTTTCCTAAAAAATAAAAAAATAACAAAAAATATTTTCTTTCATTAATTAAGTTTTCTTAGAATTTAAACTTTAATTCCCGTATTTAATTTTTCGCGCGCATTTTCTTCTTTCGCACTTTTATATTCATGTACATATCAATGTTGCCAAACTATAAGGCATTTTTATTGTTTTCCTTTATATTTCTCTCGGTTTTGGACTTGTAATTAAATCCCTCTCCCTGAAGCCATGTAATAGCGTAGGAATTTACGTTTCCACACTTTATATTTTTGTACATATATTAACTGTTAGATGTATGACTAATAGGATTGCATGAACAAGATGAAACCAATCGCTAGAAAACTAAACACAAAGACTAATATATTTAAAATCAAATACACTCGCACATACGCACCCCTAGGGTATCACCACTTCGGTTGCCTTCGGTAAACAGTCATGAAGCATAGGGAGTTTTAGTGGTCACCCTCCAGTCCAAAAAGATCAAAATGACCCATTCGAATATTGCCTCGGAAAGATCTTTAGGACTTTAGGGTAATTACTAAAGTTTCCTAAGCATTGCTTTTGTGACCGTAAAAACGTCCCTTTCGATAGTCCCTTAACATCCAACAATAGGGCTACCTACTCCTTAATAGTAGGATAATGCTGTCTAAAGGAAACGAGAAAATGAATATCCTTTTTCGAGTAGGTAGACACTGTTAGGTACTTTCTCAAAAACCAATGTTTTTTCACAAACACTTTCAAAACAATTTTCAAAAACAACTTCATCACACTCTTGAGGACATATATAAGAGTTACCGCGACGTAAACAAAAACTTTTCAAAACACAAGCACAAAAGAAATTTAAAAATGAGCAAGTACCTAAGAGCCCTGGAAAACCACGAATAGAAAGGGTGCTAACACCTTCCCTTTCTATAATCTACCCCCGTACTCAGAAACATCTCGAAAAAGGTTTTTTCTGTTCTTTTTCACTTTCTTTTGTTGGATAAAATAAAAGACGGTGGCGACTCTTGCTTACCGCATATTTGCAAACAAAAAAAGCAAAAACCAGTAGTATTAACAGTCAGTTTTGCCACTGTATTACAGAACTGGCGACTCTGCTGGGGATATTTATAATAAAGTGGGGTATACCTTAGGATCTAGGTCATTTTAATTTCTTCTCTTGCTTGTCTGGATTGATTTACTTTTAAGGGTATCTATTTGGGTTATGTAGATCCTAAACCCGGATCTGGGAACACCTTTTAGGTAAGTAGCAATAAATTGTGAGGGAACTGTGTGTGGTATACAAATACGGTTGAAGTAGTAGCTACGTTGATGCGATACTTTGGTGGGTACCAGTAGCCCTTGAGTAATCAAGGAGAATACGGGGCCGATGCATGGTGTTATAAAGCGTCCACTGACCTTAGCACCTTAATTGACCAACTTGGCTTATAGGACATAATGAGATAACTATCTTTGGTGTAAACCCAAAGTCGGTTGATACTCGATGCTACACTCATTGAGGTTTGACTCCTGATTTTTATTTGGTGGCAAGTCAATTGTCTATCAGAACGAAACTTGTGGGAAAGATCAGTGATATTGAGATCCCTTAGAACCCAATTACTATTTCTAGGACAAGTTTGAAACCAACTAAACTTCAAGAGGATACTTACCTATAAACCACATGCAAGCCTAAACCTAAGGCTTCTTGTGTGACTTGTTTGCTTTCAACTTGAACTATTTGCAAGGTTTGATTATCTAAAAATATGATTTCCTTGTAGGATTTGTTTACACTCATTAGCCAATACCCTGATTTCTTGCAGGGTTTACTTGTTTACACTCAATGCATAGCATAAACATCACAAAATCATCCATAGCATCTCCTTAACCATTTCAAGGATCTCAAGGGTCTGTGATGTAGGTTATGATGAACCAGACGTCTAGCAAGGGGCAATAGGATTTACTTTCCTCTAGCCAATGATGTCAAAATACCAAGCACGACAACTTGAGTCAGGGGCTATGACCCACTCGATATGGTGAGCTTGACTCTCGTAGAAGGACCTTCAATGATACGAAGTTCTTCCATCAAAGCTGCCGTTGGATTCTAACGTTCTCTTGTTTACCCTACAAGATCCTTGAAAACATTGCACGCATAACATTTGCATAACAGGTATTCCAGTACATGTCTCTCATTTTCTCGCTGTTTATTTCAGCAAGGAAAATGACTCTCAAACAAGAGAACAGAGATCTCCAAGCTCAAGATGCCCAGTTCAAGGAATTACTCCTGAATCTATCCAAGGGGAAAGAAGACCTGAAAACACTCCTCGCTGGGAATCTAACCAAGGAACGTCCTGACAACAACAAGGATGAACAGTTGGAACAACTGCAAGCTGAGGTAGAAGCAATGAGAATCCAGATGCTGGGGAAGATGTCTCTTATCCAAAAATTAGCTCGAGGACAAGAAGAGCTAAGAGCTTTCGTCAACAAGCTTCACCAAGATGGATGCAGATCCATGAAACAAACAGTTAAAATTTTGGGTCAAGGCATTAATCAGCCCCCAGTGAGAGAAGAGGTTGGTTTGGTTAAGAATAGACCTTTCCAGATTAATACTACATCACAGGTCCAACAACGACCTCGCCAACAGCAACGAGGTAATCAGTGTAAGCATGATTCATCCAACATGCAATATACCAAACTCAACATGCCGATGTCACAAGCCTTGCAACACATGTTGAAGATGAATTTGGTCACATTAAGGGATTCTCCTACAAATCCCAACACTTCTGCTCCTACCTACAATCTTGACGCAAGATGTGCATATCACTCCGACAGTCCGGGGCATGACACTGATGATTGTTGGATGTTGAAATATAAAATTCAAGACTTTATTGACAAAGGAGTCATGGAATTTACACAAGATGGTCAACTGAAATTCTTCTGCTTTTCCTCCAAGGCAAACCATCTGAAGTGATAAGTTCAAACAAATAGGCTTTTTGTTCATTAGAATTTTCAAGTTGTAATTATCTTTTGATTGTTCGAGCACTTATTTCATGTCAAACTTTGTTATTTCATCAATACATTGCATATGTTTATCTTGAAACAATTTATTCAAATTCAATACATTTAAACAATGCTTTTAATTCTCCTTTTGTGATATTTAACTCTAGGTTACAAGCTCTAAGCCTTTAGAGGGAGGATGACGAAAATGATACCACAATCTCTATAATATGCTTTTGAACAGACTCCACTGACGATGTACATGCGTTGTTTCAAATCCCAAAAAATGGAGTTATAAGGAAAATAATCTCTAGTCAACCTCTTTGAGCCAAAGAAATAAGAGTTTTTCTTTCCACACAAATTAAAACCCTTAATCATAACCTAGGGCAGGGTACTTTTCTCAGTTAACTCAGAGGCGCATTCAGTCGCAATCTTCCGCTTCGTACACAATGAATGTCATCAAAGACGTCCTTCCAAATAAAAAGACGGCGATGGTTCCGCATAATCGTCAAGACAGGCGTCATTATCTCTCAAAATAAAAGCCCGCTAAGTCAAAACCTATGGAGACTTAAGAAAAAAACTAGGGCATCCCGCTGACTGTAATCACAAAAAGAAACAGTTCAGGCAAAAGACAGGGATAGTAAAATAAAAATGAAAGAGATCCTACAAATCCTCGACAAAAAAAGATGACTGCCTATTCAAAATAAACTGTCAGTATCCGAACCATCACCGGAACATCAAGGACAAGATGCCAGACTCAATCGGGATTTAAACGCACAATTAACTGAGCATAGGACGAAAGAACATCACGAAGAGAGGGTGGGCACAAATAAATTTTGAGCCATTATCCTTTGTTTCTTAAATCGTGAACCAGGCCACGTTACAACCCTTAAAAGTCCTAGGTGAAGCATGGGTTAGTTCGAGAGCATACTGTTACAAAAGGTACCCTGACTCCTGTAGGACTTGCTATAAATCCTGAGTTGACATCACACTTTTACAAAATTTGTTTGTTTTACTAAAAAAAATGAATTTTCAAACTTCAAGACATACATAAGCTTTGCATTCTTAAAATACCATTGTTCGCATATGACTATTTGTTCAACAGCAGAGAAATTCGCATGACGAATATCTAGTGAACAAAAACCTTCTCAATAAAAAGGATCACCTCAAGTGGAAAAACACTTCCAACCAAGGGGCACGGCATGACCATTGTCCATCATCTGGGGCAGTCAAGTCAAGATTCAAGGAATCTCTCAAAGATGCCAAATAGCCAGAGGCAGATCTCCATCTGAATCACTTGGGGAATTGGACATGAATTCCAGCAACGAATCATGTACGATCAAACAAACATCTTTTGGCAGTGTGACAACACTTACTACTATGGACAATGACAATTCTCCATATCCGGTGAACACGGACATAGTCAAAAAATACTATGCATGAACAAAGACCCACTAGGTTGACTGGCCTAAGCAAAAATGAGGGCATCCCGACGAACCAAATGGTTTTGGGCAAAAATTAGGGATAAAAAAAAAACACCCGACAAGTCGAAAACCTGGAAAGGCGGATTGAGCAAAAAAGGGTATCCCGGTGGACTGAAAATCTAAAAAGATAGTCCATGCAAAAGTTAGGGATTAAAGCGTACGACTACGTCTCGTCATCTCATCACTTGTCCAATTAGTAGAAGGTTTATTACCCTTATCTGCATCCACCAAGGACTCTAGGAGTTGGGATAATAGTCAAACCATCTACAAAATCCCCGGTTGATGTTTTCTACAACAGGTATCGAGACAGGGGCATTCTACTACAAGATCACCATCGTGTTCTCAGCTTACAACCTATTGACGTCGGGTATTCTCATACTCTTGACAAATTATTACTCCAACGAAAATTCCCCAATGTAGTCGCCAAGCTTCTCAGGATTCCCCAAGCGGATTACAAAGTTTCCCTTCCCCAACAAACACATTCTGAGTAAAGCAGATTCTCATCTAGAAACGGTTCAAGTAAGATCCAAAGACGGATGTCATCCTGACAGTTACTCCAGATTATCATCTAGAAACAGTTCAGGTACAATCCAAAGATGAATGTCGTCCTGACACTTAGTCCATACTATCTTCCAGCAACAGTTCAGGTACAATCCAGAGACGGATATCATCCTGATACTTATTCAGATTATCTTCTAGCAATAGTTCAGGTATGACCTAGAGACGGATATCATCCTGATACTTATTCAGACCATCTTCTAGCAACAGTTCGGGTACGATCTAGAAGCGAATGTCATCCTGATACTTATTCCAGACTATCTTCTAGCAATAGTTCAGGTATGATCCAGAGCCGGATGTCATCCTGATACTTATTCAAACCATCTTCTAAGTATAGTTCAGATACGATCCAGAGACGGATATCATTCTGACACTCATTCAACATATATTTCAAATACAGTTCGAATACGATCCAGAGACGGATGTCATTTTGACACTTATTTCAATACATAGATCCATCCACAAAGCCTTCGCAGGTACTTTCTCCAGCAGGTACAAGGGCAGGGGCAGTTTTGAAACAAGGTCACCATTACATGCGACCCCGTGACGTCTACACTCCCCATAGAGTAGAGGCAACCAAAGATTTAACATCGCCTTCCCCAAATAGGAGCTACTTTTCGCAGCAAAGTTCCTTCAGAGAGCTGACATCTATATTCCCCATCCGATTTTTTATAATCACAAGCGGTTCATAAAGTTCAATCCCAACAGAGTTTATTCTTCCAGCTACGGAAGTTCATCCCCCAGCAGAGTTTATTTCTCTGAATCGGTAAAATCTTCCAGCAAAATATCTCCTCTCTCGAACAGAGTTATCCCCCCGCAGAGTTATTCTCAAGCAGAGTTTCTCTTTGGTAGAATATTCATAAACAAAAAGGAGTAAGTCCACGACATAGTCATCTCCGTTCACCTTCCCCAGTGGAAGTAGAAGAACCACTTTTTCTATAACAGTCAGGAATTCAATTTCCAATACTCCCCAACAACAGTCAGGGATTTATTTTCCCAGACTCAGATATGTCACAATAGCATTTCATGTTCATACATCATGACGTGCACATACATATTGCATACATCATAATCTCATTTATTTTGAGAACATCATCACACAATGCATTTCATGCATCACATATAATTAATCATGTACCTTTTCAGGAAAGATGGTTATCATCAACAAGTCCAACAGTTCAAGATTAAATCCATGAAGCTATACATGTCATATTTGCAGACAACTAATGGAAAACCAGTTCCCGAAACCAAACGGGTCAACTAATCTACGTGATCAAATAAAGCAGACCTACTATCCAGGCTTTCATTTCAAAGTAACCCTACTACTCAGGTTCCTTCTCACAGCCCTACTATCCAGGTTTTTCATTTCAAAGTAACCCTACTATCCAAGTTCCTTCTCATAGCCCTACTATCCAGGCTTTCATTTCGAAGTAACCCTACTATCCAGGTTCCTTCTCATAGCCCTACTATCCAGGCTTTCATTTCTAAGTAACCCTACTACCCAGGTTCCTTCTCATATCCCTACTATCCAGGATTTATTTTCGAAGTAACCCTACTATCCAGGTTCCTTCTCATAGCCCTACTATCTAGGCTTTCATTTCGAAGTAATCGTACTACCCAAGTTCCTACTCATATCCCTATGATCTAGGCTTTCATTTCGAAGTAACCCTACTACCCAGGTTCCTTCTCATAACCCTACTATCCAGGCTTTCATTTCGAAGTAACCCTACTACCCAGGTTCCTTCTCATGGACCTACTATCCAGGCTTTATTTTCGAATTAACCCTACTATCCATGTTCCTTCTCATAACCCTACTATCTAGGCTTTCATTTCGAAGTAACCGTACTACCCAGGTTCCTTCTCATAGCTCTACTATCCAGGCTTTCATTTCGAAGTAACCCTACTACCCAGGTTCCTTCTCATAGCCCTACTATCCAGGCTTTCATTTCGAAGTAACCCTACCACCCAGGTTCCTTCTCATAGCCCTACTATCCAGGCTTTCATTTCGAAGTAACCCTACTACCCAGGTTCCTTCATATAGCCCTACTATCCAGGCTCCTTTTCATGAATTACTTGACGCAGTTTTGCATGGACTTATCCCGAGAAAGCCCTATACAGGATCCTTCTCTTTTATCTCAGGACAACATTTTATAACACTGTAAAACCTAAACCTGACCAGATACGGTCGATTTCATATTCCCCAGTAAGTCTCTATGAAGCCTGGAATACGACTAGATAACAGTCATCCTTATCATCCTTAACCAGTCACTATGAAGCCTGGACCCGACTAGATAACAACACACTTTTGTCTCATCAATCAAGAGTTAATTCCCTAGTAGAGTAATGGCCAACCGAAGCTCCTATACTCTATTTCCTAGGACATAAATGAACATTCCCCGGCGAAGTCCTCCTCAACGGCAGGTACAGGAATTCTCGCAAAGGAATCTCTTATGCAACTGATATCTTTTCTTGATGGCATCTTTAAGCCCATCTCCGAAGATTCTATGTCGCCTTCCAAGTGGCATCTGTAAGCCCATTCCCGATATTATTGATCAGTATTACTTCATGCGAGTGCAAATTTCTGGGCACTCTTGTGTTCAATAATCTTCCACCTTCAGATCACGAAAGGCAGACCAGCCAATCTACATCCTCAGGTTTAAGAAGATTGAACAGGGGCATCTATTTCACCCCAAAATTTCCCTCCCATTTTCACACCAGATAAACTCCTAGAGGTCCTCAATTGCTCAAGTTGACTAAGGATTGGCAAGACAAATCCTCCTCATAAGACAATGAGCCTCAAACTAGGGTTTCACTCCTCATCAATATGTTTGAGTTCCAAGGGTCATAAGTGGTTTCCATTGCCCTAATATGTCCTCAAGATCATCCATGCCAAGTTTCATGCCTTGCACAAGAAGTTTGCTGAATCAACTGCTCAAATGCTTGAAAATCAACTGTACTAGGTCAAAAGTCAACTGTGACCCACATACAGTCAAACTTCAAGATTTTTGTTCAACATTAAAATTTTGAAGTGATATCCATCATTTTATCAAGGTTTGATCATGATTCCTCAAGGAATGCTCCTAATTCATCAAAACTCAAAAGTTGCTAAATTAGGGTTCCTATATGAAAAGTCAACCAAACTTTGACATAACATAACTTTCTCATACTTTATCAGAAATTTCTCATCCAAGGCTCATTTTTAAGAGAATCCAATTCCCTACGGCTCATATTCATCCCTTAAGTTCAAGAAATGCACTCATGAAAAGATATAAATTAAGACATTATAGGTAATTTTCAAAAGTCAATAAAAACACCTTTTGGGTCAAAGATTATTACATGAACATGGAAGATCCAATTGAGATGAAACTAAAGAGGTTGCTTAGGGGACATCCTAAGCTTTCTAAAAAGTCCAAGAACACCCTTATAGGGTTAAAATTGAGAGAGATATGCATTGTCAAAGTTGGCCAATTTTAGGAAAAATGCATGAAGCAAATATTGACCAAACTTGGATTTTTTCCAAATGGGCCTATCTTTTCAAGTTTGAAACTCATTCCTAACATGGTCCAAGACCTCTAAGCCCACCCATACATTTTTCTACTATTTATTCTATTTATTTTGATATTTTATTCATTAAAATTCAGAATTAAATAAATAAATAATAGAAATAATGTAAATTTTGATGTGAATCCATTTTGGGCAAGTTTTATGCTGGTTTATGTCAATTGATTTTGTGCAATGACCCTTCAAATATGTCCAGGTTCATCCACATGTGAAAATGGCATGAAATCATCAAATATGGCATTTTTTCAAATTTTGATCAAGGTCTTAAAACACAACATTATGAGGGAGATTCTTTCCATGTTTTCTTGTCTCCTCATTCTCCTCTATAAATATAGAGCCATACAAGCTTGAAGGACAAGAAATTTCTCTTCAAGAAAGCTCTACAAAATTCTCAAAAAAAATGCAAAAAATTGTAAGAGTTCGCAGCTATATTCCCAGGTGCTATTAGTCCAAACAAGTGGGTAAATCACATTTCTGAGACTTCCAGGAGTCTACTCAGGCCTCTTGCCAAGCCAGTCCACGCCCAAAACAGCTGCACCAAGTAGCTCCAGTTGGGTAAAAATTCTTAATTACAAACTCTTAATTCTTACGTTGTAAATGATTTATAAGCATTCATGCATGTTCATACTAATGTTTAGAATGTTTTAGAACCATTGCTTTTAAGTTTTGACACATGAATCTAAAAATGCCAGATCTAAAGCCTCAAAGTCGCGTCCCCGTGGTGCACCCCAAGACGTTATCCACACTGGATCCAACGTAGAACCGAGCTTTGTCCAGTTTGGGCTTTTAATTATGTTTCTTTCTCACCCTTCATTTTCATTTTTGCAGCGCGACCCATTTTTATTTTTTGCTTTATTTATTTTCTTTTATTTCAATTATTTTCCTTTTATTAAAAAAATCATAAACATCATAAAATCAAGAAATCACAAAAAAAATGTAGAATTAGTTTTTTCTTTCTTATTTATTAAAATTAATTTTGAAAATTGATTAGTTTAATTAGGATAATTTGGTTTATTTTCATAATTAAAATTAGCTAGAAATTAAGTTTAAATTGCAAGTTAATTATTTTTCTCATATAAAAATACAAATATTAGGTTATTTAGAGTCAATTTCCTTTCATTTTTAACTCAATGTTTTTTCCTAAAAAATAAAAAAATAACAAAAAATATTTTCTTTCATTAATTAAGTTTTCTTAGAATTTAAACTTTAATTCCCGTATTTAATTTTTCGCGCGCATTTTCTTCTTTCGCACTTTTATATTCCTGTACATATCAATGTAGCCAAACTATAAGGCATTTTTATCGTTTTCCTTTATATTTCTCTCGGTTTTGGACTTGTAATTAAATCCCTCTCCCCGAAGCCATGTAATAGCGTAGGAATTTATGTTTCCGCACTTTATATTTTTGTACATATATTAATTGTTAGATGTATGGCTAATAGGATTGCATGAACAAGATAAAACCAATCACTAGAAAACTAAACATAAAGACTAATATATCTGAAATCAAATACACTCGCACATACGCACCCCTAGGGTATCACCACTTTGGTTGCCTTCGGTAAATGGTCATGAATCATAGGGAGTTTTAGTGGTCACCCTTCAGTCCAAAAAGATTAAAATGACCCATTCGAATGTTGCCTCGGAAAAATATTTAGGACTTTAGGGTAATTACTAGTTTCTTAACCATTGCTTTTGTGACCGTAAAAACGTCCCTTTCGATAGTCCCTTAACATCCAACAATAGGGCTACCTACTCCTTAATAGTAGGATAGTGCTGTCTAAAGGAAACGAGAAAATGAATATCTTTTTTTGAGTAGGTAGACACTGTTAGGTACTTGCTCAAAAACCAATGTTTTTTCACAAACACTTTCAAAACAATTTTCAAAAACAACTTCGTCACACTCTTGAGGATAGATACAAGAGTTACTGCGACGTAAACAAAAACTTTTCAAAACACAAGCACAAAAGCAATTTAAAAATATGCAAGTTCCTAAGAGCCCGTGGAAAACCACAGATATAAATGGTGCTAACACCTCCCCTTTCTATAATCTACCCCCCGTACTCAGAAACATCTCGAAAAAAGTTTTTTCTGTTCTTTTTCCTTTTTCTTTTGTTGGATAAAATAAAAGACGGTGGCGACTCTTGCTTACCGCATATTTGTGAACAAAAAACCAAAAACCAATAGTATTAACAGTCGTTTCTGCCACCGTATTACACATTAGTAATTGTCTTTCTGCTTAGTTTTCCTTTTTTATGCGTTTATTTGTAAACAGTAATTACGTTCAAACACATATGTTCAAAAATAAACACTGGACGTTTATTGCAAACAAAACAGGAACAATAAAAGAAAAACAGATAATTTTGCACTTTTAAAGGTATATATTTGTATTTACTTTGAATAAGTATTTTGTACAAAGAGACGAACATACTAGTAATAGAATGTCGTCATAAAAAATTAAAATTGATACAAAGAATAAACAGCTATGTGAAATAATCCCATGGGGTTCCAACTCTGCTATAGCCTTCATGCCTCTGAGCGTCTCATCCACTTGCTGCTTTGTCCGAAGTTGATTGGATTAATTAGAACCGTTCGAGTTTGACGATTGATACTGAATATTGGTTGTAAGATGATCCAACATGACATATTCATACGCTTTAAATCCCTAACTTTTTCCTGGACCTCCCTTTCGGGTTTTCAGTCCACTGGGATGCCCTTTTTTGCCCAAGCCGCCTTTTCAGGTTTTCAGCTTGCCGGGTGTACATATTTTTTGTGTGTTATCCCTAATTTTTGCCTAGGCTAATCGACCTAGCAGGTATTTTTTCATGCGTAGTATTTTTTAACTATGTCCGCGTTTACAAGGTGCGGAAGGTCGTCGCCGTCCATAGTGTTTAAGATCATTATCCCACCAAAAAATATGTTTTTTTTATCACAAATGGTCCTTTGTATGTAGGAGTCAATTTGCCCCTGGGATCACCTTGTGGCAGTATGATACATTTGATTACCAAGTCACCAACCCGATATACCTGACGTCTGACCTTCTTGTTAAAAGCTTTGATCATACGTTTTTGGTATATCTAACCATGGCAGACAGCTGTAAGCCTCTTCTCATCAATTAAATTCAACTGGTCAATTCGAGTTTGAATCCATTCATCTTCATTCAACCCTGCATCCTTTATGATTCTCAGAGAAGGTATTTGGACTTCAATTGGTAGGACAACTTCCATGCCGTATACCAAGGAGAAAGGATTTACCCCTGTTGGTGTGCGCGCCGTGGTACGATAACCGTGGAGAGCAAATGGTAACATCTCATGCCAGTCCTTGTAGGTCACTGCCATTTTTTGTATGATCTTCTTGATGTTCTTATTAGCGGCTTCTACAACACCATTCATCTTCGGCCGGTAAGGAGAAGAGTTATGATGCTGGATCTTGAATTGCACGTATAGTGTGATGATCATAGTATTGTTAAGATTGGTACCATTATCTATAATGATTCTCTCTGGAATACCATATTGACAGATAAGATTCTGTTTGATGAATCAGGTCACAACATTCTTGGTAACAGAAGCGAATGAAGCTGCCTCGACCCCCTTCGTAAAGTAATCAATGGCAACCAAGATGAAGCAGTGTCCGTTAGAAGATGTAGGTTTGATCTCTCCAATCATGTCAATACCCCACATTATGAATAACTAAGGAGAAGTCAGGACGTTTAGAGGAACTAGGGGCACATGTACCTTGTCAGCATAGATCTGACACTTGTGACAGGTTCGTGAATACTGATAACAGTCTGCTTCCATGGTAGACCAGTAGTATCCTTCCCGTAGGATCTTTTTAGCCATCGTGTGCCCACTAGAATGGGTTCCAAAGGTACCTTTGTGTAAATTAACCATGATCTAATCTGCCTCACTCTTGTCTACGCACCAGAGCAAAGTGGAGTCGTGGTTGCGCTTAAAGAGGATTCGTTACTGAGGAAGAATTTAGCAAAAAACCTTCTCAGGAACTTTTTATCATTGACTAAAGCTCCCTCTGGATATTCTTGGGCCTCAAGATATCTCTTAATTTCATAGAACCAAGGTTTTTCCACTACTTCTTCAGTATCAATCTCGTGACAGTAAGCTGGTTCATCCATCCTCTCAATAGTGATATGAGGAGCCTCATCATCCAACCTGATTGTGAACATGGATGACATAGTGGCTAGAGCGTCTGCTAGTTGATTCTCCTCTTGTGGAAAATGCTCAAAGGTAATTTCCTCAATATGTGGGATTAATGTCAACACATGTTCTTTGTAAGGGATGATATTTGGGTGCTTCGTGTCCCATTCTCCTTTGATCTGACTGATGACTAAGGCTGAATCTCCAAATACACTTAAGGACTTGGTTCCCAAATCTATGGCGACTTTGAGACCCATAATACACGCTTCATATTCTGCCATATTATTGGTACAATTGAAACATAATCTAGCAGTGAAGGGAGTATGGCATCCTTCAGGGGATATGATCACAGTGCCTATGCCGTTGCCGAGTGCGTTGGAAGCTCTGTCAAAAACCAAGGTCCATCGGGATCCTTGTTCATGTCCGTCATATGGTCTGAGTTCTTCACAATTGTTTACCAACATGATGTCTTCGTCCGGAAATTCGAAATTCATGGATTGATAGTCATCCACAGCCTGATGAGCTAGGTGATTGGCTAGAACACTTCGCTTTATTGCTTTCTGGGTAGTGTACTGAATATCATATTTGGTCAGGACCATCTACCATCTTGCTATTCTTCCCGAGAGGGCAGGCTTCTCGAATGTATACTTAATTGGATCCATCTTGGATATCAATAAGATAGTGTCAGTCAGCATATACTGTCTTAGCCGACGAGCAGCCCATTCCAGAGTGCAACAAGTTTTCTCGAGCAGTGAATATCTGGTTTCACAGTCTATAAACTTTTTGCTCAGGTAGTATATTGCATGCTCTTTTTGGCCAAACTCGTCATGCTGCCCCATCACACACCCCATTGAATTTTCCAAAACTGTTAGGTACATGATCAGAGGTCTTCCCTCAACTGGTGATATCAAAATGGGAGGTTCTTGAAGGTACTCCTTGATCCTGTCGAAGGAAGTCTGGCAGTCGTCGTTCCATTCCACCACTTGATCTTTCTTCAGTAATTTGAAGATTGGTTCACAAGTAGTGGTTAGATGGGAAATGAACCGGGCGATGTAGTTTAGCCATCCTAAGAATCCCCTAATTTCCTACTCAGTGCGAGGAGCAGGCATTTCTTGTATTGCTTTTACCTTTACAGGGTCCACTTCGATACCTTTACAGCTGACAACAGAGCCTAAGAGTTTACCAGACCTTACTCCAAAAGTGGATTTATTCGGATTCAACCTTAGTTTGTATCTCTTTAGTCTTTCAAACAGTTTCTGCAGATGGTCCAGGTGTTCCTCTTCAGATTGAGATCTGGCTATCATGTCATCTGTTGTACCCCAAAATTTTCCCTCCCATATTCTTCAAAATTTGCCAAGCCAAAGCTTCAAAATCTCCCCAAGGGTTGCACAGTTCAAGGGCCTCCTAAACAGTCAAAATTAGGGTTTTGGTTCTGACCAAGTAAATGAAGTTTCCAAGGGTCCAATCAAGTCCCACATGCCTATAAATATGGTCAAGCATCCTCATACCAAGTTTCAAGACTTTCAGCACAAAATTGCACAGTCAAAAACCCTAATTGCACTACAGTCAACTGTAGGGGCAAAATGGTCATTTGACAGTCAAAAGTCCAAATTTTTTATCAACATCCCATTTTGAAGCCACAAACATCATTTGATCAATGCTTGATCATGATTCTCAAAGCTTGGCTAGAAAATCATCAAGATGCAAAAGTTTCCATATTTGGACAGTTGAAAAAGTCAACTGTAAATTGACCAGGGCATAACTTTCACATGGATTATCAGAAAAATTCCATCCAAAGCTCATTTTGAATAGAAAGACATTTCCAACAACTCCTATTCACACTTCAAGTCCAAGAAATGCTCTCACAAAAAGTTATCAATTTCAACATTATAGGTCATTTTCAAAAGTCAACAAAAAGGGACTTTAAGTCAAAGGCCATAACTTGAGATTGATAAATCAAAATGACATGGGACCAAAGGAATTGGTTAGAGGACTCAAAAACCTTTCCAAAATGTCCAAGAACATGAGCAAAGCTTAATAATTGAGCAAGTTATGCCTTGTAGAAGTTGGGAAATTTTTGGATATTTTGAAAAGTCAACATTGCTTCAAATGATCTAAAATTGCTAATGGGCCTCTTTTTCTTCCACAATTCATCATCCAAGGCATGTGCACGACCATTTGGCCCAAAGGGAAGTTTTTATCATTTTTATTTTATTTATTTGAATTTTTAAATACTAGAAATTCATTTAATTAATTAAAATATATAAAAAATGCTAAACCTAGGTTTTTCAATCTTTTTATGCATGATATATACTCAATATTTCGTGCAAATCAGATTAGGGAAGAATTGAAGGTGATTGGATATGATTGAGAGCAAATGTGCATGAAAAGATTGGAAAATATTTTGCCATAAAAATCAATATCCATACATCAATTCCTTGATTCCTTGGACAAGAAAACTTAACCTAAATCATTCACCTATACATACACAAGAAAACCCTCGTGCCCATTACCAAAAAGCTGCGCCATAGACAAGAAACAACACTTGAGTTTTTGCTTAAAAAATTCCAAAACTGAAAACCATATTCCAGTGCTTTTCAAGGTGAAACAACGATTCTATCACATTCCTGGGACATCAAAGAAACTTCCTGGATCAAAAGCACCAATTCTAACGCCTTGAATCATTGTATAGAAATCAAACTTTTTCACCCTTTTCTCATAATCGTGTTTTACAATTTAGGCATATTCATTGCATTTTATTTGTGGATTTGTGCTCATTAAACCTTTCTGAAGCTAACCAAATAGTTTAATTGTGTTTTTGTGCATTATTGGAGATTTCGCCATTGTTGTCTTTTAGGGTTTCCCAAGCTTTGAATTGGGGTTTCCTGGTCAAAGAACAATTGAGGCTCGAAACCTGGACCATTGAAATCAGCATGGTTGGACGATTGGATTAGATACCTCGCGCCCAATTTCTGATTAGAAACAAGCTAATCGCTATTTTCCAATATGGTGTCTATAAGGACGGTTCAAAACCGTTGCTAATTGTGTTCTTGTTTCAGGAAAAAAATAGGACGAAGAAGAAGACGCTTAGGTGGCGAGGCATAACTTGTTCATTTAAATTTTTGCGCGCAAAATCCACTAACCATTATTTTTACATTATATTGTTTGTTTTCCATAATACTTACAAAACGCGTGAAGTGCTCCAGTGGCCAGGCATATACGTTGGTAAACCACAGGACCTGGGTTCGAGCCCCAGGTCCCTCACTCTTTCCAATATTATTTTTCTACTTATCATCCTATGCAGGTTCAACGCTAAGGGTTCACCATGTTCACAATATCTGGCCATCCACGTGCCTATTGAGATGGATCAAATGGCCATAATGTGAAGCACACCATGGACTGCAGTTAACACTTCCACACGCTGGCAAGGAAAGTAAAAAAGGCCTTAAAACCTTGGGCCAGGATTGCTACAATAAGCCCTCCACTTGGGGACAGCACCCCCCTCTAGTTTGTTTCTTTTAACTTTTTTTATATTTTTCTTTTCTTTATTTTAATTAATTTCTTTTAAATTATTATTTTCATAATACATAAAAAACACCAAAAAATCAGGAAAGATAAAAAATAATAAATAGTTTTATTTAACTAGTATTTTTGTAAATAAATATTATTCATTAATTTTAGTTATTAAATTAGGTTTAATTGTAATATTTTTCTCAATCAATTTAAAATTTGGTAGAATTAGGGTTTGTATTGATTTTTATCCTTTTTTTTCTTCTTTCTTTTCTTTCATAATAATTAAATATTTCCTATTACTTTTATAAATCAAGATTTGCATGTAAATAATTAGGTTAATATTAGGTTAAAATTTAATACTTTCTTAATAAACTAAAACAATTAGAATTAGGGTTAATCTTTTAATTTCATTTAATTCTTTTTTTCATAAAAATCATAAAATACAAAAATACCAAAAATAATTTCTTTTTCTTTAGTTTAATTAATTTGCTAATAATTTAATTTCGCAAAAAGGGTCCAACGCCCTCGTTCTTAATTTTAATTTCAATTCGCGTATTTATTTCTTTTCCTCTTAATTATTCATGTACCTCTCCCAAAGCCATGTAAATATTTATCTTTCGCACTTTATTTATTTATTTTCTGTCAAATCGGGTTCTGGAAATTTTGGCGATGTGGACCCGCGCCTTTTGTAATAGCTTAGAACTTTTATTTCCCGCAATTCTTTTTAACTGTTAAATAATGGCATGCAAGAATGAATGGAAAAAAATAAAAACAAGCGCGTAGATCACCTATAACATGACAAGATAAAATAACTGAACATGACACACAAATCACACACCACCCCTAGGGTACGCCTCACTGTTGCCTTGCCTCGAAAGGTGATCGTCGAGTAGAGGATGTCTTAGTAAGTCCTCATGATCCGGGAACCTGGCATGAGGGTAGCTTCTAAGGTGTCTTCCCATTGCTCTGGTGATCACCATGTCCCGAACCTCGAATTGACCCGAACACCTCCAATAGTGGTGCTACCTACCTCTCAATGGTGGGATGGCACTACTTAAAGGACATTTACACAGACGAATTCCTTAGGGTAGGTAGAGAACTCATAGATACTTGCTCTAATTTCAAAACAAATCAAAAACTTCTTTTCACACCGACACCTTTTCAAAAAGCTTTCGAAAGCAATTTTTCAAACACTCTTGAGGATCGATACAAGAGTCGAACTAGAATTTTCAAAGAAACCTTTTAAAAACCCACAGTTGAAAAGCAAACAAACAATTTTGAAAACACAATGAGCAAGTATCTAAGAGCCCATGGATAACCATGGATAGAAAGGGTGCTAACACCTTCCCTTTCTATAACCTACCTCCCGAACCGAGAGCAATCTCTATAAGGAATTTTTCTGTACTTTTGTCCTTTCCATTTGGAGAAAATAAAAGACGGTGGCGACTCTTGCTTCCACGACATTTCGCGAACCAGCGTTAAACAGTCAGTTCCAGATCCACCGATCACAGAACTGGCGACTCTGCTGGGGACTCTTTATAAAGTGAGGTGTACCTTAGGGCTAGTTCATAACTGTGTTTTCAATTGCTTTCCTTGTGTGCTTTATTATTGTGGGTTGCTTGGGAGTTCTATAGATCCTAACCCGGATCTGGGGGATACCTTCTTAGAAAGTAGCAACAAGACTGTGAGGGAACTGTGCGGGGTATACCGACATGGTTGAAACAGTCTGCTACGTTGATGTGGCACTTTGGTGTGTACCGGTAACCCTTGAGTTCAGTCAAGGAGAGTACGGGGCCTCCGCGTGGTGTCGTGAAGCATCAACAGACCTTAGGAACCTTAATTGAACTATCTTGGCCTCTTTAGGGTAGTGAGATAACTGACTTTGGTGCAGTCCGAGGTTGGTTGATACTCGATACTACACTCAATTGAGGGTTGCTTTCCTGGAATATTTCGGTCGCCAGTTTAGTGGCTAAATCGAAACGATGAACAATGAAAGCAATCCCGTGATATTGGGACCCTTAGAACCCGGTTACTTCTAATAGGACAGGTTGAGCCCACCAACTTCAAGAGGGTACTACCCAGACCCCACGCTGGCCTTAAACCCTAAGGGCTTGTCTTGTGTTCCTTGTGTGCCTTACATGTTTGTCTTTGTAAATATCTGTGGTGTGTTTAATCATAGCATCATGACATCATCCAGCATCATATGCATTGACTAACCATTTCGGGGGTTCGAATCTTCATCTTTGTTCTTGTTTTGTAGGACATGGAAACTGTTCGCAGAAAGACAATTCAAGTCAGCCTTGTAAGGGTCCCTCCTCAGCTTAAGGAACTTATATCCAGGATTCTCGAGAACTCTTCATTCAGTGAAAGACATGGAAGTCTCATCAGCCTGGTCAATACCAACATTGAGGAAGATATGATCAAGGTCCTGTTCCAATTCTTTGACCCTCTGCATCACTGTTTCACCTTCTTGGATTATCAGCTGGTACCTACATTGGAGGAGTTCTCCCGGCTCCTGAAGATCCCTATCCTTGATCAACTACCCTACAACGGTACAGAAAAGGAACCCAAGCTTGAAGAGATTGCTAAAGCCTTGCACCTACAGTCATCTGACCTCAAGGGACATTGGGAAGTTAGAAGTGGTATCAAAGGGTTCTTAGCCAGGTTTCTGTTTGAAAAGGCCCATGAATGTTGGAACTCCCTTGACTTACAAGCTTTTGAAGAGGTTGTGGCCCTCCTTGTCTATGGTTTGGTGTTGTTCCCTAACCCAGATCAGCTTATAGATATCAGTGCTGTCCAGATCTTTATGTCCAGGAATCCTATACCTACGTTGCTGGGGGACATCCTTCACTCATGTTACACTCGAACCATGAGAAAAAGAGGTGTCCTTATGTGTTGCACTCCTCTCCTGGGAAGGTGTTTTATTTCGCACCTTCCACAATCAGTTTTGAAGAACGAGTGGGGTTTGAGATGGTCACAACGGTTGATGACTCTTACACATGCGGATATACATTGGTGCCCTAGGTCCAGAGAAGATGTCACTATCATTGATCGTTGTGGGGAGTACCCTAATGTTCCTTTACTTGGAATCAGAGGAGGTATTACTTACAACCCATGCCTGGCTTGGAGAAAGTTTGGTTATGCTCGGAGGGATGGTCCTCATGACATGTTAATTCCTGACATAGTTTTTGACTTCGACAACGATACTCAAGGACTTCGCCAGAGATTTATCAGAGCCTGGAGGATGCCAAGTAGGATAGACAGTAAGACACTGGGGCACAGGAACCCCATCCCGTTGGAACCTTATCTCAAGTGGGTACGCGCCCGCTCCCAGAAGTTAGTGATGCCTTATCCTCATATGCTCCCAGTAATCAAAGAACCAGTCTCGGAAGGGGAAGTGTCATACACTATTCAGCACCCTGATATGCCCACATCCTGGGAAGAGATGCAGAAGAGCTGGATCCAGCTAAAGGAAGAACGGAATTCTCTTGAGACCAGTCTACATGCTAGTGAAAAGAAGGTCTTGGAGCTCACCCGCCTGTTGCATGAGGAGAGGAATCTCAACACTTACATAGCTCCAAAGAGGATGCGTAGTATATTTTGGGATTGATTTGCTTTTGTATTATTTTACCCATGAGGCTTTGATGTACTGAACAATTATTTCCTTAATGATAACATGTGTTCCTTTTTATCTACAACAAATTTGAACTTTCGAACCCTTGAATGCATTGCATAAACACATATCATTCATCATGTGCATAGCAGGTTTTCCTCTTTTCAGGTTGCTTACAGTTCTTCGCTGTTTATTTCAGCATCATGAATCCTGACTCATCATCAACTGAGATGTCCATCAAAGCTCTACAGGCGCAGAATGCGCAGTTTCAGGAACTAATCATGGGTTTGGCTCAGGGCCAAGAGGAGTTGAAGGCTCTGCTTCTGAAGAAAGAAAAGAAGAAGAAGAGAAGAACTGTTCTGTTCAGCTCGGGCCGAAGGTTTGGCAATACTCTGCAGAATGAAGAGGCTGGTTCTTCCCTTGGCAAGGGTACTCCTCAAGCGGAAAAAGGTCCTAGTCCGGTAGTCTCTGACAACGAGACTGATTTTGATGAAGAGCAGTACCCTCCTGCAGAGGACAGATACAAGCAGTTGGAAGACAGGTTGAATGCTATGGAGATACAACAAGTACCTGGGCTGGATTTTGGAGATCTGGGTTTGTCAACTGGTGTGATCATTCCTCGTAAATTCAAAGCACCATCTTTCACTAAGTACGACGGGGCGTCTTGTCCCAAGCTACATCTCAGGTCCTATGTTCGGAAGATTCAACCGTACTCAATGGATAAGAATTTGTGGATCCACTTCTTCCAGGAGAGTCTTTCAGGGACTCATCTCGAATGGTTCTATCAGCTGGATGGGACCAAGGTTCGTAACTGGGAGGAGTTGGCTACTGCTTTCTATAAGCAGTATCAATATAATGCTGACCTTGCCCCTACACGTACCCAACTTCAGGGTATGTCGTTAGGTTCAAGTGAAGGTTTTAAAGAGTACACTCAGAAGTGGAGGGATCTGGCTGGCAGGGTGCAGCCTCCGTTGACTGATCGGGAGTTGGTAGACATGTTCTTGGGGACCCTATCTGGGCCATTTTTCAACCATCTTATCGGGAATTCGTCTGCAGGGTTCACTGATCTGATTCTGACTGGAGAGAGAATTGAGGCTGGGTTGAAGTCTGGAAAGATTCCGAAGGGTGCATCGTCTAGTTCAGAGAAGAAACCCTTCAAGAAGGAGGCTAGTGCTGTATATGGCTCTAGGAGACAAGAGAAATCTGAGCGCCGCCAATCTGTCAGTGCGGTAATGATTGCCAAGCCTGCTGCCGCTCCTCGGCCAACCAATCCTCAAAGGGCTGAAAGACCCCGGAGAGAGTTTACCCGTTTGAGCATGACCCTGTCCCAAATCTTGTCGCAGTTACTATCCACCAACCTAGTGACTGTCAGAGAGGCCCCCAAAGGTGTAAACACTGCCTCTCCGAAATACAATCCAAATGCCCGCTGTGCGTACCATTCTGATAGCCCGGGGCATTCCACTGATGACTGTTGGGCATTAAGGAATAAGGTGCAAGACCTTATCGACGCAAAGGAGATACAGTTTGAGGCGCCTGAGAGGCCGAATGTGGTAACTGCTCCTATGCCCCAACATGGAGTAAATGCTGTTGATGAAGATGTTTACGCTGTTTCTGTGGATGATCTAGCTACTCCTCTGAAGACTGTCAAGAGGAACCTACTGCTGGCCGGTTTATTTCCGGGTTGCAGTGAGGGTTGCCTGTTCTGTGCTGTTTCCCTATCTGGTTGTCCCTTGCTGAAGTTAGGTATCCAAAGCCTAATGGATAGCAAGGAGATTCTGTTCAAAAAGTCTGCTGTTCAGTTGGTTCCGGTAGAAGAATTTTCTGTGGTTACCATCTTTAATAATCCAATCAAGGCTCTCCCGAGGAAGCCTGTCCAAATCGTGACTGTCGCACCTGTTGTTATCACTGTTCCGGGGCCTCTTCCCTATGTATCTGATAAAGCTGTCCCCTGGCATTATGGGGCAGACGTATATGTGAATGGAATCAAACAAGAATTTAACACTGGCGTCAGTATCTGTGATATCACTGGTCCAGCCAAGGTTACCCGCAGTGGCAGGCTCTTCTCGCCTGACATTGCACCACCCGCTACTCGAAGACCCCTCCTTATAACACCTACAAGTGTACCTGTTCCTGTTGCTGACCAAGTTGTTTCCCCTGCTGCCGAGTCATCCAATGCTCGGGGCAAAGGAATTGAAGATGAGCCTGCCCGGATGGAGGCACCGATACCTATAAATGCGGAGGCCTCCCAACAAGAAATGGAGGAAATTCTAAAAATAATAAAGAAGAGCGACTTCAACATCGTCGAGCAGCTGGGGCATACGCCCTCCAAAATCTCCATGCTCTCCTTATTGCTGTGTTCCGAGGCCCATGCTAAGGCCTTGATCTCATTTCTCAAGACGGCCCATGTGCCACAGGAGACATCTGCAGTCCAGTTCACTGACTGCGTAGCAAATCTGACAGCAGACAATGGCTTGGGTTTCTCAGATGCTGACCTAACTGCGAAAGGAAGAGACCACAATGATGCTCTGCATGTCTCTATCGAATGCAGGGGCACTACTCTGGCACATGTATTGGTGGATACTGGTTCCTCCTTGAATGTTCTACCAAAGAAGGCTTTAGACCGTTTGGATTGTGAAGGCCTGGAATTAAAACCCAGCAATATCATCGTCAGGGCCTTTGACGGTTCAAAAAGGATGGTTCATGGAGAGGTTGACATTCCTATTCGTGTGGGCTCTCAGGTGTTTGACTCTACTTTTTATGTGATGGATATCCGTCCATCGTACTCTTGTCTACTGGGTCGACCTTGGATCCATAAAGCTGGGGCAGTGACCTCTACCTTGCACCAGAAGCTGAAGTACCCCGTCAGAGGGAAGATCGTCACTGTGCAAGGAGAGGAGGAGTATATGGTGAGCCATTTGAATTCCTTCAGATACATTGAGATGGACGGGGAGTTTATTGAAACCCCCTTTCAGCATTTCGAGGAGGTGCTTCCAATTTTAGCAGCAGCAGAAACAACAGTCGAAGAGAATGTTCCTTTGAAGATGGCTTCCCTAAAGGATGCCCGGGCTGTGGTTCAGAGAGGTGAATGTACTAACTGGGGCAGGCTTCCCGACTTTACACAGAAAACTGACAAATTTGGGCTGGGTTTTACTGCAGAGGGTCAGAAAGCTATGCGGAAGGCGAAGACCAGAAGACCTCCTGTGCTCATCACAAATCTAGGAGTGAATGCTGTTGAAGAGGACAATGAAGTGGATGAAGCAGAATTCAGTAGCTGGATCTACCCGACGACCGAAGGCGGATTGACCAATTGGATTGTCAAAGACCATACTCCTGTTACTTTTGTTACGCAGTAATAAACTTCTTTGTTTTGTTATTTGTAATAAACAATAAATAAACTCTATGGCCCGGTGTCTTACCCGAGGCACCGTGGTTTCATTTGTGAGGGCATATAAATTGCCATTTCATATGTCATAAATGAAAATCTCGGACGCTTTCTCGCATTTCAAATCTTATGCTCCCTTTCTGTCTTTTCTTCCTTTATACATATTTCAAAACAGCTGTATTTACACACACACTCACTCGTACAGGTTTCAATCCACTCTGGATCACACTGGTAACGACTCTGCTACCGCCAGTTATGACTTTGAAAATCTGATCAACTTAGCCGAAGACGAAGGTGAAGATGATTGCGAAGTGCCTGGCGAGCTTGCAAGACTGTTGCTTCAGGAAGAGAGGGCAATTCAACCACATCAAGAGCCGATGGAAATAATAAACTTGGGTACTGAGGCAGCCAGGATAGAGGTAAAGATTGGTGCCAACCTAGAGCTCAGCGTGAAGCAACGGTTGACTAAGATGCTACATGATTATATGGAGATCTTTGCCTGGTCCTACGAAGACATGCCCGAGTTGGATACCGATATTGTGGTCCATCACTTGCCAACTAAGGAAGACTTCCCTCCGGTTAAGCAAAAGGTCCGTCGTATGCGTCCAGAGATGTCTGAGAAGATTAAAGCCGAGGTTATGAAACAGTTTGACACTGGGTTCCTCGCAGTGACTTCTTACCCTCAGTGGGTTGCTAATGTGGTGCCGGTACCAAAGAAAGACGGTAAGGTCAGAATGTGTGTCGACTACAGGGATCTGAACAGGGCCAGCCCCAAGGATGACTTCCCTTTACCTCACATTGATGTCCTTGTTGACAATACAGCTCAGCACAAGGTATTCTCTTTCATGGATGGCTTTTCAGGTTACAATCAGATCAAGATGGCACCTGAAGACATGGAAAAGACTACATTTGTTACTCAGTGGGGCACCTTCTGTTACAAGGTCATGCCTTTTGGACTGAAGAACGCGGGGGCAACCTACCAACGTGCCATGGTCGCTTTATTTCATGACATGATCCATCATGAGATAGAAGTGTATGTTGACGACATGATCGCAAGGTCCCAGACTGAGGAAGAGCACCTAGATCATCTGCAGAAGTTGTTTGACCGGTTGAAACTGTACAAGCTGAGGTTGAACCCGAACAAGTGCACCTTCGGGGTAAGATCTGGGAAGTTGCTAGGCTTCATTGTAAGTGACAAGGGCATTCAAGTGGACCCTGCCAAGGTGAAAGCTATTCAAGAGATGCCAATTCCTAAGATAGAGAAGGAAGTCAGAGGCTTTTTAGGACGCCTGAATTACATTGCTCGGTTCATCTCGCACCTGACTGCTACCTGTGAACCAATCTTCAAGCTGCTGAAGAAAGATCAGGTAGTACGTTGGAACGATGAATGTTAGGCTGCTTTTGACAGAATTAAGGAGTATCTCTAAGAACCACCCATCCTTATGCCACCGGTTGAGGGGAGACCTCTGATATTATACCTGATAGTACTTGACAACTCAATGGGGTGTGTGCTGGGGAAGCATGACGAGTCTGGCCGAAAAGAGCATGCCATTTATTACCTTAGCAAAAAGTTTACCGACTGTGAGACCCGATACTCACTGCTTGAGAAAACTTGCTGCGCTTTGGTATGGGCTGCTCGCCGGCTGAGACAGTATATGCTGACTCACACTACCTTGTTGATCTCAAAGATGGATCCTATAAAGTATATATTCGAAAAGCCTGCTCTGTCTGGGAGAATAGCAAGATGGCAAATGATCTTGACGGAATACGACATTTAGTACACAACCCAGAAAGCCATCAAGGGAAGCGTATTGGCAGACCACTTGGCACATCAGGCCGTAGATGACTATCAGTCAATGAACTTCGAGTTTCCGGATGAAAGCATCATGATAGTAACTGATTGTGAAGTACCTGGACCGGATGAAGGACCTGAGGAAGGATCCCGATGGTCTATGCACTTTGACGGAGCCTCCAACGCTTTGGGAAACGGTATCGCCGCTGTAATCATATCACCTCAAGGCACTCATACTCCGCTCACTGCCCGGCTATGTTTCAATTGTACCAACAACATGGCAGAGTATGAGGCGTGCATCATGGGTCTTCAAGCTGCGATCGACTTAAGGATCAAGTTTCTGAGTGTCTTCGGAGATTCCGCTCTCGTGATCAATCAGATCAAAGGAGAGTGGGATACGAAACATCCGAACCTTATTCCTTACAGAGAATGTGTGTTAACCTTGATCCCCCACTTCACAGAGATAACCTTTGAACACTTCCCAAGAGAAGAGAATCAGCTGGCGGACGCGTTAGCTACAATGTCTTCTATGTTCAAAGTTAAATGGGATAATGAGGCTCCCCGGATCATCATCTGGAAACTGGACGAACCGGCATACTGTTGCGATCTCGAGACTGAATTGGTGACCGAGAAGCCTTGGTACCATGAGGTGAAGAGATATCTGGAAGCTCAGGAATACTCTGAGGGTGCCTCTGTCAATGATAAGAAGTTCCTGAGAAGGTTCGCGGCAAAGTTCTTCCTTAGCAACGGCATCTTGTACAAGCGAAACCATGATTCAACCCTACTGCGTTGTGTGGATAAAACTGAAGCAGAAAGGATCATGGAAGAGCTACATGAAGGGACCTTTGGTACACATTCCAGTGGACATACTATGGCGAAAAATATCCTTCGGGCAGGATATTACTGGTCCACAATGGAAGCTGACTGCTACCAACACTCCAGGACATGCCATAAGTGCCAGATTTATGCAGACAAGGTGCATGTTCCTCCAGCTCCTCTGAATGTTCTGACTGCGCCTTGGCCGTTTGCAATGTGGGGCATAGACATGATCAGTGAGATTAAACCTACGGCATCTAATGGGCATCGCTTCATCATAGTGGCGATTGATTATTTTACAAAGTGGGTTGAAGCGGCTTCCTACGCTATGGTAACCAAGACTGTTGTGGCACGGTTCATTCGACATAACCTGATCTGTCGGTACGGCGTCCCAGAAAGAATTATTACAGATAACGGTACCAATCTTAACAACAAGATGATCACTGAGCTCTGCGAGCAGTTCAAAATACAGCACCACAATTCTTCTCCTTACAGACCGAAGATGAATGGGGCTATAGAGGCAGCAAATAAAAATATCAAGAAAATCGTGCAGAAGATGACAGTGACTTATAAAGATTGGCACGAGATGTTACCGTTCGCTCTACATGGGTACCGTACCTCAGCTAGGACGTCAACCGGGGCAACTCCTTTCTCTTTGGTTTATGGTATGGAAGCGGTCTTACCGATCGAAGTGCAAATACCCTCTCTCCGGATAATGAAGGATGCAGATCTGAGTGAAGACGATTGGATCCGGACACGACTTGATCAGTTAAATCTCATTGACGAAAAGAGACTTGCTGCTATCTGTCATGGTCAGACGTATCAGAAACGGATGATCAGGGCATTTAACAAAAAGGTCAGACCACAGGAATATCAAGTTGGGGATCTGGTAATCAAGCGAATCATCCTTCCTCAGAGTGATCCAAGGGGCAAATGGACCCCTACGTACGAAGGGCCATTTGTGGTTAAACATGTGTTCTCAGGAGGAGCCATGATTTTAACCAACATGGATGGTGACGACCTTCCTCACCCCGCCAATGCAGACATAGTAAAAAGATACTACGCATGAAAAAGACCCGCTAGGCTGACATGCCTAGGCAAAAATTAGGGCTTCCCGGCGAACCAAAAGGGTTCGGGCAAAATGAAGGGATAAAAAAAAAAAACTGTACACCCGGCAAGTCGAAAACCCGAAAGGCGGCTTGGGCAAAAATGGGTATCCCGGTGGACTGAAAACCCGAAAGGGCGGTCCAGGCAAAAGTTAGGGATAAAGCATAATACTATGTCTCATTGGATCACTTTGCATCCAGAATCCGGTATCTACATCAAGTTCAGACGGCATCGATCAGTCAGCTTCATCTTCGTTTAGGTCATCAAGTGATGAGATGCTCGGGGATATAAAGGCGATAGCAGAGTTGAAACCCAGTGGGATCATTCATTTCACACAGCTGTTTTATTTTCTTTCGTACAAAATGTGTATAAACTCTCTTGTTCGACGGCGTTCTCTTACTAGGACGTCAGCCTCTTGTACATAAAAACGCCTATTTACAGGCCATTCAAAAATCAATACAAATATATTTTTTCAGTTAAAAAGTGCCAATTGTTTTTCCTTTTCTGTTTTGTTTTGCAAAGAACGTCCAAGGTTCAATTTGTGATATATGCATTGACAATAATTTGCTAACTCATAAATATTTGCATACGAAACAAAGGGTTAATTACAGGTAACATTAGAAACAGGGGCAATAAAGAGTTGTCTAAGCAATCTAATTGTTCTATCCACCAAGGTACCAAGGTAGGTTCAGCTAAAGAACATAACTAGATACCTTAATTCCCCAGAGAGTGAGCCAACAAGCAGTATATTCTCCTCAAGAAGTCATACAATCAAATCTTAAAGAAGTTGGGTATCCCCCGCAGATATCAACATTCCCCAGCAGCATATATTCTTAACAAGCATCCCCGACAATCTTGGTCTAAAGATTGTTCCCCGGCGGTATACCAGACATTCAAAGGAGTCACTTCCCCGATGCAGTTCAAACTTCCCCAGAAGAGTCCAATCCAGTTTCCCCAGGAAAGTTGGAATCCATCTCCCCAAGTAGTAAGCTTATCCCCAGTAGATTCTGGAAGCTTATTCTCGCAGAGCACGAACGCGTCTCCCGGCTTTATTCAAAGAGTTATTTCCCTACCAGGATATAACTGGGTTATCCTCAGCCAATAGCCACGGAAAGATCGTCCTCGACGAAGTCCTCTTATCCCCAGCGAAGTCTAGTAACACTTCCAACATAAAACAGGGCATCCCCAGCAAGTTATTATCAACAGCTCAGCAAAGTACCTTTCTCCCAACAGAGTATTGCTTCCCAGCAAGATCATTAGAGTACTTTTTTCCCCGCAGAGTTATTCCATTCGCCAAGTTTATTCCCCAACTGAGTCATCTTCTCCTACCGGTATTCTTGCAATTATCATCCCCAGCGGAAGCAAAATCTATTCTCCAACATCAGCCCAGGAGTGACTTCCCGGCACCCGTCAAGGATTTACTTTCCTAGACGAAAAATACATTCATAAACATCGCACTTCCATACATCATTATGGCATGCATAGACGCATCATATCTTACAAATCTCATTTATGTTGAGAACATCATTGCTTGGTCCATATCATGCATTGCATATGACTGACCTTTACCTTTCAGGAAAGATTCAGTTAAATTCTCAATCATATTTCAAGACCTAGACCGGTTCAGTTAATCGACTCCAAAGATTTCTTATCCAGTCAAAGGCCTTCTCTGGTCCGGTTAAATCGACCCCAAACAGATTTTTTTGATAAAGACCCAGTTGAAGACATTCCAAGACCTAGATCGGTTCAGTTAATCGACCCTAAGATTCTCTGTTTCTTATCCAGTCCAAGGCCTTCTCTAGTCCAGTTAAATCGACCCCAAACAGATTTTTCTGATGAAGACTCAGTAGAAGTCATCCAAGGTTTTCTCAATGATTGCTATTGAGGTTGTAATCGCCTATGGTTCTCTCCCCGATACTGCGGAGATGATAATTCCATCCAAGGTTTTCTCAATGATTGCTATTGAGGTTGTAATCGCCTATGGTTCTCTCCCCGATACTGCGGAGATGATAATTCCCACCAAGGTTCTCTCAATGTTTGCTGTTGAGGTGGTAATCGCCTATGGTTCTCTCCCCGATACTGCGGAGATGATAATTCCCACCAAGGTTCTCTCAATGTTTGCTGTTGAGGTGGTAATCGCCTATGGTTCTCTCCACGATCCTGCGGAGGTAGTAATCCCAGGCTTCGCTCAATGATTGCTGTTGAAGTGAAGTTATCCAAGGTTCTCTCGATGTTTGCTGTTGAGGTGGTAATTGCCTATGGTTCTCTCCCCGATCCTGCGGAGGTAGTAATCATCCCAAGATTTTCTCAACGATTGCTGTTGAGGTTAAAGTCATCCTAGGTTCTCTCACCGTTCCTGTTGAGGTAGTAACCATCCCTGGTTCATTCATCACCGTTTGAAGCTCCAGATCCAGCTCCTGTAACCAGTCAGGACACATCTATACAAAGCATCTGAAGACCAGCTCCTGCAACATGTCAGGTACTCATTTTTCTTTTGCAGGTACGCAAGTTCTCGCTAAGGAATCTCTTATGCGATCAACATCCAGATGGCATCTATAAGCCCATCCACTCTCTATCATCTCTTAGCATGGCATCTATAAGCCCAGCATCCTATCCATCAATCTCCAAATGGCATCTGTAAGCCCATTCCCCATCACACTGCTACTATGTGAGCGCAAATTTCTGGGCACTCTAGTGTTCAATCATCTTCCACCTTCGGATTACGAAAGGCACGTCAGCCAATCTGCATCCTCAGGTCTAAGAAGATTGAACAGGGGCAACTGTTGTACCCCAAAATTTTCCCTCCCATATTCTTCAAAATTTGCCAAGTCAAAGCTTCAAAATCTCCCCAAGGGTTGCACAGTTCAAGGGCCTCCTAAACAGTCAAAATTAGGGTTTTGGTTCTGACCAAGTAAATGAAGTTTCCAAGGGTCCAATCAAGTCCCACATGCCTATAAATATGGTCAAGCATCCTCATACCAAGTTTCAAGACTTTCAGCACAAAATTGCACAGTCAAAAACCCTAATTGCACTACAGTCAACTGTAGGGGCAAAATGGTCATTTGACAGTCAAAAGTCCAAATTTTTTATCAACATCCCATTTTGAAGCCACAAACATCATTTGATCAATGCTTGATCATGATTCTCAAAGCTTGGCTCAAAAATCATCAAGATGCAAAAGTTTCCATATTTGGACAGTTGAAAAAGTCAACTGTAAATTGACCAGGGCATAACTTTCACATGGATTATCAGAAAAATTCCATCCAAATCTCATTTTGAAGAGAAAGACATTTCCAACAACTCCTATTCACACTTCAAGTCCAAGAAATGCTCTCACAAAAAGTTATCAATTTCAACATTATAGGTCATTTTCAAAAGTCAACAAAAAGGGACTTTAAGTCAAAGGCCATAACTTGATATTGGTAAATCAAAATGACATGGGACCAAAGGCATTGGTTAGAGGACTCAAAAACCTTTCCAAAATGTCCAAGAACATGAGAAAAGCTTAAATATTGAGCAAGTTATGCCTTGTAGAAGTTGGAAAATTTTTGGATATTTTGAAAAGTCAACATTGCTTCAAATGACCTAAAATTGCTAATGGGCCTCTTTTTCTTCCACAATTCATCATCCAAGGCATGTGCACGACCATTTGGCCCAAAGGGAAGTTTTTATCATTTTTATTTTATTTATTTGAATTTTTAAATACTAGAAATTCATTTAATTAATTAAAATATAAAAAAAATGCTAAACCTAGGTTTTTCAATCTTTTTATGCATGATATATACTCAATATTTCGTGCAAATCAGATTAGGGAAGAATTGAAGGTGATTGGATATGATTGAGAGCAAATGTGCATAAAAAGATTGGAAAATATTTTGCCATAAAAATCAATATCCATACATCAATTCCTTGATTCCTTGGACAAGAAAACTTAACCTAAATCATTCACCTATACATACACAAGAAAACCCTCGTGCCCATTACCAAAAAGCTGCGCCATAGACAAGAAACAACACTTGAGTTTTTGCTTAAAAAATTCCAAAACTGAAAACCATATTCCAGTGCTTTTCAAGGTGAAACAACGATTCTATCACATTCCTGGGACATCAAAGAAACTTCCTGGATCAAAAGCACCAATTCTAACGCCTTGAATCAGTGTATAGAAATCAAACTTTTTCACCCTTTTCTCATAATCGTGTTTTACAATTTAGGCATATTCATTGCATTTTATTTGTGGATTTGTGCTCATTAAACCTTTCTGAAGCTAACCAAATAGTTTAATTGTGTTTTTGTGCATTATTGGAGATTTCGCCATTGTTGTCTTTTAGGGTTTCCCAAGCTTTGAATTGGGGTTTCCTGGTCAAAGAACAATTGAGGCTCGAAACCTGGACCATTGAAATCAGCATGGTTGGACGATTGGATTAGATACCTCGCGCCCAATTTTTGATTAGAAACAAGCTAATCGCTATTTTCCAATATGGTGTCTATAAGGACGGTTCAAAACCGTTGCTAATTGTGTTCTTGTTTCAGGAAAAAAATAGGACGAAGAAGAAGACGCTTAGGTGGCGAGGCATAACTGGTTCATTTAAATTTTTGCACGCAAAATCCACTAACCATTATTTTTACATTATATTGTTTGTTTTCCATAATAATTACAAAACGCGTGAAGTGCTCCAGTGGCCAGGCATATACGTTGGTAAACCACAGGACCTGGGTTCGAGCCCCAGGTCCCTCACTCTTTCCAATATTATTTTTCTACTTATCATCCTATGCAGGTTCAACGCTAAGGGTTCACCATGTTCACAATATCTGGCCATCCACGTGCCTATTGAGATGGATCAAATGGCCATAATGTGAAGCGCACCATGGACTGCAGTCAACACTTCCACACGCTGGCAAGGAAAGTCAAAAAGGCCTTAAAACCTTGGGCCATGATTGCTACAATAAGCTCTCCACTTGGGGACAACACCCCCCTCTAGTTTGTTTCTTTTAACTTTTTTTATATTTTTCTTTTCTTTATTTTAATTAATTTCTTTTAAATTATTATTTTCATGATACATAAAAAACACCAAAAAATCAGGAAAGATAAAAAATAATAAATAGTTTTATTTAACTAGTATTTTTGTAAATAAATATTATTCATTAATTTTAGTTATTAAATTAGGTTTAATTGTAATATTTTTCTCAATCAATTTAAAATTTGGTAGAATTAGGGTTTGTATTGATTTTTATCCTTTTTTTTCTTCTTTCTTTTCTTTCATAATAATTAAATATTTCCTATTACTTTTATAAATCAAGATTTGCATGTAAATAATTAGGTTAATATTAGGTTAAAATTTAATACTTTCTTAATAAACTAAAACAATTAGAATTAGGGTTAATCTTTTAATTTCATTTAATTCTTTTTTCATAAAAATCATAAAATACAAAAATACCAAAAATAATTTCTTTTTCTTTAGTTTAATTAATTTGCTAATAATTTAATTTCGCAAAAAGGGTCCAACGCCCTCGTTCTTAATTTTAATTTCAATTCGCGTATTTATTTCTTTTCCTCTTAATTATTCATGTACCTCTCCCAAAGCCATGTAAATATTTATCTTTCGCACTTTATTTATTTATTTTCTGTCAAATCGGGTTCTGGAAATTTTGGCGATGTGGACCCGCGCCTTTTGTAATAGCTTAGAACTTTTATTTCCCGCAATTCTTTTTAACTGTTAAATAATGGCATGCAAGAATGAATGGACAAAAATAAAAACAAGCGCGTAGATCACCTATAACATGACAAGACAAAATAACTGAACATGACACACAAATCACACACCACCCCTAGGGTACGCCTCACTGTTGCCTTGCCTCGAAAGGTGATCGTCGAGTAGAGGATGTCTTAGTAAGTCCTCATGATCCGGGAACCTGGCATGAGGGTAGCTTCTAAGGTGTCTTCCCATTGCTCTGGTGATCACCATGTCCCGAACCTCGAATTGACCCGAACACCTCCAATAGTGGTGCTACCTACCTCTCAATGGTGGGATGGCACTACTTAAAGGACATTTACACAGACGAATTCCTTAGGGTAGGTAGAGAACTCATAGATACTTGCTCTAATTTCAAAACAAATCAAAAACTTATTTTCACACCGACACCTTTTCAAAAAGCTTTCGAAAGCAATTTTTCAAACACTCTTGAGGACCGATACAAGAGTCGAACTGGAATTTTCAAAGAAACCTTTTAAAAACCCACAGTTGAAAAGCAAACAAACAATTTTGAAAACACAATGAGCAAGTATCTAAGAGCCCATGGATAACCATGGATAGAAAGGGTGCTAACACCTTCCCTTTCTATAACCTACCTCCCGAACCGAGAGCAATCTCTATAAGGAATTTTTCTGTGCTTTTGTCCTTTCCATTTGGAGAAAATAAAAGACGGTGGCGACTCTTGCTTCCGCGACATTTCGCGAACCAGCGTTAAACAGTCAGTTCCAGATCCACCGATCACAGAACTGGCGACTCTGCTGGGGACTCTTTATAAAGTGAGGTGTACCTTAGGGCTAGTTCATAACTGTGTTTTCAATTGCTTTCCTTGTGTGCTTTATTATTGTGGGTTGCTTGGGAGTTCTATAGATCCTAACCCGGATCTGAGGGATACCTTCTTAGAAAGTAGCAACAAGACTGTGAGGGAACTGTGCGGGGTATACCGACATGGTTGAAACAGTCTACTACGTTGATGTGGCACTTTGGTGTGTACCGGTAACCCTTGAGTTCAGTCAAGGAGAGTACGGGGCCTCCGCGTGGTGTCGTGAAGCATCAACAGACCTTAGGAACCTTAATTGAACTATCTTGGCCTCTTTAGGGTAGTGAGATAACTGACTTTGGTGCAGTCCGAGGTTGGTTGATACTCGATACTACACTCAATTGAGGGTTGCTTTCCTGGAATATTTCGGTCGCCAGTTCAGTGGCTAAATCGAAACGATGAACAATGAAAGCAATCCCGTGATATTGGGACCCTTAGAACCCGGTTACTTCTAATAGGACAGGCTGAGCCCACCAACTTCAAGAGGGTACTACCCAGACCCCACGCTGGCCTTAAACCCTAAGGGCTTGTCTTGTGTGCCTTTGGTGCCTTACATGTTTGTCTTTGTAAATATCTGTGGTGTGTTTAATCATAGCATCATGACATCATCCAGCATCATATGCATTGACTAACCATTTCGGGGGTTCGAATCTTCATCTTTGTTCTTGTTTTGTAGGACATGGAAACTGTTCGCAGAAAGACAATTCAAGTCAGCCTTGTAAGGGTCCCTCCTCAGCTTAAGGAACTTATATCCAGGATTCCCGAGAACTCTTCATTCAGTGAAAGACATGGAAGTCTCATCAGCCTGGTCAATACCAACATTGAGGAAGATATGATCAAGGTCCTGTTCCAATTCTTTGACCCTCTGCATCACTGTTTCACCTTCTTGGATTATCAGTTGGTACCTACATTGGAGGAGTTCTCCCGGCTCCTGAAGATCCTTATCCTTGATCAACTACCCTACAACGGTACAGAAAAGGAACCCAAGCTTGAAGAGATTGCTAAAGCCTTGCACCTACAGTCATCTGACCTCAAGGGACATTGGGAAGTTAGAAGTGGTATCAAAGGGTTCTTAGCCAGGTTTCTGTTTGAAAAGGCCCATGAATGTTGGAACTCCCTTGACTTACAAGCTTTTGAAGAGGTTGTGGCCCTCCTTGTCTATGGTTTGGTGTTGTTCCCTAACCCATATCAGCTTATAGATATCAGTGCTGTCCAGATCTTTATGTCCAGGAATCCTATACCTACGTTGCTGGGGGACATCCTTCACTCATGTTACACTCGAACCATGAGAAAAAGAGGTGTCCTTATGTGTTGCACTCCTCTCCTGGGAAGGTGGTTTATTTTGCACCTTCCACAATCAGTTTTAAAGAACGAGCGGGGTTTGAGATGGTCACAATGGTTGATGACTCTTACACATGCGGATATACATTGGTGCCCTAGGTCCAGAGAAGATGTCACTATCATTGATCGTTGCGGGGAGTACCCTAATGTTCCTTTACTTGGAATCAGAGGAGGTATTACTTACAACCCATGCCTGGCTTGGAGAAAGTTTGGTTATGCTCGGAGGGATGGTCCTCATGACATGTTAATTCCTGACATAGTTTTTGACTTCGACAACGATACTCAAGGACTTCGCCAGAGATTTATCAGAGCCTGGAGGATGCCAAGTAGGATAGACAGTAAGACACTGGGGCACAGGAACTCCATCCCGTTGGAACCTTATCTCAAGTGGGTACGCGCCCGCTCCAAGAAGTTAGTGATGCCTTATCCTCATATGCTCCCAGTAATCAAAGAACCAGTCTCGGAAAGGGAAGTGTCATACACTATTCAGCACCCTGATATGCCCACATCCTGGGAAGAGATGCAGAAGAGCTGGATCCAGCTAAAGGAAGAACGGAATTCTCTTGAGACCAGTCTACATGCTAGTGAAAAGAAGGTCTTGGAGCTCACCCGCCTGTTGCATGAGGAGAGGAATCTCAACACTTACATAGCTCCAAAGAGGATGCGTAGTATATTTTGGGATTGATTTGCTTTTGTATTATTTTGCCCATGAGGCTTTGATGTACTGAACAATTATTTCCTTAATGATAACATGTGTTCCTTTTTGTCTACAACAAATTTGAACTTTCGAACCCTTGAATGCATTGCATAAACACATATCATTCATCATGTGCATAGCAGGTTTTCCTCTTTTCAGGTTGCTTACAGTTCTTCGCTGTTTATTTCAGCATCATGAATCCGGACTCATCATCAACTGAGATGTCCATCAAAGCTCTACAGGCGCAGAATGCGCAGTTTCAAGAACTAATCATGGGTTTGGCTCAGGGCCAAGAGGAGCTGAAGGCTCTGCTTCTGAAGAAAGAAAAGAAGAAGAAGAGAAGAACTGTTCTGTTCAGCTCGGGCCGAAGGTTTGGCAATACTCTGCAGAATGAAGAGGCTGGTTCTTCCCTTGGCAAGGGTACTCCTCAAGCGGAAAAAGGTCCTAGTCCGGTAGTCTCTGACAACGAGACTGATTTTGATGAAGAGCAGTACCCTCCTGCAGAGGACAGATACAAGCAATTGGAAGACAGGTTGAATGCTATGGAGATACAACAAGTACCTGGGCTGGATTTTGGAGATCTGGGTTTGTCAACTGGTGTGATCATTCCTTGTAAATTCAAACCACCATCTTTCACTAAGTACGACGGGGCGTCTTGTCCCAAGCTACATCTCAGGTCCTATGTTCGGAAGATTCAACCGTACTCAACAGATAAGAATTTGTGGATCCACTTCTTCCAGGAGAGTCTTTCAGGGACTCATCTCGAATGGTTCTATCAGCTGGATGGGACCAAGGTTCGTAACTGGGAGGAGTTGGCTACTGCTTTCTATAAGCAGTATCAATATAATGCTGACCTTGCCCCTACACGTACCCAACTTCAGGGTATGTCGTTAGGTTCAAGTGAAGGTTTTAAAGAGTACGCTCAGAAGTGGAGGGATCTGGCTGGCAGGGTGCAGCCTCCGTTGACTGATCGGGAGTTGGTAGACATGTTCTTGGGGACCCTATCTGGGCCATTTTTCAACCATCTTATCGGGAATTCGTCTGCAGGGTTCACTGATCTGATTCTGACTGGAGAGAGAATTGAGGCTGAGTTGAAGTCTGGAAAGATTCCGAAGGGTGCATCGTCTAGTTCAGAGAAGAAACCCTTCAAGAAGGAGGCTAGTGCTGTATATGGCTCTAGGAGACAAGAGAAATCTGAGCGTCGCCAATCTGTCAGTGCGGTAATGATTGCCAAGCCTGCTGCCGCTCCTCGGCCAACCAATCCTCAAAGGGCTGAAAGACCCCGGAGAGAGTTTACCCGTTTGAGCATGACCCTGTCCCAAATCTTGCCGCAGTTACTATCCACCAACCTAGTGACTGTCAGAGAGGCCCCCAAAGGTGTAAACACTGCCTCTCCGAAATACAATCCAAATGCCCGCTGTGCGTACCATTCTGATAGCCCAGGGCATTCCACTGATGACTGTTGGGCATTAAGGAATAAGGTGCAAGACCTTATCGACGCAAAGGAGATACAGTTTGAGGCGCCTGAGAGGCCGAATGTGGTAACTGCTCCTATGCCCCAACATGGAGTAAATGCTGTTGATGAAGATGTTTACGCTGTTTCTGTGGATGATCTAGCTACTCCTCTGAAGACTGTCAAGAGGAACCTACTGCTGGCCGGTTTATTTCCGGGTTGCAGTGAGGGTTGCCTGTTCTGTGCTGTTTCCCTATCTGGTTGTCCCTTGCTGAAGTTAGGTATCCAAAGCCTAATGGATAGCAAGAAGATTCTGTTCAAAAAGTCTGCTGTTCAGTTGGTTCCGGTAGAAGAAGTTTCTGTGGTTACCATCTTTAATAATCCAATCAAGGCTCTCCCGAGGAAGCCTGTCCAAATCGTGACTGTCGCACCTGTTGTTATCACTGCTCCGGGGCCTCTTCCCTATGTATCTGATAAAGCTGTCCCCTGGCATTATGGGGCAGACGTATATGTGAATGGAATCAAACAAGAATTCAACACTGGCGCCAGTATCTGTGATATCACTGGTCCAGCCAAGGTTACCCGCAGTGGCAGGCTCTTCTCGCCTGACATTGCACCACCCGCTACTCGAAGACCCCTCCTTATAACACCTACAAGTGTACCTGTTCCTGTTGCTGACCAAGTTGTTTCCCCTGCTGCCGAGTCATCCAATGCTCGGGGCAAAGGAATTGAAGATGAGCCTGCCCGGATGGAGGCACCGATACCTATAAATGCGGAGGCCTCCCAACAAGAAATGGAGGAAATTCTAAAAATAATAAAGAATAGCGACTTCAACGTCGTCGAGCAGCTGGGGCATACGCCCTCCAAAATCTCCATGCTCTCCTTATTGCTGTGTTCCGAGGCCCATGCTAAGGCCTTGATCTCATTTCCCAAGACGGCCCATGTGCCACAGGAGACATCTGCAGTCCAGTTCACTGACTGCGTAGCAAATCTGACAGCAGACAATGGCTTGGGTTTCTCAGATGCTGACCTAACTGCGAAAGGAAGAGACCACAATGATGCTCTGGATGTCTCTATCGAATGCAGGGGCACTACTCTGGCACATGTATTGGTGGATACTGGTTCCTCCTTGAATGTTCTACCAAAGAAGGCTTTAGTCCGTTTGGATTGTGAAGGCCTGAAATTAAAACCCAGCAATATCATCGTCAGGGCCTTTGACGGTTCAAAAAGGATGGTTCATGGAGAGGTTGACATTCCTATTCGTGTAGGCTCTCAGGTGTTTGACTCTACTTTTTATGTGATGGATATCCGTCCATCGTACTCTTGTCTACTGGGTCGACCTTGGATCCATAAAGCTGGGGCAGTGACCTCTACCTTGCACCAGAAGCTGAAGTACCCCGTCAGAGGGAAGATCGTCACTGTGCAAGGAGAGGAGGAGTATATGGTGAGCCATTTGAATTCCTTCAGATACATTGAGATGGACGGGGAGTTTATTGAAACCCCCTTTCAGCATTTCGAGGAGGTGCTTCCAATTTCAGCAGCAGCAGAAACAGCAGTCGAAGAGAATGTTCCTTTGAAGATGGCTTCCCTAAAGGATGCCCGGGCTGTGGTTCAGAGAGGTGAATGTACTAACTGGGGCAGGCTTCCCGACTTTACACAGAAAACTGACAAATTTGGGCTGGGTTTTACTGCAGAGGGTCAGAAAGCTATGCGGAAGGTGAAGACCAGAAGACCTCCTGTGCTCATCACAAATCCAGGAGTGAATGCTGTTGAAGAGGACAATGAAGTGGATGAAGCAGAATTCAGTAGCTGGATCTACCCGACGACCGAAGGCGGATTGACCAATTGGATTGTCAAAGACCATACTCCTGTTACTTTTGTTACGCAGTAATAAACTTCTTTGTTTTGTTATTTGTAATAAACAATAAATAAACTCTATGGCCCAGTGTCTTACCCGAGGCACCGTGGTTTCATTTGTGAGGGCATATAAATTGCCATTTCATATGTCATAAATGAAAATCTCGGACGCTTTCTCGCATTTCAAATCTTATGCTCCCTTTCTGTCTTTTCTTCCTTTATACATATTTCAAAACAGCTGTATTTACACACACACTCACTCGTACAGGTTTCAATCCACTCTGGATCTCACTGGTAACGACTCTGCTACCGCCAGTTATGACTTCGAAAATCTGATCAACTTAGCCGAAGACGAAGGTGAAGATGATTGCGAAGTGCCTGGCGAGCTTGCAAGACTGTTGCTTCAGGAAGAGAGGGCAATTCAACCACATGAAGAGCCGATGGAAATAATAAACTTGGGTACTGAGGCAGCCAGGAAAGAGGTAAAGATTGGTGCCAACATAGAGCTCAGCGTGAAGCAACGGTTGACTAAGATGCTACATGATTATATGGAGATCTTTGCCTGGTCCTACGAAGACATGCCCGGGTTGGATACCGATATTGTGGTCCATCACTTGCCAACTAAGGAAGACTGGCCTCCGGTTAAGCAAAAGGTCCATCATATGCGTCCAGAGATGTCTGAGAAGATTAAAGCCGAGGTTATGAAACAGTTTGACGCTGGGTTCCTCGCAGTGACTTCTTACCCTCAGTGGGTTGCTAATGTGGTGCCGGTACCAAAGAAAGACGGTAAGGTCAGAATGTGTGTCGACTACAGGGATCTGAACAGGGCCAGCCACAAGGATGACTTCCCTTTACCTCACATTGATGTCCTTGTTGACAATACAGCTCAGCACAAGGTATTCTCTTTCATGGATGGCTTTTCAGGTTACAATCAGATCAAGATGGCACCTGAAGACATGGAAAAGACTACATTTGTTACTCAGTGGGGCACCTTCTGTTACAAGGTCATGCCTTTTGGACTGAAGAACGCGGAGGCAACCTACCAACGTGCCATGGTCGCTTTATTTCATGACATGATCCATCATGAGATAGAAGTGTATGTTGACGACATGATCGCAAGGTCCCAGACTGAGGAAGAGCACCTAGATCATCTGCAGAAGTTGTTTGACCGGTTGAAACTGTACAAGCTGAGGTTGAACCCGAACAAGTGCACCTTCGGGGTAAGATCTGGGAAGTTGCTAGGCTTCGTTGTAAGTGACAAGGGCATTCAAGTGGACCCTGCCAAGGTGAAAGCTATTCAAGAGATGCCAATTCCTAAGACAGAGAAGGAAGTCAGAGGCTTTTTAGGACGCCTGAATTACATTGCTCGGTTCATCTCGCACCTGACTGCTACCTGTGAACCAATCTTCAAGCTGCTGAAGAAAGATCAGGTAGTACGTTGGAACGATGAATGTTAGGCTGCTTTTGACAGAATTAAGGAGTATCTCTAAGAACCACCCATCCTTATGCCACCGGTTGAGGGGAGACCTCTGATATTATACCTGACAGTACTTGACAACTCAATGGGGTGTGTGCTGGGGCAGCATGACGAGTCTGGCCGAAAAGAGCATGCCATTTATTACCTTAGCAAAAAGTTTACCGACTGTGAGACCCGATACTCACTGCTTGAGAAAACTTGCTGCGCTTTGGTATGGGCTGCTCGCCGGCTGAGACAGTATATGCTGACTCACACTACCTTGTTGATCTCAAAGATGGATCCTATAAAGTATATATTCGAAAAGCCTTCTCTGTCTGGGAGAATAGCAAGATGGCAAATGATCTTGACGGAATACGACATTCAGTACACAACCCAGAAAGCCATCAAGGGAAGCATATTGGCAGACCACTTGGCACATCAGGCCGTAGATGACTATCAGTCAATGAACTTCGAGTTTCCGGATGAAAGCATCATGATAGTAACTGATTGTGAAGTACCTGGACCGGATGAAGGACCTGAGGAAGGATCCCGATGGTCTATGCACTTTGACGGAGCCTCCAACGCTTTGGGAAACGGTATCGGCACTGTAATCATATCACCTCAAGGCACTCATACTCCGCTCACTGCCCGACTATGTTTCAATTGTACCAACAACATGGCAGAGTATGAGGCGTGCATCATGGGTCTTCAAGCTGCGATCGACTTAAGGATCAAGTTTCTGAGTGTCTTCGGAGATTCCGCTCTCGTGATCAATCAGATCAAAGGAGAGTGGGATACGAAACATCCGAACCTTATTCCTTACAGAGAATGTGTGTTAACCTTGATCCCCCACTTCACAGAGATAACCTTTGAACACTTCCCAAGAGAAGAGAATCACCTGGCGGACGCGTTAGCTACAATGTCTTCTATGTTCAAAGTTAAATGGGATAATGAGGCTCCCCGGATCATCATCTGGAAACTGGACGAACCGGCATACTGTTGCGATCTCGAGACTGAATTGGTGACCGAGAAGCCTTGGTACCATGAGGTGAAGAGATATCTGGAAGCTCAGGAATACCCTGAGGGTTCCTCTGTCAATGATAAGAAGTTCCTGAGAAGGTTCGCGGCAAAGTTCTTCCTTAGCAACGGCATCTTGTACAAGCGAAACCATGATTCAACCCTATTGCGTTGTGTGGATAAAACTGAAGCAGAAAGGATCATGGAAGAGCTACATGAAGGGACCTTTGGTACACATTCCAGTGGACATACTATGGCGAAAAAGATCCTTCGGGCAGGATATTACTGGTCCACAATGAAAGCTGACTGCTACCAACACTCCAGGACATGCCATAAGTGCCAGATTTATGCAGACAAGGTGCATGTTCCTCCAGCTCCTCTGAATGTTCTGACTGCGCCTTGGCCGTTTGCAATGTGAGGCATAGACATGATCAGTGAGATTAAACCTACGGCATCTAATGGGCATCGCTTCATCATAGTGGCGATTGATTATTTTACAAAGTGGGTTGAAGCGGCTTCCTACGCTACGGTAACCAAGACTGTTATGGTACGGTTCATTCGACATAACCTGATCTGTCGGTACGGCGTCCCAGAAAGAATTATTATAGATAACGGTACCAATCTTAACAACAAGATGATCACTGAGCTCTGCGAGCAGTTCAAAATACAGCACCACAATTCTTCTCCTTACAGACCGAAGATGAATGGGGCTGTAGAGGCAGCAAATAAAAATATCAAGAAAATCGTGCAGAAGATGACAGTGACTTATAAAGATTGGCACGAGATGTTACCGTTCGCTCTACATGGGTACCGTACCTCAACTAGGACGTCAACCGGGGCAACTCCTTTCTCTTTGGTTTATGGTATGGAAGCGGTCTTACCGATCGAAGTGCAAATACCCTCTCTCCGGATAATGAAGGATACAGATCTGAGTGAAGACGATTGGATCCGGACACGACTTGATCAGTTAAATCTCATTGACGAAAAGAGACTTGCTGCTATTTGTCATGGTCAGACGTATCAGAAACAGATGATCAGGGCATTTAACAAAAAGGTCAGACCACAGGAATATCAAGTTGGGGATCTGGTAATCAAGCGAATCATCCTTCCTCAGAGTGATCCAAGGGGCAAATGGACCCCTACGTACGAAGGGCCATTTGTGGTTAAACATGTGTTCTCAGGAGGAGCCATGATTTTAACCAACATGGATGGTGACGACCTTCCTCACCCCGCCAATGCAGACATAGTAAAAAGATACTACGCATGAAAAAGACCCGCTAGGCTGACATGCCTAGGCAAAAATTAGGGCTTCCCGGCGAACCAAAAGGGTTCGGGCAAAATGAAGGGATAAAAAAAAATCTGTACACCCGACAAGTCGAAAACCCGAAAGGCGGCTTGGGCAAAAATGGGTATCCCGGTGGACTGAAAACCCGAAAGGGCGGTCCAGGAAAAAGTTAGGGATAAAGCATAATACTATGTCTCATTGGATCACTTTGCATCCAGAATCCGATATCTACATCAAGTTCAGACGGCATCGATCAGTCAGCTTCATCTTCGTTTAGGTCATCAAGTGATGAGATGCTCGGGGATATAAAGGCGATAGCAGAGTTGAAACCCAGTGGGATCATTCATTTCACACAGCTGTTTTATTTTCTTTCATACAAAATGTGTATAAACTCTCTTGTTCGGCGGCGTTCTCTTACTAGGACGTCAGCCTCTTGTACATAAAAACGCCTATTTACAGGCCATTCAAAAATCAATACAAATATATTTTTTCAGTTAAAAAGTGCCAATTGTTTTTCCTTTTCTGTTTTGTTTTGCAAAGAACGTCCAAGGTTCAATTTGTGATATATGCATTGACAATAATTTGCTAACTCATAAATATTTGCATACGAAACAAAGGGTTAATTACAGGTAACATTAGAAACAGGGGCAATAAAGAGTTGTCTAAGCAATCTAATTGTTCTATCCACCAAGGTACCAAGGTAGGTTCAGCTAAAGAACATAACTAGATACCTTAATTCTCCAGAGAGTGAGCCAACAAGCAGTATATTCTCCTCAAGAAGTCATACAATCAAATCTTAAAGAAGTTGGGTATCCCCCGCAGATATCAACATTCCCCAGCAGCATATATTCTTAACAAGCATCCCCGGCAATCTTGGTCTAAAGATTGTTCCCCGGCGGTATACCAGACATTCAAAGGAGTCACTTCCCCGATGCAGTTCAAACTTCCCCAGAAGAGTCCAATCCAGTTTCCCCAGGAAAGTTGGAATCCATCTCCCCAAGTAGTAAGCTTATCCCCAGTAGATTCTGGAAGCTTATTCTTGCAGAGCACGAACGCGTCTCCCGACTTTATTCAAAGATTTATTTCTCTTCCAGGATATAACTGGGTTATCCTCAGCCAATAGCCACGGAAAGATCGTCCTCGACGAAGTCCTCTTATCCCCAGCGAAGTCTAGTAACACTTCCAACACAAAACAGGGCATCCCCAGCAAGTTATTATCAACAGCTCAGCAAAGTACCTTTCTCCCCACAGAGTATTGCTTCCCAGCAAGATCATTAGAGTACTTTTTTCCCCGCAGAGTTATTCCATTCGCCAAGTTTATTCCCCAACGGAGTCATCTTCTCCTACCGGTATTCTTGCAATTATCATCCCCAGCGGAAGCAAAATCTATTCTCCAACATCAGCCCAGGAGTGACTTCCCGGCACCCGTCAATGATTTACTTTCCTAGACGAAAAATACATTCATAAACATCGCACTTCCATACAACATTATGGCATGCATAAACGCATCATATCTTACAAATCTCATTTATGTTGAGAACATCATTGCTTGGTCCATATCATGCATTGCATATGACTGACCTTTACCTTTCAGGAAAGATTCAGTTAAATTCTCAATCATATTTCAATACCTAGACCAGTTCAGTTAATCGACTCCAAAGATTTCTTATCCAGTCAAAGGCCTTCTCTGGTCCGGTTAAATCGACCCCAAACAGATTTTTTTGATAAAGACCCAGTTGAAGACATTCCAAGACCTAGACCGGTTCAGTTAATCGACCCTAAGATTCTCTGTTTCTTATCCAGTCCAAGGCCTTCTCTAGTCTAGTTAAATCGACCCCAAACAGATTTTTCTGATGAAGACTCAGTAGAAGTCATCCAAGGTTTTCTCAATGATTGCTATTGAGGTTGTAATCGCCTATGGTTCTCTCCCCGATACTGCGGAGATGATAATTCCATCCAAGGTTTTCTCAATGATTGCTATTGAGGTTGTAATCGCCTATGGTTCTCTCCCCGATACTGCGGAGATGATAATTCCCACCAAGGTTCTCTCAATGTTTGCTGTTGAGGTGGTAATCGCCTATGGTTCTCTCCCCGATACTGCGGAGATGATAATTCCCACCAAGGTTCTCTCAATGTTTGCTGTTGAGGTGGTAATCGCCAATGGTTCTCTCCCCGATCCTGCGGAGGTAGTAATCCCAGGCTTCGCTCAATGATTGCTGTTGAAGTGAAGTTATCCAAGGTTCTCTCGATGTTTGCTGTTGAGGTGGTAATTGCCTATGGTTCTCTCCCCGATCCTGCGGAGGTAGTAATCATCCCAAGATTTTCTCAACAATTGCTGTTGAGGTTAAAGTCATCCTAGGTTCTCTCACCGTTCCTGTTGAGGTAGTAACCATCCCTGGTTCATTCATCACCGTTTGAAGCTCCAGATCCAGCTCCTGTAACCAGTCAGGACACATCTATACAAAGCATCTGAAGACCAGCTCCTGCAACATGCCAGGTACTCATTTTTCTTTTGCAGGTACGCAAGTTCTCGCTAAGGAATCTCTTATGCGATCAACATCCAGATGGCATCTATAAGCCCATCCACTCTCTATCATCTCTTAGCATGGCATCTATAAGCCCTACATCCTATCCATCAATCTCCAAATGGCATCTGTAAGCCCATTCCCCATCACACTGCTACTATGTGAGCGCAAATTTCTGGGCACTCTAGTGTTCAATCATCTTCCACCTTCGGATTACGAAAGGCACGTCAGCCAATCTGCATCCTCAGGTCTAAGAAGATTGAACAGGGGCAACTGTTGTACCCCAAAATTTTCCCTCCCATATTCTTCAAAATTTGCCAAGTCAAAGCTTCAAAATCTCCCCAAGGGTTGCACAGTTCAAGGGCCTCCTAAACAGTCAAAATTAGGGTTTTGGTTCTGACCAAGTAAATGAAGTTTCCAAGGGTCCAATCAAGTCCCACATGCCTATAAATATGGTCAAGCATCCTCATACCAAGTTTCAAGACTTTCAGCACAAAATTGCACAGTCAAAAACCCTAATTGCACTACAGTCAACTGTAGGGGCAAAATGGTCATTTGACAGTCAAAAGTCCAAATTTTTGATCAACATCCCATTTTGAAGCCACAAACATCATTTGATCAATGCTTGATCATGATTCTCAAAGCTTGGCTCAAAAATCATCAAGATGCAAAAGTTTCCATATTTGGACAGCTGAAAAAGTCAACTGTAAATTGACCAGGGCATAACCTTCACATGGATTATCAGAAAAATTCCATCCAAAGCTCATTTTGAAGAGAAAGACATTTCCAACAACTCCTATTCACACTTCAAGTCCAAGAAATGCTCTCACAAAAAGTTATCAATTTCAACATTATAGGTCATTTTCAAAAGTCAACAAAAAGGGACTTTAAGTCAAAGGCCATAACTTGAGATTGGTAAATCAAAATGACATGGGACCAAAGGCATTGGTTAGAGGACTCAAAAAACTTTCCAAAATGTCCAAGAACATGAGAAAAGCTTAAATATTGAGCAAGTTATGCCTTGTAGAAGTTGGAAAATTTTTGGATATTTTGAAAAGTCAACATTGCTTCAAATGACCTAAAATTGCTAATGGGCCTCTTTTTCTTCCACAATTCATCATCCAAGGCATGTGCACGACCATTTGGCCCAAAGGGAAGTTTTTATCATTTTTATTTTATTTATTTGAATTTTTAAATACTAGAAATTCATTTAATTAATTAAAATATAAAAAAAATGCTAAACCTAGGTTTTTCAATCTTTTTATGCATGATATATACTCAATATTTCGTGCAAATCAGATTAGGGAAGAATTGAAGGTGATTGGATATGATTGAGAGCAAATGTGCATGAAAAGATTGGAAAATATTTTGCCATAAAAATCAATATCCATACATCAATTCCTTGATTCCTTGGACAAGAAAACTTAACCTAAATCATTCACCTATACATACACAAGAAAACCCTCGTGCCCATTACCAAAAAGCTGCGCCATAGACAAGAAACAACACTTGAGTTTTTGCTTAAAAAATTCCAAAACTGAAAACCATATTCCAGTGCTTTTCAAGGTGAAACAACGATTCTATCACATTCCTGGGACATCAAAGAAACTTCCTGGATCAAAAGCACCAATTCTAACGCCTTGAATCAGTGTATAGAAATCAAACTTTTTCACCCTTTTCTCATAATCGTGTTTTACAATTTAGGCATATTCATTGCATTTTATTTGTGGATTTGTGCTCATTAAACCTTTCTGAAGCTAACCAAATAGTTTAATTGTGTTTTTGTGCATTATTGGAGATTTCACCATTGTTGTCTTTTAGGGTTTCCCAAGCTTTGAATTGGGGTTTCCTGGTCAAAGAACAATTGAGGCTCGAAACCTGGACCATTGAAATCAGCATGGTTGGACGATTGGATTAGATACCTCGCGCCCAATTTCTGATTAGAAACAAGCTAATCGCTATTTTCCAATATGGTGTCTATAAGGACGGTTCAAAACCGTTGCTAATTGTGTTCTTGTTTCAGGAAAAAAATAGGACGAAGAAGAAGACGCTTAGGTGGCGAGGCATAACTTGTTCATTTAAATTTTTGCGCGCAAAATCCACTAACCATTATTTTTACATTATATTGTTTGTTTTCCATAATACTTACAAAACGCGTGAAGTGCTCCAGTGGCCAGGCATATACGTTGGTAAACCACAGGACCTGGGTTCGAGCCCCAGGTCCCTCACTCTTTCCAATATTATTTTTCTACTTATCATCCTATGCAGGTTCAACGCTAAGGGTTCACCATGTTCACAATATCTGGCCATCCACGTGCCTATTGAGATGGATCAAATGGCCATAATGTGAAGCGCACCATGGACTGCAGTCAACACTTCCACACGCTGGCAAGGAAAGTCAAAAAGGCCTTAAAACCTTGGGCCAGGATTGCTACAATAAGCCCTCCACTTGGGGACAGCACCCCCCTCTAGTTTGTTTCTTTTAACTTTTTTTATATTTTTCTTTTCTTTATTTTAATTAATTTCTTTTAAATTATTATTTTCATAATACATAAAAAACACCAAAAAATCAGGAAAGATAAAAAATAATAAATAGTTTTATTTAACTAGTATTTTTGTAAATAAATATTATTCATTAATTTTAGTTATTAAATTAGGTTTAATTGTAATATTTTTCTCAATCAATTTAAAATTTGGTAGAATTAGGGTTTGTATTGATTTTTATCCTTTTTTTTCTTCTTTCTTTTCTTTCATAATAATTAAATATTTCCTATTACTTTTATAAATCAAGATTTGCATGTAAATAATTAGGTTAATATTAGGTTAAAATTTAATACTTTCTTAATAAACTAAAACAATTAGAATTAGGGTTAATCTTTTAATTTCATTTAATTCTTTTTTTCATAAAAATCATAAAATACAAAAATACCAAAAATAATTTCTTTTTCTTTAGTTTAATTAATTTGCTAATAATTTAATTTCGCAAAAAGGGTCCAACGCCCTCGTTCTTAATTTTAATTTCAATTCGCGTATTTATTTCTTTTCCTCTTAATTATTCATGTACCTCTCCCAAAGCCATGTAAATATTTATCTTTCGCACTTTATTTATTTATTTTCTGTCAAATCGGGTTCTGGAAATTTTGGCGATGTGGACCCGCGCCTTTTGTAATAGCTTAGAACTTTTATTTCCCGCAATTCTTTTTAACTGTTAAATAATGGCATGCAAGAATGAATGGACAAAAATAAAAACAAGCGCGTAGATCACCTATAACATGACAAGACAAAATAACTGAACATGACACACAAATCACACACCACCCCTAGGGTACGCCTCACTGTTGCCTTGCCTCGAAAGGTGATCGTCGAGTAGAGGATGTCTTAGTAAGTCCTCATGATCCGGGAACCTGGCATGAGGGTAGCTTCTAAGGTGTCTTCCCATTGCTCTGGTGATCACCATGTCCCGAACCTCGAATTGACCCGAACACCTCCAATAGTGGTGCTACCTACCTCTCAATGGTGGGATGGCACTACTTAAAGGACATTTACACAGACGAATTCCTTAGGGTAGGTAGAGAACTCATAGATACTTACTCTAATTTCAAAACAAATCAAAAACTTCTTTTCACACCGACACCTTTTCAAAAAGCTTTTGAAAGCAATTTTTCAAACACTCTTGAGGACCGATACAAGAGTCGAACTGGAATTTTCAAAGAAACCTTTTAAAAACCCACAGTTGAAAAGCAAACAAACAATTTTGAAAACACAATGAGCAAGTATCTAAGAGCCCATGGATAACCATGGATAGAAAGGGTGCTAACACCTTCCCTTTCTATAACCTACCTCCCGAACCGAGAGCAATCTCTATAAGGAATTTTTCTGTGCTTTTGTCCTTTCCATTTGGAGAAAATAAAAGACGGTGGCGACTCTTGCTTCCGCGACATTTCGCGAACCAGCGTTAAACAGTCAGTTCCAGATCCACCGATCACAGAACTGGCGACTCTGTTGGGGACTCTTTATAAAGTGAGGTGTACCTTAGGGCTAGTTCATAACTGTGTTTTCAATTGCTTTCCTTGTGTGCTTTATTATTGTGGGTTGCTTGGGAGTTCTATAGATCCTAACCCGGATCTGGGGGATACCTTCTTAGAAAGTAGCAACAAGACTGTGAGGGAACTGTGCGGGGTATACCGACATGGTTGAAACAGTCTGCTACGTTGATGTGGCACTTTGGTGTGTACCGGTAACCCTTGAGTTCAGTCAAGGAGAGTACGGGGCCTCCGCGTGGTGTCGTGAAGCATCAACAGACCTTAGGAACCTTAATTGAACTATCTTGGCCTCTTTAGGGTAGTGAGATAACTGACTTTGGTGCAGTCCGAGGTTGGTTAATACTCGATACTACACTCAATTGAGGGTTGCTTTCCTGGAATATTTCGGTCGCCAGTTCAGTGGCTAAATCGAAACGATGAACAATGAAAGCAATCCCGTGATATTGGGACCCTTAGAACCCGGTTACTTCTAATAGGACAGGCTGAGCCCACCAACTTCAAGAGGGTACTACCCAGACCCCACGCTGGCCTTAAACCCTAAGGGCTTGTCTTGTGTGCCTTTGGTGCCTTACATGTTTGTCTTTGTAAATATCTGTGGTGTGTTTAATCATAGCATCATGACATCATCCAGCATCATATGCATTGACTAACCATTTCGGGGGTTCGAATCTTCATCTTTGTTCTTGTTTTGTAGGACATGGAAACTGTTCGCAGAAAGACAATTCAAGTCAGCCTTGTAAGGGTCCCTCCTCAGCTTAAGGAACTTATATCCAGGATTCCCGAGAACTCTTCATTCAGTGAAAGACATGGAAGTCTCATCAGCCTGGTCAATACCAACATTGAGGAAGATATGATCAAGGTCCTGTTCCAATTCTTTGACCCTCTGCATCACTGTTTCACCTTCTTGGATTATCAGTTGGTACCTACATTGGAGGAGTTCTCCCGGCTCCTGAAGATCCCTATCCTTGATCAACTACCCTACAACGGTACAGAAAAGGAACCCAAGCTTGAAGAGATTGCTAAAGCCTTGCACCTACAGTCATCTGACCTCAAGGGACATTGGGAAGTTAGAAGTGGTATCAAAGGGTTCTTAGCCAGGTTTCTGTTTGAAAAGGCCCATGAATGTTGGAACTCCCTTGACTTACAAGCTTTTGAAGAGGTTGTGGCCCTCCTTGTCTATGGTTTGGTGTTGTTCCCTAACCCAGATCAGCTTATAGATATCAGTGCTGTCCAGATCTTTATGTCCAGGAATCCTATACCTACGTTGCTGGGGGACATCCTTCACTCATGTTACACTCGAACCATGAGAAAAAGAGGTGTCCTTATGTGTTGCACTCCTCTCCTGGGAAGGTGGTTTATTTCGCACCTTCCACAATCAGTTTTGAAGAACGAGCGGGGTTTGAGATGGTCACAACGGTTGATGACTCTTACACATGCGGATATACATTGGTGCCCTAGGTCCAGAGAAGATGTCACTATCATTGATCGTTGCGGGGAGTACCCTAATGTTCCTTTACTTGGAATCAGAGGAGGTATTACTTACAACCCATGCCTGGCTTGGGGACAGTTTGGTTATGCTCGGAGGGATGGTCCTCATGACATGTTAATTCCTGACATAGTTTTTGACTTCGACAACGATACTCAAGGACTTCGCCAAAGATTTATCAGAGCCTGGAGGATGCCAAGTAGGATAGACAGTAAGACACTGGGGCACAGGAACTCCATCCCGTTGGAACCTTATCTCAAGTGGGTACGCGCCCGCTCCCAGAAGTTAGTGATGCCTTATCCTCATATGCTCCCAGTAATCAAAGAACCAGTCTCGGAAGGGGAAGTGTCATACACTATTCAGCACCCTGATATGCCCACATCCTGGGAAGAGATGCAGAAGAGCTGGATCCAGCTAAAGGAAGAACGAAATTCTCTTGAGACCAGTCTACATGCTAGTGAAAAGAAGGTCTTGGAGCTCACCCGCCTGTTGCATGAGGAGAGGAATCTCAACACTTACATAGCTCCAAAGAGGATGCGTAGTATATTTTGGGATTGATTTGCTTTTGTATTATTTTGCCCATGAGGCTTTGATGTACTGAACAATTATTTCCTTAATGATAACATGTGTTCCTTTTTGTCTACAACAAATTTGAACTTTCGAACCCTTGAATGCATTGCATAAACACATATCATTCATCATGTGCATAGCAGGTTTTCCTCTTTTCAGGTTGCCCTATTCAAGTCTTTGTAATCCATACACATACGTACCTTACCATCTTTTTTAGGCACTGGAACAACGTTGGCAACATTGTGGATAGGAGGTGACAACTAAGAATCCAACATTGAACTGCTTCATGACTTCAGTCTTGATTTTCTCTGACATTTCTAGTCACATGCGATAGACCTTCTGTTTTACCGGAGGGCTGTCTTCTTTTGTCGGTAGACGATGGACTACGATATCAGTGTCGAGTCCTGGCATGTCTTCATATGACCAGGAAAAGACCTCAACATAGTCATGTAGTAACTGCGTTAGGCGCTTCTTGAAACTAGGCTTAGGGTTGGCACCTATCTTGACTTCTTTCTTGTCTTCTTCAGTACCTAAGTTAACTATTTCAACCGGCTCTTCATGGGGCTGTATGGTCCTTTCTTCCTGTTGCAATAACCTGGCTATCTCCCCTGGTATCTCACAATATTCTTCACCTTCATCATTAGCTCGGTAGATCGGATTTTCAAAGTCACAATAGGCCATAGCAGAATTGTTACCCATGGGATCCTGGGTGGATGTGGATCTGCATTTCAATATGTGAGTGTGTGTAAGAGCATAACTATCTTTGAAAATAAAAAGGTAAAAAGAAAAAACAAAGAGCGTAAAATTTTGCATGCAAAAATGTCCATGATTTATTGATGACATATGAAGATGAAGTAACAACCCTCACAAATGGACCATTGTGCCTCGGGTAAGACACAAGGTTTTAAAGTCTAAATTGTTTAATTATTACAAGTCTGACAGAAAATTAAAAGACAATTACTCTTGAATAAATGTAATAGGGAAAAATTCTTTGGCCTCCCAATTGTCGAGTCCCTCGCTGATGGTTGGAAAAATACACTCATCCATGTCACAACTGCCATCACTGTCTTCCACTGTGTTGACTCCCTGATTGCTGATACATAAAGGTGGACCCCCAACGCGAGTTCGTCGAACAACTCTTTGAGCCTCCAAAGTAAAACCCAAACCAAATTTGTTGGACTTGTAGGGAATATTCGGAAGTTGACCCCAGATGGTACATCCACCTTCCTCAACCACTACTATAGCATCCTTCAGAGAGGCCATTTTAATGGCTATCTGGTAACCTTCGGAGTCTTGGTAGTAGTCTTGGTTGCCGCAACTGTTTCTGGGACCTCTTTAAAATTTTGACACGGAGTCTCAATGAACTCACCATCCATTTACATGTACCTGAAAGAGTTCATGTGGCTAACCATGTATTCCTCCTCCCCACAGACATTGATGATCTTTACCTTGATTGGGTACTTCAACATCTGATGTAGAGTAGAAGTGACGGCACCAGCGCCATGAATCCAGGGTCGGCCCAATAGACATGAGTAGGAAGGGTGGATATCCATCACATAGAAAGTTGAATCAAAAGTCTGAGTTCCAACTTTTATAGGGATGTCAACTTCTCCGTGCACTGTCCTTTTAGAACCATCAAAGGCCCTCACCACAATGTTACTAGGATTTAAAGTAAGTCCTTCGTAATCTAGCCGGTCAAGATAAATTTTGGGCAAGATGTTCAGCGATGAACCCGTATCCACCAGAGCGTGGGCTAGCGTAGTGCCCCTGCACTCAATGGAGACGTGCAAGGCATCATTGTGTTTCCTTCCTTTGGGAGTTAAATTGGTGTCAAAAAAGCCCAACCCGTTATCAGCAGTTAGATCGGCCACACAATTCTCAAATTAATCAATGGAAGTCTCTTGGGGCACGTGGGCGGTATTTAAAAATTTTACCAAGGCCTTGGCATGAGCCTCAGAACACAAAAGTAAGGCCAACATTGATATTTTTGAGGGGGTCTTCCCCAACTGTTCCATGATGTTGTAGTCACTTTTCTTGATTATCTTTAGTATCTCTTCCATCTCTTTGCTAGAAGCTTCAAGAATGACCTCTGGGTGTGCCTTCTTCTGGACAGGCTCAGATAATACCTCCTTGTCCTTTGTCTTGATAGCAGAGATAACAATAGGATTGTCAACGGGAGTAATACTAGGAATGCTGGTAGGAGCGGTAGCGGGAATAATTACATGAGTAGGAATGGTCTTTGGAGAGATATCGAGTAACAAGATTCTTCCACTTCTTGTTATCTTACTGGTCCCAACGTTATTGACGACGTCAGGACCAGTGTCTTTCGCAACTTTATCTTCGATAGCCGATAGATTTTGCCTGACGCCATGATAATAGACGTCAGCCCCATAGTTCTAGGGAACAACTTTATCCGAAGAATACGGATTGGCCCTGGCATGGTGATGATTAGGGGAGCATACTTTGGAACAGATGTAATACTTACAGGTCTTTTGGTGGAGACCCTGGGGGGATTGTCAGAGATGGTGATTATTGAAACATCTTCACAAGAATTTCTGATAAGAGGAACTTTTTCAAACATGATTTCTTTGTTAGCCATCAGGCGCTGGACGCCCATCTTCAGTAACAAACAGCCATTTGGTAGAGACATACATAATTGGTAACTTTCATCACAGCCCGGAAACAGACTGGCTCGCAATAGATTCTGTTTAATAGCCAAAAGAGGAGTAGTTAAATCATCCACGGAGGAAACAAAACAATTGTCATCAACATCATTGACACCTTGACTGTGTTTGGGCATTAGCGCTGTTATTACATTATGTGTTTCTAGGGGATCAAAATCAATCTCTTTCGCCTCGATAAGGTCTTGTATCTTATTCTTCAAGGCCCAACAATCGTTTGTATCATACCATAGGCTTTCAGAATGATAGGCACATCGAGCATTCGGGTTGTAGCAAGGAGAGGCAGTATTAGGGTTCTTGGGGGCTTCCTTTAGGGTCACCAGATTGGACTTAAAAAGATGTGGCAAAACTTGGGACAAGGTCATGTTGATTCGAGTGAATCGTCTCATGGGCGCCTCTGGCCTGCGTTGATAGTTTCCCTGCTGATTTGGTACAGGATTGGAAATTATAACAGCCCCTACCGTCGGGAGACGTTCCTTTTTGTTTTGATTTCTATGGTCGTATGCAACACTGACCTCCTTCTTTCCGGTAAAGGGTTTCTTCATCATGCTCGAGGATACATCTCTTTGAATTTTGCAAATTTTTATACCGGCTTCTACCTGTTCACCAGTCATGATTAGTTCAGTAAATCCAGCCAAGGAGCTTTCGATCAAATGGTTGAAGAATGGACTAGATAACGTGCCTAAGAACATATCCACCAATTCTCTATCAGATAGAGGGGGTTGGAATCTTCCCGCGAGATCCCTCCACTTTTGAGCATAAATTTTGAAACCTTCACCAGCACCCATAGACATGCCTTACAATTGTGTTCGAGTTGGAGCTAAGTCAGCATTATACTGGTATTGCTTGTAAAAGCGGCAGTCAAATCTTCCCAATTACGAATATTGATCCCTTCCAACTGATAGAACCAATCCAACTGCGTTCCTGACAAGATTTCTTGGAAGAAATACACCCATAGGTTCCTATCGGCAGTATGGGGTTGAATTTTCCTGATGTATGACCTTAAATGCAGCTTTGGACAAGAGACACCATCATATTTAGCGAAAGTGGGAACCTTGAATTTCTGTGGGATGACAACCCCTGAGACAAGTCCTAGCTCTTCAAAATCCAATCCGGGTACCCTCTGGATCTCCATAACATTGAGGCGATCCTCCAGCTGCTTGTATCTATCGACAAATGGAGGATACTGTTCTTCAGAGTAGTCCACTTCTTATTCTTCTTCAGACTCTGGACGGTCATTTACTTCCTCGTTCTTTCCTTCTTGATTGTCTCCTTCACCTGACGAGGTTGCGAAATCTAGAGTTTGCCTGGATGGTCCTTTGAACCTTCTTCCCAGATTCAAAACACTGACTGGTTTCTTCGCTTTCTTCTTCTTCTCTTTGATCAGCAAAATTTTCAAATCCTCTTGTCCTTTTGCCAGAGTCAAGAACATTTGTTGGAATTGAGCGTTCTGCGCTTAAAGATCCTTTACTGTCTGTTCAATATCCATCTCATTGAAATAAATAGTAGAAAGATAAGGAGACCTGTTGTAAGAAACCTGTTTGTGTTATGATGAATGAAAATGCATATGCAAATGATTTCAAGGAAATTAGAGATTTAAATTTGTTTAGACAAAAAGGAAATACACGTTATATTAATAAATCCAAGTTTGCGTTCATCATGCCTCTTGGGGCTTACAATGGAAGAAATAAAATATAGAAATAAAACTCCTAAGACAAAAAGTTTGCATGCATCCTCTTTGGTGCGATGTAGGCGTTCAGACTCCATTCTTCATGAAGCTGCTTGGTGAGTTTCAGAACCTTTTTCTCACTGGCATAGAATTGGGCTTCGAAGGTGCCTTGTTCTTCCTATAGCTGAATCTAATCCTTTTGAAAGTCTTCAAGAGAGGTAGGCATGTTGGGATGAAGGACAGTATACGGGACATCTCCTTCAACCACATGCTCTATGATGACGGGGATGATGAAGGGGTAAGGCATTGCGAGACTCTAAGCACGAACTCGTACCCACCTAAGGTAAGGCTCAAGGGGAATGGAATTTTTGTGTCCTAATGTCCTACTATTCACCTTGTTTACCATCCTCCAAGCTCGTAAAAACCTCTGAGGGTAGCCTTGATCATCGCTTTCGTAGTCGAACATCACACCTTAGATGAGCGCATCATGTGGACCATCTCTCTGTGCGTACCCAAACTGTCGCAGACTAAGCAAGGGTTATAAGTGATACCTCCCCTAATTCCAAGCAGAGGGACATTAGGGAATTCTCCACAATGGTCGATGATAGTAATATCCTCCAAGGATCGAGAACAACAGTGGATATCCGAATGTCTGAGTGACATCAGCCTATTCGACCACCTCAAACCTTGCTCGTTCTTCGTAACAGATCGGGGGAGATGCAAAGCAAACCATCTAGCCAACAAAAGAGTACAACACATGAGGGTTCCTCTTCTCTTCATAGTGCGAGAGTGGAGAGAATTCAAGATATCTCCCAACAAAGTAGGCACTGGGTTGTGAGATAAAAAGATTTTGACAACATTCACATCTATCAGTTGGTCAGGATTTGGGAATAGTACCAACCCATAGATGAAAAGAGCCAAAATTTCCTCGAAAGCTTGTAAATCCAGATTTTTCCAACAGTCTTGAGCTTTTTCCAATAAGAACTTGGCTAAGAACCCTTTGACACCACTTTTGGTTTCCTAATTAGCCGTGACGTTGAATTATTGCAAGTATAAAGCTCGGGAAACCTCTTCAGGGCTTGGGTCTCTTTCAGTACCGTTGAAAGGCAGTTGATTGAGAATAGGAATTCCCAAGAGTTGAGAGAATTCTTCCATAGTTGCCACAAGCTAGTAATCGGGGAAGGTAAAGCAATGGTGCAAAGGGTCAAATAACTGGAAAAGCACCTTCATCATATCTTCATCAAAGCTTGAAGTGACCAAGTTAAAAAGTCGTCCATGTATTTTGGTGAACGGGGAATTCTCAGGGACCCTTGATGCTAATTATTTAAGCTGAACAGGTACTCGTACAAGGTTGACTTGGATTGTGTTCCTGTGAGTGAGAGTCATGTCCTACAAAACAGAACAAAGATGAATCTCAAAATCCTTGAAATGGTTAGTCTAAAATGCTATGGTATGATGTCATGATGTTATGTACAAGCATATGCACAAGTTAAATCAAACAAATCCTTAGGTTTAGGCTTGCATGAGGTTTTATAGGTAAGTACCCTTTTGAAGTTTAGTTGGTTCAACCTGTCCTAAAAAGTAAATGGGTTCTAGGGAATCTCAATATCCCGATCTTTCTTCATCGGGCATTGTTTCAGTGCAAGCCTCTTTATTAGCGACCAAAATATACCGAAAGTCCAATCTCAATGAGCATAGTATCGAGTATCAACCAACTTCAGACTCCACCAAAGCCGGCTACCTCACTACTTCCTAATGGCCAAGTTGTTCAAGTAAAGGTTCTAAAGTCAGTTAGTGCTTCATGACACCACACAGCGGCCCTGTATTCTCCTTGACTACTCAAGGGCTACCGGTACCAACAAATGTGTCACACTAACGTAGCTATTGCTTAGACCACGTCGATATATCCTACACAATTTCCACAACTTATTGCTACTTACCTAAAAAGGTGCCCCAGATCTGGGTGGAGGATCAAAATAAACCCAAACAAGGAACTATAATATAAAGCAAACAAATCAAACAATGAAAAGCAATTAAAGGTGACCTAGCCCTAAGGTAACGCCACTTTTAAGTAAAATCCCCAGCAGAGTCGCCAGTTCTGTAACACGGTGGGAGAACTGTCTTAGGTGTTTTGCGTTTGATTGCAATTGTTGCAGATAGCAAGAGTCGCCACCGACTTTTCTTTTATCCAACAAAGTAAAGGGTGAAAAGAACAGGAAAGACCTTTAGAGATGTTTTCTGGAGTTCAGGGGGTAGGTTATGAAAAGGGAAGGTATTAGCACACTTTTCATCCGTAGTTTTCTACGGGCTCTTAGTTGCTTGCTAGATCACTTACTTTTTGTTTGAAGATGTGTTTGTGATGTGGGTTTTGAAAGTATTTTGAAAAGGAGTTTATTTGTAATGGTTCTTGTCTCTATAAGAACGCGTACAAAGTGTTTTAACTTTTGAAAATGTTTCAAGGTGAAATTGTGGGTGTATAAAAATGTTTTTATTGTGATCAAGCAAGCAACTAGGAGAAATCTACCTACTCAAAAGGTCTTAAATTTTCTTATCCTCCTCCTTTAGATGTTGTTATCTCACCATTGTTTTGGTAAGAAACCCCATCGTTCGATGTGAAGGGACGGGCGCGGGACTTTTTGTATAGTCATAGTAGGCAAATTATGGGACGTTTTAGCAATGTCGTTTAAGGACTAGATCATTTACCGAAGGCAACATTGAGGGTTATCGAGGGACTATGATCTTTTATCGAGGGTCTTTTCTAAAACACCCATATTCGAGGGACATGACTATTTTCCGAAAGGCAACAAAGTGAGATTACCCTAGAGGTGCTAGTGTGCAAGTATGTTTGATTTACATGCATTTAGTCTTTGATTAGGGTTATCTGTTTATTGATTTTATCTTGTCATACATCCTAATTACTAACAATATATGAAAGCAAATAAAATGCAGAAAATAAATCCTAAGCTATTACATCATTTCAGGGATGGGGATACATATTTACAAATGGGGATTGCAAGAATTTAAATCCAAATTATTTATTACAACCATATTGAATTGTACAATACAAGAAAAGGATTTCTTTTGAAAATGGTTTTCTTTTGGTCTTAATAAATTAAAAGGAAAATAATTAATTAATAAGAGGAAATATTTTTTTATTCCTTTTTTGTATTAATAAAAAAATAATATTAATGCTGAAAATAGTAAGAATAAGAAAGAGAAGGAAAAAAGTAACAAAAACAGGATCAGGACGTTGCTGAAATCAAAATGAAGGGGACCAGAAGTTCTGATGCTAGGCACACTGTAGTTCAGAAAGAAACGTTAGAGGGAACCAGAAGTTCTGGGTCGCTGCGCGCTGAAGTTCTGAAAGAAACGTTAGAGGAAACCAGAAATTTTGTTTTGTGTTAAAACAGTAAGAAAGCCTAGAAGTTCTGTGTGTGTTAAAACAGTAAGAAAGCCTAGGAGTTATGTATGTGTTAAAAAAGTAAGAAATCCTAGAAGTTATGTGTGTGTTAAGACAGTAAGAAAGCCTAGAAGTTATGTGTTGTGCTAAAACAGTGAGAAAAAAATCTAGAAATTCTGTTGTTGTGTCATAACAGTGTGAAAAACCTAGAAGTTCTGTATTGTGCCAAAACAGTGAGAAAAAATCTAGAAGTTCTGATGTTGTGTCATAACAGTGTGAAAAAACCTAGAAGTTCTAATACTGTGTCAAAACAGTGGGAAAGAAAACCCAGAAGTTCTGTGTTACACTTCACTTCCTTGCTTACATTAGCCAGAACATCTGCCACTTATTCAGTTCTTAACAACAACAAAACAGAAAAATAAAAGGATGATAGTTTATAGAAGTTCTAATTCTAATTATGAGCCTAGTTTTCTTCAAGAAGTCATGATCCACAGTTTTGCTACTTAGGACATGATATGGACAATATCAACACTATGATATTTACATATTTAATGATGTTCTGAATGAAAAGTTCAAAGTCAGAATGACTTACCTTGAATATGAAGCGTGCGTTTGAGACCTGGGCTGCTGCCTTCGAATGTTCTAGGGTCAGCAAGAAACGAGGCAGAAAATGTTGTGTTCTTTGATTCAAAAGGGAAGAACAAATGTATTGCTTTGGGAATTATGGGTTTAAGAATGTTTGAATGTTTTCTTTTCTCTTTTTTTTTTGTATTTGATCACTCTCTCTTTTCAAAAACCAGCCCCTTGGACGTGTGATGGAACAACTTATTTATAGATGAGTTTGCTGAGATTTTTTGGGGAAAAACAAATAGGATTTAAACCTTTTTGGCATACTGTTCCATTGCTTTTTAAATACAACTTTTATATGCTAATTTGGTGCAAATATGGGATTTGAGAAAGTGCAGGCGTGAACTGGATTATCAATAATTTGGAGTGTTGTGGCAGCTGGATGTAGGACTGTGCCATAACAATGCAGCAGTCTGTTCAAACGAGGTTTTAGGGCTTGGTGATGTTCTGATTGAAGAAGACCAAAATGAGATTCAAAGGGTGATGTTCTGATCGAAGCGTAGAACATAGTCTCCATATGCTGAAGAATCACGTTTTGATCGAAGAACACAATTTCCATATGTTATGATTGAAGAGTCATGTTCTGAACCATCTTTGCAAATTCTGATTACACTTGCGTGAAATCTGGCCCAGAAGTTTTGAAATTGTCATATTTTCTTAATACTTAGAAAATTTTCCAAGTGTTTAGAAATTTGATTTTTTCAAAGTAATTTCTGACTTTAGATTTCTTGATGAATCAACTTCCCGTCCTGATGAAATATGATTGTTGAAACTTGATTTTTGATCAAAAAGTCAAAGTTTGACTTTTCAGTGTGCTTTTGATCATTTTACCCTTGTGAATGACTTTCTTGGAAAATTATAATCCCAGACTTGCAAATTGACAGAAGCAACCCTGAGGGTCCAAGATGATACTTTGTGAAATGGGAGGGAAAATTTTGGGGTACAACACCCCACATTACAAATGGCCACGGAGCAGTCATGACATTCAAAGGAATTGGAGGCACATGAACCTTGTCGGCATAGATCTGACACTTATGGCAAGTCCTCGAGTGATGGTGACAATCAGTTTCCATAGCCGACCAATAGTAACCAGCCCTCATAATCTTCTTGACCATAGTGTGCCCACTTGAGTGAGTTCCAAAGACACCTTCATGCATGTCTTCCATGATTTTCTCTGCCTCCTTCTTGTCTATACAACGGAGCAGAGCAGAATCATGGTTGCGCTTGTATAGGATCCCATTGCTTAGGAAGAATTTGGATGAGAACCTTCGCAGGAATTTCTTATCAGTGACTGAAGCTCCTTCAGGATACTCTTGTGCTTCAAGATATCTCTTTACTTCATAGTACCAAGGCTTCTCCTCATCAGTGTCCGTCTTATAACAGTGCACTGGTTTGTCAAATCTTTCGATAGTAATTCTGGAAGCTTCGTTGTCCCAATTGACTTTTCACATAGATGACATAGTCGCTAAAGCATCTGCCAACTGATTTTCTTCTCTTGGGAAGTGTTCAAAGGTAACCTCCTCAAATTATGGGATCAAGGTTAAGACGAGCTCTTTGTAAGGGGTCAGGTTTGGATGTTTGGTATCCCATTCTCCTTTAACTTGAGTGATTACTAGAGTTGAGTCCCGTATACGTCCAAGAACTTGATTCTTAGGTCGATAGCAGCTTTTAGACCCAAGATGAATGCTTCATACTCGGCCTTGTTGTTTGTACAGTAAAGCACAATCTGGAAGTGAAAGGTGTATGGCCATCTTAGGGGGAAATAATCACAAAACAAATTTCGTTACCTAAAGCATTGAAAGCTCCATCAAAAACCATAGTCCATCGGGATACGTATTCAGGTCTGTCATATGGTCCAGGCTTTTTATAATCAGTTGCTAGCATGATATTCTCGTATGAGAATTCAAATTTCATGGATTGGTAATCATCAACAGCTTGATGGGCCAAATGATCTTCTAGCACACTTCCTTTGATGGCCTTTTGTGTAGTGTATTAGATATCATATTCAGTCGAGATCATTTTCCATCTAGCTATTTGTCCAGAGAGGGATGACTTCCCGAAGATGTACTTGATAGGGTCCATCTTAGAAATCAACAAAGTGATGTGAGTCAACATATACTGTCTTAGTCGGCGAGCAGCCCATGCCAAAGCGCATCAAGTTTTCTCGAGCAGTGAATATCTAGTTTCACAGTTGGTAAATTTTTTGCTAAGTTAGTATGTTGCATGCTCTTTTCGGCCAGACTCGTCATGTTGATCCAACACACACCCCATTGAATTCTCTAATAGAATCAAGTACATAATCAGAGGTCTTCCTTCAAATGGAGGCATTCGGATTGGAGGTTCTTTCAAATACTCCTTGATTTTGTCAAAAACTGCTTGGCAATCGTCATTCCATCTGACTACTTTATCTTTCTTCAATAATTTAAAGATTGGCTCACAAGTAGCAATCAAGTGAGATATGAATAAGGAAATATAGTTGAGTTGACCTAAGAAACCTCTAACCTCCTTCTTAGTATAGGGTGCTGGCATTTCTTGTATGGCTTTGGCTTTTGCAGGGTCGACCTCAATACTTTTTCCACTAACGACAAACCCTAGGAGCTTTCCAGACCTCACCCCAAAGGTGCACTTGTTGGGATTCAACCTTATCTTGTATTTCTTCAACGTCTCGAACAACTTGTGAAGATGATCAAGGTGTTGTTCCTCAGTTTGCGACCTTGCAATCATATCATCAATGTACACTTCTATCTCATGATGAATCATGTCATAAAATAGAGCTACCATAGCTCGTTGATAAGTTTCCCCTGCATTCTTCAAACCGAAAGGCATGACATTGTAACAGAAGGTTCCCCATTGTGTAACAAAAGTGGTCTTTTCCATGTCTTCGGGTGCCATTTTGATCTGGTTATATCTGGGGAAGCCATTCATGAAGGAGAAAACTTTGTGTTGAGTAGTGTTATCGACCAAGACATCGATATGTGGTAGTGGGAAATCATCCTTGGGGCTTTCCCTATTCAGATCTCTATAGTCTATGCACATACAGACTTTACCGTCTTTCTTAGGCATCGGGACCATATTTTCCACCCATTGAGGGTATGACGTCACTGCTAGGAAACCTGCATCAAACTGTTTCATTACCTCAACCTTTATCTTCCCAGACATATCTGGTCGCATGCGACGAACCTTTTGCTTGACTGGAGGACAATCTTCCTTTATTGGTAGGCGATGAACTACAATATCAGTATCAAGCCCCGACATATCTTCATATGACCAAGCAAACACCTCAATGTGATCATGCAGTATCTGGACCTTCCTCCCTTTGACACTTTCTTCTAGGTTAGCGCCAATCTTGACTTCTTTTTTGTCTTCCCCAGTACCTAGGTTTATCACTTCAACTAGTTCCTCGTGTGGTTGAATGGATTTTTCCTCTTGCATTAGAAGTATGGCGAGTTCCTAAGGTATTTCACAACTTTCCTCGCCTTCGTGTTCGGCTTGATAGATTGGATGTTTAAAATCATAGATGGCAATAGCAGAGTCGTTGTCAACGAGGTCTGGAGTGGATGTAGATCTGCATATGTGTATGTGTAAGATCACATGGCTATTTGAAAATGTAATAAAAGTAAAAGAAAGGCAAAGAGCACAGAATTTGAATGCAAAATAGTCCAATGTTTCATTAAAATGAGCATATGGCATATGAAAATGACAAACCCTTAACAAATAGACCATTGTGCCCCGGGCACGAAACATGGTTTAAAAGTCACTGTTTAAATGGAAATTACAGAAAAACTCTCAAAGTAAATAAAATAGTAAACGATAATTACTCCTTGTTGAAGGAGATGGGAATGAAATCCTCGACATTCTAGTTGTTGAGACCTCCATCATCATTCAGGTAGATCCAATCATCAAAATCACAATCAACATTAGATTCTCTGAGAGCATCAACTTCATGGTTAGTAATGTGGAGAGGTGATTTTCCTGCACGAGCACGTTGAACCTCCTTTTGAGCTTTGGAAGTGAAGCCTAACCCAAATTTATCTGACTTGAAAGGGAAATCAGGGAGTTGTCCTCAAATGGTGCAACCTCCTTCTTCAACAATAACACGAGCATCTTTGGGAGAGGCCATCCTTGGTGTATCTTTGGCGGCTTTGGGAGTGTCAGGAGTGGCCTTGGCAATAACAACCATGGGAGAGACCACTTCTAAGGCTTGATAAGGAGTTTCAATGAACTCGCCATCCATTTCAACATATTTGAATGAATTTAGATGGCTAATCATAAACTCTTCTTCACCACAGACGATAATAATTTTCCCCTTGACCGAATATTTCAACTTCTGATGTACTGTGGAAGTTACCTCACATTCCCCATGGATCCATGGGCGTCCAAGCAAACATGAATAAGCAGGACAGATATCCATCAAATAGAATGTTTATTTGAAAAATTGAGACCCAACTTTTATGGGGAGATCAACTTCTCCATGAACCATCCTCTTAGAACCATCGAAAGCCCTTACTATAATGTCACTTGGTTTCAACACCAGTCCATCACAGTATAGCCTTTCCAAAGCTCCTTTAGGTAAGACATTGAGAGAAGATCTAGTATCCACTAATACATGTTCCAGGGTAGTGCCCTTGCATTCTAGGGAGATGTTGAGATCTTTGTTATGATTCTTCCCCATCGAGGTCAAATCTGCACAAGAGAACCCTAAACCGTTATCAACAGTCAAGCTTGCTACACCGTTTTCAAATTGATCGGCCGTAGTTTCTTGAGGAACATGGGCATTCTTCAAGAATTTTATTAGTGCTTGAGCATGTGCCTCAGAGCACATCAATAAATACAACATAGAAATCTTCGAGGGTGTTTGCCCCAACTATTCCACTATCTTGTAATCACTTTTTCTGATGATTTTTAGGATCTCCTCCATCTCCTGGGTAGATGGATCCTCAATAGTAATGTCTTTTGTGGGTGCCTCCGTTCTGGCAGGCTCAGTCATTTTTTCCTTTCCTCTAGTGTCAACAACAGGTTTAACAACAGTAATGCGAATGAGTGTGGTGGTGGTTGTCGAAGGTGAAATTTCTGGAGAGAAGTTCCTCCCCGTCATAGTAACTTTACTCAATCCAGTGATATTTGTAATGTCAGTAATTTCATCTTCATCATCCCAGGAATCTTGTTTGATACCATAGTAGTATAGTTCCACCCCATAATTCCAGGGCAACACCTTATCAGAAGAGTAAGGGATTGGACCCGGTGTAGTGATGATTAATGGAGCTATTCTTGGTTCACTGGGAATCCTAGTAGGACCTTTGGAGGTGATCCTAATAGGTTTGTTGGAGATAGTAATGATGGATACGTACTTAAATTCTTGAGATACACTTTGGGTTAAACCTGTCACAGATGGAGTTCATTCAAATAGAATCTCATGGCTATCCATCAGATGTTGGACACCTTTCTTAAGCCACTCACAGCCAGTAGTTTGTATAGCACAACAACAACAGTATTCAAGGAAGCCAGGGAATATTATGACTTTCAACAAATTCTTTTTGATAGTATTCAAAGGAGTAGTTAAGTCATTGACGGAGGAAACAAAAGAGGCATCTTCAATAGCATTGACACCTTTACCATGATTTGGCATAGGTGCGGTGATTACATTGGGAGTTGATGGGGGATCGAATTCAATTGTCTTGTTGTCAATTAGGTCTTGGATTTTATTCTTTAAAGACCAAAATCATTGGTATCATGTCCGGGACTGTTTGAATGGTAAGTACATTTGGCGTTGGGATTGTATTTATGTGAAGATGTATTGGGATTTTGTGGAGGTTCTCTTACTGAAATGAGCTCAGCTTTCAATAAATGTTGTAGGGCTTGTGGTAAGGACATACCAACCTTGGTGTATTATCTTTCTTGAAACTTCTTCCTACGCCTACCCTCTTATTGTGATTGAGTAGATGTAGGATTGGAAATTAAAACTTCTCCTACTGAGTGATGGCGGTCAGTCTTAGCACGGCTTCTTGATCCATACACAACATTAGTCTGTTTTTACCATTAAATGGTTTTTTATAGCATTTGAGGTGGAGGCCATAGGTATCTTCCCTCTTTTAATCCCGCTTTCAACCCTCTCACCAGATAAGATCAACTTAGTAAATCCGTATGACGAACTCCCAATCAGCAAGTTGAAGAATGGTCCAGTCAATGTCCCCATAAACATATTGTGATATGGTGGCAGAACCGACTGTTTAATACTGGTTTTTGCATTTTGTATTTGCAAATGTTGCGATAAGTAAGAGTCGCCACTGGTTTTTCTTTTATCTAAATTAAGGAAAGGGTGAAAAGAACAGAAAAAGACCTTTTCGAGATTTTCTGAGTAAGGGGGTAGATTATGGAAAGGGAAGGTGTTATCACCCTTTCCATCTATAGTTATCTACGGGCTCTTAGAGGTTTGCTCATTTTGAAATATCTTTATGCTTTGTGTGTTTGAAAATATTTTAAAATGCCTTAGTGCGGTGATTTGCTTTGTGTTTAACTCTTGTATCAGTCCTCAAGAGTGTTAACAAAGCAAATGTTTTGGAAAATTGTTTTTGAAAAGTAGTATTTGTGCAAGTGCAAAATGTTTTGAGCAAACTTCTAACAACTATCTATTTTTATACTTGAAAAGGTAGTTATTTTCCTCCTATCCTTTAGAAAGTGCTATCCTACTATTAGGGAGTAGGTAGCTCTATCGTTGGATGTATGAGGGACATTCAAAAGGGACGTTACAGTCACAAAGGCAACTTGTGGAGACTGTTGTACCCCAAAATTTGCCCTCTCATATTTTCCCAAGATCTTTCTCTTACATGGTGATCACAAGCATCTGATCAAAGGAAAAATACATTTTTTTGAAGATAAACAAAGAGTCTTCGATTGGAATTTTGACAAAATCCTTAGATTGGCATGTTAAAAGGCCTTTCAATTGGTATTCGGACAGGCTTTGATTGAGCGCCTAACCTCCTCCAAGTTTGCCTCAAATTTATAAGCTTCAATTGAAGCCTTGTTCTTTTGCTTTGTTTGCTGCACACCAGCTTCGAGTGGGCATGTATTTCCTTGGAAACAGCTTCCTTCGATTCAGAAAGGAAGGGCCTCTTGTTAGTTCTCATTCGATTACACCTTTGGCTTTGCATGCTGGCTTGACTCATAAATGCAATGGCTACCTGCATGCAAGATGGATTCCTGCTTCGTTTGGGCATTTGGTCTCTTCAGAGCATGCTTAATTCCTGCTTCGACCAGGAAAATAACCCCTTTCCAGCCTGCCTTCAGCGCACAAGGCAAAAAAGCTTCCTTCGACTTGGCTTTGATGCACAAGACAAGAACCCCCTATAAGCGTGTTTGATTCGCCAAGACAAAAGCCCCTTCACGCCTGTCTTGGATTCACTAAGACAAAGGCCCCCTCTTCAGCTTGTCTTCAGCACAAGGCCAAGACTCCTTCAAAGTTGCTTTCGACCCACAAAGCACTGGCCACCTTTGTGCCAGCTTCGCCTAAGCAATGACCTTCTTTACGCATGCCTTGATTTACTTCATGATAGCATCCACAAGGCATAGGCTGCCTTTGTGCCAGTTTCGACTAGGCGCTGACCCCCCTGTGAAACAATTGTACACACTTCAACACACCAAAGGCCCATTCGAAGGGAACACCAAAGGCCCATTCGAAGGGAACACCAAAAGGACCATCTAAAGACTCATTCGAAGGAAGCAATACTAGAGCTAGTCGAAGGGTACACCAGAAGTACACTTGAAGAAGCATGCAGAAGGCTATACAAGAGGTCCATTCGAAAGAGGCAACTTGAGCCCAGTAGAAGGCTACACAAGGGGTCCAATCGAAAGAGACAACTTGAGCCCAATCGAAGGAAACTTGAGGCCAGTTGAAGAGCAACACTAGAGGGCATTTGAATGAGCCAAAGCATGTCCAGGTTCATTCAAATTCAAAAAGGGACAAGTTTCCATGACTTTTGCAACGTTACAAAACATCACTCATGGCTTTGAAAACATTTGTTTATAATTGTTTAAGTCATTATTCTCTTGTCCCCTTCATCCCCTCTATATAAAGAAGACACTAGCAAACTCCAAAGGGGGGCTGAACATAACTGGAGAGAGAGTCACACGAAATAGCAAATACATTCTTAGAGTTTTCCTGAAGCTGTTCCAATTACCACCAGCCCCTAATTAAGCATGCGTCCAGAAGTTCCCAATCGAAGATACCCATGTCCTGAAGCCAAATCAAAGCAATCCTCAAACAAGGATACCCACACCCACCACCAAAAATTTATCCATCAATCATTGGTAAGAATTGGTAAAAAGATCAAACTCTACATTTGCATGACACATTGGTAGTTTCATTCGATTTGTTATTCAAGACTAAAGACTCGGGTTCGACCCCAGATCTGCTTTTGTTTTGTTGGTAACACTTGTTGCAAATATAGCCTGAATAGACCCAACGCGCGCATGATCAAAGGACCTGGGTTTAGACACCCAAGTCCTGCTTCTTTGTTTTTGCTAACATACCTTTGCAGATTCAATGCCTTCACAGTATCCACCCTCTGGATCGAAAGCCAAATCATGTCACTGAATCAAAGGGTAACACCATTCATAGAATCAAAATACAATATTCCCTCTGGATCGAAAAGTCCATTCTCCCTCTAGATCGAAGGCTACTTTCTTCCTCTGAAAAAATCGAAGCCACCATTTCTCCATGCAATCGAAGGATTTCCCTTTTTTTTGTATTTTATTTTTTGTTTCATTTCTTTATTGACCCTTGTTTTTCTATTTAAAATAACATTAAATCAAAAAATCACAAAAAAACATTAGGATAGTTTTTATTAATCAAATTAATTTCTAAATTAATTAATTAAGTATTTTAAACCTTTCCTTAAATTAAAAATTAAATAGACTTAGGCTTTATTTTCATTTATACATAAAAAAACAAAACAAAAGATTTTTACTTCTTAGGATATTTTTAGAAGTTATTTTCAATTTCAAAAGCGTTTATTTAATTTTTCATTTTTATTATTAATGTACTTGCTCACTGGATGTAATAGATTAGAACTAGGATATTTACTGTTTTACTCCCCTTGTTCTTGTACAGTGTAAATCCCCTCCCCAAAGCATTGTAATAGTGTAGATTTAAATTCCTGCACTTTAATATTCTGCAATATGTATTAACTGCTAGTAATTCGGCGTGTATGATAAGACTAATAATCAAATGCTAGCAAACTTAATAGACAAGACAAAATAACTGAACACAACACACTCGCACATGCGCATCTCTAGGGTACTCCCACTTTGGTTTCCCTTTAGAAATAAAATAATCATGTCCCTTGAAACGGGGATGCTTTAGCAAAGACCCGTAAATCAAAAAGATCATAGTCCCTTGATGACCCTATAATTGCTTTCTTGGTAAATGATCTAGACCCTAACAAAATTGCTAAAGCGTCTCCACAAGTTGCCTTTGTGACTGTAACGTCCCTTTCGATTGTTCCTCAAACATCCAATGACAAGGATACCTACTCACTAATAGTAGGATATCATTGTCTAAAGGATATGAGGAAAAGAACGCCTTTTCGAGTACAAAGTAGATAGCTGTTAGAAGTTTGCTCAAAACATCTTCGCACTTACACAAAAAACTACTTTTCAAAAACATTTCAAGACACTTTGTATACTTTCTCCATATTCCCAAGAAACATTACAAAGTCTGCCATACCAAGGCATTTTCAAAACAGACTTTCAAATACATAAGGCACAAAGGTATTTCAAAATGAGCAAACCTCTAAGAGCCCGTAGAAAACTACGGATGGAAAGGATGCTAACACCTCCCCTTTCCATAATCTACCCCTCTTACTCAGAAAATCTCGAAAATGTCTTTTTCTATTCTTTTCACCCTTTCCTTAATTTGGATAAAAGAAAATTCAATGGTGACTCTTGCTTACCGCAACATTTGCAAACACAAAATGCAAAACCAGTATTAAACAGTCGGTTCTGCCACTGTATCACATATACGCTTTAGCAATTTTGTTTAGGGACTAGATCATTTACCGAGAAGGCAACTGTAGGGTCATCGAGGGACTATGATCTTTTTGAATTACGGGTCTTTGCTAAAGCGTTCCTGCCTCATAACTGTTTTATTTCTAAAGGCAACCAACGTAGAGTACCCTAGAGATGTATATGTGAAATTGATTCAATTCAGTTATTTTTGTCTTTTTTGTTAAGTTTGCTAGTGTTTGATTATTAGTCTTTTCATACACGCCTAGTTACCAGCAGTTAATATGTTGCAGAAATTTAAAGTGCAGGAATTCAAATCTATGCTATTACAATGCTTTGGGGAGGGGATTTACACTGTACAAGAATGAGGGGGATAAAGCAACAAATGTCCTAGTTTTAATCTATTACATCTAGTAGGCAGATACAATAATATGGAAAAATATGAAAATAAATAAACGGGTGCGAAATAGAAAAGGTGTCTGAAAAAATCTTAAGGTGAAAAATATTTTTTATTTTGTTTTTTATTTATCTCAAGAAAATACAACCTAAGTCTATTTAATTTTAATTTAAGGAAAAAAGTTAGAATAATTAATTAATTTATTCACAAAGTTAATTTAATTAGAAAAAAACAACTAGCCTAATATTTTTTTTTTTGTGATTTTTGATTTAAGGTCAATTTAATTAAAAGAGGGCCAATAAAGAAATGAAAAAAAAATAAAAATAGAACAAGAAATGCATGACATGTTGGAAAAAAGAAATGCATGACCTGGGTACCCAACCCAAGTCTTTTGATTCTGCATGCGTTGGGTCTATTCAGGCTACATCCTGAGCAACTGTTAGCAACAAAACAACGGAAAACCCGGAGTCAAACCCAGATCTTTAGTCTTGAACAACAAATAGAATGAAACTACAAATGTTGATGTCTCATGCAAATGTAAAGATTGATCTTTTTACAATTCTTACCAATGGTTGATGGATGAATATGTGATGATGGGTGTGGCACCCTTTTTTGATGATTGCTTCAATTTGGCTTCTGGACGTGGATACCTTTATTTAAGGGTTGCTTTGATTTGGATCACTTATGAAATTTTTTATAACTTTGGTGGTTTTTGGGGTAACGCATCTCCAATGTGTGTGTAACTATCTATTTGGCTTGCAAGCATGCTGCTTATATAGAGTAGAAGGGAGGGGACAAGAAGACAACAATTTAGACTGCCATAAACAAATGTTTTCAAGGCCATGAATGAAGTTTTGTAACATTGCAAAAGTTATGGAAACCTTTTCCTTTTTGAATTTGAATGTATGTGGACATTTTGGCTCCTTCGAATGCCTTCTAGTGTTGCTCTTCGACTAGCCTTAAGTTGCTTCTTTCGACTGGACCTCTTATGTAGCCTTCGACTGGGCCTTCTGCATGCTTCTTCAAATATACCTCTTGTGTACCCTTTGACTGGCTCTAGTATTACTTCCTTCGAATGGGTCTTAGGTGTGTCCTTCGCATGGGCTATCATGCGTGTTTAAGTGTACACAATTATTTCAAAGGGGGGTCAGCGCCCAGTAGAAACTGGCACAAAGGTAACACGTGCCTTGTGGATGCTGGCATGAAGCAAGTCATGGCAGGCGTAAAGGAGGCCATTGCCTAGGCGAAGCTGGCACAAAGGTGGCCAGTGCCTTGTGGTCGAAGGCAACTGTGATACGGTGGGAAGAACTGACTGTTTTTTGGAATGCTGGTTTGCGTTTTGCGTTTGTTTTCACAAAATGTCGCGGTAAGCAAGATTCGCCACCGACTTTTATTTTATCCAACAAGGAAAGGGAAAAAGCACAGAAAAATTCCTTTTTTGAGATATTTCTCGGGTTCGGGGGATAGATTATAGAAAGGGAAGGTGTTAGCACCCTTTCTATCCGTGGTTATCCACGGGCTCTTAGGTACTTGCTCATATTGTTTTCAAAATTGCTTTCTCTGTGCTTGTGGGTTTTGAAAAAAGTTTTTGTTTGGAAACTTCGATTTAACTCTTGTTTCTGTCCTCAAGAGTATATGAAGTGTTTTTGAAAACTTTGTTTGAGAAGTGTAAGTGTGAAAAAGATTTTGTTTTTTGAAAGAGCAAGTATCTAAGAACCATCTACCTACTCGAAAAAGGAGTTAATCTGTGCTAATGTCCTTTAGACGATGCTATCCCACTATGAATGAGTATGTAGCACCGTCGTTGGAGTTTAAGGGTCAATTCGAATTTAGGGACTTGCGGTCATAAAAGCAATGTTAGGACGCCTTAGCGGTAACCCTAATGTCTTAGATCATTTGTTTTGAGGCAACAATATCCGAGGCAACCGTTTCGAGGCAACTTATGATCTTTAGATAAGAGGGCGACCTCTAAAGTGACCTATACTCAATGACCGCGTTACGAAGGCAACCAAGTGGGGTGTACCCTAAGAGTGCGCATGTGCAAGTGTGTCGTTTTCAGTTATTTTTGTCTTTTTACATGTTAAGGGTGATCTAAGTTGATTTTAGGTTAAAACATTCAGTCTTGCCATGCAAACCTATTATCAAACATCTAACAGTTATAATTTTGCGGAAAATAAATTGCGGAAATTAAATTACAAGGCGTCGGGTATTTACATCGCCAAAAGCAACCCTTTGAAATTTAAATTCGGAAAAATAAATAAAGCGATAAATAAATGGTCCTAATTATCTATTACATTCCGGGAACAAGTACAATAATGAATAAATAGATCGCGTGTGGGAAATTAAATCGAGCGCAAGGTTAGGGTTTTGACCCTTTGTTATTAAAGGAAAGATTTTTTTGTTGTTTTTATTTTAAGAAAGAAATAAAACCTAAGTTAATTACTAAATTAATAAATTAATTAATTAATTAACAAAAATAACTTATTTTAGGATTTTTGGTATTTAAAGAAAGAAAATAAAATTAATTAATATTAGTAAAAAAACCTAATTAAATCTAATTATTTTTGATTATTTACAAAAGATATATTAAATTTATTTCTAATTAATGGCCTAAATTAATTAATATATTTATTAATAAAAATAAAATACTAAAATTTAATTTGATAAGGAAAATGTTTTTTGTGGTTTTAATTTTTATAAAAGAAAAAATTTGATTGGTTAGAAAATAATAAAAATAACTAAATCAAAATAAAAATAAACAAATAAATAATAGAAAGAGTTAGGGGGGTATGGGCCTGTTTGGAGGTCAGAATAGCAAATTGAGGCCCACTTGAATCTGGCCTCGTTTGACTTCTGAGATTCCCTGCGTGCATGTTGACTTGGCTCTATGGTGGTCTCTCAATTTGGATCACCAGATTTGGCCTTTGGCCATCTGGTTGTTGGACATGTGAAGGCGCACGGTATGCTACAAGCCTGGATCTGCATGTGATTATCTTAAGAAAAAATATATTGAGAAATTGAGGGGACCTGGGATTCGAACCCAGGTCCTGTTGGATGTTGCCAGCGCTTGCTTGCCACTAGGCTATTGTGCTTCAATTGTTAACAATATAAGAACAAAACATAATATGTGAAAATACGTTAATATGCCAGAAAATTAAAAAATGCACGAAAATTTGAAAAGGGCCAATCAGAGGAGGACACGATATCGTCCCTGTCCTCAGGCTTGTAACAAAGTTACATGCGGATTTGAATCCGCAGCTAAATGCATAGGCCATTCCTAAAATTCATCTCAGGCTATATAAATTCCTCCCAAGACCATGGTTGCATTCGTCTTCCTCTCCCGGTCACGTCCATAGCCATCATTAAGGCTAATTTTACCTGTAACAAAAACTCCCAAAAAAGCTCCAAGAACCCTAGCTATGGTGATTCTTGGTATAGGTCATATAAACGAAATTCAATAATACAAAAAGTTTGCAAATGTCTTGGTGATCACAAACATGTAATTATTTTTTCCAAAAGATGCCAGAATGAGGATTTACGAATTCAAGAAAGAAAAAGATCCGCATGGTACTTACAGTGCGTTTGGGTGTGTATGGGAGCTTGCTTTGGGTTGGTTTCAACTCAGTGAACCTCCAGGAATTGATTGAGACTTTTCTTGGCTTCTGAGATCGCCTCTAAGTATGAATTCGGATTCAAGCTTTTTCCACACTTTTTCAAGTTTTGTCTTGATTGTTCTTGCAGCCTCTAGCCTATATTTCGTGTCCTTTGGCTTCTATATGTATCATGGAATGCATTAGGTCAAGAATCATGAATCCAATCTCTCTAAATCAATGCACCCATATTTGATTTGATTCACTTGTGAAAACTTGCCAAATTTGTCAAAAAACCATCTTTTTGCACATGATCTTGTGTGATACAAATTTGATGATGATATTGATGAGAATCCAATCCTGAAAATAGCAAAAAATCTCATGTAATCAAAGTTTGGGATTTAATTTGATTTAATTTGATTAAAAATGAAACAATTCAATAAAAAATCAAATAAAATAATAAAATTGATAAATGGACACATGGCTGAAGCTAGGACACGTGGACAATGATGCAAGCTCAAATCAAGTGGAAAAGAATGGGCCCATTTGACAAAATTTGAAGTTTTGGGGATAATTGACTTTTGGCAATTTTGCAAAAATATCTAACTTCAACAATGCATAACTTCTTCAATTTTGAACTTTTGGAAGTGTTCTTGGACTTTTTAGAAAGCTTGAGATGTCCTCTAACCAACCCTTCCAGTCTCATCTCATTTTGATATTCCATGTTCAAGTTATAGCTTTGACAAAAAAGGTGTTTTTGTTGACTTTCAAAAATGACCTATAATGTCCAAATTTATAACTTCTTGTGAGTGAATTTTCTGAACTTGGGGTATGAAGATGGATTGTAGGAAATTGCATCCTATTTAAAATGATTATTGGATGGGTCATTTCTCATAAAGTATGAGAAAGTTATGCTTGGTCAAAGTTGAGTTGACTTTTCCTGCAAAACCCTAATTTAGCAACTTTTGAGTCTTGAAGAATTTTGAGCAATCCTTGATTAATCATGATCAACCCTTAATAAAATGATGAAATATCCTTCAAAATGAGAATGTTGACAAAAAAATCTTGAAGTTTACTGTTTATAGGTCACAGTTGACTTTTGCTCTAGCACAATCGATTTTGGGACCTTTGAGCAATTGACTGAGCAAACTTCCTCTGCAAGGCTTGAAATTTGACATGGATGACCTTGAGGATATTTTAGGACATTGGGGAGCACTTGATGTAATTTGGACTCAAGGATCTTGATGCAACACAAAACCCTAATTTGGAGTTGACTGCCTTAGGAGATAGTTTGACTGTCCAACTCTTGAGCAAAATTGAGCAACTTGGAGGTTTTCTTGCAATGTCTTGAGAAATATGAGAGGGCAAATTTTGGGGTACAATAGCTGCCCCTGTTAAATCTTCTTAGACCTGAGGATGTAGATTGGCTTTCGTGCCTTTCATGATCCGAAGGTGGAAGATGATTGAACACTAGAGTACCCAGAAATTTGCACTCACATGAAGTGGTATCAGCTTGGTGATATCTGGAATGGGATTACAAATGCCATTTGGAGATTGTTGGTAGGAGGATGGGCTTACATATGCCATCTGCAGGAGCGTCGATCGCATAAGATATTCCTTAGCGAGAACTTGCATACCTGTTGTTGTAGAAGATTCCACTGGGGAAGTCTAACTTTTATTGAGATTTAGGAAATTGCCTGTACCTCAGCTGAGAGAACATCTCAGCTGAGTTTTAAGAACTTGTCTGTAATTCAACTGGGGGAAATATCTTCATCAAGATGTAGGAACTGTCTGGTCTTCGACGGAGTATACTGTTGAGATTGTAGAACTCGTCCACACTATGACGGAGGAAAATTGTCGACATTGAGAACCTTATCTGAAATTCAACCGAGGATAATTCAGTTGAGATTTAAGAACCGGTCAGGTCTTCGACCGAGGGAAACATTTTCATCAAGATCTAGGAACTGTCTGGTCTTCAACATAGTATACTGTTGAGATTGTAGAACTCGTCCACACTATGACGGAGGAAAATTGTCGAGATTGAAAACCTTATCTGAAATTCAACCGAGGATAATTCAGTTGAGATTTAAGAACCGGTCAGGTCTTCGACTGAGGGAAACATCTTCATCAAGATCTAGGAACTGTCTGGTCTTCAACGGAGTATACCATTGAGATTGTAGAACTCGTCCATACTATGACGGAGGAAAATTGTCGAGATTGAGAGCCTTATCTAAAATTCAACCGAGGATAATTCAATTGAGATTTAAGAACCGGTCAGGTCTTCGACTGAGGGAAACATCTTCATCAAGATCTAGAAACTGTCTGGTCTTCAACGGAGTATACCATTGAGATTGTAGAACTCGTCCACACTATGACGGAGGAAAATTGTCGAGATTGAGAACCTTATCTGAAATTCAACCGAGGATAATTCAGTTGAGATTTAAGAACCGGTCAGGTCTTCGACTGAGGGAAACATCTTCATCAAGATCTAGGAACTGTCTGGTCTTCAACGGAGTATACCATTGAGATTGTAGAACTTGGCCACACTATGACAGAGGAAAATTGTCAAGATTGAGAACCTTATCTGAAATTCAACCGAGGATAATTCAGTTGAGATTTAAGAACCGGTCAGGTCTTCGACTGAGGGAAACATCTTCATCAAGATCTAGGAACTGTCTGGTCTTCGAAGGAGTATACCATTGAGATTGTAGAACTCGTCCACACTATGACGGAGGAAAATTGTCGAGATTGAGAACCTTATCTGAAATTCAACCGAGGATAATTCAGTTGAGATTTAAGAACCGGTCAGGTCTTCGACTGAGGGAAACATCTTCATCAAGATCTAGGAACTGTATGGTCTTTAACGGAGTATACCATTGAGATTGTAGAACTCGTCCACATTATGACAGAGGAAAATTGTCGAGATTGAGAACCTTATCTGAAATTCAACTGAGGATAATTCAGTTGAGATTTAAGAACCGGTCAGGTCTTCGACTGAGGGAAACATCTTCATCAAGATCTAGGAACTGTCTGGTCTTCAACGAAGTATACCATTGAGATTGTAGAACTCATCCACACTATGACGGAGGAAAATTGTCGAGATTGAGAACCTTATCTGAAATTCAACCGAGGATAATTCAGTTGATATTTAAGAACCGGTCCAGTTCTTCGACATAGCTGAGAACTTAACTGCCTCCTTCCTGAAAGGTAAAGGTCAATCGTATGCAATTCATGATATATGTCAAGCAATGATGTTCTCAAAATAAATGAGATCGTGTTGTATGATACGTATATGCATGTATCATGATGTATGGGAATATGATGTTTGTAGCTGGGGAAAATAAATCCCAGATAGCTGCTGGAGAATAGAGTTGAATTCTTCGTTTCTGTTGGAGATGACGAACGAAGATGATTGCGAGAATAAACCTGCAGGAGAGGATAACTCCGTTGGGGAATAAACTGATGAGGAGATTACTCTGTGGGGAAGAGATGCTCTGCTTAGGATTCCACTGATAAATTCCGTTGGGGACGAATTACCGTTGCTGGTGATACTGAATCCTATTGGGGATTGAATTCCTGTTGGTGAAAGGAAAGAACTCCGCTGGGGATGATCTTTCAGTCGCGACTTCATTGGGGATAACCTTTTAGACTCTTGTGGGGATAATCCTTTGAGCTTTGTTGGGGATAATCTTCCTTTGAACTTGGCTGGGGATATTATTTTTATACTCCATCGGGGACGAACTTCCAGAGTCTACTGGGGATGATTCTTCAACTCCACTGGGGAAGCTTTTTCAGACTGCGCTGGGAGAGTTTTAAATCCACTGGGGATATCTTGTATTCTGCCGGGGAATGTTCTTATACTCCGCTGGGGAATATTAAGACTGTCGGGGATATTAAGCCTTTTCGGTGCTGATGGTAGATAAACTCTGCTTGGGGAGAATATTACCGACTCATTCACAGTTGCAAGCCTCAGCTGGGGAGAGCTACCATTACTGTCTTACTCTGCAGGGAGTGAAGGTATCTTAGCCATATTCTTCAGCTGAATTTACTATCGTACCTGGTGGATAGAGCAACTGTACAGTTTGGACAATTTTATTGCTCCTGTTTCTGATATTACCAGTAATCATCTTTTGTTTCGCATGTAAATATTTATGAGCAACAATTAATGTCAAGTGCATATATCAAAAAGGAACATTGGACGTTCTTTGCAAAGCAAAACAGATAAAGGAAAAACAGTTTGAAATTTCTTTGAAAATGAATTGTATTGATTTTGAAGTTTGGCCTGTAAATATGCATTTTTGTACAAGAGGCTGACGTCCTAGTAAGAGAACACCTCCGAACAAATAAGATTTATACAAATTGTGAAAGGAAAACAAAACAACTATGTGAATAATCCCACTGGGCCTCAACTCTGCTATTGCCTTTATGTCCTCGAGCATCTCATCACTTTGCTACTTGGTTGAAGGTAGATCAGATTGATTAGTGCCGTCCAAGCTTGATAGCTGATACCGAAGTCTGGTGGCAAGGTGATCCAATGAGACATAGTGTACGCTTTGATCCCTAATTTTTTCCTGGACCGCCCTTTCAGGTTTTCAGTCCACCGGGATACCCTTTTTTTTGCCCAAGCCGCCTTTTCAGGTTTTCGACTTGCCGGGTGTACATTTTTTCATTTTCATCCCTTATTTTTTCCTGAACCCTTTTGGTTCATCGGGAAGCCCTTATTTTTGCCTAGGCCAGTCAACCTAGCGGGTCGTTAATTATGCGCAGTTTCTTTTCACTATGTCTGCATTGACGGGGTGAGGAAGGTCGTCACCATCCATGGTGGTTAGAATTATAGCTCCTCCTGAGAAAATGTTCTTAACCACAAATGACCCTTCGTAAGTAGGGGTCCATTTGCCCCTGGGATCACCTTGTGGCAGTATAATGCGCTTGCTTACCAGATCCCCAACTTGATACTCTTGTCGTCTAAATTTCTTGTTAAATGCCTTGATCATCCTTTTTTGGTACGTCTGACCATGACAAATAACAGTAAGTCTTTTTCGTCGATTAAGTTCAGCTGATCAAGCCAGGTCTGAATACAGTCATCTTCGCTCAAACCTGCATCCTTCATAATCCTAAGAGAGGGTATCTGAACTTCTATGGGCAAGAAGGCCTCCATGCCGTATACCAGGGAATAAGGTGCTGCCCCTGTTGACGTCCGCGCTGAGGTACGGTACCCATGAAGAGCAAATGGTAACATCTTGTGCTAGTCTTTGTATGTCACTGTCATTTTCTGCACAATCTTCTTAATGTTTTTATTAGCCGCTTCAACAACCCCATTCATCTTCGGCTGATAAGGAGAAGAGTTGTGATGCTGTATCTTGAACTTCTTGCAGAGCTCAGTAATCATCTTGTTATTGAGATTTGTACCATTGTCCGTAATGATCCTCTCTGGTACACCATATCGACAAATCAGATTGTGCCGAATGAACCGTGCTACGATGTTCTTGGTTACTGTAGCAAAGGAAGCTGCTTCAACCCACTTTGTAAAGGAATCAATTGCTACCAGGATGAAATGATGCCCGTTGGACGCTGTAGGTCTGATCTCGCCAATCATATCGATGCCCCACATTGCAAAAGGCCAAGGTGCTGTCAAGACATTCAGAGGAACTGGAGGTATGTGCACCTTATTAGCATAGACTTGGCACTTGTGACATGTCCAAGAATGCTGATAACAGTCGGCTTCCATGGTGGACCAATAATATCTTGCCCGAAGGATCTTCTTTGCCATGGTATGTCCACTGGAATGAGTTCCGAAAGTACCTTCATGTAACTCCGCCATGATCCTTTCTTCTTCACTCTTATCCACACATCGCAGTAAGGTTGAATCATGGTTGCGCTTGTAAAGGATACCATTGCTGATGAAGAATTTTGCCGCGAACCTCCTCAAAAACTTCTTATCATTAACAGATGCACCCTCGGGGTATTCCTGAGCCTCAAGATACCTCTTCACCTCATGGAACCAGGGTTTATCTGCTACCTCTTCAGTCTCAAGATCACAGTGTTGTACCCCAAAATTTGCCCTCTCATTTCATCAACATTTTCTCATCACAAGACCCTTGGAACTCAAGATCAAGTTAGGGTTTGCTCTACTCGAGACCCCTCCTTGCACTGTTGACCCAAATAAGGGTTTGAGTTTGCATAAGGATATTTTGACCTACAATGCCCAAATTGAATTTCATACTTCATGTTGGGTTCACAAGTTTGCCCATACCAAGTTTCAAGCCTTGATTCAAATCTTTGCCCAATCAATTGGACAGTTGACCTAGAAATCAGCTGTATTGGGGAAAAAGTCAACTGTAGCCAATTGACAGTCAAACCTCATGAAATTTTACCCACATCAACACTATGAACTCATATGAACCATTTTATCAAGTTTGGATCACAATTCCACAAGAAATTTGATCAGATCACCAAAAGGGCAAAATGGTCATTTTTAGGGTTTTAACTGCACAAAGGCAATTTTTGACTGTTTGACCTAATCAATGGCAAACCAAGCTCACTTATGGAATCAAGGACTCAATGACATTGTCTTGACCCATTCAACAAGTTCAAAAGATCTCAAATGCATAGGATTGACAGATGAATTTTTCAGTCAACTGATCAAAATTTGACTGTACACTGAAAAGTCAAACTTTGACTTTTTGGTCAAAATCAAATGCCAAGAGTTATTTTTCATCAAGACAGGTCAAATTATGAAACTTGTTCATCAAGAAACCCAAAAATGCAAATTAGGGTTTAAAATGGAAAAATTTCATAACTTAGAAATTTTCTAAGTTATGAAATTTTCTTATTTTTTCCTAACTTTGTCCCATTTTTTCACCAAGATACAAATGGATTCAAACAAAACTTGAAACATGAAAGTTGTAGTCCATCACAAATTCTACAACTTTGATTCACAAAGTTTTCTCAAAAGAAGCTTGTATCTCAAGTTATGATTTTTGGAACAAGGGTACCAAAAACTTTTAACTTAGAAGAAATTTGCCCTAATCTAGACAGGATTTTGACCCATCTTCTTGGCCATTTTTCATATGGTTCCACTTGGAGTTTCAATTTGAATTACAAAGATGGATTGTAGTACATGTTTCAAGCTTTCCAAATTGTCCAAGAACTCCTCAAACACCTTTGTGGTTAGAGAGAATCGAATTCACAAAGTTGGCCAAAACTCACTTTTATTCATGACCAATACATGTTCATAGCAAATTGCATTTTCAAATCAGCTTGGTTTATGCTAGCTTGCAGGCCTCAAAACCAACTTACACTTCATAATTTAATGCTTAACCATTGAATTAAGATGTTATCTTGGCCATTTGGGCATTACATGCAAAACTAATCCTTAATTAGAAAAAGCAAAGTTTCCATTTTTGCCTAAAGTTGCTTTATGTCAAATACTAAATCCTTGAGGCATGGGGCCAAATCTTAGAGGCAAATCAAATCCACAAATTCCAGTTACCAAGAGCCAAAGTTGCAGCATACTTGAGGGCATTGTGCAGGCCTGTATTGAAACTTACACTTTCTTGCTTCAAGTAGAAGAAACATTGCAAAACACAGACCAATTCTCATTCCTGTGAACACAAGCTTAAGCAAACATTGTACACAGTTTCCATACCTCCCAAGTAATCTAAGACACGATCCATTCATCCCTCATACCTCCCAATACTCAGAATCCCTGTTTTGCTGCAAAACAGGGCAAGTTCTGCAACTTGACTTCTATAGAACAATCCACTCGTGCGTTTTTGCCCAAACCAGTGCAAACACCTTCCATTTCATCCATCCAAACTATTTCAAGCCTTAAACACCAACTGTAACACCTCTAATCCCATTTGCCATTTTCATTTCAAAGCTTTGCAGGTGGACTTCTACAGCACGATACAAGGTGTTTCAAAGCAAGCCAGGTATTGGAGAAGATTCCTTGGACCTCAGGCAAGCTCAACAGAAGCTCAAACACCATTGAAGGTTGCTGCATTGCTCTACTCGATTTAAGCTGAAACAGGTAATCCATGGACTTCTATCTCTCTATCTAGGAATGGTTAGGCTTAGGTTTGTGAATGAAACATGTCCTACTCATAGCCCTGAAGCCATACATGTGATCAGTTTTCATTTATGTTAAGCGTGCTGTGAGAATTTCAGCCATGAACATGTGAAAAAAGTTAGGTTAAAAATTAGGGCCAGAGAAATTCTCTCTGGTCTTTGAGAGTTAATCCAAGTTTTTTACATGTTTGAATTCGTTATTTGATGCTCTATAATGTTTATGTTATGAGTTTTATCAAAAAATCAAAGAATCAGGAGTTGGCATTTTGAACAAGAGGCGCGTACGTTTGTTTCAAATAGAAGCTGGAGGTTGAAGATGATGGCTTGGGATGGGCCTGAGTCATCCTTGCTTTTGGCACCCCTTTTTTTAGTTTGCACCCCCCTGGCCCATTTGATTAAATATTTGACATTTTTATGTTTTTTTTCTTTTTATTCTGACTTTATATTTTTTGTTCAAACATAAAAAATACCAAAAATATTTTTCCACATTTTTTTCATATTTATTTGATATTTTTTTTAGGCATATATGTATAAATAAACCTTTTCTTCTTTTATTAAAACCTTAAAAAATAATATAAAAAATATACTTATTTTTCAGTTATTATTTTTATTTACATTTTGAAAACATTTTCTTAAATATACACTTTTTTTTGTAAATAATTATTTTTATCTTTATATATTTAATATGTTTAATAAATATATGTATATATACTTGTATATTTTATTAAATAATTAAGACAAAAATACAAAATAATACATCTTATTTTTATTAATATTTGACACCAAAAATACTTTTCTTTTACAATATACTTTTTATTTCTTTGTATAAATTAATATATATTGTATCTAATTAATAAAATTACTATTTATTCAAAAATTAGGGTTTTGCCCTAAATGACCAAAATAATTAAAACTTGACTTTTATTTTATTTTATTTTTATTTCACATTAAAAATACCCTTTTCACATGAATAAACAATCCTTTTTTGCATAATACATTTCATTTTGATATTTACTTAATTGTATTTATTTGAATGATAAATATTAACTTGTACATTCGATATGGTTGTAATAACTTAGAATTTATTTCTTGTCAAATATCCCCAATTCAAACTTGTACCCCCCTTTCCCATAATCATGTTGTAATAGCCTAGAACTTTAAATTCTCGTACATTTAAAAGCTTTCAACTATGCCATGCCTAGACCTAGGGTTTGTATGCAAAATCAATCAACAATTAGCTTGACCTAATCGAAAGATAAACATGCATGAAAAACAATCATAATGCACACTTGCACCCCTAGGGTTTCATCCACTTGTTGCCTTCAAAAATGGACCATGGTTGCATGTTGAGTACTTTGGCAAAACAAAAACAAACAAAATGATCATAGTCCCTCGATGACGCTATCAGAGTTGCCTAAACAAAATGATCAAGTCCCTTAAAATTGCCAAAGACACTTAACTCAATTGCTTTCATGGTCTATACGATGACCCACGTCTGTCCCGTTTACATCCTAACACAAGGTTGTTCACCAAATACAATGGTGAAACAACACTGTTAAAAGGGTTAAAAACATAAGAAAGATCTTTGAGTAAAATAGGGTAGACAACTCTTAGTTACTTGATCAAATTTGCAAAAAACATCCTTGCTACTCTTCAAAAACACACTTCACAACACAATTTCAAAATCCAACTTTCAAAACATTGAAAACCTTTCAAAAAGACAAACACTTTTGTATACATTCAAACAAGAATCATTACAAAGGTTGCCACAACGATGGCCTCTTTTCAAAACATCTTTTAAAACCATACACAAAGCACCATTTCAAACAATTGAAAATGCAAAGCAAGTGATCTAAGCAAGTAACTAAGAGCCCATGGATAACCATGGATAGAAAGGGTGCTAATACCTTCCCTTTTCTATAATCTACTCCCCGAACCCAAGAAAACATCTCAAAGGTCTTTCCTGTGCCTTTTGACCTTTCCTTAGGATAAAATAAAAAGTCGGTGGCGACTCTTGCTAAAACGAAACATTTGCGAACACAAAACGCAAAACCCAAGTCAGTTCTCCCACCGTATCACAGAACTGGCGACTTTGCTGGGGATTACTTTAAAAGTGGAGTAACCTTAGGGCTTAGACCACCTTTTGCATGATTAATTGTTTGCTTTGATTGCTTTACATTTTGGTTCTCTTGTTTGGGCTTGAAATCCTCCACCCGGATTTGGGAAACATTCATAGATAGCAATACGTTGTGGAAACTGTGCGGGGTATACCGACACGGTTGAAGCAATAGCTATATTAGTGCGACATATTTGTGAGTACCGGTAGCCTTTGCCTCAATCAGAGAGAATACGGGGCCGCTGAGTGATGTCACTAAGCACTAATGACCTAGAACCTTACTTGACCATCTTGGCCTTTTATTAGGGGTAGTGAGATGACCGGCTTTGGTGCAGTCGAAGTTGGTAGATACTCGATACTACACTCATTGAGGGTTGTTTTCTTGGAATATTTTGGTCGCTAGTTAAGTGGCTAAACCAAAACAATGAACATAGAAAACAATCCAATGATATTGAGCTCCTTATAACCCGGTTACTATTTATAGGACAGGTTTTTAAGCCAACTAAACTCAAGAGGGTACTTACCTATGAAACCTCATGCAAGCCTGAAACTAGGGTTTTGTGTGACTTGCTTGTACATGTGTTTTTGCATACATCATGAACATCATAAAGCATCATATGCATCCACTAACCATTTCAAGGGTTTGGATCTTCATCTTTGTTCTTGTTTTGTAGGTCATGGAAACTCTTCGCAGGAAAACAATTCAAATCAACCTTGTGAGGATCCCTCCTCAACTCAAGGAGCTTACATCCAGAATTCCATAAAATTCTCTCTTCAGTGAAAGAAATGGTAGACTTTTCAACCTAGTCAACACCAGCATTGAAGAAGACATGGTGAAAGTGCTGTTCCAATTCTTTGACCCCCTTCACCACTGTTTCACATTCCCCGACTACCAATTGGTGCCTACTTTGGAGGAATTTTCTCAACTTCTGAGAATTCCTATTCTTAATCAACTACCCTACAACGGTACGAAAAAAGAACCAAAACCTGAAGATGTTGCTCAAGCACTGCACTTGCAACCATCTGACATCAAGGGGCATTGGGAAACCAGAAGTGGTGTCAAGGGCTTCTTGGCAAAGTTCTTGTTTGAGAAAGCACAAGAGTGTTGGAATTCTTTGGATCTGCAAGCCTTTGAAGAGATTGTGGCACTCCTTAATTATGGGTTGGTCTTGTTCCCAAACCCTGACCAACTTATAGATGTGAATGCTGTCAAGATTTTCATGTCTAAGAATCCCATACCTACATTACTTAGGGACATCCTACACTCATTTTACACACGAACAATGAGGAAAATAGGTGTTCTCATGTGTTGTACTCCTCTCCTAGCAAGGTGGTTTATTTCTCACCTTCTACAATCAGTTTTGAAGAATGAGCAGGGTTCAAGGTGGCCACAACGATTGATGACCCTCACACATTCTGATGTACATTGGTGTTCTCGGTCCAGAGAAAATGTCATCATCATTGATCGTTGTGGTGAGTTCCCTAATGTCCCATTACTTGGCATTAGGGGAGGCATTATCTACAACCCCTGTCTAGCTTTAAGACAATTTGGATATGCTCGGAGGGATGGCCCTCACGACATGCTGATTCCTGACCTAGTTTTTGACTTCAACAACGATGCGCAAGGACTTCGACAAAGATTCATCAGAGCTTGGAGGATGCCAAACAAGGTGGATAGTAAGACACTGGGGCACAAGAACTCCATCCCTCTTGAGCCTTACCTCAAGTGGGTGCGAACCCGCTCCCAGAATCTTATGATGCCATACCTTCACATTCTCCCCTTGATCAAAGAGCCTGTTAAGGAAGGAGAGGTTCCATACACCATCCTACATCCTGACATGCCAACATCATGGGAGGAAATGCAGAAGAGTTGGATCCAACTCAAAGAAGAACAAAATACTTTTGAAGCCAGCTTCTATGCTAGTGAGAAGAAGGTTTTGGAGCTTACCCGTCGACTTCACGAGGAGGAGACCCTCAACACTTACATCGCACCAAAAAGGATGCGCAACGTCTTTTTACCTTAAGAAGCTTTGTAATATTTGGCCCATGGGGCATTTATGTACTGACAAAATTTCTTCTTATTAATATGACGTGTGTTCTTTTGTCTGCAACAACTTTGAATTTCTAAATCCTTGAATGCATTACATGAATAAACATATCATTCATCATATTCATAAACAGGTCTTCACACCAGGTTTCCTTATCTTTCTGCTGTTTATTTCAGCAAGATGGATATTGAGCAGACGGTCAAAGATCTGCAAGCACAAAATTCACAGTTTCAACAACTCCTCATGACCTTGGCAAAGGGTCAGGAGGATCTTAAAGCACTGTTAGAGAAGAAAGAGCAGGAAAAAGGAAAAAAGAAAAATAAGAGAGTTGGGGTAGCTACACTGGGAAGAAGATTTGAAAATGAAGCTAGGAGAGTTCTAGAATTCCCCTCAACGTCTGACGAAGGGACCAGCAAGGGAAAAGGAGCTGCAATACCCTCTGAGTCTGAGGCTGAAGAGGAAGAGGTTGAAGAAGATGAAGACTATTCTGAACAACAATACCCACCAGCTGACGACAAATATAAAAACCTAGAAGACATATTGGCAGCTATGGAGTTGCAAAGGATTCCCGGGCTAGACTTTGAAGAGTTGGGATTGATTGCTGGGATTGTTATCCCTCCCAAGTTCAAGGTGCCGACTTTCGCCAAATACGACGATCTGTCTTGCCCTAAGATGCACCTGAGGTCGTATGTCAGAAAAATTCAACCTCATTCATCCGATAGAAATCTCTGGGTACACTTTTTCCAAGACAACTTGTCTGGTACTCAGTTAGATTGGTTTTACCAGCTTGAGAGATCAGAAGTTCATAATTGGGAAGACTTGGCAGCTGCTTTCTATCGCCAGTATCAGTACAACACTGACTTGGCGCCTACCCGTACTCAGCTACAAAGTATGGGGATGGCCTCAAATGAGGGGTTCAAAGAGTACGCCCAGAAGTGGCGCGACCTGGTTGGAAGGGTGCAGCCACCGCTATCAGATAGGGAATTAGTCGATATGTTCTTGGGGACCCTATCTGGCCCTTTCTTCAATCATCTAATCGGGAGCTCTTCTGCGGGGTTTACTGAACTGATTCTGACTGGCGAAAGGGTGGAAGCCGGTATTAAGATTGGAAAGATTCAAAAGGATGCCTCTGCATCCACAACTGTTAAAAAACCTTTCCCAGCCAAGAAAGAAACATCTGTTGTTTACTCTCAGAAGGGATTGGGAAGAATTGAGCGCCGGCCAACTGTAGGGGTCGTGATGATTCAAAGTTCGTCAAATGATCAGCCTCGTAACAATCAGTCGAGATCTAATCAGCAACGGGTAGAACGGCCACAACGGCAGTTCACCCGCATCAACATGACGCCCGCACAAGTTCTTCCCCATTTGTTGAAGCTAAATTTGACCAGTTTGAAGGAGGCGCCGAAAAACCCTAACACCACATCTCCATACTATCACTCCAACGCTAAGTGTGCTTACCATTCCGACAGCGCCGGGCACGACACCAACAATTTCTGGGCGCTCAAGAACAAAATTCAGGATTTGATAGACGCTAAAGAAGTTGAATTCGACGCCCCTGAAAAGTCGAATGTAATCTCTGCTCCAATGCCAAAGCATGGCCACAATGCCCATGCTGTTGAAGAAGATCTGTTTGTTGCTACTGTTGATGATTTGATAACTCCACTACTGATAATCAAGTTGAATTTGCTGAAAGCTGGGATTTTCCCAGGTTGTGAAGAAGATTGCTGCCTTTGTTCATCCTTACCAACCGACTGTCCATTGTTGAAGTTAGGCATCCAACGCCTAATGGATAACCAAGAAATCCTTTTTGAAAAGACTCCTGTTACACCGACTCCTATCAATGATGTTTCAATAATAACCATATCCGCCAATCTTTCCAAGGTCTCCAAAAGACCTGTTAAGATTACATCCGCTCCGAAGACTGCACCTTTGAAGATAACCATGCCCGGGCCCGTCCCGTACAATTCTGACAAATCAATATCGTGGAACTATGGTGGAGAAATCTACTACCACGGTATTAAACAAATTGAATCAACTGAAGAGAGTTCTGATAAAGAGACTTCCGACATTGGAAACATTGCTGGAACGAGCAAAATCACCCGCAGTGGAAGAATTTTCTCTCCAGAGATTGCCCCTCCAAAGGCAATCTTTGGACCCTCAGCTGCTCCTAAGGTTACCCCTGCACCGGTAAACGTATCTGCAAGAACTCCAATTATTGAAGAAGTGGTAACTCTTGTGGTTGTCCCTTCTGCTTCTGCTGATGATAGGGGGAAAGGGATCCAAGAAGAGCCCATCAGGACGAGGGCTCAGCCATTGGTCATCCCTGAAACCTCTCAAAAAGAGATGGAAGAGATTTTGAAAATAATCAAGAAAAGCGATTATGATGTTGTAGAACAACTGGGGAAAACCCCCTCAAAGATCTCTATGTTGGCCCTGCTGCTTTGTTCGGAGGCTCATGCTAAAGATTTGATAAGATTTTTGAAGACGGCCCATGTACCCCAAGAGACCTCGGCTGACCAATTTCAGGATTGTGTAGCAAGTCTTACTGCTGACAACGGCCTGGGTTTTTCTGACGCTGACCTGACTCCTAAGGGAAGGAAGCACAATGATGCATTACATGTGCCGGTTAAATGCCGAGGAACCACTCTCTCCCATGTCTTGGTTGATACTGGCTCTTCCCTAAATGTGTTTCCTAAGAAAGCTCTGGACCGGTTGGATTCTGAAGGCTTGGAGCTGAAACCAAGTAATATTATTGTCAGGGCCTTTGACGGGTCTAAAAGGATGGTGCATGGGGAGGTCGATATTCCCATCAAGGTAGGCACCGAAGTGTTCAACTCCACTTTCTACGTAATGGACATCCGCCCATCATACTCTTGCTTGCTAGGAAGATCGTGGATCCCTTATGCTGGGGCAGTCACCTCCTCTTTACATCAGATGCTGAAATACCCTGTTAAGGGTAAAATCATAACTGTACACGGTGAGGAGGAGTACATGATCAGTCATCTCAATTCCTTTCGGTATGTGGAAGTGGATGGCGAGTTTATCGAAACACCTTTTCAACACTTCGAGGAAGTTTCTCCCGCGGTAGCAGTAGCGAAGGCAGTGGCTGAGGTACATATCATTCCCAAGCAGATGGCTAGAATGGCATCTCTCAAAGACGCAAAGGCTGCGATGAAGGAGGGAAAGAGCACAGTATAGGGACAGTTGCCCGACTTCCCCTATAAGGCAGACAAGTTTGGGTTGGGGTTTACGGCTGCGGGGCAAAAGGCTATGCGTCGCTCCAAAATTGAAAAAACACCCGTCAAGATTTCTCATCATGGAATCAACGCTTTAGAAGATGATGATGAAGAGGGAAACTTTGAAGATTAGATCTTTCCAACCATTGAAGGAGGGCTGACCAACTGGGAGGCGAAAGACTACGTTCCCATTACTTTCATCAATCAGTAATTTATCTTTTGAACATTTCCTGTTTGGTCTGTAATAATTATTAAACAGTTCGCACACTATTTTTCACCTCATGCCTTGCCCGGGGCATGTAGGTCCATTTGTAAGGGCTCAATTCCCTTCATAATCATATGCCATGTTTTAACGAATCATTGGATGTTTTTCATTTATAAACTGCTGTGTTCATTTTCTTTCCTTTTGCATTTTTGCTTGTTTAAGGATGGCTATCCCTTACACACACCCACACTCACAAATGCAGGTACCCATCCACTATGGATTCCATGGGTGGCTATTCTGTTTTATCCTTCAATAACTCTGAAGATTTGGTCAATCAGGCTGAGTACGAAGTTGACGAAGATTGTGAAGTACCGGGATAGTTAGCCAGACTTCTACAACAAGAAGAGAGGGCCATCTTGCCTCATGAAGAGTTGCTAGAAACCATCAACTTAGGGACAGAGGAAGATAGGAAGGAAGTAAAAGTGGGTGCCAATATGGAACAAAGTGTCAAGGAGCGCTTAGTACAGTTATTGAATGAAAACATTGAAATTTTCGCCTGGTCTTATGAAGACATGCCAGGGTTAGACACATATATCGTGGTTCACCGTCTCCCCACAAAAGAAGACTGTCCGCCGATCAAGCAAAAGGTTCTCCGAATGAGGTCTGACATGTCTGAGAAAATTAAAGCTGAAGTAATGAAGCAATTCAACACTGGCTTTCTAGCTGTTACATCCTATCCACAATGGGTTTCTAACATCGTGCCCGTACCTAAAAAAGGTGGCAAGGTCAGAATGTGTGTAGACTATCGGGATTTGAACAGGGCTAGCCCTAAAGATGATTTTCCGCTGCCGCATATTGACATCTTGGTTGATAACACAGCTCAGCACAAAGTTTTTTCCTTCATGGATGGATTCTCGGGCTACAACCAGATTAAAATGGCCCCCGAGGACATGGAGAAAACTACCTTTGTTACACAATGGGGTACCTTCTGCTACAAAGTGATGCCGTTCGGACTGAAGAACGCAAGAGCAACCTATCAATGCGCCATGGTAGCTTTGTTTCATGATATGATACATCACGAGATTGAAGTTTACGTAGACGACATGATAGCTCGATCACAAATAGAAGAAGAACAACTTGAACATTTGCAGAAGCTGTTTGCCAGGTTGAAGGAGTACAAACTAAGACTGAATCCAAGAAAGTGCACTTTTGGAGTTAGGTCTGGTAAACTTCTGGGATTTATTGTCAGCAACAAGGGCATTGAGGTCAATCCAGCAAAAGTAAAGGCTATACAAGAAATGCCTGCCCCCCGTACTGAAAAGGAGGTTAGAGGATTCTTGGGACGCTTGAACTATATTGCGAGGTTCATCTCTCACCTGACATCTACCTGTGAGCCAATCTTCAAGCTGTTGAAGAAAGATCAGGTGGTTGAATGGAATGACGATTGTCAAGTTGCTTTTGATAAGATCAAGGAGTATTTGCTAGAACCTCCTATTCTGATGCCAACCGTCGAAGGAAGGCCGTTAATCATGTATATGACTGTTCTGGATAACTCAATGGGGTGCGTACTGGGCCAACATGACGAGTCTGGTCGAAAAGAGCATGCCATTTATTACCTTAGCAAAAAGTTTATCGACTGTGAGACTCGCTACTCACTGCTCGAGAAAACTTGCTATGCTTTGGTATGGGCTGCTCGCCGGCTAAGGCAATATATGTTGACTCATAACACTTTGCTGATTTCCAAAATGGATCCAATCAAGTATATCTTTGAGAAGCCTGCTTTATCTGGAAGAATCGCTAGATGGAAAATGATCCTGACTGAGTATGATATCCAGTATACTACCAAAAAAGCTATAAAAGGGAGTGTGCTAGTTGACCATCTAGCTCATCAAGCCGTCGAAGATTATCAGTCTATGAGATTCGACTTCCCGGACGAGGACATCATGACATTAGGCAACGTCGAAGGTAACAGGCCGTATGACGGACCTGAACAAGGATCCCGATGGACCCTGTACTTTGATGGTGCTTCAAATGCACTTGGCAACGGTATTGGTGTAGTACTCATCTCTCCAGAAGGTTGCCATACACCTTTCACTGCCCGACTTTGTTTCAGCTGTACCAACAACATGGCCGAATATGAAGCTTGCATCTTTGGTCTCAAGGCTGCTATAGACTTGGGAATCAAATCTTTGGTCGTATTTGGGGACTCGGCTTTGGTTATCAGTCAAGTCAAAGGAGAGTGGGACACCAAACATCCTAATCTTATCCCACACAAAGAACATGTCCTAACTTTGTTGCCTCATTTCGAGCAGATTACTTTCGAGCATTTCCCGCGAGAAGAGAATCAGCTAGCAGATGCTCTGGCTACAATGTCTTCCATGTTTAAACTCAACTGGGATAACGAGGCTCCCAAAATCACCATCAAGCGAATGGACGAACCTGCGCATTGTCATGAGATTAATACCGAAGAAGTAGTGGAACAACCCTGGTTTCATGAAATCAAAAGGTATCTCCAGACTAGAGAATATCCCGAAGGAGCTTCCGTCAATGACAAAAAGTTTTTAAGGAGATTTGTTGCCAAGTTCTTCCTAAGCAATGGTATCCTTTATAAGCGCAGCCATGATTGTGTTTTACTTCGATGTGTAGACAAGGCTGAAGCAGAGTTGATCATGACTGAGATACACAGTGGCACATTTGGCACCCACTTGAGCGAACATACGATGGCTAAGAAGATTCTAAGGGCAGGCTACTACTGGTCTACCATGGAAGCTGATTGTCATCAATATTCCCGTACTTGCCACAAATGCCAAGTCTATGCTGACAAAGTACATATTCCTCCCGTTCCTCTCAATGTTCTGACAACTCCTTGGCCGTTTGCAATGTGGGGCATTGACATGATTGGAGAAATCAAGCCCACGACATCCAATGGACATCTCTTCATCTTGGTCGCTATTGATTACTTCACCAAATTGGTCGAAGCAACTTCCTTTGCCTCTGTTACGAAGAATGTGGTTTCCCGCTTCATCAAGCAGAACCTCATATGCCGGTATGGTGTCCCCGACAGGATCATCACAGACAACGGTACAAATCTGAACAATACTATGATCACCGCTCTATGCGAACAGTTCAAGATTTATCATCACAATTCATCTCCTTATCGGCCGAAGATGAACAATGCTGTTGAAGCTGCAAACAAAAACATCAAGAAGATCATTCAGAAAATGACAGTTACCTACAAGGACTGGCATGAGATGTTACCGTTTGCTCTGCATGGATATCGCACCACGGCACATACTTCAACAGGGGCAACCCCATTTTCTTTGGTGTATGGCATGGAAGCTGTCCTACCTATAGAAGTTCAGATTCCTTCTTTAAGGATTATGAAGGACTATGGTTTGAGTGAAGACGATTGGATTCAGACCCGACTTGATCAACTCAATTTGATCGACGAGAAGCGACTCACTGCTGTTTGCCATGGTCATACGTACCAAAAGAGGATGATCAAGGCTTTCAACAAGAAAGTAAGATGTCAGGTATATCAAGTCGGAGATCTTGTAATCAAGCGGATCATCTTGCCGCAAAGTGATCCCAGAGGCAAATGGACTCCTACTTACGAAGGACCATTTGTGATCAAGAGCATCTTTTCTGGTGGTGCAATGATTCTGACCACCATGGACGGCGACGATTTACCACACCATGCGAATGCAGACATAGTCAAAAGATACTACGCATGAAACAACCCGACAAGTTGAAAACCTGAAAGGGCGACTTGGGCAAAAATGGGCATCCCGGTGAACCGAAAACCCGAAAGGGCGGTTCAGGCAAAAATTAGGGATAAAACAAAAAAATCTGTACACCCGGCAAGTTGAAAACCCGAAAGGACGACTTGGGCAAAAAAGGGTTTCCCGGTGGATCGAAAACCCGAAAGGGCGATTCAGGCAAAAGTTAGGGAATTAAAAGCGTATGACTGTGTCTCGTCGGATCACTTTAAAGAACAAACTCTTCATCAACAATTTCTGAGCTTCAGATCAATCCAATCACCGGCGGACGAAGCAGTGAATGGACAAGATATTCAGAGTTGTGAAGGCTATAGCAGAATGGGAATCCCATGGAATTGTTACACATAGCCATCTTGCTTTTGTATAAATTTTTTTAATGTTTACGACAACATTCTCTTACTAGGATGTCTGTCTACTTTGTACAAAGATACTCATAAAAAGTTAATACAAATACCCTTCCAAGTGCAGAAATTTGCTTTGTCTTCCTTTTCTTTTTACACTTATGTTTTATTTGAAAAAACGTCCAATGTTTTGTTAAATAGGCATATGCATTTGAACATAATCATTTCTTACAAATAAAAACAAAGAAAATATGATTGCTGATAGGTTGAAGGTATAGGTAGATATCTTGATGCCCTTTCAGAAGAAATCCCCAGCGGAATTAAACTCCAAGTTCCTCAACAGAGTTAAAGTTCGGAATATATTTCCCCAACAGAGTTAAACTTCAGGATCCTCAGCAGAGAAAAGGCTTTCTAAAAGTTGGATTCCCCAGTTAAAGTGAATTCCGTAACTTAATTCCCCTCAGAGTCAAGTTTCAAGATCCCCAGTGGAGCTAAAAAAAAACCCTGAAAATCCTATCCCAAGCGGAACCAGAATAGTGAACATTCTCCCCACCGAGATACTTCCCATCAGACTGAAGATTCTCAGTCTCACTTCTCAAGCATAAGTCTCCCAGGTTTTAACTTCCCAGTAGAGATTTTCAAAGTTTTCCTTATTCCCCAAGCAGTCAGCAGTCAGCAAGGATTTCTCATCTTCAGTAGTCAAAGATCCTTGGAATCCCCAGCTTCGGTCATGGATTTATTTTCCCCGGCAGCAGTCAAAGATTCCGTTATCTCCAGCTACCAGGATTTATTTTCCACAGCAAGACGGCTACCCAGCTTACATACATAATCATTACATTCATACATCATCGATGAAATACAGTTCATTGCATCATACATATCATGCAACATAACTTTGTGTTCAGCTAACATTTTTACCCTTTTCAGGATAAGATTAAAAGGCTATCATTAACAATTGTTCAGATACAATATGGATACACCCTAGACACGGCGATCATTCTATTACTCATTCAGAATTTCAAGTCAAATACAGTACAGATACACCCCAGACACGGCAGTCATTCTATTACTCATTCAGAATTTCAAGTCAAATACAGTACAAATACACCCCAGACACGGCGGTCATTCTATTACTCATTCAGAACTTCAAGTCAGATACAGTACAGATACACCCCAGACACGACAGTCATTCTACTACTCATTCAGACTACAGCAATCAGATACAGACTAGATACGCTCCAGACACGGCAACCATTCTATCTCTCATTCAGATTCATTTATCAACCTCAAGGTCCAATGCATCCCAAACACGGATACCACTCTGACCCTTACATCAGCAGTTTGATTCTCTCAGTGCAGTCGCCACGGAAGTCATTCTATCATTTACTCAGATCCCAGTTACAGTCCAGATACACTCCAGACACGGAAGTCATTCTGCTACTCATACAAATCTCAACTTCAGATAATGTCCAGATACGCTCTAGACACGGTTGCCATTCTGTCACTCATTCAGAGTTTATCCCCAGCACGCAGTTGCTCCATACACAGATATTTCTCTGTTACCCAGATACAATACAGATACACTCCAGACACGACAGTCATTCTGATATTCATTCTACATTCAAACACAGTCGCAGCTCAGATACGCCCCAGACGCGGAGGCCTTTCTTTTGCTCATACAAACTCAGTCTCCAGATACAGTTCAAATGCATTCCAGACACGAATACCATTTTGATCCTCATTCTTCTGACCTACCACATTGCAATTCAACAAAGATTCTCGGATGGCATCTTTAAGCCCATCTCCAGCAAGATTCTACCATCTCCAAATGGCATCTTTAAGCCCATTCCCGCATCTATGTCTTGACGAGTGCAAATTTACGGGCACTCTAGTGTCCAATCCCCTTTTACCTTCAAGTCGCGAAAGGAAAACTTGCCAATCTAACTCTTCAGGTTCAAGAAGATTGAACAAGGGCAACTGTTGTACCCAAAAATTTGTCCTCTCATTTCATCAACATTTTCTCATCACAAGACCCTTGGAACTCAAGATCAAGTTAGGGTTTGCTCTGCTCGAGACCCCTCCTTGCACTGTTGACCCAAATTAGGGTTTGAGTTTGCATAAGGATATTTTGACCTACAATGCCCAAATTTACTTTCATACTTCATGTTGGGTTCACAAGTTTTCCCATACCAAGTTTCAAGCCTTGATTCAAATCTTTGCCCAATCAATTGGACAGTTGACCTAAAAATCAGCTGTATTGGGGAAAAAGTCAACTGTAGCCAATTGACAGTCAAACCTCATGAAATTTTACCCACATCAACACTATGAACTCATATGAACCATTTTATCAAGTTTGGATCACAATTCCACAAGAAATTTGATCAGATCACCAAAAGGGAAAAATGGTCATTTTTAGGGTTTTGACTGCACAAAGGCAATTTTTGACTGTTTGACTTAATCAATGGCAAACCAAGCTCACTTATGGAATCAAGGACTCAATGAAATTGTCTTGACCCATTCAACAAGTTCAAAAGATCTCAAATGCATAGGATTGACAGATGAATTTTTCAGTCAACTGATCAAAATTTGACTGTACACTGAAAAGTCAAACTTTGACTTTTTGGTCAAAATCAAATGCCAAGAGTTATTTTTCATCAAGACAGGTCAAATTCTAAAACTTGTTCATCAAGAAACCCAAAAATGCAAATTAGGGTTTAAAATGGAAAAATTTCATAACTTAGAAATTTTCTAAGTTATGAAATTTTCTTATTTTTTCCTAACTTTGTCCCATTTTTTCACCAAGATACAAATGGATTCAAACAAAACTTGAAACATGAAAGTTGTAGTCCATCACAAATTCTACAACTTTGATTCACAAAGTTTTCTCAAAAGAAGCTTGTATCTCAAGTTATGATTTTTGGAACAAGGGTACCAAAAACTTTTAACTTAGAAGAAATTTGCCCTAATCTAGACAGGATTTTGACCCATCTTCTTGGCCATTTTTCATATGGTTCCACTTGGAGTTTCAATTTGCATTACAAAGATGGATTGTAGTACATGTTCCAAGCTTTCCAAATTGTCCTAGAACTCCTCAAACAACCTTGTGGTTAGAGAGAATCGAATTCACAAAGCTGGCCAAAACTCACTTTTGTTCATGACCAATACATGTTCATAGCAAATTGCATTTTCAAATCAGCTTGGTTTATGCTAGCTTGCAGGCCTCAAAACCAACTTACACTTCATAATTTAATGCTTAACCATTGAATTAAGATGTTATCTTGGCCATTTGGGCATTACATGCAAAACTAATCCTTAATTAGAAAAATCAAAGTTTCCATTTTTGCCTAAAGTTGCTTTATGTCAAATACTAAATCCTTGAGGCATGGGGCCAGATCTTAGAGGCAAATCAAATCCACAAATTCCAGTTACCAAGAGCCAAAGTTGCAGCATACTTGAGGGAATTGTGCAGGCCTGTATTGAAACTTACACTTTCTTACTTCAAGTAGAAGAAACATTGCAAAACACAGACCAACTCTCATTCCTGTGAACACAAGCTTAAGCAAACATTGTACACAGTTTCCATACCTCCCAACTAATCTAAGACACGATCCATTCATCCCTCATACCTCCCAATACTCAGAATCCCTGTTTTGCTGCAAAACAGGGCAAGTTCTGCAACTTGACTTCTATAGAACAATCCACTCGTGCGTTTTTGCCCAAACCAGTGCAAATACCTTCCATTTCATCCATCCAAACTATTTCAAGCCTTAAACACCAACTGTAACACCTCTAATCCCATTTGCCATTTTCATTTCAAAGCTTTGCAGGTGGACTTCTACAGCATGATACAAGGTGTTTCAAAGCAAGCCAGGTATTGGAGAAGATTCGTTGGACCTCAGGCAAGCTCAACAGAAGCTCAAACACCATTGAAGGTTGCTGCATTGCTCTACTCGATTCAAGCTGAAACAGGTAATCCATGGACTTCTATCTCTCTATCTAGGAATGGTTAGGCTTAGGTTTGTGAATGAAACATGTCCTACTCATAGCCCTGAAGCCATACATGTGATCAATTTTCATTTATGTTAAGCGTGCTGTGAGAATTTCAGCCATGAACATGTGAAAAAAGTTAGGTTAAAAATTAGGGCCAGAGAAATTCTCTCTGGTCTTTGAGAGTTAATCCAAGTTTTTTACATGTTTGAATTCGTTATTTGATGCTCTACAATGTTTATGTTATGAGTTTTGTCAAAAAATAAAAGAATCAGGAGTTGGCATTTTGAACAAGAGGCGTGCACGTTTGTTTCAAACAGAAGCTGGAGGTTGAAGATGATGGCTTGGATTGGGCCTGAGTTATCCTTGCTTTTGGCACCCCTTTTTTTTTAGTTTGCACCCCCCTGGCCCATTTGATTAAATATTTGACATTTTTATGTTTTTTTTCTTTTTATTCTGACTTTATATTTTTTGTTCAAACATAAAAAATACCAAAAATAATTTTCCACATTTTTTTCATATTTATTTGATATTTATTTATTTTGTTTAGGCATATATGTATAAATAAACCTTTTCTTCTTTTATTAAAACCTTAAAAAATAATATAAAAAATATACTTATTTTTCAGTTATTATTTTTATTTACATTTTGAAAACATTTTCTTAAATATACACTTTTTTTTGTAAATAATTATTTTTATCTTTATATATTTAATATGTTTAATAAATATATGTATATATACTTGTATATTTTATTAAATAATTAAGACAAAAATACAAAATAATACATCTTATTTTTACTAATATTTGACACCAAAAATACTTTTCTTTTACAATATACTTTTTATTTCTTTGTATAAATTAATATATATTGTATATAATTAATAAAATTACTATTTATTCAAAAATTAGGGTTTTTCCCTAAATGACCAAAATAATTAAAACTTGACTTTTATTTTATTATATTTTTATTTCACATTAAAAATACCCTTTTCACATACATAAACAATCCTTTTTTGCATAATACATTTCATTTTGATATTTACTTAATTGTATTTATTTAAATGATAAATATTAACTTGTACATTCGATATGGTTGTAATAATTTAGAATTTATTTCTTGTCAAATATCCCCAATTCAAACTTGTACCCCCCTTTCCCATAATCATGTTGTAATAGCCTAGAACTTTAAATTCTCGTACATTTAAAAGCTTTCAACTATGCCATGCCTAAACCTAGGGTTTGTATGCAAAATTAATCAACAATTAGCTTGACCTAATCCAAAGATAATATGCATGAAAAACAATCACAATGCACACTTGCACCCCTAGGGTTTCATCCACTTGTTGCCTTCAAAAATGGGCCATGGTTGCATGTTGAGTACTTTGGCAAAACAAAAACAAACAAAATGATCATAGTCCCTCGATGACGCTATCAGAGTTGCCTAAACAAAATGATCAAGTCCCTTAAAATTGCCAAAGACACTTAACTCAATTGCTTTCATGGTCTATACGATGACCCGCGCCTGTCCCATTTACATCCGAACACTTGGTTGTTCACCAAATACAATGGTGAAACAACACTGTTAAAAGGGTTAAAAACATAAGAAAGATCTTTGAGTAAAATAGGGTAGACAACTCTTAGTTACTTGATCAAATTTGCAAAAAACATCCTTGCTACTCTTCAAAAACACACTTCACAACACAATTTCAAAATCCAACTTTCAAAACATTGAAAACCTTTCAAAAAGACAAACACTTTTGTATACATTCAAACAAGAATCATTACAAAGGTTGCCACAACGATGGCCTCTTTTCAAAACATCTTTTAAAACCATACACAAAGCACCATTTCAAACAATTGAAAATGCAAAGCAAGTGATCTAAGCAAGTAACTAAGAACCCATGGATAACCATGGATAGAAAGGGTGCTAATACCTTCCCTTTCTATAATCTACTCCCCGAACCCAAGAAAACATCTCAAAGGTCTTTCCTGTGCTTTTTGACCTTTCCTTAGGATAAAATAAAAAGTCGGTGGCGACTCTTGCTAAACCGAAACATTTGTGAACACAAAATGCAAAACCCAAGTCAGTTCTCCCACCGTATCACACACAGCAATGGGCAGGTTCGTCCAATCTTTCGATGATAATCTGGGGAGCTTCGTTGTCCCAATTGACTTTGAACATGGAAGACATCGTAGCCAGCGCGTCCTCCAACTGATTCTTCTCTCTTGGGAAGTGTTCAAAGGTTACTTCCTCGAAGTGCGGAAGCAACATCAATACATACTCCTTGTAAGGAATAAGATTCAGGTGTTTCATATCCTACTCGCCTTTGATTTGACTGATCACGCGAGCGGAATCTCCAAAAACACTTATAAACTTAATCCTTAGGTCAATTGCTGCTCGAAGACCCATGATGCACGCTTCATACTCCGCCATATTGTTGGTGCAGTTGAAACATAGTCGGGCGGTAAATGGAGTATGAGAGCCTTTAGGAGATATGATCACGGCGCCAATGCCATTGCCCAAAGCGTTCGAAGCTCCATCAAAGTACATAGACCATCGGGATCCTTCCTCAGGTCCTTCATCCGGTCCAGGTGTCTCACAATCAGTCACTATCATGATATTCTCGTCCGGGAATTCAAAGTTCATAGACTGGTAATCATCCACTGCCTGATGTGCCAAATGGTCTGCCAACACACTTCCCTTAATTGCCTTTTGGGTCGTATATTAGATGTCATACTCAGTCAAGATCATCTGCCATCTCGCTATTCTTCCAGACAAGGCAGGCTTTTCGAAGATGTACTTGATTGGATCCATTTTTGATATCAATAGAGTAGTGTGAGTCAGCATATACTGTCTCAGCCGGCGAGCAGCCCATGCCAAAGCGCAGCAAGTCTTCTCAAGCAGTGAGTATCGAGTCTCATAGTCGGTAAACTTTTTGCTAAGGTAATAAATAGCATGCTCTTTTCGGCCAGACTCATCATGCTTCCCCAACACACACCCCATTGAGTTGTCGAGTACTGTCAAGTATAAGATCAAAGGTCTCCCTTCAACTGGTGGCATCAGAATAGGTGGCTCCTGAAGATACTCCTTGATCCTTTCGAAAGCGGCCTGACATTCATCATTCCATCGTACCACTTGATCTTTCTTCAGTAACTTGAATATTGGTTCACAAGTAGCAGTCAGGTGCGAGATGAATCAGGCAATGTAGTTCAGACGTCCTAGAAAGCCTCTGACTTCTTTTTCTATTCGGGGAGCTGGCATTTCCTGTATAGCCTTCACCTTTGCAGGATCCACTTGAATACCTTTATCACTTACGACGAAACCTAGCAGCTTACTAGATCTCACCCCGAAGGTACACTTGTTCGGGTTTAACCTCAGCTTGTACAACTTCAACCTTTCAAATAACTTCTGCAGATGGTCAAGGTGTTCTTCCTCAGTCTGGGACCTTGCAATCATATCGCCTACATATACCTCAATCTCATGATGGATCATGTCATGGAACAAAGCAACCATGGCACGCTGATACGTTGCCCCAGCATTCTTCAATCCAAAAGGCATGACTTTGTAGCAAAAGGTACCCCATTGAGTAACAAAGGTTGTCTTCTCCATTCTTCTGGAGCCATTTTAATCTGATTATAACCGGAGAAACCATCCATAAAGGAGAATACCTTGTGCTGAGCGGTGTTGTCAACCAGAACGTCAATATGAGGTAGAGGGAAATCATCCTTGGGGCTTGCCCTGTTCAAATCCCTATAGTCAACACACATTCGAACCTTACCATCCTTTTTCGGCACAGGAACCACATTGGCCACCCACTGTGGGTAAGAAGTAACTGCTAGAAAACTGGCGTCAAACTGTTTCATAACTTCAGCCTTGATTTTCTCAGACATCTTCGGGCGCATTCGGCGGACCTTCTGTTTCATTGGAGGATAGTCTTCCTTGGTAGGCAATCGGTGAACCACAATATCAGTATCCAAGCCATGCATATCTTTATAAGACCAGGCAAATATCTCAACATAGTCGCGCAACATCTGAATCAATCATTGCTTCACACTAGCTTCTAGATTTGCACCGATCTTAACTTCTTTCTTGTCTTCCTCTGTACCCAGATTTACTGATTCCAACGGCTCTTCATGTGGCTGTATAGCCCTCTCTTCTTGGAGTAGCAGTCTTTCAAGTTCACCAGGCACTTCACAATCATCTTCACCTTCGTCTTCGACTAAGTTGATCGAACTTTCAAAGTCATAACCGGTAGTAGCAGAGTCGTTACCAGTAGGATCCAGAGTGGATGTAGACCTGTATATGTGAGTGTGTGTAAAATAGATGTTTTGCAATATGTAATAAAAGAAAAACAAGGAGCACACAATTTGAAGTTCAGGAAACGTCCAATGCTTTTATTAATGATATATGTAGATGACACACATAAAGCCCTCACAAATGAAGCCACAGTGCCCCGGGTAAGACACCGGGCCGTAAAGTTTAAAACATTGTCTGTTACAAATTCAAAACAAAAGTCTCATTACTGGGTAACAAAAGAAATTGGGATGAAGTCCTTTGCTGTCCAGTTGCTTAGTCCACCATCAGTAGTAGGATAGATCCAACTGTCAAACTCAGACTCTTCACCGTCGTCTTCAATGGCATTTACTCCTGAATTGCTGATGAACAGGGGAGGTTTTCCGATCCGTGCACTTCGATTAGCCTTTTGAGCTTCTGCAGTGAAACCCAAACCAAACTTGTTAGTATTCTGTGCAAAATCAGCGAGTTGTCCCCAATTTGCACACCCACCTTTCTCGACAACAGCCCAGGCATCCTTGAAGGAAGCCATCTTCATTGGAGGATATTCAACAACAAACTCAGTTGATGCCAGTGTATGGGGAACCTCTTCAAAATGATGAAATGGGGTCTCAATGAACTCCCCATCCATCTCTACATATCGGAAAGAGTTGAGGTGGCTCACCATGTACTCCTTTTCTCCTTGTACTGTCACAATTTTCCCTTTCACTGGGTACTTCAGCTTCTGGTGGAGCGTTGAGGTTACTGCCCCAGCTTTGTGGATCCATGGACGACCCAACAAACAAGAATAAGATAGCCGAATGTCCATCACATAGAATGTAGATGCGAAAACCTGAGAACCAACCTTAATCGGAATATCCACTTCTCCATGCACCATCCTCTTAGACCCATCAAAGGCCCTGACTACAATGTTGCTTGGTTTCATCTCCAACCCTTCACAGTCTAGCCAGTCTAGAGCTTTCTTAGGCAAAATGTTCAATGAGGAACCAATATCCACCAATACATGAGAGAGAGTAGTTCCCCTGCATTCAATGGAGACATGCAGGGCATCGTTGTGATTCTTCCCCTTAACAGTCAAATCGGTGTCAGAGAAACCCAACCCATTATCAGCAGTCAAACTAGCCACGCAATCTTTAAACTGATCAGCTGATGTTTCTTGAGGTACATGTGTAGTCTCCAGGAATGCAATCAGAGCCTTGGCATGGGCCTCTGAGCATAGCAACAATGACAACATAGATATTTTGGATGGGGTTTGCCCCAGCTGCTCGACCACATTGTAGTCGCTCTTTTTGATGATCTTCAGGATCTCCTTCATCTCCTGTCTAGAGGCTTCAACAGTAATTTTCTTTGGTGCCTCCGTTTGGGCAGGCTCATCAGCGGTCCCTTTGCCCCGAGTGTCGGATGATTCGGCAACAGGGGTAAGAATGGGAACTTGAACAGGAATAGTAGCAGGTACACTGGCAGGTGTAATAACAATAGGTTTCCGGGCAGTTAGTGGAGAGATATCAGGGGAGAAAAGTCTTCCGCTGCGGGTGACTTTGGTAGGTCCAACAATGTTGCTGACGTCAATATCAGCATCCAAATCTTGTTTCACTCCGTGATGATAAACATCAGCCCCATAGTGCCAAGGGATAGCTTTATCAGATGTATAGGGGATAGGCCCTGGAACAATGATGATCAACGGCGTGATTCTTGGAACATATGTAATTCTAACAGGATTTCTCGAGGAAGCCTAGGAAGAATTGTCGAAAATGGTGATAATAGCAACTTCTTCAGTAGGGATCAAAGGAACAAGAGTCTTCTCAAACCGAATTTCCTTATTGTCTATCAGGCGTTGGACACCTGACTTCAAAAGATGGCAACCAATAGGTAGGATAGAACACATACGGCAACCTTCGTCACAACCCGGAAATAAACCGGCTAACAAAAGGTTCTTCTTTACAATCATTAAAGGGGTAACAATGTCGTTCACAGAAACCACAAACGAGTATTCATCTACAACATTTACTCCATGCTTGGGAATGGGAGCCGTCACAACATTAGGTCTTTCAGGCGCCTCGAACTCAATCTCCTTAGCATCAATCAAGTCCTGTATTTTGTTCTTCAAAACCCAATAGTCATCTGTATCATGCCCCGGGCTATCAGAGTGAAAAGCACAACGGGCATTAGGATTGTACTTTGGTGATGTAGTGTTGGGATTCTGCGGGGCCTCCCTTGGAATCACTAGATTTGTTTTCAATAACTGTGGCAGAATCTGAGATAAAGTCATGTTGAGCTGAGTGAATTATCTTCAAGGTTTCTCGACCCTTGGCTGATTGTTGCACTGAGGAGAACCAGCAGGTCTTGAAATAACAACCGCATTAACAGCTTGGCGGCGGACTCCTTCTTAAAAGGCTTCTTCTCGGTGCCTGATGAAGCACCCTTCTATATTTTACTAGACTTAATACCTGCCTCAATCCTTTCCCCGATCATGATCAGCTCTGTAAACCCGGATGATGAACTTCCAATCAGATGGTTGAAATACGGACCAGATAAGGTCCCCAGAAACATATCCACAAGCTCCCTATCAGCCAAGGGTGGTTGCACTCTTCCAGTAAGGTCCCTCCACTTCTGAGCATAATCTTTGAAACCTTCACCCGCACCCATAGACATACCCTGGAGTTGGGTACGCGTAGGATCAAGGTCGGTGTGATCGGTGGATCTGGAACTGACTGTTTAACGCTGGTTCGCGAAATGTCGCGGAAGCAAGAGTCGCCACCGTCTTTTATTTTCTCCAAATGGAAAGGACAAAAGCATAGAAAAATTCCTTATTGAGATTAGTTCTCGGTTCGGGAGGTAGATTTATAGAAAGGGAAGGTGTTAGCACCCTTTCTATCCATGGTTATCCATGGACTCTTAGATACTTTCTCATTGTGTTTTCAAAATGTTTGTTTGCTTTTCAAGGTGAGTGGGTTTGAAAAAGTTTCGTTTAAAATTTCAGTTCGACTCTTGTATCAGTCCTCAAGAGTGTTTGAAAAGTTGTTTTGAAAGCTTTTTGCAAAGTGTCGGTGTGAAAAGAAGTTTTTGATTTGTTTTGAATTAGAGAAAGTATCTACGAGTCATCTACCTACCCTAAGGAATTAGTCTGTGTAAATGTCCTTAAAGTAGTGCCATCCCACCATTGAGAGGTAGGTAGCACCACCGTTGGAGGTGTTCGGGTCAATTCGTTATCGGGACAGTGTGGTCACCAAAGCAATAGGAAGACACCTTAGAAGCTACCCCCATGCCATGTTCATGGACATGAGGACTTACTAAAACATCCTCTACTCGACGACCACGTTTCGAGGGGCAAGGCAACAGTGAGGCGTACCCTAGGAGTGGTGTGTGATTTGTGTGTCATTTTCAGTTTTTATTTTTCTTGTCATGCATTGGTGATCTACGCTTTGATTTTATTTTTGGCATTCATTCTTTCATGTGATAGTTAGTAATTAAAAGGTACGGAATTTAAAGTGCGAAAAGATAAGAGTCCTACGCTATTACAAAGGCGCGGGTCTACATCGCCAAATTAAACCAAGACCCGATTTGAAATAAATAAAATGCGGAAAGATAAATATCCTAATTAATCTATTACAAAGCTTTGGGGCAATTACATGAAATTTAAAAAAGGAAATAAAAGTAAATGTGCGAAAAGAAATAAAAATCGAGAATGCGAGGGCGTTGGACCCTTTTAAAGAAATTAAATCGAAATCATAAATTAATTAAATTAAATAAAAGAAAGAACTTTTTTTTTGGAGTTTTTGTGTTTATGGAATTAATGAGAATTAAATTGGAATTAAAAGTTAATTAAAACCCTAGTTCTAAATTGTTTTTGATTTATTAAAAAAATGTTTAAGTTGTAACCTAATTTAACCCTAATTAATTAAATAGCATATTTATTTACAAAAATAATTTATAATTAATAATGGTGAAAAAGGAAAAAAAAGAATAAAAGTATAAAAACCCTAATTTCTACATTTTTTAGTTTATTAAAAAAAACATTGAAATTAAACCTAAACTTAAAACTAAATTAGTTAACAAAATTTATTTACAAAATAAATATTAGTGAATTAAATAATAAACATATTTTATTTTTTTGACTTTCTGATTTTTTTATTTTTGTATTATTTAAAATTAATTTAAAGAATTAAAAGAAAATAATTAAAACAAAATAAAAGAGGAAAAGAATAAAGGAAAGAAATACAAACAAGGGGGTTTGTTGACCCTTTTGGAGGTTTGTAGAAAGCAATTAGGCCCAATGAATTCAAGCCCTTTGTTGACTTTTCTGAGATGGTGTGTGGCTCCTTGGACCAGCGCGTATGGTAGGCTGCTTGTGATGGCCCTCAGATTGAGCTTCAGGGACATGTGGCAGGCACTGATGTGAGGGTGTATTGTGGAACCTGGAAAGCACGCTGCATGGAAGTGTATTGGAAAAAATATTATTGAAGAAAGTGGGGGACCTGGGAATCGAACCCAGGTCCCAATGCTTGAAGGACAACACACTTCCCACTCAGCCAAATGCGTTTCTTTGTCAAACTAGTGGAACCTGATCAATATGAGAGAGAATACAAGGGTTAGTGGAACAAATAAAAAAGGCGCCAGTTATTTGAATCAGCCAACCACAGTCCAACACGCATCATCTTCTCCAATTGCTTCGTTTTCACCTGAAAAATATGGAATGGATAGCGGGGGTTTTAAACCCCCACTAAGTGAAGAACACAAAAATAACGATTAGGCCCTGGGCTCATATAAATTGAGCGCGAGGTGTGGTTTTGAATCGTTGGAATGTTACGAATTCAATGGTCCTAGTGTCATGGTCTAATTTTACCAGATACTCAAAGCCCCAAATGGAAGCTTCTGAAACCCTAGAACACTTCAATGGTATATTTCGCTACAGGCAAGATTAGTTCAATTAAAATACACCAAAAGCTTCAGTGAGTCCACATTAGTACAAATCAAACATTAAACTGCATTGATATGGCATGAAAATATGAATACGAATATGCAAAAAAAGCATGAACAAGGTGACTTCGTGCTACCAGTTCTTGAGGTTAGGGATTGTGATTTCGATTGAGAAAGCTTCCTGGATGTGTGAGCAAGCTATTGGAATGGTTATTTTGCCTTGAAACAAACTCTAGCTGTGTTTTCAGTTTTGAAAATTTTTAGAGAAAAGTGCAAAGTGTATGGTGTTCTTGGGCGCAGCTTCCAGGTTCTTATGCATTAGGTTAGCATTCTATATGTATCTGGAACGATTTAGGTCAAAGAAACCAAGCCCAAACCTTTGCATTCATGATTCAAATATTTTGTTTTCAATGTAATCTTTTTCAATCTTTTTCATGCTTTTTGATGCCAATCAATGGAGATTCTTGCCTTTTTGGGGTGTGCACGAAATCTTGAGGCTTTAAGAATGCAAATGCTGCATAAAAAGATCCAAAAACATTTGTTTTGCTATTTTTGTCATATTTTATTTTAATTAAATGAATTAATAATAATAAAAATTCAAATAATTAATAAAAAATGATGAAATAACTCCCCTTTGGGTCAATGGGTCGTGCATAGCTTTTGGGTGATGATTCTTGGAAGAAATTGAGGCCCATTAGCAATTTTGAGGTATTTGAAGTAAAGTTGACTTTTCAAATTTCCCAAAAATTTCCCAACTTCCACAAGGCATATCTTGCTCAATTTTTAAGCGTTGATCATGTTCTTGGACATTTTGGAAAGGTCTTGAAGTCCTATAACCAATTCCCTTGGTCCCATGTCATTTTGATTTACCAATATCAAGTTATGGTCTTTGACTTAAAGTGCCTTTTTGTTGACTTTTGAAAATGACCTATAATGTTGAGATTGATAACTTTTTGTAAGAGCATTTCTTGGACTTGAAGTGTGAAGATGAGTTGTAGGAAATGTCATTCTATTAAAAATGAGCTTTGGATGGATTTTTTCTGATGAACCATGTGGAAGTTATGCCTTGGTCAAGTTACAGTTGACTTTTTCAACTGTCCAAATATGGAAACTTTTGCATCTTGAGACTTTTTGAGCCATACCTTGAAAATCATGATCAAGCATTGATAAAATGAGGTTTGTGGCTTCAAAATAAGATGTTGACCAAAAATTTTGACTTTTGACTGTCAAATGACCATTTTGCCCCTACAGTTGACTGTTGAGCAGTTAGGGTTTTTGACAGTGCAATTTTATGTTGTAAGTCTTGAAACTTGGCATATGGATGCTTGACCATGTTTGTAGGCATGTGGGACTTGATTGGACCCTTGGAAACTTCAATTTCTTTGCTAGAATCAAAACCCTAATTTTTGACTGTTAGGAGGCCATTGAACTGTGCAACCTTTGAGAGATTTTGAACCTTGATCTTGGCAAATCTTGAAGAATATGGGAGGGCAAATTTTGGGGTACAACAGTTGCCCCTGTTCAATCTTCTTAAACCTGAGGATGCAGATTGGCTGACATTCCTTTCGTAATCCGAAGGTGGAAGATGATTGAACACTAGAGTGCCCAGAAATTTGCGCTCACATGTTAGCAGTGTGATGGGGGGAATGGGCTTACAGATTCCATTTGGAGATTAGTGGATAGGAAGATGGGCTTATAGATGCCATGCTGAGAGGTGATGGATATGTGGATGGGCTTATAGATGCCATCTGGGTGTTGATCGCGTAAGAGATTCCTTAGCGAGAACTTGCGTACCTGAAAAAGAAGATGATTACCTGGCCTGTTACAGGAGCTGGTCTTCAAACTCTTTGTATAGATGCACCCTGGTTGGTTACAGGAATCGGGTTTTTGAACCTCCTCAGACGTGCCCTGGCGAGATACAGGAATCAAGTCTGGAGCTTCAAAAGGTGATGAATGGATCAGGGATGGTTACTACCTCAACGGGACGGTGAGAGAACCTTGGACGATTACTACCTCAACAGGAACGCTGAGAGAACCTTGGACGATTACTACCTCAACAGGGATGCTGAGAGAATCTTGGGGCGATTACTACCTCAACAGGAACGCTGAGAGAACCTTGGACGATTACTACCTCAACGGGAACGTTGAGAGAATCTTGGGGCGATTACTACCTCAACAGGAACACTGAGAGAATCTGGATGCGATTACTACCTCAACAGGAACGCTGAGAGAACCTTGGACGATTACTACCTCAACAGGAACGCTGAGAGAATATTGGGCGATTACTACCTCAACAGGAACGCTGAGAGAATCTGGATGTCTTCTACTGAGTCTTTATTAGGAAAATCTTTAGGAATCGATTTAACTGGACCAGAGAAGGCCTTTGACTGGATAAGAATCAGAAAAATCTTAGGGTCGATTTAACTGAACCGGACAAGGTCTTGGAATCTTCAACTGGATAAGAATCAGGGAGATCTTAGGGTCGATCTGACTGAACCAGAGAAGGCCTTTGACTGGATAAAAATCAGGAAAATCTTAGGGTCGATTTAACTGAACCAGGCTAAAGTCTTGGAATATCTTCAACTGGATAAGAATCAGGGAGATCTTAGGGTCGATCTGACTGAACCAGAGAAGGCCTTTGACTGGATAAGAATCAGGAAAATCTTAGGGTCGATTTAACTGAACCGGGCAAGGTCTTGGAATATCTTCAACTAGATAAGAATCAGGGAGATCTTAGGGTCGATCTGACTGAACCAGAGAAGGCCTTTGACTGGATAAGAATCAGGAAAATCTTAGGGTCGATTTAACTGAACCAAGCTAAAGTCTTGGACATAGCTGAGAACTTAACTGGATCTTTCCTGAAAGGTAAAGGTCAGTCATATGTAATGCATGATACGGGTTAAGCAATGATGTTCTCAACATAAATGAGATTGTATGTTCATGATGCGTATATGCATGCTATAATGTATAGAAATGCGATGTTTATGAATGTATGTTTTTGTCTAGGAAAGTAAATCCTTGACGGGCGCGGGGAAGTCACATCCTGGGCTGATGTTGGAGAATAGTGCTTTGTTGTTTCCGCTGGAGAAGATGGTTGCAAGAATACCGGTAGGAGAAGATAACTCCGTTAGGGAATAAACTTGGCGAATGGATTACTCTGCGGGGAGTAACTACTCTAGCTACCTTGCTGGGGAACAATACTCTGTGGGGAGAGAGGTACCTTGCTGGGATGTTGATGGTAACTCCGCTGGGGATACCGTTGTTATGTTGGAAGTGTTAATAGACTCCACTGGGGATAAGAAGACTTCGCCGAGGACGACCTTCTCGTGGCTTTTGGCTGAGGATAACCCAGTTATATCCTGGTAGGGAAATAACCTTTGAATAAAGCCGGGAGACGCGTTCGTGCTCTGCGAGGGATGCTTCCAGAATCTACTGGGGATAAGCTTCCTGCTGGGGAGATGATTCAACCTTTCCTAGGGAAATCTTGGTTGGACTCTCCTGGGGAAATCTTGAGATATATTGGGGAAGTAGCTCCGCTGAATGCCTGGTATACCGCCGGGGAACAATCTTAGATCAAGACTGCCGGGGATGCTTGTTAAGAATATTCGAATATTGTGCTGGGGAATGTTGAGATCTGCGGGGGTACCCAACTTCCTTAAGGCTGATAATAACTTTGCTTGGGGAGAGTGCACTGACTTGCTGACTCACTCTCTGGGGAATTTAAGATATACTGGTTATGTTTTCCGGCCGAACTTACCTTGGTGCTTTGGTGGACAGAACAATTAGATCGCTTAGACCACTCATTATTGCCCCTGTTTCTAATGTTACCTGTAATTAATCCTTTGTTTCGTATGCAAGTATTTATGAGTTAGCAGTTATTGTCAAATGCATATATCACAAATTGAACCTTGGACGTTCTTCGCAAAACAAAACAGAAAAGGAAAAACTATAAAAGGCAATTTGTAGCTGAAAAGTGATTTTTGTATTGATTTTTGAATTTGCTTGTAAATAGGCGTTTATGTACAAGAGGCTGACGTCCTGGTAAGAGAACGCCGCCGAATAAAAGAGTTTATACAATTTGTACAAAGGGAAAATAAAACAGCTGTGTGAAAAGAATAATCCCAATGGGTTCCAACTCTACTATCGCCTTTATATCTTCGAGCGTCTCATCACTTGATGACCTAGTTGACGATGAAGCTGATTGATCGATGCCGTCTGAACCTGATGTAGATACCGGATTCTGGATGCAAAGTGATCCAATGAGACATAGTATTACGCTTTATCCCTAACTTTTGCCTGGACCGCCCTTTCGGGTTTTCAGTCCACCGGGATACCCATTTTTGCCCAAGCCGCCTTTTCAGGTTTTCGACTTGCCGGGTGTACAGATTCTTTTCATTTCATCACTTCATTTTGCCCGAACCCTTTTGGTTCGTCGGGAAGCCCTAATTTTTGCCTAGGTATGTCAACCTAGCGGGTCTTTTTTCATGCGTTGTATCTTTTTACTATGTCTGCATTGGCGGGGTGAGGAAGGTCGTCACCATCCATGGTGGTTAGGATCATGGCTCCTCCTGAGAACACATGTTTAACCACAAATGGCCCTTCGTACGTAGGGGTCCATTTGCCCCTGGGATCACTCTGAGGAAGGATGATACACTTGATTACCAAATCCCCAACTTGATATTCTTGTGGTCTGACCTTCTTGTTAAATGCCCTAATCATCCGCTTTTGATACGTCTGACCATGACAAATAGCATTGAGTCTCTTTTCGTCAATTAGATTTAACTGATCAAGTCGTGTCTGGATCCAATCATCTTCGCTCAGATCTGCATCCTTCATTATCCGGAGAGAGGGTATCTGCACTTCGATCGGTAAGACTGCCTCCATACCGTAGACCAAGGAGAAAGGAGTTGCCCCGGTTGACGTCCTGGCTGAGGTACGGTACCCATGTAAAGCAAACGGTAACATCTCGTGCCAATCTTTATAAGTCACTGTCATCTTCTGCACAATTTTCTTGATATTCTTATTTGCTGCCTCTACAGCCCCATTCATCTTCGGCCGGTAAGGAGAAGAGTTGTGGTGCTGTATCTTGAACTGCTCGCAGAGCTCAGTGATCATCTTGTTATTGAGATTGGTACCGTTGTCCGTAATGATCCTTTCAGGGACGCTGTATCGACAGATCAGATTATGCCGAATGAACCGTGCCACAACGTTCTTGGTTACCGTAGCGTAGGAAGCTGCTTCAACCCACTTCGTGAAGTAATCAATCGCTACCAGGATGAAGCGATGCCCGTTGGATGCCGTAGGTTTAATCTCACTGATCATATCTATGCCCCACATTGCAAACGGCCAAGGTGCTGTCAAGACATTCAGAGGAACTAGAGGAACATGCACCTTATCTGCATAAATCTGGCATTTATGACATGTCCGAGAGTGTTGGTAGCAGTCGGCTTCCATTGTGGACCAGAAATACCCTGCCCGAAGGATCTTCTTTGCCATAGTGTGTCCACTGGAATGTGTTCCGAAGGTACCCTCATGTAGCTCCGCCATGATCCTTTCTGCTTCAGTCTTATCCACACAACGCAGTAAGGTCGAATCATGGTTTCGCTTGTACAGGATGCCATTGCTAAGGAAGAACTTTGCTGCGAACCTTCTCAGAAACTTCTTATCGTTGACAGATGCACCTTCAGGATACTCCTGAGCTTCCAAGTATCTCTTCACCTCATGGTACCAAGGTTTCTCAGTCACCAATTCAGTCTCAAGATCACAACAGTATGCCGGTTCGTCCAGTTTCCAGATGATGATTCTGGGAGCCTCATTATCCCATTTGACCTTGAACATAGAAGACATCGTAGCTAACGCGTCCGCCAGCTGATTCTCCTCTCTCAGAAAGTGTTCAAAGGTTATCTCTGTGAAGTGGGGGGTCAAGGTCAACACACATTCTTTGTAAGGAATAAGATTCAGATGTTTCGTATCCCACTCCCCTTTGATCTGATTGATCACGAGAGCGGAATCTCCGAAGACACTCAGAAACTTGATCCTTAAGTCAATCGCCGCTTGGAGACCCATGATGCATGCCTCATACTCCGCCATGTTGTTGGTGCAGTTGAAACATAGCCGAGCAGTAAGTGGAGTATGAGTGCCTTGAGGGGATATGATCACAGCGCCGATACCGTTACCCAAAGCGTTAGAGGCTCCGTCGAAATGCATAGACCATCGGGATCCTTCCTCAGGTCCTTCATCCGGTCCAGGTATTTCACAATCAGTCACTATCATGGTGCTCTCGTCTGGAAACTCGAAGTTCATTGACTGATAGTCGTCTACTGCCTGATGTGCCAAGTGGTCTGCCAATACACTTCCTTTGATGGCTTTCTGAGTCGTGTACTGGATGTCGTATTCTGTCAAGATCATTTGCCATCTTGCTATTCTCCCAGACAGAGCAGGCTTTTCAAATATGTACTTTATAGGATCCATCTTTGAAATCAACAAGGTAGTGTGAGTCAGCATATACTGTCTCAGCCGGCGAGCAGCCCATACCAAAGCGCAACAAGTTTTCTCAAGCAGTGAGTATCGGGTCTCACAGTCGGTAAACTTTTTGCTAAGGTAATAAATGGCATGCTCTTTTCGGCCAGACTCGTCATGCTGCCCCATCACACACCCCATTGAGTTGTCAAGTACTGTCAGGTATAGTATCAGAGGTCTCCCTTCAACTGGTGGCATAAGGATGGGTGGTTCTTGGAGATACTCTTTGATTCTGTCGAAAGTGGCCTGACATCCATCATTCCAACGTACTACCTGATCTTTCTTCAGCAGCTTGAAGATTGGTTCATAAGTAGCAGTTAGATGCGAGATGAATCGAGCAATGTAATTCAGGCGTCCTAAAAAGCCCCTGACCTCTTTCTCTGTCTTAGGAACTGGCATCTCTTGAATGGCTTTAACCTTGGCAGGGTCCACTTGAATACCCTTGTCACTTACAACGAAGCCTAGCAACTTTCCAGATCTTACCCCGAAGGTGCACTTGTTCGGGTTCAATCTCAGCTTGTACAGTTTCAAACGGTCAAACAATTTCTGCAGATGATCAAGGTGTTCCTCTTCAGTTTGGGACCTTGCAATCATGTCGTCAACATACACTTCTATCTCATGATGGATCATGTCATGAAATAAAGCAACCATGGCACGTTGGTAGGTTGCCCCAGCATTCTTCAGTCCAAAAGGCATGACCTTGTAGCAGAAGGTGCCCCACTGAGTAACAAAGGTAGTCTTTTCCATGTCTTCCGGAGCCATCTTGATCTGATTATACCCTGAAAAACCATCCATGAAAGAGAACACCTTGTGATGAGCAGTATTGTCAACCAGAACATCAATGTGAGGTAGAGGGAAGTCATCTTTGGGGCTGGCCCTGTTCAGATCCCTGTAATTAACACACATTCTGACCTTACCATCCTTTTTCGGTACCAGCACCACATTAGCAACCCACTGAGGGTAAGAAGTCACTGCAAGAAACCCGGCATCGAATTGCTTCATAACCTCAGCTTTGATCTTTTCAGACATCTCTGGACGCATACGGCGGACCTTTTGCTTAACTGGAGGGCAGTCTTCCTTAGTAGGCAAATGATGGACCATAATGTCGGTATCCAACCCAGGCATGTCTTCGTAGGACCAGGCGAAGATCTCCACATAATCATGTAACATCTGAGTCAACCGTTGCTTCACGCTGAGCTCTAAGTTGACACCAATCTTAACCTCCTTTTTGTCTGTATCAGTACCCAGATTTATCGTTTCCACCGGCTCTTCATGTGGTTGAATTGCCCTCTCTTCCTGGAGTAACAGTCTTGCAAGCTCGCCAGGCACTTCGCAATCATCTTCACCTTCGTCTTCGGCTAAGTTGATCGGATTTTCGAAGTCATAACTGGCAGTAGCAGAGTCGTTACTAGTGAGATCCAGAGTGGATTGAAACCTGTATGAGTGAGTGTGTGCAAATACAGCTGTTTTGCAATATATAAAGAAAGGAAAGAAAGAAAAGGAGCATAAGATTTGAAATGCGAGAAAACGTCCAAGGTCTTTATTCATGATATATGAAATGACAATTAATATGCCCTCACAAATGAAGCCACGGTGCCCCGGGTAAGACACCGGGCCATAGAGTTTTAATTCATTGTTTATTACAAATAACAAAACAAAGGAGTTTATTACTGCGTAACAAAAGTAACAGGAGTATGATCTTTAGCAGTCCAATTGGTCAATCCACCATCAGTCGTCGGGTAGATCCATCTATCGAACTCTGATTCTTCCACTTCATCTTCATCCCCAACAACATTCACTCCTGGATTGGTGATGAGCACAGGAGGTCTTCTGGTTCTAGCTTTGCGCACAGCCCTCTGAGCCTCTGCAGTAAAACCCAGTCCAAACTTGTCAGTTTTAGGTGTAAAATCAGGGAGCCTTCCCCAGTTAGCACATTCACCTTTCTTGATTACAACCCGGGTGTCCTTCAAGGAAGCCATTTTCAAGGGAAAGTCCTCTTCAACCACTGTTTCTGCTGCTGCCAATGTTGGAGGTACCTCTTCAAAATGCTGAAAGGGGGTTTCAATAAACTCCCCGTCCATCTCAATATACCGGAAGGAATTTAAGTGACTCACCATATATTCCTCCTCTCCCTGCACAGTGACAATCTTCCCTCTGACGGGGTACTTGAGCTTCTGGTGTAGGGTAGAGGTCACTGCCCCAGCTTTGTGAATCCAAGGTCGACCCAGTAAACAGGAATAAGATGGACGAATATCCATCACATAGAAAGTTGAGTCGAATACTTGAGAACCCACACGAATAGGAATGTCTACCTCTCCATGAACCATCCTTTTAGAACCGTCAAAGGCTCTGACAATGATGTTGCTAGGTTTCAGCTCCAGGCCCTCACAATCCAATCGGTCTAAGGCCTTTTTGGGTAGCACATTCAGGGAAGAACCGGTGTCCACCAACACGTGTGCAAGAGTAGTGCCCCTGCATTCAATAGAGACATGCAGGGCATCATTGTGGTTCTTTCCCTTAGCAGTAAGGTCAGCATCCGAGAAACCCAAACCATTGTCGGCTGTCAGATTGGCTACGCAATCAGTAAACTGGTCTGCAGAGGTCTCCTGTGGCACATGGGCCGTCTTTAGAAATGAAATCAAGGCCTTAGCATGGGCCTCTGAGCACAGCAGCAAGGAGAGCATAGAGATCTTGGAGGGGGTATGCCCCAGCTGTTCCACAACATTAAAATCACTCTTTTCGATTATTTTAAGAATTTCCTCCATCTCTTGCTGGGAGGCTTCAACATTCACAGATTTTGGTGCCTCCATCCGGGCAGGCTCATCTTCAATCCCTTTGCCCCGAGCATCAGATGACTCGGCAGCAGGGGAAACAACTTGATCATAAATGGGAACAGGTACACTTGCAGGTGTTATAGTGAGAGGTCTTCGAATAGTAGGTGGCGCAATGTCAGGCGAGAAGAGCCTGCCACTGCAGGTAACTTTGGCTGGACCAGTGATATTGCTGATGCTGGTGCCAGTGTTGAACTCTTGCTTTATACCGTGTACATATATATCTGCCCCATAGTGCCATGGGACAGCCTTATCAGATTCATAGGGGAGGGGCCCCGGAACAGTAATAACAATGGGTGCGACAATCATGATTTTAACCGGCTTCCTCGGGGGAGCCTTGATCGGATTACTGAAAATTGTAACAACAAATACTTCTTCCACAGGAACAAACGGAATGGCGGTCTTCTTGAACATAATCTCCTTGCTGTCCATCAGGCTTTGGACGCCTAACTTCAGCAAAGGACCACCAGAAAGGGAAACAACACACAAAAGGCAACCTTCGCTATAACCCGGAAATAAACCGGCCCGCAGTAGGTTCCTCTTAACAGTCATCAGAGGAGTAGCTACATCATTCACGGAAATGGCATACAAGTCTTCATCAACAACATTTACTCCATGCTGGGGCATAGGAGCAGTCACCACATTTGGCCTCTCAGGCGCTTCAAATTGTATCTCCTTCGCATCAATAAGGTCTTGCACCTTATTCCTTAAGGCCCAACAGTCATCAGTAGAATGCCCCGGGCTATCGGAGTGATAAGCACAACGGGCATTTGGATTATACTTCGGAGAGGCAGTATTCACAACCTTCGGGGCCTCTCTAACAGTCACCGAATTGGTGGATAGTGTTGCACCCCAAAATTTGCCCTCCCATTTTCTCAACATTTCTCATCACAAAGCCCTTGAAGATCAAGGTCCAGTTAAGGTTTCATCTGCTCAAAACTTCTCCTTGCACTGCTGACCCAAATTAGGGTTTATGTTTGCACAAAGATGTTTTGACCTAAAATGCCTAAGATGACTTTCATGCTTCATATTGGACTCCCAAGTTTATCCTCATCAAGTTTCAAGTTTTGATTCCAAGTTTTGCCCAGTCAATTGGACAGTTGACCTAGAAATCAACTGTATTGAGAAAAAAGTCAACTGTGGCCAATTGACAGTCAAACCTCATGAAAATTGACCCACATCAACATTATGAACTCATATGGACCATTTGATCAAGTTTGGATCACAATTCCATAAGAAATTTGATCAGATCACCAAAAGGGCAAAATGGTCATTTTTAGGGTTTTGACTGAACAAAGGCAATTTGTGACTGTTTGACCTAGCCAATGGCAAACCAAGCTCACATATGGACTCAAGGACCCCATGGAATTATCTTGACATGCTCAACAAACTCAAAAGATCCCAAGTACACAAGATTGACAGTTGAATTTCCCAGTCAATTGATCAATTTTGACTGTATACTGAAAAGTCAAACTTTGACTTTTTGGTCAAAATCAAGAGTCAAGATTCATTTTTCATCAAAACATGCCAAATCATGAAACTTGTTCACCAAGAAATCACAAAATGCAAATTAGGGTTAGAAATTAGAATTTTTCATAACTTAGAATTTTTCTAAGTTATAAAAAACCCTAATTTTTTCCTAACTTTGCCCCACTTTTTCACCAAGATCCATTTGGATTCAAACAAAAGTCAAAACATGAAAGTTGTAGCTTGTTGCACAACCTACAACTTTTATTCACAAAGTTTTCCCATTTGACGCTTGTATCTCAAGTTACAAATTTTTGAATAAGGGCACTAAACCATTCTTAACTTAGTGAAATTTTAACCTATTTTGACAAGGTTCTCTACCCAACTTCAAGACCATTTTCCATACACTTCCACTTGGAATTTCAATTTGCATTTCAAAGATGGATTGTAGTACACATTCCAAGCTTTCCAAAATGTCCAAGAACTTCTCAAACAACCTCATAACTTGAGAGAATCGAATTTCACAATTTGGCAAAAACTCACTTTTGAATTGATCATGAACATGTTCATAACTTAAGCCATTTTCAAGTCAGCATAGTTTGTGCTAAATTACAGGTCCTAAAACCCTTTGACACTCAATAATTCAATGCAAAACCTTTGTGCCAAGGCCTTGTTTCATGAGTTCAAGCATTGCCTAAAGGATTAATCCATTTATAGATAAAGCATTTCTTCCATTTTTGCAAAAGGTAACTTTATGTCCAATTGAAAATCCAAGCAGTACAAATGAGATCTAATTGACACAAGATTATGGGCAAAACACTCTGATCAAGGAGAGATTATGCAGCTCATTAGGGGGCCTCTACTGACCTAGAACACAACTTGGGCATTTGTTGCTTAAAGTGTAAGTAACTTGGCATATTGTAACACAACTCTCATATCAGCTTACAAACACTTAAGCAAACTTGTCAAACAGATCCAGGACATCATAACCAAGCTAGTACACGACCCTAACCTCTCTCATACACTCCCAATCTCAGAATCACCTTCAAACTGCAAAAACAGGGCCAGGCCTGCAGTTTGAGTGCCATCTTCCATTTCCCTCAAGCTCTCTTGCCCAAACTAGTTCACACACATTCCCTAGCATCTATGCAAGCTAACTATGACTTGAAACACGACCTTTAACTCCTCTAACAAGTTCCACCATTTTCATTTTTCCATTTTGCAGTTGAAGTTCTACAGCTCAGTTCAAGGTGTCTCAAGGCAAAGTAAATATTGGAACAGCATCACCACACCTCAAGGAAGCTATAACAACCATTATCTTGCACTGAAAGCTCCCCATTTTCCAGATAGAACTTCAACTGAACAGATACTTTGGTGAACTTCTATCTCTCTCATTAGGCATCATTAGCTATAAGTTTGTGAATAAGCAATGTTCTACTCATGCCACTGAACCTGTACACGCTTTTACTTTTCATTTCTTTTGCTTGAGCTGTGAGAATTTAAGGTTTGAAAATGGCAGAAAACTTAGGTTAGGATTTGGGATTGTTAAAATTCTCTCTCATTTCTGAGAGTTAGGAGATGTTCTTTATATATTTGGAATCGTGGTTCCATGCTTAACATTTTTTGTGTTGAAAGTTTGTGCAAAAGATCAAAGAATCAGGATGTTGGGATGGAAGAACAGGGCGCGCCTTTTTTTGAATATTGTTGTTCAGAGGTTGAAGAAAGGTCTTCATGGGCTGGGCTTATGTTGACTTTCCTTTTTGCACCATATAATTTGTTCTGAACCCCCTGAGCCCATTTACTTTATTTTTAATGTTTTTTGACTTTTTCTTTTTTTAATTGGTTCATTTATTTTTTCTCAGCATATTAAAAATATACAAATTTTTTTTCTCATCATTTTTGAATTTATTAGGTATTTATTTGATTTTTCTTTTAGTTTGTACATAAATAAATAAATATATACTTTTTTGTTTAAAATACTAAAATAGCACAAATATATTTTATACACTTTTATCTTATTTTTACTTCCTGAAAATATTTTATAGAAAAATACTTTTTATTTATTTAAATATTAAATATTATTAATTAATATATATAATACATATTTTGTAAATAATATAAATAAATAGGTATATATTAATACACTTAGGATATAAATACCAAAAAATGTACATATTTTATTTTTTAATATTTAATACTAAAAAATACATTTTTTACAAATATACTTCATCTTTATTTTATTTTTTGCACATAAATAGTAAATAATATATATATTAAATAATTAATCCCCTTTTGATTAAAATTAGGGTTTTGCCCTAAACATGAGAATACTCCAAAAATAATACCCTTTTTTTTATCTCTTTTTATTTTTACGTAAATAATACTTTTTTTCATACACATAAAAATTCCTTTTTTACATTTTGCATATTTATTTCATTTCCATTTAATTATGCAATTATTTGTATTGTAAATATTCAAAGAAAATGATGTAATAGCTAGGTTTAATTTCTTGTCTAAATATACCCCATTTGAAACATTGTACCCCCCTCCCCATATTATTGTGTTGTAATAGTGTTGGAATTTAAATTTCGCACTTTGATGCTTTCTAAACATACCATGCTAGAATTAGGGTTTGTATGCGAATAAAACGAACAAAATAGTTTGACCTAATTTCAAGATAAATAAGCATGAAAATGGACAACACATTTCACACTTGCACCCCTAGGGTATCCCACTTTGTTGCCTTCAAATAATTGGGCCATGTTGCATGTTAGGTTTCTTTGGGTAAAACAAACAATCAAATAATCATAAGTCCCTCGATGACGCTTTCAAAAAAGGTTGCCTAAAATGATCAAATCCCTTTCAAAGAAAAATTGCCCAAAGACATTTAACACTATTGCAATTATGGTCTAAACGATGACCCGCGCCTGTCCCTTTCACCTCCTAATACAAGATTGTCCACCAAATGCAATGGTGGAACAAAATTGTCAAAAGGTTTAAAACATAACAAAAATCTTTGAGAAAACTTTAGGGTAGATAACTCTTAAGTACTTGCCAATTTGCAAAGAAAACACTTGCCTATTTTCAAAACCCACTTCACAAACACTTTCAAAACCAACTTTCAAAAAACCTTGAAACATCTTTTTAAAAGACAAAACACCTTTTGTAAAACATTCGAGTAAAGAATTGTTACAAGGGTAGCCTATACAAGGCATCTTTTCAAAACATTTTCAAAACCACACACCAAGCACCATTTCAAACAATTGAAAACCAAGGCAAGTTGATCTAAGCAAGTACCTAAGAGCCCATGGATAACCATGGATAGAAAGGGTGCTAATACCTTCCCTTTCTATAATCTACTCCCCGAACCCAAGAAAAATCTCAAAGGTTTTTGTTGTGCTTTTTAAACCTTTTCTTAGGATAAAATAAAAAGTCGGTGGCGACTCTTGCTCAATCGAAACATTTGCGAAAATAAACGCAAAACCCTAGTCAGTTCTCCCACCGTATCACAGAACTGGCGACTCTGTTGGGGAAAATTTTATAAGTGGAGTAACCTTAGGGCTTAGATCACCCTCTTGCATGACAAATTGTTTGAGTTGTTTGCTTTATATCTTGGCTCTATTGTTTGGGTTTACAATCCTACACCCGGATTTTGGGAAACATTCATAGATAGCAATTCGTTGTGGAAACTGTGCGGGGTATACCGACACGGTCGAAGCAATAGCTATATTAGTGCGACATATTTGTGAGTACCGGTAACCCTTGAGTTCAATCAAGGAGAGTACGGGGCCGCTGAGTGATGTCACTAAGCACTAATGACCTAGAACCTTACTTGACCATCTTGGCCTTTTTATTAGGGGTAGTGAGATGACCGGCTTTGGTGCAGTCCGAAGTTGGTAGATACTCGATACTACACTCATTGAGGGTTGTTTTCTTGGAATATTTTGGTCGCTAGTTAAGTGGCTAAACCAAGACAATGAACAATGAAAACAATCCAGTGATATTGAGCTCCTTAGAACCCGGTTACTATTTATAGGACAGGTTTTTAAGCCAACTACACTCAAGAGGGTACTTACCTATGAAACCCCATGCAAGCCTGAAACTAGGGTTTGGTGTGATTTGCTTGTACATATGTTTTGTGCATACATCATAAACATCATAAACATCATAAAACATCATATGCATTCACTAACCATTTCAAGGATTTTGGATCTTCATCTTTGTTCTTGTTTTGTAGGACATGGAAATTCCTCGCAGAAACACCATTCAAGTCAACCTTGTGAGAATATCTCCTCAACTCAAGGAGATCACCTCAAGAATCCCGGAAAACTCATCCTTCAGTGAAAGACATGGTAGACTGCTCAGCCTAGTCAGCACCAACATTGAAGAAGACATGATGAAGGTGCTATTCCAGTTTTTTGACCCTCTGCACCACTGTTTCACTTTCCCTGATTATCAGTTGGTGCCCACTTTGGAGGAGTTTTCTCAACTCCTGAGAATTCCTATCCTTAATCAACTACCCTTCAACGGTACGAAAAAGGAACCAAAGCCGGAAGATGTTGCTCGAGCATTACATCTACAACCATCCGACATCAAGGGGCATTGGGAAACCAGAAGCGGCGTCAAAGGATTCTTAGCAAAATTCTTGTTTGAGAAGGCACAAGAATGTTGGAGTTCATTGGACCTACAAGCTTTCGAAGAGATTGTGGCCCTCCTTATCTATGGGTTGGTCTTGTTCCCAAATCCTGACCAATTGATAGATGTCAACACCGTCAAAATCTTCTTGTCCAGAAATCCAATACCAACATTGCTTGGGGACATCCTTCACTCATTTTACACACGAACAATGAGAAAGAGGGGTGTTCTCATGTGCTGTACTCCTCTCCTAGCAAGGTGGTTTATTTCGCACCTTCCACAATCTGTCCTGAAGAATGACCAAGGCTCAAGGTGGTCCCAACGGTTGATGACTCTTACTCACTCTGATGTGCATTGGTGTTCTCGGTCCAGAGAAAATGTCATCATCATCGATCGTTGCGGAGAGTTTCCTAATGTTCCTTTACTTGGAATTAGGGGAGGTATCACCTACAACCTTTGCCTAGCTTTGAGGCAATTTGGATATGCACGGAGGGATGGCCCTCATGATATGTTGATTCCTAACCTAGTTTTTGACTTTGACAGTGATGCGCAAGGACTTCGCCAAAGATTCATCAGAGCTTGGGGAAAACTCAACAAGGTTGATAGCAAGACTCTGGGACACAAGAACTCCATCCCTCTTGAGCCCTATCTCAAGTGGGTACGAGCCCGAGCCCAAAGTCTAATGATGCCTTATCCTCATGTGCTCCCAGTGATTAAAGAGCCTGTCAATGAAGGAGAGGTTCCCTACACCGTCCTACATCCAGACATGCCTACATCGTGGGAGGAAATGCAGAAAAGTTGGATTCAGCTCAAGGAGGAACGAAATACTTTTGAAGCTAGCTTCTACGCCAGTGAGAAGAAGGTTCTAGAGCTTACCCGCCGTCTCCATGAGCAAGAGGTCCTCAACACCTACACCGCGCCAAAGAGGATGCGCAATGTCTTTTTGCCTTGAGAAGTTATTTTGTAATATCTGGCCCATGGGGCATTTATGTACTAACAAATCTCTTCTTATTAATATGACGTGCGTTCTTCTTTGTCTGAAACAATTTTGAATGTTCTAAATCCTTGAATGCATTGCATACATAAGCATACCATTCATCATGTGCATAAGCAGGTCTCACTCCAGGTTTCCTTATCTGTCTGCTGTTTATTTCAGTAGGATGGATCTCGAGCAAACAGTCAAAGACCTACAAGCTCAGAATGCACAGTTCCAGCAACTCCTGATGACCTTGGCTAAGGGTCAGGAGGATATCAAGACTCAATTGTGGAATAAGGACCCAGTAAAAAAGAAGAAAAAGAGGATTGGGGTGGCTACTTTGGGGAGAAGATTTGACGGAGAAGCTCGGAGAGTGCTTGAATTTCCTCCTACTTCTGATGAAGGGACCAGTAAAAGAGATGGAGTTGCGGTGCCTTCCGAGTCTGATGCGGAAGAAGAAGAGGTTGAAGAGGATGAAGATTATTCTGACCAGCAATACCCTCCAGCTGATGATAAATACAAGGGTTTAGAAGACAGATTGGCCGCCATGGAATTGCAAAGAGTACCAGGTTTGGATTTTGAAGACTTGGGTTTGGTTGCCGGGATTGTGATTCCCCCAAAATTCAAAGTGCCAGTGTTTGTGAGGTATGATGGGTTGTCCTGTCCCAAAATGCATCTCAGGTCCTACGTGAGAAAGATTCAACCCTATACGGCAGATAAAAACCTCTGGATTCATTTCTTTCAAGACAGCCTTTCGGGAGCTCAGTTGGAATGGTTTTATCAGCTAGAAGGAACCAGTGTCAGAAATTGGGAAGATTTGGCCACCGCTTTCTACAAACAATACCAGTATAATTCTGATCTTGCTCCTACTCGTACCCAACTTCAGGGTATGTCACTAGGAACAAGCGAGGGATTCAAAGAATATGCATAAAAATGGAGGGATTTGGCTGGCAGGGTGCAGCCTCCTTTAACCGACCGTGAACTCGTTGATATGTTTCTTGGGACCCTATCCGGGCCATTTTTCAATCATCTAATTGGTAACTCTTCCGCGGGGTTTATCGATTTGATCTTAACAGGCGAAAGAATAGAAGCTGGCATCAAGTCAGGAAAGATTCAGAAGGGTGTTGCTGCAAGTGTTGAGAAGAAGCCTTTTAAGAAGGAAACAGCTGTGGTATATTCTCAGAGAAGAGCAGGGAAGACGGAGCGTCGGCCAACTTTGGGGGCCGTAATGATTCAAAACACTCCGAGTGAGCAGCCTCGCTATAACCAGTCCAGACCAAATCAACAACGAGTGGAACGGCCACAACGGCAGTTCACCCATATTAATATGACTCCAGCGCAAGTGCTTCCCCATCTATTGAAGTTGAATCTCGCCACCATCAAGGAGGCACCAAAGAATGTGAATGCGTCCTCTCCGCATTATCATGCCAATGCTAAATGCGCCTACCATTCAGACAGTGTTGGACATGACACCAATGATTGTTGGGCACTCAAGCATAAAATCCAAGACCTGATAGAGGCTAAGGAGGTAGAGTTTGACGCTCCAGAGAAGCCTAATGTGATATCTGCACCCATGCCAAAGCACGGCCGAAATGTCAATGCCATTGAAGAAGATTTGTATGTTGCTGATGTCAGTGATCTGACTACTCCACTGCTAACCATTAAGTTGAATTTGTTAAGGGCCGGGATCTTCCCGGGATGTAAAGAAGACTGCTATTGTTGCTACTCTCTGCCGTTTGATTGTCCGTTACTGAAGAAAGGCATCCAAGGCCTTATGGATAGTCGACAAATTTTGTTTGAAAAAGTTTCTGCTGTTCCAGTTCATACTGAAGATGTCTCAATCATAACCATTCACGCCAATCTTTCCAAGGCCGTCAAAAAGCCTGTTAAGATTACACCAGCTACGAAATCTGTTCCTTTGAAGATAACAATGCCAGGGCCTGTTCCCTATGTTTCTGAGAAGTCGATACCTTGGAACTATGGCGGTGACGTCTACTACCATGGTATCAAACAAATCGAAATAATTGAAGAAAGTTCGGACGATGAAGAAGCCAGCATTAGTAACATTGCGGGCACTAGCAAAATCACCAGGAGCGGGATAATATTTTCTCCAGAGATTGCCCCTCCAAGAGCATTCTTTGGACCCTCATCAGCTGATAAGATCGTCCCTGCACCAATAAAACTTTCTGCTAGAACTCCTTTGATTGAAGACGTTGTTGTTCCTAGTACTGTCTCTCCTACCGCTGCTGACAAAGGTAAGGGAATCCAAGATGAGCCCGTCAGGACGAGGGCTCAACCCTTGGTTATCCCGGAAACCTCCAAGAAGGAAATGGATGAGATTTTGAGGATAATCAAGAGAAGTGATTACGATGTGGTAGAACAGCTGGGGTAAACCCCCTCCAAGATTTCCATGCTGGCACTATTACTTTGCTCGGAAGCGCACGCTAAAGCTCTGATAAAATTCCTAAAGGCAGCCCATGTGCCCCAGGAAACCTCTGCGGATCAATTTCAAAATTGCGTGGCTAGCCTGACTGCAGACAATGGATTAGGTTTTTCTGATGCCGACCTAACTCCTAAAGGTAGGAATTACAATGATGCCTTGCACATTTCAGTCGAGTGTCGAGGAACTACTCTCGCACACGTCTTGGTCGACACTGGGTCGTCGCTGAATGTTTTACCTAAGAAGGCCTTGGACCGACTAGATTGTGAAGGGTTGGAATTGAAGCCGAGTGATATTGTTGTCAGAGCTTTCGATGGTTCGAAGAGAATGGTCCATGGAGAGGTTGAAATTCCCATCAAGATAGGCACTGAGGTGTTTAAATCCACTTTCTATGTGATGGACATCCGTCCATCATACTCTTGCTTGCTGGGTAGACCTTGGATACACCATGCTGGGGCAGTCACCTCCTCCTTACATCAGATGTTGAAGTATCCTGTTAAGGGAAAGATCATTACCGTCCATGGCGAAGAAGAGTACATGATTAGCCACTTAAATTCTTTCCGGTATGTGGAGGTTGAAGGAGAGTTCATTGAGACACCATTTCAACATTTCGAAGAAGTCCTTCCTGAAATAGCAGTAGCAAAGTTGGCAGCTGAGACACCGAGACAGATGGCCAGGATGGCATCTCTGGAGGACGCAAGGGCCGCAATAAAAGAAGGGAAGAATTCAGCATGGGGGCAGTTAGCTGACATTCCACATAAGACAGACAAATTTGGATTAGGGTTCACAGCCGCTGGCCAGAAAGCTATGCGCCGTGCGAAGATTGAAAGGGCGCCAATCAAGATTTCTCCCTACGGAGTCAACGCTTTGGAGGATGAGGACAAAGAGAGCAACATTGAAGAGTGGATTTATCCAACCGTCAAAGGAGGATTGAGCAACTGGGAGGCAAAAGACTTTGTCCCCATCACTTTTATTCATCAGTAATTTATCTGTTAAACATTTCCTATTTGGTCTGTAATATTTACTTTCAAATAATCCGTACACTATCTTTTCACCTCCTGCCTAGCCCGGGGCATGTAGGTCCACTTGTAAGGGTTTTTGATTATTTTTCATATCCATATGCCATGTTTAATGATTCATTGGACGTTTTTCATGTGATAAACTGCTTGTGCTCATTTTCTTTCCTTTTGCATTTTTAAGGATGGCTATCCCTTACACACACCCACACTCACCAATGCAGGTACCCATCCACTCCGGATTCCATGGGTGACTATTCTGCTGTATCTTTCAATAACTCTGAAGATCTGGTCAATCTAGCCGATTATGAAGATGACGAAGGTTGTGAAGTACCCGGGGAACTAGCCAGACTTCTGCAACAAGAGGAAAGGGCCATCTTACCGCATGAAGAGTCACTGGAAACTGTCAACTTAGGGACTGAGGAAGACTGGAAGGAGGTACAAGTGGGTGCCAATCTGGAACCAAAAGTCAAGGAGCGCTTGGTACAGTTGTTGAATGAGTATGTTGAAATCTTCGCTTGGTCCTATGAAGACATGCCGGGTTTAGACACAGACATCGTGGTTCACCGTCTCCCCACAAGAGAGGATTGTCCACCGATCAAGCAAAAAGTTCGCCGAATGAGGCCTGACATGTCTGAAAAGATCAAAGCAGAAGTAATGAAACAATTCGATGCTGGCTTTCTGGCTGTTACGTCCTATCCTCAATGGGTCGCTAACATTGTGCCAGTACCTAAGAAAGATGGCAAAGTCAGGATGTGTGTGGACTACCGGGATTTGAATAGGGCCAGCCCTAAAGATGATTTCCCGCTACCTCATATTGACATCTTGATCGACAATACAGCTCAGCATAAAGTGTTTTCCTTCATGGATGGATTCTCGGGCTACAATCAAATCAAAATGGCTCCCGAGGATATGGAGAAAACGACTTTTGTCACACAGTGGGGAACTTTCTGTTATAAGGTGATGTCGTTCGGGCTGAAGAACGCAGGGGCAACTTATCAACGCGCCATGGTAGCTTTATTTCACGATATGATACATCATGAGATTGAAGTTTACGTAGACGATATGATAGCTCGGTCACAAACAGAGGAAGAACACCTTGAACATCTGGAGAAGCTGTTTGCCAGGTTAAAAGAATACAAGCTCAGGCTGAATCCAAGTAAATGCATCTTTGGAGTTAGGTCTGGTAAACTCCTGGGATTCATTGTAAGCAACAAAGGCATTGAAGTCGATCCGGAAAAAGTAAAAGCAATACAAGAGATGCCTGCTCCCCGTACTGAAAAGGAGGTTAGAGGATTCTTGGGGCGCTTAAACTATATTGCCAGATTCATCTCACATCTGACTTCTACCTGTGAGCCAATTTTCAAACTCTTGAAAAAAGATCAGGTAGTGGAATGGAACGACGATTGTCAAGCTGCTTTTGATAGAATCAAGGAGTATTTGCTAGAACCTCCTATTCTGATGCCACCCGTCGAAGGAAGACCATTGATCATGTATTTAACCGTCTTGGATAACTCAATGGGGTGTGTTTTGGGCCAGCATGACGAGTCTGGTCGAAAAGAGCATGCTATTTATTACCTTAGCAAAAAGTTTACCGACTGTGAGACTCGCTACTCACTGCTCGAGAAAACTTGCTGCGCTTTGGTATGGGCTGCTCGCCGAATAAGACAGTATATGTTGACTCATACTACCTTGTTGATTTCCAAAATGGATCCTATCAAGTATATCTTCGAAAAGCCCGCTTTATCTGGAAGGATAGCTAGATGGCAAATGATCTTAACTGAATATGACATCCAGTACACCACCCACAAAGCTATAAAAGGGAGTGTACTAGCTGACCATCTGGCTCATCAGGCTATCGAAGATTATCAACCCATGAGATTTGATTTCCCAGACGAGGACATCATGAATTTGGACAACATTAAAGGTGACGGACCGTATGACGGACCCGAAAAGGGATCCCGATGGACCCTGTACTTTGATGGTGCTTCGAATGCACTTGGAAACGGTATTGGCGCAGTACTCATTTCTCCAGAAGGTTGTCACACACCTTTCACGGCCCGACTTTGCTTCAGCTGCACAAACAACATGGCTGAGTATGAAGCTTGCATCTTTGGTCTCAAGGCTGCTATAGACTTGGGGATCAAATCTTTGATCGTATTCGGGGACTCGGCTTTGGTCATCAGCCAAATCAAAGGAGAGTGGGATACCAAGCATCCTAATCTTATCCCATACAAAGAACATGTCCTGACGTTGTTGCCTCATTTCGAGCAAATTACCTTCGAGCATTTCCCGCGAGAAGAGAATCAGCTAGCAGATGCTCTGGCCACAATGTCCTCTATGTTTAAACTCAACTGGGATAACGAGGCTCCCCAAATCACCATCGAGCGAATGGATGAACCTGCGCATTGTCACAAGATTAATACCGAAGAAATGGTGGAACAACCTTGGTTCCATGAAATCAAAAGGTATCTCGAGACTAGAGATTATCCTGAAGGAGCTTCCGTAAATGACAAGAAGTTCTTAAGGAAATTCGCTGCTAAGTTCTTCCTGAGCAACGACATCCTTTACAAACGAAGCCATGATTGTGTGTTACTCCGATGCGTAGATAAAGCTGAAGCAGAATTGATCATGACTGATATACACAGCGGCACATTTGGCACTCACTTGAGCGGGCATACAATGGCTAAGAAGATCCTGAGGGCAGGCTATTACTGGTCTACCATGGAAGCTGACTGCCATCAACATTCCCGTACTTGCCACAAGTGTCAAGTCTATGCTGACAAAGTTCATATCCCTCCGGTTCCTCTCAACGTCCTGACTGATCCGTGGCCCTTTGCAATGTGGGGCATTGATATGATTGGAGAGATCAAGCCCACGACTTCCAACGGACATTGCTTCATCCTGGTTGCCATTGACTATTTCACCAAATGGGTCGAAGCAGCTTCCTTCGCCTCTGTGACTAAAAATGTGGTTGCCCGCTTTATCAAGCAAAACCTCATATGTCGGTATGGTGTTCCAGACAGGATCATCACGGACAACGGTACAAATCTAAATAACACGATGATCACCGCTTTGTGCGAACAGTTCAAGATTTATCATCACAATTCATCTCCCTATCGGCCGAAGATGAACGGTGCTGTTGAAGCTGCGAACAAAAACATTAAGAAGATCATTCAGAAAATGACAGTCACTTACAAAGACTGGCATGAGATGTTACCGTTTGCTCTGCATGGATACCGTACGACGACACGTACTTCTACTAGGGCAACCCCATTTTCTTTGGTTTATGGCATGGAAGCTGTTTTTCCTATGGAAGTCCAGATCCCTTCTCTAAGGATTATGAAGGATGCAGGTTTGAATGAAGATGATTGGATGCAGACTCGACTTGATCAACTCAATCTGATCGACGAAAAGCGACTTGCTGCTATATGCCATGGTCAGACGTATCAAAAGCGGATGATCAAGGCCTTCAATAAGAAAGTCAAACGTCAAGTGTATCAAGTCGGAGATCTTATAATCAAGCGGATTATCTTGCCGCAAAGTGATCCCAGGGGCAAATGGACTCCTACATATGAAGGACCATTTGTGATCAAGAGCATATTTTCTGGTGGTGCAATGATTCTGACCACCATGGACGGCGACGATTTACCGCACCCTGCGAACGCAGACATAGTCAAAAGATACTACGCATAAAATAACCCGACGAGTCGAAAACCCGAAAGGGCGGCTTGGGCAAAAAATGGGCATCTCGGTGGATCGAAAACCCGAAAGGGCGATTCAGGCAAAAATGAGGGATAAAAAACAAAAAAAATCTGTACACCCGGCAAGTTGAAAACCCGAAAGGGCGGCTTGGGCAAAAAGGGGTTTCCCGGTGGATCAAAAACCCGAAAGGGCGATTCAGGCAAAAGTTAGGGAATTAAAGCGTATGACTATGTCTCGTCGGATCACTTCAAGGAAAATCTCTTCATCAACCGGTTCCAGGCTTCTGATCAATCCAGTCATCGTCAAGCGAAGCATTGAATGGACAGATATTCAGAGTTGTGAAAGCTATAGCGGAATGGAATCCCATGGAATTATTTCACATAGCCATCCTTATTTTGTATAAACCTTTTAAATACTTACGACAAAATCCTCTTGCTAGGATGATTGTCTCCTTTGTACAAATATACTCATAGAAAATCAATACAAATACTTTTCCCAGAAATTTGTGTCATTTCCTTTTCTTTTCTCTTGCACTATTTGTTTTATTTTGAGAAACGTCCAATGTTTTGTTAAATAGGCATATGCATTTGAAACATAATCATTTTCTTATGAGTCGGGAAAGAGGATTACAGATAGGTCAAAGGAACAGTTGGATATCTTGATACCCTTCAAAGGAAACCCCCGGGAGATTTGGAATCCATATCCCTAGCAAGTCTTGAAGCTCATCCCCAGTAAATTCTGGAAGCTTATCCCCCGCAGAGAACGGACGTCTCTCCCGAGTTTTATTCAAAGTTATTTCTCACAAAGGCCTTATAACTGGGTTATCCTCAGCTAACAACCACGGAAGATCGCACTCGCCAAAATTCTTCCTATCCCCAGCAAAGCCAGACTAATGAACCTTCTCCCCACAGAGTTTTAGGAGAGCAAATCTTGAGTTCTCCAGTAAGTTCGCCAGAGATGCTTCCCTCCAAACTGAAGATTCTCAGTCTTGCATCCCCAGCAGGAGTCTACTAGATTGGTACTCCCCAGTAGAAGTCATCAGGAATTCCCCAGAGGTTTGGTATACAACCCAAGCTCCTTATTCCCCAGTCACAGCCAAGGAATTATTCTTCCCGGCAGTAGTCAGGATGTGTTTATCTTCAGCCATCCAGGATTCATCTATCCCCAGCAAGACAGCTCATCAGCTTACATGCGCATTCATTACATTCATATCACAAACATTGATATAACATATATTGCATCATACATTTCATGCAACATAATTTGCTGTTTAGCTAACATTTTGTCCTTTTCAGGATAAGAATGGAAAGCTATCCTTAACAGTTTCAGATGCAGTTTTACACGGACTCATCATCAAGTAACCCTACACCGGTTCTTATTCAATCTCAAGATTTCTGAAAACAGTTTACGGGTTCTCCAAGTAACGGATGTTAACCTATCGCTTGTTCAGTTTCTTCTCCAGACATCTAAAAACAGTTTATGGATTCGTCCCAACAACGGATGTTAATCTACCAACTTGTTCATACGCAACCTTTGAAAACAGTTTACGGACGCTTCCCAACAACGGATGCTGCTCTATTGCTTATTCGATCTCAAGATTTCTGAAAATAGTTTACGGGTTCTCCAAGTAACGGATGTTAACCTATCACTTGTTCAGATTCTTCTCAAGACTTCTGAAAACAGTTTATGGATTCGTCCCAACAACGGATGTTAATCTACCAACTTGTTTAGACGCAACCTTTGAAAACGGTTTACGGACGCTTCCCAACAACGGATGCTGCTCTATTGCTTATTCAACTCCAAGACTTTTGAAAACAGTTCACAGGTTCTCCAAGTAACGGATTGTAACCTATCACTTGTTCAGTTTCTTCTCAAGATTTTTGAAAACAGCTTACGGATTCCTCCCAACGACGGATGCCAATCTATTGCTTATTCATATCCCCAGTTCAGAGATGGTCCAAAGCATGGACACCTTTCTGATATTCATTCCAGATTGCATCTTTAAGCCCATCCCCGACAAGTTTCTGTCACTCCTCCCGATGGCATCATTAAGCCCATCTCCAAATGGCATCTCTAAGCCCATTCCCGCATCCATTGCTTTGACGAGTGCAAATTTAAGGGCACTCTAGTGTCCAATCTCCTTTTAACCCTCGAGTCACGAAAGGAAAACTTGCCAATCTAACTCTTCGGATTCAAGAAGATTGAACAGGGGCAACTGTTGCACCCCAAAATTTTCCCTCCCATTTTCTCAACATTTCTCATCACAAAGCCCTTAAAGATCAAGGTCCAGTTAAGGTTTCATCTGCTCAAAACTTCTCCTTGCACTGCTGACCCAAATTAGGGTTTGTGTTTGCACAAAGATGTTTCGACCTAAAATGCCTAAGATGACTTTCATGCTTCATATTGGACTCCCAAGTTTATCCTCATCAAGTTTCAAGTTTTGATTCCAAGTTTTGCCCAGTCAATTGGACAGTTGACCTAGAAATCAACTATATTGAGGAAAAAGTCAACTGTGGCCAATTGACAGTCAAACCTCATGAAAATTGACCCACATCAACATTATGAACTCATATGGACCATTTGATCAAGTTTGGATCACAATTCCATAATAAATTTGATCAGATCACCAAAAGGGCAAAATGGTCATTTTTAGGGTTTTGACTGAACAAAGGCAATTTGTGACTGTTTGACCTAGCCAATGGCAAACCAAGCTCACATATGGACTCAAGGACCCCATGGAATTATCTTGACATGCTCAACAAACTCAAAAGATCCCAAGTACACAAGATTGACAGTTGAATTTCCCAGTCAATTGATCAATTTTGACTGTATACTGAAAAGTCAAACTTTGACTTTTTGGTCAAAATCAAGAGTCAAGATTCATTTTTCATCAAAATATGCCAAATCATGAAACTTGTTCACCAAGAAATCACAAAATGCAAATTAGGGTTAGAAATTAGAATTTTTCATAACTTAGAATTTTTCTAAGTTATAAAAAACCCTAATTTTTTCCTAACTTTGCCCCACTTTTTCACCAAGATCCATTTGGATTCAAACAAAAGTCAAAACATGAAAGTTGTAGCTTGTTTCATAATCTACAACTTTGATTCACAAAGTTTTCCCATTTGAGGCTTGTATCTCAAGTTACAAATTTTTGAATAAGGGCACTAAACCATTCTTAACTTAGTGAAATTTTAACCTATTTTGACAAGGTTTTCTACCCAACTTCAAGACCATTTTCCATACACTTCCACTTGGAATTTAAATTTGCATTTCAAAGATGGATTGTAGTACACATTCCAAGCTTTCCAAAATGTCCAAGAACTTCTCAAACAACCTCATAACTTGAGAGAATCGAATTTCACAATTTGGCAAAAACTCACTTTTGAATTGATCATGAACATGTTCATAACTTAAGCCATTTTCAAGTCAGCATAGTTTGTGCTAAATTACAGGTCCTAAAACCCTTTGACACTCAATAATTCAATGCAAAACCTTTGTGCCAAGGCCTTTTTTCATGAGTTCAAGCATTGCCCAAAGGATTAATCCATTTATAGATAAAGCATTTCTTCCATTTTTGCAAAAGGTAACTTTATGTCCAATTGAAAATCCAAGCAGTACAAATGAGATCTAATTGGCACAAGATTATGGGCAAAACACTCTGATCAAGGAGAGATTATGCAGCTCATTAGGGGGCCTCTACTGACCTAGAACACAACTTGGGCATTTGTTGCTTAAAGTGTAAGTAACTTGGCATATTGTAACACAACTCTCATATCAGCTTACAAACACTTAAGCAAACTTGTCAAACAGATCTAGGACATCATAACCAAGCTATTAAACGACCCTAACCTCTCTCATACACTCCCAATCTCAGAATCACCTTCAAACTGCAAAAACAGGGCCAGGCCTGCAGTTTGAGTGCCATCTTCCATTTCCCTCAAGCTCTCTTGCCCAAACCAGTTCACACACATTCCCTAGCATCTATGCAAGCTGACCATGACTTGAAACACGACCTGTAACTCCTCTAACAAGTTCCACCATTTTCATTTTTCCATTTTGCAGTTGAAGTTCTACAGTTCAGTTCAAGGTGTCTCAAGGCAAAGTAAATATTGGAACAACATCACCACACCTCAAGGAAGCTATAACAACCATTATCTTGCACTGAAAGCTCCCCATTTGCCAGATAGAACTTCAACTGAACAGGTACTTTGGTGAACTTCTATCTCTCTCATTAGGCATCATTAGCTCTAAGTTTGTGAATAAGCAATGTTCTACTCATGCCACTGAACCTGTACACGCTTTTACTTTTCATTTCTTTTGCTTGAGCTGTGAGAATTTAAGGTTTGAAAATGGCAGAAAACTTAGGTTAGGATTTGGGATTGTTAAAATTCTCTCTCATTTCTGAGAGTTAGGAGATGTTCTTTATATATTTGGAATCGTGGTTCCATGCTTAACATTTTTTGTGTTGAAAGTTTGTGCAAAAGATCAAAGAATCAGGATGTTGGGATGGAAGAACAGGGCGCACGCTTTTTTGAATATTGTTGTTCAGAGGTTGAAGAAAGGTCTTCATGGGCTGGGCTTATGTTGACTTTTCTTTTTGCACCATATAATTTGTTCTGAACCCCCTGAGCCCATTTACTTTATTTTTAATGTTTTTTGACTTTTTCTTTTTTTAATTGGTTCATTTATTTTTTCTCAGCATATTAAAAATATAAAAATATTTTTTCTCATCATTTTTGAATTTATTAGGTATTTATTTGATTTTTCTTTTAGTTTGTACATAAATAAATAAATATATACTTTTTTGTTTAAAATACTAAAATAGCACAAATATATTTTATACACTTTTATCTTATTTTTACTTCCTGAAAATATTTTATAGAAAAATACTTTTTTTTTTATTTAAATATTAAATATTATTAATTAATATATATAATACATATTTTGTAAATAATATAAATAAATAGGTATATATTAATACACTTAGGATATAAATACCAAAAAATGTACATATTTTATTTTTTAATATTTAATACTAAAAAATACATTTTTTACAAATATACTTCATCTTTATTTTATTTTTTGCACATAAATAGTAAATAATATATATATTAAATAATTAATCCCCTTTTGATTAAAATTAGGGTTTTGCCCTAAACATGAGAATACTCCAAAAATAATACCCTTTTTTTTTATCTCTTTTTATTTTTACATAAATAATACTTTTTTTCATACACATAAAAATTCCTTTTTTACATTTTGCATATTTATTTCATTTCCATTTAATTATGCAATTATTTGTATTGTAAATATTCAAAGAAAATGATGTAATAGCTAGGTTTAATTTCTTGTCTAAATATACCCCATTTGAAACATTGTACCCCCCTCCCCATATTATTGTATTGTAATAGTGTAGGAATTTAAATTTCGCACTTTGATGCTTTCTAAACATACCATGCTAGAATTAGGGTTTGTATGCGAATAAAACGAACAAAATAGTTTGACCTAATTTCAAGATAAATAAGCATGAAAATGGACAACACATTTCACACTTGCACCCCTAGGGTATCCCACTTTGTTGCCTTCAAATAATTGGGCCATGTTGCATGTTAGGTTTCTTTGGGTAAAACAAACAATCAAATAATCATAAGTCCCTCGATGACGCTTTCAAAAAAGGTTGCCTAAAATGATCAAATCCCTTTCAAAGAAAAATTGCCCAAAGACATTTAACACTATTGCAATTATGGTCTAAACGATGACCCGCGCCTGTCCCTTTCACCTCCTAATACAAGATTGTCCACCAAATGCAATGGTGGAACAAAATTGTCAAAAGGTTTAAAACATAACAAAAATCTTTGAGAAAACTTTAGGGTAGATAACTCTTAAGTACTTGCCAATTTGCAAAGAAAACACTTGCCTATTTTCAAAACCCACTTCACAAACACTTTCAAAACCAACTTTCAAAAAACCTTGAAACATCTTTTTAAAAGACAAAACACCTTTTGTAAAACATTCGAGTAAAGAATTGTTACAAGGGTAGCCTATACAAGGCATCTTTTCAAAACATTTTCAAAACCACACACCAAGCACCATTTCAAACAATTGAAAACCAAGGCAAGTTGATCTAAGCAAGTACCTAAGAGCCCATGGATAACCATGGATAGAAAGGGTGCTAATACCTTCCCTTTCTATAATCTACTCCCCGAACCCAAGAAAAATCTCAAAGGTTTTTGCTGTGCTTTTTAAACCTTTCCTTAGGATAAAATAAAAAGTCGGTGGCGACTCTTGCTCAACCGAAACATTTGTGAAAATAAACGCAAAACCCTAGTCAGTTCTCCCACCGTATCACAGATAGCAATTGCGGCAAGATTTGCGACAAGGTCATACTCAGCCGGGTAAACTCTCTTCTGGGTATTTCAGCCCTTTGTGGATTGGTTTGCCGAGGAGCGACAACAGGCTTAGCAATAACCAGCATGTTGACAGACTGGCGGCGCTCTGGTTTATCATGTCTCCTAGGCCCATATACAGCATTGGCCTCCTTCTTAAAGAGTTTCTTCTCAGAGCTTGAAGATGCACCCTTCTGAATTTTACCGGACTTCATTCCAGCCTCTATCCTTTCCCCAGTCAGAATAAGGTCAGTGAACCCCGCAGATGAATTTCCAATAAGATGATTGAAGAATGGCCCGGAGAGGGTACCCAAGAACATATCTACCAGCTCACGGTCAGTTAACGGAGGCTGCACCCTGCCAGCCAGATCCCTCCACTTTTGTGCATACTCTTTAAAACCTTCGCTTGATCCTAGCGACATACCCTGGAGTTGGGTACGTGTAGGAGCAAGGTCGGTATTATATTAATACTGCTTGTAAAAAGCAGTAGCCAACTCCTCCCAGTTACGAACCTTGGTCCCATCCAGCTGATAGAATCATTCGAGATGAGTCCCTGAAAGACTCTCCTGGAAGAAGTGGATCCACAAGTTCTTGTCCACTGTGTACGGTTGAATCTTCCGCACATAAGATCTGAGGTGTAGCTTGGGGCAAGACGCCCCGTCATACTTGGTGAAAGATGGTGCCTTAAACTTGTGAGGAATGATCACACCAGTAGATAATCCCAAGTCTCCGAAATCCAGCCCAGGCACTTATTGGATCTCCATTGCATTCAGTCTGTCTTCCAACTGCTTATACCGGTCTTCAGCAGGAGGATACTGTTCCTCATTAAAGTCAGTCTCGTTGTCAGAGACTACTGGACTTAGAGCCTTTCCCCCCTGGGGACTGTCTTTGCCTACAGAAGAACCAACTTCCTCATTCTGCAGAGTATTACCAAACCTCCGGCCCGAGTTGAAAAGAACAGTTCTCTTCTTATTCTTCTCCTTCTTCAGGAGTAAAGCCTTCAGCTCTTCTTGGCCTTGAGCCAAACCCATGATCAGCTCCTGAAATTGCGCGTTCTGCGCCTGAAGGGCCTTGATAGACATCTCGGTTGATGATGAGTCGGGGTTCATGATGCTGAAATAAACAACGAAGAACAGTAAGCAACCTGAAAAGAAGAATACCTGCTATGCACATGATGAATGGAATGCGTATGATTTATGTTTTCAAAGACAATCGGGAATCAACTTTGTAAACAAAAAGGAACACACTTCATTAGATTCAACTTTGAAACTTAAATTGTTCAACAGATCGCCCTTAGGCGTTACATAAAAGGGAAATACTGAAAATGGAAATAAAACTGTAAAAGAACATCCAGAGCTCCTTATTGATCCCAGGGTCTCCTCTTCTCAGTATGGATGTAGTCATTCAGAGCTCGCTCATTCTCCAACTACTTTATCAGCTTCTGGATCTTCAATTCCTGCTCATTGAACTTTTCCCGATACGAATCCCGTTCTTCTCGCAGTTGCGACCAAGACCTCTTTAATGTCTCATAATCAGTAGGTATCTGAGGAGGGAGGACAGTTGGAGGAGCCCCATCTTTGTCAGGATACTCAAGGATGACGGGTCTGATAGCTTCGTATGGCATACCTAACTTCTGAGCATGGATGCGAACCCATTTGTAGTAGGCTTCCATAGGTAGAGAAGTCTTTGGCCCCAACTCTTGTGGATCAGCTTTATGAACTCGGTCCCAAGCTTTGATGAACTTCTGACGCAGCTCGTCACTATCCACCTGAAACTCAAAACTGATGTGAGGCACCAACATCTCATGAGGCCCTGATCTTCTGGCTCTTCCAAACTGACAGAGTGCTAGACATGGATTGTAAGAGATTCCTCCTTGAGTACCAATCAAAGGAACATTAGGGTATTCTCCGCAACGATCAATAACAACTATCTCATCCAAACCTCTGAAAGTCCAAATGATGTCCTTGTCAGTGAGAGACATTAACCTATGAGCCCAACCTCTTCCTTCTTGGTTCTTCAGCACGAACTTAGGGAGGTGCGAAATAAACCACCTCACCAACAAAGGGATACAACACCATAGAGTTCCTCGTCTTCGGGCAGTACGAGCATAAAGTTGTTGCAGGATATCACCCAAGAGAGTGGGCACCGGATTCTGAGACATAAAGATCCTTATGGTAGTGACATTAATGAAGCTATCAGGATTAGGAAACAAGACTAGACCATAGATTAAAAGAGCCAAGATGTCTTCATATGCCCTAAAGTCCAAGTCATTCCAGAAACTGTTAGCTTTACCAACCAGGAACTTGGCTAAGAAACCCTTAACTCCGCTTCTAGTTACCCAGTTGTCCGTTACTTCTTGATGAGTCAAGGGAAGAGCTGCAACCACCTCCTCAAGTCTGAGGGTCTTTTCCCAACCAGTGAAGGGAGTCTGATCCAAGATAGGGATACCAAGCAAATCAGAGAACTCTTCCAGGGTAGGGACCAGCTGGAAGTCTTGAAAGGTGAAGCACTGGTACAGAGGGTCATAGAACTGGGTCAGGACACTCATCAACTGTTGATCCCGCTTTGCAGTGACTAAACTGAGAAGAGAACCATGCCTCTGGATGAAGGAAGTGGTATTTGGAATTCTGCTAACCAACTCTTCAAGTAACTCAGGTGGGTGAACAAAGTTGAACCGGACAGTATTCCTTCGCATAGGCATCATGATGTCCTACAAAACAGAGCAAAGGTGAAACCCTCTTGTCTTTGAAATGGTCAGTCCTTATGCAGGATGCATGCAATGCTCATGATGTTATGATAAAGCACACCACAAATATTTACAAAGGCAAACATGTAAAGCACACAAGTCACACAAGACAAGCCCTTAAAGTTTAGGCTAGCATGAGGTCTAGGTATTACCCTCTTTCAGTTTGTTGGTTCATACCTGTCCTATCAAAAGTAACTGGGTTCTTAGAGGATCCCAATATCACTAACTACCCTTAATCGGTCATAACTCCAGCATCGCAATCTTTTCTTGCGGCCAGAACCATCACGAGAGTTTAGCCTCAATGGGCGTAGCATACTGCTACTGTTCTAATGGCCAAGTTGTGTCTTTTAAGGTTCTAAGGTCTGTTGGTGCTTAATGACTCCTCAGAAGACCCATATTCTCCTCGTTGCGACACAAGGGATATCGGTACAGACCAAGGTGCCACACCAACGTAGCCACTGCTTCACCCATGTCGGTCTACGCCAGACAGGTCCCTCACAGCTTATGCTACCTAAATAGGGTATCCCCAGATCCGGGTTAGGATCTTTGTAAATCCGATGCAACCCACAATTTAAAGCAAAAAAACACAGCAATTGAAAACACAAGTCTGAGCTATCCTAAGGTACACCTCACTTTATAAAGTTTCCCCAGCAGAGTCGCCAGTTCTGTGATCGGTGGATCTGGAACTGACTGTTTAACGCTGGTTCACGAAATGTCGCGGAAGCAAGAGTCGCCACCGTCTTTTATTTTCTCCAAATGGAAAGGACAAAAGCACAGAAAAATTCCTTATTGAGATTAGTTCTCGGTTCGGGAGGTAGATTTATAGAAAGGGAAGGTGTTAGCACCCTTTCTATCCATGGTTATCCATGGGCTCTTAGATACTTGCTCATTGTGTTTTCAAAATGTTTGTTTGCTTTTCAAGGTGAGTGGGTTTGAAAAAGTTTCGTTTAAAATTTCAGTTCGACTCTTGTATCAGTCCTCAAGAGTGTTTGAAAAGTTGTTTTGAAAGCTTTTTGCAAAGTGTCGGTGTGAAAAGAAGTTTTTGATTTGTTTTGAATTAGAGCAAGTATCTACGAGTCATCTACCTACCATAAGGAATTAGTCTGTGTAAATGTCCTTAAAGTAGTGCCATCCCACCATTGAGAGGTAGGTAGCACCACCGTTAGAGGTGTTCGGGTCAATTCGTTATCGGGACAGTGTGGTCACCAAAGCAATAGGAAGACACCTTAGAAGCTACCCCCATGCCATGTTCATGGACATGAGGACTTACTAAAACATCCTCTACTCGACGACCACGTTTCGAGGGGCAAGGCAACAGTGAGGCGTACCCTAGGAGTGGTGTGTGATTTGTGTGTCATTTTCAGTTTTTATTTGTCTTGTCATGCATTGGTGATCTACGCTTTGATTTTATTTTTAGCATTCATTCTTTCATGTGATAGTTAGTAATTAAAAGGTATGGAATTTAAAGTGCGGAAAGATAAGAGTCCTACGCTATTACAAAGGCGCGGGTCTACATCGCCAAATTAAACCAAGACCCGATTTGAAATAAATAAAATGCGGAAAGATAAATATCCTAATTAATCTATTACAAAGCTTTGGGGCAATTACATGAAATTTATAAAAGGAAATAAAAGTAAATGTGCGAAAAGAAATAAAAATCGAGAATGCGAGGGCGTTGGACCCTTTTAAAGAAATTAAATCGAAATCATAAATTAATTAAATTAAATAAAAGAAAGAACTTTTTTTTTTGGAGTTTTTGTGTTTATGGAATTAAGGAGAATTAAATTGGAATTAAAAGTTAATTAAAACCCTAGTTCTAAATTGTTTTTGATTTATTAAAAAAATGTTTAAGTTGTAACCTAATTTAACCCTAATTAATTAAATGGCATATTTATTTACAAAAATAATTTATAATTAATAATGGTGAAAAAGGAAAAAAAAGAATAAAAGTATAAAAACCCGAATTTCTACATTTTTTAGTTTATTAAAAAAAACATTGAAATTAAACCTAAACTTAAAACTAAATTAGTTAACAAAATTTATTTACAAAATAAATATTAGTGAATTAAATAATAAATATATTTTATTTTTTTGACTTTCTGATTTTTTTATTTTTGTATTATTTAAAATTAATTTAAAGAATTAAAAGAAAATAATTAAAACAAAATAAAAGAGGAAAAGAATAAAGGAAAGAAATACAAACAAGGGGGTTTGTTGACCCTTTTGGAGGTTTGTAAAGAAATTAGGCCCAATGAATTCAAGCCCTTTGTTGACTTTTCTGGGATGGTGTGTGGCTCCTTGGACCAGCGCGTATGGTATGCTGCTTGTGATGGCCCTCAGATTGAGCTTCAGGGACATGTGGCAGGCACTGATGTGAGGGTGTATTGTGGAACCTGGATAGCACGCTGCATGGAAGTGTATTGGAAAAAATATTATTGAAGAAAGTGGGGGACCTGGGAATCGAACCCAGGTCCCAATGCTTGAAGGACAACACACTTCCCACTCAGCCAAATGCGTTTCTTTGTCAAACTAGTGGAACCTGATCAATATGAGAGAGAATACAAGGGTTAGTGGAACAAATAAAAAAGGCGCCAGTTATTTGAATCAGCCAACCACAGTCCAACACGCATCATCTTCTCCAATTGCTTCGTTTTCACATGAAAAATATGGAATGGATAGCGGGGGTTTTAAACCCCCACTAAGTGAAGAACACAAAAATAACGATTAGGCCCTGGGCTCATATAAATTGAGCGCGAGGTGTGGTTTTGAATCGTTGGAATGTTACGAATTCAATGGTCCTAGTCTCATGGTCTAATTTTACCAGATACTCAAAGCCCCAAATGGAAGCTTCTGAAACCCTAGAACACTTCAATGGTATATTTCGCTACAGGCAAGATTAGTTCAATTAAAATACACCAAAAGCTTCAGTGAGTCCACATTAGTACAAATCAAACATTAAACTGCATTGATATGGCATGAAAATATGAATACGAATATGCAAAAAAAGCATGAACAGGGTGACTTCGTGCTACCAGTTCTTGAGGTTAGGGATTGTGATTTCGATTGAGAAAGCTTCCTGGATGTGTGAGCAAGCTATTGGAATGGTTATTTTGCCTTGAAACAAACTCTAGCTGTGTTTTCAGTTTTGAAAATTTTTAGAGAAAAGTGCAAAGTGTATGGTGTTCTTGGGCGCAGCTTCCAGGTTCTTATGCATTAGGTTAGCATTCTATATGTATCTGGAACGATTTAGGTCAAAGAAACCAAGCCCAAACCTTTGCATTCATGATTCAAATATTTTGTTTTCAATGTAATCTTTTTCAATCTTTTTCATGCTTTTTGATGCCAATCAATGGAGATTCTTGCCTTTTTGGGGTGTGCACGAAATCTTGAGGCTTTAAGAATGCAAATGCTGCATAAAAAGATCCAAAAACATTTGTTTTGCTATTTTTGTCATATTTTATTTTAATTAAATGAATTAATAATAATAAAAATTCAAATAATTAATAAAAAATGATGAAATAACTCCCCTTTGGGTCAATGGGTCGTGCATAGCTTTTGGGTGATGATTCTTGGAAGAAATTGAGGCCCATTAGCAATTTTGAGGTATTTGAAGTAAAGTTGACTTTTCAAATTTCCCAAAAATTTCCTAACTTCCACAAGGCATATCTTACTCAATTTTTAAGCTTTGATCATGTTCTTGGACATTTTGGAAAGGTATTAAAGTCCTATAACCAATGCCCTTGGTCCCATGTCATTTTGATTTACCAATCTCAAGTTATGGTCTTTGACTTAAAGTGCCTTTTTGTTGACTTTTGAAAATGACCTATAATGTTGAGATTGATAACTTTTTGTAAGAGCATTTCTTGGACTTGAAGTGTGAATATGAGTTGTAGGAAATGTCATTCTCTTAAAAATGAGCTTTGGATGGAATTTTTATGATGAACCATGTGGAAGTTATGCCTTGGTCAAGTTACGATTGACTTTTTCAACTGTCCAAATATGGAAACTTTTGCATCTTGAGACTTTTTGAGCCATACCTTGAAAATCATGATCAAGCATTGATCAAATGAGGTTTGTGGCTTCAAAATAAGATGTTGACCAAAATTTTTGACTTTTGACTGTCAAATGACCATTTTGCCCCTACAGTTGACTGTTGAGCAGTTAGGGTTTTTGATAGTGCAATTTTGTGCTGTAAGTCTTGAAACTTGGCATATGGATGCTTGACCATGTTTGTAGGCATGTGGGACTTGATTGGACCCTTGGAAACTTCAATTTCTTTGCTAGAATCAAAACCCTAATTTTTGACTGTTAGGAGGCCATTGAACTGTGCAACCTTTGAGAGATTTTGAATCTTGATCTTGGCAAATCTTGAAGAATATGGGAGGGCAAATTTTGGGGTAAAACAGTCGGCATTGTATTGGCACTGCTTGTAGAAAGCAGCAGCCAAGTCCTCCCAATTACGGATGCTAGTTCCTTCCAACTAGTAAAACCATTCAAGTTGAGTCCCTGAAAGACTGTCTTGAAAGAAGTGGATCCAGATATTCTTGTCAGCGGTGTATGGCTGAATCTTCCTAACATACGAACGGAGGTGCAGTTTCGGACAAGAAACTCTGTCGTACTTAGCAAAGGCTGGTGCTTTGAACTTGTGAGGAATCACCACCCCAGATGACAGACCTAAATCACCAAAATCCAGACCAGACACTTTCTGAACTTCCATCGCACTCAACCGGTCTTCCAGTTGCTTGTATCTATCCTCAGCCGGAGGATACTGGTATTCATCAAAGTCCGTCTCGTTTTCTGAAACCACAGGGCTAGGAGCCCTCCTTTCTTCCTGACTATCTTTCCCTCCAGATGAGGTGGTCAAATCAACTTCATCTCGTAGCCTGTTTCCAAACCTGTGGCCCATGTTAAACATGACCGTATTCTTCGTCTTCTTCTTCTTCTCTTTCAAGATAAGGGCCTCCAGATCTTGCTGACCCTTAGCCAAAATCATGAACAATTTCTGGAACTGGAAGTTTTGAGCCTGTAGAGCCTTGATTGCTTGTTTAGTAGATGGTTCAGAAGACATGATGTTGAAATAAACAGCAAAGAAGATGAGAAAACCTGTAGGGGTACCTGTTATGAGGTGCATGGGAATGATATGCGTATGCTATGATTTCAAAGACATCGAGAGATTCAAATTCGTAAACCAAACATGAAACACACTTTTATTAGATAAACTTGAAATTCAATTGTTCAACAGATGCCTTTAAGGTGTTACAAAAAAGGAAATACTGAAAAATAGATCAAAACTAGAAATAATCAAAAGACATCAGCGCTCCCATGTCTGTTTCCCCTTGGTACTGACATAGTCGTTGATGATCTGCTCATTCTCCAGTTGTCTTGTCAACTTCTGGATCTTCTGCTCTTGCTCGTGATACTTTTCTCGGTAAGTATCCCGCTCTTCTCTCAGCTGCATCCAAGAACTTTTCAGTGCCCCAATTTCAGTGGGCATATGAGGATGGAGGATGGTAGGAGGAACCCCTTCCTCATCAGCAACTTCAACAATAATAGGCAAGACGACTTCATAGGGCATTCCCAGCTTTTGGGCACGTATGTGAACCTGTGATACGGTGGGAGAACTAACTTGAGGTTTTGTGTTTGTTTTCGCAAATGTTTCGGTTGAGCAAGAGTCGTCACCGACTTTTTATTTTATCCTAAGGAAAGGTTAAAAAGCACAGCAAAAACCTTTGAGATGTTTTCTTGGGTTCGGGGGGTAGATTATAGAAAGGGAAGGTATTAGCACCCTTTCTATCCATGGTTATCCATGGGCTCTTAGTTACTTGATTAGATCACTTTCCTTGTGTTTTCAATTGTTTGAAATGGTGCTTTCAATTGTTTGAAATGGTGCTTTGTGTGTGGGTTTGAAAAAATGTTTTGAAAAGAGGCCAATGTGGTGGCAACCTTTGTAATGATCCATGTTTGAATGTATACAAAGGTGTACTTATCTTTTGAAAAGTTTTCAATGTTTTTGAAAGTTGTTTTGAAAGTGTGTTGTGATGTGTGGTTTTGAAAAGTAGGCAAGGGTGTTTTGCAAGTTTATCAAGTAACTAAGAGCTATCTACCCTAAATTTCTCAAAGATCTTTTCTATGTTTTAACCCTTTTAACAATTTTGTTCCACCATTGTATTTGGTGGACAATCTTGTGTTAGGATGTTAACGGGACATGCGCGGGTCATCGTTTAGACCATGATTGCAATGGTGCCAAGTGTCTTTGGGCAATTTTTCCTTTAAGGGACTTGATCATTTTTAGGCAACTTTCGAAAGCGTTATCGAGGGACTATGATCATTTGAATTGTTTTGTTTTGCCAAAGACACCCAACATGCAATATGGCCCATTATTGAAGGCAACAAGTGGAGTAACCATAGGGGTGCAAGTGTGATTAGTGTTATTCATTTTCATGCTTTGTTGTCTTTGAATTAGGTCAAGCTATTTGTTATTTGATTTTTGCATACAAACCCTAAGTCTATCATGGCATATTTAGAAAGCTTTAAAGTGCGGAATAAAAAGCCCTAAATTATTACACAATAATCATGGGAATGGGGGTACAAATGTTCAAATGGGGATGAGACTTAATAGGAGAGTGGTATCCCAATATTTACAACCAAATTGAATTTATTCGCAAATGTAAAATGTATCAAATGTACAAGAATAAACAAATGTGTATGTGTAAATGTATTTGTGTAAGTGTATGTGATTTATTTACAAGTGAAATAAAAATAAAAAAAAGTTAATTTTGGATATTTTCATGTTTAGGGCAAAACCCTAATTTTGCTAAATAAAAGGTATTAATTATTTATTATATACAATATTTATTAATTATGTACAAAAAATAAATAAAAAGGAAGTATATTGTAAAAAAAAGTATTTTTGAGGTCAAATATTAATAAAAATAAAAATGTATTATTTTTATATTTATTCTAAATATTTAATAAAAGATAGATAAGTATTTATATTATTTACTAAATATATTAAATATGTACAAAATAAAAATATTTATTATTTACAAAAAAAAAAGTATATATTTTATAAAATGTTTTCAAAAGATAAAATAAAATAAAATCAGAAAATAAAAATGTATTTGTGTTATTTTTAGTATTTTAAATAAAAGTATATATGTTTATTTATATGTACAAGTTCAAATAAAAGCAAATGAATTCAAAATAAATGCAAAAATGTATGGAAAATATTTTTAATATTTTTTTATGCTTTGACAAAAAATAAACAAGTCAGAAACAAAAAGAAAAAAATCAAAAATGATAAAAATAAAGCACAATGGGCCAAGGGGTTGTATGTGGAAAATGAGGGTGTAAACAGAAAAGCAAGTCAGGCCCAGCCCAAGGAGGCTTCTTCAACCTCCAGCCATTGTTTAAACACAGAAAAACGTACGCCCTTGCTCAACCTGCTAACTTCTGATTCCTTGATCTTTTGATAAATCTTAAAACATGAAACTTGTAGAGCTTGAAGCCACAATTTCAAATATATAAAGAAGTTGATCTAACTCTCAGAAATGAGAGAGAATTTCTTCTCCCCCAATTCCTGACCTAGCTTTTTTCAGATATTCAGTTCCATAATTCTCTCAGTACACACAACATAAATGAAAAGTAATGATATGGGTGGATTCAGGGCCATGAGTAGGACATAACTTCTTCAGAAACCTAAGCCTAGATATGCCTGGATAGAGAGATAGAAGTTCAAAAACTTACCTGTTCAGCTTGAATCGTGTACAACAATGGAGGTGTTTTCAATGGATTTTGAGGACTTGTACAGCTTGCTTGAAGTTCAGGGATGCTTCTTCAACCTCTAGCTTGCCTTGAAGCTGACTGAATCGAGCTACAGAAGTCAACCTGCACAGATGAAAAATGAAAATGGCACACTTGGCTATGGCTGTTACAGTTCTAGTTCAATGCTTGGAATAGCTTCAATGGATGATAGGGAATGTGTTTGAAAAGGTTTCAGCCAAAACGCACGATAGGAATGGACTGTGGGATTCAAACTGCAGCCTATGCCCTGTTTTGCCACAAAATTGTGTTTTTCTGTATATGGAGGTTTGAGAGATGGTTTGGTCGTGTTTCAGACTTGGTTTGATGTTTGAAAAATGCTCATGAAGTTTGTTTAGGCTTCTCTTGACAGGAATGTAAGTTGTGGTTAGTTTTGCAAAGTTTCTTCCTTCTTAAGTCAAAAATGCCAAGTTTTTGTTACAAGCTTATGCATGCCCCCTAAACATGCTGCAAAGTTTGTTCTTGATCAGTGGGATATGTCCACACACTTGTGCCTCAGATATTTGCTTTGTACTTCATAGATTGCAAACTTGACATAAAGTTGCTCTTTACAAGAATAGATAAAATGCTTTTTCTAATTATGGCTTAATTCTTCATGCAATGACCAAATGCACAAAATAACATCTTGGCACAATGGTTTAGCATTGAATTATTGAGTGCAAATGGGATTAGAGGCCTGTAACCTAGCTTGCACATGCTGATTTGAAAATGCATAGTGTATGAACATGAAATTGGTCAAGAACAAAAGTGACTTTTGCCTAACTTTGCCAATTCGATTCTCCCTAACCACAAGGGTGTTTGAGAAGTTCTTGGACAATTTTGAAAGCTTGGAATGTGTACTACAATCCATCTTTGTAATGCAAGTTGAAATTCCAAGTGGAAGCATGTGAAAAGTGGCCATGAAGTTGGGCAAAAATCCTGCCTAGAATAGGTCAAAATTTTTCTAAGTTAAGAATGTTTTGCACCCTTGTTCCAAAAATCATAACTTGAGCTACAAGCTTCTTTTGAGGAAACTTTCTGAATCAAAGTTGTAGATTTTGCAATGGACTATAGCTTTCATGTTTTGAGTTTTGTTTGAATCCAAATGTATCTTGATGAAAAGATGGGACAAAGTTAGGAAAAAATTAGGAAATTTCATAACTTAGAAAATTTCTAAGTTATGAAATTTCTTCATTTCAAACCCTAATTTGTAATTTTTGATTTCTTGATGAACAAGTTTCATAATTTGACATGTCTTGATGAAAAATGAACCTTGACACTTGATTTTGACCAAAAAGTCAAAGTTTGACTTTTCAGTATACAGTCAAATTTTGCTCAGTTGACTGGAAAATTCATCTGTCAATCTTGTGCATTTGGGATCTCTTGAACTTGTTGAACATGCCAAGACAATGCCATTGAGTCCTTGAGTCCATATGTGAGCTTGGTTTGCCATTGGCTAGGTCAAACAGTCAAAAATTGCCTTTGTGCAGTCAAAACCCTAAAAATGACCATTTTGCCCTTTTGGTGATCTGATCAAATTTCTTGTGGAATTGTGATCCAAACTTGATCAAATGGTCCATATGAGTTCATAATGTTGATGTGGGTCAAAAATCATGAGGTTTGACTGTCAATTGACCACATTTGACTTTTTCCCCAATACAACTGATTTCTAGGTCAACTGTCCAATTGACTGGGCAAAGATTGGAATCAAGGCTTGAAACTTGGTATGGATAAACTTGTGAGTTCAACATGAAGCCTGAAAGTCACTTTGGGCCTTTTAGGTCAAAACATCTTTGTGAAAATTCAAACCCTAATTTGGGTCAACAGTGCAAGGAGGAGTCTTGAGCAGAGTAAACCCTAACTTGATCTTGAGCTCCAAGGGTCTTGTGGTGAGAAAATAGTGATGAAATGGGAGGGAAAATTTTGGGGTACAACATTTGCCCCTGTTCAATCTTCTTAGACCTGAGGATGTAGATTGGCTTGCGTGCCTTTCGTGATCCGAAGGTGGAAGATGATTGAACACTAAAGTGCCCAGAAATTTGCACTCGCATAGTGGAGTATCAGCAATGTGATGTCGGGAATGGGATTATAGATGCCATTTGGGAGATAGGATGGATAGGAAGATGGGCTTATAGATGCCATCTGGGGACGTGACAGAACCTTGTCGGGAATGGGCTTATAGATGCCATTTGGAAGTGTTGATCGCGTAAGAGATTCCTTAGCGAGAACTTGCGTACTTTGAGAAAGGAAGATGGTTTCCTGGCCTGTTACAGGTGTTGATCTTCAGTCTCTTCATGCAGATATGCCCTGGCTAGGTACAGGTATCGAATCTACAAATAGTTGCTCACAGATGTGCCCTGGCTAGATACAGGAATCGAATCTGGAATTTCGAAAGGTTGCTTACAGACGTGCCCTGGCTGGATACAGGTATCGAATCTACAATCAATCGCTCACAGATGTGCCCTGGCTAGATACAGGAATCGAATCTTGAATTAGTCGTCTACAGATATGCCCTGGCTGGGTACAGGTATCAGATCTGGAATTTGTCGTCTACAGATATGCCCTGGCTGGATACAGGTGTCGAATCTGGGATTTGTCGTCTACAGATATGCCTTGGATGGATACAGGAATCGAATCTGGAATTTTTCGTCTACAGATATGCCCTGGCTAGATACAGGAATCGAATATGAAATTTGACAGTTAATAGTAATCATCTTTGGATTGACCTTTTCCTGAAAAGGCAAAACATCAATTGTATGCAATGTCATGATGGATGATATGCATGATGTCATGATGCTCAAAATGAGATAGTGTTGTATGCACTTTATCATGTATGTAAACAGGATGTATTAAATGTGAAATGTCTATGAATGTATCTTTGTCTAGGAAAATAAATCCTTGACGACTGTCGGGAGTTTGTGGAATCCTGGGCTGATGTCGAAGAGTAGAATTCTTCGCTTTCGCTGGGGAAGATGGTTGCAAGAATAAACCGGTAGGAAAAGATGACTCCGTTGGAGAATAAACTTGTTGGAGAGATTACTCTGCGGGGAATACTCTGTGGGAAGAGATACTTCGCTGAGGTTTTGATGAGAACTTCGCTGGGGATTCCGTTGATAAGTTATGTTGGGGAATTTGACGAACTTCGCTGGGGAATGGAAGAACTTTGTCGAGGACGAACTTTCCATGGTTAAATAGCTGAGGATAACCCAATTATAAGCCCTGGTGGGAAATAACCTTTGAATGAAGCCGGGGAGATGCGTTTGTACTCTGCAGGGGACAAGCTTCCAAAATCTATTGGGGATAAACTTCCAGAATCTACTGGGGATAAGCTTCCAGAATCTACTGGGGATAAGCTTCCAGAATCTACTAGGGATAAGATTCCAGAAGCTACTGGGGATAAGCTTCCACTAGGGTGTCTTGTACTCCACCGGGGAACAATCTTATATTAAGACTGCCAGGGATGCTTGCTGAGGAATGTCTATACTCCGCTGGGGAATGTCTATACTCCGCTGGGGAATGTTGAGATCTTCTGGGAATATCCAACTTCCTTAAGGCTGACAGTAGACTAACTCTGCTTGGGGAGAATATCGCTGACTTGCTGGAGATACTGTGCCTTTTTAGGGCTGATGGGAGACCAACTCTGCCTGGGGAGAGTATTGCTGAATCTTGTCTTACTCTGTGGGGAGTTGAAGTAATTTGGTTACATTCTTCAGCCGAACCTACCTTAGTACCTTGGTGGACAGAGCAACTAGATCGCTTAGACAATTCTAAATTGCCCCTGTTTCTAATGTCACCTGCAATTAGTCCTTTGTTTCGTATGTAAATATTTGTGATCAGCAATTAATGTCAAATGCATATATCAAAAATGAACATTGGACGTTCTTCGCAAAACAGAACAGAAAAAGGAAAAACGATGGGTAATTTGTCTGAAAAATTGAACTTGTATTGATTTTTGAATTTGCCTGTAAATAGGCGTTTTTTGTACAAGAGGCTGACGTCCTAGAAAGAGAACGCCGCTGAGCAAAAATAGAGTTTATACAATTTGTGAAAAGAAACAAAACAGCTACGTGAAAAATAATCCCACTGGGTTCCAACTTTGCTATCGCCTTTATTTCTTCAAGCGTCTCATCACTTTGTTGTTTAGTTGAAGATGAAGCTGATTGATTGGAGTCATCTGAGCCCGATAGTTGATGCCGAATTCTGGATGCGAGGTGATCCAATGAGACATAGTATTACGCTTTATCCCTAACTTTTGCCTGGACCTCCCTTTCGGGTTTTCAGTCCACCGGGATACCCATTTTTGCCCAAGCCGCCTTTTCAGGTTTTCAACTTGCCGGGTATACAAATTTTTTTCATTTCATCCCTTATTTTTGCCCGAACCCTTTTGATTCATCGGGAAGCCCTTATTTTTGCCTAGGTGTGTCAACCTAGCGGATCTTTAATCATGCGTAGTATCTTTTTACTATGTCTGCATTGGCGGGGTGAGGAAGGTCGTCACCATCCACGGTGGTTAGAATCATAGCTCCTCCTGAGAAGATATGTTTAACCACAAATGGCCCTTCGTACGTAGGGGTCCATTTGCCCATGGGATCACTTTGAGGAAGAATGATGCGCTTGATTACCAGGTCTCTGACTTGATACTCTTGTCGTCTGACCTTCTTGTTAAATGCCCTGATCATCCGTTTTTGGTACGTCTGACCATGACAAATAGCAGTGAGTCTCTTTTAGTCAATTAGGTTTAATTGGTCAAGCCGAGTCTGGATCCAGTCATCTTCGCTCAAGTCTGCATCTTTCATTATCCGGAGAGAGGGTATTTGGACTTCAATAGGCAAGACTGCCTCCATGCCATAGACCAAGGAAAAGGGAGTTGCCCCTGTCGACGTCCGTGCTGAGGTACGGTACCCATGAAGAGCAAACGGTAACATTTCGTGCCAATCTTTGTAGGTCACTGTCATCTTCTGCACAATCTTCTTGATGTTCTTATTCGCTGCTTCTACAGCCCCATTCATCTTCGGCCGGTAGGGAGAAGAGTTATGGTGTTGTATCTTGAATTTCTCGCAGAGCTCAGTGATCATCTTGTTGTTAAGATTGGTACCATTATCCGTAATGATCCTCTCAGGTACACCGTATCGACAGATCAGGTTGTGTCGAATGAACCGTGCCACGACGTTCTTGGTTACGGTAGCATAGGAAGCTGCTTCAACCCATTTTGTAAAATAATCAATCGCCACCAGAATGAAGCGATGTCCGTTGGATGCCGTAGGTCTGATTTCGCCGATCATATCGATGCCCCACATTGCAAAGGGCCAGGGTGCTGTCAAGACGTTCAGAGGAACCGGAGGAATGTGCACCTTATCAGCATAGATCTGGCATTTATGACAAGTTCGAGAATGCTGGTAACAGTCGGCTTCCATTGTGGACCAGAAATATCCTGCCCGAAGGATTTTCTTTGCCATGGTATGTCCACTGGAATGTGTTCCGAAGGTACCTTCATGTAGCTCTACCATGATCCTTTCTGCTTCAGTCTTATCCACACAACGCAGTAAGGTTGAATCATGGTTTCTCTTGTAGAGAATGCCATTGCCGAGGAAGAACTTTGCCGCAAACCTTCTCAGGAACTTCTTGTCATTAACAGATGCACCTTCGGGGTATTCTTGAGCTTCAAGGTACCTCTTAACTTCATGATACCAGGGTTTTTCTGTTACCTCTTCGGTCTCGAGATCGCAGCAATGTGCAGGTTCATCCAATTTCCAGATAATGATCCGGGGAGCCTCGTTGTCCCATTTGACTTTGAACATAGAAGACATTGTAGCCAATGCGTCTGCTAACTGATTCTCCTCTCTTGGCAAGTGTTCAAAAGTTATCTCCTCGAAGTGGGGAAGCAATGTCGACACATACTCCTTGTAAGGAATAAGATTTGGGTGTTTCATATCCCACTCGCCTTTGATCTAATTGATCACGAGAGCGGAATCTCCGAAGACACTCAGAAAATTGATCCTTAAGTCAATTGTAGCTTGAAGACCCATGATACATGCCTCATACTCTGCCATGTTGTTGGTGCAGTTGAAACATAGTCGGGCGGTGAGTGGAGTATGAGTGCCTTTAGGGGATATGATCACAGCGCCGATTCCATTACCCAAAGCGTTCGAGGCTTCGTCAAAGTGCATAGACCATCGGGATCCTTCCTCAGGTCCTTCATCCGGTCCCGGTACTTCACAATCAGTCACTACCATGATATCCTCGTCTGGAAATTCAAAGTTCATCGACTGGTAATCGTCCACCGCCTTGTGTGCCAAATGGTCTGCCAATACACTTCCCTTGATTGCTTTCTGAGTCGTGTACTGGATGTCATATTCTGTCAAGATCATCTGCCATCTTGCTATTCTTTCGGACAGAGCATGCTTTTCGAATATGTACTTGATTGGATCCATTTTTGAAATCAACAGAGTAGTGTGAGTCAACATATACTGTCTCAGCCGGCGAGCAGCCCATACCAAAGTGCAACAAGTTTTCTCGAGCAGTGAGTACCGGGTCTCACAGTCGGTAAACTTTTTGATAAGGTAATAAATGGCGTGTTCTTTTCGGCCAGACTCGTCATGCTGCCCCAGCACACACCCCATTGAGTTGTCCAGTACTGTCAAGTATAGTATTAGAGGTCTCCCTTCAACCGGCAGCATAAGAATGGGTGGTTCTTGGAGATACTCTTTGATCTTTTCGAAAGAGGCCTGACATTCATCGTTCCAACGTACTACTTGATCTTTCTTCAGCAGCTTGAAGATTGGTTCACAGGTAGCAGTTAAATGTGAGATGAATCGGGCAATGTAGTTCAACCGTCCTAGAAAGCCTCTGACTTCTTTCTCTGTCTTGGGAGTTTGCATCTCTTGTATGGCTTTCACTTTGGCAGGGTCCACTTGAATACCTTTGTCGCTTACAATGAAGCCTAGCAATTTTCCAGATCTCACCCCAAAGGTGCATTTGTTTGGGTTCAACCTCAGCTTGTACAACTTCAGACGGTCAAACAGCTTCCGTAGATGGTCAAGGTGTTCCTCCTCAGTTTGGGACCTTGCAATCATATCGTCGACGTATACTTCTATCTCGTGATGGATCATGTCATGAAATAGAGCAACCATGGTACGTTGGTAGGTTGCCCCAGCATTTTTCAACCCAAAAGGCATGACCTTGTAACAAAAGGTGCCCCACTGAGTAACAAAAGTGGTCTTCTCCATATCTTCAGGAGCCATCTTGATTTGATTATAATCGGAGAAGTCGTCCATGAAGGAGAATACTTTATGCTGAGCAGTGTTGTCAACCAGAACGTCGATATGAGGCAGAGGGAAATCATCCTTAGGGCTGACCCTGTTCAAATCCCTGTAATCAACACACATTCGTACCTTACCATCCTTTTTCGGCACTGGAACCACGTTGGCAACCCACTTAGGGTAAGAAGTCACTGCTAGAAACCCGACATCAAATTGTTTCATAACCTCAGCTTTGATTTTCTCGGACATTTCTGGACGCATACGGCGGACCTTCTGTTTTACCGGAGGGCAATCTTCCTTGGTAGGCAGGTGATGAACCACAATGTCGGTATCCAACCCAGGCATGTCTTCGTAAGACCAGGAAAAGATTTCCACATAATCATGCAACATCTGAATCAACCGTTGTTTCACACTAGCCTCCACATTGGCACCAATCTTGACTTCCTTTCTGTCTGTCTCAGTACCCAGATTTACCGTTTCCACTGGCTCTTCATGTGGCTGAATGGCCCTCTCTTCCTGGAGTAGCAGTCTTGCGAGCTCACCAGGCACTTCGCAATCATCTTCACCTTCGTCTTCGGCTAAGTTGATCGGATTTTCGAAGTCATAACTGGCAGTAGCAGAGTTGTTACCAGTAGGATCCAGAGTGGATTGGAACCTGTATAAGTGAGTGTGTGTAAATATAGCTGTTTTGCAATATATAATAAATAAAGAAAAGGAGTGCAAGATTTTGAAATGCAACAAACGTCCAATGTTTTTATTGATGATATATGAAAATGGCACACAAAAGCCCTCACAAATGAAGCCACGGTGCCCCGGGTAAGACACCGAGCCATAAAAGTTTCAAAATATTGTCTGTTACAAATTCAAAACAAAAGAGTTCATTACTGAGTGACAAAAGTAATAGGTGTGAAGTCTTTGGCAGTCCAGTTGCTTGGTCCACCGTCGGTCGTTGGGTAGATCCAACTGTCGAATTCAGATTCCTCCACGTCGTTTTCAATAGCATTCACTCCCGGGTTGGTGATGAACACAAGAGGTCTTCCAATCCTTGCCTTACGAATAGCCCTCTGAGCCTCTGTAGTGAAGCCCAAACCAAACTTGTCAGTCTTTGGAGTGAAGTTAGGAAGTCGGCCCCAGTTTGCACACTCACCCTTCTCAATAACAGCCCGAGCATCCTTTAAGGAATCCATCTTCAAAGGAGAGTCTTCTTTAGTCACAGTTTCAGCTGACGCCAGTGTCTGAGGCACCTCTTCAAAGTGCTGGAATGGAGTCTCAATGAATTCCCCATCCATTTCTATGTACCGGAACGAGTTGAGGTGGCTGACCATATACTCTTCCTCCCCCTGAACTGTAACGATCTTCCCTCTGACCGGGTACTTAAGCTTCTGATGTAGTGTGGAGGTCACAGCTCCAGCCTTGTGGATCCATGGACGACCCAGCAAACAAGAATAGGATGGTCGGATGTCCATCACATAGAACGTTGAATCAAAGACCTGCGAACCAACCCTGATTGGAATGTCCACTTCCCCATGTACCATCCTTTTCGAACCATCAAAGGCTCAGACAACAATGTTACTAGGCTTGAGCTCCAAACCCTCGCAATCTAACCTGTCTAGGGCCTTCTTGGGCAATACATTCAATGAAGAACCGGTGTCTACCAACACATGGGCAAGAGTAGTGCCCATGCATTCAATGGAGACATGCAGGGCGTCGTTATGGTTCTTTCCTTTGGCAGTCAGATCGGCGTCAGAGAAGCCCAACCCATTATCGGCAGTCAAGTTGGCCACACAATCGGTAAATTGATCAGCAGACGTTTCTTATGGCACATGGGCCGTCTTCAGGAAGGAAATCAGGGCCTTGGCATGGGCCTCTGAACACAACAACAGTGATAGCATAGAAATTTTTGATGGGGTGTGTCCCAACTGCTCAACTACATTGAAATCACTCTTCTTGATAATCTTGAGAATCTCTTCCATCTCTTGTTGGGAAGCTTCAACATTGGTTGTCTTTGGCGCCTCCGTCAGGGCAGGCAAATCAGTAGCAATCCCTTTGCCCCGAGCGTCAGATGACTCGGCAGCAGGGGTAGAAATAGGAACTTGATTAGGAAGGGAAGTAGGCACACTTGCAGGTGTGATGAAAAGAGGTCTCTGAATAGCTGGTGGCACAATATCTGGTGAGAACATCCTACCACTGCGAGTAACTTTGGCAGGCCCGGTGATGTTACTGACGCCGGTACTAGTATCAAACTCTTGCTTTATTCCAAGAACATAAACATCTGCCCCATAGTGCCATGGGACAGCTTTGTCGGATGTATAAGGGAGGGGCCCCGGAACAGTGATGATGATAGGAGCAATCTTCTGAGTGGACATGATTTTGACAGGCTTCTTTGAGAGAGCCTTAGGAGGTTTGTTGAAAATAGTGACAATAGACACTTCTTCAGCAGGGACAGCAGGAACAACAATCTTCTCGAACAAGATTTCTTTGCTATCCATCAGGCTTTGGACGCCTGACTTCAGCAAAGGACAACCAGCAGGTGAAACAGCACATAGAGGGCAACCTTTACTACATCCCGGAAATAAACCGGCTAGCAATAGATTCCTTTTGACGGTCAATAACGGAGTAACAATCTCTTCCACGGAGGCTACATACCGGTCTTCTTCCACAGCATTCACTCCATGCTGGGGCATGGGAGCAGTCACAACATTGGGTCTTTCGGGCGCCTCAAACTGTATTTCTTTAGCATCAATAAGGTCCTGAACCTTATTCCTCAGAGCCCAGCAATCGTCCGTAGTATGCCCCGGGCTGTCAGAGTGATAAGCGCAACAGGCGTTGAGGTTGTACTTTGGAGAAGCTGTGTTCACTACCTTCGGAGCTTCTTTGACAGTTACCAGATTGGTTGACAGTAGTTGCGGCAAAATCTGAGACAGGGTCATACTGAGCCGAGTGTACTGCCTTTTGGGTCTCTCACCCCTTGGTTGGTTATACTGCTGAGGAGCAACAGCAGGCTTTGAAATTACCACCACGTTGACAGCTTGGCGGCGTTCTGGCTTAATTTGTCTTCTGGGACCATAAACAACACTAGCTTCCTTCTTGAAAGGCTTCTTTTCAGTACTCGCGGAGGCACCTTTCTGTATCTTCCCCGACTTGATAACAACTTCTATTCTCTCACCAGTCAAGATCAAATATGTAAACCCAGCAGAAGAATTACCAATCAGATGGTTGAAGAATGGACCGAACAGGGTCCCCAGGAACATGTCAACAAGTTCACGGTCAGTCAGTGGTGGCTGCACCCTGCCAGCCAGGTCCCTCCACTTTTGCGCATACTCCTTAAATCCTTCGCCCATCCCTAGTGACATACCCTGGAGTTGGGTACGCGTGGGAGCAAGGTCGGAATTGTACTGATACTGTTTATAAAATGCGGTAGCCAAGTCCTCCCAGTTTCGAATACTGGCTCCATCTAGCTGATAGAACCATTTGAGTTGAGACCCCGAAAGGCTATCCTGAAAGAAATGGATCCATAGGTTCTTGTCTGCAGTGTAAGGTTGGATCTTCCTTACATATGATCTGAGATGTAGCTTAGGGCAAGAAGCCCCGTCGTACTTTGCAAAGGCAGGTGCCTTGAACTTGTGTGGGATCACCACCCCAGAAGATAAACCTAGATCTCCAAAATCCAGCCCCAGCACATTTTGAATCTCCATGGCACTTAAACGGTCCTCTAGTTGCTTGTACCTTTCTTCAGCAGGAGGGTATTGTTCGTCGTTGTAATCTGTCTCGTTGTCGGAGACCATAGGACTAGGAGCCCTTCCCCCTTGGGGACTGTCTTTCTCTGCAGAGGAAGTAGCCTGATCAGCCTCATTATGTAGTGTATTCCCAAACCTCCTTCCAGTGTTAAACAGCGCAATCCTCTTCTTCTTCTTCTTCTTCAAAAGTAGAGTCTTCAACTCCTGTTGACCCTGGGCTAAGCTCATGACCAGCTCTTGAAACTGGGCGTTCTGGGCCTGGAGGGCCTTGATAGCTTGTTCAGTAGTAGGCTCGGAAGACATGATGATTGAGTGCTGAAATAAACAACGAAGAAGATTAAGCAACTTGTAGAAGAAGGGTACCTGTTATGCATATGATGCAATGAGATGCTTATGATTTATGTTTTCAAAGACAATCGGGATTCAACTTTGTAGACAAAAAGGAAACACACTTCATTAGATTTAAACTTTAAATTGTTCAACAATTTTCCCTTGGGCATTACAAGAATGAAAATACTGAAAAGGAAATAAAAACTGTAAAAGAAACATCCAAAGCCCATCAGTGCTCCCATGGCCTCCTCTTCTCAGTACGGATATAGTCGTTCAGGATCCGCTCCTCCTCCAATTGCTTAGTCAGCTTCTGGATCTTCTGTTCTTATTTGTTGAACTTTTCCCGATAAAAATCCCGTTCTTCTTGTAGCTGCGCCCAAGATCTCTTTAGTGTATCAACATCAGTGGGTATCTGAGGAGGGAGGACAGTTGGAGGAACTCCGTCTTCATTAGGAAATTCAAGAATGATAGACCTGACAGCTTCGTATGGCATACCTAACTTCTGAGCACGGATGCAGACCCATCTGCAGTAGGGTTCCATTGGTAGAGAAGTCTTCGATCCTAACTCATGTGGGTCAGCTTTGTGAATTCTGTCCCAAGCCTTGATGAATCTCCGGTGTAGCTCGTCATTGTCTACCTGAAACTCAAAACTGATGTGAGGCACCAACATCTCATGAGGCCCTTCTCCTCTGGCTCTTCCAAACTGACGGAGAGCTAAACATGGATTATAAGAGATTCCTCCCTGGGTACCGATCAATGGAACATTAGGATATTCTCCGCAACGATCAATAATGGCTACTTCATCCAAGCCTCTGAGAGTCCAAATGATGTCATTATCAGTGAGAGACATTAACCTATTAGCCCAGCCCTTTCCTTCTTCATTCTTCAGCACGAACTTAGGGAGGTGTGAAATAAACCACCTCACTAACAAAGGAGCACAACACCACAGAGTCCCCCGTCTTCGGGAAGTACGAGCATAGAGTTGTTGCAGGATATCACCCAAGAGAGTGGGTACAGGGTTCCGAGACATGAAGATCTTTATGGCATTGATATTGACAAAGTTATCAGGATTTGGAAACAATACTAGACCATAGATTAAGAGAGCCAGAATGTCTTCGTACGCCTTGAAGTCTAAGTCATTCCAAAAACTGTTAGCTTTACCAATCAGAAACTTAGCCCAAAATCCCTTAACTCCACTTCTAGTTTCCCAGTTAGCCATTACCTCTTCTTTGGTCAAGGGAAGGACTACATCAATCTCTTCAGGCCTAAGAGTCTTCTCCCAACCAGTGAATGAAGTCTGTTCCAAAACAGGGATACCAAGCAAATCAGATAATTCTTCCAGGGTAGGGACCAGCTGGAAGTCTTGAAAGGTGAAGCAATGATACAGGGGATCATAAAACTGGACCAGGACACTCATCAGTTGTTGGTCCCACTTTGAAGTGACTAACCCAAGGAGAGAACCATGCCTCTTGATGAAGGAAGTAGTGTTTGGAATCCTATCAACCAATTCCTTAAGCAAAGTAGGTGATTGAACAAAGTTGAGCCGAATAGTATTCCTACGCATGGGCATCATGATGTCCTACAAAACAGAGCAAAGATGAAACCCTCTTGTCTTTGAAATGGGTCAGTCCTTATGCAGGATGCATGTAATGGTATGATGGTATGATGCTTATGGTAAAGCACACCATAAGTATTCACAAAGGGAAACATGATAAGGCACACAAGTCACACAAGACAGCCTTTAGGGTTTAGGCCAGCATGAAGTTTAGGTATTACCCTCTTTTAGTTTTGTTGGTTAAGACCTGTCCTATCAAAAGTAACCGGGTTCTAGAGGATCTCAATATCATTGACTACCCTCACGAGAGTTTAGCCTCAATGAGTGTAGCATACTGCTACCATTCTATGGCCAAGTTGGGTCAATTTAGGGTTCTAAGGTCGGTTGGTGTTTAATGACTCCTTAGAAGACCCATATTCTCCTCGTTGCAACACAAGGGATATCGGTACAGACCAAGGTGTCACACCAATGTAGCCAATGCTTCACCCATTTCGGTCTACGCCGGACAGGTCCCTCACAGCTTATGCTACCTAAAAGGGTATTCCCCAGATCCGGGTTAGGATCTATGAAACTCCGATGCAAAGCCCACAAATATAAAAGCAAACAAAGCAAATAATTGAAAACAAGTAAATGATCTAACCCTAAGGTAACCCCACTTTTAAGTTTCTCCCCAGCAGAGTCGCCAGTTCTGTGATACGATGGGAGAACTGACTTGAGGTTTTGCGTTTGTTTTTGCAAATGTTTCGGTTGAGCAAGAGTCGCCACCGACTTTTTATTTTATCCTAAGGAAAGGTTAAAAAGCACAGCAAAAACCTTTGAGATGTTTTCTTGGGTTCGGCGGGTAGATTATAGAAAGGGAAGGTGTTGTACCCCAAAATTTGCCCTCCCATATTCTTCAAAATTGGCAAGATCATGCTTCAAAATCTCCCAAGGGTTGCACAGTCCAATGGCCTCCTAACAGTCAAAAATTAGGGTTTTGGTGCTGGCAAAGAATTTGAGGTTTCCAAGGGTCCAATCAAGTCCCGCATGCTTATATACATTGACAAGCATCCATATGCCAAGTTTCAAGACTCACAGCACCAAATTGCACAGTCAAAAACCCTAATTGCTTCACAGTCAACTGCAGGGGCAAAATGGTCATTTGATAGTCAAAAGTCAAAAATTTTGGTCAACATCTTATTTTGAGGCCACAAACATCATTTTATCAATTCTTGATCATGATTCTCAAAGCATGGCTCAAAAAGTCTCAAGATGCAAAAGTTTCTATTTTTGGACAGTTGAAAAAGTCAACTGCAAATTGATCAAGGCATAACTTCCACATGGTTTATCAGAAAAATTCCATCCAAAGCTCATTTTGAAGAGAATGACGTTTCCTACAACTCCTCTTCACACTTCAAGTCCAAGAAATGCTCTCACAAAAAGATATCAATCTCAACATTATAGGTCATTTTCAAAAGTCAACAAAAAGGCACTTTAAGTCAAAGACCATAACTTGAGATTGGTAAATCAAAATGACATGGGACCAAAGACATTGGTTAGCGGACTTCAAGACCTTTCCAAAATGTCAAAGAACATGATCAAAGCTTAAAAATTGAGCAAGATATGCCTTGTGGAAGTTGGGAAATTTTTGGGAATTTTGAAAAGTCAACTTTGCTTCAAATGCCTCAAAAATGCTAATGAGCCTCGATTTATTCCATGAATCATTACCCAAAGGCCATGCACGACCCATTGACCTAAAGGGGAGTTATTTTCTCATTTTTAATTAATTAATTGAATTTTTAATCCTATTTATTCATTTAATTAAAATCAATTATGAGAAAAATACTAAACCATGTGTTTCAAATCTTTTGTGCATAGAATTCACTCAATATTTCGTGCACCATTCAATAAGGAAAGATTCAATATGATTGGCAATGATTGGCATAAGAAAGGCATGAAAAAGATTGAAAAAGATTGGATTGGAAATCAAATATTGAACCATTGAATACATGGATCATGGGCTAGTTTTCTTGACCTAATTCATTCATATACATGTGCATAACATAACCCTAAGGCCTAGAACACACGAGAGCTGCGCCCAAGAGCAAAGAACACATTGCAACTTTTGACAAAAAATTTGAAAACTGAAAACCTAATTGCAAGGTGTTTCAAGGTCTAAAAAGCATTCCAATCCATTCCTGGCATTACCAGGGAGCTATTCCAATCGAAACCAACCTTCCATACTCAAGGAATCGGTATAACAGAGTCTTGCTTTCTTTGAAAATTTTCATAATCGTATTCCATTTTCCATGCATTATGTGTGGCTTTTAATCATTGATTTGTACTAACATGAGTATTCTGAAGCAAATGGCATGCTTTGATTGAAGTATTAAGCCCTGTATAAGAATCCACCATGAAAGCTTTTTAGGGTTTCTGAAGCTTTGATTTGGGGTTTCACACATAAGGAACAATTGGCCTTTCAAACCTATACCATTGGATTCAGGACATTCTGACGAATAGAATCCATACCTCGCGCCCTTTTTCTTTTTAACCATGCTCTAATCGCTATTTTGCAGGTTTGAGTTTAGTGGGGGTTTAAAACCCCCGCTATCCATTTATTATTTTCAGGCAAAAACGAAGAAGCAAGGAAGGAGACGCTGAGGTGTTGAACGGTGGTTGGCCAGTTTGAATAATTGGCGCTTTTTTTGATTTGTCCAACATAATGTTTGTTTTCCCATTATATTAATTGTGTTCTATTATACTAACAAATAAACGCGCTAGTCCAACTGGTTGGTGCGCTGTCATGCAGGCATTGGGACCTGGGTTCGATTCCCAGGTCCCCCATATTCTCTATAATTTTGCTTGTAACGTGATCAGGTGTAATTCCTACCCAGTGACCCACCATACATGCATATGCCTGTGCTTGCCACCTATGCATAAGGATCAATCCAAAGGCCAAGATGTGGAGACTATCATTCATGCTCAGTCAACCACAAGCACATGATCACTGGAAAGTCAAAAAAGGGCCAGATTTCTTGGGCCAAACTGCTTCAACAACACCTCCAAATTGGGTCTGAATACCCCCCTTGTTTGTATTTTTTTCTCCTTTTTTTCTCTTTTTATTTATTTTAATTATTTTAATTGTTTCTTTTAATTCACAAAATAATTTTCATAATACAAAAAAAATCAGAAATCATAAAAATAAAATATGTTTATTGTTTTAATATTTAATTCACTAATATTTTTTGTAAATAAATTTTATTAATCAATTTAGTTTAATTTTAGGTTTTCAATTTTAATATTTTCTTAATAACCAAAAAATGTAGAAATTAGATTTTAGCATTTTATTCTTTTTGCTTAATAAATAATTTTCTTATTACCATTATTATTAATTCTTAATTATTTTGTAAATAAATATGTCACTAATTAATTAGAGTAAATTAGGTTAAAACTTAAATATTTTTTCTTTAATAATTAAAAACAATTTAGAACTAGGGTTTTATTTAATTTCTAATTTAATTAATTTCCTTTATTTCATAAATACAAAAAAACATCAAAAAAAATATTTTCTTTTCTCATTAAATAATTAATTAACTTCCAATTTCAATGTAATTTCTTTAAAGGGTCCAACGCCCTCGAACTTTCGCTTCTAATTTCTTTTCGCGCGTTTGTTTATATTTTTCATTTTTAATATTATGTAATTGCCCCAAAGCCTTGTAATAGTAATTAGGACCTTTACTTTCCGCATTTTATTTAAAAACGGGTCTTTGTTAATTTGGCGATGTATAGACCCGCGCCTTGTAATAGCGTAGGACCTTTATTTTCCGCATTTTAATTTCCGCACCCTTAAACTGTTAATTGCATGAAAGAATGAATGACCCAAATAAAATCAAACCGTAGATCACCAAAAGCATGACAAGATAACAATACTTGAAAACAATACACAAATTCACACACCACTCTTAGGGTACGCCTCACTGTTGCCTTGCCCCTCGAAACGTGGTCGTCGAGTATAGGACGTTTTAGTAAGTCCTCATGTCCATGAACATGGCATGGGGGTAGCTTCTAAGGTGTCCTACTGTTGCTCCGGTGACCACACTGTCCCTACATACGAATTGACTCGAACACCTCCAACGGTGGTGCTACCTATCTCTCAATGGTGGGATGGCACTACTTTAAGGACATTTACACAGCCTAATTCCTTAGGGTAGGTAGACGACTCGCAGATACTTGCTCTATTAAAAAACAAATCAAAACTTTTTTCACACCGACACTTTTCAAAAAGATTTCAAAACGATTTTTCAAACACTCTTGAGGACTGATACAAGAGTCGATCTGAAATCTTTAAACGAAACTTTTTCAAACTCACTCACAATTGAAAAGCAAACTTTTGAAAACACAAATGAGCAAGTATCTAAGAGCCCATGGATAACCATGGATAGAAAGGGTGCTAACACCTTCCCTTTCTATAAATCTACCTCCCGAACCGAGAGATAATCTCATAAGGAATTTTTCTGTGCTTTTGTCCTTTCCATATTGGAGAAAATAAAAGACGGTGGCGACTCTTGCTTCCACGACATTTCGCGAACCAGCGTTAAACAGTCAGTTCCAGATCCACCGATCACAGAACTGGCGACTCTGCTGGGGAACATCATAAAGTGAGGTGTACCTTAGGATAGTTCATAACTGTGTTTTCAATTGTTGTGCTTTGTTTGCTTTATTATTGCGGGTTGCATTGGAGTTACATAGATCCTAACCCGGATCTGGGGATACCCTGTTTTAGGTAGCATAAGCTGTGAGGGACCTGTCCGGCGTAGATCGACATGGGTGAAGAAGTGGCTACGTTGGTGTGGCACCTTGGTCTGTACCGATATCCCTTGTGTCGCAACGAGGAGAATATGGGTCTTCTGAGGAGTCATTAAGCACCAACCGACCTTAGAACCTTAAATGACCCAACTTGGCCAATAGAACAGTAGCAGTATGCTACGCCCATTGAGGCTAAACTCTCGTGATGGTTCCGGCCGCAAGAAAAGGTTGCGATGCTGGAGTTATGACCGATTGAGGGTAGTCAGTGATATTGGGATCCTCTAGAACCCGGTTACTTCTGATAGGACAGGTCTTAACCAACAAACTGAAAGAGGGTAATACCTAGACCTCATGCTGGCCTAAACTCTAAGGGTTGTGGTGTGACTTGTGTGCCTTATCATGTTTGCCTATGTGAATATTTGTGGTGTGCTTTATCATAACATCATACCATCATAAACATTGCATCCATCCTGCATAAGGACTGACCATTTCAAAGACAAAAGGGTTTCACCTTTGCTCTGTTTTGTAGGACATCATGATGCCTATGCGAAGGAACACTATTCGGTTCAACTTTGTTCACCCACCTGAGTTGCTTGAAGAGTTGGTTAGCAGAATTCCAAATACTACTTCCTTCATCCAGAGGCGTGGTTATCTTCTCAGTTTAGTCACGGCAAAGTGGGACCAACAACTGATGAGTGTCTTGACCCAGTTCTATGACCCTCTGTACTAGTGCTTCACCTTTCAAGACTTCTAGCTGGTCCCTACCCTGGAAGAGTTCTCTGATTTGCTCGGTATCCCTATCTTGGACCAGACTCCCTTCACTGGTTGGGAAAAGACTCTTAGGCTTGAGGAGGTTGCTGCAGCTCTTCCCTTGACTCACCAAGAAGTAATGGACAACTGGGTGACTAGGAGCGGAGTTAAGGGTTTCTTGGCCAAGTTCTTGGTTGGTAAGGCTAACAGTTTCTGGAATGACTTGGACTTTAGGGCATATGAAGACATCCTGGCTCTCTTAATCTATGGTCTAGTCTTGTTTCCTAATCCTGACAACTTCATTAATGTCACTGCCATAAGGATCTTCATGTCTTGGAATCCTGTGCCCACTCTCTTGGGTGATATCCTGCAACAACTTTATGCTCGTACTGCCCGAAGACGAGGAACCCTGTGGTGTTGTATCCCTTTTTTGGTGAGGTGGTTTATTTCGCACCTCCCTAAGTTCGTACTGAAGAACCAAGAAGGAAGAGGTTAGGCTCATAGGTTAATGTCTCTCACTGATAAGGACATCATTTGGACTCTCAGAGGTTTGGATGAGATAGTTGTTATTGATCGTTGCGGAGAATACCCTAATGTTCCTTTGATTGGTACCCAAGGAGGAATTTCTTATAATCCATGTATAGCGCTCCGTCAGTTTGGAAGAGCCAGAAGAGCAGGGCCTCATGAGATGTTGGTGCCTCACATCAGTTTTGAGTTTCAGGTGGATAGTGACGAGTTGCGTCGTAGGTTCATCAAGGCTTGGGACAGAATTCACAAAGCTGACCCACAAGAGTTAGGACCAAAGACCTCTCTACCTATGGAAGCTTACTACAAATGGGTCTGCATCCGTGCTCAGAAGTTAGGTATGCCGTACGAAGCTGTCAGACCCATCATTCTTGAGTATCCTGATAAAGATGGGGCTCCTCCAACTGTTCTTCCTCCTCAGATACCTACTGATTATGAGACATTAAAGAGGTCTTAGGCACAACTGCGAGAAGAACGGGATTCTTATCGGGAAAAGTTCAACGAGCAGGAATTGAAGATCCAGAAGCTGACAAAGCAGTTGGAGAATGAGCGAGCTCTGAATGACTACATCCGTACTGAGAAGAGGAGACCCTGGGACCAATGATGAGCTTTGGATGTTCTTTTACAATTTTATTTCCCTTTTCAGTATTTCCATTTTTTATGTAACGCCTAAGGGCAATCTGTTGAACAATTTGAATTTTAAAGTCGAATCTAATGAAGTGTGTTCCTTTTTGTTTACAAAGTTGATTCTCGATTGTCTTTGAAAACATAAATCATACACATTCCATTCATCATGTGCATAGCAGGTACTTTTCTTTTCAGGTTGCTTACTGTTCTTCGCTGTTTATTTCAGCATCATGAACCCGAAATCATCTACCGAGCTGTCTATCAAGGCCCTTCAGGCGCAGAACGCGTAATTTCAAGAGCTGATCATGGGTCTGGCCCAAGGTCAAGAAGAGCTGAAGGCTTTGCTCCTGAAGAAGGAGAAGAAGAAGAAGAGAACTGTTCTATTCAACTCGGGCCGGAGGTTTGGTAACACACTGCAGAATGAGGAAGCTGGTTCTTCTGTAGGCAAAGACAGTCCCCAGGGGGGAAGGGCTCCAAGTCCGGTGGTCTCTGACAATGAGACTGATTTTAATGAGGAACAGTATCCTCCGGCTGAAGACAGATACAAGCAGTTGGAAGACCGTCTGAACGCCATGGAAATTCAACAAGTGCCTGGATTGGATTTCGGAGACTTGGGTTTATCTTCTGGTGTGATCATCCCGCACAAGTTTAAAGCACCATCTTTCACCAAGTATGACGGGGCGTCCTGCCCTAAGCTACACCTCAGATCCTATGTGCGGAAGATTCAGCCGTATACAGTGGACAAGAACTTGTGGATCCACTTCTTCCAGGAGAGTCTTTCAGGGACTCTTCTCGAATGGTTCTATCAGCTGGATGGGACCAAGGTTCGTAACTGGGAGGAGTTGGCTACTGCTTTTTACAAGAAGTATCAATATAATGCCGACCTTGCTCCTACACGTACTCAACTCCAGGGTATGTCGCTAGGATCAGGCGAAGGTTTTAAAGAGTATGCGCAGAAGTAGAGGGACCTGGCTGGCAGGGTGCAGCCACCATTAACTGACCGTGAGCTGGTAGATATGTTCTTGGGGACCCTCTCCGGGCCATTCTTCAATCATCTTATCGGTAATTCGTCTACAGGGTTTACTGACCTCATTCTGACTGGGGAAAGGATAGAGGCAGGTATGAAGTCAGGTAAAATTCAGAAAGGGGCATCTTCAAGTGCTGAGAAGAAACCTTTTAAGAAGGAGGCCAGTGCTGTGTATGAGCCTAGGAGGCAAGACAAACCAGAGCGCTGCCAAACTGTCAACGCGGTGGTGATTTCTAAACCTGCTGCCGCTCCTCAGCAACTCAATCAACCAAGGGCTGAGAGACCCAGAAGAGAATTTACCCGGCTGAGTATGACCTTGTCGCAAATCCTGCCGCAGCTGCTATCAACCAACTTGGTGACTGTCAGAGAGGCTCCAAAGGTTGTGAATACTGCATCCCCTAAGTATAATCCAAATGCCCGATGTGCTTATCACTCCGATAGCCCGGGGCATTCTACTGATGATTGCTGGGCCCTGAGGAATAAGGTGCAAGACCTTATTGACGCGAAATAAATACAATTTGAGGCGCCTGAGAGGCCAAATGTTGTGACTGCTCCTATGCCCCAGCATGGAGTGAATGCCGTTGATGAAGATTTGTATGCCATTTCTGTGAATGATGTAGCTACTCCTCTGTTGACTGTTAAGAGGAACCTGTTGCTAGCCGGTTTATTTCCGGGTTGTAGCGAGGGTTGCCTTTTGTGTGCTGTTTCCCTTACTGGTTGTCCGTTGCTGAAGTTAGGCATCCAAAGCCTGATGGACAGCAAAGAGATTCTGTTCTAGAAGACCGCTGTTCCTTTTGTTCCTGTGGAAGAAGTATCTGTCGTTACAATTTTCAACAATCCAATCAAGGCTCCCCCGAGGAAGCCAGTTAAAATCATGACTGTTGCACCCATTGTTATTACTGTTCCGGGGCCCCTCCCCTATGAATCTGATAAGGCTGTCCCATAGCACTATGGGGCAGATGTATATGTACTTGGAATAAAGCAAGAGTTCAATACCGGTACCAGCATCAACAATATCACCGGTCCGGCCAAAGTAACCCGCAGTGGTAGGCTCTTCTCGCCTGACATTGCGCCACCAATTATTCGAAGACCTCTCATTATAACACCTGCAAGTGCGCCTGTTTCCACTTCTGATCAAGTTGCTTCCCCTGCTGCCGAGTCATCTAATGCTCGGGGAAAAGGGATTGATGATGAGCCTGCCCGGACGGAGGCACCGAAGTCTGTGAATGTTGAAGCCTCCCAACAAGAGATGGAGGAAATTCTCAAGATAATCAAGAAGAGCGACTTCAATGTCGTCGAACAGCTGGGGCATACCCCCTCCAAGATCTCAATGCTCTCATTGCTGCTATGCTCAGAGGCCCCGCCAAGGCCTTGATTTCATTTCTGAAGACGGCCCACGTGCCACAAGAGACTTCTGCAGATCAATTCACTGACTGTGTGGCTAATCTGACCGCCGACAATGGTTTGGGTTTCTCAGATGCTGATCTTACCGCCAAGGGAAAGAACCACAATGATGCCCTGCATGTCTCTATAGAATGCAGGGGCACTACTCTCGTGCATGTGTTGGTAGACACCGGTTCTTCCCTGAATGTGTTACCCAAAAAGGCCATAGACCGGTTGGATTGTGAGGGCCTGGAGTTGAAACCTAGCAACATCATTGTTCGAGCCTTTGACGGATCGAAGAGGATGGTTCATGGAGAAGTAGACATTCCTATTCGTGTGGGTTCTCAAGTATTTGACTCAACTTTCTATGTGATGGACATCCGTCCATCTTATTCCTGTTTACTGGGTCGACCTTGGATTCACAAAGTTGGGGCAGTGACCTCTACTCTACACCAGAAGCTCAAGTACCCTGTCAGAGGGAAGATTGTCACTGTGCAGGGAGAGGAGGAATATATGGTTAGTCACTTGAATTCCTTCCGGTATATCGAGATGGACGGGGAGTTTATTGAAACCCCCTTTCAGCATTTTGAAGAGGTACCTCCAACATTGGCAACAGCGGAAACAGTGGTTGAAGAGGACTTTCCTTTGAAGATGGCTTCCTTGAAGGACGCCCAGGCCGTAATCAAGAAAGGTGAATGTGCTAACTAGGGCAGACTCCCTGATTTCACTCCTAAAACTGACAAGTTTGGACTGGGTTTTACTGCAGAGGCTCAGAAGGCTGTGCGCAAGGCTAGGATCAGAAGACCTCCTATGCTCATCACCAATCCAGGAGTGAATGCTATTGGGGATGAAGACGAAGTGGAAGAATCAGAGTTCGATAGCTGGATCTACCCGACGACTGACGGTGGATTGAACAATTGGACCGCCAAAGATCATACACCTGTTACTTTTGTTACGCAGTAATGAATTCCTTTGTTTGTGTTATTTGTAATAAACAATGAATTGAAACTTTATGGCCCGGTGTCTTACCCGGGGCACCGTTGGCTTCATTTGTGAGGGCTTATAACTGTCATTTACATATATCATGAATAAAGACCTTGGACATTTTTTCGCATTTCAAATCTTGTGCTCCCTTTCTTTCTTTCTTTATATATTACAAAACATCTATATTTACACACACTCACCCATACAGGTTTCAATCCACTCTGGATCTCACTGGCAACGACTCTGCTACTGCCAGTTATGACTTTGAAAATCTGATCAACTTAGCCGAAGACGAAGGTGAAGATGATTGCGAAGTTCCTGGTGAGCTTGCAAGACTGTTACTCCAGGAAGAGAGGGCAATTCAACCACATGAAGAGCCAGTGGAAACGATAAATCTGGGCACTGAGACAGATAGGAAGGAAGTCAAGATTGGTGCCAATTTGGAACTCAGCGTGAAGCAACGGTTAACTCAGATGTTACATGATTATGTGGAGATCTTTGCCTGGTCCTACGAAGACATGCCTGGGTTGGATACTGACATTGTGGTCCATCATTTGCCTACTAAGGAAGACTGCCCTCCGGTTAAGCAAAAAGTCCGCCGTATGCGTCCAGAGATGTCTGAGAAGATCAAAGCAGAGGTTATGAAACAGTTTGATGCCGGGTTTCTTGCAGTGACTTCTTACCCTCAGTGGGTTGCCAATGTGGTGCCGGTACCGAAGAAGGATGGTAAGGTCAGAATGTGTGTTGACTACAGGGATCTGAACAGGGCCAGCCCCAAGGATGACTTCCCCCTACCTCACATTGATGTCCTGGTTGACAATACTGCTCATCATAAGGTGTTCTCTTTCATGGATGGTTTTTCAGGTTATAATCAGATCAAGATGGCTCTTGAAGACATGGAAAAGACTACCTTTGTTACTCAGTGGGGCACCTTCTGCTACAAGGTCATGCCATTCGGGTTGAAAAACGCTGGGGAAACCTACCAACGTGCCATGGTTGCTTTATTTCATGACATGATCCATCATGAGATTGAAGTGTATGTTGACGATATGATTGCAAGGTCTCAAACTGAGGAGGAACACCTTGACCATCTGCAAAAGCTGTTTGACCGTCTGAAGATGTACAAGCTGGGGTTGAACCCGAACAAGTGCACCTTCGGGGTAAGATCTGGAAAGTTGCTAGGCTTCGTTGTAAGTGATAAGGGTATTCAAGTGGACCCTTCCAAGGTTAAAGCCATTCAAGAGATGCCAGTTCCTAAGATAGAGAAAGAGGTCAGAGGCTTTCTAGGACGTCTGAATTACATTGCTCGATTCATCTCGCACCTAACTGGTACTTGTGAACCAATCTTCAAGCTGTTGAAGAAAGATCAGGTAGTACGTTGGAATGATGAATGTCAGGCCGCTTTTGACAGAATCAAAGAGTATCTCCAAGAACCACCCATCCTTATGCCACCGGTTGAAGGGAGACCTCTGATATTATACCTGACAGTACTTGACAACTCAATGGGGTGTGTGCTGGGGCAGCATGACGAGTCTGGCCGAAAAGAGCACGCCATTTATTACCTTAGCAAAAAGTTTACCGACTGTGAGACCCGATACTCACTGCTCGAGAAGACTTGCTGCGCTTTGGTATGGGCTGCTCGCCGGCTGAGACAGTATATGTTGACTCACACTACCTTGTTGATCTCAAAGATGGATCCAATAAAGTACATATTTGAAAAGCCTGCTCTGTCTGGGAGAATAGCAAGATGGCAGATGATCTTGACAGAATACGACATCCAGTACATGACTCAGAAAGCTATCAAAGGAAGTGTATTGGCAGATCACTTGGCACATCAGGCAGTAGACGACTATCAGTCAATGAACTTCGAGTTTCCGGACGAGAGCATTATGATTGTGACTGATTGTGAAGTACCTGGACCGGATGAAGGACCTGAGGAAGGATCCCGATGGTCTATGCACTTTGACGAAGCCTCCAACGCTTTGGGTAACGGTATCGGCGATGTGATCATATCCCCTCAAGGCACTCATACTCCACTTACTTCCCGACTATGTTTTAACTGCACCAACAACATGGCAGAGTATGAGGCATGCATCATGGGTCTTCAAGCTGCGATCGACTTAAGGATCAAGTTTCTGAGTGTCTTCGGAGATTCCGCTCTCGTGATCACTCAGATCAAAGGCGAGTGGGATACGAAACATCCGAATCTTATTCCTTACAGAGAATGTGTGTTGACATTGATCCCCCATTTCAGAGATAACTTTTGAACACTTTCCGAGAGAGGAGAATCAGCTGGCGGACGCGTTAGCTACAATGTCTTCCATGTTCAAAGTCAAATGGGACAATGAGGCTCCCCGGGTCATTATCTGGAAACTGGACGAACCGACGTACTGTTGTGATCTTGAGGCTGAGGTAGTGACTAAGAAACCTTGTTACCATGAGGTAAAGAGATACTTGGAAGCTCAGGAATACCCTGAAGGTGCATCTGTCAATGATAAAAAGTTTCTGAGAAGTTTTGCAACAAAGTTCTTCCTTAGCAACGGCATCCTGTACAAGCGAAACCATGATTCGACCTTACTGCGTTGTGTGGATAAGACTGAAGCAGAAAGGATCATGGCGGAACTACATGAAGGTACCTTCGGAACACATTCCAGTTGACATACCATGGCAAAGAAGATCCTTCGAGCAGGATATTACTGGTCCACCATGGAAGCCGACTGTTACCAACATTCCTGGACATGTCATAAGTGTCAGATATATGCAGATAAGGTGCACGTTCCTCCGGTTCCCCTGAACATCTTGACTGCACCTTGGCCGTTTGCAATGTGGGGCATAGATATGATCGGCGAGATTAAACCTACGGCATCCAACGGGCATCGCTTCATCCTGGTTGCAATTGATTACTTCACAAAGTGGGTTGAAGCAGCTTCTTATGCTACAGTAACCAAGAATGTCGTGGCACGGTTTATTCGACACAATCTGATCTGTCGGTACGGCGTCCCCGAAAGAATCATTACAGACAACGATACCAATCTCAATAACAAGATAATCACTGAGCTCTGCGAACAATTCAAGATACAGCACCATAACTCTTCTCCTTACCGGCCGAAGATGAATGGGGCTGTAGAAGCAGCGAATAAGAATATCAAGAAGATTCTGCAGAAGATGACAGTGACCTATAAAGATTGGCACGAGATGTTACCGTTTGCTCTCCATGGGTACCGTACCTCAACAAGGACGTCAACCAGGGCAACTCCTTTTTCCTTGGTCTATGGCATGGAGGCAGTCTTACCGATCGAAGTGCAAATACCCTCTCTCCGGATAATGAAGGATGCAGATCTGAGCGAAGATGATTGGATCCAGACACGACTTGATCAGTTAAATCTAATCGACGAAAGGAGACTCACTACTATTTGTCATGGTCAGACGTATCAAAAACGGATGATCAGGGCATTTAACAAAAAGGTCAGACCACAAGAATATCAAGTTGGGGATCTGGTAATCAAACGCATCATCCTTCCTCAGAGTGATCCCAGGGGCAAATGGACCCCTACGTACGAAGGGCCATTTGTGGTTAAACATGTGTTCTCAGGAGGAGCCATGATCCTAACCACCATGGACGGTGACGACCTTCCTCACCCCGCCAATGCAGACATAGTAAAAAGATACTACGCATGATAAAAGACCCGCTAGGTTGACATACCTAGGCAAAAATTAGGGCTTCCCGGCGAACCAAAAGGGTTCGGGCAAAATGAAGGGATGAAATGAAAAAAAAATCTGTACACCCGGCAAGTCGAAAACCTGAAAAGGCGGCTTGGGCAAAAATGGGTATCTCGGTGGACTGAAAACCCGAAAGGACGGTCCAGGAAAAAGTTAGGGATTAAAGCGTAATACTATGTCTCATTGGATCACCTTGCATCCAGAATCCGGTATCAACTGTCGAGTTCAAAAGGCATCAATCAATCAGCTTCATCTTCAGCTAGGTCATCAAGTGATGAGACGCTCGAAGATATAAAAGCGATAGCAGAGTTGGAACCCCAGTGGGATTATTCTTTTCACATAGCTATTTTGTTTTCCCTTTGTACAAATTTGTATAAACTCTTTTGTTCGGCGGCGTTCTCCTACTAGGACGTCAGCCTCTTGTACATAAACGCCTATTTACAGGAAAATTCAAAAAATCAATATAAATTCACCTTTCAGCTGAAATTGCCAATTGTTTTTTCCTTTTTCTGTTTTGTTTTGCGAAGAACGTCCAAGGTTCAATTTTTGATATATGCATTTGACAATAATTGCTAACTCATAAATATTTGCATACGAAACAAAGGATTAATTACAGGTAACATTAGAAACAGGGGCAATAATGAGTTGTCTAAGCGATCTAATTGTTCTGTCCATCAAGGTACCAAGGTAGGTTCAGCTGAAGAACATAACCAAGATATCTTAATTCCCCAGAGAGTGAGTCAGTAAGTCAATGCACTCTCCCCAAGCAGAGTTATCCTGTCAGCCTTAAGGAAATTGGGTATCCTCCAGCAGATACCAACATTCCCCAGTGTAATATACGAACATTCCTAACAAGCATCACCGGCAGTCTTGATCAAAGATTGTTCCCTAGCGGTATACAGACATTCAGTGGAGCCACTTCCCCCGTACAGTGCAAAAATTCCCCAGTGCAACCTCAAAGGATTTCCCCAGGAGAGTCCAGTCCAAAGATTTCCCCAGGAAAGTCTGAATCATCTCCCCAGCAGGAAGCTTATCCCCAGTAGATTCTGGAAGCTATTCCCCCCTGCAGAGCACGAACGCGTCCCCCGACTTTATTCAAAGGTTATTTCCCTACCAGGATATAACTGGGTTATCCTCATCCAAAAGCCACGGAAAGATCGTCCTCGGCAAAGTCTTCTTACCCCCAACGGAGTCTATTAAAACTTCCAACATAACAACGGTATCCCCAGCGAAGTTATCATCACATCTCAACGGAGTACCTCTCTTCCCACCGAGTATTGTTCCTCAGCAAGATCGCTAGAATAATTTTCCCCCGCAGAGTATTCTATTCGCCAAGTTTATTCCCCAACAGAGTCATCTTCTCCTACCGGTATTCTTGCAACCATTACTCCCCAGTGGAAACAAAAGCTCTACATCAGCCCAGGATTTAACTTCCCGGCATCCGTCAAGGATTTATTTTCCTAAGACAAAAACATACATTCATAAACACATCTTCATACATTATAGCATGCATATACGCATCATGAACATACAATCTCACTTATCACATATCGCATCATGACATCGCATACAGCTAACATTTTGTATTTTCAGGACAAAGGTTAATACCAAGATGATTACCATCAACGGTCACAACTAAAGATCCGATTCCTGTATCTCGCCAGGGTGTATCTGTTGACGATCAATTCCAGACCCGATTCCTGTATCTTGCCAGGGTGCGTCTGAAGAGTTTGAGGATCCGATGCCTGTATCTTGCCAGGGTGTATCCGTTGAAGACTAACAGTACCAGACCCGATTCCTGTATCTTGCCAGGGTGCATCTGAAGAGTTTGAGGATCCGATGCCTGTATCTTGCCAGGGTGTATCCTTTGAAGACTAACAGTACCAGACCCGATTCCTGTATCTTGCCAGGGTGCGTCTGAAGAGTTTGAGGATCCGATGCCTGTATCTTGCCAGGGTGTATCCGTTGACGACTAGCATTATCAGACTCGATTCCTGTATCTTGCCAGGGTGCGTCTGAAAGGTTCCCTCATCATCCCGTTGAGGTAGTAATCGCCCAAAGGTTCTCTCATCGTCCCGTTGAGGTAGTAATCGTCCAAAGGTTCTCTCACCGTCCCGTTGAGGTAGAAATCATCCAAGGTTCTCTCATCGTCCCGTTGAGGTAGTAACCATCCCTGATTCATTCATCACCTTTTGAAGCTCCAGACTCGATTCCTGTATCTCGCCAGGGCACGTCTAAAGAGTTTAAAGATTCGATTCCTGTATCTTACCAAGGTGCGTCTGAAGAGTTTGAGGATCCGATTCCTGTATCTTGCCAGGGTGTATTCGTTGAAGACTAACATTACCAGACCCGATTCCTGTATCTTGCCAGGGTGCGTCTGAAAGGCTCCCTCATCGTCCTGTTGAGGTAGTAATCGCCCAAGGTTCTCTCATCGTTGCTGTTGAGGTAGTAATCGCCCAAGGTTCTCTCATCGTTACTGTTGAGGTAGTAATCGCCCAAGGTTCTCTCATCGTTACTGTTGAGGTAGTAATCGCCCAAGGTTCTCTCATTGTTACTGTTGAGGTAGTAATCGCCCAAGGATCTCTCATCGTTGCTGTTGAGGTAGTAATCGCCCAAGGTTCTCTCATCGTTACTGTTGAGGTAGTAATCGCCCAAGGTTCTCTCATCGTTATTGTTGAGGTAGTAATGTCCCAAGGTTCTCTCATCATTACTGTTGAGGTAGTAATCGCCCAAGGTTCTCTCATCGTTACTGTTGAGGTAGTAATCGCCCAAGGTTCTCTCATCGTTACTGTTGAGGTAGTAATCGCCCAAGGTTCTCTCATCGTTACTGTTGAGGTAGTAATCGCCCAAGGTTCTCTCATCGTTACTGTTGAGGTAGTAATCACCCAAGGTTCTCCCATCGTTACTGTTGAGGTACGCAGGTTCTCGCTAAGGAATCTCTTACGCGATCGACACCTAGATGGCATCTATAAGCCCATCCACATACTGACAGTCTCCAAATGGCATCTATAAGCCCATTCCCGACAAAACCCCGTCACCACACCAGATGGCATCTATAAGCCCATCCCCCTATCCAGCATCTCTCCAAATGGCATCTGTAAGCCCATTCCCTGCATCATATTGCTGATACTCTACTATGTGAGTGCAAATTTCTGGGCACTCTAGTGTTCAATCATCTTCCACCTTCGGATTACGAAAGGCATGTCAGCCAATCTACATCCTCAAGTCTAAGAAGATTGAACAGGGGCAACTGTTGTACCCCAAAATATGCCCTCCCATATTCTTCAAGATTTGGCAAGATCATGCTTCAAAATCTCCCAAGGGTTGCACAGTCCAATGGCCTCCTAACAGTCAAAAATTAGGGTTTTGGTGCTGGCAAAGAATTTGAGGTTTCCAAGGGTCCAATCAAGTCCCACATGCCTATATACATTTACAAGCATCCATATGCCAAGCTTCAAGACTCACAACACCAAATTGCACAGTCAAAAACCCTAATTGCTTCACAATCAACTGCAGGGGCAAAATGGTCATTTGACAGTCAAAAGTCAAAATTTTTGGTCAACATCTTATTTTGAGGCCACAAACATCATTTGATCAATTCTTGATCATGATTCTCAAAGCATGGCTCAAAAAGTCTCAAGATGCAAAAGTTTCTATTTTTGGACAGCTGAAAAAGTCAACTGCAAATTGACCAAGGCATAACTTCCACATGCTTTATCTGAAAAAATCCATCCAAAGCTCATTTTGAAGAGAATGACATTTCCTACAACTCCTATTCACACTTCAAGTCCAAGAAATGCTCTCACAAAAAGATATCAATCTCAACATTATAGGTCATTTTCAAAAGTCAACAAAAAGGCACTTTAAGTCAAAGACCATAACTTGTGATTGGTAAATCAAAATGACATGGGACCAAAGACATTGGTTAGAGGACTTCAAGACCTTTCCAAAATGTCCAAGAACATGATCAAAGCTTAAAAATTGAGCAATATATGCCTTGTGGAAGTTGGGAAAGTTTTGGGAATTTTGAAAAGTCAACTTTGCTTCAAATGCCTCAAAAATGCTAATGGGCCTCAATTTCTTCCATGAATCATTACCCAAAGGCCATGCACGACCCATTTACCTAAAGGGGAGTTATTTTCTCATATTTAATTAATTAATTGAATTTTTAATCCTATTTATTCATTTAATTAAAATCAATTATGAGAAAAATACTAAACCATGTGTTTCAAATCTTTTGTGCATAGAATTCACTCAATATTTCGTGCACCATTCAATAAGGAAAGATTCAAAATGATTGGAAATGATTGGCATAAGAAAGGCATGAAAAAGATTGAAAAAGATTGGATTGGAAATCAAATATTGAACCATTGAATACATGGATCATGGGCTAGTTTTCTTGACCTAATTCGTTCATATACATGTGCATAACATAACCCTAAGGCCTAGAACACACGAGAGCTGCGCCCAAGAGCAAAGAACACATTGCAACTTTTGACAAAAAAATTGAAAACTGAAAACCTAATTGCAAGGTGTTTCAAGGTCTAAAAAGCATTCCAATCCATTCCTGGCATTACCAGGGAGCTATTCCAATCGAAACCAACCTTCCATACTCAAGGAATCGGTATAACAGAGTCTTGCTTTCTTTGAAAATTTTCATAATCGTATTCCATTTTCCATGCATTATGTGTGACTTTTAATCATTGATTTGTACTAACATGAGTATTCTGAAGCTAATGGCATGCTTTGATTGAAGTATTAAGCCCTGTATAAGAATCCACCATGAAATCTTTTTAGGGTTTCTGAAGCTTAGATTTGGGGTTTCACACATAAGGAACAATTGGCCTTTCAAACCTATACAATTGGATTCAGGACATTCTGACGAATAGAATCCATACCTCGCGCCCTTTTTCTTTTTAACCATGCTCTAATCGCTATTTTGCAGGTTTGAGTTTAGTGGGGGTTTAAAACCCCCGCTATCCATTTATTATTTTCAGGCAAAAATGAAGAAGCAAGGAAGGAGACGTTGAGGTGTTGAACGGTGGTTGGCCAGTTTGAATAATTGGCGCTTTTTTTATTTGTCCAGCATAATGTTTGTTTTCCCATTATATTAATTGTGTTCTATTATACTAACAAATAAACGCGCTAGTCCAACTGGTTGGTGCGCTGTCATGCAGACACTGGGACCTGGGTTCGATTCCCAGGTCCCCCATATTCTCTATAATTTTGCTTGTAAGGTGATCAGGTGTAATTCCTACCCAGTGACCCACCATACATGCATATGCCTGTGCTTGCCACCTATGCATAAGGATCAATCCAAAGGCCAAGATGTGGAGACTATCATGCATGCTCAGTCAACCACAAGCACATGATCACTGGAAATTCAAAAAAGGGCCAGATTTCTTGGGCCAAACTGCTTCAACAACACCTCCAAATTGGGTCTGAATACCCCCCTTGTTTGTATTTTCTTTCTTTTTTTTTTTCTCTTTTTATTTATTTTAATTATTTTAATTGTTTCTTTTAATTCACAAAATAATTTTCATAATACAAAAAAATCAGAAATCATAAAAATAAAATATGTTTATTGTTTTAATATTTAATTCACTAATATTTTTTGTAAATAAATTTTATTAATCAATTTAGTTTAATTTTAGGTTTTCAATTTTAATATTTTCTTAATAACCAAAAAATGTAGAAATTAGATTTTAGCATTTTATTCTTTTTGCTTAATAAATAATTTTCTTATTACCATTATTATTAATTCTTAATTATTTTGTAAATAAATATGTCACTAATTAATTAGAGTAAATTAGGTTAAAACTTAAATATTTTTTCTTTAATAATTAAAAACAATTTAGAACTAGGGTTTTATTTAATTTCTAATTTAATTAATTTCCTTTATTTCATAAATACAAAAAAACATCAAAAAAAATAATTTCTTTTCTCATTAAATAATTAATTAACTTCCAATTTCAATGTAATTTCTTTAAAGGGTCCAACGCCCTCGAACTTTCGCTTCTAATTTCTTTTCGCGCGTTTGTTTATATTTTTCATTTTTAATATTATGTAATTGCCCCAAAGCCTTGTAATAGTAATTAGGACCTTTACTTTCCGCATTTTATTTAAAAACGGGTCTTTGTTAATTTGGCGATGTATAGACCCGCGCCTTGTAATAGCGTAGGACCTTTATTTTTCGCATTTTAATTTCCGCACCCTTAAACTGTTAATTGCATGAAAGAATGAATGGCCCAAATAAAATCAAAGCGTAGATCACCAAAAGCATGACAAGATAACAATACTTGAAAACAATACACAAATTCACACACCACTCTTAGGGTACGCCTCACTGTTGCCTTGCCCCTCGAAACGTGGTCGTCGAGTATAGGACGTTTTAGTAAGTCCTCATGTCTATGAACAAGGCATGGGGGTAGCTTCTAAGGTGTCCTACTGTTGCTTCGGTGACCACACTGTCCCTACAAACGAATTGACCCGAACACCTCCAACGGTGGTGCTACCTATCTCTCAATGGTGGGATGGCACTACTTTAAGGACATTTACACAGCCTAATTCCTTAGGGTAGGTAGACGACTCATAGATACTTGCTCTATTAAAAAACAAATCAAAACTCTTTTCACACCGACACTTTTCAAAAAGATTTCAAAATGATTTTTCAAACACTCTTGAGGACTGATACAAGAGTCGATCTGAAATCTTTAAACGAAACTTTTTCAAACTCACTCACAATTGAAAAGCAAACTTTTGAAAACACAAATGAGCAAGTATCTAAGAGCCCATGGATAACCATGGATAGAAAGGGTGCTAACACCTTCCCTTTCTATAAATCTACCTCCCGAACCGAGAGATAATCTCATAAGGAATTTTTCTGTGCTTTTGTCCTTTCCATATTGGAGAAAATAAAAGACGGTGGCGACTCTTGCTTCCATGACATTTCGCGAACCAGCGTTAAACAGTCAGTTCCAGATCCACCAATCACAGAAGGTATTAGCACCCTTTCTATCCATGGTTATCCATGGGCTCTTAGTTACTTGATTAGATCACTTGCCTTGTGTTTTCAATTGTTTGAAATGGTGCTTTCAATTGTTTGAAATGGTGTTTTGTGTGTGGGTTTGAAAAAATGTTTTGAAAAGAGGCCAATGTGGTGGCAACCTTTGTAATGATCCATGTTTGAATGTATACAAAGGTGTACTTATCTTTTGAAATGTTTTCAATGTTTTTGAAAGTTGTTTTGAAAGTGTGTTGTGATGTGTGGTTTTGAAAAGTAGGCAAGGGTATTTTGCAAGTTTATCAAGTAACTAAGAGCTATCTACCCTAAATTTCTCAAAGATATTTTCTATGTTTTAACCCTTTTAACAATTTTGATCCACCATTGTATTTGGTGGACAATCTTGTGTTAGGATGTTAACGGGACAGGCGCGGGTCATTGTTTAGACCATGATTGCAATGGTGCCAAGTGTCTTTGGGCAATTTTTCCTTTAAGGGACTTGATCATTTTTAGGCAACTTTCGAAAGCGTCATCGAGGGACTATGATCATTTGAATTGTTTTGTTTTGCCAAAGACATCCAACATGTAATATGGCCCATTATTGAAGGCAACAAGTGGAGTAACCCTAGGGGTGCAAGTGTGATTAGTGTTGTTCATTTTCATGCTTTGTTGTCTTTGAATTAGGTCAAGCTATTTGTTATTTGATTTTTGCATACAAACCCTAAGTCTATCATGGCATATTTAGAAGGCTTTAAAGTGCGGAATAAAAAGCCCTAAATTATTACACAATAATCATGGGAATGGGGGTACAAATGTTCAAATGGGGATGAGACTTAATAGGAGAGTGGTATCCCAATATTTACAACCAAATCGAATTTATTCGCAAATGTAAAATGTATCAAATGTACAAGAATAAACAAATGTGTATGTGTAAATGTATTTGTGTAAGTGTATGTGATTTATTTACAAGTGAAATAAAAATAAAAAAAAGTTAATTTTGGATATTTTCATGTTTAGGGCAAAACCCTAATTTTGCTAAATAAAAGGTATTAATTATTTATTATATACAATATTTATTAATTATGTACAAAAAATAAATAAAAAGGAAGTATATTATAAAAAAAGTATTTTTGAGGTCAAATATTAATAAAAATAAAAATGTATTATTTTTATATTTATTCTAAATATTTAATAAAAGATAGATAAGTATTTATATTATTTACTAAATATATTAAATATGTACAAAATAAAAATATTTATTATTTACAAAAAAAAAAGTATATATTTTAGAAAATGTTTTCAAAAGATAAAATAAAATAAAATCAGAAAATAAAAATGTATTTGTGTTATTTTTAGTGTTTTAAATAAAAGTATATATGTTTATTTATATGTACAAGTTCAAATAAAAGCAAATAAATTCAAAATAAATGCAAAAATGTATGGAAAATATTTTTAATATTTTTTTATGCTTTGACAAAAAATAAACAAGTCAGAAACAAAAAGAAAATATCAAAAATGATAAAAATAAAGCACAATGGACCAAGGGGGTGTATGTGGAAAATGAGGGTGTAAACAGAAAAGCAAGTCAGGCCCAGCCCAAGGAGGCTTCTTCAACTTCCAGCCATTGTTTGAACACAGAAAAACGTGCCCCCTTGCTCAACCTGCTAACTTCTGATTCCTTGATCTTTTGACAAATCTTAAAACATGAAACTTGTAGAGCTTGAAGCCACGATTTCAAATATTTAAAGAAGTTGATCTAACTCTCAGAAATGAGAGAGAATTTCTTCTCCCCCAATTCCTGACCTAGCTTTTTTCAGATATTCAGTTCCAAAATTCTCTCAGTACACACAACATAAATGAAAAGTAATGATATGGGTGGATTCAGGGCCATGAGTAGGACATAACTTCTTCAAAAACCTAAGCCTAGATATGCCTGGATAGAGAGATAGAAGTTCAAAAATTTACCTGTTCAGCTTGAATCGTGTACAACAATGTAGGTGTTTTCAATGGATTTTGAGGACTTGTACAACTTGCTTGAAGTTCAGGGATGCTTCTCCAACCTCTAGCTTGCCTTGAAGCTGACTGAATCGAGCTACAGAAGTCAACCTGCACAGATGAAAAATGAAAATGGAACACTTGGCTATGGCTGTTACAGTTCCAGTTCAATGCTTGGAATAGCTTCAATGGATGATAGGGAATGTGTTTGAAGACGTTTGAGCCAAAACGCACGATAGGAATGGACTGTGGGATTCAAACTGCAGCCTATGCCCTGTTTTGCCACAAAACTGTGTTTTTTCTGTATATGGAGGTTTGAGAGATGGTTTGATCGTGTTTCAGACTTGGTTTGATGTTTGAAAAATGCTCATGAAGTTTGTTTAGGCTTCTCTTGACAGGAATGTGAGTTGTGGTTAGTTTTGCAAAGTTTCTTCCTTCTTAAGTCAAAAATGCCAAGTTTTTGTTACAAGCTTATGCAGGCCCCCTAAACATGCTGCAAAGTTTTTTCTTGATCAGTGGGATATGTCCACACACTTGTGCCTCAGAGATTTGCTTTGTACTTCATAGATTGCAAACTTGACATAAAGTTGCTCTTTACAAGAATAAATAAAATGCTTTTTCTAATTATGGCTTAATTCTTCATGCAATGACCAAATGCACAAAATAACATCTTGGCACAATGGTTTAGCATCGAATTATTGAGTGCAAATGGGATTAGAGGCATGTAACCTAGCTTGCACATGCTGATTTGAAAATGCATAGTGTATGAACATGAAATTGGTCAAGAACAAAAGTGACTTTTGCCTAACTTTGCCAATTCGATTCTCCCTAACCACAAGGGTGTTTGAGAAGTTCTTGGACAATTTAGAAATCTTGGAATGTGTACTACAATCCATATTTGTAATTCAAGTTGAAATTACAAGTGGAAGTATGTGAAAAGTGGCCATGAAGTTGGGCAAAAATCCTGCCTAGAATAGGTCAAAAATTTTCTAAGTTAAGAATATTTTGCACCCTTGTTCCAAAAATCATACCTTGAGCTACAAGCTTATTTTGAGGAAACTTTGTGAATCAAAGTTGTATATTTTGCAATGGACTATAACTTTCATGTTTTGAGTTTTGTTTGAATCCAAATGTATCTTGATGAAAAGATGGGACAAAGTTAGGAAAAAATTAGGAAATTTCATAACTTAGAAAATTTTTAAGTTATGAAATTTCTTCATTTCAAACCCTAATTTATAATTTTTGATTTCTTGATGAACAAGTTTCATAATTTGACATGTCTTGATGAAAAATGAACCTTGACACTTGATTTTGACCAAAAAGTCAAAGTTTGACTTTTTAGTATACAGTCAAATTTTGCTCAGTTGACTGGAAAATTCATCTGTCAATCTTGTGCATTTGGGATCTCTTGAACTTGTTGAACATGTCAAAACAATGCCATTGAGTCCTTGAGTCCATATGTGAGATTGGTTTGCCATTGGCTAGGTCAAACAGTCAAAAATTGCCTTTGTGCAGTTAAAACCCTAAAAATGACCATTGTGCCCTTTTGGTGATCTGATCAAATTTCTTGTGGAATTGTGATCCAAACTTGATCAAATGGTCCATATGAGTTCATAATGTTGATGTGGGTCAAAAATCATGAGGTTTGACTGTCAATTGATCATAGTTGACTTTTTCCCCAATACAACTGATTTCTAGGTCAACTGTCCAATTGATTGGGCAAAGATTGGAATCAAGGCTTGAAACTTGGTATGGATAAACTTGTAAGTTCAACATGAAGCATGAAAGTCACTTTGGGCCTTTTAGGTCAAAACATCTTTGTGCAAATTCAAACCCTAATTTGGGTCAACAGTGCAAGGAGGAGTCTTGAGCAGAGTAAACCCTAACTTGATCTTGAGCTCCAAGGGTCTTGTGGTGAGAAAATAGTGATGAAATGGGAGGGAAAATTTTGGGGTACAACAGAACCCATCGGAGATATGGTTCCATTGGTAGAGAAGTCTTCGCACCAAGCTCGTGTGGATCAGATCTGTGTACTCTATCCTAAGCCCTGATGAATCTGCGGCGTTGCTCGTCGCTATCCCCTTAGAAATCAAAGATTATACTAGGCATTAGCAGCTCATGAGGTCCTTCCCTTCTGGCTCGCCCAAACTGACGTAAGGCCAAGCATGGATTGTAAGTAATTCCTCCATTGGTTCCTATCAGTGGAACATTGGGGTATTCCCCACAGTGATCAATAATGGCCACCTCGTCCATACCCTTAATAGTCCAAATGATGTCATTTTGAGAGAGAGACATAACCCTATAAGCCCAGCCCATGCCTTCTTTGTTCTTCAGAACTGATTTAGGGAGGTGAGAAATAAACCACCTCACCAACAATGGAGCACAACACATCAAGGTTCCCCGCTTCCGAGCAGTACGGGCATAAAGCTGATGAAGAATGTCACCCAAGAGAGTGGGTACAGGATTACCAGAGATGAAGATTTTTACCGCATTCACATCAACAAAGGAGTCAGAGTTCGGAAACAATACCAAGCCATATATCAGAAGAGCCAGAATATCTTCGAATGCCTGGAAGTCTAGACTATCCCAGAAATGATTAGCCTTACCAACCAAGAACTTAGTCAAAAATCCCTTTGCTCCACTACGAGTTTCCCAATTAGTCATTACCTCAGCCTTTGTCAGATGAAGGGATGAAGCAATCTCTTCTGGCCTAAGGATCTTCTCCCAACCTGTGAAAGGGGTCTGCTCCAGAATAGAGATACCCAGCAGATCAGAGAACTCCTCCAGAGTGGGAACCAACTGGTAGTCCTGAAAAGTAAAGAAATGGTACAGTGGATCAAAGAACTGGACTAGGACACTCATCATCTGCTCATCCAATTTGGAAGTGACCAAACCCAAGAGGTGACCATGTCTCCTGATAAAGGAGGTAGTATCTGACATCTTTGCAACCAATTATTTAAGCATAGTGGGAACCTGGACAAAGTTGATCCGGATGGTGTTCCTACGCATGGGTGCCATAACCTACAAAATAGAAACAAAGATGAATCCCTCCTGTCTTTGAAATAGGTTAGTCCAATGCTAGATGTATGCAATGTTATGATGTCAAGATGTCATTCTAGAAAGCACACCACATGTATCCACAAATAGAAAACATGGTAAAGGCACACAAGTCACACGGAGAGCCCTTAGATTTCAGGCTAGAAAGGAGTCTAGGTACTACCCTCTTTCAGTTCAGTTGGTTCAAACCTGTCCTAAAAATAGTAACCGGGTTCTAGAGGATCTAAATATCACTGACTACCCTCGATCGATCATAATTCCAGTTTAGCAACCTTTTCTTGCAGCCGGAATCATCGCGAGAGTTTAGTCTCAATGAGTGTAGCATACTGCTACTGTTCTATGGCCAAGTTGGTCAATTTAAAGGTTCTAAGGTCAGTCGGTGCTTAATGACCCCTTAGATGACCCACATTCTCCTCGTTCCAACACAAGGGATATCGGTACAAACTAAAGTGCCACACCAACGTAGCTACTGCTTCAACCGTATCGGTCTACGTCGTACAGTTCCCTCACAATTTATGGCTACTTACCTAAAGGGTATCCCCTAGATCCGGGTTAGGATCTATAGTAACTCCGATTCAAGCCCACAAAGATAAATCATACAAATCAAGCAATTGAAAACATTATGAACTATTCCTAAGGTACACCCCACTTATAATTATCCCCAACAGAGTCGCCAGTTCTGTGATACGGTGGGAAGAACTGACTGTTTTTTGGAATGCTGGTTTGTGTTTTGCGTTTGTTTTTGCAAAATTTCGCGGTAAGCAAGAGTCTCCACCGACTTTTATTTTATCCAACAAGGAAAGGGAAAAGCACAGAAAAATTCCTTTTTTGAGATATTTCTCGGGTTCGGGGGGTAGATTATAGAAAGGGAAAGTGTTAGCACCCTTTCTATCTGTGGTTATCCACAGGCTCTTAGGTACTTGCTCATATTGTTTTCAAAATTGCTTTCTCTGTGCTTGTGGGTTTTGAAAAAAGTTTTTGTTTGGAAAATTTGATTTAACTCTTGTTTCTGTCCTCAAGAGTATATGAAGTGTTTTTGAAAACTTTGTTTGAGAAGTGTAAGTGTGAAAAAGATTTTGTTTTTTGAAAGAGCAAGTATCTAAGAACCATCTACCTACTCGAAAAAGGAGTCAATCTGTGCTAATGTCCTTTAGACGATGCTATCCCACTATGAATGAGTAGGTAGTACCGTCGTTGGAGTTTAAGGGTCAATTCAAATATAGGGACTTGCGGTCATCAAAGCAATGTTAGGACGCCTTAGCGGTAACCCTAATGTCTTAGATCATTTGTTTTGAGGCAACAATATCTGAAGCAACCGTTTCGAGGAAACTTATGATCTTTGGACAAGAGGGCAACCTCTAAAGTGACCTATACTCAATGACCGCGTTACGAAGGCAACCAAGTGGGGTGTACCCTAAGAGTGCGCATGTGCGAGTGTGTTGTTTTCAGTTATTTTTGTCTTTTTACATGTTAAGGGTGATCTAAGTTGATTTTAGGTTAAAACATTCAGTCTTGTCATGCAAACCTATTATCAAACATCTAACAGTTATAATTTTACGGAAAATAAATTGCGGAAATTAAATTACAAGGCGTCGGGTATTTACATCGCCAAAAGCAACCCTTTGAAATTTAAATGCGGAAAATAAATAAAGCGATAAATAAATGGTCCTAATTATCTATTACATTCCGGGAACAAGTACAATAATGAATAAATAGATCGCGTTTGGGAAATTAAATCGAGCGCAAGTTTAGGGTTTTGACCCTTTGTTATTAAAGGAAAGATTTTTTTTGTTGTTTTTATTTTAAGAAAGAAATAAAACCTAAGTTAATTACTAAATTAATAAATAAATTAATAAATAAATTAATTAATTAATGAAAATAACTTACTTTTGGATTTTTGGTATTTAAAGAAAGAAAATAAAATTAATTAATATTAGTAAAAAAACCTAATTAAATCTAACTATTTTTGATTATTTACAAAAGATATATTAAAGTTATTTCTAATTAATGGCCTAAATTAATTAATAGATTTATTAATAAAAAATAAAATACTAAAATTTAATTTGATAAGGAAAATGTTTTTTGTGGTTTTAATTTTTATAAAAGAAAAAATTTGTTTGGTTAGAAAATAATAAAAATAACTAAATAAAAATAAAAATAAAAAAATAAATAATAGAAAGAGTTAGGGGGGTATGGGTCTGTTTGGAGGTCAGAATAGCAAATTGAGGCCCACTTCAATCTGGCCTCGTTTGACTTCTGAGATTCCCTGCGCGCATGTTGACTTGGCTCCATGGTGGTCTCTCAATTTGGATCACCAGATCTGGCCTTTGGCCATCTGGTTGTTGGACATGTGAAGGCGCACGGTATGCTACAAGCCTGGATCTGCATGTGATTATCTTAAGAAAAAATATATTGAGAAATTGAGGGGACTTGGGATTCGAACCCAGGTCCTGTTGGATGTTGCCAGCGCTTGCTTGCCACTAGGCCATTGTGCTTCAGTTGTTAACAATATAAGAACAAAACATAATATGTGAAAATACGTTAATATGCCAGAAAATAAAAAAATGCACGAAAATCTGAAAAGGGCCAATCAGAGGAGGACACAATATCGTCCCTGTCCTCAGGCTTGTAACAAAGTTACCTGCGGATTTGAATCAGCAGCTAAATGCATAGGCCGTTCCTAAAATTCATCTCAGGCTATATAAATTCCTCCCAAGACCATGGTTGCATTTGTCTTCCTCTCCCGGTCACGTCCATAGCCATCATTAAGGCTAATTTTACCTGTAACAAAAACGCCCAAAAAAGCTCAAAGAACCCTAGCTATGGTGATTCTTGGTACAGGTCATATAAACGAAATTCAATAATACAAAAAGTTTGCAAATGTCTTGGTGATCACAAACATGTAATTATTTTGTCCAAAAGATGCCAGAATGAGGATTTACGAATTCAAGAAAGAAACGGATCCGCGTGGTACTTACAGTGTGTTTGGGCGTGTATGGGAGCTTGCTTTGGGTTGGTTTCAACTCAGTGAACCTCCAGGAATTGATTGAGACCCTTCTTGGTTTCTGAGATCGCCTCTAAGTATGAATTCAGATTCAAGCTTTTTCCACACTTTTTCAAGTTTTATCTTGATTGTTCTTGCAGCCTCTAGCCTATATTTCGTGTCCTTTGGCTTCTATATGTATCATGGAATGCATTAGGTCAAGAATCATGAATCCAATCTCTCTAAATCAATGCACCCATATTTGATTTGATTCACTTGTGAAAACTTGCCAAATTTGTCAAAAAATCATCTTTTTGCACATGATCTTGTGTGATACGAATTTGATGATGATATTGATGAGAATCCAATCCTGAAAATAGCAAAAAATCTCATGTAATCAAAGTTTGGGATTTAATTTGATTTAATTTGATTAAAAATGAAATAATTCAATAAAAAATCAAATAAAATAATAAAATTGATAAATGGACACATGGATGAAGCTAGGACACGTGGACAATGATGCAAGCTCAAATCAAGTGGAAAAGAATGGGCCTATTTGACAAAATTTGAAGTTTTGGGGATAGTTGACTTTTGGCAATTTTGCAAAAATGTCCAACTTCAACAATGCATAACTTCTTCAATTTTGAACTTTTGGAAGTGTTCTTAGACTTTTTAGAATTCTTGAGATGTCCTCTAACCAACCTTTTTGGTCTCATCTCATTTTGATATTCCATGTTCAAGTTATAAGCTTTGACAAAAAAGGTGTTTTTGTTGACTTTCAAAAATGACCTATAATGTCCAAATTTATAACTTCTTGTGAGTGCAATTTCTGAACTTGGGGTATGAATATGGATTGTAGGAAATTGCATCCTATTTAAAATGAGCTTTGGATGGGTCATTTCTAATAAAGTATGAGAAATTTATGCTTGGTCAAAGTTGAGTTGACTTTTCCTACAAAACCCTAATTTAGCAACTTTTGAGTCTTGAAGAATTTTGAGCAATCCTTGATGAATCATGATCAACCCTTGATAAAATGATGAAATATCCTTAAAAATGAGAATGTTGACAAAAAATCTTGAAGTTTGATTGTTTATAGGTCACAGTTGACTTTTGCTCTAGCAAAGTCGATTTTGGAACCTTTGAGCAATTGACTGAGCAAACTTCCTCTACAAGGCTTGAAATTTGACATGGATGACCTTGAGGATATTTTAGGACATTGGGGAGAATTTGAGGTCATTTAGACTCAAGGATCTTGATGCAACACAAAACCCTAATTTGGAGTTGACTGCCTTAGGAGATAGCTTGACTGTCCAACTCTTGAGCAAACTTGAGCAACTTGGAGGTTTTCTTGCAATGTCTTGAGAAATATGAGAGGGAAAATTTTGGGGTACAACAACAACTTTTTTGCCTGGCGCATCAAAAGAATCTTTTTTCCTGGTGGATCAAAGGCAACCCTGAAGGAATCTTGGCCTTGTGTGTTGAAGGCAAGCTGAAGAGGCATACATGCGCTGGTGACACGCTGAGGGGTCTTTTGCCCAGTGGGAGCTTTGTGAATCAAAGGTTAGTTTGGAGAAGTTCTTGCTTTGTGCGCTGAAGGCACGCCCATAGGGATATTTTGCCTAGTCGAAGTAGGAATTAAACATGCTCTGAAGAAAACAAATGCCCAATCGAAGCAGGGATCCATCTTTCATGCTGGTAGCCATTGCATTTGTGAGTCAAGCCAACATGCAAATACAATGGTGCAATCGAGGGAGCACTGACAAGAAGCCCTTCCCCTTTGGATCGAAGGAGGCTATTTTAAAGGGAAAACGTGCCTAATCGAAGCTGGTGTGCAGCAAACCAGCAGAAGGCAAAGTCTTCAACCGAAGCTTGGAAATTTGAGGCAAGCTTGGAGGAGGTCAAACGCTCAATCGAAGCCTATCCAAATACCAAATTGAAAGGCATTTTAACATGCCAATCGAAAGACTTATCTAAGATGCCAATCGAAGACTCCTTGTTCAAAACTTTATTCTTCCTTTAATCAAATGCTTGTGACCACCCATATAAGAAAAAATCTTGGAAAACATGAGAGGGCAAATTTTGGGTACAATAGCTGCCCCTGTTCAATCTTCATAAACCTAAGGATTTAGATTTGCTTGTCTGCTTTTCGTGATTTGAAGGTGGAAGATGATTGAACACTAGAGTGCCCATAAATTTGCACTCGCATGGAATAACACTGATGATTGATGATGTAGGGAATGAGCTTACAAATGCCATTTGGAGGAGATGACAGAGAGTCGTCAGAGATGGGCTTAAAGATGCCTTCCAAAGTGGATGATGATTTCACACATGGTCCCTTTGAGGGTTCCTATTCCTGCTATCTAAGGAGGAGTCCGTTGGGGAATTGGGTTTCTGATGTTCTCCTATTTAAGGAAAACTCTATGGGGAATAGAGTCTAGGAACTTCAGTTGTCCAAGGCTCTGCTGAAGATTTATCTCTGGAGAGATGACAGTTTGTTATATTCTGGTTGAAGTCTAGGTTTCCAGTGATTTGCTGGGGATAATGGAATTAACCGCTACCTAGAGATGCATTAGAAAGATCCTGTGTAGGGATACTTCAAGATAAGCCTGTGTTAGACTGTATGAGAAGGAACCCGTGTAAGATTTCTTTGTATGGTCATGTAGATGGATTTCCTATCTGGTCTCATGTGTTTAATCTATAATCAGTCGTTCACAGATAGTTGTCCTATCTGTTTTCAGGTATTAATCTAGAATTTGAAAATTGTCGGTCATTGAGATAGTTGTCCTGGTTGGTTTCAGGTATTAATCTCTGACTTAAGAAAGAAAGATAGTTTTCCTGGCTTGTTACATGTATTAATATTCAGTCTCTTCATGTAGATAGTTCTCCTGGCTTGTTACAAGTATTAATCTCCGACTTAAGAAAGAAAGATAGTTTTCGTGGCTTGTTACAGGTATTAATCTTCAATCTCTTCATGTAGATAGTTCTCCTGGCTTGTTACAAGTATTAATCCACAGTCAGTCGTCCACAGATAGTTTTCCTGGCTGGTTTCAGGAATTAATCTGGAACTTGTTTTGCTGGTCACATAGATAGTTTCCCCGTCTAGTTTCAGGCATTAATCTGTGGCCTGCTGTATTTGTTGGTAAACCCGTCTTGTTTCAGGAGTTCATACCACTTGGTCGTACAGATAGTTTCCCCGTCTGGTTTCGGGAATTAATCTTTGACCTGCTGTAAAAATTGATAGTGTTTGTCTGTTTGTTAATTTAACCTGAAAAGGTAAATTCAGTTTCATGCGATGCCATGATGTATGAATTGCATGATGATCCCAAAATAAATGAGGTTATGATATATGTATTTGTATGCACATACCATGATGTATGAACATGTAATGCTGTTGTGCAAGATCTTTGTCTGGGAAAATAAATCCCTGACTGCTGCTGGTGAGTGAATAAAGTGATTCTTCAATTTCCACTGGGGATAGTGAATGAAGATAGTTTTGTTGGCAATTCCCTTTCTCTGCCGAGGATCTTAGACTTCTGTTTGAGAAGATTTTTCCGAGGGGAAAAGTTTTGTTGGAAGATTTCACCGATTTGGAGAAATAAACCCCGCTGGGAGATGAATTTCCGTAGCTAGATAAATAAACTCTATGAGGGATAAGGCTTTACAAAATACTTGAGACTTATAAAATTTTGTTGCATAAGGTGAAATCCATAAATTGCTTGGGGATTTTGTTGAAATCCTGTTGGGGAATCTCGAGAAGCTTGGCGACTTTACTAGGGAATTTTCCTCAGATGTTAAAGTCGTAGTTTGGAGATTGTTTCTTAGCCAGGGATATGAGAACCTGACATTTTTATGGCTGCATACTGAGAATATGGAATAGACCTCGTAGTAGGACATCTCTGCCTCTGTGCCTGCTAGAGAAGGTATCTGCCGTGGAAGACATCTGCGGGGATCTTGTGGATGGCCCTTAGATATTGTCCCATTTCTTAAAGTCACTAGCAATTTTCTTTCTGTTTTATGCGTGTATTTGTGAGCAGTAATCATATTAAAATGCATATGTTCAAAAATAATCATTGGACGCTTTCACACACAAAATAGAGAAATAAAAACAGAAATTTGCAACTTTCAAAGAAGTAGTTTTGTATTAATTTGAAATAAGCATTTTTGTACAAGGAGACAGACATCCTAGTAAGAGAATGTCATCGTAAGAATGGAAATTACACAAAAATAATATTCAAAGAAAGACAACTATGTGAAATAATCCCATTGAGTTCTAGTTCTGCTATTGCCTTTATGTCTTTGAGCGTCTCATCCCTTTCACTACTTTTCCGAAGCTGATTGGATTGATTAGTACCGCTTTGAGCTTGATAGGTGGTACTGAAGACTGGATGTAAGGTGATCCAATGGTACATAATTATACACTTTAAATCCCTAACTTTTGCTTGGACCTCCCTTTCGGGTTTTCAGTCCACTGGGATACCCTTTTTTTCCCAAGCCGCCTTTTCAGGTTTTCGACTTGCCGACTGTATATTTTTTTTTTATGTATATCCCTAATTTTTGCCCGAACCCTTTTGGTTTGCCGGGATGCCCTAATTTTTTCCTAGGCCAGTCGACCTAGCAGGTCTTTGTTTATGCGTAGTATCTTTTAACTATGTCCGTGTTTACAGGGTGCAGAAGGTCGTCATCATCCATAGTGGTTAGGATCATGGCTCCACCAGAGAATATGTTCTTGAATACAAATGGCCCTTCGTATGTGGGAGTCCATTTCCCCCCGGGATCACCTTGCGGTAGTATGATGCGTTTGATTACCAGGTCACCAGCCTGATATACCTGACGTCTGATCTTCTTATTGAAAGATTTGATCATATGTTTTTGGTACATCTGACCATGGCAGACAGTCGCGAGCCTCTTCTCATCAATCAAGTTTAACTGGTTAAGTCGAGTCTGAACCCATTCGTCTTCATTCAAACCTGCATCCTTCATGATTCTCAAGGAAGGGATTTGGATCTCAATGGGTAGGACAACTTCCATACTGTATACTAAAGAGAAAGGAGTTGCCCCTGTTGAGGTGTACATTATGGTGCAGTAATCATGAAGAGAAAATGGTAACATCTCATGCCAATATTTATATGTCACTGTCATCTTCTGTATGATTCTCTTGATATTTTTGTAAGCAGTTTCAACAACGCCATTCATCTTCGGTCGGTAGGGAGAAGAGTTATGATGCTGAATCTTGAATTATGTGCAAAGCTCGGTGATCATGGTGTTGTTGATATTGGTACCATTATCTGTAATGATTTTTTCTCGAATACTGTACCAACAGACAATGTTATGTTTGATGAATCAGGCCACAACGTTCTTAATAACAGAAGCAAATGAAGCTGGCTCGACCCACTTAGTGAAGTAATGAATGGCAACCTGGATGAAGCGATGTTGTTGTACCCCAAAATTTTCCCTCTCATTTTACTCAACACATGTCAATTGAGGTCCCCAATTTGCTCAAGGAAGCCCAAGAGTTGACCAAACAAACTCTCTCCTAAGGCAGTATACCTCAAATTAGGGTTTCCATTTTCAACAAGATGTGTGAACCACAAAGGACCCAAATGCTTTACATGGTCCTAATATGTTCCTAAGATCATTCATGTCAAGTTTCATGCCTTGCACAAGAAGTTTGCTCCGTCAACTGCTCAGATGCTTGAGAATCGACTATATTAGGTCAAAAGTTAACTCTGGCCCACATACAGTCAAACCTCAAGATTTTTGGTCAACATAAACATTTTGAAGTGAATTTCATCATTTGATCAAGGGTTGAACATGATTCTTTAAGGAATGCCCCAAATTTATTAAAACCCACAAGTTGCTAAATTAGGGTTTCTTAGGAAAAGTCAACCAAACTTTGACCAAGCATAACTTCCTCATACTTTATCAGAAATTTTCCATCCAAGGCTCATTTTGAAGAGGATGGAATTCCCTACAATTATTCTTCATCCCACAAGTTAAAAATATGCACTCATCAAAAGATATGAATTTCTACATTATAGGTCCTTTTAAAAAGTCAATAAAAACACCTTTTGGGTCAAAGCTTCTTACATGAACATGGAAGACCCAATTGAAATGAGACCAAAAGGGTTGCTTAGGGGACATTCTAAGATTTCTAAAAAGTCTAAGAACACCTCTCTAGGGGTTAAAATTGGAGGAGATATGCCTTGTCAAAATTGACCTTTTTTGCAAAATTGCCAAAAGTCAAATATGCTCAAAAGTGCATTTTTTTACCAAATGGGCTTAGCATTTCATGATTGCACCTCACTTGTAGCATGGTCCACGACCCAAATATCCACCCATATGTCATTTGCTTCATTTTCCATTTTATTTTGACTTTTTATTAATTAAAAATTGAATAAAATCAAATAATTGGTAAATAATATCAAAGATATGTTTTGATATGATTTTTGGACAGGATCTCAATCAAATTATGCTGAGATATCAAGACCAAATCGAATAAAGCATGATTGGTACAAAAATGAGATAATTTGGCTCAATATAGAAGGTTTGCATATGGATGAAAAATCAAATCAAATCTTCCAAAATTCCAAAGATATCATCTATTTTTGCAACCCTAATTCGCTCTAGCATATATAATGAACAAGAACCAAGGATAAAAGAAGGTTTTGACAGTCGTGAAAGAGAAAGAACAAACTCAAAAAAGTTATAAGAAAGTAGGGATCAGATTTCACTCCACAGGACCTTTTAAAGCAATTTAAGGCCAGCAATCGCATCCTGGGCATGCACTGAAGCTGTCCCAATCATTTGCAAGGCCTGAAGCATCAAGAATCGCGCGTTGCAACTCATATGGTTTGCCCTTTATTTCAAAATCGATTATAAATATTCTTGCACCATAAGCATATTTTGATGATGTATTTATGATTATTGACATATTTGTAACATGTTTGGATGATTTAATTGAAGCTTTGAGGCATGTATGCGTATATGCCATTGCTAGGGTTCACTTTGCATTTTTAGGGTTTTTGAATACATGAACAATTAGCCTAAATGAAGGGCACCATGATGATCAGAGGGCCAAATCCTGTTGATCCATGGTCTTTAATCTTATTTATCATGCGTTGTGTTGATTTTTGAAGTACACGGGTTATGGCTACAGGCGTTTGTCTGTAGGTAAAAGGTAATGCCTAAGATGACGGTCTCCATGAAGGAGATGATGACTTGGCATTATAGGACTAGTCCATTCAAATGGTTGGCGCGCGTTTTTATTCCACTCAGCCTATTCCACTTCTTTTACATAATATTGATTATTGGTATTATATTAACAATTGAGAAGTGTAGCGCAACTGGAAACGTAGCATTGATGGTGAGTATAAGGACCTGGGTTCGATCCCAGGTCCAAGCAACATTATTTTATATTTTTCCTTCTGCGGATTATATGTTGTTTTCATCCAAAGGCCTACTGTGCACTTCCAACATCCAACCAATGGATACGCTTCTACCTAGATCCAACGCTCAGTCCAAGGAGACTCATGGTGCACCCTCAGATGCAGCAACACTGGATCCAGGCGCTAGGATTGGGCTCAGCAACCTTTGGGCCTAAGTAATTCCATATACACCCCCCTGGGGCATTCAGCAAGCAGGCCCAATTTGTTCTCGTTTCTATTTTTTCTATTTTTTCTTTTTTAATTTCTTTATTTATTTTCTTTAATTATTTTCTTTTTTTCTTAATTAACACAAAAATTATTTTTTTATTTAATCAAAAAATCACAACAACTACAAATTTTTTTTTAATTAAAATATTTTTTATTTCTTAATTAATTTAGTTTAATTAACTTAGGGCAATTTAATTCTTTTTTTACAAATTAAAAATGATTAGAAATTAGGGTTAACCTTGTACATAAATTAATTCTTTTCTAAAAAATAACCTAGCTAATTTCTCAATTAGGTTTTTTAGGTCAGTTTTAATTGTCCTCGCATTTAATTCGCCGCGCATTTGTTAATTATTATTTTTTCATTATTTTGTAACTACTGATGGTTTGTAATAGCTTTAAATTAGGGTTTTTATTTACTGTTTAATCCCCGGTTTTTGGTTATGTAAATTAATCCCCCTCCCCGAAGCCTTGTAATAGCTAGGTTTTATTTTCTCGCGCTTTAAATTCCCGCAATCTTTAACTGTTAGATGCATGGCTAAATAGGATTGTATGGAAAGATGCTTGAAAATTAAAACGGTAGATCACCTAATGTGCAAAGACTAATTAACTGAAAAATTCACATGCACATATTCACTCCTAGGGTTTGCCTCACTTCGGTTGCCTTCAGTAAACAATCATTAAGTATAGGAGATTTTAGTGGTTGCCCCCTGTCTAAAAGATCAAATGTCCCATTCGAATGTTGCCTCAGAAATGTTGCCTCGGAAAGATCTTTAGGACTCTAGGGTTACTACTAAAGTTTCCAACCCATTGTTTAGGTGACTGTACTTGTCCCTTTCGAACTTCCCTTAATAACTCCAACGAAGGGGCTACCTACTCTTTAATAGTAGGATAACACTGTCTAAAGGAAACAAGAATGAACAATCTTTTTTCGAGTAGGTAGAATCTTAAGTACTTGCTCAATAAAACTTTTTACACCAATACCTTTCAAAATAAATTTTCAAAAACAACTTCGTCACACCCTTGAGGACTGATACAAGGGTTATCACGAAGTAAAACATTTTCAAAACAAGTACACACCCAAGAAATTTTAAAAAGATGAGCAAGTACCTAAGAGCCCATGGAAAACCATGGATAGAAAGGGTGCTAGCGCCTTCCCTTTCTATAATCCACCCCCCGTACTCAGAATATCTCGAAAAAAAGGTTTTTTTCTGTTCTTTTTCCTTTTCCATGATTGGATGAAATAAAAGTCGGTGGCGACTCTTGCTTACCGCAACATTTGCAAACAAAAAACACAAACCAGTATAACAGTCGGTTCTGCCACCATATCACAAAACTGGCGACTCTGCCGGGAATTATTAAAAGTGGGGTTTGCCTTAGGATCTAGGTCATTTAAAAAATTGATTTCTTGTTTGTTTGCTTTATTCTTAAAAGGGTTATTGCATGGGTTACTATAGATCCTACACCCAGATCCGGGGGCACTTTTTAGGTAAACAACAATAGATCGTGGAGACTGTACAACATAGACCGATATGGTTTAAGCGATGGCTGTCTTGGTGTGACACATTGGTTGGTACCGGTATCCTTCGTGGGGAAACGAGGAGAATACGGGGCCGCCGCGTGGTGTCGTGAAGCACTAACAGACCTTAGAACCTTAGTTGAACAAACTTGGAAATTAGAAAGTAGTGAGATAGCCGGCCTCGGTGTAGAGCTGAGGATTGGTTGATACTCGATGCTACACTCATTGAGATCAGACTTTCGGGATATTTCGGTCGCAAGAAAAGATTGCGTGAGCTGAGACAATTCCCGATAAAGGATGGTCAGTGATATTGATATCCCTTAGAACCCAGTTACCTTTTAAGACATGTTTGAAACCAACTAAACTTCAAGAGGGTATGACCTTTAACCTCATGCAGGCCTTAAACCTAAGGACTTGGTGTGATTTGTCTGTGTTTGCTATACCTGTGGTTTATCATGACATCATGCATCATAACATAGCATCCATTCTTGTTGCACTAACCATTTCAAAGACTAAGGAAGTTTATCTTTGTTCTGTTTTGCAGATCATGCCTTCCGTTCACTATCCAAATCAGTTTTGTGAAGATACCTTCCCAACTCAAAGAGCTAGTATCAAGGGACATGGTCGAATTCTCAACCTGGTTAATTCAAACTTTGATGAAAATATGTTGAGTATACTCTTTCAGTTCTTTGATCCCAAACACCACTGCTTCACCTTTCCAGACTATCAGTTAGTGCCTACCATGGAAGAATTCTCTCAGCTGTTGGATATACCCATTCTTGAACAATTGCCTTTCACAGGTCTGGAAGAAGTTCCTAAGCCAGAAGTCATTGCCTCAGCTTTGCATCTGAAACGGGCCGACGTGGTATCCAATTGGGAAATAAGAAGCGGAGTCAATGGTTTTCTAGCCAAGTTTCTAATAGACAAGGCCCAGCTGTTTTGGGATGATATGGATTTTCAGGCTTTTGAGGAGGTTCCGGCTCTTCTTATCTATGGGTTAATTCTATTCCCTAATCCGGACTCATTCATATATGTGAATGCTATCAAGATCTTCCTCTCCCGCAACCCTGTGCCTACCTTGCTCGGAGATATTTTGCACACTCTCCATACTCGTACCATGAAGAGAAGAGGGATTCTTATGTGTTGCATGCCATTGCTGTCGATGTGGTTTATTTCTCACCTCCCTAAGTCCGTACTGAAGAATGAAGAAGGTTTGGGTTGGTCACAAAGGATAATGTCACTCGCTCACATGGATATTCTCTGGTGTTCCCGAGCTATGGAAAACACTGCTATTATTGACCGCTGCGGGGAGTACCTTAATGTCCCATTACTTGGTATCAGAGGGGGTATAACCTACAATCCTTGTTTAGCTCTGTGACCATTTGGTTACGCTCGAAGAGATGGTCCCCATGAGTTACTTATCGAGGGCATTGTATTCAACTATGAGGATGATGTTCAAGAGTATCGCCGAAGGTTCATACGAGCTTGGGGCATGGTAAACAGATCTGGCGCCAAGGCTTTGGGGCCAAAGGCTTTCATTCCTATGAAACCTTACCTGCAATGGGTACGAGCTCGCGCCCAGAAGCTTGTGATGCCCTATGTGGCCGTTTTACCAGTGATTGTGGAACCCACTACGGAAGGGGGTATTCCTTACACGGTTCTCTATCCTTATATGCCCACTGATCTTAGAGAGTTACAGAGGTCTTGGATTCATTTGAAAGAGGAGCGGGATACTTACAGGGATCAGTTCCTTGCTCAGGAGAGGAAGGTTTTAGAGCTCACAAAGCAGCTCCATGAGGAAAAAGGACTCAATGATTTTCTCGACACAAAGAGGAAGCATCCATGGGAATTTTGATTTCTTTTCTAGTGTTAGATTTATTTTTAATTGTAATGTGTGATACGGTGGGAGAACTGACTTGGGATTTGCGTTTTGCATTCGTAAATGTTTCGGTTTAGCAAGAGTCGCCACCGAATTTTTATTTTATCCTAAGGAAAGGTCAAAAAGCACAGGAAAGACCTTTGAGATGTTTTCTTGGGTTCGGGGAGTAGATTATAGAAAGGGAAGGTATTAGCACCCTTTCTATCCATGGTTATCCATGGGCTCTTAGCTACTTGCTTAGATCACTTGCTTTGCATTTTCAATTGTTTGAAATGGTGCTTTGTGCGCGTTTTTTTTTGGAAAATGTTTTGAAAAGAAGCCATCATTGTGGCAACCTTTGTAATGATTCTTGTTTGAATGTATACAAAGGTGTTTTTGTCTTTTGAAAAGTTTCCAATGTTCGAAAGTAGGGTTTTGAAATTGTGTTGTAGAGTGTATTTTGAGAAGTAGCAAGGATGTTTTTGCAAGCTTGATCAAGTAGTTAAGAGCTATCTACCCTATTTTACTCAAAGATCTTTCTTATGTTTTTAACCCTTTTAACAGTGTTGTTTCACCATTGTATTTGGTGAACAACCTTGTGTTAGGATGTTTAAACGGGACAGACGCGGGTCATCGTATAGACCATGATAGCAATTGTGTCAAGTATCTTTTAGCAATTTTTCGAGGGACTAGATCATTTTTGTACAGGAAACCAAGATAGCGTCATCGAGGGACTATGATCTTTTGTTTTGTTTTTGTTTTGCCAATAGATACTCAACATGCATATCATGGCCATTTGTTTAGGCAACCAAGTGGAGATACCTTAGGGGTGTTTATGTGCGAGTGCGTTTTATTGCATGCAAGAGTTTATCTTGAATTAGGATTTTCTATTTCATTGATTTTATCTTGCCATACACATCCTAATTACTAGCATTTATATTTGAAAGCAATAAAAGACGGAAATGTAAAATCCTACGCTATTACAGCATTTAGGGGATGGGGATACACATTTGTACATGGGGTGGTTCAACGAGAAAAATAAATAAGAAAAGAAAATAACAAAGGGAAGATAGAGAGAAAGAGAGAGAGGGCTAGCGCGCTGCTGAGAGGAAGTCAGAAGTTCTGACCCAGGCCTGCTGCCAGGTTATCAACCTTTTGGTGAAAATGTATGAGTCAGAACTTCTGACTCTGGCACCTGTAAAACAGAAACTTGTTAGTGGGAAGGTCAGAAGTTCTGACCCCCATGCGCTGCAAGACAAAAGTTTGTTAGTGGGGAAGTCAAAAGTTCTGACCCTGCGGGACATACAATAATTTTCAGAAGTTCTGATATTATTGATAGCAAAATAGGCTCCAGATGTGCTAACGTCAAAGTCAGAACTTGGCTTCTCCCTGTGCTGGCCAGAACATCTGTAGTTTTGTTATTTTTCCATAAAATAGAAAACATGCTTGGGACAACTTCAGCAAATGTCAAAGTGTTTCAGGAGACAGAACCAACAAGGTCACAGGCAGGTTCTGAACTGATTCATTCTCTACTTAAGCGTACAGATGCGTGAAAACCTCAGAACATGTACAACATCAGAAGCATGATATCTACATTGTGTTTTTGAGCATGCAAATCTGGTAATGCTTAGGCAAGGTGGTGAGAGTCAGCAAGTGCTCACCTTGCAGCTGGAAGAAGCTCTGTGAACTGGAGTTAGCCTTAGCTCTGATGACGTTTTGAGTAGCTTCTTTGGATGGATAGATGAAGGGTATATAGTGGTATGAATACAGAAGTTATGGCAGTTTCCAACGTGTGGGTCAGAAACTGTATGAAAGGTATTTTAGTCAAGAAATACTTTGAGAACAAATGGAGTTTGAAAGCAAGGGATCCAAAGTTAATGGTTTGTACGCTGTGTTTACAGTTTTTTTTTGAAACTCTTAGGAATTTTGGGCAGAGGTTCAAGACTTTTCTTTCTCAAATTTTCTGTCTCTTTTCAGCAATTTTTCTGGTCCCCTTCTCAGTGACCAATGGCCTTCTATTTATAGGCAAAGCTTTGTGGTTTTTCAAAATGTCAAGTGGCGCCAATACCATGCATTAGATGCTGACTTACTCTTGAAGCAAGTTCCAAAAAGGTTGTGGTGATTGACAGCCTTTAGCCTAGGCTGGATTAGTAAGCAAGGATTAAGGAAAAGTGAACCTATAAGCGAAATGTAGCATATGGGCCTTTACCTAATCCTGCACAAAAGTATTTCTACCCTACACGTGGAGAGATCCTCTGGACGAAGACTCAAAAGTGGTTGTGAGCATTAATGAGCATTAAATGATGATGAGATTCGTCAAAAATTAGAAATCTTGTAATATGAGATTTGCATCATTACTTAAATCTAGGCCAGAAGTTCCATTTCAACGTAGTCTAGGACAAAGTACCCAAGTTCTGATCTTGATATCCTGTTGCCTTAGCAAGTTCTGAGGAATCCCCAATCTTTCCAGCATGTTTCTTTGACTTGCTTCTGAAAACTCTGGACTTAGAGATTCTGCTTCAGTGTAACACCCAATCTTCTGACCCTCTTACCTTCTGGTTCCAGCATGTTCTAAAGGAGCTTTCACATTTTTCATCATGTTTTATAATCTTCTGGCAACTTATGACTGAGCTAGCGTAGATGCTGAAGGGCCACATTCTGACTGAATGTTATGTGCTGAAACACACTTATAACTTCTGACTGCTCCTTCCTGGAGGCTAGCTCAGAAGTTCTGAAGTGTCATTTTTCTTAAATACTTTAGAAAAATTCAAAGCACTTAGAATTCAACTTTTCCAAGGTAAAATTTGACTTTTGACCTTCTTGATGAAACAAACTTCATATTCCAACATGTCTTGATGAAATATGATTTTTGAGATTTGATTTTGATCCAAAAACTAAAGTTTGACTTCTCAGCGTGTAAACGACCATTTTGCCCTTGTAAATGGACTGCTTGGAAAGAAATGATAATTCAAGGCTTGGATTTGTATGAGAGAAAACTTTGAGAATCCAGGGTGATTTCCTGAGAAATGAGATGGCAAATTTTGGGGTACAACAGCTGCCCCTGTTCAATCTTCTTTAACCCGAAGAGTTAGATTGGCAAAATTCGCCATTCGTGACTCGAGGGTGGAAGATGATTGGACACTAGAGTGCCCAGAAATTTGCACTCAACGACGGTAGGAGGAATGGGCTTAAAAATGCCATTTGGAGAGGTAATAAAATCTTGTTGGGGATGGGCTTGTAGATGCCATCCAAGAACGCTTGTTGAGATAGTTTGTATGTTTGAATATCAGAATGACTTCTGTGTCTGGAGTGTATCTGAACTGTATCAAGAGATTGAATCTGAATGAGTATCAGAATGGCTTCCGTGTCTGGAGCGTATCTGAACTGTATCAGGAGTGTCTTTGAATCTGAATGGGTACCAGAATGGCTTCCGTGTCTGGAGCGTATCTGAACTGTATCAGGAGATTGAATCTGAATGGGTACCAGAATGGCTTCCGTGTCTGGAGCGTATCTAGACTGTAACTGGGGTTGAGATCTGTATGAGTAGTAGAATGATCTTCGTGTCTGGGGGTGTATCTGTACTGTAACTGGGATCTGAGTGAATGACATGATGACTTCCGAGGCGGCTGCACTGAAGGGAATCAAACTGCTGATGTAAGGGTCAGAATGGTATCCGTGTCTGGAATGCATTTGAACTTGAGGTTGATAATTGAATCTGAATGAGAGATAGAATGGTCACCGTGTCTGGAGCGTATCTAGCCTGTATCGAATTGTTGAAGTCTGGATGAGTAGTAGAATGACCGCCGTGTCTGGGGTGTATCTGTACTATATTTGACTTGAAGTTTTGAATGAGAAATAGAATGACCGCCGTGTCTGGGGTGTATCCATACTGTATCTGACTTGGAGTTCTGAATGAGTAATAGAATGACCGCCGTGTCTGGGGTGTATCCATATTGTATCTGAATAATTGTTAATGATAGCCTTTTGATCTTATCCTGAAAAGGATAAAATGTTAGCTAAATACAAAGTTATGTTGCATGATATGTATGATGTAATGAACTGTATTTCATCAATATTTATGATATATGAATGTAATGGTTATGCATGTAAGCTGAGTAGCCGTCTTGCTGAGGAAGATAAATCCTGCTAGCGGGAGATAACGGAATCTTTGACTGCTACCGGGGAAAATAAATCCATGACCGAAGATGGGGATTCCAAAAAAATCTTTAATTGTTGAGGATGAGAAATCCTTGCTGACTGCTGACTGCTTGGGGAATAAAGAAAACTTTGAAAATCTCTACTGGGAAGTTAAAGCCTGGGAGGCCTCTGCTGAAGAAAGGAGACTGAGAATCTTCAACCTGTTGGGAAATATCTCTGTGGGGAGAATGTTCACTACTCTGGTTCCGCTGGGTATAGGATTTTCAGGATTTTCGGGGGTCCACTGGGGATCTTGAAGCTTAATTTTGATGGGAACTTCGAAACTTAGCTCAGCTAGGGAATCAAGTTTTGGAATGCATTGACTCTGCTAAGGATCTTGAAGCTTAACTCTGCTGGGGAAATATATTCCAAATTTAGCCTTGTTGAGGGTCTGAATGATGTATCGCAGGGGATTTCTCCTGAGATGGCACAAAAATATCTTCCTACACCTTCAACCTATCAGTAACTATCCCTTTTTCAATTTCGTTTTATTTGTAAGTAGTGATTATATTCAAATGCATATGCCTATTTAACAAAACATTGGACATTTTCAAAATAAACATAAGTGTAAAAAAGAAAAGAAAGGCAAGCAAATTTCTGCACTTGGAAGTGTATTTGTATTAACTTTTGTGAGTATCTTTGTACAAAGGAGACAAACATCCTAGTAAGAGAATGTTGTCGTAAAAATTGAAAAATTTTATACAAAATAAAAATGGCTATATGTAACAATTCCATGGGATTCCCATTCTGTTATGGCCTTCACAACTCTGAATATCTTGTCCATTCGTTACTTTGTCCGCCGATGACTAGGTTGATCAGAAGCTCGGAGCTTGTTGATGAAGAGATTGTTCTTGGAGTGATCCGACGAGACACAGTCATACGCCTTAATTCCCTAACTTTTGCCTGAATCGCCCTTTCGGGTTTTCGATCCATCGGGAAACCCTTTTTTGCCCAAGTCGCCCTTTCGGGTTTTCAACTTGCCGGGTATACATATTTTTTGTTTTATCCCTAACTTTTGCCTGAACCGCCTTTTCGGGTTTTCGGTTCACCGCGATGCCTTTTTTTGCCCAAGTCTCCCTTTCGGGTTTTCAACTTGCCGGGTTGTTTTATGCGTAGTATTTTTTTACTATGTCCGCATTTGCAGGGTGTGGCAAGTCATCGCCGTCCATGGTGGTCAGAATCATTGCCCCACCAGAAAAGATGCTCTTGATCACAAATGGTCCCTCATAAGTAGGAGTCTATTTGCCCTTGGGATCACTTTGCGGCAAGATGATCTGCTTGATTACAAGATCTCCGACTTGATATACTTGACGACTGACTTTCTTGTTGAAAGCCTTGATCATCCGTTTTTGATACGTCTGACCATGACATACAACAGTAAGTCGCTTCTCGTTAATCAAATTAAGTTGATCAAGCCGGGTCTGAATCCAATCATCTTCACTCAAACCTGCGTCCTTCATAATCCTTAAAGAAGGAATCTGCACTTCCATGGGTAGGACAGCTTCCATACCATACACCAAAGAGAATGGGGTTGCCCCTGTCGAAGTACGTGACATGGTACGATACCCATGCAGAGCGAACGGTAACATCTCATGCCAGTCTTTGTAGGTGACTGTCATCTTTTGAATGGTCTTCTTGATATTTTTGTTCGCGGCTTCAACAGCACCGTTCATCTTTGGCCGATAGGGAGATGAATTGTGATGATAAATCTTGAACTGTTCGCATAGAGCGGTGATCATAGTATTTTTCAGGTTTGTACCGTTGTCTGTGACGATCCTGTCAGGGACACCATACCGGCATATGAGATTCTGTTTGATGAAGCGGGCAACCACATTCTTTGTAACTGAGGCATAGGAAACTGCTTCGACCCACTTGGTAAAATAATCAATAGCGACCAAGATGAAGCGATGTCCATTGGATGCCGTGGGCTTGATCTCTCCAATCATGTCAATGCCCCACATTGCGAACGGCCAAGGAGATGTCAGAACGTTGAGAGGAACAGGAGGAATATGTACTTTGTTGGCGTAGACTTGGCATTTATGGTAGGTTCGGGAATATTGGTGACAATCAGCTTCCATGGTAGACCGGTAGTAGCCTGCTCTTAGAATCTTCTTTGCCATTGTGTGCCCGCTCAAATGGGTGCCAAATGTGCCACTGTGTATCTCAGTCATGATCAACTTTGCTTCAGCTTTGTCCACACATCGAAGTAAAACACAATCATGGATGCGTTTATAAAGGATGCCATTGCTTAGGAAGAACTTTGCAGCAAATCTCCTTAAGAATTTTTTGTCATTGACGGAAGCTCCTTCGGGGTATTCTCTAGTCTGGAGATACCTTTTGATTTCATGAAACCAGGGTTGTTCCACTGCTTCTTCGGTATTAATCTCATGACAGTGCGCAGGTTCGTCCATTCGCTCGATGGTGATTTGGGGAGCCTCGTTATCCCAGTTGAGTTTAAACATGGAAGACATTGTAGCCAGAGCATCTGCTAGCTGATTTTCTTCTCGCGGGAAATGCTCGAAAGTAATCTGCTCGAAATGAGGCAGCAAAGTCAGGACATGTTCTTTGTATGGGATAAGATTAGGATGTTTGGTGTCCCACTATCCTTTGACTTGACTGATAACTAAAGCCGAGTCCCCAAATACGACCAAAGATTTGATTCCCAAGTCTATAGAAGCCTTGAGACCAAAGATGCAAGCTTCATATTCAGCCATGTTGTTGGTGCAGTTGAAGCAAAGTCGGGAAGTGAAAGGTGTATGGCAACCTTCTGGGGAAATGAGTACCGCACCGATACCGTTGCCAAGCGCATTTGAAGCACCATCAAAGTATAGGGTCCATCGGGATCTTTGTTCAGGTCCGTTATACGGTCTGTTACCTTCAATATTGTCCAAAGTCATGATGTCCTCGTCAGGGAAGTCGAATCTCATAGATTGATAATCTTCGACAACTTGATGAACTAGATGGTCAGCTAGTACACTCCCTTTTATAGCTTTTTGAGTAGTATACTAGATGTCATACTCAGTCAGGATCATCTGCCATCTAGCGATTCTTCCAGACAAAGTAGGCTTCTCGAAGATATATTTGATCGGATCCATCTTAGAAATCAGCAGAGTGGTATGAGTCAACATATACTGCCTTAGCCGGCGAGCAGCCCATACCAAAGAGCAGCAAGTTTTCTCGAGCAGTGAGTAGCGAGTCTCACAGTCAGTAAACTTTTTGCTAAGGTAATAAATGGCATGCTCTTTTCGACCAGACTCGTCATGTTGGCCCAGTACGCACCCCATTGAGTTATCCAAAACAGTCAGATACATGATCAACGACCTTCCTTCGACGGGTGGCATCAGAATATGAGGTTCTAGCAAATACTCCTTGATCTTATCAAAAGCAATTTGACAATCATTGTTCCATTCAACTACCTGATCTTTCTTCAACAGTTTGAAAATTGGCTCACAGGTAGATGTTAGGTGAGAGATGAACCTCGCAATATAGTTCAAGCGTCCCAAGAATCCTCTAACCTCCTTTTCAGTGTGGGGGGTAGGAATTTCTTGTATAGCTTTTACTTTGGCTGGATCAACCTTAATGCCCTTGTTGCTGACAATAAATCCTAGAAGTTTACCAGACCTAACTCCAAAAGTGCACTTGTTTGGGTTCAGTCTGAGCTGGTACTCCTTCAACCTGGAAAACAACTTTTGCAAATGTTCAAGGTGTTATTCTTCTGTCTGTGATCGAGCTATCATGTCGTCTACGTAAACCTCGATCTCATGATGTATCATATCATGAAACAAAGCTACCATGGCACGTTGATAGGTTGCCCCTGCGTTCTTCAGTCCGAACGACATCACTTTGTAGCAGAAGGTACCCCATTGTGTAACAAAGGTTGTTTTCTCCATGTCCTCGGGGGCCATTTTGATTTGGTTGTATCCCGAGAATCCGTCCATGAAGGAAAATACCTTGTGCTGAGCTGTGTTGTCAACCAAGATGTCAATATGTGGCAGCAGAAAATCGTCTTTAGGGCTAGCCCTGTTCAAATCCCGATAATCTACACACATTCTGACTTTTCCGTCCTTCTTGGGTACGGGCACAATGTTAGCAACCCATTGTGGGTAGGTTGTAACAGCCAGAAAGCCGACATTGAATTGCTTCATTACTTCAGCCTTAATCTTTTCAGACATGTCAGGCCTCAATCGGCGAACCTTTTGCTTGATCGGTGGACAATCTTCTCTTGTAGGGAGACGGTGAACCACGATATCTGTGTCTAACCCTGGCATGTCTTCATAAGACCAGGCAAAGATTTCAACATAGTCATTTAACAACTGCACTAAGCGCTCCTTGACACTCGGTTCCAGGTTGGCACCTACTTTTACTTCCTTCCTGTCCTCCTTTGTCCCTAAGTTGATGGTTTCTAGCAACTCTTCATGAGGCAGAATGGCCCTCTCTTCCTGTTGTAGAAGTCTGGATAACTCTCCCGGCACTTCACAACCTTCGTCAACTTCGTACTCATCATGATTGACCAAATCTTCAGAGTTATCGAAGGCTAAAACAGAATAGTCACCCATGGAATCCGGAGTGGATGGGTACCTACATTTGTGAGTGTGGGTGTGTGTAAGGGATAGCCATCCTTAAAACAAAATGCAAAAGGAAGGAAAAATGAACACAACAGTTTATAGATGAAAAACGTCCAATGATTCATTAAAACATGGCATATGATTATGAAGGAAATCAAGCCCTTACAAATGGACCTACATGCCCCGGGCAAGGCATGAGGTAAAAATAGTGTGCGAATTGTTTTAGTTATTACATACCATAGAAATGGGAAATTTGTTCAAAGATAAAAATTACTGGTTGATAAAGGTGATAGGAACAAAATCTTTTGCTTCCCAATTGCTCAAACCCTCTTCGACAGTCGGAAAGATCCAGTCTTCAAAGTGGTTCTCCTCCTCTTCATCTTCTACATCATTGATTCTGTGGTGTGAGATCTTGACGGGTGGTCTTCCAATCTTAGAGCGGCGCATAGCCTTTTGTCCTGCAGTAGTAAACCCTAAACCAAACTTGTCCACCTTATGGGGAAAATCAGGCAATTGTCCCCATACTGTGCTCTTCCCCTCCTTAATCACAGCCTCTGCGTCCTTGAGAGATGCCATCTTAGCCACATTCTTGGGAATGATAGGTACCTCAACCGCTGTCTTCGCAACTTCTATCTCGGGAGAAACTTCCTCAAAATGTTGAAAAGGCGTTTCGATGAATTCGCCATCTAACTCCACATATCTAAAGGAATTGAGATGACTAATCATGTACTCTTCCTTGCCATGCACATTTATGATTTTACCCTTAACATGATACTTCAGCATCTGGTGCAAGGAGGATGTAACTGCCCCGACATAATGGATCCACGGTCTTCCCAGCAAGCATGAGTATGATGGACGGATGTCCATCACGTAGAAGGTGGAGTTGAAAATGTCGGTGCCTACCTTGATGGGAATATCAACCTCTCCATGAACCATTCTTTTGGAGCCATCGAAAGCTCTGACGACTATGTTACTAGGTTTGAGGGTCAAACCTTCACAATCCAAACGGTCTAAGGCCTTCTTTTGCAACACATTCAAGGAAGAACCAGTATCGACCAAGACATGGGCGAGGGTGGTCCCTCGACATTCAACTGAAATATGCAACGCATCATTGTGTTTCCTTCCTTTGGGAGTTAAGTCAGCATCAGAAAAGCCCAGGCCATTGTCAGCAGTAAGACTGGCCACACAATCCTGGAATTGGTCATCCGAGGTCTCTTGGGGGAAATGTGTCGTCTTCAAGAATTTAATCAGGGCCTTAGCATGGGCCTCTGAACAGAGCAGGAGTGCTAACATTGAAATTTTAGAAGGGGTCTGCCCTAATTGTTCCACAACATCGTAGTCAATTTTTCTGATTATTTTTAGGATTTCATCCATCTCCTTCTGAGTGGTTTCGGGGATAACCACAACATGAGCCTTCGTCCTGACAGGAATTTCCAGTATCCCCTTACCTTTTTATCGGTATTATCAGCATATGGTCTTTCTTCAGGAGTGTTTAACTCTTCAATCACTGGGCCTTGCACAGAGGGTCCAACAGGTGCATAAGCTTTTAAGGGTTCGAAAACTGCTCGGAGGGGAGCAATTTCCAGAGAAAAGATCCGGCCACTGCGGGTTATCTTGCTTGTACCCGCGATGTTCCCTATATCAGGGTCTTCTTCAGAAATTTCTTGGACTGTTTCGACTTGTTTGATGCAGTGGTAGAAGATTTCTCCCCCATAGTTCCACGGTATCATTTTTCTTGATTGGTACGGGACAGGTCCCGGCATAGTGATCTTTAAAGGTACACATTCAGAGTTGGGTGTAATCCTGACAGGCCTTTTGCAAGCCTTGGGAGGATTTCCGGAAATGGTTATGATGGCAATATCATTGGTTGAGGTATCACAAGCATCAGGAGTAATCGGATTGAAAGTGTTAACGGGGGTTTTCTGGAAAAGTATTTCTTGAGTATCCATCAGGCGTTGGACACCTGACTTCAACATTGGACAATCATCTTGAATGTTCAAGCAAAAATAGTAGTCTTCATCATAACCAGGAAAAATCCCAGCTCTCAACAAATTTTCTTTTATCACTAACAATGGAGTCAACAGATCGGCAACATCAATAACATGGAGATTTTCCAAAACAGCATGCACATTGTGGCCGTGCTTGGGCATCGGTGCGGACATAACATTGGGCTTTTCAGGAACGTCAAATTCAACCTCTTTGGCGTCAATTAAGTCTTGAATTTTGTTCTTGAGTGACCAAAAGTTATTGGTATCGTGCCCAATACTGTCGGAATGGTAAGCACACTTGGCTTTTGAGTTGTAGGATGGAGAGGTGGTATTTACATTCTTTGGTGCCTCTTTTAAATTAGCAAGATTCAACTTCAGGAGATGTGGAAGGATTTGAGAAGGGGTCATGTTTACTGGGGTAAACTGTCGTGGTGGCCTTTGTTGATAAGTTCTGGGCTAATCATTCCTCGATTGACTGTTTCTAAGCTGGTATGATGCGGACTTCTGTATTAATACGGACCCCACTGTTGGCCGACGTTCCTCTCTTTCCCAATTTTTCTGGGTGTATACAGCAGATGCTTCCTTTTTGGCTGGGAAAGGTTTTCTAGCAGTTGTGGATGCGGAAGCATCTTTTTGAATCTTTCCACTTTTGATACCGGCCTCCACCCTTTCGCCGGTCAGGATAAGTTTAGTAAATCCCGCAGAAGAGCTTCTGATTAGATGGTTAAAGAAGGGGCCAGACAGGGTCCCCAAAAACATGTCAACTAATTCCCTATCTGATAGTGGTGGCTGCACCCTTCCAGCCAGGTCGCGCCACTTCTGGGCGTACTCCTTAAACCCTTCATTTGAAGCCATCCCCATACTTTGTAGCTAAATACGGGTAGGCGCCAAATCAGCATTGTACTGATACTGGCGATAGAAAGCGGCCGCCAAGTCTTCCCAATTATGGACCTCTGACCTTTTGAGCTGATAAAACCAATCTAACTGAGTGCCAGACAAGCTGTCTTGGAAAAAGTGCACCCACATGTCTTTATCTGATGAATGTGGCTGGATCTTTCTAACATACGACCTCAAGTGCATCTTAGGGCAAGATAGACCGTCGTACTTGGCAAATGTCGGCACCTTGAACTTGGGAGGGATTACAATCCCGGCTACCAACCCCAGTTCCTCAAAATCCAATCCGGGCACCCTCTGCAACTCCATAGCTGCCAATCTGTCTTCAAGGTTCTTATACTTGTCATCCGCTGGTGGATACTGTTGTTCTGAATAGTCTTCGTCTGCTTCCTCTTCCTTCTCTTCTACCTCAGACTCAGAAGGTAAAATAACTCCTTTCCCCTTGCCAATCCCTTCGTCAGACGTTGAAGGAAACTCAAGAGTTCTTCTAGCATCGCCCTCAAATCTTCTTCCGAAAGTAGCTACCCCCGGTCTCTTTTTCTTTTTCTTCCCTTTATTCTTCCCTAGCAAAACTTTGAGATCCTCTTGACCCTTTTCCAAGGTCATGAGGAGTTGCTGAAATTGTGAATTTTGTGCTTGTAGGTCCTTCACTGTTTGCTCCAAATCCATCTTGCTGAAATAAACAGCAGAAAGATAAGGAAACCCGGCTTGACGACCTGCTTATGCATATGATGAATGATATGTTATTCATGTAATGCATTCAAGGGTTCAAAAATTCAAATTTGTTGTAAACAAAAAGAACACACGTCATATTAAGAAGAACTTGTTAGTACATAAGGGCCCCATGGGCGAAATATTACAAAATTCTTAATGTAAAAAGACATCGCGCATCCTCTTTGGTGTGATGTAGGTGTTGAGAGTTTCCTCCTCGTGAAGTCGGCGGGTGAGCTCTAAAACCTTCTTCTCACTGGCATAGAAGCTGGCTTCAAAAGTATCCCGTTCTTCTTTGAGTTGGATCCAACTCTTTTGCATTTCCTCCCATGATGTTGGCATGTCAGGATGTAGGATGGTGTATGGAACCTCTCCTTCCATAACAGGCTCTTTAATCAAGGGGAGAATGTGAGGATATGGCATCATAAGATTCTGGGAGTGGGTTCGTACCCACTTGAGGTAAGGCTCAAGGGGGATGGAATTCTTGTGCCCCAGTGTCTTACTATCCAATTTGTTAGGCATCCTCCAAGCTCTGATGAACCTTTGTCGAAGTCCTTGCGCATCATTGTTGAAGTCAAAAACTAGGTCAGGAATCAGCATGTCATGAGGGCCGTCCCTCCGGGCATATCCAAATTGTCTCAAAGCTAGACAGGGGTTGTAGGTAATGCCTCCCCTAATGCCAAGTAATGGGACATTAGGGAATTCACCGCAACGATCAATGATGATGACATTTTCTCTGGACCGAGAACACCAATGTACATCAGAATGTGTGAGGGTCATCAACCGTTGTGACCACCTTAAACCCTGCTCATTCTTCAAGACTGATTGTGGAAGGTGAGAAATAAACCACCTTGCTAGGAGAGGAGTACAGCACATGAGAACACCTCTTTTCCTCATTGTTCGTGTGTAAAATGAGTGTAGGATGTCCCCAAGCAATGTAGGTATGGGATTCTTGGACATGAAAATCTTGACAGCATTCACATCTATAAGTTGATCAGGGTTTGGTAACAAGACCAACCCATAGATGAGGAGTGCCACAATCTCTTCAAAGGCTTGTAGATCAAGAGAATTCCAGCAGTTTTGTGCCTTCTCAAACAAGAATTTTTCCAAGAAGCCCTTGACACCACTCCTGGTTTCCCAATGCCCCTTGATGTCAGATGGCTGCAAGTGTAATGCTTGAGCAACATCTTCAGGCTTTGGTTCTTTTTCCGTACCGTCGTAGGGTAGTTGATTAAGAATAGGAATTCTCAGGAGTTGAGAAAATTCCTCCAAAGTAGGCACCAATTGGTAATCAGGGAATGTGAAACAGTGGTGTAGGGGGTCAAAGAACTGGAAAAGTACTTTCACCATGTCTTCTTCAATGCTGGTGTTGACTAAGTTGAGGAGTCTACCATGTCTTTCACTGAAGAGAGAATTCTCTGGAATCCTGGAAGTAAGCTCTTTGAGTTGAGGAGGGATCCTCACAAGGTTGACTTGAATTGTTTTCCTGCGAAGAGATTCCATGACCTCCAAAACAAGAACAAAGATGAAGATCCAAATCCTTGAAATGGTTAGTGGATGCATATGATGCTTTATGATGTTCATGATGTATGCACAAACACATGTACAAGCAAGTCACACAAAACCCTAGTTTTAGGCTTGCATGAGGTTTCATAGGTAAGTACCCTCTTGAGTTTAGTTGGCTCAAAACCTGTCCTATAAATAGTAACCGGGTTCTAAGGAGCTCGATATCATTGGATTGTTTTCTATGTTCATTGTTTTGGTTTAGCCACTTAACTAGCGACCAAAATATTCCAAGAAAACAACCCTCAATGAGTGTAGTATCGAGTATCTACCAACTTCGGACTGCACCAAAGCCGGTCATCTCACTACCCCTAAAAGGCCAAGATGGTCAAGTAAGGTTCTAGTTCATTAGTGCTTAATGACATCACTCAGCGGCCTCATATTCTCTTTGATTGACTCAAAGGCTACCGGTACTCACAAATATTTCGCACTAATATAGCTATTGCTTCAACCGTGTCGGTATACCCCGCATAGTTTCCACAATGTATTGCTATCTATGAATGTTTCCCAAATCCGGGTGGAGGATTTCAAGCCCAAACAAGAGAACCAAAATGTAAAGCAATCAAAGCAAACAATAATCATGCAAAGAGTGATCTAAGCCCTAAGGTTACTCCACTTTCAATATGTCCCCAGCAGAGTCGCCAGTTCTGTGATACGGTGGGAGAACTGACTTGGGATTTGCATTTTGCGTTCGCAAATGTTTCGGTTTAGCAAGAGTCGCCACCGACTTTTTATTTTATTCTAAGGAAAGGTCAAAAAGCACAGGAAAGACCTTTGAGATGTTTTCTTGGGTTCGGGGAGTAGATTATAGAAAGGGAAGGTATTAGCACCCTTTCTATCCATGGTTATCCATGGGCTCTTAGCTACTTGCTTAGATCACTTGCTTTGCATTTTCAATTGTTTGAAATGGTGCTTTGTGCGTGTTTTTTTTTGGAAAATGTTTTGAAAAGAGGCCATCATTGTGGCAACCTTTGTAATGATTCTTGTTTGAATGTATACAAAGGTGTTTTTGTCTTTTGAAAAGTTTCCAATGTTCGAAAGTAGGGTTTTGAAATTGTGTTGCGGAGTGTATTTTGAGAAGTAGCAAGGATGTTTTTGCAAGCTTGATCAAGTAGCTAAGAGCTATCTACCCTATTTTACTCAAATATCTTTCTTATGTTTTTAACCCTTTTAACAGTGTTGTTTCACCATTGTATTTGGTGAACACTTGTGTTAGGATGTTTAAACGGGACAGACGCGGGTCATCGTATAGACCATGATAGCAATTGTGTCAAGTATCTTTTAGCAATTTTCTGAGGGACTAGATCATTTTTGTACAGGCAACCAAGATAGCATCATCGAGGGACTATGATCTTTTGTTTTGTTTTTGTTTTTCCAATAGATACTCAACATGCATATCATGGCCATTTGTTTAGGCAACCAAGTGGAGATACCTTAGGGGTGTTTATGTGCGAGTGCGTTTTATTGCATGCAAGAGTTTATCTTGAATTAGGATTTTCTATTTCATTGATTTTATCTTGCCATACACATCCTAATTACTAGCATTTATATTTGAAAGCAATAAAAGACGGAAATGTAAAATCCTACGCTATTACAGCATTTAGGGGATGGGGATACACATTTGTACATGGGGTGGTTCAACGAGAAAAATAAATAAGAAAAGAAAATAACAAAGGGAAGATAGAGAGAAAGAGAGAGAGGGCTAGCGCGCTGCTGAGAGGAAGTCAGAAGTTCTGACCCAGGCCTGCAGCTAGGTTATCAACCTTTTGGTGAAAATGTATGAGTCAGAACTTCTGACTCTGGCACCTGCAAAACAGAAACCTGTTAGTGGGAAGGTCAGAAGTTCTGACCCCCATGCGCTGCAAGACAAAAGTTTGTTAGTGGGGAAGTCAGAAGTTCTGACCCTGCTAGACATACAATTATTTTCAGAAGTTTTGATATTATTGACAGCAAAACAGGCTCCAGATGTGCTAACGTCAAAGTCAGAACTTGGCTTCTCCCTGTGCTGGCCAGAACATCCGCAGTTTTGTTATTTTTCACTAAAACAGAAAACATGCTTGGGACAACTTCAGCAAATGTCAAAGTGTTTCAGGAGACAGAACCAACAAGGTCACAGGCAGGTTCTGAACTGATTCATTATCTACTTAAGCGTACAGATGCGTGAAAACCTCAGAACATGTACAACATCAGAAGCATGATATCTACATTGTGTTTTTGAGCATGCAAATCTGGTAATGCTTAGGTAAGGTGGTGAGAGTCAGCAAGTGCATACCTTGCAGCTGGAATAAGCTCTATGAACTAGAGTTAGCCTTAGCTCTGATGACGTTTTGAGTAGCTTCTTTGGATGGATGGATGAAGGGTATATAGTGGTATGAATACAAAAGTTATGGCAGTTTCCAACGTGTGGGTCAGAAACTATATGAAAGGTTTTTTAGTCAAGAAATACTTTGAGAACAAATGGAGTTTGAAAGCAAGGGATCCAAAGTTAATGGTTTGTACGTTGTGTTTACAGTTTTTTTTTGAAACTCTTAGGAATTTTGGGCAGAGGTTCAAGACTTTTCTTTCTCAAATTTTCTGTCTCTTTTCAGCAATTTTTCTGGTCCCCTTCTCAGTGACCAATTGCCTTCTATTTATAGGCAAAGCTTTGTGGTTTTTCAAAATGTCAAGTGGCGCCAATACCATGCATTAGATGCTGACTTACTCTTGAAGCAAGTTCCAAAAAGGTTGTGGTGATTGACAGCCTTTAGCCTAGGCTGGATTAGTAAGCAAGGATTAAGGAAAAGTGAACCTATAAGCGAAATGTAGCGTATGGGCCTTTACCTAATCCTGCATAAAAGTATTTCTACCCTACACGTGGAGAGATCCTCTGGACGAAGACTCAAAAGTGGTTGTGAGCATTAATGAGCATTAAATGATGATGAGATTCGTCAAAAATCAGAAATCTTGTAATATGAGATTTGCATCATTACTTAAATCTAGGCCAGAAGTTCCATTTCAACATAGTCTAGGACAAAGTACCCAAGTTCTGATCTTGATATCCTGTTGCCTTAGCAAGTTCTGAGGAATCCCCAAGCTTTCCAGCATGTTTATTTAACTTGCTTCTGAAAACTCCGGACTTAGAGATTCTGCTTCAGTGTAGCACCCAATCTTCTGACCCTCTTATCTTCTGGTTCCAGCATGTTCTAAAGGAGCTTTCAGATTTTTCATCATGTTTTATAATCTTCTGGCAACTTCTGACTGAGCTAGCGTAGATGCTGAAGGGCAACATTCTGACTGAATGTTATATGCTGAAACACAATTACAACTTCTGACTGCTCCTGCATAGAGGCTAGCTCAGAAGTTCTGAAGTGTCATTTTTCTTAAATACTTTAGAAAAATTCAAAGCACTTAGAATTTAACTTTTCCAAGGTAAAATTTGACTTGTGACCTTCTTGATGAAACAAACTTCATATTCCAACATGTCTTGATGAAATATGATTTTTGAGATTTGATTTTGATCCAAAAACTAAAGTTTGACTTCTCAGCGTGTAAATGACCATTTTGCCCTTGTAAATGGATTGCTTGGAAAGAAATGATAATTCAAGGCTTAGATTTGTATGAGAGAAAACTTTGAGAATCCAGGGTGATTTCCTGAGAAATGAGATGGCAAATTTTGGGGTACAACATAATGCCTAAAAGGTATTTGAACTTTGAATTCAGCTAATAAAATCTTTGTTTTATTTTGGTTTGCAAATTTAAATTTTCCAAAGTCTTTGAAATCATTGCATGCGCATCCCATTCATAACATTGCATGTACATGTACCATTATAGGTTTCTCATCTTCTTCGTTGTTTATTTCAGCAGAAATGTCTTCCGAACAAAGCATCAAGGACCTTTAGGCACAGAACGCCCAGTTCCAACAAATGTTCATAAGTCTGGAAAAAGGGCAGGAGGATCTGAAAGCCCTCATCCTGAAAGAGAAAAAGAAAAAGAAGAAGGTTGTCGGTATTCTGAATATGGGCAGAAGGTTTGGAGAGCAGTTGAAGAGACAAGTCGATCTGACTTCTTCATCCAAGGAAGGGGAGAATCAAGAAGAAGAGACATGGGAGAAGGACCCCAGTCGTGCAGTTTCTGACAATGATACCGACTACAATGATGAGCAGTATCCTCCTGCTGAGGATAGATACAAGCAATTGGAAGATCGTTTGAGTGCCATGGATGTTCATAGGATACATGGGCTGGATTTCTAAGATTTGGGATTGGTGTCGGGAGTGGTCATCCTGCAGAAGTTCAAAGCTCCAATTTTTGCTAAGTATGATGGGGTGTCCTTCCCAAAACTCCATCTCCGTTCCTACGTCAGGAAAATTCAGCCCCACACCGCTGATAAAATTTTGTGGGTTCATTTGTTTTCAAGACAGTCTGCCAGGGACTCGGGTTGAATGGTTCTACCAACTGGAGAGAGCCAATGTCCGAAATTGGGAAGATCCGGCTGCTGCTTTTTATAAGCAATATTAATACAACGCCGACCTTGCTCCCACTCGTACTCAACTCTAGAGTATATCCATGGGTGCAGGAGAAGGCTTTAAGGACTACACACATAAGTGGAGAGACTTGGCTGGGAGAGTCTAACCCTCGTTGTCTGATAGGGAGTTGGTTGATATGTTTCTAGGGACACTGTCTGATCCGTTCTTCAATCATTTTATCGGCAGCTTATCAACTGGTTTCATCGAGCTGATCTTAACTGGAGAGAGAGTAGAAGCTGGGATTCGAAGTGGTAAAATACAGAAGGATGCCTCTTTGAGTTCGGTAAAGAAGCCTTTTGCTGGTAAGAAGGAAGCATGTGCCATCTACAGTCCGAGAGGCCAAAGCAGAGTTGAACACCTTCAGACAGTAAGTGCTGTAATGATACCTAGGCCTGCAGTTGCTCCACAATGCAACGATTAACAAAGGGTGGAAAGACCACAACAACATTTTACTCGAATCAACATGACGTTGGCTGAAGTATTACCCCATCTGCTGAGATCTAACCTGGCAACTTTGAAAGAGGCTCCTAAGAATCCAAACACCACATCTCCTCGGTATAACCCAAACTCCCGTTGTGCCTACCATTCTGAGAGTCCTGGCCACGATACAAATGACTGCTGGGCTCTGAGAAACAAAGTACAAGACTTGATTAAAGCTAAGGAAATAAAGTTTGATGCTCCGGAGAAGCCAGATGTCATAACTGCTCCCATGCCTAAGCACAGTCGTGGAATTAATGTTGTTGATACTGATTTGTCTGTTACCTCTGTTGATGAAGTTTCTACTCCTCTCATGATTGTCAAGAAGAATTTGTTGTCGGTCGGTTTATTTCCGGGTTGTGGTGAAGGTTGCCACATGTGTTCATCTCTTCCTTCTGGTTTCTATTTGCTGAAGTCAGGTATTCAGCGCCTGATGGATAGCAGAGAGATTTTGTTCGAAAAAACTATGATTCCTGTTGTTCCAATTGAAGACGTTGCTATCATAACCATTTCCGCCAATCCTTCCAAGGTTTCCTCGAGAAGACTTATTAGGATTACATCTGTTCCAAGAGTCGCTCCATTGATAATCACATCTCCTGGTCCTATCCCGTATACCTCGGACGAGGCTGTCCCCTGGCATTATGGTGCCGATGTGTAATATCATGGCATCAAACAAGATCTGAAGAATGAAGAGACTGATCCTAATGTCAGTAACATTGTCGGGACTAGCAAAGTTACCCGAAGTGGAATGGTTTTCTCTCCCGAGATCTCCCCGAAGACGGTCAATAAGCCTACTGTTATTCCAGCTGCTGTTCCAACCAGCACTCCTGTCATTTCTCCTGTTCCTACTCCAGTCATTACCCCTTCTAATGAGCCATCTGGGACTCGGGGCAAAGAAGTTATAGGTGAGCCTTCCCGGACGGAGGCACCTAGAAAAATTGTCGTGGAAGCCTCTAATCAAGCGATAGAGGAAATACTGAAAATAATCAAGAAAAGCGACTATAATATGGTTAAGCAGCTGGGGAAGACCCCCTCGAAGATATCCATTTTGTCTCTGTTATTACGTTCTGAAGCCAATGCAAATGCTTTGATCGCATTTCTCAAGACTGCGCACGTGCCACAAGAAACCTCAGCTGACCAATTCAAAGACTGTGTATCCAGTTTGACTGCTGACAACGGGCTGGGTTTTTCAGATGTCGATTTAACACCGAAAGGAAGAAATCATAATGATGCTCTACATGTCTCAATCGAATGCAGGGGTACCACTATGGCCCATATGCTGGTAGATACTGGGTCTTCGCGGAACGTTCAGCCTAAGAAGGCGTTGGACCAGTTGGATTGCGAGGGTCTGACCTTAAAGCCTAGTAACATTGTGGTGAGGGCTTTTGACAGGTCAAAAAGAATGGTGCACAGGGAGGTGGACATCCCTGTCAAAGTGGGTTCTCAGACTTTTGGGTCCACCTTCTATGTGATGGACATCAGGCCGTCATACTCTTGTTTGTTGGGTCGTCCTTGGATCCATGAGGCTGTGGTAGTTACTTCCACACTGCACCAAATGTTGAAGTATCCGGTAAAAGGGAAGATCGTCATTGTGTGTGGTGAAGAAGAATATATGGTGAGCCACCTCAGTTCCTTCAGGTATGTAGAGATGGACGGGGAATTTATAGAGAATCCTTGTCAGAATTTCGAAGAGGTCCCTCAGATCTTGGCATCAACTGAAACTACCACCAACAGCAAACCTCCTCTGAAGATGGCTTCCCTCAAGGACGCCAGGGCCATGGTTGAAGAAGGTGGGTGTGCCAATTGGGGTCAGCTCCTTTATTTCACTCACAAAACTGACAAATTTGGTTTGGGCTTTACTACAGGGGCTCAAAGGACTGTTCGACGTGCTCGGGCTGGAGGACCTCCCCTACACATCAGCAATCGTGGGGTCAACGCTATTGAAGACAGCGAGGAAGACTGTGACATTGACAGCTGGATCTACCCGACTACCAACGGTGGACCTATTAATTGGACGGCCAGATATTTTATACCAATTTCTTTCATTCCGCAGTAATTGTCTTATTTGTTTTCTGAATTTGTAATAAACAATTTAAACTTTATGGCCTCGTGTCTTTCCCAGGGAACAATGGTTCTGTTTGTGAGGGCTATTATATGTCATTTTCACATGCCATCAATAAAGCATTAGACGTTTCTTGCATAAAAAATTTGCACTCTCTATTTTTCTTTTCTGTTTTCACTTTATCAAAACAGCTATTCTCTTACACACACTCACGTATCATAATGCAGATCCATATCCACTCTGGATCCCATTGATAACAGCTCTGCTATTTCCAGTTATGACTTTAAAAATCCGATCAACCAAGTCGAAGAAGAAGGTGAGAATAATTGTGAGGTGCCGGGAGAACTTTCTAGACTACTACAATAGGAAGAAAGGGCCATACAGCCTCATGAAGAGTCGGTTGAGACAGTGAATTTAGGTACTGAGGAAGACAGAAAAGAGGTTAAAATAGGTGCAAATCTGGAGCTTAGCGTCAAACAGATGTTGCACGACTATGTTGAGATCTTCGCCTGGTCCTATGAAGACATACCTGGTTTGGACACTGACATCGTAGTACATCGCCTGCCGACTAAAGAAGATTGTCCTCTGGTTAAACAGAAGGTCCGTCGTCTGCGCTCTAAAATGTGAGAGAAGATCAAGGCATAGGTCATGAAACAGTTCGACACAGGGTTCTTAGCTGTAACTTAGTATCCACAGTGGGTTGCTAACGTTGTTCCGGTACTTAAGAAGGACGGTAAGGTACGGATGTGTGTGGATTACAGAGATCTGAACAGGGCAAGCCCCAAGGATGACTTCCCACTTCCTCACATTGACGTTCTAGTCGACAATACCGCGCAACATAAAATCTTCTCCTTCATGGATGGTTTCTCTGGATACAACCAGGTCAAGATGGCTCTTAAAGACATGGAGAAGACAACCTTCGTCATGCAGTGGGGCACCTTCTGCTACAAGGTGATTCCTTTTGGGTTGAAGAATGCAGGGGCAACTTATCAGCGCACCATGGTCGCTTTATTCCATGATATGATTCACCATAAGATCGAAGTTTATGTTGATGACATGATAGCCAGGTCTCAAACTGAGGAAGAGCACCTCGATCATCTACAAAAGTTGTTCGACAGGTTGAAGATATATAAGCTGAGGTTGAATCCGAACAAGTGCACCTTCGGGGTAAGGTCTGGTAAACTTCTAGGTTTCATTTTCAGCGACAAAGGCATCCAAGTAGATCCTGCAAAGGTAAAAGCTATACAAGAAATTCCAGCTCCCCGTACAGAGAAGGAAGTTAGAGGTTTCTTAGGACACCTAAATTATATCGCCAGGTTCATTTCACATCTGACTGCTACTTGTGAGCCAATCTTCAAGCTTCTGAAGAAAGATCAAGTGGTAAAGTGGAATGATGAATGTCATACCGCTTTTGAAAGAATCAAGGAATACCTTCAAGAACCACCAATTCTGATGCCTCCAGTTGAAGGGAGACCTTTGATATTGTACCTGACAGTGCTAGACAATTCAATGGGTGTGTGTTGGGGCAGCATGACGAGTCTGGTCGAAAAGAGCACGCAATATACTACCTTAGCAAAAAGTTTACCGACTGTGAGACATGGTACTCATTGCTTGAGAAAATTTGTTACGCTTTGGCATGGGCGTCTCGCCGACTGAGATAGTATATGCTGACTCACACTACCTTGTTGATATCGAAGATGGATCCGATCAAGTACATTTTTGAGAAGCTCACTCTCTCCAGAAGGATATCAAGGTGGCAAATGATCTTAACCGAGTACGACATACAATATAAAACCTAGAAAGCAATAAAAGGGAGTATATTAGCTGATCATTTGGCTCATCAGGAAGTGGATGACTACCAGTCAATGAACTTTGAGTTCCCGGATGAGAATATTATACTAGTGACTGACTACGAAGAACCTGGACCAGATGAAGGACCTGAGGAAGGATCCTGATGTTCTATGTATTTTGATGGAGCCTCAAACGCACTGGGTAACAGCATTGGCGCTATAATCATATCTCCCGAGGGCTGTCATACTTCGTTCACTTCCCGATTATGTTTCAACTGCACCAACAACATGGCGGATGAAGCATGTATTATGGGTCTTCGAGCTTCTATTGACTTAAGGATCAAGTTCTTGAGTGTCTTCGGGGATTTTGCTTTGGTGATAAGTTAGATCAAAGGCGAGTGGGATACGAAGCACCCAAATCTCATCCCGTATAAAGAGTACGTACTGACATTGCTCTCACACTTTGAGGAGGTAACCTTTAAACATTTCCCACGAGAGGAGAACCAGTTAGCGGACGCGCTAGCTACTATGTCGTCAATGTTCAAGGTCAGGTGGGACAATGAAGCTCCCCAAATCACCATTGAGAGGTTAGATGAACCATCACACTACTGTGAAATCGATACCAAAGAAGTGGCAGATAAACCCTGGTTTCACGAAGTCAAAAGGTATATCGAGGCTCAAGAATATCCCGAAGGGGCATCTGTCAATGATAAGAAGTTTCTGAGAAGGTTCCCTGCAAAGTTCTTCCTCAGTAGTGGAATCCTCTATAAACGCAACCATGACTCCACACTACTACGGTGTGTAGACAAGAGTGAAGTAGAGAGGATCATGACAGATCTACATGAAGGCACCTTCAAAACCCATTCTAGTGGACATACCATGGCTAAGAAGATCCTACGGGCAGGATACTACTGGTCCACTATGGAAGCTGATTGTTATCAACACTCTCGAACTTGTCATAAGTGCCAAATCTACGCTGATAAGGTGCATGTGCCTCCGGTCCCCTTAAACGTCTTGACAGCTCCGTGGCCCTTTGCAATGAGGGGCATAGACGTGATCGGAGAAATCAGGCCCACCGCTTCTAATGGGAATCGCTTCATCCTGGTAGCCATTGATTACTTCATGAAGTGGGTCGAGGCAGCTTCCTTTGCAACATTAACCAAGAACATCGTTTCATGGTTTATCAGGCATAACTTAATCTGTCAGTATGGTGTGCCAGAGAGAATTATTACAGACAATGGTACAAATCTCAATAACACGATGATCACTGATCTCTATAAATAGTTCAAGATTCGGCATCATAACTCTTCCCCTTACTGGCCAAAGATGAATGTGGCTGTTGAAGCGGCTAATAAGAATATCAAGAAAATAATACAGAAGATGACGGTAACATACAAATATTGGCATGAGATGCTACCATTCACTCTCTATGGGTACCGTACCTCAGCATAGACGTCGACAGTGACAACACCCTACTCTCTGGTATATGGCATGGAGGCAGTCCTACCCATCGAGGTCCAGATCCCTTCTTTAAGGATTATGAAGGATGCGGGTTTAAACAAAGACGACTGGATCCAGACCCGGCTTGATCAACTGAATCTGATCGATGAAAAGAGACTTACTGTTGTCTACCATGGTCAAATGTATCAGAAGCGAATGATCAAGGCTTTCAACAAGAAAGTCAGACGTCAAGAATATCAAGTCGGGGATCTAGTAATCAAGTGCATCATACTGCCGCAAGGTGATCCCAGGGGCAAATGGACCCCCACATACGAAGGGTCATTTGTGGTTAAGAACATTTTCTCAGGTGGAGCCATGATCCTGACCATCATGGACAATGACGACCTTCCTCACCCTGTTAATGCAGACATAGTGAAAAGATACTACGCATAGAACAAAGACCCGCTAGGTTGACATGCCTAGGCAAAAATAAGGGCTTCCCGGCGAACCAAAAGGGTTCGGGAAAAATAAGGGATGAAAATGAAAAAAATTTGTACACCCGGCAAGTCGAAAACCCGAAAGGAAGGCTTGGGCAAAAAAGGGTATCCCAGTGGACTGAATACCCGAAAGGGAGGTCCAGGCAAAAGTTAGGGATTAAAGCGTATCACTATGTTCCATTGGATCACCTTGCGATCAGGACTTCAGTAATCAACTGTCAACCTCAAACGGTACCGATCAATCCAGTCAACTTTGGACAAGCGGCAAAGTGATAAGATGCTCGAAAACATAGGGGCAATAGCAGAATTGGAACTCAATGGGATTGTTGCAGATAACTATTTTTGTTTCATTGTACACACTATTGTATAGTTTCTATTTTTACGGCGACATTCTCTTACTAGAGTGTCAGCTTCCTTGTACAAAAACGCCTATTACATGCAAAACTTCAAATTAATACAAATCATTTTTGAAAGTACAAAACTGTGTGTCTATTTTTCTTTTTTCTGTTTTGTTTTGCGAGAACGTATAATGAATTATTCTTGACATGTGCATTTGAATATAATTTCTATTCATAAATATTTCCATAAGAAATAGAAGGACGATTGCTCGTAACTTAAGAAACAAGAGTAAAAATGTCAAACCTGAAAGTTACTCAGTCTAACAGGTACCAAGGCAGAGATAACTTTTGAAACGCAGTCATCAGTACATACGACCTCGTAACATCCTCACTCCCTATAGAGTAGAGGTAATCACAACCTTGATATCAACCTCTCCAAAACAAGAAGTTACTTTCCCTAACAAATTCCTACAGAGAGCTGACATCTATGTTCCCCAGCCGTTTTTTTGCAAGCAGTTCATAGTTCTTCGTTTTCCCCAAGCAGAGTTTATTTCTCTCACAACGGAAGCTCAATCTCCAACAAGAGATCATCATCTCCAGTAACAGAAATTCATCCCCAGCTGAATTTATTTCTCTAGATCAGCAGATCTACCAACATAGTATCTCTTCTCCAACAAAGTTATTCCCCGCAGAGTTATCCTCAGACAGGGTCTCCTCCAGTAGAATATTCGCAAGATGAATGGACGTAAATCCCTAGTTAGTTATCTATGTTCACCATCCTCAGCGGAAGTATAAGAACCATGGTTTTATACAGTCTTGAATACCATTTCCAATACTCTCCAGCATTAGTCAGGGATTTATTTTCCCAGACTCGGATTATCACAATAGCATTTCATGTTCATACATCATGACATGCGCATACACATTACATAACGGCATAACCTCATTTATTTTGAGAACATCATCACACAATTCATTTCTTGCATCGCACATAATTAACCCTATACTTTCTCAGTAAGGATGGTTATCATCAATAATCTCCAGCAGGTCCAAGATTAGCTCCTGAAACTAAACAGAGTAATTATCTGCATGGCCCAATGCAGTCCCACACCGACTCATCACAAAATAACCTTACCCAGGTTCCCTCTGAAGTCCTACACCGACTCATCACAAGGCAACCCACCCAGGTTCCCTCTGAAGTTTTACCCAAACTCATTTCGAATTAACCCTACGATCCAGGTTCCTTCTCACAGCCCTACTATCCAGGCTTTCATCTCGAAGTAACCCTACTATCCAGGTTCCTTCTCACAACCCTACTATCCAGGCTTTCATTTCGAGGCAACCATACTATTCAGGTTCCTTCTCACAGCCCTACTATCCAGGCTTTCATTTCGAGGAAACCCTACTATCCAGGTTCCTTCTCACAACCCTACTATACAGGCTTTTATTTCGAGGCAACCCTACTATCCAGGTTACTTCTCATAGCCCTACTATCCAGGCTTTCATTTTGAGGCAACCCTACTATCCAGGTTCCTTCTCATAACTCTACTATCCAGGCTTTCATTTCGAGGAAACCCTACTATCCAGGTTCCTTCTCACAGCCCTACTATCCATGCTTTCATTTCGAGGCAACCCTACGACCCAGGTTCCTTCTCAAGCCCTACTATCCAGGCTTTCATTTCGAGGCAAACCTACTATCCAGGTTCCTTCTCACAGCCCTACTATTCAGGCTTTCATTTCGAGGCAAACCTACGACCCAGGTTCCTTCTCAATCCCTACTATCCAGGATTTCATTTCGAAGTAACCCTACTATCCAGGTTCCTTCTCTCTTATCTCCAGACAACAGTCCACAACACTGTAAGACCTGGACCTGATCAGATACAAACGATTTCACATTCCCTTAGTAAGTCGTTGTGCAACCTGGATCCTGACCAGATACACCACTCACTTCCACCTCCTCAATCATTCCCCAGTAGAGTAACAGACAACTGAAGCTCCTAAACTCTATCAGCATTCCCCGACGAAGTTCTCCTCAACAGCAAGTACATGGATCCTCGTAAAGGAATCTCTTATGCGATCGATATGTTTTTCGGATGGCATCTTTAAGACCATCTCTGCCGAGTATACATCAACTTCCAAATGGCATCTGTAAGCCCATTCCCGATATCTCCGATCAGTGTTACTTCATGCGAGTGCAAATTTCTGGGCACTCTAGTGTTCAATCATATTCCACCTTCAGATCACGAAAGGCAGAACAACCAATCTACATCTTCAGGTTTAAGAAGATTAAACAGGGTCAGCTGTTGTACCCCAAAATTTTCCCTCTCATTTTACTCAACACATGTCAATTGAGGTTCCCAATTTGCTCAAGGAAGCCCAAGAGTTGACCAGACAAACTCTCTCCTAAGGCAGTATACCTCAAATTAAGGTTTCCATTTTCATCAAGATGTGTGAACCACAAAGGACCCAAATTATTTCCATGGTCCTAATATGTTCCTAAGATCATCCATGTCAAGTTTCATGCCTTTCACAAGAAGTTTGCTCAGTCAACTGCTCAGATGCTTGAGAATCGACTATATTAGGTCAAAAGTCAATTGTGGCCCACATACAGTCAAACCTCAATATTTTTGGTCAACATCAACATTTTAAAGTTAATTTCATCATTTGATCAAGGGTTGATCATGATTCTTCAAGGAATGCCCCAAATTTATCAAAACCGACAAGTTGCTAAATTAGGGTTTCTCAAGAAAAGTCAACCAAACTTTGACCAAGCATAACTTCCTCATACTTTATCAGAAAGTTTCCATCCAAGGCTTATTTTGAAGAGGATGAAATTCCCTACAATTCTTCTTCATCCCACAAGTTAAAAATATGCACTCATCAAAAGATATGAATTTCTAGATTATAGGTCCTTTTAAAAAGTCAACAAAAACACCTTTTGGGTCAAAGCTTCATACATAAACATGGAAGGCCCAATTGAAATGAGACTAAAAGTGTTGCTTAGGGGACATACTAAGCTTTCTAAAAAGTCCAAGAACACCTCTCTAGGGTTAAAATTGGAGGAGATATGCCTTGCCAAAGTTGACCTTTTTTGCAAAATTGCCAAAAGTCAAATATGCTCAAAAGTGCATTTTTTACCAAATGGGCTTAGCATTTAATGATTGCACCTCACTTGTAGCATGGTCCACGACCCAAATATCCACCCACATGTCATTTGCTTCATTTTCCATTTTATTTTGACTTTTTATTAATTAAAAATTGAATAAAATCAAATAATTGGTAAATAATATCAAAGATATGTTTTGATATGATTTTTGGACAGGATCTCAATCAAATTATGCTAAGATATCAAGACCAAATCGAATCAAGCATGATTGGTACAAAAAAGGGATAATTTGGCTCAATATAAAAGGTTTGCATATGGATGAAAAATCAAATCAAATCTTCCAAAATTCCAAAGATATCATCTGTTTTTGCAACCCTAATTCTCTCTAGCATATATAATGAACAAGAACCAAGGATAAAAGAAGGTTTTGGCAGTCTTGAAAGCGCAAGAACAAACTCAAAAAAGTTATCAAAAAGTAGGGATCAAATTTCACTCCACGGGACCTTTTAAAGTGTTGCACCCCAAAATTTACGCTCTTGGTTTTGGCTTATGTTTCGTCATGAATATCATATTGCATTACATTCATACATTGTGATGGGATCAAAGTTCTTTAGGTTATCAAGTCCTCCTCAAGCTTTGAAGGTTGATTGCATTGGCAAGTTGCTCAAGGAGAATCTTGTCATCTAAACCTCTGGATCTTTCAAGCTAAAAAATTATTGCATATCTCAAGATGTTTTATCCATCTCTTTGGATCATCAGAGGATTGAAGTTTGTGTTTGATTATAAGAAGAATATCTCCTTTGATTCACCAGTCAAATTAGGGTTTTGTTTGATCAAGGCTATTGACCAATGTACAAGTCTAAATTTTGGAAGCTACAACATCTCATTGGTATTTGAAGAGTCTTTGTATAAGAAATTGGCCAGGATACCCAGAGGATTTGAAGTTTTGAAGAGGATTCATCAGTCTCCTAAGGTGTTAACCAAAATTAGGGTTTGGGTTTTTATCAGGATTTCTTGAGAATTTTGAAGTGAAACCTTGTACATGGCCTCTACATATTTGGAAGATCATATGTTTGAAGTTTTGATCACCAATTTTGAAAGGAAGTGGATCAATTGATTCAGAGGGGCAAAATGGTCATTTTGGTCAAAATCAGTCAAAGTCAGGGTTGACCAAGTGAATTTTTGGCCAACCATCAATTCAAGGATGCAATTTTCATATTTCAAGTCCATTTTTGTCATTGGATCGAAGAGATTGAGGTTTAGGTTGAAACTTGTTCTTGAAGAAACCCTAAAAGTTTCTAATTTTGGAAAATGAGGACTTAATTTCAAAAATTCATATTTTATTCACCTTTGATCAAGAAAATATAAATGAAATATGCTTGGAAAGCTAAGAGGATGATCTTTCATCTCCTTTGGGTATCATGTCCAAATTGGCAAGGAATCAAGAATTATGGTCTTTTGAAATCACAAAATTATAGGTTATTTTCCAAAATTAGTAAATTTAAAGCTCAATTTTGAGAAAGTTAATGGATTCAATTGCAAAAACTATAAACTAAGGGATTATAGATCTTTTCAATACCTTTCCAAATTATGCTCATTTGTGTCAAGATTCAAAAGTATGAGCAAGTTGTGGGCCTTGGAATTTTGAGGCATTTCATTGAATTCATGCATGCCATGCAAATTGCAAATTCTTGATAACTTGATTTGTGGCCTTTTGTTTCACTTCAAACTTTTCCCATGACTAATATGCAATGTACCAAGGCCCATCATGCCAAAGCTTGAGCTGCACATGGGAAAATGCAAGGGCAACTCGTGATTTTGCCAAAAGTGGCATGAAAATGCCTAATCACCAACACTTGCTTAATACAAAGATTTGAGTCTTAATTCTTTTGCTAATCTCTTCCTGAGATAAAATGGACTGAAATGCACGTAAAATGCAAGCCAACGCACGAGGGATTTGAGGGCTTCATGTGCATACTTGATTTTGGCAAAAAGAAGATTCCATTCTTTCTAAGGGCTTTTAGTGCAAAAAACCTATCATACCCTCCTCTTGATGCTCTATATATTAAGAAGCAAGCCTCATTGAGCGTGGTTCGTGCTTCATTTCATCCCTGAAATCAGAAAACTCCATAGCTACTTGCTCTGCATTTTTCTTTGATTCTTCCATTTCCCTTGCGCGTTTTGGTTAATTTTTCGTGCATTCTCTTCTCCAAGTGATAAGGATTGTAGATAGAGGCTTGGTTTGCAGCTGGAGTGAAGGAGACAGTAGATCCGTTTTCCCTCAAAGCTTGCTTGAAGTTCTCTGGGTTTCTGTTATTCTTGCTCAGTTGCTACAGATAGTTATTTGTTTGGTATTGCATTGTCTCCTTTCTTCCCTTTTCATTTTGCATAGTTCTCTGATTGTATGATGGGACCTCCGTTGCTGATATATGTCAGGAGGCCCTCTGGTTTTTTGACTAATACATGTGTTGTGTTTGCTGTTGATCGATGAGTCACTCAATTTAGAAATTGAGATCACGACTTCGCTCTCATTACATGTTCCCTATAGGATGTTTATTGCTTTTCTACTTTACTTATTGATCAATGAGTCACTCAATTTAGAAAATGAGATCACGACTTCCCTCTCATTGCATGTTCCCTATAGGGTGTTTATTTCTTTTCTTCTTTAATTGTTGATCGATGAGTCACTGAATTTAGAAATTGAGATCACGACTTCGCTCTCATTGCATGTTCCCTATAGGATAATTTTGTTAAGATTCTTGTAGCATGTTAATTAAGGTAGGGTTTTCCTTTATCCTCAACCTTGGGGTCAACCACTGTATGATAACACTAGGATTAGTACTAGGTTAGTTTCCCTTAGTTGTTTTCCCTTTCTATGCATTCTGCATCTTAAAACAAAAACTGTTTTCTTGACAAATCATAAGACATTTCTAATGAACTAAAACCCTTCTTCAAAGTAAAAGATACAAACTAATCTTACTTTGTCTGTGTTATCTTTTAGCCGATGTTTCGCCATCGCACATTTGTTTGAAGCCGATGTTTCGCCATCGAACATGTTTGTTATCCTACTTTGATCTTCAATATCATTGTTAGGTGTGATGTTTCATCATCCTTTTTTTATGGATGTTTTGCCATCCTTACCATGCTATTCTATCTTGTTACCTTTTAGCCGATGTTTCGCCATCGCGCACGTTTGTTATCCTACTTTGATACTCAATATCATTGTTAGGTGTGATTTTTTGTCATCTGTTTTATTGATGTGTTGCCATTTTTGCCATGATATCTTGTTATCTTGAAGCCGATGTTTCGCCATCGCACATGTTTGTTATCCTACTTTGATTCTCAATATCATTGTTAGATGTGGTGTTTTGTCATCCGTTTTATTGATGTCTCGCCATCTTTTCCATGACTTTGTTATCTTTTAGCCGATGTTTCCCCATCGCACATTTGTTTGAAGCCGATGTTTCGTCATCGCACATGTTGGTTATCCTACTTTGACTCTCAATGTCATTGTTAGGTGTGATTGTTTTATCATTTGATGTTTCTCCATCTTTGACATGTTACCTTGTTATTATTTAGTCAATGTTTGACCATCTCATTTGTTTGTTGTTTTATTTGATGTTTCACCATCTTGACTGTTTTTGTTATCTTAACTAAAAAAAACACAAACCAACCAGAATACATAAGCCGAACTACGGCTGATCTGATTCCTTAAAAGGGATACGTAGGCATTGGGGTTGGTCCCGATCGTGCACATCTTTTTATTTTCCCTACATTGTTTTCTTTTTTTCTTTCGCATGCATTCCCTTTTAAGTTTTAAGCCATAGACATAGGATTTGACCACACCCATTAGATTAGACAACAAGAGTGGATACCGTAGAGTACTACGGGCGTGTGGGGTGCTAATACCTTCCCCTTGTGTAACAGACTCCCTTACCCGATCTCTCGGTAGAAAGACTATGATTTCTCCCTTTTCAGGTTTTCTCGATGTTTACCTTTCCCTTTCGGTGGGATAAAAGACATTCGGTGGCGACTTCATTGATGTTTCATTAACATCCAGATGACAGGTTCCGGCCGCGTTGTTTTTGCTGGCGACTTCACTGGGGACAGATTGACCTCTTGCTTGTCCATCTCAGATTCGATCCTAGCTTTTGTTTGTTTTCTTTTTGGGTGTTTATTTTTACCGCTTTGCATATTTATCTGTTTGTATTGCATCCTTTGTGCGCTTTACTTTCTGCATACTGGATTTGGCTGGACTGTTTGGATTCTGGATTTTCTTGGTGGGTGGGTTGTTCCATGAGGTAAACGGCCTCATACCCAGGCTATGAGTGAATTCCATAGGAACTAGGAATAGAGTGGCCATGGCAGCTATGAGGCGAATGCTTTGTAGACCTGACCATGAGACCCATGACTTCGGAGGTAGTTCAGATAGGTGTTATCGTATGATGATACTGACATTCGAGCTCTTGTACTCTGATTTGGCTTTTAACCTTACCTTGACCTGGACTACACCCGTGAGAGGGGCGGGAAAACTTTTCTTACAGGTACAGGTACCGTTGGTGACTTTGTATTGTAAAGATGACTCAGGTTCCCATGATAGTTTCGAAGCTTTGGGGTTTTCTTTTGATCTTGAGTGGTGTTGTTCTGTAATGGTCCAACCATGATCCATTGTGAAACTTTGATCATGTCATGTTGCATCATAGCATATTTATTTCTAAAAAATGATGTATAAAAAATAACTAGCATGCGCATGTCATCTTCCAGGGACATTCGAGAGTCTTCTTGCCATCAGAAATGGCTGGCCTCCCGTCAGATGAGTTTGATTCAGTTCGTGTTAAAGAGCCCACCGTGCATACTTTCTCTTATCAGATTCCTACTATTGATGTGTCAGAATTGAAGAGGTTGAGTTCTTATCTGAAGGGTGATTTTCTTAATAATTTCAACAAAAATTATGGCAATTTGTTACTAATCCTTAACACTCCAGTTGACCCAATGGCTTTGATCACTCTCTTCCAGTTCTATGACAAGGAATTACGGTGTTTTACTTTTCAAGATTATCAACGGGTTCCCACGCTAGAAGAGTATGCATACCTGCTTAATATCAAGTGGTCCGATGAAGTTCCTTTTGTCCAAGTGCCAGAAAAGCCAAAGTTCGAAGTTATTGTTGAAATTCTTCATTTGAGTTGGAAAGAGGTGAAAGACAATTGGAAATCAAGTGAGGGTACTACAAGGTTTTATTTGGATTTCATAGTGAAGAAAGCTGAAGATGGGGTAAAGAAAGGGAATTGGAGTGACTTCAGCACTCTGTTTGCTCTCATGATATACGGGACCATCCTCTTCCCTTGCAAGAGAAATTTTGTGGATTTGAAGGCCATTTGTGTTTTTAGAAGCAAGAACCCGATACTGACACTCTTGGAAGATACTCTTTACACCATTCATTCCAGGCATGAAAAAGGAGGTAATGTAAGTTTATGTCATTCAATGTTGTATCAATGGTTTAAGTTGCACCTACCGGTAAGTGGTCCTTTCGCGGATACCAGGCATTCTCTCCATTGGTCTTCTAGACTTGTCAACCTTACTTCATTTGATATCTGGTGGAATTATGACATGGGGGAAGTACGAGGTATTATCACTAGCTGCGTAGATTTCCCTAATGTTCCCCTCATAGAAATTAAGGGGTGTATCAACTATAATCATGTGCTTGCTTATCGTCAATTGGGATATGCAATGGATGGACCGCCAAAGGTTAAAGAGGTGTCTGAATCAATATATTTTGTTAGAGGAAGTGATCATGTGATGTTGAAAAGAGTGACAAGTACTTGGAAGAGAATTCACAAGAAAGATAGAACTACTTTGGGCAAGAAGGTTCCTATTGCTAGGGTTCCTTACTTGGATTGGATCAGAGCCAGGGTTAAGATTTTACGGTTACCATTTGCAAGGTCGGCTCCTCTATGCGAGCAACCTCCTACTGCTCTGAGTAACACGGTGCCTACTGAGATGTTCACCCAGGTTCATGTTGAGAACATTCAACTTCGTGCCAAAGGCCGTGAGGCAGGAATGAAACATTATTGGGTAGATCAAGAAAGGGACGACTTAGCTCGCAAACTCAAAGAAGCTCGAGGGGAAACTTCTGATGCAACCGGTTTTAGGAAGAGATCTCATGCTGAAATAGAAGAAGAGTTGAGTAAGACCCAGCAAGAGTGCCAGAAGCTTCAGGTGTCTGAGAATAGCTACAAGAAGAAGATTCAGAACTTGGAGAAACAGCTCAAAGACAAATATGCTCAGCTTAAGAAAGAAGTAGCCCAGAGGCGTGTCGCAGAGGATCGATTTCAAGAAAGTAAAGTAGTCACATCGCAACTTTCGAAGGAGAAAGCCAGACTTGGAGAGTATTGTCAACATCTTGAAGCATGTCTTGTCCCGGAGATCTAGTTCTGTTATTTACTTTTGGTGTATTTGGTCACCCCCAGAATTGTTGGAAGGGACCCTTTGTTTATTGTTATTATTCAGTTTTTTTAAGACGTGTACTTAGTTGTTTATCGTTATAATCTTAAAATATCCGAAGACACTTGAATATCTTTTCTTTTGTTTGTAAATAATTGAAGTGTTTGTTTTGTTGTCCTTTTTCTCATTGATTGTATGTTTTATCTTTGGTTGCACGCCGTAACTGATGAATAAAAGGACTCTTGAATACCTGAAAATGACAAACATATCATGCACGTCATGCATTTCATAACATTACAGGTTATCTCAAGACGATATTCTTATTCTTCTGCTTTTCCTATTCAGAATTCAAGACGACTACTCATCGGTATTCCACCAGAAACAATATACCAAGACAAATGGAACAAGTTCAAGCTGAACTCGCTGAAATGAGGACCCAGATGGCTACTTAGATGACTCAGTTCATAGAGGTCATCACCAATGCGAATCTCCGGCAGGAGGAATTGGCTGCCATTGTCAACAACCAGCGCCGCTATCCAGGGGATGGTGGAAATCAAGGGCTCTATCAGGACATTTCTGTAGGATTGGGGGATGTGCAAGATCAGCCTGCTGGAAATTTTCACGGGATGCCTGGAAATCCTTTTGTGCGCAACGTAGGACAGTTTCCCCCATCTCCGGGACCTCGTCTTGTGGGGAACATAAGAGTTAATCAAAGCGGTGTAAGAAATTATCAGGAGCAGGATTATGACTTTCACCAAGATGAAGACCAGTTTTCTGTTCGGTGTTCAGATCTAGAAGTTCAGGTTGAGGATAGGAAGTATCGGTTATTGGAAGAGCGTTTGAAGGTTGTGGAAGGGGAAGGAGTCCTTGTTATGGATGCTAATGATCTCGGGTTGGTGTCTGGGGTGAAAGTTCCTCTGAAGTTCAAACCTCCAACATTTGAAAAGTACAACGGAACGTCATGTCCTGTTACTCATGCAACTGCTTATTTCTGAAAGATGTCGGTGCATACTGAGGATCGGGGGCTCTTGATTCACTTTTTCCAGGATAGCCTATCTGGGACATCCTTGGAGTGTTACATGAAGTTGGAGAAAACTCATATTCGTTGCTGGAATGATCTTGCTCGGGCTTTTGTCAAACATTATCAGTACAATGTGGATATGGCGCCTAATCGCACTCAGTTACAGAATATGTCACAGGGACCAAAAGAATCATTCAAGGAATACGCTCAGAAGTGGCGTGAGTTGGCTGCGAGGGTTCAACCTCCACTCATTGAGAGAGAACTCATCGATATGTTTATGAAAACCCTGCAAGAGCCATTCAGCACATGATAGTAAGTACTTCGGCAGGATTTGCAGACTTGGTTATGGCTAGTGAAAGAATTAAGGTAGGTTTGAAATTGGGGAAATTCAGATTGGAGGTTATAGTGGCTCATCAGGGGGCAGTAAGAAACCATTCAACACTTACCCTAAGAAGAGGGAAGGCGATGCAAGTGCAATTTACTCTCATAGAGGAAGAAGAGAGGATCGTCAGCACCAACAGATTAATGTTGTTTCTATTTCTGTTAATGCTCCTCCGCAGCAAAGACAAAATACAGTGCCTCAACAACAAAGGCAGCAAGATGCTCCCCGTCAGTATAATAATCAACAGCAGAGACAGCCGAGAAAATTTGATCCCTTGCCAGTAACTCTTACTGAAGCACTCCACCACCTGCTTGATTTGAAGTTGATCAGTTTGAGAAATATGCCACCGCCACCCGCAAGACTTCCTGTTAATTCTGATGCTAACGCAAGATGAGAATTCCACTCAGGCATAATTGGTCATTCTACTGACAATTTCTTTGCGTTGAAGTGCAAAATAAAAGACTTGTTGGATGCTAAGGCAATTGAGTTTACCCCAGTGACTGGTCCGAATGTTACTCAGAATCCAATGCATAGGCATGCAGGGGGTGTTGTTAATATGATTGATGATAATGGTGAAATGTTGAATTTAATCATGAATGTGGAACAAGTAACTACTTCGTTGCGGTATGTTAATAGGTATTTGCTTGACAATTCTATTTTCCCGGGTTGTACTTCAGAGTGTGCCAAGTGTAGAGAGCAACTGAAGGGCTATGATGATTTAAAAGCCGGTATCCAGTTGATGATAAAGGAGGGTTCCCTGCAGTTTGATAGAAAACTGAGCTACTGTAAGGTTACCGAAGAAGATTTTGTTGTTGTATCTATTTCTTACACCCCTGTGCGCATTCCTACCCCATCTAGGACACCCCCTTTGATGATTACGGTACCTAGTCCCATGCCGTACACCAGTGAGAAGGCCATCCCATGGCATTACGGTGCCAATGTTTATTACCATGGGGTGAAGCAGGAGGTTAGTACTCGTTCGTCTGAGGAAGAACATGCTGGAGATAATGAAGAAGAAGTTCATAACTTTTATGGTGTGGGTCGAATGACTAGAAGCGGGAGGGTATTTGGTCCTTCTAATGTGCAAGATGCGGCAGATGCTTCTGCAAGAGAAAAAGGAAAACAACAGGCAATAATTGGTAATCCAAGGGTTACGCCAGCCAGTGTGACTAAACCAATTCCGATACCAGAAGCTTCTTCAGTTCCCGATGAGGTTGAGGAATTAATGTGAATTATCAGAAAGAGTGATTATAACATAATTGATCATCTGAGTCATACTCCTTCTAAGATGTTTATCTTGTCCCTGTTGATTTATTCAAAACCTCACAGAAATGCTTTGATGAAGTTGTTAAAGAATGTGTTTGTGCCACATGAGATAACAGTCAATCAGTTTGAGAATGTTTGTGCTAACATATCTGTCGGGAATGGTCTGGGCTTCACAAATTTTGATCTTCCTCCGGAGGGGCGAGACCATAACAAAGCGTTTCATATTTTGATGGAGTGCAGGGGCGCTACTTTATCCCGGGTTTTGGTGGATACATGATCGTCTTTGAATGTATTGCCCAAATTAGCATTGATGAAGATTGATTATTCTGGACTAGAGTTGCGCCCTAGTGATTTGATGGTGAAGGCGTTTGATGGGTCTCGAAGGTCAGTGTTTGGGGAGGTGGAACTATCGATCAAGGTTGGTCCTTGCACCTTCACGGATACATTTTTTGTGATGGATATACAGCCATCGTATTGTTGTCAGTTGGGGTGACCGTGGATTCATAGAGCAGGGGCAGTCACTTCTACTCTTCATCAGAAACTCAAGTATCCTACAGAGGGAAAGGTGATAACTGTGTGCAGCGAGGAAGAGTACATCGTGAGTCATTTGACATCATTCCGCTATGTTGAAGTTGAAGGCGAGATACATGAAACCCTGTTTCAAGCGTTTGAGACAGTTCATGCTGTCAATTTTCCTTCTCCATAGCAGAAAATGAAACCTGAAACTGTTATGTCTTCTCTCAAAGATGCGAGAGCTGTGGTGGAAAATGGCAACCCTGGAGGTTGGGGTCAGGTATTGGACATTACCCCAAAATTTGATAAATTTGGTATTGGTTTTAACCCGGGTCATCAGAGTGCAGCTCCCAGAGCATCTAGTTTATCCACTCCTGTGAAGTTTTCCTGTTCTTGTGCTGCTCAAGAAGGACACATCAATGCAGTTGGTGATGATATGGTTGATGGCTACAATATCGAAGATTGGATTCACCCGAGTATTCCAGGCCAGAAACTCAATAATTGGACTTCTGTGGTGGTTATCCAAGTTTCAAGCGCTGAGGAGTAATATTTTTGTTTTCTTCTATTAATCATATCATAATTCCTACGCTCTGCCCAAGGCGTGGTGGATCATTTGTGTAGGGCCACCATGTTTATTTTCAAAAAGTTTATCATGAAATAAAGGATGTTTTTGCATTCAAAATTTTTCTCCATTTCTTTCTTTTTATTATTTGAATGGCAATGTTTCTATTTTCACACACTATCACTAAAAAACGCCAAAATGTCATTCATGCAGATGCACTTCCACCACCGATCATATTGATAACGACTCTGCTATGGCTCATTATGACTTTAATACTCCTATTTATCAAGCTGAAGATGAAGCATATGAGGATTGTGATCTTCCTGAGGAGTTAGCAAGATTGTTAAAACAAGAGGAGAAGGTTATCCAGCCGAATCAAGATTCGATTGAGGTGGTGAATATTGGCACATAAGAGGTAAGAAGAGAAGTCAAGATAGGGTAAGATCTCGAAGAAAGTATAAAGTTTAGATTGATTGAGATACTCCGTGAGTATTCTAATATCTTCGCTTGGTCTTATGAGGATATGCCTAGGTTGGATACAGACATAGTGGTGCATCGAATACCGCTCAAAGAAGGTTGTTCTCCTGTCAAGCAAAAGCTCGGAAGAACTCATCCTGAGATGTCCAAGAAGATCAAAGAGGAGGTCCAGAAGCAGTTGGACGTGAATTTCTTAAAGGTCGTCAATTATTCACCATGGATTGCAAATATTGTGCCCGTGCCCAAAAAGGACGGTAAAGTCAGGATGTGTGTGGATTATAGGGATCTGAACAGGGCCAACCCTAAAGATGATATCCCCCTTCTGCATATTGATGTGTTGGTCGATAATACTGCTCATTCCAAAGTGTTTTCGTTCATGGATGGTTTTTCGGGTTACAATCAAATTAAGATGGCCCCGGAGGATATGGAGAAGACAACATTTATCACGCCTTGGGGAAATTTTTGTTATAAAGTGATGCCGTTTGGTTTGAAAAATGCCGGGGCAACATATCAGCGCGCCATGGTCACTCTCTTTCATGATTTGATTCACAAAGAGATTGAGGTATATGTGGACGATATGATTGCTAAGTCTGACACGGAAGAGGAACATCTCGTTCATCTGGAAAAGTTATTCAAAAGACTGAGGCAGTTCCTGCTGAGGTTGAATCTGAATAAGTGCACCTTCGGGGTGAGATCCGGCAAGCTGTTGGGTTTTATTGTAAGCGAAAAAGGCATCGAGGTGGACCCGGCCAAGGTCAAAGCAATACAGGAAATTCCTGAACCAAGGACAAAGAAGGAAATATGTGGTTTCTTGGGAAGGTTAAACTATATTTCTAGATTTATTTCTCATCTCACAGCCACCTGTGAACCTTTGTTCAAGTTATTGAAAAAAAGTCAGACAGCGAAATGGAATGAGGATTGTCAGAAGGCCTTTGACAAAATAAAAGAATATTTGCAGGAACCTCCAATACTCATGCCGCCGGTAGAAGGAAGGCCACTAATCATGTATCTAACTGTGTTGGAGAACTCAATGGTTTGTGTCCTCGGTCAGCACAACGAGACAGGGAAGAAAGAGTAGGCTATTTACTACTTGAGTAAGAAGTTTACGGAATGCGAGTCGAGGTACTCATTGCTGGAAAAGACTTGTTGTGCGCTTGCCTGGGCCGCCAAACGTTTGAGGCAGTACATGTTAACCCACACCACCTACTTGATATCCAAAATGGATCCAATCAAGTATATTTTTGAGAAGCCAGCTCTTACAGGCTGGGTAGCCCATTGGCAGATGATACTCACCGAATATGATATCCAATACACTACTCAAAAAGCAATTAAGGGTAGTGTACTGGCCGACCATCTTGCTCACCAGCCCATGGACGATTATGAGCCGATGAAGTTTTATTTTCCAGATGATGAAATTGTGTATATTCGGGATTGTAATATACCAGACCCAAACGAAGGATCTGAGCTGGGATCACGTTGGACGCTTGTTTTTGATGGTGCCTCCAATGCCATGGGTAATGACGTCGGAGCTATTATCACTTCCCCTGAGGGATACCACATTCCTTTCATGGCTTGTATTTGTTTCGATTGCACTAACAACATAGCCGAATATGAGGCTTGCATTTATGGCATTGAAGCAGCGATCGACCTGCACATCAAATTCTTGAAAGTTTACGGGGATTCCAATCTTGTTATCAGTCAGATTAATGGAGATTGGGAGACTCGCCATCAGAACCTAATTCCCTATCGTGAGCATGTTATGAAGCTGATTCCGTACTTCGAAGAGATCATATTTGAGCATATTCCCAGAGAAGAAAACAATTTAGCTGATGCACTGGCAACTTTGTCCTCCATGTTCAAGGTTAAGTGGGCTAATGAGGCACCTTCCATTACCATCAGAAGTTTGAGTGAGCCAGCTTTCTATTTTGAGGCTAGTTTGGAATCAAATGGTAATCCTTGGTTTTATGATGTTAAACGATATCTAGAAACACAAGAGTACCCTGAAGAGGCATCCGTTACAGATAAGAAGTTCTTGAGAAGATTTTCAGCCAAATTCTTTCTCAGTGGTGGTGTGTTGTATAGAAGGCATCATGACGGTTTACTGCTCAGATGTGTTGATAAGAAAGAAGCAGCTAGAATCATTGAAGAGATACATGAAGGTGATATTGGGACCAATTCCAATGGGCATACCATGGCTAAAAAGATTTTGCGAGCAGGTTATTATTGGTCCACCATGGAGACTGACTGTTACAATCATGCACGGGTTTGCCACAAATGTAAAGTCTATGCTGATAGGGTGCATGTGCTTCCAGTACCTTTTAATGTCTTGACTTCCCCTTGTCCATTTGCGATGTGGGGAATTGATATGATAGGCAAGATTGAACCGACTGCATCCAACGGTCACCGTTTCATTCTGGTTGCCATCGATTATTTTACAAAATGGGTCGAAGCTGCATCATATGCCAATGTCACCAAGCAGGTGGTAACTCGGTTCATTAAGCACAACATTATCTGTCGCTACGGAGTTCCTGAAAAGATCATTACCGATAATGGGTCTAATTAGAATAACAAAATGATGAAAGAGCTTTGTGAGTCCTTCAAAATCAATCATCATAACTCTCCCCCATACCGACCAAAGATGAACGGTGCTGTCGAAGCAGCCAATAAGAATATCAAGAAAATCGTGCAGAAGATGGTGGTAACCTATAAAGATTGGCATGATATGCTACCTTTCGCGTTGCATGGTTATCGCACCACTGTGCGTACTTCGACTGGGGCAACCCCATTTTTGTTGGTTTACGGCATGGAAGAAGTATTGCCGGTAGAAGTCGAGATTCCTTCTCTTAGGATCATGAGGGATGTTGAGATGGATGAAAGTGAATGGGTACATAATCAGCTGGATCAGTTAGAACTTATTGATGAGAAGAGGTTGACGGCTGTATGTCATGGTCAGGTATATCAGCAAAGGATGAGAAAATATTTTGATAAGAGGGTACGACCCCAGTGTTACAAGCCAGATGACCTTGTGCTAAAAAGGATAATTCTCCCCCAGGGAGATCCTAGGGGCAAGTGGGCTCCGACTTATGAAGGTCCTTTCGTGGTAAGAAAATTTTTCTCTAGAGAAGCGATGATGCTCATGACTATGGATGGAGAGTACTTCCCTCTCCCTGTGAATGCCGACGTAGTTAAAAAAATCTTTGCATAAAAAAAATATATAAAAAAACCCCGCTAAACTGAAAACCCGAAAGGGCAGTTTAGGCAAAAAGAGGGTGTCCTGGTGAATCGAAAACCCGAAAGGGCGATTCAGGCAAAAGTTAGGGACTTAAAGCAAATGACTACGCTCAACATGAGATCCTTTGTTTCTTTCCTTTGTTCCGTCACCTGGCATAAGCTCGAAGCTAATCCAAGAATGATCTGTCTGAAAGCAGGAAGATAAGAGTCATAAGAGTCATAGAGGAATCGGGACTTGATGGCCATTCACATTCACATTGCCGTTTGTAAACACTTGTTTATTTTGATTTTGCAATTACTTGCTTCCAAATGTAAATGCCTTTTTCACAGGCTGATTTTCTCAAAATCAATAGAATATTTTCTTCCAAGTATACTGTGATGCGGTGGGGGAATTGACTTGAGGTTTTGCGTTTGTGTTTGCAAATGTTTCGGTTTAGCAAGAGTCGCCACCAACTTTTTATTTTATCCAAAGGAAAGGTCAAAAAGCACAGGAAAGACCTTTGAGATTGTTTTTGGGTTTGGGGGGTAGATTATGAAAAGGGAAGGTGCTAGCACCCTTTTCATCCATGGTTTTCCATGGGCTCTTAGTTACTTGTTTTAGATCATTTTCTTTTGCTTTTCAATTGTTTGAAATGGTGCTTTTGTGTGTTGTTTTGAAAGTATTTTGAAAAGAGTCCTTTGTGTTGGCAACCTTTATAATGATTCTTGTTTGAATGTATACAAAGGTGTTTTGTCTTTTGAAAAATGTTTCAACGTTTGAAAGTTTGTTTTGGGAAATGTTTTGAAATTGTGTTGTGTGTTTTTGAAAATAGCAAGGATGTTTGCAAGTTTGATCAAGTAACTAGGAGTTGTCTACACTACTCAAAGATATTTCCTACACATTTTTAACCTTTTGACATTGTTGTTTTACCATTGCATTTGGTAAACAACCTTGTGTTTGGATGTTAAACGGGACGGGCGTGGGTCATCGTATGACCATGATAACTGAGGGTCTAGATCATTTTTGTATAGGCAACCAAGATAGCATCATCGAGGGACTATGATCTTTTGTTTTATTTTGTTTTACCAAGATACCTAGCATGCATACCATGGCCATGTTTTTAAGGCAACAAGTGGATGAAACCCTAGGGGTGCTTGGGTGCACTGTGTTGTCATTTTTCATGCATTTTTGTCTTGTATTAGTCATGCTATTTGTTTTGATTTTTGGTTATCATACAAACCCTAATCTTACTATCATGGCATATTAAAGCAATAAAATGCGTAAAAGTAAATCTAAGACTATTACAACATTATTATGGGGAGGGGGTACAAGTTTGAATAAGGGGGTATTTGCACAAAATAAAGCCCTAAAATGATTACAACCATATTGAATTTATTTGTACAAATAAATAAATGAACAAATATACAAATAAATATAAATATGCAAAAAATGTTTTTGTATTATTTTTATGTATGTAAAAATAAATTATTTAATGTCTCAAAAATAAGAAAAATATTAATGATTATTTTTGGTAAGGGTGGAAACCCTAGTTTTTGGTTTTAAAAGAAAATAATATTATATTATTTATTTATGTACAAGAAAATAAATAAAAATATTCACAAAAATATTGAAAAAAATAAAATATGTGAGAAAATATTATTTAAGTATATAAATAATAAAAATAAAAATATATGATATATTTATATTATTTACAAATTTTAATTAAGAAAATAAAGTAATATTAACCTAATAATTATTTATTATGCAAATAAAAATAAAATAAAAATATAATAAAATGCCAAAAATAAAGGAAATAATTTTTGTGATTTTAAATGTTCAAGAAAAAATAATAAAGTCAGAAAATAAAAATAGAAAAGAAAAATATGCAAAAATAAATCAAATGGGCCAAGGGGTGCAGAAAGCAAGCATGGGGTGCAAATAGTCAGCCAAAGCCAGGCCCAGCCCAGATTCCACTTCATCTCTAACCTCTGAACAAAAATACGCGCGCCTGCAACTTCAAACATGTTCTCTCTATTCTTTGCTTGAAATCAAAAACTCATAACAAGAAACTTATAGAGCTTGAAACCACGATTTCAACCATGTAAAAAACTTAATCTAACTCTAAGAAACCAGGGAGAATTTCAGTGCCCCTAATTTATAACCTAATTTTTTCAGTAAGTTCAACTATCAAATACTCCTAGCTCAGTTAACATAAATGAATTCTATGCATATGTACAGCTCAAGGACAATGAGGACTACATTTTTGCTTCACAAACCTAAGCCTAATAATTCCTAAATAAGGAGATAGAAGTTTGAAATTTACCTGTTTCAGCCAAGCTTGGATATGGCAATGTAGGTATTTTGGATGAGGCCTGAAGGTCGTGTTAGCTTGCCTGAAGTTCACTCAACCTTCCCCAATGCTTGGCTTGCTTTGAAATGGCCTGAATGTGCTTGTAGAACTCAACCTGCAAAGCTTCAAAGCAAAAATGGTGAAGTGTGAAAACAAGGTTACAGTTGCTTGAGGATGGTCTGGACAACTTAGGTGTATTGCTTAGAATGTGTTAGAAGTGGTTTGGGACAAAACGCACGAGTGGAAATGGTTTTGGCTTTTGATTTGCAGAACCTGCCCTGTTTTGACAAGAACTTGGTGTTTTGGTGTTTAAGGGTGTTTGAGAGGCTTGTAGCTCGTGTTTCTGACCTTAGGCAATGTGTAAAACTTGTTTGAAATGTGCACAAAGTTTGGTTTTATCAGATTGAAGAGTTGTGGAGTTTTTGCACATCATTTGCTTTTGAAGCAAAAGTTGATTTTGACAATGCCAAGGCCTGTACATGCCTTCTTCTTAGATGCACATAGTTGGTGTACTTTTCCCCAAGTTTGTGGACTTTGTTTTCTGCAAAAGATTGGGTCCTTGGCTCAAGGGAAACAAAATTGCATAAAGTGGACTTTATGAAAATGGCATTGTTGACTTTTTGCCAAAAATGGATTAAACCTTTGTATAATGCTTCATAGATCATAAAAAAGCCTTAATCCAATGTGTTTGCATTTAATTTATGAGTGTATAAGAGATTAGAACCTGTAAACCAAGTACAAGCATGCTTTGGACAGAATTTCAAGATGTAACATGGTGCAAAATGCCTTGGACAAAAGTGATGATTTGTCATTTTCAATCCTTCGATTCTCCCTAACCATTAATGATCTTGGAGAGTTCTTGGACATTTTGGAAATCTTGTAACATTCTTTACAAACCATAGTTGAAATGAATTTTTAGATTCCATTTGGAACTAGGTGAAAAGTTTCCATGAAGATAGGTCAAAATCCTGCCTAAACTAGGGCAAAATTTCACTAAGTTAGAAAGTTTTTGGACCTTTATTCACAAAATCATAACTTGAGATCCAAGCATCTTTTTGGAAAACTTTGTGAATAAAAGTTGTATATATTTTGGAGTACTACAACTTTCATGTTGGAAGTTTTCTTTGAATCCAATTGCATCATGGTGAAAAAGTTAGGAAAAGTTGGGAAAAAATAAGAAATTTTCATAACTTAGAAAATTTCTAAGTTATGAAAATTTTCCATTTTAAATCCTAATTTTCAAAATTAGGTTTCTTGGTGAACAAGTTTCATGTTTTGACACATCTTGATGAAAAATGACCCTTGGCACTTGATTTTGACCAAAAAGTCAAAGTTTGACTTTTCAGTGTACCGTTGATTTTTGATCAGTTGATTGGAAAATTCATCTGTCAATCCAATGCATTTGAGATCTTTTGAACCTTGTGATTAGGTAAATATGATGCCATTGAGTTCTTGAATCCATGCTTTAACCCAATTTTCCATTTGCTAGGTGAAAAATCAGAAATTGCCCTTCTGCAGTCAAAACCCTAAAAATGACCATTTTGCCCTTTTGATGATCTGATCAAATTTCTTGAGGAATTGTGGTAGAAACTTGATCAAAGGGTTCATATGAGTCTATATTGTTGATGTGGATAAAAAATTATGAGGTTTGACTGTAAATTGGCCACCGTTGACTTTTTCTCCAATACAACTGATTTCTAGGTCAACTGTCCAATTGACTGGGCAAAAATTTGATTCAAAGCTTGAAACTTGGTATGGGAAATCTTATAGGTACAACATGAAGTATGAAAGTCACATTGAGCATTGGAAGTCCAAAAATCCTTGTGCAAACTCAAACCCTAATCTCAGGTCAACAGTGCAAGGAGATGTCTTGAGCTGAGCAAACCCTAATCCTGTCTAGAGTCCAAAGAGTCTTGTGAGGGGAAATCTTGATAAAATGAGAGGGAAAATTTTGTGGTACAACATATACGTATGCGTTTCTTTTCTCCCTTTTTACTATTTTGTTTGCAAAAATGTCCAATATTTTCGATAAGCATGAGCATATAAACTTCGTGGGCCTTACACGGAAATGGTAATCTAAGTCATGGCTAGTTGATCGCTTGAAATGCGGATAACAAACACAACTACTACCTGTGCAAGGGGCATGTTTGGTTCTATGTTTGATGGATTTCTCTTTCACTTTGCTGGTGGATGCCTTGCCCTTTTGTTTCACAGCTCCGCGCTGTTGGTAAGGGTCAGGGGTCAAGGTAATATCAAGATTACAGCATGTCGGCGAGATCGGAAAACCTAGTTGGAGATATTTATCCCCCATAATGGCTTTTATTAAGTTTCTTTGCCGCACTTTCATGTGTCATCTTGATTGATTGTTTTAGCATTGTCTGCATATAGGATTTTGTTTATGGCCGAATGTCAGTCTTGATGCGTTGAATATTTTCGCCTTGAAGAAATTGTTTCATTTTACTTAATCCATCCAGTATCACTCTTTAATTGTTTTTTCGGGCATTTTGATACCAAATGTGCCAATTCTTTTGCTTAGCCAAGAGTTTGGAGGAAGGAGTTTAGCTGAAAATGATGACTGTAGTGGTATGCTTTTGAATAGAACCCAGTTGACGATGTACAAGCATTGTTTCAATCCCCAAACACTGGAGATATAAGGGAGTTAGACCCTCGTTAACCCCTCTGAGCCTTCGAAGTAGGAGTTTCTTTTCTGTTAAAAAAAATCTTTTTTAACCAGGGGCAGGGTAGATGTTCAGTTAATTTGACCAAGCATTCAAATTTCAGAAGGAATGTCCCATCTGAGGATCACCATATTTTATCTTTCACATCATGAGATCAGGAAAAATGTCTAAACCACGATGTTCATTTCCTCACAAAGTCCTGAGGTCGAGTTCGAACCGATACAATAATGGCTATCCCCCGCCGAACAAGGAATGAGGCATTTGTTTCCTTCAAAAAAAAAGAAAAAAGAAAGAAAAGGTCAAAGACCTAAAGTCACATTGACTTGTTCGAAGTGGAAAGTATGAATAAAGAAAGAAACAAAAGCCCCGCTAAGTCGAAATTTGAAAACAAGTCGCTTAGGCAAAAGTTAGGGCATCCCGCTGGACTCCCAAAATTCAAAAGATTTTGTCCAGGCAAAAGTTAGGGAAAAGAAGAGCCTAAAAGGCAAAAAAAAAAGATTATTCAATAAAATTTTCATAAAAAGAAGAGGAACAATAATATCAAAAAATCAAAAGCAGCAAAAGTTAAGTGACAATCATGTTGGAGAATTTGTCGTGATCACTCAACCATTACAAATCCTTTTGAAAGATGAATGCTTGTGATAAGTCAACTGAACTTAGGACAGGAGAATATCATGAAGGGGGTGGGACCAAATAACTTGAGCCTTGAAAACAAACTTTTTTCTAAAAAACCCTTGAACCAGGCCAGGTTACAACCCTTTCAAAGTCCTAACTGAAACAAGGGTTCAACTCGAAAGCATACTACAACAGGATGACGTTTCCTAAATTCCCAAATATGTGTTGCATATCCGTGTATGTATCTTATCACCCGCATCTTGACTCGTTTTTAAAAAAAAAAGGGAGAAGGGGAAGAAAAGTTTTGAAATTTTTGCACTCTAGCCAGTGATTCATTCACAACAGAGATGCAACACTTTGTTAGGATTTTTGACTTCAAGGCTTAAATAATCATCGCATCAGGTCTATCATTCCAAAAATAAACATCTTCCTGCATGAAAAACATTTGTTTGAAATCAAAAAAGAGTTTACATGTTGAAACCCTGTAAAGAGCATAATGATTGTCAAGAAGGGAATATTTGGACATAGCCCATGTATGATCGGGACTCTATTTATCCCCAAGGAAGTTCCCTATTCCCCAGTGAAGTTTTCGTTTCCCTAGTGAAGTTTCGGTTCTGCAGCGAAGTTTTGTTGCCCCAGGAATCTTCTTTCAAAAGCTTCATTCTGAGACTTCAAGTTTGGATATGTTACACATCCCCAGTGGAGTCGTTTGAATGGGAATTCACATTCTGAAGAATTTTTAACTCCCCAACAGAATTGCCAATAGAGATCTCTCGCCTTGACCTCTCATTTCCCAGTCGGTCTGTTGACTGGGGCATCCTTATGATCAGATCTTTCCTTATCCCCAGTAAAGGCAATACTGTGTGACTATCTGCATGATCTATCCAATGGTTGCATTCCAAGGAAAATCTCTCTCCGATCAGAATCTTCAACAGAGTTCTATCTCCCCGGTGAAGTCCCGTATCCCCAGCAGAGCTTTTTTCCCCCAACAAAGGTGTTCACCCCTCACGTCGGGTTTGTTGTCTTGGTGTCATCCTCAACGCGGCCGCGCATTGTCTTTTCCAGAGATTACAGTCTTGCCTTGATCTTCTCCCTCAATGTCTAATCTGCTCTAGAAGCTACAGTGTCGACCTGATCTTCTCTAGGAGTTTGCAATTTATTTTCGCAGAACCTCTCAATGTTTGTGGCCTGTTTCTACTGGTTGCTCGGATTTTATTCCCCGTGAAGCTTCGTCTCTCCGAGGTTCCCTCTCTAGTGGTTCCCCGTGTCTTCTCATCTCCTTTGAATTTTGCAATTTATTTTTGCAAGTTTTGTCAGATCCTGATTTCTTGGTCATTGGCTTCCCAATTAGCCATTCCCCAGTGGAACTTTTAAACATGCATCATTACATAGCATCTACCAAAACGCGTAGCATTTCCATATTGCGCTATATAAAAAGAATTCAAACATGCATCGGAGCATGAGCCCTTTTTGTCTCCGTCATCCCCAATGATTTTGCTAATACTTCAGATTAAATCCCCGGCGAGGTCTTTGTCCTCATTATCTCAGTTTACTCCCCATACCAATATCCTTTTTAAAAACAACTATTTGTTTGTCTGAGTGTCTACTCTTGACTATAGTTCAGTTTCGCCCTGGCCCGGTCTTCTCGGGTTTAATCTTCACTACCCTCTCTGGTTCATTCCAATGTCTATTAATGTACCTTTCGAATGCCAGTTTCATCCTGATATTCGCTTTTAGTAGGTTTTTAGGTGTACGCCTTAATCTCCTTGCTTTGGGTCAAGCTTCGCCTCGTCGCCTGTGCATGAAATCCAGTTTCGTTCTGGTAATCATCTAGTTTAGTTTCGCCTAACTAGTTATTGAGTCGAGTTTCGTCTCGTTTTTTGCTTTCGTACCTTGGACCCTTTGACGGTGTTCGTTTACCAAGTGCAGTGTTTGTACTGCGTCCCTGGTTTGAAATCAGTATCTTTGCTCCTTGGATTCTTTTATCAGTTTTCATCACTGTTTATCCATCGATCTGAGACCAGCAGGTTCTCTGAGAAACATGCACTCTCATCACTTTGCTTTGGGTCGAGTTTCGCCTCGTTACCCGTGTGTGAACTCCAGTTTCGTCCTGGTACTCATCTAGTTAAGTTTCGTCTAACTGGTTATTGAGTCGAGTTTCGTCTCGCTTTTGTTCCTCTTTTCTGGGATTCTTTCAGTTCCTTCATACTGTCTATCTTAGTTGAAATTAGCAAGTGCTCCTAGAATCATGCACTCTAGCCACTTTGCTTTGGGTCGATCTCAGAGTTTCATCTCCTCACCCGCGTACATTTTCTGTTCCAGTGCTTAGTTTCGCCTATACTCTGTCGGTTGAGTTTTGTCTCACCCCTTTTGAAGCCCAGTTTTGCCCTAAAACATTTGTCCGAAAGTTTAGTTGCGTTTACTCTTCTTTGTTTTCATTCTGTTTCAACTTGCGTTACAGCTTCATTCTGACACATGTCTTGGGGGTTTTCTTCTTCTGTTTTCTTTCTCAAGAGTGTAAATTTTCGGGTTCTTTCGTATTCAAACATCTTCAACCTTGTACGCTCGAAAGTTGTCACTTTTCTCACTTATCATGTTGAAACTATTTGAATAGGGGCAGTTGTTGCACCCCAAAATTTACCCTCTTGATTTTGGCTTATGTTTCATCATGAATATCATATTGCATTACATTCATACATTGTGATGGGATCAAAGTTCTTTAGGTTATCAAGTCCTCCTCAAGCTTTGAAGGTTGATTGCATTGGCAAGTTGCTCAAGGAGAATCTTCTCATCTAAACCTCTGGATCTTTCAAGCTCAAAAATTATTGCATATCTCAAGATGTTTTATCCATCTCTTTGGATCATCAGAGGATTGAAGTTTGTGTTTGATTATAAGAAGAATTTCTCCTTTGATTCACCAGTCAAATTAGGGTTTTGCTAGATCAAGGCTATTGACCAATGTACAAGTCTAAATTTTGGAAGCTACAACATCTCATTGGTATTTGAAGAGTCTTTGTATAAGAAATTTGCCAGGATACCCAGAGGATTTGAAGTTTTGAAGAGGATTCATCAGTCTCCTAAGGTGTTAACCAAAATTAGGGTTTGGGTTTTTATCAGGATTTCTTGAAAATTTTGAAGTGAAACCTTGTACATGGCCTCTACATATTTGGAAGATCATATGTTTTAAGTTTTGATCACCATTTTTGAAAGGAAGTGGATCAATTGATTCAGAGGGGCAAAATGGTCATTTTAGTCAAAGTCAGTCAAAGTCAGCGTTGACCAAGTGAATTTTTGGCCAACCATCAATTCAAGGATGCACTTTTCATATTTCAAGTCCATTTTGGTCATTGGATCGAAGAGATTAAGGTTTAGGTTGAAACTTGTTCTTGAAGAAACCCTAAAAGTTTCTAATTTTGGAAAATGAGGACTTAATTTCAAAAATTCATATTTCATTCACCTTTGATCAAGAAAATGCAAATGAAATATGCTTGGAAAGCTAAGAGGATGATCTTTCATCTCCTTTTGGTCTCATGTCCAAATTGGCAAGGAATCAAGAATTATGGTCTTTTGAAATCACAAAATTATAGGTCATTTTCCAAAATTAGTAAATTTCAAGCTAAATTTTGAGAAACCTAATGGATTCAATTGCAAAAACTCTAAACTAAGGGACTGTAGATCTTTTCAATACCTTTCCAAATTGTGCTCATTTGTGTCAAGATTCAAAAGTATGAGCAAGTTGTGGGCCTTGTAATTTTGAGACATTTCATTGAATTCATGCATGCCATGCAAATTGCAAATTCTTGATAACTTGATTTGTGGCCTTTTGTTTCACTTAAAACTTTGCCCATGACTAATATGTAATGTACCAAGGCCCATCATGCCAAAGCTTGAGCTGCACATGGGCAAATGCAAGGGCAACTCGTGATTTTGCCAAAAGTGGCATGAAAATGCCTAATCACCAACACTTGCTTAATACAAAGATTTGAGTCTTAATTCTTTTGCTAATCTCTTCCTGAGATAAAATGGATTGAAATGTACGTAAAATGCAAGCCAATGTACGAGGGATTTGAGGGCTGCATGTGCATACTTGATTTTGGAAAAAAGAAGATTTCATTCTTTCTAAGGGCTTTTAGTGCAAAAAATCTATCATACCCTCCTCTTGATGTTCTATATATTGAGAAGCAAGCCTCATTGAGCGTGGTTCGTGCTTCATTTCATCCTTGAAATCAGAAAACTCCATAGCTACTTGCTCTGCATTTTTCTTCGATTATTCCATTTCCCTTGTGCGTTTTGGTTAATTTTTCGTGCATTCTCTTCTCCAAGTGATAAGGATTGTAGATCGAGGCTTGGTTTGAAGCTGGAGTGAAGGAGACAGTAGATCTGTTTTCTCTCAAAGCTTGCTTGAAGTTCTCTGGGTTTCTGTTATTCTTAATCAGTTGCTACAGATAGTTATCCGTTTGGTATTGCACTGTCTCCTTTCTTCCATTTTCATTTTGCATAGTTCTCTGATTGCATGATGGGACCTCCGTTGCTGATATATGTCAGGAGGCCCTCTGGTTTTTTTACTAATACATGTGTTGTGTTTGTTGTTGATCGATGAGACACTCAATTTAGAAATTGAGATCACGACTTCGCTCTCATTGCATGTTCCCTATAGGATGTTTATTTCTTTTCTTCTTTACTTGTTGATCGATGAGTCACTCAATTTAGAAAATGAGATCACGACTTCCCTCTCATTGCATGTTCCCTATAGGGTGTTTATTTATTTTCTTCTTTAATTGTTGACCGATGAGTCACTGAATTTAGAAATTGAGATCACGACTTCGCTCTCATTGCATGTTCCCTATAGGATAGTTTTGTTAAGCTTCCTGTAGCATGTTAATTAAGGTAGGGTTTTCCTTTATCCTCAACCTTAGGGTCAACCACTGTATGATAACACTAGGATTAGTACTAGGTTAGTTTCCCTTAGTTGTTTTCCCTTTCCATGCATTCCGTATCTTAAAACAAAAACTGTTTTCTTGACAAATCATAAGACATTTCTAATGAACTCAAACCCTTCTTCAAAGTAAAAGATACAAACCAATCTTACTTTGTCTGTGTTATCTTTTAGCCGATGTTTCACCATCGCACATTTGTTTGAAGCCGATGTTTCGCCATCGCACATATTTGTTATCCTACTTTGATCTTCAATATAATTGTTAGGTGTGATGTTTCGTCATCCTTTTTTTATGGATGTTTTGCCATCCTTACCATGCTATTCTATCTTGTTATCTTTTAGCCGATGTTTCGCCATCGCACACGTTTGTTATCCTACTTTGATTCTCAATATCATTGTTAGGTGTGATGTTTCGTCATCTGTTTTATTGATGTGTTGCCATTTTTGCCATGATATCTTGTTATCTTCAAGCCGATGTTTCTCCATCGCACATGTTTGTTATCCTACTTTGATTCTCAATATCATTGTTAGTGTGGTTTTTTGTCATCCATTTTATTGATGTCTCGCCATCTTTGCCATGACTTTGTTATCTTTTAGCCGATGTTTCGTCATTGCACATGTTGGTTATCCTACTTTGCCTCTCAATGTCATTGTTAGGTGTGATTGTTTTATCATTTGATGTTTCGCCATCTTTGACATGTTACCTTGTTATTATTTAGTCAATGTTTGACCATCTCATTTGTTTGTTGTTTTATTTGATGTTTCGCCATCTTGATTGTTTTTGTTATCTTAACTAAAAAAACACAAACCAACCAAAATACATAAGCCGAAATACGGCTGCTCTGATTCCTTAAAAGGGATACGTAGGAATTGGGGTACGGCCCGATCGAGCACATCTTTTTATTTTCCCTACATTGTTTTCTTTTTTTCTTTCGCATGCATTCCCTTTTCAGTTTTAAACCATAGACATAAGATTTGACCAAACCCATTAGATTAGACAACAAGAGTGGATACGGAAAGAGTACTACGGGCGTGTGTGGTGCTAATACCTTCCCCTCGCGTAACATACTCCCTTACCCGATCTCTCGGTCGAAAGACTGTGATTTCTCCCTTTTTTGGTTTTCTCGATGTTTACCTTTCCCTTTCGGTGGGATAAAAGACGTTCGGTGGCGAATTCATTGATGTTTCATTAACATCCAGATGACAGGTTCCGGCCGCGTTAGCAATTTAAGGCCAGCAATCGCATCCTGGGCGTGCACTGAAGCCGTCCCAATCATTTGCAAGGCCTGAAGCATCAAGAATTGCACGCTGCAACTCATACGGTTTTCCCTTTATTTCAAAATCGATTATAGCGATTCTTGCACCATAAGTATATTTTGATGATGTATTTATGATTATTGACATATTTGTGACATGTTTGGATGATTTAATTGAAGCTTTGAGGCATGTACGCGTATCTGCCATTGCTAGGGTTCACTTTGAATTTTTAGGGTTTTTGAATACAGGAACAATTAGCCTAAATGAAGGGCACCATGATGATCAGAGGGCCAAATCTTGTTGATCCATGGTCTTTAATCTTATTTATCCTGCGTTGTGTTGATTTTTGAAGTACACAGGTTATGGCTACAGGCGTTTGTCTGTAGGTAAAAGGTAATGCCTAAGACGACGGTCTCCTTGAACGAGATGATGACTTGGTGTTATAGGACTGGTCCATTCAAATGGTTGGCGCACGTTTTTGTTCCACTCAGCCTATTATACTTGTTTTACATAATATTGATTATTGGTATTATATTAACAATTGAGACGTGTAGCGCAGCTGGCAACGTAGCATTGGTGGTGTGTATAAGGACCTGGGTTCGATCCCATGTCCCAGCAACATTGTTTTATATTTTTCCTTCTGCAGATTATATGTTGTTCTCATCCAAAGGCCTACCGTGCACTTCCAACATCCAACTAATGGATACGCTTCTACCCAGATTCAACGCTCAGTCCAAGGAGACTCATGTTGCACCCTCAGACGCAGCAACACTGGATCCAGGCGCAAGGATTGGGCTTAGTAACCTTTGGGCCTAAGTAATTCCACATACACCCCCTGGGTCGTTCAGCAAGCAGACCCAATTTATTCTCTTTTCTATTTTTTCTATTTTTTATTTTTTAATTTCTTTATTTATTTTCTTTAATTATTTTCTTTTTTTTCTTAATTAACACAAAAATTATTTTTTTATTTAATCAAAAAATCACAACAACTACAAAAATCTTTTTTTAATAAAAATATTTTTATTTCTTAATTAATTTAGTTTAATTAACTTAGGGAAATTTAATTCTTTTTTTATAAATTAAAAATGATTAGAAATTATGGTTAACCTTGTACATAAATTAATTCTTTTCTCAAAAATAACCTAGATAATTTCTCAATTAGGTTTTTTAGGTCAGTTTTAATCGTCCTCGCATTTAATTCGCCGCACGTTTGTTAATTTTTTCCCCATTATTTTGTAACTGCTGATGGTTTGTAATAGCTTTAAATTAGGGTTTTTATTTACTGTTTAATCCCCGGTTTTTGGTTATGTAAATTAATCTCCCTCCCGAAGCCTTGTAATAGCTAGGTTTTATTTTCTCGCGCTTTAAATTCCCGCAATCTATAACTGTTAGATGCATGGCTAAATAGGATTGTATGGAAAGATGCTTGAAAATTAAAACGGTAGATCACCTAATGTGCAAAGACTAATTAACTGAAAAATTCACATGCACATATTCACTCCTAGGGTTTGCCTCACTTCGATTGCCTTCGGTAAACAGTCATTAAGTATAGGAGATTTTAGTGGTTGCCCCTGCCTAAAAGATCAAATGTGCCATTCGAATGTTGCCTCAGAAATGTTGCCTCGGAAAGATCTTTAGGACTCTAGGGTTACTACTAAAGTTTACAACCCATTTCTTAGGTGATTGTACTTGTCCCTTTCGAACGTCCCTTAATAACTCCAACGACGGGGCTACCTACTCTTTAATTATAGGATAGCACTGTCTAAAGGAAACGAGAATGAACAATCTTTTTTCGAGTAGGTAGAATCTTAAGTACTTGCTCAATAAAACTTTTTACACCAATACCTTTCAAAATAAATTTTCAAAAACAACTTCATCACACCCTTGAGGACTGATACAAGGGTTATCACGAAGTAAAACATTTTCAAAACAAGCACACACACAAGCAATTTTAAAAAGATGAGCAAGTACCTAAGAGCCCATGGAAAACCATGGATAGAAAGGGTGCTAGCACCTTCCCTTTCTATAATCTACCCCCCGTACTCAGAATATCTCGAAAAAAGGTTTTTTCTGTTCTTTTTCCTTTTCCATGATTGGATGAAATAAAAGTCGGTGGCGACTCTTGCTTACCGCGACATTTGCGAACAAAAAACGCAAACCAGTATAACAATCGGTTTTGCCACCGTATCACAGATGCCCATTAGAAGCTGTCATTCTAACCTCTCTAATCATGTCAATGCCCCACATTGCAAATGGCCAAGGAGCATTCAAGACGTTTAGAGGAACTGGAGGCACATGTATCTTGTCAGCATAGATCTGGAATTTGTGATAAGTTCGCGAATGCTGATAACAGTCTGCTTCCGTAGCGGACCAGTAGTATCCTTCCTGTAGGATCTTTTTAGCCATTGAGTGCCCACTGGAATGAGTGCCAAAGGTACCTTCGTGTAAGTCAACCATAATCCTTTCTGCCCCACTCTTGTCTACACACTGAAGCAAGGTAGAGTTGTGGTTGCTCTTGTAGAGGATTCTGTTTTTATGGAAGAACTTGGCAGAGAACCTTCTTAGGAACTTCTTGTCATTGACTGAAGCTCCCCCAGGATACTCTTGGACTTCGAGATGTCTTTTGACTTCATGGAACCAAGGTTTATCCACTACTTCTTCAGTACCAATCTCGTGACAGTATGATGGCTCGTCCATCCTTTCAATGGTGATATGAGGAGTTTCATTATCCCACCTGACCTTAAACATGGATGAAATTGTAGCTAGCGCATCCGCTAGTTGATTTTCTTCTCGTGGAAAATACTCAAACGTAATTTCTTATAAGTATGGGATTAGTGTAAACACATGTTCTTTATACGGGATGAGATTAGGATGCTTCGTGTCCCATTCTCCTTTGATCCGGCTGATTACCAAAGTCGAGTCTCCAAACACACTTAAGAACTTGATCCTTAAATCGATTGCAACTTTGAGCCCCATGATACATGCTTCATAATCATCCATATTATTGGTACAGTTAAAACATAGCCTAGGTGTGATAGGATTATGACAGTCTTCAGGAGATATGACCACAACACTGATGCCATTGCCAAGAGGGCTGGAAGCTCCGTCAAAAAACATAGTCCATCGGGATCCTTTTTCAGGTCCTTCATTGATCCAGGTTATTCACAATCAGTTACTAGCATGATGTTCTCGTCCGGAAACTCAAAATTCATGGATTGGTAGTCATCCACAGCCTGATGAGCCAAATGATCAGCTAGTACACTTCCCTTAATTGCTTTCTGGGTTATGTATTGAATGTCGTATTCGGTCAGGATCATTTGCCATCTTGCTATTCTTTCGGGGAGAGCGGGCTTCTCAAATATATACTTGATAGGATCCATTTTAGATATCAACAAGGTAGTGTGAGTAAACATATACTATCTTAGTCGGAGAGCAGCCCATTCCAAAGCACAACAAGTTTTCTCGAGCAATGAGTATCTTGTTTCACAGTCAGTAAACTTTTGCTAAGGTAGTATGTTGCATGCTCTTTTCGACCAGACTCGTCATGCTGCCCCAACACACACCCCATTGAGTTCTCTAATACCGTTAAGTACATGATTAGAGGTCTTCCTTCAACTAGAGGCATCAAAATTGGAGGCTCTTAGAGATATTCCTTGATTTTGTCAAAGGCGTTCTGGAAATCGTCATTCCACTTCACTACTAGATCTTTCTTCATTAACTTGAAGATTTTCTCACAAGTAGCGGTCAGATGTGAAATGAATCTGGCTATGTAGTTTAAGCGTCCCAAGAATCCTCTAACTTCCTTCTCAGTGTGAGGAGTTGGAATTTCTTGTATAGCTTTGACTTTTGCAGGATCCACTTCAATGCCTTTGCAACTGACTATGAAACCTAAGAGCTTACCGGATCTTACTCCGAAAGTGAATTTATTTGGGTTTAGCCTCAGTTTGTATTTCTTTAGCCTGTTAAATAGTTTTTGTAAGTGATCAAGGTGTTCCTCCTCAGTCTGAGACCTGGCTATCATATCATCCACGTAGACCTTTATCTCGTGATGGATCATATCATGAAACAAAGCTACCATGGCCCGTTGATAGGTTGCCCCAGTGTTCTTCAACCCAAATGGCATAACCTTGTAACAGAAAGCGCCCCACTATATGATGAAGGTTGTCTTGTCCATGTCTTCAGGTTCAATCTTGATCTGATTATACCCAGAGAAACCATCCATGAAATAGAATACCTTATGGTGTGCGATGTTGTCAACCAGAACATCAATGTGGGGAAGCGGAAAGTCATCCTTAGGGCTTTCCCTATTCAGGTCTCTATAATCCACACACATACACACCTTACCGTCCTTCTTAGGCACTGGAACAACATTAGCGACCCATTGGAGAAAGGATGTGACAGCTAAGAAACCGGCATTGAACTGTTTCATGACTTCAACCTTGATCTTTTCTGACATATCCGGCCGCATACGACGAACCTTCTGTTTCACTGGAAGGCAGTCATCTTTTGTCGGTAGGCGATGAACCACAATGTCGGTGTCAATTCCCGACATGTTTTCGTATGACCAAGCAAAAACCTCAACATAGTCATGTAGCATCTATATTAACCACTGTTTGACACTGGGCTCCAAGTTAGCACCTATCTTGACTTCTTTACTGTCCACTTCGGTACCCAAGTTCACTGTCTCAACTGGCTCCTCATGAGGCTGTATTTACCTTTCTTCCTGTTGTAACAATTTGGCAGGCTCTCCTGATACCTCACAATCTTCCTCACCTTCGTCCTCGGCTTGGTTGATCGGATTTTCAAAATCATAGTGAGCAATAGTGTTGTACCCCAATTTTTGCCCCTAAGATCCCTCCATCATACCATATTGATTCATTCACAATAAGATCACATTAGGATTCTTGGTTCCCCTCCCTATACATAGCTTTTCTCTTTGAGGAATCACCAAACACCTTGACTTGTGTTCTTTTGTGATCATGAATATTTCTTAATTTCTCCTCTTAATTAATAAAATGCAATGTTGGTTTGTCTTGCTTGTTACTAATATAGGTAAAGGCAATGAGATTTAGCAAGTTGCTCCATGGGTTCACGAGTTTATTTCCATGCCCTAGTCAATAAAGCTTGAGAAGTTCAAGCCTCACCATTGGAATTGTTTTGGAAGAAATGGCATGGCAAGGTTATTTTGGTTCACCACATTTCAAGGTTATCAAATTTGATTCAAAAGTACAAGGGGTTGATTGGAGAAGTTGTCATGCTTGGACAAGGCTTTGTTCCCATTGGTTACAAATGCACATTTCTCTCAATTCTCAAGATATGGAAGTGGTTTTGGTGGCTATGAGTTCTCATTATCATTCTCAACAACTTCTATCTACAAAGCAAAAGTGTTGGTACAAGAAGTTTGTTCAAAGTTGTCAAAGTTCCTCAAGGCATTTTTCTAGATCTAGGAGCTAGGGTTTTGAACTTCAAAGAAGTATATCTTTCTCATCTTTTGGTATTTTTTAGTGATTCCAAAGACATCCTTCCCTTCAAAGGGTTATCAAAAAATCACTTCAAAAGTTCCAAGGAGTTTTCATGTGGAAGAAACTTGATGGAGAAGAAAGATTACAAGTCCTCTAGATGAATCCCCAATTTTCCATGTGTGACTTCAAATGATAATAACTTGGTCAATTTTTATCACCTTGAGCCCATTATATTTCCATAATGATCTTGAGGATGTGAACTTTATGACTTATTTTATGTGCAAAGTGAGAAAATGGATGGAAGTTGCCTTAAGGATACAAAAGATTATAGGTCATTTCATGATTTTTTGCCAACTTCAACAATTCACAACTCTCTCAATTTTTGGAGATTTTTAATGGTTCAAGTCCCAAAATGTCATTAAAGAGGTCTATTTCATTCCATATTTTTTGGTCAAGAGCAAATTCCAAGAGGAAGGCCATGTTTGGATGCAAAACATTATAGGTCACTTTTGAAGAAAAAATTGAAATATTTCTAAGTATGGAAAGTCAACCCTTTTTCTCCAACTTTGACTCAATACAACTTTCATCTCAAGCATCCATTTGATCCCATTCCTTTTCCATTGCAAAGCTTGTAACCTCATCTTTCTAAAGCATCAAGAATCATGCCATAAGACCCCTTGAGCTGAGAATACCATGATTTTGAAGTTGGTAACTTAGAACTGATGTTTCATCTCAAGTCAGAATTTGAAATCTTTGTTTTGGTTTCTAATCACAATTTTTTTCATGTGTTTATGCCTCTAAACATGTTTAATGAAGTTCTAGGATTGATTAGCACAACAAAATGCACGTTTTGGATGAGTTTTGATCAATTTATAAGTCACACTTTTCTTGTTTGCAACTTCACACGATCTCCCTCCAAACTTCATCATTTCACACGCTTGGACATTCCATTTGATTCCCTATAAATAGAGGATCATTCCCCATTCATTTCCTCAAGCTTGGATAGCCATAATTACCCTGCCAAACTTGTTCCATAACTCAAAATTCAGCAACTTAGAAATTTATTCTCAAGCCTTTTTCAATCCAATTTTTCCATCAATTCACCTTCCTTGATCTTCCCTGAAGCTAACTATATAATTACATTCAAGAATCGTGTCCTATATTGCTCCATAGAAGTCCATTTTCAAAGCTCTGCAACTCAAATTCAATAGGTAGATTTCCTCATCAATTTTTCAAAACTTTGATATCATTGTGATGCTCTCATTGCCCTGGTTCTAGTCACAACACTTACTTTCATCTGGAAACTTGTTTTGACCATGAAATTTCAAATCCCTTTTCAAAACTTTCTTTCCAAATTGCTTGAGCTACAGTTTATATAAATTGATCGCGAATGTGTGGTTGTCTTCGTCTTGAAGAGACGAAGCGAATGGCATAGGTCTCGTGCTCTAATTTTACAGATTGAGCAACCTGGTTTTGGGACTAGCTGGAGGTTGAAGATGACCAACGTGTCATCCTTCAACCAATGAAACAGTGCCATTTGGATTTTTTGAATTTCTGATTTACATTTGATTCAGTGCTTTATTCACTAATGACCATGATATGCACATCGCGCCAGATCCCTTGAATTTGATTACTAACGCGTTTTGACTCTCATCCAATGGTCCACATATTTTTGACTTTATTTTTCTTTTCTGATTTTTATATTTAATTGTTTTAAATTTCAAAAAATCATAGAAAATTCATTTTAAGTCCAAAAAATTTGAAAAAATTATGAAAAATATTTTTTATTATTCTCTTTCTGATTTTTATTTTTTCAAAATTTAATTTCGTGTTTTGGTATTTTTTTTAATAAATTTTCACTTTATTTAAATTGTTTTAAATGTTTAAAAATACTTTTATGCATTTTAAAATTCTAAATAAATTATAGAATGATCCAATGATATTGTGACAAATATTGGTGACCTTATTTTATTTTTGTTTCTGACTTTGTTATTTTTTATCATTTTTAGTTTATTTTACTCATTTCTTTTAATTTTTAAAAATAGTTTCTGACTTTAAAAAATTACCAAAAAAATTATAAAAATATTTGAGTCCATTTCTGATTTTGCTATGGTCTTACATTTTATTTCTTGATTAATTTGAATATAGTTGATATTTTTCTCTTTTATTTCTATTTTAAAACATTTTTAAAACCTTTTTTTTGTATATATTAAATATAATATTATTTTGTGACTATTTTCTGGTTGATCTTGGGTTAAATTTTTGATCATGAACTTTATTAACATCATTGGATCCATGGTGTTGAGTCTAACTCCATAAAAATGGATGAATGATTTTAATAATAGTTTGATTAAATTTAATTCAAAAGTGGTTTGTATATTCCTTCCCACTCCTCTTCATCTCATCCTTTTCCTATTGCACTAAGTGTTATTGGAGCATGATCTCTATATCATGTCTCAAAATAAATGGTTCATAGATTGCTATTGACCGGCCTCAAAATAGGTGCGACTTCTATATAAGTCCACTTACGATTGCTTAACATAGCGCTAAATTTTGTCTCGATTCGAATAAATGATCATTCGTGGCCTAAACTTATGTTTGCAAGCCCAAGTATGTTAATTTGATCTCTTTGATCCAATAACCTTGAGATTCATTGTGTGGAGGCTTTGGTTCTACCAATCCTTTAATGGATCTACTACACCTTTGGTCAACGCGAATCACTTAAATATCGTTGATCATTAAATGGTACTTATTAGGATTTCAAATGGAGGATATACTTGACAAAAAGCAAATGCAGCTTATTGTGTGGAGGCTTTGATTCTACCAATCCTCTAATGAGTTCCAAATACAAGTTTCAAGATGGTCATCCAACTAACCACTAATTATTAAAAAAAAATTTACTTTATGCTTTATGTACCATTTACTTTTAGCATTTATATTTCATGCCATTTTCATATTTGGTCATTTGAGCATTTACTTTCTTGTCATTTTTATTTTTCTCACTTGAGCTTTTCTTTTCTTTTCTTAAGATACTTAATAATCAATATGAACCATAAAATCTTTAATGATACTTGGACTATTTGGTTACTATCCTTGGCATTATGGAGCATATGACTTCTTGGACTTAGGATTAAAGACCTTGGCTTATGATTGGAGACCTTGTGACCTTATCTGATTATCTTGTCTGGAGCTCTTGAGGTTTACCTCAAGAAATTGGGTTGTTTGTTTATTTTGTGTGCAGGTTATTGTGATTACACTCTTTGTTTGTAATCTGGAATTCACCCGTATACAGCCATTACTCTGCCCAATTTTTGTGAAGACTTAATACACTTGAAGTTTGGTTCTTTTAAGAGGTCTAGTATCTTTGCTTGCATGGTTTCAATTCAAAGAATGGTAACTCTATCTTGACTCATAATGTCAAGTGTTGGCTTCTTGTTGGTTAGATGGTTCATATCCTCAGCTTTTACCTTATGCTTTAGGATAATCTCTTCTTCTCCTCCCATCTTCTTTAATTTCAAAAATCTTCTTCCTCCTTTTGAAAACTCCTCTTGTTTTGAAACTTGAACCACTTTCATAATAAACTTAGACTTAGGTCCATGCATTTTCAAAAACAATTTCATAAGTAAACTTCAATCAACTTAATAATATTTCGACATCATTTCTTTTTATGAGAAGACTAAAAGTCAATCAATCTCATTTCAAATCATTTTTGCCACTTTGGCTTTCTTATTTTAAAACCTTTCTCAAAAGATTAGACTCTTGTCAATCCTTGTAGTGATGCAAACAACTATACTTCTACAATATATAGTGAAGAGAGATATTTTCCACTTGGGTGTTGAGTGAGCATTATTGATTTTAAAATGCAAGCCATATCCTCCACTTTGAGATGATACAAATTCTCCTTTCTCATGATTGTGGGTAGTAGGTATGTTTTCCACACGGACAATGACGATGATGTTTTATCACATAAAAATTAACCAACACACTTACATTTTAAATTTTTTTTAAAAGAGGAACTACGTGTGCCCTAATCCCCTATTGCATGAAAAGGTGGTACGTAGGCACTAAAGGTTCGCAACTGCGGCAGGTGCAAAAGTCATAAAAATATATTTCTTTTCTCACGTCCACCATCTATTTTTATACAACATTTTTATAGCCAAAATATGCAGATTTTACAAAGAGGTTCCCGCGGAGTACCGTGGATGTTTAGGGTGCTAATACCTTCCCTTTGCATAACCAACCCCCTTACCTTGAATCTTTTCCCCTCTTTTTGGGTTACTCGCTCTTTTCCCATTCATGTGGAAACAATAAAGCGCGATGGCGATTTTTATTTTGATTTGTACAAGTCTAGTCAATCCAATGGACTAGTCTTAAAATTTTCTACCGCTACATAAAAATGGCGACTTCACTGGGGAAATATTGACCTCTTGCTGGTCCATCCCTAAGTGGGTTGAGCCTATCTTTTTTTATATTTGCGTATATGTTATTGTTGTTTATGTGTTATATGTTGTATACATGTTTGCCTGGATTTTCCTGGTTTTCAGGGTGCTTAGTGATTACTTATAAGTCTTATACCAAGACTTGGGAAAACTTTAATATAGGACGGGCGGTATAGTCATGTTAACTTTGAGGGAGTAATCCCAAAAAAGGAGGCATGAGATCCCCCCACTCAGTGGAGGCCCCTTTGACTGTAGTGTCGTTTATTGAGTAATTGGGAAGACGTACTGCTTTCGACCTGGGAGCCTGCTGAAGCTGAGGACCATAGAATACCTAACCCATCTTGGCCTTTTAGGTGTAGTGCGGAAGCTATGACGGAGTAATCCGGAAATAGTTGTCACGTGATGCTACGCTTGGATGAGTCTTTCTTGAGAATATTACTAATTACCGAGTTAATCGGGGAGTTGGTAATATCCAAAGGAAGTATGTAGACTATAGGAACCTCTAGAACCTTGTTTGGCAGGTGATAACTTTTATACCAATACCTTATGGGTAATGCCTTAGACCTCAGGCTCGTGACGTTAAACCTATGAACCCTATATGTGTGATCTCGTGTGTGAATGATGCATCATGCATCCATGCACTCATAAGCATCTTTTGAAGAGATCTTATTTCAAGGGATTTAAAAGTTGACCGTTTGTGAATATCTCAGGTACTTTGTAACCTTGGATTCTGGAAAAAGAAAGACCGGAAAATTCAGTTTCAAGGATCACAAGATAGATGAGTTGATCAGTCTAATTCCCGAGATTGAGTGTTCTGCAGATTTTCAGAAGAAGTATGGATCCATCATTCCTCTCATGAAGCTGAAGATGAAGGAGGGTATTCTCTCGATCTTGGTCCAGTTCTATGATCCGATCTATCATTGCTTTACTTTTCCCGACTATCAGTTGATGCCTACACTAGAGGAGTATTCTTATCTGTTGGATTTACCCGTTACTGATCGTGTTCCTTTTACGGGTTTGGAGGGTGAGCCAAAGTCACATGAGATTGCTGCTTTGATTCATTTGGGGAAATCTGAGGTGGAAGCCCATATGACAACCAAAGGAGGGATTAGAGGATTACCAACTCAGTTCTTATTGGAGAAATCTCTCTACTTTGCCAGGATGAAGAGTACAATCACTTTTGAGGCCATCTTTTCTCTACTTGCATACGGGTTGTTCTTATTTCCTAATGTGGACAAGTTTGTTGACGTTAATGCTATCAGGATCTTCATTAATGGAAACCCAGTTCCTACCTTGTTGGGTGATGCTTATTACTATATTCATCTTCAGAGTTCTTATTATGGGGGGATGATTATCTATTGCACGCCTCTGTTGTACCGGTGGTTTATCTCTCATATGCCTCAGTCTAATGCATTTTGGGATGTCAAGAAGGAACCCCGTTGGGATCCTAAGATCATGGCACTTACTCACTCGGATATTGATTGGTATCATCGAGCTTACCAGGATATAGCGATTATTGACAGTTGTGGTAGTTTCCCCAATGTACCTATTCTTGGTACAAAGGGAGGAATTAATTATAACCCTGTTCTTACACGACGACAGCTTGGTTATCCGATGAGGGATAAACCAAATAGTATTCATTTGAGTAGTTTCTTTCTGAAGGAGGGAGAAGACCATAGGGAAGCTAGGGAGCAAATTGAGAAGGCCTGGCATTACATTCATAAGAAGAGTAGGAAGGATTTGGGACCTAGGGGTGTTGTTTCTTTGGAGCCATATCTTCAGTGGCTCCAAACAAGAGCTATTCAATTGAAGATGCCGTATTCCCGGGAAACACCTATGTTTGATTTGTTTGTGAAGACCACTCCTCCCTTATTGGATGATCTAGAAGAGCTATAACTTGCTTTAGTCATGATGTAATAGGAAAAGGATGCTTGGAAGAACAAGTGCCAAACTTTAGAGATTTCTTATAGAGTAGATTTAAAAGAGAAAGACGACTTGATTGATATTCTTGAGAGACGGGCTGTAGAGACCATGGAGAGGCAAGGGGATTTATTTTATCTTAAGCCTAAGTTAAATGCCATTAGCTCACTCCCTGATTCAGGTGATTGGAAGAAGGTTGCCACCAGATATGTGGAAGAAAACCAGAGGTTGAAGGCTCAGATTGCCAGGCTCACAAGGAAGCGTCGGCGTATAGCGTGATCTCCATCAGCTTCACTTTTCAGGGTTTTAGATTTTTTTTCATCTTGTACTTGGGATCATTGAAACTTGTAATCCATTTTGGAGTTGTTATAATATAATTTTTCAGTATTTCAAATGCGTTATTACTTTGATATTTGAAATATGTCCATAAATTTTAAATCCCTTGAAATATTAAATAATAAAATAAAATCATGCGCATTGCATATCATGCATCATATTGCACATATTTCTTACATTTGTTATGCATATCCAGGTGTCTTACCAAGCTTCTTTACTTCGTTCAGCAAGCTGACTCACCACTACAACACTCGGGATAATTTCAGAAAGAAGATGGACAACTTAGAACAAGAGAATCACGAGTTGCGCGAGGAAGTTTTTGCTTTGAAGGCCGGCATGGCCAATCTTATTGCTCTGATGGAATCTCTGGTGGCTGCTCAGAAATAGCCACTGATTGTTTGACCTCAACCAACAAGGGCAACTGCTAAAGCTCTGATTGTTCCTTTGTCTGCTACTCCAGCTCTTATTCAGAATCGCATGCCTCAAGGTTATCCATGGGGAATGCCAGATAATTTTGCACCTGAAGGTTGCAAACTTACTCCTCAAGATACCCTAGTTATTCATAGTATTGTTACTCCTGCACCTCATGTGGTGCATGTTCCTGCTGCATCGTCTTCGACGAATATGGTTCCATTTGTTAACGATGATGCGTGTCGTCCTTTTCCTCTCCCAAGTGAAGACTTGGGTCTTTATGACAGAATGGATGATTTTCAAGAGCAGTTTGACAAGATGCAGAGAGAGATGAAGGCCCTCAGGGGAAGAGAGCTATTTGGGCAGAATGTGAATAAGTTATGCTTGGTCCCGAATGTTAAGATACCTGCTAAGTTTAAAGTCTCGGAGTTTGAGAAGTACAAGCGCAACACTTGCCCTCGTGCTCATTTGGTGATGTATGTAAGGAGAATGTCTACCCATACTGATGATCAGTGTCTGCTGATTCACTTTTTTCAGGATAGTTTGATCGATGCTGCGTTGAAGTGGTATATGAGTTTGGACAGTGTTAACATCCATACTTTCAATGATTTTGGAGAAGCGTTCATCAAACAATACAAGTACAACATGGACATGGATCCTGACCATGATCAAATCAGGGCCATGGTTCAGAAGGACAGGGAATCATTCAAAAAATATGCACAGAGATGGCGTGAGGTAGCCGCCTAAGTGATTCCTCCCATGAAAACGAAGGAGATGACTAAGATTTTCTTGAAAACTCTGGGTGCTTTCTACTATGAAAGGATGGTAGCGAGTGCGCCAACTGACTTTACTGAAATAGTAGGAATGGGTATCCGCTTAGAAGAGGCTGTAAGAGAGGGCCGTTTAACGAGAAGTGAAGGATCTGGAGGTGTGAAGAAGCCATCTTATGGGTTTACCAAGAAGAAGGAAGGGGATGCAAATGCTATTATGCAAGAAAGAAGGGTTAATACTCCTAGAAGGAATTATCAGCCTCATCAGCAAGTCACCTCAGTTACTCCAGTTGTGGGTGCAGCTCCAACTACCGTTGCTTATCAGAGACCGTCCCAGTAGGGGAATCAAGGGTATAATTAGAGAAGGGAGAGTTATGACCCTATTCCTATGAGCTATACGGAATTACTGCCGACATTGATTCAGAAGAAGTTGGTTCAGACCCGTCCACCTCCTGCTGTACCATCACCATTGCCTTGGTATTATAAGGCAGACCAAACATATGCTTTTCATCAGGGAGCACCAGGGCATAATGTTGAGAATTATTATCCTTTGAAGACCGAGGTGCAGAAATTGGTGAAGTCTGGTATTCTATCTTTCAAGGATGCGGGCCCTAATGTGAAAGACAATCCTTTACCCAAGCACGGAGGAGTAAATGCTGTGAATATGGTGGCCGGTTGTCCAGGCGACTTTCGGATTTTTGATATTAATCTGGTTAGAGGAGATTTGGTGAAAATGCATGCATACCTCTGTGAATTTAGCTACTATACGCATGACCATTCCGATTGTGCTATTTGCAGTACAAACATACAGGGTTGCGATAAGATAAAGGCTGATTTACAAGAGATGATGGATGAGGGCCTCATCCACATAATCAGGCCTAGGGCAGAGTATAAAGAGGAGGTGAATATGGTTTCTGGATGTCCTGGAGAATTCATAATTTTTGATGTAGAGTATATGAATGAGGACCTTGTGCAATTGCATGCTACTTTCTGCCACATGGTTGGTCAGGTAGAACACCAGTATGGATCTTGCCGAATTTGCTGCTGGAACTCCCGAGGATGTTCAATCATGAAGGAAGGTGTTCAGTTGTTGTTAGATAATGGGACTATCAAGGTTACAGGTCAAAGGGATGATTACCATGAAGTTGATATGATTGAGGTTTGTTTGCCTGAAGAAGAGTCAGATGAAGAGTATGCCTCTGCAGATGAGTATTTCTCCTCAGACAAGGATTTATTTTCCAGAGATGACTCAATAATGACTGATTGTGTTGAAGAAGGGGTAAACGTCATTGTACCTTGTTTTGGTGCACCCGCCCATTTTTAAGTTGAGTATTATAGTAAGCCAGTTGTTACCCCATTGGTGATTAGTTTGCCGGGTCCTATCCCCTACAAGTCAAATAAGGCTGTGCATTACAAATACAACGCTACAATCTTAGAGGATGGAGTGGAAGTTCCCATCCATCCAATGCCTGATGTTGGGAATATTGTTGAAAATAGTAGGGTGACCCGCAGCGGTCCTGTGTTTGCACCAGTTGTTCGAGGAGATGTTAGTACTAGAAAGAAAATTACTGAGAATGTTGAACCTAAGAAGGCTACGGGTGAAACTAGTGGAGCTACGTTAGAGAAAGAAGTGGATGATATTTTGAAGATAATCAAGATGAGAGACTATAGAATTGTAGATCATCTACTGCAGACTCCTTCAAAAATATCTATCTTGGTGTTATTGATGAACTCCTCTGCTCACAGAGAATCCTTGATGAGGGTACTGGACCAAGCTTTTGTGGAGAGTGATATTCATATAGACCAATTCAGCAGCGTAATAGGGAACATTACGTCATGTAATAACCTGAGTTTCTGCGATGAGGAATTACCAGATAAAGGAAGGAATCATGACCTGGCCCTCCACATCTCTATGAATTGCAAGAATGATTCACTATCCAATGTGCTGATTGATAATGGATCTGCTTTGAACGTTATACCGAGGAGCACTCTTATGAAGTTGAAATATCAAGGAACTCCTATGCGCCCGAGTGGCATCATTGTGAAAGCATTTGATGGATCAAGGAAATCCGTTATTGGTGAAGTGGACTTGCCTATTCATATAGGACCATATTTGTTTAAGATAACTTTCCAGGTCATGGACATTATTACCGCTTATAGCTGTTTGTTGGGACGACCATGGATTCATGAGGCAGGGTGTGATACGGTGGCCAGAACCGGACTGTTGTTTTAGGAATTGTTGGTTTGCATTTTGCGTTTATGTTTGCAAAATGTCGCGGTAAGCAAGAGTCGCCACCGATTTTTATTTTATCCAACAAGAAAGGAAAAAAGCACAGAAAAATTCCTTTTTTTTTAGATTTTGAGAACGGGGGGTAGATTATAGAAAGGGAAGGTATTAGCACCCTTTCTATCTGTGGTTTTCCACGGGCTCTTAGGTACTTGCTCATTATTTTCAAAATTGCTTCTTTGTGTTTTGTGTGATTTGAAAAGTTTTTTTTGACTTCGATTTAACTCTTGCTTCTGTCTTCAAGAGTGTTACGAAGTGTTTTTGAAAGCTTTGTTTAAATGAGGAGTGTAAGTGTGAAAAAGTTCGTTTGGATTGAGCAAGTATTTAAGAACTAATCTACCTACTCAAAAAAAAGAATTGTTCTATGTTTGTTTCCTTTAGACATTGCTATCCCACTATTAGTGAGTAGGTAGCACCGTCGTTGGAGTTTTGAGGGTCAATTCGAAAGGGACGTACGGTCACTAAAGCAATGTTAGGACGTCTTAGTAGTAACTCTAATGTCTTAGATCAATTATTCGAGGCAACAATTCCGAGGCAACCATTCCGAGGTAACTTTTTCGAACAGGACTTTGATATTTTCTTAGACAAGAGAGCGACCACTAAAATATCCTATACCTAATGACCGTTTACCGAAGGCAACCAAAGTGAGAGTATACCCTAGGAGTGCGCATGTGCGATTGATTAAATTTTAAGTTATTATCTTTGCACATTTAGGGTTAGCTAATTATTTTAAAGTTCACATACATTCTTGTCATGCAACTCTAATCATTCATACATCTAACAGTCAATATTTTGCGGAATTTAAAGTGCGGAAAGTAAAGCTAAGCTATTACAAGGCTTCGGGTATTTACATAGCCAAAAACAAACCCTTAAAGAAAAGTGATAAATGAAAGTAAAGGTCCTAATTAATCTATTACAACTTGTGAGCAATTACATCAATATGGTAAAAATAATAATAAAGCGCGCACGATAAGAAATTAGGGTTTTGACCCTTTCTAACCTAATTGAAAAGAAAAAAGTGTTTTTGTTGTTTTTAATTATTTTTAAGAAAAGAATTAGGTTTTTAAAATTAAATACTAAATTAATTAGTTATTAAATTAATTAAAGAAAATAACTAATGGCCTATTTTTGTAATTTGTTATTTTAAGAAAAAGAAAATGGAATTAAGTTAAATTAAAACCCTAATTGTTCTTAATTAATTTTAATTTATTTACAAAATAATTAAAGTTATCTAAAAATTAAATAACCTAATTAACTTAATTAATTTTTGATAAAAAATAAACCTAAATCTAATTGGATGAGAAATATTATTTGTGATTTTTTGATAAAAGAAATAATTAATCTTGTTAGTAAAATAAATAAATAAATTAAGTAAAACAAAATATAAAAAGAAAAGGTAAAGAGATATTGGGCCTGGAAAAAGTAAATTGAGGAGTGTGGATAGCAATCTGGCCCAAGAAGAATTTGGCCCATGCTTGACTTTCTGGATTTGATGCTACGCGTTGACTGAAGCCCATGATGCTCCTTCGTCGATGGCCTTTGGATCTGGCCATATGGCCACTTGGCAGGTTGGATGATAAGGTCACATGGTGGACCTTAGCCTTATGTGCACGCTGAATTTCCTGAAGCAAAATAACATGGAATAATTGGGGGGACCTGGGATTCGAACCCAGGCCCCAAGGCACTTTCCAAGCGTTCCACTACCAACTGGGCTAGCTGTTTCATTTGTACATAAGATAAACATAAAAAATAATATGGGAAACAACAAGGTACTAAGTCTCTGCGTGCGAAATTTTAAACGAAGCAATATGAGCTTGCCACGCCATCACCCCCAACCTTGCTCCGTTGGTAAAAGTTGAACACTTTTACCTACGAACATATGTCCGTAGCTACAGCCCCTGTCATTCTCAAAATCAAATACAAGTGAGATAAATAACTATCAAAGCCATGAATGGATTCGTCTGGACCTGCTGAGCACAATGGTGCCCCTTTCATGGCCCAATTTTACCTGCACACAGAAATCCTAAATCGAGCCATAAAACCCTAGCAATGGTGAAATCTCATACAGGCCATGGAAATGCAATTAAATGTTATAGAAAGCTTACAAATGTGTTAAGGAACAAGAATCTACAATTATTTCATTCTATAAGTATTAGAATGATGCAATTTGAATTCAAGAAAGAACCAAAGTCGTGGCTGACTTACAGTGCGTTGCAGTGCCTGAAAGCGCTTGTTCTTGATTGGTTTTGCTTGCTGGTGATCCCAGGAAGCGATTGGGATGGTCAGGAGGCTTTGAGGATGCCTGGAAATATGAAATTGTGTCTGCACTTTTTTGGTGTTTTTTCAAGTTTTGTTCTTGTTCTTGCACCTCCCTCTAGCCTTGTTTTAGGTCTGCACATGCTCAATATATATCAAGGATTGGATTAGGGTTGAAAAGCCGATCTCAATCTTCCTCCATCATTGCTTTTGATTTGGATTTGATCTACTTGAAAATCTTGCTAAAAAAGAGCAAACTAAATCTTTTTGTGCACACAAAGCCCTTGCACGAATTCAATCACTTGCCAACTGGATATAGGACCTGAAACAAGCACAATATCTTGAGATTTCAATGTTTTGGATTTTTCCATGATTTGTTTTGATTAAAATTGATTTAATTCAAAATAAAAATCAAAATAAATAATAAAAACAAGATAATGACAAGTGGCAAGCGCTAGGGCTTGTGGACCATGCTACCAACTCAAAACAAGTGAAAAAGATTGGGCCCATTTGGCAAAATTTGCAATTTGAGGCATAGTTGACTTTTGACAACTTTGTAAAAAAGGTCAACTTCACCAATGCATAACTTCCTCAATTTTGACTCTTTGAAGGTGTTCTTTGACTTTTTAGAAAGCTTGAGATGTCCTCTAAGCAACCCTTTTGGTCTCATATCAATTTGGTATTCCATGTTCATGTATGAAGCCTTGACAAAAAAGGTATTTTTGTTGACTTTTCAAAATGACCTATAATGTCCAAATTCATAACTTCTTGTGAGTGCATATTTTGAACTTGGGAGATGAATATGGATTGTAGATAATTGCATACTCTTCAAAATGAGCTTTGGATGTGTCATTTCCCATAAAGTATGAGAATGTTATGCTTGGTCAAAGTTGAGTTGACTTTTCCTACAAAACCCTAATTTAGCAACTTTTGGTTCTTGATGAATCATGAAAAATCCTTGATGAATCATGATCAACCCTTGATCAAACGATGAAATATACTTAAAAATGAGGATGTTGATCAAAAATCTTGAAGTTTGACTGTATGTGGGCCACAATTGACTTTTGCCCTAGCATAGTCAATTTTTAGGCCTTTGAGCAATTGAATGAGCAAACTTCCTCTGCAAGGTTTGAAACTTGACATGGATGATCTTGAGAACATATTAGGACAATGGTGAGAATTTGGGATCCCTTGGACTTAAGTATCTTGTTGCAACATGAAACCCTAATTTGGGGTAGACTGCCTTAGCAGAGAGCTTGCCTGTCAACCCTTGGACTTCTTGAACAATTTGAGGACCTTTCTTGACATGTTTTGAGAAATATGGGAGGGAAAATTTTGGGGTACAAAACAGGGGCTGTCACTTCAACTTTACAACAGAAACTAAAATTTGTACGTGAAGGGAAAGTAGTAATCATAAATGGGGAACATGCATTATTGATATCTCATTTGTCCTCTTTCAGCATTGTGGAGGCGGATGAAGCTGCTGTTGGAACCCAGTTCCAAGCCTTATCCATTGACAACATAAGAGGAAATGATAATTCCATGGTTTTTCTTAAGGATGCACATCAAGTTGTGCGAAAAGGTCATAGCGAGGTATGAGGACAGATTGTGGATCCACCTGTAAACAAGAGCATAGCCGGCTTAGGGTTCTCTTTGAAGAATGACAAAGGTAAGAGAATGAAGCTGAAGTCTGCTGCAAGCAAGTATCAAGACATCTTCCGTAGTGGGGGTTATCTTCATCCGACTGTTTCCAGGATTAATGCCATTGTGGAAGATGAAGCAGAGCAGGAAATGCCGAATTATGTGACGCACAAAGTTAGGGTTCAGAACTGGATCACCATTGATGTTCCCTCTTTCATACATGTTTCAAAGTAATTTGTTTTGTTAATCTTTTTGAAAAGCTTTCACTCTACCCAAGGTGGAAGTATTAATGTTGTAGGGCTTATCTGTTTGCTGTGACTTTTTAAAATCAATAATAAAAGTTGTCTTTGTTTCCCAAATTGTGTCTTTATTTTCTGCTTTTTCTTGGAAAATGTAATCATAAAAAACCCTTCAAAATAAATAATAACTGAAATTCAATCTGCACGATCACTTGTTATATGTTTCAGTTTCTAAAAGCAATCATAAATCATATGTGCAGATTAATTAAAAAAACTGTTGAATACAATGATCCTGCACCCTCTCCCAACTTTGAATGTCCTGTGTATGGGGCCAAAGAAAAATATTATGATGAGATTCCAGAAGAGGTCTCACGGTTTCTTGAGCACATGGAAGTCACAACGCCAGCCCCATGGATCCAGGGTCGACCCAATAAATAGGAGTAAGATGGGAAGATGTCCATCACATAGAAAGTGGAATTAAAAGTCTAAGTTCCCACTTTGATAGGGATGTCCACCTCTCCATGCACCATTATCTTAGAATCGTCGAAAGCTCTCACCACAATGTTACTAGGCTTCAAGGTAAATCCTTCACAATCTAACCCGTCAAGGGCCTTCTTGGGCAGAACATTCAGTGATGAACCTGTATCCACTAGAACATGGGACAAAGTAGTGCCCCTGCACTCAATAGAGACATGCAGAGCATCATTATGTTTCCTTCCTCTGGGAGTCAGATCAGCATCTGAGAATCCTAGCCCATTATCAGCAGTTAAACTAGCCATGCAGTCTTCAAATTGATCAGCAGAGGTTTCTTATGGCACATGAGCAGTCTTGAGGAATTTTACTGATGCCTTGGCTTGGGCTTCAGAGCACAGTAACAGGGCCATCATTGAGATTTTTGAAGGGGTCTTCCCCAGTTGTTCGACCATATTGTAGTCACTCTTATTTATTATTTTTAAGATTTCTTCCATCTCCTTCTTGGAAGCCTCGGGAATGACTTCTGGGTGCGCCTTCGTCCCGACAGGCTCAACCAATATCTCTTTGCCCCGAGTCTCGGCTGACTCGGTAACAAGGGTAACAACAGAAGTAGCAATAGGAATATTAATAGGAGGAGCAGCAGGGATGATCACAGGAGTAGAAACAATTTTAGAAGGAGAGATCTCGGGGGAGAAAACTCTTCCGCTTCTTGTTATCTTACTGGTCCCAACGATATTACTAATGTCAGGATCAAAGTCCTCAGCATCTTTATCCTTAACAACCAGCAAATCTTGCTTGATGCCATGGTAATAGACGTCAGCCCAATAGTTCCAGGGAACATATTTATCCGAGGAATATGGTATAGGTCCAGGGAATGTAATTATCAATGGAGCGGCTTACGAAACATATGTAATCCTGACAGGTCTTTTGGAGGAGACCTTGGGAGGATTGGCGGAAATGGTAATGATAGAAACATCTTCACATGGAGTTCTTGTAACTGGAGTCTTCTCAAACAGGATTTCTTTATCATCCATTAGACACTGAATGCCTTTCTTCAACAAATGGCAACCATTAGATAAGGACAAACATAAGTGGCAACCTTCGCCACAACCCGGAAATGAACCGGCCTGCAAGAGATTCTTCTTAATAGTCAGATGTGAAGTAGCCAGTTCATCCACGGAAGCAACAAACATGTCACCATCAATAGCATTGAAACCACGATCGTGCTTAGGCATAGGAGCAGTTATAACATTAGGGGTCTCAGGAGCGTCAAATTCAATCTCCTTTGCTTCAATCAAATCCTGCACCTTGTTCTTCAAAGCCCAACATTCGTTTGTATCGTGGCCTGGACTTTCAGAATGGTAAGCATATCGAGCATCTGTATTTTAGTGAGGAGATGTAGTGTTGGGATTCTTGGGAGCCTATTTCAGGGTAACCAAATTGGATTTCAGCAGGTGTGGTAAAACCTAAGATAGGGTCATGTTGATCCGGGTAAACTGTCTCCTTGGCTTATCGGTTATGGATTGATTGTTCTGTTGCCAGTTTGATGCAGAATTGGAAATCATAATAGCTCCTACCGTCAAACGATGCTCAGTTTTGTTAAAATTCCTTTGGCCATAAGCAACACTGACCTCCTTCTTCCCTGTGAATGGTTTCTTTGCAGTGCTGGAGGATGCATCCCTTTGTATCTTACCACTTTTAATGCCAGCCTCTACTGTTCACCCATCAAGATCAATTCTGTAAACCCAGCAAAAGAACTTCCAATTAGGTGATTAAAGAATGGCCTGGATAATATGCTTAAGAACATGTCCACCAGCTCCCTATCAGACAATGCAGGCTGGACTCTTTCCGCAAGGTCTCTCCATTTTTGGGCATAGTCCTTAAAACCCTCACTGGAACCCATAAACATGCTTTACAACTGTATACGAGTCGAGGCGAGGTCAGAATTATATTAGTACTTCTTATAGAAAGCAACAGCCATATCCTCCCAATTACAAGCATTGGTTCTTTCTAGTTGATATAACCATTCCAGCCGAGTTCCTGCCAAACTTTCCTAGAAGAAGTGTACCCACAAACCCCTGTCAGTAGTGTGGGGTTGAATTTTCCTGACATACGACCTTAAATGTAGCTTAGGGAAGGAGACACCGTCGTATTTAGCAAATGTAGGGACCCTGAACTTCTGTGGGATGACCACCCCTGAGACCAGTCCTAGCTCTTCAAAGTCCATCCCGGGTACCCTTTGGATCTCCATGGCATTGAGCCGATCCTCCATTTGTTTGTATTTGTCATCAGTAGGAGGATACCGCTCCTCAGAATAGTCAAGTTCATCTTCTTCAGACTCCCTTGTATTGTGGTCTTCTTCTCTTGGCTCTCCATCCTGATTCTCTCTCTTGACGGAGTTGCAAGCTCTGAAACATGCTTCACCAGTCCTTTGAACCTTCTTCCCAAATTCAGAACACCCACTGGCCTCTTTTTCTTCTTCTTGTCCTTGAGAACCACAACTTTCAAGTCTTCTTGTCCCTTGGCCAGATTCAGGAACATTTCTTGGAATTGGGCATTTTGTGCCTGAAGTTCTTTGACTATTTGTTCAAGAGCCATTATTGAAATAAACAGCGAAGAAGATAAGAAACCTGTCCTGAAACCTGTTTATCCAATGATATGTATGATATATGTATGCAATGTTTTCAAGGACTCCGGGAAATTTAAGTTTGTGAACCAAAATGAAACAAAGATTTCATTAGTAGAATTCAAAATACAATTGCCTTTTTAGGATTACAATTGAAAAATTCTAAAATCTAAGACATCGGGTTTCCCATGGGTGCTTCCTCTTTGTGCTGAGATAGACATTAAGACTTTTCTCTTTGTGAAGTTGCTTCATAAGTTCCAAAACTTTCTTCTCATTGACATAGAAATAATCTCTAAAGGTATCCCATTCTTTCTTCAACTGAATCTAGGATCTCTACAGCTCTTCAAGATCAGTGGGCATGTCAGGATGGAGAACTGTATAAGGAACATCCCCTTCCGAAATGGGCTATATGACCACTAGTAATATGGCTATATATGGCATTATAAAGTTCTGAGCGCGAGCTCGTTCCCATTTGAGATAGGGTTCCATAGGGATGGAAGTCTTAGGCCTCAAAGTCCTGGTATCAAATATGTTTACCATGCCCCAAGCTCATATAAACCTCTGACGATACCCTTGAGAATCATCCTTGTAGTTAAACACAATGCCCCGGATAAGCATATCGTGGGGACCATCCCTTCGAGCATGGCCAAATTATCACAGAGCCAAAGAAGGATTATAAGTTATGCCTTCCCTAATGCCAAGTAGTGGGACATTAGGGAATTTCCCGCAGCGGTCAATAACAGAAATGTCCCCCATAGACCGGGAATACCAGAGGATATCCGAGTGAGAAAGTGACATTATCCTTCATGACCAACCCAAACCTTATTCATTCCTCAATACTAATTTAGGGAGGTGATAAATAAACCACCTTGACAGTAACATCACGTAACACATAAGAATCCATTTTCTCTTCATGGTGCGAGTGTGGAGGGTATGCAAGAGGTCTCCGAGTAGAGTAGGCACAGGGTTACGAGAGAGGAAAGCCTTGATAGCATCCACATCTATGAGAAAGTTTGGATTAGGGAACAATACTAAACCATAGATTAGAAGGGCCAGAACCTCCTCAAAAGCTTGGAAATACAAATCATCCCAAAATTGGTGAGCCTTCTCGTACAAAAACTTGGCTAGAAAATCCTTAACACCACTTCTTGTTTCCCAGTTGGATATAGTATCGGATCATTTCAAATGCAAAGCTGTTGCAATGAATTCTGGCTTAGGAGCTTCTTCTAAACCAGTGAAAGGCGCCTGATCAAGAATAGGTATACCCATTATTTGAGAGAACTCTTCCATGGTGGGAACCAACTGATAATATGGAAAGGTGAAGTAATGGTGCTTAGGATCAAATAATTGAAAGAGTACACTCATCACCTTCTCATCAAAACCCGAGGTAACCAAATTGAGAAGTCGACCATAATTCTTGGTAAATGAGAAAGTCTCGGGAACCCTTGATATTAGCTCTTGAGTTGAAGAGGTATTCTCACGAAGCTGATCCAGATAGTATTTCTACGAGCGGAAGCCATGATCTGCAAAACAGAACAAAGATAAATTCCCTTGGTCCTTGAAATGGTTAGTGTAATGAAAAATGGATGTAATGATGCATAATGTCATGTTTAGGAAAATTAATCACAAACAAAACACACAAGACTTTATGTTCAGGATTGCATGGGGTTTATAGGTAAGTACCTCTTGAAGTTTAGTTGGTTCAACCTATCTTAGAAATAGTAACCGGGTTCTAAGGAGTCTCAATATCACTGATCTTTCTTTATCGAGAATTATTTTAGCTTAGCAATCTTTTCTTGCGGCCGAAACATCTCTAAAGTCCAATCTCAATGAGTGCAATATCGAGTGTCAACCAATCCCCGGCTTTACACCGAGGCCGGCTATCTCACTACTTTCTAATGGCCAAGTTTTTGTTCAACTAAGATTCTAAGGTCCGTTAGTGCTTAACGACACCACGCGGTGGCCCCGTATTCTCCTCTATTCAACACAAGGGATACCGGTACCAACCAAAGTGTCACACCAACACAGCTATCGCTTCAACCATATCGGTCAATGTCGTACAGTCTCCACGATCTATTGTTGTTTACCTAAAAAGATGCCCCCAGATTCGGGTGTAGGATCTACAGTAACAACTCAAACAAGCCTCCAAGGATAAAGCATACAAAGCACAAAAAAGCAGTTTAATAATGAACTAACACTAAGGTAAACCCCACTTTTTTTATAGATCCCCAGCAGAGTTTCCAGTTCTATGATACAGTGGCAAAACCGACTGTTTAATACTGGTTTTTGCATTTTGTATTTGCAAATGTTGCGGTAAGCAAGAGTTTCCACCGACTTTTCTTTTATCCAAATTAAAGAAAGGGTGAAAAGAACAGAAAAAGACCTTTTCGAGATTTTCTAAGTAAGGGGGTAGATTATGGAAAGGGAATGTGTTATCACCCTTTCCATCCGTAGTTATCTATGGGCTCTTAGAGGTTTGCTCATTTTGAAATACCTTTGTGCTTTGTGTGTTTGAAAATATTTTGAAATGCCTTAGTGCGGCGATTTGCTTTGCATTTAACTCTTGTATCAGTCCTCAAGAGTGTTAACAAAGAAAATGTTTTTGAAAATTGTTTTTGAAAAGTAGTATTTGTGTAAGTGCAAAATGTTTTGAGAAAACTTCTAACAATTATCTACTTGTATACTCGAAAAGGTAGTTATTTTCCTCCTATCCTTTAGACAGTGCTATCCTACTATTAAGGAGTAGGTATCTCTATTGTTGGATGTATGAGGGACATTCGAAAGGGACGTTACAATCACAAAGGTAACTTGTGGAGACGCTTTAGCAATTTTGTTTAGGGACTAGATCATTTATCGAGAAGGCAACTGTAGGGTCATCGAGGGACTGTGATCTTTTTGATTTACGGGTCTTTGCTAAAGCATTCCTACCTCATGATTGTTTTATTTCTAAAGGCAACCAAAGTGGGGTACCCTAGAGGTGTATATGTGCAATTGATTCAATTCAGTTATTTTTGTCTTTTTTGTTAAGTTTGCTAGCGTTTGATTATTAGTCTTTTCATACACGCCTAGTTACTAGCAGTTAATATTTTGCAGAAATTTAAAGTGCAGGAATTCAAATCTATGCTATTACAATGCTTTGGGGAGGGGATTTACACTGTACAAGAATGAGGGGGATAAAGCAGTAAATATCCTAGTTTTAATCTATTACATCCAGTAGGCAGATACAATAATATGGAAAAATATGAAAATAAATAAACGCGTGCGAAATAGAAAAGGTGTCTGAAAAAATCTTAAGGTGGAAAATCTTTTTGTTTTGTTTTTTATTTATCTTAAGAAAATACAACCTAAGTATATTTAATTTTATTTTAAGGAAAAAGGTTAGAATAATTAATTAATTTATTCACAAAGTTAATTTAATTAGAAAAAAACAACTAGCCTAATATATTTTTTTGTGATTTTTTTATTTAAGGCCAATTTAAATAAAAGAGGGTCAATAAAGAAATGAAAACAAAAATAAAAATAGAACAAGAAGCATCCTTCGATTGCAGGGAGATGGTGTCTTTCGATTCTATGAAGGGAAAGTTGTTTTTCGATTGTCCTTTGATCCAGTGACAGGATGTGGCTTTTGATCCAGAGGGCGCTGCTGGAATTTCCTGATGGATCACGTTTGAGGGTACTACATCTACAAACATGTTGGAAAAACGAAATGCATGACCTGGGTACCCAACCCAACCCAAGTCTTTCGATTCTGCATGCATTGGGTCTACTCAAGCTACATCTGCAGCAAGTGTTAGCAACAAAACAAAGGTAAAACTAGGCTCGAACCCAAATCTTTAGTCTTGAACAACAAATTGAATGAAACTATAAATGTTGATGTGTCATGCAAATGTAAAGATTGATCTTTTTACCAATTCTTACCAATGGTTGATGGATGAATATGTGATTATGGGTGTGGGTACCCTTGTTTGATGATTGCTTCGATTTGGCTTTTGGACGTGGATACCTTTGTTTAAGGGTTGCTTCGATTTGGATCACTTATGCAATTTTTGATAACTTTGGTGGGTTTATGGGGCAGCGCATCTCCAATGTGTGTGTAAATGTCTATTTGGCTTGCAAGCATGCTACTTATATAGAGTAGAAGGGAGGGGACACGAAGAGAACAATTTAAACTGCCATAAACAAATATTTTCAAGGCCATGAATGAAGTTTTGTAACGTTGCAAAAGTTATGGAAACTTGTCCCTTTATGAATTTGAATGTATGTGGAAATTTTGGCTCCTTAGAATTTCTTCTAGTGTTGCTCTTCGACTGGCCTTAAGTTGCTTCTTTCGAATGGACCTCTTGTGTAGCTTTCGACTGGGCCTTCTGCATGCTTCTTCAAATATACCTCTTGTGTACCCTTCGACTGGCTCTAGTATTACTTCCTTCGAATGGGTATTTGGTGTGTTCTTCGCATGGGCTATCATGCGTGTTGAAGTGTATATAATTGTTTCAAAGGGGGGTCAGCGCCCAGTCGAAACTGGAACAAAGGCAGCCTATGCCTTGTGGATGCTGGCATGAAGCAGGTCATGGCAGGCGTAAAGGAGGCCATTGCCTAGGCGAAGCTGGCACAAAGGTGGCCAGTTCCTTGTGGTCGAAGGCAACTTTTTTCCTGGTGCATCAAAAGAAGCTTCTTTTCTGGTGGATCAAAGGCAACCCTGAAGGAGTCTTGGCCTTGTGTGCTGAAGGCAAGCTGAAGAGGCATACGTGCGCTGGTGACACGCTGATGGGTCTTTTGCCCAGTGGGACCTTTGTGAATCAAAAGTCAGTTTGGAGAAGTTCTTGCTTTGTGCATTGAAGGCACGCCCAGAGGGATAATTTGCCTAGTTGAAGCAGGAATTAAACATGCTATGAAGAAAACAAATGCCCAATCGAAGTAGGGATCCATCTTGCATGCAGGTAGCCATTGCATTTGTGAGTCAAGCTAGCATGCAAAGACAATGGTGCAATCGAGGCAGCACTGACAAGAAGCCCTTCCCCTTTGGATTGAAGGAGGCTATTTTAAAGGGAAAACATGCCCAGTCGAAGTTGGTGTGTAGCAAACCAGCAAAAGGCCAAGGCTTCAATCGAAGCTTAAAAATTTGAGGCAAGCTTGGAGGAGGTCAGGCGCTCAATCGAAGCCTGTCTAAATACCAAATCGAAAGGCCTTTTAACATTCCAATCGAAAGACTTAGCTAAGATTCCAATCGAAGACTCCTTGTTCAAAAATTTATTCTTCCTTTAATCAAATGCTTGTGACCACCCATATAAGAAAAAATCTTGGAAAACATGAGAGGGAAAATTTTGGGGTACAACACATATCTACCAATTCTTTATCACTTAAAGGTGGTTACACCCTGCCATCCAAGTCTCTCCATTTTTTGGCGTATTCTTTGAAGCCCTCATTTGAACCCATGGTCATACCTTGCAATTGCACCCTAGTTGGCGCCAGATCAACATTATATTGATATTGGCGGTAAAATGAGGCGGCCAAATCCTCCCAAGTATGGATGTTTGTCCCTTCCAATTGGTAAAACCACTCTAACCGCATCCTAAATAGGATCTCTTGGAAAAAGTGCACCCATAGTTTTATATCAGCGGTATGAGGCTGAATTTTGCGGACATAAGATCTTAAATGAAGCTTTGGACATGAAACTTCGTCATATTTGGAAAAGAATGGTATCTTGAATTTGTAGGGAATGACTACCCCAAGTACCGAACCCAAGTATTCAAAGTCCAAGCCAGGAATAACTTGGATTTCCATATCTTTCAACGTGTCTTCTAGTTTCTTATACTTATCGTCGGCCGACAGATATTGCTCATCAGAATAATCCCCGTCGTCAGAGATTTGATTGTTTCCACCCCTGGCACGGGTACTCCTAGCGTATTCATCTTGATTTTCATCCTCCTCGGAGGAATCCTCTTCCACTTGAACTTTTTTGACGGGGCCTTTAAACCTCTTCCCATGTTGATTACAACTTTCTTCTTGTTCTTCTTCTTCTTCTTCGTAACCAGAAGAGCCATCATTTCTTGCTGCCCCTTTGTTAAGTTGAGCATAGTCTCTTGAAATTGAGAGTGTTGAGTCTGCAAGTCCTTGACAGTTTTCTCGAGATCCAACTTTATACTGAAATAAACAGTAAAAGGACGAGGAAACTTATGTCAGAAAACCTGCTTATGATATGATGCATGTTATGCGAATGCAATGTTTTCAAGGATTTAAAGAAATTTAAATTTGCTTAGACAAAGAGAAAGCGACAAACATTAATTTCATTAATAGAAATAGGAATTACAAATTCCTCTTGGGATTACAATGGAAGAAACAAAACAAAATAAACTCCTAAAATAAAAGGACTCAAGTTTCCCATGGGTGCATCCTCTTTGGTGCAATTTAGGCATTCAAGTTTCGCTCTTCATGAAGTTGCCTCGTGAGCTCCAAAACCTTCTTCTCACTTGCATATAATTGTTCTTCAAAGGTTTCTCGTTCCCCTTTGAGTTGAATCCATGATCTTTGCAATTCCTCGAAGTTGGTAGGCATGTCAGGATGAAGAAGAGTGTAAGGGGTATCTCCCTTGGCAATGGGCTCCATAATCATGGGTAGGATGGCAGGGTAAGGCATCATGAGACATTGAGCACGAGTTCATACCCACTTGAGGTAAGGCTCAAGAGGGATGGAATTTTTATGCCCCAAAGTCTTACTATCCACTTTGTTTACCATTCTCCAAGCTCGTATAAACCTTTGACGATATCCTTATATGTCACCCTCGTAATCGAATACCAAACCTTAGATGAGCATATCATGGGGACCATCTCTTCGCGCATAACCAAACGGTCGTAACGCAAGAGAAGGGTTATAGGTGATACCTCCCCTAATGCCCAAGAGTGGGACATTAGGAAATTCCCCATAATGGTCGATGATGGTAATATCCTCTAAATATCGAGAATACCAATGAATATCTGAGTGCCAAAGTGACATCATCTTTTGAGACCATGTCAAGCCTTGTTCATTCTTCGACGTTGATCGAGGTAGGTGCAAAATAAACCACCTAGACAATAATGGATTCAAACACAAAAGAGTACCCCTTTTCTTCATGGTGCGAGTGTGGAAACAATGTAGAATGTCTCCAAACAAAGTAGGTATGGGATTACGAGAGAGAAAAATCTTGATGACATTCACATCTATGAGTTGGTCCGGATTGGGAAATAGAACCAAACCAGAGATTAGAAGGGCCAAGACATCCTAAAAATATTGAAAATCCATATCTTCCCAAAACAAACGAGCCTTTTCCAACAAAAACTTGGCTAAGAAACCTTTAACTCCACTTCTTGTCTCCCAATTTGTCACAATGTCAGATCTCTTCAAATGCAAGGCTTTGGCAATAACTTCAGGCTTTGGAGTTTCCTCTAAACCGGTGAATGGTATTTGATAAAGGACAACCACTCCTAGAAATTGAGAGATTTTTTCTAATGTAGGCACCAATTGGTAGTCGGGAAATGTGAAGCAATGATGCATAGGATCAAAGAATTGGAAAAACACACACATCATTTCTTCTTGGAAGTTTGAGGTAGCCAAGTTGAGAAGTCGACCATATTTCTTGGTGAATGGAGAATCTCCAGGCACCCTTGATGCTAAATCTTAAAGTTGAGGATGCACTTTCACGAAGTTGACTCAGATGGTATTCCTACGATTGGAAGCCATGTCCTACAAAACAGGACAAAGATAAATTCCTAAATCCTTGAAATGGTTAGTGAGAATGCATATGATGTTATGATGTTTATGAAGTCATGAATAATAATCACAAACAAAGCACACAAAGACCTTAGGTTTAGGCTTTCATGGGTTCCATGGCTAAGCACCCTCTTGAAGTTTAGTTGGTTCAACCTGTCCTAGAAAGTAACCGAGTTCTAGTGAATCTCAATATCACTGATCTTTCTTCATTATACATTGTTTTAGCATAATCAATCTTTTCTTACGGCCAAAAATCCCAAAAGTCCGATCTCAATGAGTGTAGTATCGAGTATCAACCAATCTTCAGATTTTCACCAAAGTCGTCTATCTCACTACTTTCTAATGGCCAAGTTGTTCAACTAAAGGTTCTACAGTCAGTTAGTGCTTTATGACACTGCACCAACAAGGGATACTGGTACCAACAAATGTGTCACACTAACGTAGCCATTGTTTCAACCATATCAGTCTATGTCGTACAGTTTCCACAATCTATTGCTACTTACCTAATGATGTTCCTAGATTCGGGTAGAGGATCTATACAAGAAACCCAAACATAGGCCCAAAAAATATAAAGCAAACAAGTCAAACAAATGAACGCATTTTAAATGTGATCTAGTCTCTAAGGTAACCCCATAAAAAGAGTATCCCCAGCAGAGTCACCAGTTCTGTAATACGACAGAAGAAATGACTTGGGTGTTTGGCATTTTATCGCAATTGTTGCGGATAGAAAGAGTCGCCACCAACTTTTATTTTATTCAATAAAGGAAAGGGTGAAAAGAACAGGAAAGACCTTATGAGAATTCTCTTGAGTTCGGGGGTAGATTATGAAAAGGGAAGGTAATAACACCATTTTCATTTGTAGTTATCTACGGGCTCTTAGTTGCTAGCTCACTTTGAAATGCTTTTTTTGAAAGTATTTTTGAAAAGTGCCTTCGTTTAGGCAAACTTTATAATGATTCTTGTCTCTATAAGAATGTATACAAAGTGTTTACTTTTGAAAATATTTCATTTGAAAGTGTTTAGTGTGTTTGAAAGATGTTTTTAAAGATGGTTGTGAGCAAGCAACTACGAACCTTCTACCTACTCAAAAAGTCTTAGTTCTTTTCCTACTCCTTTAGATATTGCTATCTTACCATTGATTGATAAGAAGCCCTATCATTGGATGTGAAGGGACAGGCGTGGGTCATCGTATAGTCATGGAAAGCAACATTGTAGGATACCTTAGCAATTTATCTTAAGGGTCTAAGATCGTTTACCGAAGTCAACATTTGAAGGGTCATCAAGGGACTACGATCTTGTATTCGAGAGTCTTTGCTAAAGTATCCCACGTTTGAGGGACATGACTGTTTTATCTTTAGGCAACAAGTGGGGTTGGCCCTAGAGGTGCATGTGTGCAAAGTGTATTGTTTTCATTTAATTTGTCTTGAGATTAGGGTTTTCTAATGATTAATTTTATCTTGCCATACAAACCCTAATTACTAGCATTTTATATTGAAAGCAACAAATTGCGGAAATGTAAAATTCTACGCTATTATATTATTTGGGGGATGGGGATACAAGTTTACAAATGGGAGAATGAAGGCAAATAAACTTAATTTACTATTACAACCATATTGAATTCAAATAAATAATGTACAAGTACAATACACTACGCAAGAATATGAAGATAGAGTAAATGGAGAAGAAAATCGATTTTGTTTGTGTTTATTTGTATAAAAGGGTTTAGCTTAATTAAATTAAAAAGGAAAATAATTAATTAAATTAAGAGAATTAAACCTAAGCTAACTAAGAAAAGAAATTATATTTGATTAAGAAAACAAGTTTTAGGTTTTTATGAAAATGTTTTAATTTAATTAAACTAGTATATATACAAAAAAAAATTAACTAATTAAAATACTAAATTCTAAGTTAATTCAAATTATAAAGTAAGATTGAAATAAACCTAAGTCTAAATGTTTAAATAAGAAAATATTTTTGGTCTTTTTTCTTTTAAAAGAAATAAAATAGAAATACTAAATGTCCTAAATAAAACATAAAATATTTTTGGTTTTTTTGATTAATTATAATAATATTGATGATAATAAAAATAAAGAAAAAGAAAAATAAAATTAAATATAAAAAATAAAGTCAGGGGGTGTAAAAATGGGAAAAGTGGTTTAAAAGTAAAAACAGTTTTGTTTTGTCATTAGGCCCATTATGATTTGTTGTAATCTGAAGAAAAAAAAGAAAAAAAAGAAAAAAAACAATGGGCTGCGTTGTTGCTAGTAAACAGGAGTGTTAAGGGAGTAAAATGGTACAAGGCCCACTTGTTGGAGGCCCAAGCGCGCTGTTTGACAAAGATGGAACAAAAATGTTAGAAAAACAAAACAAAAGGGCAGCGCTGGGACTCGAACCCAAGCCCTTGGAAACAACGCGCGCGCTCTCTACCACTAGGGGGGCTATACATCCATTTATTAACATGAAACCAACATATTATATTACAAAACCAATCTTAGGCCTGTATCTTCTCCTCCCTCTCACCAGACATTCTTCACCATTTTTGAATCCTGTAACTTTTTAATTTCTCAACAAAAAATAAAATTTTAAACATGAAAGTTGCTCCATTTTTCATCACAGTTCCAGAAATGTAAATAACTAAAACTACAAATCAAAGATGAGCACGGATTTTGAATGGTACCAAATCTAACCTAATTTTTTTAGAAAGTTCAAACTTAAAATTCTCACTACTCAAGCAATATGAATGAATTCTAAGGACATGGCCAGCTTCAGGGCAATGATGTCTACATGTTATCTTTAAAAATGGAAAGCTAACAATGCATATATGAAGAGATTGAAAATCAAAAAAATTACCTCAAAAATGGGTTTCGTGTTTTGAGTTAGAGTTCTTCTCAAGGTGCTGCATTGATTTGGTTAGCTTCCTTGAACCTCCAGGAAGCTATCCCAATAGTTACTTTGAGCTGAGAGTGCTTGAAATGTCCTAGAGAAGTCCAAGTGCAGACCTCTATTTTTGAAAATAGAAGATGATGATGGAGGTGTTACAGAAGTGTAACAAGTATTGGGATGGTTTCTATATGAAGTGAGGAAGTATTAGAAATGATTTGGCCAAGAAACGCACGAGTGGAATGGAAGTTTGATGTACAAAGTCAGAAATTGCACAATAATGGTGTTTTGAGGCAATTTCTGGCATGAGGGAGTTTGAGTGAGTTTCCAGGATTGTGTATCTGTGTCTTAGCTTACAAATAGTGTCTCTATTTATAAGCAAGAAGTTTGGATGCTTGGAGAAGTCAGAAATCAAGAATCACATGTTTTGGCCATGTGACTTGATTTTGAAGCAAACATGAAATGCATAGTTTCAATGTGAAGTACAAAGGCTTGTAGGGTGGTTAACAGACTGTAGATATGTTTCTTCTTGCTTTAAAATGTTTTGGAATCAGAAGCAACAATGTATGGCCTTAAGGAGAGTTGACATTATGTATAAAGACACTTTTCAAGAATCACATGGTTACTTTCTTCCTAAAATGGCAATTTGGTTTGGATAATGCTTGAATCAATTGGATAATGGCTCAATCAGTTGTGTAAACCATTAATTATGGAATTAAACACAAGTTTGAGGACTTCAAAGCAAAGATTATACAACATGGTTATGGATTTGGTCAAGTGTTCATCACAAAATTGACTTGTAATTTAAGTTTGAAACCCTAACTTCATCTCTTCGATTATCTTAGCTCAAAAAATGATCTCATTGAGTTCTTAGACATTTTGAAAAGATTGTAACATCCTCTACAACTTTCATGTTTTTAATTTTTGAATAATCAATTTGGAACTATGTGAAAAATTGCCATGAAGTTAGGTAAAAAATCTGCCTAAACTAGGTCAAATTTCACTAAGTGTTTTAAGAAAAAGTGCATGACTTCATGAATTTATAACTCAAGATCCAATAATTTCTAGGACTTGATCAGTAAACTAAAGTTTCAGATCTCATCAAGATCTATAACTTTCATGTTGGAAGTTTTTTTTGAATCATCTTGCATCTTGGTGCAAAGTTGGCATGAAGTCATGAAAAAGTAAGACTTAAAACACTTATAAAATTTTCTAAGTCTTGAAAACTTTAACTTTTCAAAATGAATTTTGACTTTATTGATTTCTTGATGATAAAGTTTCATGTTTTTGAATATCTTGATGAAATATCATCTTTGAAACTCAATTTTTATCAAAAAGTCAAAGTTTGACTTTTGGTGTATTAGTTGACTTTTCATCAGTTGACTGAATTTCAACTATCAATCAAATGATCTTGAGAAATGTCTTGAGCCATGAAATTAGGTAAATATATTGTATTTGAATCATATTGGTTATGCTTCAAGCCATTAGATCATGTATTAGGTCAAAAACCCTTGATCAGTCAAATACAGTTAAAACCCTAATTTTGACCATTTTGCCCTTTTGGTGATTTGAACAATTTTCTTGGGGAATTGTGATCCAAGCTTGATCAAATGATGAATAGGACTTTAAGAATTTTATGTTGGCCAAAAATCATGAATTTTGACTATAGTTTGACCACAGTTGACTTTTTGCCCAATACAATTGAATTTCAGTCATCTGAGCAATTGAATGAATAAAATTGCGATTCAAGTTTTGAAACTTGAAATGAGTATTCTTGGAGGTCCATAATGATCTATGAAAGTAATTAGAGGCATTAGAAGTCCAATTATCCTCGTAAAAATCCAAACCCTAATTTGAGGCATTAGTGTTTAGAAGATGGCTTGACCTAGTGAATACTTGTGCAAGTTTGAGTTATTGAAGATGTTTGTGAGAAATGTATTGAGAAAAGAGAGGGAAAATTTTGGGGTAAAACATTGCTCATGACAAATTTCAAGCCTTGCATCACAAGTTTGCTCAGTCAATTGCTCAGATGACTGAAAATCAACTATATTGGACAAAAAGTCAACTGTGGTCAACATACAGTCAAACTTCAAGATTTTTGGTAAACATCAAGATTTCGAAGTCAAATTCATCCTTTGATCAAGGTTTGATCATGATTCATCAAGAAAACTCATGATTCATCAAAAGTCAAAAGTTACCAAATTAGGGTTTTCGTAAGGAGAAGTCAATTGAAATTTGACCAAGCATAACTTTCACATGCTTCATCATATTTTTCTCAACCAAAGCTCATTTTGAAGGAAATTCAGTTCTCTACAACTTTGTCTCTCTAAGCTCAAGTCCAAAAAATGCTTCATTTGAGAGATATGAGCCAAAATTGTATAGATCATTTCAAAAGTCAACAAAAAGACACTTTTTGTCAAGGCAACTTACATCAAGATAAATTCTTCAAATTAAAAAATGATCAACATAGAGTTTGTATAGTGCATCTTGAACTTTCCAAAAAGTCCAAGATCACCTTCATATGACAAAAATTGAGAGAGTTATGATTGGTGCAAGTTGGGAAATTTTGAGAAAGTGCATGAATCCCAAATTGATCAACTTGAATTTTTGGGCTGATGGGCTTATGTTTCAAGGTCCACACGAGTTTTAGACCTCATAGTGAACCTATGAATCCATTCATACACCCCTTTGATTTTTAGTCCATTTATGTTTGATTTTATTCATTTAAATTCAAAATTAAATTAAATTAAATCAAAGGCTTTCATACAAAGGTCCAAGCCCACTTTCTTGACCTAATTTTCATCTATATATTCTCATTATTCAGACAAGACAAGAGGACACGAAATCATGCAAGAAACCACCACCTTCCAAACTTTAAATTTTCTTAAAACTAGGTCAAACTACAAACCCTATTTTCAGCCTCTCTCAAAGCAAAACAACCATCCCATTCAACTCCAGGGAAATTATAGGGTAAAAATGGATCGACTGTGATGATCCAAGAGGCCTGAAAATCGCATACATGCCCCGTCGGTTTCTTGATTTGAATGAAATTCATATTTTTATTTCCATTATGTTTTAATGCATACTATTATCACTAATGTGCTTCTGAGATGTCAATATGCAGGATAAACCCATCGAATGAGTCCCATAACGATCGAATCATGCATTGCCATGTTTGAACCGTTTCATATTATTTGCTTTGTATCTCTCTGTACAAGGAGAATCAGCCAAAACTTAGGGCACCATTGAATTCACAAGGTCCAAATTAGGGGGGGTAGGGTACCTTTTAACCAATAACATTGCTTATTTTGTAGGTACAAAAGAAAGAAGTCGTCGGAGAAGACGACCGGAGCTAGGGCTCCGGCGCCTCTCCGGCCCAGTGATTTTGTTTATATATATTTAATTGTTTCCATTAAGTTACTGGATGAAACAGCCACCCCATTGGCAAGCACGCGCATGTTAAGGCATTGGTATAGAAGGGCGTGGGTTCGATCCCTGCCTTTTGATGTTTCGATATTTTTTTTCATATTTTTTATATTTTGCAGTTTTTATTATAGTTTGTGTTGCATCCATCCTACTAACACTAACACGTGCTTGGCGCAGTGGTAAACCATGCAAGACAGAATGCAAAGAGCGTGGGTTCAACACCCACCCGTGACATTTGTACTATTTTTGGTTTTTAACCCTATTTTCTTTGATTTTTCTTCCCCTATTTATTTTTTGGCAAACTTAATTTATTTTTAATTAATCTAAAAAACAAAAACTTAAAAAAAAACATAATTAATTAGGTTTTAGGTTTTTAATTAACCTTTTAATAATTTAATTAATTAACCTTTTCTTTTCAAAATTAATTATATTTTTTAGGTTTTATTTAATTAGAATCAAAACTATTTTCTTCATAAAAATATTTTTCATATTCTTTTCTATTTTTATTTCCCTTTTTCTTATTCTTAGATCAACTGTATAGATTTCGCGAATGTAATAGCCTAGATATTTATTTCCCGCTTTCTTTTTTCATTATCATGTAATTGTTTCCGGGATGTAATAGTTTAGGATTTTATTTCTCGCACCTTTATTATTATGTAACTGCCTCAAAGCTCTGTAATAACCTAGGTTTACATTTCCACCTTTATCTTCTGCTACTATATTTTCTATGCTACCGTTAATAACTAGGGTTTGCATGGCAAGATAAAATCAAATGCTAGAAAACCTAATTTCAATATAAACATAATTGAATCAAACACACTTGCACACTTGCACCTCTAGGGTAGCCTCTCTTTGTTGCCTTTCAGAATAAACGGTCGTGTCCCTCAAAAGTAGGGATGCTTTAGCAAAGACCCTTAAATAAAAGATCATAGTCCCTCAATGACCCTTCGATGTTGCCTTTCGAAAAATGATCTAGTCCCTTTCAAAATTGCTAAAGCATACTTACAAGTTTCTTTCGATGACCGTATGATGACCCTTCGCTTGTCCCTTCACATCCAACGGATAGGGCTACCTACCAACTAATGGTACGGATAACACTATCTCTAAAGGAGAAGGAAAAGAACAAGAACGACCTTGAGTGGGTAGGATATTGTTAATCGCTTGCTCACAAACCTTTCAAAAACAAAAAATTTTCTCACATCACACTTTCAAAACAAATATTTCCAAACAAACACATTGTATATATTCTTGAGAATCGATACAAGAGTTATTACAAAGTTCACCTTACATAGGCAAATTTCAAAATACTTTCAAAACACACACAAAAAAGAAAATTTTCAAAATGAGCTAAGCGATTAAGAGCCCGTGGATAAGTATAAATGAAAAGGGTGATAACACCTTACCTTTTCATAAACTACCCCCTGAACTCAAAATCTATCAAGGTCTTTCCTGTTTTTTTCACCCTTTCCTTATTGGATAAAAGAAAAGTCGGCGGCGGCTCTTGCTATCCGCAAAATTTGTGATAAAACGCAAAAATAAGTCAGTCCTTTCACCGTATTATAGAACTGGCGACTCTGTTGGGGATAACTTAAAAATAGGGGTTACCTTAGTGTCTAGATCACTTTATTTTCTTTATTTATCTGATTTGTTTGCTTTTACTTTAAGGGTTGTTTGGTTTTATTTTCTTCCAAAGATCCTACACCGGATCTAGGGATACCTTAGGTAAGTAGCAATAGATCATGGAAACTATACGGCATAAACCGATATGGTTGAAGTGATGGCTATGTTAGTGTGACACTTTGGTTTGTACCGATGTTACTTGAGTTAGTCGAGGATAACATTAGGCTTCTGCATTGTGTCATAAGCACTAACTGACTTTTAGAACCCTAATTGACCCATCTTGGCCATTAGAAGGTAGTGAGATAGTTGGATTTGGTACATTCTAAGGTTGGTTGATACTCGAAGCTACGCTCATTGAGATTCAACTCTCGGGATATTTTGGTGGCAAGTCAGTTGCCATGCTGAAATAAAACTTGTGAGGAAGATCGGTGATATTGAGACTCCTAGAACCCGGTTACTATTTTTAGGATAGGTTAAGCCAACTTAACTTCAGTAGAGAATGGTACTTTCCTATGGACCCCATGCAAGCCTTTAAACCTAAGGCTCTTGTGTGATTTTCTTGTGTTTTCTATTTTTTTAAACATGATATCATAACATCATATCATCATGACATGGCATTTTACTGACCATTTCAAGGATCTTAGGGACCTTTGGTGTAGGATTATCATAAGTCAGATTGCTAGCAAGGGGGCAAGAGGATTTATTTTCCTCTATCCAGATGCTGTCAAAAATCAAAGTACATTCCCTTGAGTCGGAGGCTAGGACCCACTTGACATGGTGAGCTTAATTCTTATAGAAGGACATTCAAAGATGAAGGCCCAAAGTTCTCCAGACAAAACTGCAGACTCAACTTCTAACATTTCATCTCTTTTTGTTTATCCCGCGAGATCCTTGAAAACATTGCATATGCATCCACATGTCATACATCTCATTACACAACATGTATTCCCAAAGACAGGTTTTCTCATCTTCTTACTGTTTATTTCAGTAAAAGATGGCTCTCGAATAAACTGTCAAAGATCTACAGGCCCAAAATGCCCAATTCCAACAAATGTTCCTGAACTTAGCTAAGGGACAGGAAGAACTGAAAGCACTCATCACTAAAGAGAAAAAGAAGAAGGCTAAGAAACCAGCCGACATCCTTAATATGGGTAGAAGACTCAGAGGTCCGGTAAAGTGAGCTCTATATTTTGAGGTCCCATCAAATGAAGATTATAACCAAGAGGAAGATGATAAGAGTGTGAAAGCTGAGGAAAATAACAATCAGGGTTCTGAGGAAGAGGAAGCAGACTATTCAGATGAACAATATCCTCTTGCTGATGAGAAATACAAACAGTTAGAAGACTATTTAAATGCTATGGAGATCCAGAAAGTTCTTAGGTTCGATTTTGAAGAGCTGGGATTAGTCTGCGGAGTTGTCATTCCTCATAAATTTAAGGTCCCTACTTTTTCAAAGTATGAAAGTGTTTCTTGTCCAAAGCTTCATTTGAGGTCTTATGTTTGGAAGATTCAACCACACGCTGCTGATAAGAAGTTATGGGTTCATTTCTTTCAAGAAAGCTTGTCGGGCACACTGTTGGAATGGTTCTATCAACTAGAAGGACCAATATTCGTACATGGGAAGATTAGGTTGCTGCTTTCTACAAGCAATACCAGTACAATGCTAATCTTGCACCAACCCGTGTGCAACTATAGAGTATGACCATGGGCTCAAACGAAGGCTTTAAAGAGTATGCCCATGAATGGAGAGATCTAGCGGGAAGATTTCAACCTCCTTTGTCTGATAGGGATCTAGTTGACATGTGTATGGGAACTTTGACAGATCCTTTCTTAAATCATCTGATTGAAAGCTCTTCAGCCGGATTCAACGGGTTGATGTTAATAGGGGAACATGTTCAAAGTGGAATCAGAAGTGGAAAAATTCAGGTAGCTGCGTCTTCAAGTACTGTGAAGAAGTCATTCAATGGTAAGAAAGAGGCCAATGTTGTGTATGGCCAGAAGGGTCGTGGTAGAGGTGACTGCAGCCAATCTATGGGAGATGTGCTAATATCTAATCCTATGCCAGTACAACAACAACAACAACAACAAGAAAATTAGCGTAGGTCAGACGCACCCAGGAGACAATTTACCAAGATCAACATGCCATTGTCTTAGGCATTACAACACCTACTAAAAACAGAGTTGATTACGTTAAGAGATCCTCCTCAGAATCCCAACACCTCCTCTCCTCGGTACAATCCTAATGTAAGATGTGCCAATCATTCCAATAGTCAAGGACATGACACAAATGGTTGTTGGGCTTTGAAGAATAAAATTCAAGATATGATTGACGCCAAAGAGATTAAGTTTGATCCTCCTGAGACTCCCAATGTGATCACTGCACATATGCCTAAGCACGACAAAGGTATTGATTGTATTGATGATGTTACTTATGTTTCTGATGTGAATGACTTGGCTACTCCCCTCCTAATTGTTAAGAAGAATTTGTTACAAGCCAGTTTATTTCTGGGTTGCATTGAAAATTTCTACCATTATGCATCCCAATCCAATGGTTGTGAACAACTGAAAGAAGGTATTCAACGTCTGATGGATAACCATATAATTCTAATTGAGAAGACTCCTTCTGTGGATAATTTGTTTCAAGATTTAGAGCTTAAAGAGGTATCTGTAATATCTGGAACTCCTGTAAGGATCACTTCCAAGGGTCCTGTAAAGATTACTGCCGAACCTAGAGTTTCTCCTCCGATCATTACCACACCAGGGCCAATTCTATATTCGTCTGACAAGGCTATCCCCTGTAATTATGGAGCTGCTGTTTACTACCATGGTGTCAAGCAAGAACCATTGGTTGTCAAAAGTGAAGATACTGAAGTTATCGATCCTAATGTTGACAATATTATCGGGACCAGTAAAGTTACTAGAAGTGGAAGGGTTTTCTCTCTAGAAATATCTCCAAAGACTGTCGCTACACCAGTTTGTGTTACTGCTACCGAGTCAAGTACCGAGACTTGAGGGAAAGAAAAAATGACTGAACCTTCCCAAACTAAGGCACCTAAAGAAATTACTGCTGGAGATACCTCCCAGCAAGAAATGGAGGAAGTACTGAAAATCATCAGGAAAAGCGACTATAAGATTGTCAAACGGATGGGGCAGACTCCCTCCAAGATATCCATGTTATCTATGTTGTTATGCTCCTAAGCTCATGCTCAGGCTTTGGTGAAGTTATTGAAGTTTTCCCATGTACCACAGGAAGTATATGCTGATCAATTTGAAAATTATGTTGCTAGCCTAGCGACTGATAATGGGCTAGGCTTTTTTTACACTAATTTGACTCCCGAAGGAAGGAACCATAAAAAGGCCATACATGTCTCTATTGAATGCAGGGGCACTACCTTAGCTCATGTGTTGGTTGATACAGGTTCCTCAATAAATGTTCTACCGAAGGGTTCTCTAGACATGCTTGACTGTGAAAGGGTTGTGCTGAAACCCAGTGACATTGTGGTCAGAGCCTTTGATGTTTCAAAGAGGATGGTGCACAAAGAGGTTGAGCTTCCAATCAAAGTGGGTTCCCAAGTCTTCAATTCTACTTTTTATGTGATGCACATTTGTCCAGCCTATTCCCGTTTACTTTTTCGCCCTTGGATTCATGGGACAAGAGTTGTCACTTCCACTTTACATCAAAAGCTGAAATATCATGTGAAAGGAAAGATTGTTACAGTTTATGGTGAAGAAGAATACACAATGAGTCACTTGAACTCCTTTAAGTATGTTGAGATGGACGAAGAATTCATCGAAACTCCCTGCCAGACTTTTGAGGTTATTCCTCGGACAACTACCATTACTGAAGATGTTTCTGCTATTCCTAAGGTTACCAGGGTTCTGCCCAGAATGGCTTCTCTAAAAGACGCTAGATCTGTGGTAGAAGAAGGTGGTTGGACTACTTGGGGTCAGCTTCCCGACATTCCTTATAAGTATGATAAATTTGGTTTAGGTTTCACTGCAAAGGCTCATAAGTCTGTCTGTCGTGCTCGTGCTGGAAGACCATCATTCCGCATCAACAACAATGGATTCAACGCGGTAGAAGATGCTGATAGTGACTATGACCTAGACAGTTGGATTTTTCCTACCACCAGCAACGGGCTCAGCCATTGGAAAACTAAAGACATTATACCAATCTCCTTTAGTCAGGAGTAAATGCTATTTTCTGTTTTATTTCTTTTAAGTTTTTGATATGTAATTTTGAATAATAACTTTAAGCCTTGTGCCTTACCTGGGGCACAACGGTCCATCTGTTAGGGTTGTCATATTTCATACATATTTTCATTTAATAAATCATTGGATGTTTGCATTCAAATTTTGCGCTCTTTGTCTTCCTTTTACTCTATTGCTTTCAAAATAGCCATGCGATCTTACACACACCCATACAAAAAATTGCAGATCCATATCCACCTTGGATCTCATTGATAATAATTCGGTTATTGCCACTTATGACTTCAAAAATACGATCTACCAAGCCGAAGACGAAGGTGAGGAAGATTGTGAAGTACTTGGAGAGCTTTCTAGGCTGTTAATGCAAGAAGAAAGAACCATACAACCGCATGAAGAGCCAGTCGAGGTTGTAAACTTGGGTACTGAAGAGGACAAGAAAGAAGTCAAGATAGGTGCCAACCTAGAAGACAATGTCAAAAAGAGATTAATACAGATGTTGCATGACTATGTTAATATCTTTGCTTGGTCGTACAAAGACATGACAGGGCTTGATACTGACATTGTGGTTCACCGTCTACCGATGAAGGAAGTTTGTCTTCCTATTAAGCAGAAGGTTTATCGTATGCGTCCTGAGATGTCTGGAAAGATCAAAGGTGATGTTATGAAGCAGTTTAATGCATGTTTCTTAGTTGTTACATCCTATCCTCAGTGGGTTGTAAATGTGGTGCCAGTACCTAAGAAGGACAATAAAGTGCGTATGTGTGTAAACTACAGGGATCTGAACAGGGAAAGCCCCAAAGATGACTTTCCGCTTCCGCACATTGATGTTCTGGTTGACAACACCGCTCAGCTTAAAGTATTTTCCTTTATGGATGGTTTCTCTGGTTATAATAAAATCAAGATGGAACCTGAAGACATGGAGAAAATCACCTTTGTCACACTGTGGGGCACTTTCTGTTACAAGGTTATGCCTTTCGGTTTGAAGAACGCTGGTGCGACATATCAGCGTGATATGGTAGCTTTGTTCCATGACATGATTCATCACAAGATAGAGGTTTACATTGATGACATGATAGCCAGGTCTAATACTGAAGAAGAACATCTCGACCACCTACAAGTTGTTTGAGAGATTGAAGAAATACAAGCTGAGATTGAATCCAAACAAGTGCACCTTTGGGGTAAGATCCGGTAAGCTCCTAGGTTTCGTCGTCAGTGGTAAAGGTATTGAAGTTGATCATGCCAAGGTTAAAGCCATTCAAGAAATTACAACTCCCCGTACTGAGAATGAAGTCAGAGGTTTCTTAGGATGATTAAACTACATTTCCAAATTTATTTCCCATTTGACCGCTACTTGTGAGCCAATATTCAAATTGCTGAAGAAAGATAAATTAGTAAAGTGGAATGACGTCTGCCAGATAGATTTTGACAAAATCAAGGAGTACCTCCAAGAACCTCTGATTCTGATGCCACAGGTTGAAGGAAGACCTCTGATCATGTACTTAACAATGTTAGAGAATTCAATGGGGTGTGTACTAGGGCAACATGACGAGTCTGGTCGAAAGAGCATGCAATATACTACCTTAGCAAAAAATTTACCTATTGTGAAACAAGATACTCACTACTCGAGAAAACTTGTTACGCTTTGGCATGGGCTGCTCGCCGACTAAGACAATATATGTTGACTCATGCTACTTTGTTGATCTCTAAGATGGATCCAATAAAATACATATTTGAGAAACCCACTCTCTCTGAAAGAATAGCAAGATGGAAAATGGTCTTGACAGAATACGAAATTCAGTATACTACTCAGAAGGAAATCAAAGGAAGTGTACTAGAAGATCATTTGGCTCATCAAGTGGTAGATGACTATCCATCTATGAGTTTCGAGTTCCCGAATGAGAATATTATGCTAGTTACAGATTATGGAGAACCTGGACCATATGAAGGACCTGAGCCAGGATCCTGATGGACTTTGATTTTTGATGGAGCTTCCAATGCGCTTGGTAATAGAATTGGTGTCATGATCATCTCTCCTAAGGGTTTCCATACACCCTTCACCGCTAGATTATGTTTTGATTATACTAACAACATGGAAGAATATGAAGCATGCATCATGGGTATCAAGGTTGCTATTGATATGAGAATCAAGTTCTTAGATGTATATGGGGACTCAGCCCTAGTGATCAGTCTGATTAAGGGAGAATGGGATATGAAGCATCTGAATCTCATTCCTTATCGGTAGCATGTGTTGACATTAATTCCATACTTCGAAGAAATCACTTTTGAACATATTCCACGAGAAGAGAATCAATTGGCAGACGCATTAGCTACCATGTCGTCTATGTTCAAAGTCAGATGAGACAATGAAGCTCCTCGAGTTACTATTGAAAGACTAGATGAACTGGCACATTGCTACGAAGTTGATGCCGATGAAGCAGAAGAAAAGCCTTGGTTTCGTGAAGTGAAAAGATATCTCGAGACTCAAGAGTATTCTGAAGGAGCATCTACTAATGATAAGAAATTTCTAAGGAGGTTCTCTGCCAAGTTCTTTCTGAGTAACAGAATCCTGTACAAGCGCAATCACGATTCAACTTTGCTTCGTTGTGTGGACAAGAAGAAAGTGGAGAAGATTATGAAAGATATGCACGAAGGAGTCTTTGGTACTCACTCTAGTGTACATACGATGGCTAAGGAGATCCTGAGAGCGGGTTATTATTGGTAGACCATTGAAACTGATTGTCGTCGTCATTCCAGGACTTGTCACAAATGTCAGAGTTACGCTGACAAAGTACATGTGCCTTTGGTTCCTCTGAATGTTTTGACTGCTCCTTGGCTGTTTAAAATATGGGGCATTGATATGATTGGAGAGATTAAGACTACTACTTCCAATAGGCATTGTTTCATCCTAGTCGCTATTGATTATTTCACGAAGTGGGTTGAAGTAACCTCGTTTTCCTCCATTACCAAGAATGTTGTCGCCCGGTTCATCAGGCATAACCTCATATGTTGGTATGGCATACCTGAAAGGATCATCATAGGCAATGGTACTAATCTTGACAATACTATGATCACGGAACTCAACACACAGTTCAAGATTAAACACCATAATTCTTCTCTGTATTGACCAAAGATGAATGGCATAGTGGAAGCCGCTAAAAATAATATTAATAAGGACTTGCAGAAGATGATGTTGACGTACAAAGATTGGCATGAGATGTTACCATTTGCTCTTCATGGTTATTGCACTTCAGTATGTACATCAACTAGGGCAACCCCGTTCTCTTTAGTCTACGGCATGGAGGTTGTCTTACCTGTTGAAGTCCAGATTCCTTCCCTAAGGATTATGAAAGACGCAGGTTTAGATGAAGACTAGTGGATTCAGACTAGGATGGACCAGATAAACTTGATCGACGAGAAAACGCTTGTGGATGTTTGTCATGGTCAGATGTATCAAAAGTTTATGATCAAGGCCTTTAATAAGAAAGTCAAACATCAGGTGTATCAGGTTGTGATTTGGTAATAAAGCGTATCATCCTACCACAAGGTGATCCTAGGAGAAAATGGACTCTCACATACGAAGGGCCATTTGTGATCAAGAAGATATTTTCTAGCGGTGCTATGATGCTTACCACCATGGACGGTGAAGATTTTCCGCACCCTATGAACGCGGACATAGTCAAAAAATAATAAGCATGAAAGAGACCCACTAGGTCGACAGGCCTAGGCAAAAATAAGGGCATCCCGACGAACCAAAATAATTCGGACAAAAATTAGGGATATATATATATATATATATATATATATATATATATATATATATATATATATATATATATATATATATATATATATATATATATATATATATATATATATATATATATATATATATATATATATATATATATATATATATATATATATATATATATATATATATATATATATATATATATATATATATATATATATATATATATATATATATATATATATATATATATATATATATATATATATATATATATATATATAATTATACACCCGACAAGTCAAAAACCTAAAAAGGTGACTTGGGCAAAAAGGGGTATCCCGGTGGATTGAAAACTCAAAAGGGCGGTCCAGGAAAAAGTTAGGAATTAAAGCGTACAACTATGTCCCGTTGGATCATCTACTTACAACAAGATTTAATATCAATGTCAAGTTCAAATGGTACAGATCAATTCAGTCAACTTCTTTCGATAGCGAGGGATGAGATGCTTGAAGACATAGGGGCAATATCTGAGTTGAAACTCGATGGGATCGTTTCCACATAGCTGTTTTTCTTTGTTTTTCTTTGTACTTTTTTTATTTTACGACAAGTTCCTCTTGAAGAATTGAAAAACACAAGAAGGGGGGGGGGGGGGGGGGGGGTGAATTGGAATCTTAAAAAAATAATGGAAATAACACGATGATTTTTATCCTGGTTCGTTTGAACTCACACTACTCCAGTCCACCCGCCAAGGTGATCTCGCCTCCCTCCAACGAGGTCTTAATTCACTAATAAATCTTGATTACAAATATACTTTGACTACTGCCAAAGTCTTCTTGAGTATAACCACAACCCGATTTTTCTCAAGGAATTACACTAAACAATATGAATAAAGTAGTGTACATTATGTTTTTCTTTACAAAAACAACATCACAGACTTGTGATGTATTACACAGTTGAAAGAATAGTATGAATGAGGAGTAGAAAGGATAGCAGCATTGAAGTATTGTAAATTGTTGTGTGTAAATCGTAAACGATTTATCCTCATCCCTTGTTTAAATAGGCGTAACATACTTGAGTATTTGGAAACTTGATAAATGACAGTTAATGCGCTTTCCTAAAGTAAAAGATCCTTGTCTGTTTGTAGTCGTTGCATTTGATATAGCTTTGATGAATTATAATGCTTCAGAACATTAAGGTATCTATTTTCTTCTTGCTTCAGAACTTTGGAAGGTCAGAATTATAAGGTCCTATTTGCAGCGTTAGTCTTTCTTTCAGAGTTATGTAATCAGAGTTAAAACGTCTTTCTCTTAGCGCAACTTCTGATCTTCATTCATCAGAACTTTCTGAGAATAGTCTACGTTCACAGCAGGAACATCCTTGTAGCTTATCTTCTGATCTACTTCCATCAGATCTTCTCTACAAAACAGAATATAATTTTAGAGTACATAATTATTCTTTGTGTTTATTATCATCAAAACTCTTACGAGGGTTGTAGAATCAAACTATGTTCTAACAATCTCCCCCCTTTTTGATGATGAAAAAAACTAGGATATTTCAATTAAAATAGACAGAACATAAAGCATTAGAGAGTCTCCCCCTAAGTTGAGTACTCAAATAGAGATGAATTACTTCCCTGAATTTCATTCTGATCAGAGCTTTTGATGTATCTCCTTCTGTCTTCATCATAGTTTTGTTCCTGTTTTGCTTTCAGAAAAAAAAACGAGAAGTTATGATATTCAAAATGTTTGAGACTTTGTCTTGATATACTATTATTGGAAATATCTTACGTTCTTCCCCTTTTTGTCAGGAATCAAAAAGAAATATAAACACTAATATTCAGAGTCAAAAAGATGATTTAAATTAAACTTGATTTCAATAAAACTTTCACAGCCAAATAAAACAAGATAAATGAGTGCAGAAAACAAGGTATAAAAAAACTAAGATTGAGGAGGGGGAAGTCGTGTGAATCACACTTCCAGCAAGCTCTTAATCTGAGTGCTCGATTCCTCTTATTTTTCAGCATTTCCTTGATTTCTTTGCTCGTGTCTTCTTGCTTATCCAATCTTTCTTTGATCACTGCATTCTCTTTCTTTAACTCTTCTAGAGTTTTCATAACCAAAGATGAAGTTGGTGTATCCACAAAAGATGCAAGTTTCTCAGAACACTCTGTAGCAGTTTCTAATTCAGTGGCTTCTTCAGTTGGTTTGCCTTTGTCTTGAATAATAGCCAGTGGAAGATTTTTAGATCATGGTTCAATAACTTCTGAAGGTTGGTGCTCTTTCTAGGGAGCATTGTCCAGCAGAAGAATGGATTTCCTTTCCCAATGACTCAGAAATTGATCTTTGAAAGCATTCAGCTGATCACAAAAGTCCTGTTGGGCCAATTCATAACTTAATTATTTGAGTTTCTGGGATTTTGAGTTGAACCATCTTCTGAATCGGTTCCAGTGAGAATCAGAAGCAGCAGGATTTGGATTTTCTTGCTTGCTTCAAAGAGTTAACCCATTCAATTATTTCTGTTTCAAAAATCAATAAATTTCTACCAACATCTGCTTTGGTGATAGTTGGTTTTGGTTTTGGAATGGAAATTTTGTGAGAGGTTGAGGCAAGGTGATCCAACACTTATAAGTCTATTACTGTTCTAAGGTGATCTTCTGGAGGATTAATAGGAGATGGAGTAGGAGAATCTGAAATGATAATTGGTGATGGAGGTGTGTTTGGTGGAGTGGAATGGTAAGGTGATGGAATTTCTGGAATGTTTTGGATGGAGAGAGGTTGTCGAACCATGAGAGGTTCTGTTATTCTAGGAATTAGTGTGCTGTTAACAGAGCCTGTGTATGGATTTTCTGTTTGAGGAGTTTGAAAATCTGGATGAAATTGATCAAAATCAAAAAGAACTCTAGCAAGTTCTGGCTGATTTTGTTCAAGATGTGGATTGGAAGAGTGAGGTTCGCTTAGTATGTTTTCTAGAGTTACTGAGGGGTCAAACTCTATATCAAAATCTTCAAATGTTTGAGGTGAGGGATCTTCTATTGGTTTTGGAGAGGAGGGTGTTTCAGATGTTGGAAAAACTACTGATTGGTTATAGCAGCTTTTGGTGTCTTCTGAGAGGATCATTCTCCTACTGCTTTTCTTTTCCTGGACTTCTTTAGGACAAATCTGGAGCTTGCTGATGCAGATCACAAATGTTTAACTCTGGAGAAGTTCCATCCTTCTTGCATGCTTCCAAATATCTGACAACTATTTCTGGTGAAGCATCAATTTCAGAAAATAGAGGAAAATCTTTCAGAGGGATTCTCCGTGATGTAATGGCTTCTTTTGTAGCAATGGTTGGATACCTCTTAATGTTGTCAATGATCTTCATCTTTTTCAGGTTCTTGGCATTAAGAGGTTTTCCAGCACATGCCTCCAGCATGCTTATCTGATGAGCTTCAGTCAGATGCTCTATTAACCTATTCTCAGTCAGAATATCTGAAATTAGCCTGCCCAGAGGTATCCAATCCCTCTTGGTTCTTTCATCTTCTCTTGTTTCCTTTACGCTTATTCTCAGATGATTGAAAAGCAAGTGAGGAAGGTTTATTTTTGTCTTCTTCGTAATAAAGTATAGCAGAAACTGTTGGTCAATATTTATGTAGTCAGGAGAGCTTGTCGGCTTCCTGTGGTTGATACAGCCCAAAATGATCTTTGCCCAGATTCTGATGTAGTCCTTCAGATCTTTAATCTTGTTAGATGGCTGCCCAAAAGTGAAGATTACTCTTGATATGGTTGTTAGGTCAAAACATTTCTCAGCCATGTCGCTGCAACAGATTCCTCCGCCATTATAACCAATCAGCTTTGCAATCAGATCTTCAATGATTTCAATTTTCTTCCCCATTACATAAGATGTTACTTGGTGATTAGAGGAGGTTGCATGAATCCAGAATTCCTTTACCAAAATTGGGAACACTGGACCTAGAAGGAGACTAAAATACCTGTTCCAACCTTGAATAGCTACATCTGCAGTAAGATCAAACCCATTCTCCTTCACGCTTTCAAAATCAATTATAAGCTCGCAGAGAACCTCAAGAGAATCAATTGGAGTAAGTAAGGTTCTTGACGGTTCTTCATATTTTTCTTCAGTTGATGAAGATGAACCAGGAGAACATTGAACATTTTTAGCGCTTGAAGATGAAGCCATTGTTCACACTGAATGTTTGAGATTTCTAAAAAAGGGTTTTTGTAAACAAAAACTAGAGAGGAAATAGAAGCGAGAAGAAGTGAGAGTGAGAGTGAATGTATATTTATAATCAATTTGAAAACTTAATCAACAAGAAAGAGAAAAAAATTAATGATTACACAACATTTATGAATCCTGAAAATATGGGATGGCGTGGAAATATGAAACAGTTACCAATGACGTGCGTCTCAATGCACCCAATCAAAGGTTTAGACCCTTCAGAATTTGAACACGTGTTCAGCCTTAGAAGGACACTTGTGAGAGGATGACAAATGTTAATAATGTGAAATTCACACTTCTATCTTTGAAATGAACCGTTCAGATTTTCTTAGATAGATCATGATGCAACTATCCTTCTAACTTCTGAAGAATTATTGATCAGATGTTCACAAAGAAAATATAAAATTCTAAGGTTTAATGAATATATAAATAAAACTCTTATTCTGGACATAATTTCATGCTGAGATGTTTCAGAATGAAATTAAACCTATCTTCAGAAAGTGGTTTAGTAAAGACATCAACCTATTGATGGTCTGTGTCAATAAATTTTAAGGAAAGGATTCCTTTATGAATATAGTCCCTAATAAAGTGATGTTTTATTTCTATATTCTTAGCCCAAGAATGCAAAATAGAATTCCTAGATAAACATATTGTAGAAGTGTTATCACCAAATATAGGAATGTTACTCTCAAATATGTTGAAGTCTTCAAGCCGACTCTTCATCCAGAGCATCTGTGTGCTGCATCCAGCAGCTGCTATGTATTCAGCTTCAGCTGTTGACAAGGCAATTGTTGATTTCCTCTTGCTGGTCCATGAGATCATATTTTCTCCTAGAAACTGGCAGCTTCCAATAGTGCTTTTTTTCTACTCTGTCTCCAGCGAAGTCAGCATCATAGTACCCTACTAAATTGTATTCACTAGTTTTTCTATAAAACAAACCAAGATTAGTAGTACCTTTCAGATACTTGAAAATTTGCTTAACAACTGTTAAGTGAGATTCTCTAGGATCTGATTGGAATCTGGCACATAAACATACATTGTATAGAATGTCAAGTCTTGAAGCTGTAAGATATAAGAGAGAACTAATCATACCTCTGTAGATATTATGTTCTACCTTTTTACTCACCTCTTCCTTTTCCAGAATGCATGTGGGATGCATTGGAGTCTTAGATGGCTTACACCCTGATAAGTCAAATTTCTTCAGAAGTTCTTTGACGTATTTGCTCTGGTGTATGTAGGTTCCTTCTAGAGTTTGATTGATCTGAATGCCCATAAAGAATTTGGGTTCTCACATCAAGCTCATTTCAAACTCTGCCTACATAGACTTAGCAAATTCTCTTCCCATAGAAGCTTTAGTAGATCCAAAAATTATATCATCTACATAAATTTGACAAACTAAAATGTCATTCTTAAATGACTTATAGAATAAGGTTGTGTCCACTTTCCATCTGGTGAATTTCTTTTCTAACAAAAAGCTACTTAGTCTTTCATACCAAGCTCTAGGAGCTTGTTTTAGACCATATAGTGATTTCTTTAGTTTGAAAACATATTCTGGATGTTTGGAATTTTCAAAGCCAGGGGGTTGGTGCATATAAACTTCTTCATCAATGTATCCATTTAAGAATTCACTTTTGACATCCATCTGATAGAGAGTGATGTCATTATTCACAATGAAGGAAATTAAGAGTTTGATAGATTCTAACCTGGCGATTGGAGCAAAGGTTTCTGTATAGTCTATCCCCTCTTGCTGACTATAACCTTGTGCAACCAACCGTGCTTTGTTTCTGATGACTTCTCCTTGTTCATTCAACTTGTTTCTGAATACCCATTTTGTTCCAATGACGTTGAACCTTTTAGGTTTGGGAACCAGATCCCATACGTCATTTCTGGTGAATTGATTTAATTCCTCCTGCATAGCCAGTATCCAGTCATTGTCTTAAAGGGCTTCATCAATGGAAGTTGGCTCAATCAGAGATACTAATCCCATGGGAGATTCTTCATAATTTCTGAATGTGGATCTTGTTCTGATTGGATCTTCCTTTTTTCCCAGAATTTTGTCTTCAGGATGAGCTAGGCTACTTCTGGATAGTCTTTTCTGGAGAGGTTCTTCAAATGTTGTTGTAGTGTTTGTGACATTTCCTTCTGATGTTGTTTGTGAGTCTTTGTTGGTAACTTCTGATGTATTTCCTTCAGTACCTGTGAATTGAACTTCTATATCTGCAAGGAATTCATTTTTCTTTGACTTTTGAGAGCTAAGTTTGTCATTAAATCTAACACTGATTGACTCTTCTACAATTTGTGTTTGGGTTGTATACTTTGTAGTCTTTTGACTGTTCAAAGTATCCTAACATAATAAACTTATGTGCTTTAGAGTCAAACTTGTTCAGATGTTCTTTGGTGTTAAGCATAAAACAAATACATCCAATCGGATGGAAATACGAAATGTTGGGCTTTCTGTTCTTCCATAATTCAGATGGATTCTTATCCAGAATAGGTCTTATGGAGATTCTATTCTGAATGTAACATGCCGTGTTAATTGCTTCTGCCCAGAATTTCTTAGCAATGTTAGTCTCGTTGATCATGGTTTTGGCCACTTCTTGTAAAGTTCTGTTCTTTCGTTCTATAACTCCATTTTGTTGGGGAGTTCTAGGACAAGAGAAATCATGAGAGATGCCATTCTCATTAAAAAATATTTCAAATTTTTTGTTTTCAAATTCTCCACCATGATCTTTCTCATTTTGGACTAGGTTACAGAAAGAAACAAACACTGAGTGTGACTCGTCCTTGTGTCTTAATAAATGTACCCATGTCCATCTGCTATAGTTATCTATGATCCTAACCCATACTTCTTTCCACTAATGGATGCAGTTTTCACTGGTCCAAATAGATCTATGTGCATAAGTTCTAATGGTCTAGAGGTAGAAATAACATTTTTTGCTTTAAAAGGGGGTTTTGCAAACATTCCTTTCTGACATGCTTCATACGGAGCATCTGAGCTAAACTTCAGATTAGGAAGTCCTCTGACCAGATTGAGTTTGTTAATCTGAGATATTCTTCTCATACTAACATTCCCCAATCTTCTGTACTAGACCCATTTCTCATTGTTAACAGACAATAGGCATTTTATGTTCTGACTTTTTAGTTCAGAAAGTTTTATTTTGTAAATGTTGTTCTTTCTCTTTCCATTAAAGAGGATAGATCCATCTTTCTGACTAACAGCTTTACATGAATTTTAACTAAAGATTATATCATAACCGTTGTCACTTAATTGACTTACGGATAACAAGTTATGCATTAATCCATCTACTAACAGAACATTATTAATATAAGGGAGGTTACCGTTACCGACAGTTCCAGAGCCAATGATCTTCCCTTTCTGATTGCCTCCAAAACCTACGTAGCCTCCAGATTTAAGTTTTAGGCTTTGGAACATATGCTTTCTTCCTGTCATGTGTTGAGAGCATCCAGAGTCCAAGTACCATGAATGGTGTTTCAGTCTTGCTGTCAAAGATATCTGCTACATATACAATTTTATCCTTAGGTACCCATATCTTTTTGGGTCCTTGTTTGTTAGTTTACCAAAATTCTGTTTGAATTTTGATTTAGCAGAGAAATCATTACTGGTATATTTTAAGTCATGTGTGTGCCCATAGGTAAAGTGAGATTTTAAAGGAGTGTGTTTAATAACTAAAGTCCTTGACTTTCTTAGGCTGGGATACTTTACCTTTGTATCCTATACCTTTTCTACCATTTCTGCTAACTCCATAGATCATTGAAGCCATCTTGCTTCTATCTATGTTTTTAGCAAGGAACTTCTGAAAGCTATGATCATATTCCTTTATGATCTTATCAGAGTTACTGGGAACCTCTGAGATAGTTTCCTTCTGAGTGTTTTGTAAACCGTTTTCAGGTTTTGAAATTTTTTCTTTCAGCTCAAAATTTTCCAATCTCAGATTCTCAGTTTCTTCAGAGTCAGAAACTAGATCCTTTTTCAGGTTCTTGAATTTGACTCGAAGCTGCTGATATCTTTAAAGAATTTCACTTATACTTTCTCCTAATTCAGCTTTAGTAAAATTTACAGTACAGTCAGGAAATACCTCTTCAGTGTCTGATTCGGATTCTGACTCAGATGATTTAATATATTCTATCACGTTGGCCATAAGAGCAATGTTGTCTCTTTCATCTTCTGATTCTGTGTCTGCATCAGAAGTATCTGAGTCATCCCATGTTTCCATGAGACTTTTCTTCTTCTCCTTAAAGAACTTCTTTTTGGGTTTCTCCTTCTGAAGCCTTGGACAATCACTTTTATAATGCCCTTGTTCATTGCACTCGTAGCAGACAATGTCCCTGTTGCTTGACTTTCTGCATCTAGAAGATGATTCAGAGTTTTTGTGTCCAGAAGATGATTCAGACTTTCTGTATCCAGAAGATGATTCATTCTAATTCCCTGTTCTTTTGGAATTTCTGAACTTCCTTTGCCTCTGCTTCTACAGCTGATTGACTCTTCTGGAGAGAAGAGACAATTCATTTTCTTATGATGAGGATCCACCAGAGGTTTCTTCCATAGCCTGCAAAACTTTAGAATCATATTTTTTGTTAGATTTAAGGGCTAAAGGCTTACCTTGCTTCTGGGGCTCATCATCTTCTAACTCTATCTCATGACTACTGAGAGAGCTGACAAGTTCTTCTAGAGATATCTTGTTAAGATCTTTTTTCGGTTTGAGAGCAGTGACCACGAGCCTCCATTTCTTTGGTAAACTTCTGATGATCTTCTTTACATGATCAGCAGTTGAATATCCTTTGTCCATAAATTTCAGCCTAACAACCAGAATTTGGAATCTTGAGAACATTGCTTCAATGGTTTCACTTTCTTCCATCTTGAAGGCTCCATGCTTCTGAATGAGGGCAAGGGCTTTGGTTTCTTTTACTTGCATGTTTCCTTCATGCGTCATTCTCATAGAATCAAACATGTTTTTTGCTGTCTCTCTGTTTGTGATCTTCTCATACTCTGAATATGAGATAGCACTCAAGAGAATAGTTTTGGCCTTGTGATGATTTCTGAAGTCACGCTTTTGATGATCAGACATTCTTTTTCTATCAATCTTCTGACCACTTTCATCAACAGGATGCATGTACCCATTAATCACCATATCCCAGAGATCAGCATCATGAGCCAGAAAGAAGCTTTCAATTCTGTCTTTCCAGTAATCAAAGTTCTCTCCGTCAAAGATTGGAGGTTTTCCGCTGATTCTATCTTTCTCATCATGGTAGTCATTGTTGATGTTCTGACTTGGTCCCACCATAGTGTTTTTCTTAGCTTGGATCTTTTACTGACACAGTTAAGTGCTTGAACTCAGAACCAGGCGCTCTGATGCCAATTGAACAATTGAAAAATACAAGAAAGGGGGGGGGGGGGGGGGGGGTGAATTGGAACCTTAAAAAACAATGTAAATAACACGACGATTTTTATCCTGGTTCGTTTGAACTCAAACTACTCCAGTCCACCCGCCAAGGTGATTTCGCCTCTCTCCAACGAGGTCTTAATTCACTAATCAATCTTGATTACATATCTACTTTGACTACTGCCAAAGTCTTCTTGAGTATAACCATAACCCGATTTTTCTCAAGGAATTGCACTAAACAATATGAATAAAGCAGTGTACAATATGTTTTTCTTTACAAAAACAGTATCACAGAATTGTGATGTATTACACAGTTGAAAGAATAGTATGAATGAGGAGTAGAAAGGATAGACGCGTTGAAGTATTGTAAATTGTTGTGTGTAAATCGTAAACGATTTATCCTCATCCCTTGTTTAAATAGGCACAACATACTATAGTATTTGGAAACTTGATAAATGACAGTTAATGCGCTTTCATCAAATAAAAGACCCTTGTCTGTTTGTAGCCGTTGCATTTGATATAGCTTTGATGAATTGTAACGCTTAATAACATTAAGGTATCTATTTGCTTCTTTCTTCAGAACTTTAAAAGGTCAGAATCATAAGGTCTTGTTTGCAGCGTTAGACTTTCTTTCAGAGTTATATAATTAGAGTTAAAACGTCTTTCTCTTAGCGCAACTTCTGATCTTCATTCATCAGAACTTTCTGAGAATAGTCTACGTTCATAGTAGGAACATCCTTGTAGCTTATCTTCTGATCTACTTCCATCAGAACTTCTCTAAAAAACAAAATATAATTTTAGAGTGCATAATTGTTCTTTGTATTTGTTATCATCAAAACTCTTACGAGGGTTGTAGAATAAAACTATGTTCTAACACCTCTTAATAGGATCTATGTCTCTTTGTACAAAAGCAGCCTGTTTATAGGCAAATTCTCAATACAAATATGCTTCAAAATTCCAAAAAAATTTACTTTCTGTGTTGTTTGCCAAAACGTCAAATGATTAAATTGAATGAACATATGCATATGAATATGATTAATTTTAACAAATATGTGCATACAAACAAGAATAAGCATTTACTAAAGACTTTAGGAGTTGGGATAGTGTTCAAGTCGTCCACGAATCTCCCTAGAGAAATCCCCACAGAGCTACCTTCACAAGCTGATCCCCATCAGAGATTATTCACTCAACACAGTTTACAAGAATTTAATTCTCCAACGGAGTTTATTTCTCCAACACCGTAATATCCCCAGTAGAATTCTCTTCTCCAGCAAGGTTTATTTCTCCAACAGAGTTTATTTCTTCGATCATTGCACTTCCCTGACAGGACTCTCTTCCAAGGCCATATGTCATTCAACTTTGTCCTCCCCAGAATAGTTGACATCCATATTTGAAACTCGGACAGATAACACATTAGAGGATTATCCATCTCTTTTGTCCCCAGTCAGGGTATATAAAAATCAAATCCTTCAAAAGAGCGATGAACGATCATTTTCCTGGAATTCTTCTATCCCCAAGAAGAAGTCGAAACATCCCCAACAGAGTGTCTTCAAATTGAAAGCAGGAATCCCCAATGAAAACATCATAAACAAGATTGAAGACTCATATTCTTCATCCCTAGCAACAGTCAGGGATTTATTTTCCCCAATCAAAGGTGTTATACGAAGCTACCGATGCGCTTCAACAACATATCACACTCATACGTCATTTACAAAATATCATAGCATATGCATACGAAACGCATATAACACTCTCATTTATTTTGAGAACATCATTACACAATGCATTACATACATCATGACATTACATGAAACTAAATTTGTTTCTGTCAGGCTAGTCCGCAAAAATATAAACATTGTCAACAACTTATCATCCTTCAGATACAATCAATCGATGATTTATTCTGATGATATTTTGGATACATTCAAGCGTAAACTCATTCCAGTACATCTTTTAGATACAACTCAGATACGATCAAGACATAGATATATTCTGATACTCATTCTAGTACATATTCCATATACAGTTCAGATATGATCAAGACGTAGATCCATTATGATATTCATTCCGGTATATATTTGGATACAGCCAGGCATAGGCTCATTCTAATATGAATCTTAGATACAGTCGGGCGAAGACTCATTCTAATATCCTCTTATAGATATAGTCAGGCATAAACTCATTCTAACACAGATCTCGGATACAATCGGGAGAAGGCTCATACTAATCCTCTCATAGATACAGTCAAGACATAGACTCATTCTAGAACGTCATTCAGATACAATCACGACATAAGATTCATTCTGACACTCCCCAGCACATCTGCTAGATACAGTTGGACACAAAATCAATCTAGTATACTTCCCAGATACAGTCAAACAGAGACTCATTCTGATACCCCTGTCAACAGTCACTTTGGATGGCATCTATAAGCCCATCTCCGAAGACACTATATCACTTCTTCGAATGGCATATTTAAGCCCATTCAAGAAATACTATCAACCAACAGTGTTACCTCATGCACATGCGAGTGTAAATTTCTAGGCACTTAAGTGTTCAATCCTCTTCCACCTTCAGATCACTAATGGCGGGCAGGCCAATCTAACTCTTCAGGTTTAAGAAGATTGAACAGGGGCAGTTGTTGTACCCCAAAATTTTCCCTCCCATTATTCAAGACATCCTCCTAGTATTTTCAATTGCTCAAGGTTGGACAAGACAAACCTCCTCCTAAGTAGTTGACCTATAACTAGGGTTTCACTTTTCTCAAAGGAAGTTGGACTTCTAATGTCTCAAGTGGATTCCATGGTTTCTCATATGTCTCTAAGAATTCTCATGACAAATATCAAGCCTTGCATCACAAGTTTGCTCAGTCAATTGCTCAGATAACTGAAAATCAATTGTATTGGACAAAAAGTCAATTGTGGTCAACATACAGGAAAACTTCAAGATTTTTGCTCAAAATCAATATTTTGAAGTCACATTCATCCTTTGATCAAGGGTTAATCATGATTCATCAAGAAAAATCAAGATTCATCAAAAGTCAAAAGTTACCAAATTAGGGTTTTCATAAGGAGAAGTCAACTGAACTTTGACCAAGCATAACTTTCACATGCTTCATCAGATTTTTCTCAACCAAAGCTCATTTTGAAGTAAATTCAATTCTCTACAACCTTGTCTCTCTAAGCTCAAGTCCAAAAAATGGCTCATTTGAGAGATATGGGCCAAAACATTATAGGTCATTTCAAAAGTCAACAAAAAGACACTTTTTGTCAAGGCAACTTACATCAAGATAAAGTCTTCAAATTAAAAAAATGATCAACATAGATATTATAGATGACATCTTGAGCTTTCCAAAAAGTCCAAGGTCACCTTCATATGACAAAAATTGAGAGAGTTATGATTAGTGCAAGTTGGGAAATTTTGAGAAAATGCATGAAATCCAAATTGATCAAACTTTAATTTTTGGGCTAACGGGCTTATGTTTCAAGGTCCACATGAGTTTTAGACATCATAGTGAACCTCTGAATCCATTCAGACACCCCTTTGATTTTAATTCCATTTATTTTTGATTTTATTCATTTAAATTCAAAATTAAATTAAATAAAATCAAAGGCTTTCATACAAAGGTCCAAGTCCACTTTCTTGACCTTATTTTCCTCTATATATTCTCATTATTCAGACAAGACAAGAGGACACAAAATCTAGCAAGAAACCACCACCTTCTAAACTTCAAATTTTCTAAAAACTAGGGAAAACTACAAACCCTATTTTCAGCCTCTCTCAAAGCAAAACAACCATCCCATTCAACTTCAGGGACATTATAGAGTAAGAACAGATCGATTGTAATGATCCAAGAGGCCTGAAAATCGCATACATGCCTCGCAGATTTCTTGATTTGAATGAAATTCATATTTTTATTTCCATTACGTTTTGATGCATACTAACATCACTAATGTGCTTCTGAGATGTCAATATACAGGATAGACCCATCACATGAGTCCCATAACGATCGAATCATACATTTCCATGTTTGAATTGTTTCATATTATTTGATTCATATCTCTATGTACAAGCAGAATCAACCAAAACCAAGGGCACCATTAAATTCGCAAGGTCCAAATCAGGGGGGTAGGGTACCTTTGAACCACTAACGTTGCTTATTTTCAGGTACAAAAGAAAGAAGTCGCCAAAGAAGACGACCAGAGTTAGGGCTCCAATGCCTCTCTGGCCCAGTTATTTTGTTTAATATATATTTAATTGTTTCCATTAAGTTAACGGATGAAACATCCACCCCAGTGGCAAGCGCACACATGTTAAGGCATTTGTATATGAGGGCGTGGGTTCGATCCCTTCCTTTTGATGTTTTGATGTTTTTTTCATATTTTTCTTATTTTGCAGGTTTTATTATAATTTGTGTTGCATCCATCCTACTAACACCAACACGTGCTTGGCACAGTGGTAAGCCATGCAGAGCAGAAGGCAAAGGGCGTGGGTTCAACACCCACCCCTGACATTTGTACTATTTTTGGTTTCTAACCCTATTTTCTTTGATTTTTCTTCCCGTATTTATTTTTTGGCAAACATACTTTATTTTTAATTAATCTAAAAAACAAAAACCTTTTTAAAAAAAACCCTTATTAATTAGGTTTTAGGTTTTTAATTAACCTTTCAATAATTTAATTAATTAACATTTTCTTTTCAAAATTAATTAGATTTTTAGGTTTTATTTAATTATCATCAAAACTATTTTCTTCATAAAATCTTTTTCATATTCTTTTCTATTTTTATTTTCCTTTTTCTTATTCTTAGATCAACTGTATAGGTTTCACGAATGTAATAACCTAGATCTTCATTTCGCGCTTTCTTTTTTCATTATCATGTAATTGCTTCCGGTATGTAATAGTTTAGGATTTTATTTCTCACACCTTTATTATTATGTAACTTACCCAAAGCTTTGTAGTAGCCTATGTTTACATTTCCGCCTTTATCTTCTGCTACTATATTTTCTATGCTACCGTTAATAACTAGGGTTTACATGGAAAGATAAAACCAAACGCTAGAAAACCTAATTGCAAGATAAACATAACTGAATCAAACACACTTGCACACTTTCACTTCTAGGGTAGCCTCTCTTCGTTGCCTTTCGGAATAAACGATCATGTCCCTCGAAAGTAAGGATTCTTTAGAAAATACCCTCGAATATAAGATCATACTCCCTCAATGACCCATCGATGTTTCCTTTCGAAAAATGATTTATTCCCTTATGAAATTGCTAAAGCATCCTTACAAGTTTCCTTCGATGATCGTACGATGACCCTTCGCTTGCCCCTTCACATCCAACGGATAGGGCTACCTACCAACTAATGGTATGGATAGCACTATCTCTAAAGGAGAAGGAAAAGAATAAGAACAACCTTGAGTGGGTAGGATACTGTTAATCTCTTTCTCATAAACCTTTCAAAAACAAAATATTTTCCCACATCACACTTTTAAAACAAATATTTTCAAACAAACACTTTGTATACATTCTTGAGGACCGAAACAAGAGTTATTACAAAGTTCTCCTTACATTAGAAAATTTCAAAATACTTTCAAAACTCACATAAAAAAGAAAATTTTCAAAGTGAGCTAAGCGATTAAGAGCCCGTAGATAACTATGGATGAAAAGGGTGTTAACACCTTCCCTTTTGTTAACCTACCCCCCGAACTCAAAATCTATCGAGGTATTTCCTGTTTTTTCACTCTTTTATTATTGGATAAAAGAAAAGTCGATGGAGACTCTTGCTATCCACAACATTTGCGATAAAACGCAAAAACAAGTCAGTTCTCCCACCGTATCACATAACTGCTCCTGCCTCATGGATCCAAGGTTGTCCCAATAAAAAAATGTAGGCTGGGAAGATATCCATGACTTGAAACATGTGTGGACCTATGTATATTGGCAAGTCCACCTCTCCAATGACAGATTTCCTTGAACCATCGAAAGCTTTCACTACAATACCATTGTAGCGATTTGATACATGTGTGGACCTATGTATATTGGCAAGTCTACCTCTCCAATGACAGATTTCCTTGAACCATCAAAAGCTTTCACTACAATACCATTGTAGAGCATATGAGTTCCTTGATATTTGAGCTTCACCAGAGTACTATTTGGTATCACATTTAGAGCAGAGCCATTATCTGTCAGAACATTAGACAAGACATCATTCTTACAATTAAGAGATATGTGCATAACCATATTGTGATTTCTTCCCTCATCAGGCAATTCATCATCACAAAAACTTAGATTATTGCAAGTTGTGATATTTCCCACAACATCGTTAAATTGGCCAATCGAGACATCCTGTTCAATAAAATCCTGGTCCAAGACCCTCATCAGAGATTCCCGATGAGCTGCATAATTTATTAATAATGTTAGAACGGAAATTTTGGATGGAGCTTGCAGCAATTGGTCCACAATATTATAATCACTCATCTTAATGATCTTCAAAAGATTGTTAACATCCTTTTCCAACACAGTGCCACTAGTCCTCCCTTCTACCTTCTTGGATTCAGCATTAGCCTCAACAATCTTCTTACCAGAATCAACACCCCTTGAAAGGTAGGAGCGAATACACGACCACTACGGGTAACCCAACTGGCCTCAACAATATTTTCAACATGAGGTAAAGGCTGAATTTGAACTTTCACGCTGTCTTCCAGAATAGTTGTGTTATACTTGTAAGGTATAGCCCTATTAGAATCATACGAAACAGGACCAGGTAAATAGATAACCACGGGAGTTACAACAAGCTTCCTATGGTATACAATTTTATTAGGAGTAGGAATGTCAAAATGTGGTACAATGACATTCTCCTCAGCCTCCTCAACATATTCAACATGTATTTCATAAGGAATTACAAAATCATAATAAAAAATCACACCTTCATCAATAGACTCAAACTCATCAGAAGATACAAGTTCATCAAAAGACATAAACTCATCAGAAGTGTCAGACTTAGCATCATGGTCTTCAATCATATTAACCTCTTCATACTCAGATCTTGGTCAGATGATATGGATAAGGCCTTCATCCATCATTTATTGAATATCTCTTCTTATTGCATCACACCCACAAATATCTATTTTGAAGACACTACAACCTGCATGATCATGTATATAGTAACTGAATTCACAAAGATCAGCATGAATTTGCACCAAATTACCTCTCACCAAGTTTACATCAAAAATTCTGAACTCTCCAAGACATCCAGAAACCATATTCACATCATTTCCACCTCCATGCTTGGGTAACGGATTGTATTGCACATTTGGACCTATATCCTTAAAATACAACATACTAGATCTCACTAGCTTTTTAACTTCATCTTTCAATGGATAATAATTCTCGATACTATGCCCCGAGGCTCCCTGATGAAAGGCACAAGTCAAATCAGCTTTGTAGTACCAAGGTAGTTTTTCAGGTATGGCGGGAAAATACCTAGTCTGAACCAGATTATAATAGATTAATGCAGTAACCAAATAAGTATAGCTTATTAGGATTGGATCCAAAGCTTATATTTTTAGGTGTTGCCCTTGGTTACCTTGTTGAGGTGCTTTGTGATAAGCAACAGTGGTTGGACCTACATTAACAATTGAGGTCACCGAGGCAACATGTTGATGATGCTGGTGATGCCTTCTTGGAGGCTTACTTCTTATCTCTTAAGTAATACCATTTGTATCCCCTTCCTTATTTCTAGAGAAACCATATGACTGTTTCTTAGTACTACTGGAACCTTCGTCTCTTGACAAACGTCCTTCTCTAACAGCTTCTTCCAATCAGGCGCCCATACCAACCATCTCGGTAAAGTCAGTGGGCATAATGACCACCATCCTTTCATAGTATAATGACCCAAGGGTTTTCAAAAATACCTTAGTCATATCCTTTTCCTCCATTGGAGGCACAGCCTAAGCAGCAACCTCATGCCAACGTTGCACATATTCCTTGAGCGATTCCTTGTCTTTCTAGGTCATAGCCCTCAACTGATCCCGATTGGGAGCCATATCCATATTATATTTGTACTTCCTTATGAAGGCCTCGCCTAAATCATTTAAAGGGCGGATATTGGCACTATCCAAGCTCATGTACCACTTCAATATAACACCAGTCAGACTGTCTTGAAAAGTGGATTAACAGACATTGGTAATCAGTGTGAGTGGACATCCTTCTAACATACATCACAAGATGAGCACGAGGGAAAGTATTTCACTTGTACTTCTCAAACTCTAGCACCTTGAACTTATCGGGAACCTTCACATTGGGAACCAAACAAAGATCACTAACATTCTTCCCAAACAATTATTTCCCTCTAAGAGCCTTCATCTCTTTTTGCATATCATTAAACTGATCTTGGAAATCATCCATTCTGCTATAAAAACCCAAGCTTTCACTTGGTGCAGCAGCAACATGGTAGATATCACCATTAACAACAGGAACAATATGCATAACAGGTGGTGCAATAACAATAATAAGTTAAGCAGGATGGGAAACTTCAATAGCAAGAGTATAACCCTCAGGAGTAAAACCAGGAGGCATTCCCCAAGGATAGCCATGGGGCATCTAGAATTAAGAATCAGAAACAATAGGAGCAACAGAAACAGGCACCAACCATATCTCAGAAATGACCGTTGTCTGTTACGGTTGAGTAACCTAAGGAGAAGTAGGTGGAGGAGGGGTGGCTGATTCTGAGAAGCCACCAACGACTCTACCAAAGCAGTTAGATTAGCCATTCCAATTCTTAAAGTAGGAACTTTTTCCTTGATTTCCCGATTCTTTTGTTCTTAATGTTCTATCTTCTTTTTGTAGTTAGCTCGAGTGTTGTAAGAGTGCGACAACTTACTAACTAAACGAAGTAGAAGAAACATATAAGACACCTGTGGACAAACAAGATTGCAAAAATATGTGTGAAATGATGCATGATATGCAATGAAAATGATTTTATTTTGTTTATTAATTTTCAAGGAACTTTATAGAATTGTAACAATTTCAAACATTAAAGGAATAACATATTTTGAAGCACTGGATAATCTCATTTCATTAATAATTCTTGGAAGGATTACAACTGTTTAGCATAATTTTCACAAATCCTGAAATACAAGAGAAAACAAATAAAATCTAAGGAGCCAAGGTTGAAGAAGATCCTGCTTTATGCTAACGCTTCCTTTTAAGTATCCTAATTTGATCTTTCAAATGCTTGTTCTCTTCCACAAACTTCTCGACGACTCCTTTTCACCCACCAGAAGAAGGAAATAGATGAGAATAATATTGCTTACTGGAACTTGTTTGAACACTATAGAAAAATAAATCCTCTTACTTCTCCATCATTTCTATAGAATTTCTCTCAAGAATCTCAATCAAGTCATCTTTCTCCTTTAGCTGCTCCTAGAGTGCTGAGTATCCTACATCCAAAGTCTGATGTTTGTTCTGCCAAGAATCCTTTTCTTTCTGAATTTCGGACAATGCAAGCTGGAGCTCTTCTTCATCCGTTAAGAAAATAGAAACAGGTTCAGGAAAGACCAAAGGTTCATGGTGAGGATAAGGCGTCTTTAGCTTAATCTCCCTGGCTTTCACCCATTGAACATAAGGTTCAAAAGCAACATTTCCTCTCTTTCCTAAATCCCTTCTTTCCTTTCAGCGGATAGTAAGCAATGCTTTGTTGACCTTTTTTATGAATTCCCTATTATCTTCCCCTTCCTTGAGAAAGAAAGCTGCTAAAAGCAAGTTGTTTGACTTATCAAGCATAAGATAACCAAACTGATGACGAGCTAGAATAAGATTATATTTGATACCGCCCTTTGTACCAAGAAGAGGTACATTAGGAATGTAACACCCCAATTTTATTTACTAATTATTTTATTAGTATTTATTTTATTAATTATTATTTGATATGGTAATTGATTAAATTGTGTGATTATGTGAATAATTGATTTAATTAGAATATATGTGTTATTTGAGTAATTGGGATAGTGTGAGAATAAAATTATTAGGTATTGGGCCTTATATGTCATATTAATGAGTGGGTGAGATAATCCCAATAGAGATAAACAAGGCTTAGTAATAATTGTAAAACAAAATAGAATTAGAAGGGAATTAACAAGAGAAGAGAAGAGAAGAGAAGAGGAGAAAAAGATGAAGAATGAAGAAGAACCCTAGAAGTATCTACATCTAAGGTAAGGGTGGGTATTATTTTATTTATGGGTATATGTAATGGTATGTGATGGGTAGTAACATGAAATTAGGGATTTGTTCTTCAAATGCTAGTTTTTGACATGTTAGGGTTAGATTGAGATTTACAAATTGATATTGGAAATCAAGTTTTAATGTTTGTATTTTATGCTATATGTTAGATATAAGTTATAATACATTTAATTGGTGAAATATATGTTTGAATGGGATTTGGATGGACAAATTTGTAGGAGGCAGAAGCTGTCTATAGCAGAATTTTTCTGCATAATCGTGAGTTCGCTTACCATCGTGGGTCGCGCTTAGTGTGGTCTAGGACAAAATGTTTTATATTTTATGTAATTGAAAAGGGTCTTGCATGCTTATTATTTACCATTTATTTACATGAATTTTAATAATTTATTCGATGTGTTTTGGATTGGTTTTGGATAACTTTTGATGAGAAACATGATACTTGATTTTGGTGTATGTAATTGTTGGGAATTGATGTTGATTGAAGACAACATGGTTTGGACTTGTTTGTTACATGTTATAATGATGTGGAGATAATTAATGCTATGAGAATGTGTGATACGGTGGCAGAACTGACTTTTTTTTTTGTTACTACTGGTTTTGCGTTTTTTGCTTGCAAATGTACGGTAAGCAAGAGTCGCCACCATCTTTTATTTTATCCAACAAAGGAAAAAGGAAAAAGAACAGAAAAAAAACTTTTTTGAGATGTTTCTGAGTACGGGGGGTAGATTATAGAAAGGGAAGGTGTTAGCACCCTTTCTATCCATGGTTTTCCATGTGCTCTTAGGTACTTGCTCATTTTGAAATTGCTTTTGTGTGTGTTTTGAAAAGCTTTGAAAATGCATTAGCGCGGTATTTCACTTTATGGTAACCATTGTGTCAGTCCTCAAGAGTGTGATAAAGCGTTTTGAAAAATTTGTTCGAAAAGTGTAAGTGTGAAAAAATGGTTATTTGAGCAAGTACTTAAGAGTTTCTACCTACTTGAAAAAGACTATTCGTTTTCTTATTTCCTTTAGATAGTTCTATCCTACTATGAAGGAGTATGTAGCTCCATCGTTGGAGTTTGAGGGACAATCGAAAGGGACGATTACGGTCACTTAAGGCAACAGGGAAAGATCTCTTAGTAACTGTCCTAAAGTTCTAAGATCGCATTTTGTTTTACTAAGGCAACTTTTGAAAGGGACTTGCGATCTCTGAATTAGAGGGCAGTCACTAAGAATTCTCACGTTCGAGAATAGTGACCGTTTTCTGGAGGCAACCGAAGTGGGGAAAAACCCTAGGAGTAAGCATGTGCAAGTGTTTGTTTTTCAGTCAATTATCTTTGCACAGTTAGGGTTTTCTACTGTTTAAACATTGATTTATCTTTTGCATACAATCCTATTATCAATCATCTAACAGCTTAATTAATAGCAGAAAATAAAGTGCGAGAAATTTAGAGTCTAACTATTACAAGGCTTCGGGAGATGGGAATTACATAATCAAAACTGGGGAAATAAAAGCAGTAAATATCCTAACTTTAACTATTACAAACCTCAGAGCAATTACATTAATTGAAAAAAATAATGAAAGGAATACGCGCGATGAAATTAAATACGAGGAATTAAAGTTTAAATTCAAAGGAAATCTAAAAAGAAAATATTTTTGTTATTTTATTTTAGGAAAACCCTAATTCTAATGTTTTTGTATTTTTATTTGAGAAAAGTAATTTAATTGCAATTAAAACCTAATCTCTAATTAACTTTAATTATGAAAAAGAAATTAATTACCCTAATTCAATTAAACTAATTAATTAGAAAAATTAATTTTTTATAAAAAAAACTAATCCTAGTATTTTTGTGATTTTTGATTGGCTTTATGATTGAGTAAAAAAAGATTATTTAAATGGTAAACAATTAATTAGAAAAAATAAACAAATAATTAAAAAAAATAGAAAGAAAGAAAATTGGGCCTGCTGATGATAGCAATCTGGGGGTGCCTTGCTGAATTTATGTTAGGCCCATTTTGCTGGTGGCCCAATTGTCAGCGCCTGCTCCAATGTTGCGTTCTTATGAGGATGTACCATGGGGAGTATGAGTATTGGCCGTTAGATCTGGGATGGAGATGGATCTGATGGTCAGATCCTAATCTGCATGATGGACACGTTGACTAGTGGTGCATTAGATCCTGCATAGAAATGTTAGAAAATGCAAAATTGGGTTTCCAGGATCGAACCCAGGTATTTGACTTTGCATGCTCGTTCCCTGGCCATCCGCGCTATCAAGCTTATTTGTACAAATAACAACAGAATAATATTATATAGGAAAACAAGATTAATATCTGGAAATTAAAAAAAAAAAAGCGCGCCTGATTCAAAATGGCCAGTGATTGGCTGCCACCTAGTCATCTTCTCCCAAGAACCGTGGTTTTAGGCATAAAGCTTTTACCTACAGACAACTTCCGTAGCTATAACCCCTGCATTTTCAAAAATTCAGCACAAGCAATATAAATCTCAGATAAGGCCATGGATCGATCGCTCGTGATCTCCTGAGCACGAATTGACCCTTAATTGGGCCTAATTTAACTTGTACATGGAGTCCCCAATTTGGGACCTTCGGAACCCTAGCTATGGCGAATACGATTCCCGTACTTAAACTCCAATTAAACCAACCAGAATCATTGAAAATATGACAATGAACATGAATATATAGCTAGAATGCTTTTATGATACCAGAATTAAAGGAATCAAAATCGAGAACATATGCAAACCGTAATGAAGGTTGTGCATGATTCTGCAAGCTTCAAGCCTTGGGAATGATTGCAAAGGCTTCAATAAATGTTCAGGAGTGCTGTTGTGTCCTTAGAATGCTCTGAATTTGCCTCTAAAGGAATATAAGGTCTACACTTTCTTGGCCAAAATTTGGAATTTGTTCTTGCTGTATGAAGCAGATGCACAACCTCTTGGTCCTTGTTAGGGTTCACAATGCTTGTGTATATGTACTGAATCAATCTAGGGTAGCATAATTGGAAAGAATCACAAGATGTAATAGTTATTACTTTTGATTCAAATCTTTCCACATTTGGAGATTTCCTCTTGTTTTCAATCTTGCACGTTTTTCCTTGGCTATAGACAGCTTGCATGATCTATAATTCAATGCAAAACAAATCTCATTCCATTGATTTTATATAATTTTATTTGAATTTTAAATAAATAAAATCAAAATAAATTAGGTAAATAAATAAATGAGGCAAGGAGGGTCCCATGGGTCATGGACCATGCTAGGGATAAGATTCAATCTTGAAAAAGATGGGCCCATGTGGAAAAAATGCAATTTTGAGTATTGTTGACTTTGTGCAAACCTTTTGGTTTCATCTCCATTGGATCTTCCATGTTCATGTAAGAAGCTTCGACCCAAAAGGTGTTTTTGTTGACTTTTGAAATGACCTATAACGTATGATCTTGTATCTTTTTATTGAGGAATTTATTGACTTTGATGGATAAAGAGGAGTTGTAGGGAATTGTATTCTCTTCAAAATGAGCCTTAGTTGGAAAAAAATTGATAAAGTATGAGAAAGTTATGCTTGGTCAAAGTTTGGTTGACTTTTCCTATAGAAACCTTAAATTGCCATTTTTTGACTTTTGATGAGTTAGGAGCATTCCTTGAGGAATCATGATCAAACCTTGATCAAATGATGGATATAACTTCAAAATGTTGATGTTGACCAAAAATCTTGAAGTTTGACATATGTGGGTCACAGTTGACTTTTGACCTAGTATAGTTGATTTTCAGGCATTTGAGTAGTTTGACTGTGCAAACTTGTTCGGAAAGGCATGAAATTCATCATGGATATTCTTGGAGTCATAATAGGACCATGGAAATCAATTTAAGTCTTTGGAGTTGACACATCCTGATTCAAATGGAAACCCTAGTTGAAGATTCATTGCCTTAGGACAAAATTTGTCTGGTTAATTCTTGGGCATCCTTGAGCAAGTTGAGGACTTCAATGAGCATGTGTTGAGTAAAATGAGAGGGAAAATTTTGGGGTGCAACAACTTCCCCTGTTCAATCTTCTTATATCCGAGGATGTAGATTGGCTTGTCTGCCTTTCGTGATCTTAAGGTGGAAGATGATTGAACACTAGAGTGCCCAGAAATTTGCACTCGCATGAAGTGAATGTCGATTGATAATATCGGGAATAGGCTTACAAGTGCCATTTAGAAGGCGATGGAGAATCATCGGAGATAGGCTTAAAGATGCCATCCAGAAAAGATATCGGTCGCATAAGAGATTCCTTTACGAGAATCCCTGTACCTACCATTGAGGAGGACTTTGCCGGGGAATGTTGATTTATGTCCAGGGAAATAGAGTCTAGGAGCTTCGGTTGTCCATTACTCTACCGGGGAATTAAATCTTGATTGATGAGACAAAAGTGAGTTGTCATCTGGTCGAGTCCGGGTTTCACGGCGACTTACTGGGGAATATGAAATCGACCGTATCTGGTCGGGTCTAGGTTTTACAGTGTTGTAAACTGTTGTCTGGAGATAAAAGAGAAGGAACCTGTATAGGGCATTCTCGGGATAAGTCCATTCCAAACTGCGTCAAGTAATTCATGAAAAGGAGCCTAGATAGTAGGGCTATGAGAAGGAACCTGGGTAGTAGGGTTACTTCGAAATAAAGCTTGGGTAGTAGGGCTGCTTTGGAATAAAGCCTGGGTGGTGGGGCTGTGAGAAGGAACCTGGGTAGTAGGGTTACTTCGAAATAGAAGCCTAGGTAGTAGGGCTATGAGAAGGAACCTGGGTAGTAGGGTTAATTCGAAATAAAGCCTGGGTAGTAAGGCTATGAGAAGGAACCTGGGTAGTAGGGTTACTTTGAAATAAACCTGGGTAGTAGGGCTATGAGAAGGAACTTGGGTAGTAGGGTTACTTCGAAATAAAGCCCGGGTAGTAGGGCTATGAGAAGGAACCTGGGTAGTAGGGTTACTTCTAAATAAAAGCCTGGGTAGTAGGGATATGAGAAGGAACTTGGGTAGTAGGGTTACTTCGAAATAAAGCCTAGGTAGTAGGGCTATAAGAAGGAACCTGGGTAGTAGGATTACTTCGAAATAAAGCCAGGGTAGTAGGGCTATGAGAAGGAACCTGGGTAGTAGGGTTACTTCGAAATAAAGCCTGGGTAGTAGGGCTATAAGAAGGAACCTAGGTAGTAGGGTTACTTTGGAATAAAAGCCTGGGTAGTAGGGCTATGAGAAGGAACCTGGGTAGTAGGGTTACTTCGAAATAAAAGTCTGGGTAGTAGGGCTAAGAGAAGGAACCTGAGTAGTAGGGTTACTTCAAAATAAAGCATGGGTAGTAGGGCTATGAGAAGGAACCTGGGTAGTAGGGTTACTTCAAAATAAATCCTGGGTAGTAGGGCTCTGAGAAGGAACCTGAGTAGTAGGGTTACTTCGAAATAAAGCCTGGGTAGTAGGGCTATGAGAAAGAACCTGGATAGTAGAGTTACTTCGAAATAAAGCCTGGGTAGTAGGGCTATAAGAAGGAACCTGGGTAGTAGATTTACTTCGAAACATATCTTGGGTAGTAGGGCTGCTTCATTCGATCATGTAGATTAGTTGACCTGTTTGATTTTGGGAACTGATTTTCCATTAGTTGTCTGCAGATATGACATGTATAGATTCATGGATTTAACCTTGAACTTTTGGAATTATTGATGATAACCATCTTTCCTGAAAAGGTACAAGATTAATTATATGCGATGCATGAAATGCATTGTGTGATGATTTTCTCAAAATAAATGAGATTATGTTGTATGCATTTGTACTGCATATGCTATGACGCTTGTAGAATGATGTATTAAATGCATTGAAGATGTTCTCAAAATAAATGAGATTATACTGTATGTGATGTGCATGAACATGCCATGATGTATGAATATGGGATGTTATCGCGATTTCAGTATGGGAAAATAAATCCCGGACCACTGCTGGAAAATACTGGGAGGTTGAATCCTTCATTTCCGTTGGGGATGGTGAATGGAGAAGATTTGTCGGGGATTTCCTCTTTCTGTTTGAGGATAAACTGTTGGGGATTGACTCTGCTTCAGAATTGATTCTGCTTGAGAATCAGCCCGTGGAGCGAGATGCTTGTTGGAAGATTCTACCAATGTAGAGAAATAAACTCTATTGGGGAATGAACTTCCGTAGTCCGAGAAACAAACTCTACCTGGGAGGAGGTTTTATAACTGTTTGAAATTATAAATCCCGGATGGGGAACACTGACTTCAGTTGGAGAAAGTAACCCCTGCTTGGGAAAGAAGAGGGAAAAGCTCTAGTTATTTCTACTATATGGGGAACATAGATGTCACAGACGTATGCTGAGGATGCAGCGATGACTTCGTATCAGGATGTTTCTGCCCCTGTACCTGCTAGAGATTTTATGGATGGATCTATGTCGTGATTGTACTTGAACATGTATCGTATGAGTGTCAGAATGACATCCGTCTTTAGATCGTATCTGCACTGTACTTGAAACATGTGTTGAATGAAGGTCAGAACGACATCCGTCTCTGGATCGTATATGCACTGTACTTGAAACATGTGTTGGATGAGTGTCAAAATGACATCCGTCTCTAGATCGTATATGCACTGTACTTGAAACATATGTTGAATGAGTGTCAAAATAACATCCGTCTCTGGATTGTATCTGCATTGTACTTGAATAGAATCTGGAGTAGGTGTCAAGATGACATCCGTCTTTGGATCGTACCTGAACCATTTCTAGATGAGAATCTAGAGTAAGTGTCAGGATGACATCCGTTCTTGGATCGTGCTTGAACCGTTTCTAGATGAGAATCTTGAATAAGTGTCAGGATGACATCCGTCCTTGGATTGTACCTGAACTATTTCTAGATGATGTGTTGAAATAAGTGTCAGAATGACATCCATCTCTGGATCGTATTTGCACTGTACTAGGATAGAATCTGGAGTAGGTTCCAGGATGACATCCATTTTTGGATCGTACCTGAACCATTTCTAGATGAGAATCTGGAGTAAGTGTCAGGATGAAATCCATTCTTGGATCGTACCTGAACCGTTTCTAGATGAGAATCTTGAATAAGTTTCAGGATAACGTCCGTCCTTAGATCGTACCTGAACCGTTTCTAAATGATGTGTTGAAATAAGTGTCAGAATGACATCTATCTTTGGATCGTATCTGCAATGTACTAGGATAGAATCTAGATTAGGTGTCAGGATGACATCCATTTTTGGATCGTACCTGAACCGTTTCTAGATAATAATCTACTTTATTTAGAATGTTTCCTTTGGGAAATCCCGAGAAGCTTGGCGACTTCATTGGGGAATTTTCGTTGGAGCATTAATTTGGAGATTTTGCTCTGCCGAGGGTATGATAATACCTGACATCAATAGGATGCATGCTAAGAACATGGAAGTGACCTTGTAGTAGAATGCCCCTGTCTCGATACCTGTTGTAGAAAATATCAACCAGGGATTTTGTAGATGGTTTGACTGTTATCCCAACTCTTGGAGTGCTTGGTGAATGTAGATCAGGGTAATAAGCCTTCTACTGATTAGACAAGTGATGAGATGACGGGACGTAGTCGTATGCTTTAATCCCTAACCTTTTCTTGGACTGTCTTTTCAGATTTTCAGTCCACCGGGATACCCTTTTTTGCTCAAGCCGCCTTTTTAGGTTTTTGACTTGCCGGGTGCACATATTTTTTGTTTTTATCCCTAATTTTTGCCCGAACCCTTTTGGTTCGCCGGGATGCCCTTATTTTTGCCTAGGCCAGTCAACCTAGCGGGTCTTTGCTCATGCGTAGTATTTTCCGACTATGTCCATGTTCACCGGGTATGGAGAATTGTCACTGTCCATAATAGTAAGTGTTGCCACACTGCCAGAATATGTTTGTTTGATCGTACAGGATTCGTTGCTGGAATCCATGTCCAATGATCCAAGTGATTCAGATGGAGGTCTTCCCCTGGCTATTTGGCATCTTTGAGATATTCCTTGAATCTTGACTTGACTTCCCCAGATGATGGACAATGATCATGCCGTGCCCCTTGGTTGGAAGTGTTCTTCCACTTGATTATGTGAATGATGACGCACTTGACTAGTCGTGGTCGAATTGATAAATGTTGTTGTTGTGCATCATGCATTCATAGCATTTTTGGATGTTGGTTCACCCATGTTGATCCCCAATCCCATTGTGTGGATTGAGCGCAAGTATTTACATCTTATGTTTGGGATTTAGTGAAGTGTTACCTATGATGACGGTAATGATTTATGTTGTGATTCGGTTCCAATAGGGAATCGATTCTATGGTAGGGATCTTTAGAGGATGATGAGCCAGGTGCTCATAAACTTTGGTACCACATGCACTGTTCCATTATTGTTGCATTAGCATTCTAAGTGACATTGCACGATATATGTTGATGAGTTGTGATGTAATGATATATGTGAATTATGTAAATATATGACAAATTGACGATGAAAGATGTTTAAGTGCTATTGTGTTATATCAGTGAGTATGAAATATGAATGAATGATGTGTATTGATGGTATGATGATGTTGGTTATAACTACTAGTCTTTTCTTTATATCTTTTATAATGAATCATTATTACTCACCCTTTCTATTTGAATGTTACCTCCACGTGGGTAATGCGCAGGTGACCAGGAGTAGTTCGTAGAAGCGTCGATGATAGCTTCAGAGTGTTTTATTTAGTTTTCTACATTATTGGTGTCTTGCTGTAATATGTAACACTGGGTTGGGAATGCTATATTATGCGATTGTTATGTTCTTTTTTATGTTGATTTGATTTATGGATGTTTTGACTGTTAAGTTGATTAAATAATAGATGAGACAAAAGTATGAGTTTTGAGAAGTTAATTACTATATTATGACGATGAATTCTGCCGTGATGTGTTTAGATGATGTGATGAATCATATTAAGAAATATGTTTCATGTTGGTGTAACCCGTGTTACAGAGTAAGACTGTATGCAAAGGTCTATCATTCTCATGTGTATGGATATTTTGTTGAGTATTCTCCCTAAGACGAAAAAATGTCTCTTCTCTTACAATCAACCAACAAACAACTTTGTTCTTTTTTAGAAGAACTGTGTGGTTCTAATTTCATCATTGCACATCGGTGATACATAGGCACATTGCTCATTGAATTCTTGCCAGATCAAAATTGTAAAATCCATTTCTTTTCTCATCTCCACAAACTTTTTGCAAACAACTCATTTTAGGAAAATACGCAGATTTTCAAAGAGGTTTGTGCGGAGTACCATAGATGTTTAGGTTGCTAACACCTTCCCTTTGCATAACCAACCTCTGTACCTAGATCTCAGTTTTATTAGTTTTTTCTTTAAAAACTTTTGTGGGTTTTATTCGCTCTTTTCCCATTCCTTTGGAAACAATAAAGTATGGTGGCGACCTTCACTTTGTGAGTTAAGTTAATCAATAGCTTAATCTCAAATTTTCACCGCTAGTATTACCACTCTTACCCCAATTTCTTTTCGACCATCATTCTTTTGTACATAATAATTTGATACTTGGTAGAGGGACTACTACACCAAATGGATCTTCGACATATCTGACTTTACTCAGCATCTAACTCGTGCTTTTTCTTCCATACAAGAACATTTCAAGAAAGATACAACAACTAATGTCAACAAAATTAAAGCTTTCCAAAAATACTTTGAAAATACATATAAACTCGATGATCTTAGTCGAACCATCTGTGAAGCAGCTTCTATGCTAAAAGATAAGTTCACCAAGAAACTTCCTACTTTGAAAATTCCTTCTTGCGTCAAGCCCAAAAATAGGTATGAGTTGCCTTTTAAGCTTCAACCACCTAAATTCTCACCATTGCCAAGTGCTGATTTTGGCTTGGCATTTGGACCTCCATTCCCATAATGATTCGTCTGTGGGTATCATCTAAAACTTCTTAAATAGTATTCCAAAAATCTAGTCAAACAGGTGGTTCTGACTAAGCATACTTTGGACAGTTTTAAAGGCCACCTTCATATCGACATAGAAAATGTTCGAATACTTTCTCTAATACATGAAGGTGTGGAATGGAAGATTACTTCAATTTGTTCTTCAAATATTTTTATATGATTTCCTATCCTTACTCGTGCTTACTTTCTTTTAGGTGTTGATCGAAAGCAAAATATAAAAGATAAGGTTGTAGCTGTGACTGCAAAGAGTGTTGTTGTTGTTGCTTCACCTAAAGGTGATGATCAGGGTGAAGAGACCACTCTTACAAAGACAACAGTGAATGTATTTTCCCAATACTTTAATACTTCATCATTTGTATGTATCAACTATATTTTGTTAATACTTTTCGTTATTTTCAGACCACTCGAAAATATACTCCAACTTCAAAGAAATGAAAGCAAACCCACCCACAAATTATACTGATTAAATCAGCTCCTGGAGACTTATTCCCAGACACTTCGAAACCTTCCAAAAAGAAGAAGAAGTCGAAAACCATTGACTTTGTTCCTGAACAAAAAGTTGTTTCCATGTCCAAGCCAACGAAGTCTGTTGTTCATAATCTCTAAATGTTGATCCAAAGCCAACCTAAGTTGTTTCTGAATAAGATCATAGTGAAAATTCTAGTCCTAGAGCTGGGAGGCTTAAGGTGTTCTGACTTCACTTCATTTCCTTTTTTGTCATATCTTTCGCTTTCGACTAACATTGTTTCCTTTCTCTTTTTGCAGGGTGATCAAGTTGGTACTGTGACTTCCAACATTAAATATGACAAGCATGTAAGTACCAACTATCCTTATGTTCATCCTATATCTAAAAAAGGATCGAATAATAAAGTCAATCTTCTTGGCGAAGTTCAATAAACTGTTCCACCTCCTGCTTCACCTTAGTCGTCTCAGTCATTTGAGTATAAAAGTGAAAGCGAAGACAAAGAACATGTTTAACATGGAACCTCAGAACAAATAAGAACCTCAAAATGAAAAAGCCAAGCTAGATAATGCAGGTGATCCTCACCAACCCTTCAGGACGGTTAAGGATTTTAGGCCCTCTTCAAACACTACTGCTTCTCCTCTTTCTCAAGAAGCGTTGGTTTACTTGAAGGAAAATAATCTTGCTGGATATTTAAAGGTTGTGATGAATGCAAGAGCCAATTCCTCCAAAAAGGGTTCCAATTCTTCGATTGCTTCGGGTGGTCGTCCCTCTGTCCAACATGGTGATCAACTCCTTCGACAAATCAAGGAAAAAGCTTTCGATGTCTATTTAGTTAAAGTGCTTGAAAATAATATCCATGCCTGCTATTACATTGAAGAATTACTGAAACGGGTGGATAATCTAAAATTTTCCTTAGAGGTTGCAGATATCATTGTCGAACATATATTCTTTCTAGATCAAGTTTATGCAGATCTCTTGTCCACACAAGATGTTTCTAAGATTGGAAACAAATTGGAAACTCAGGTGGAAGAGTGGGATGCAGCCACTGAATCTACCACTAAGGTTGAGGAGATGGATATATCTTTTTTACATAAAATAAAATAATTTGATGATTGTGTTGCCAACATTTCTTCTTGGGAAGAACCAATTAAAGTGATGTAAGCTAATATTCAGAAAGCCAAGTATTGTTAGGAAGATATCAAACAATTTGATCATCAATAGCTCGATGAAGAGATGAAGGTGGGAGTTCATCATGTCGAGAAAGCTAAAAAAGTGGGAGCATATATTGATACCCTTGCTCTGAGCAAGTATGTGATCAAACGCCATCTATTAGTTTCTGCTGGAAAGTACAAGAAAATGAAGGCTTCTCTCCCACCTGATTTTGGTGCTTAGTTAAATGTTGTAGTACTTTTGTTCTTTTTATAACTTTGAATTTTTTGGTGACGTGTAACGAACAACTAAGCCATTTTGGCAACCTTTGTATTACCATTTTGGCTTTTATTTTGTACTTCATTTATTCTGTTAATACTTTGACTTCCTAAAGTATAGGTTTATATTTTTTCAAATACTTAACATTTACTCTAAGAAGTCTTTGATCTTCTGCTAACTCCTCAATCTTGTAAGTGTTATTCGAAAAGACTTGGATAACTTGGAATGGGCCTTTCCAATTTGAGGACCATTTACCCAATGTTCTATCTTTTTGATCCATGGGTAAGATTACTTTTCATACCAATTCCCCAGTCAAAAAAACTTTAATCCTAACCTTTTTGCTATAGGCTTTCTCTACTTTCTTCTTCTGCCTCCTTAACAATTCTAAGGCATTTAATCTTTCTTCGTCTAAATCAATCAATTCATCCAACATCATGTTCCAATAAGATTCTGATGGAATTTCATATTTTCTCTGGATTCTAGTTGATTGGAGACAGATTTTGATGGGTAACATTGTGTTATGCCCATAAGTCAATCGAAAGGACGTAGCATTGGTAGCCTCTTTATGAGACATTTGACAAGCCCAAAGAACTTGATCCAAGGTCTTATACTAATTCTTTGGATTTTCCCCACACGCTTCTTTACTAAACCAATCACTACTTTATTTGTCGCTTCAACTTGATCGTTTTCCTAGGAATAATAAGGTGTAGACATTAGATATTTAATCCCTACCTCTTTAGAAAATTCTTGGATCTTTCGACCAGTGAACACTGACCCTTGATCAATTGTAATGGTCTCGAAAATTTCGAATATGTAAATTATGTTTCTTTGAATGAACTCAATCACTGCTTCTTGATCAACAATCACCAAAGGAATGACCTCAATCAATTTAGTAAAGTAATCAATCCCTACAAAAAATTATCTTTGACCTTTGGACGATGTTGGTCGAATCTCGCCAACCAGATCTAAAGCACGACCTCTAAATGTCCAAGGCTTGATTATGGAGTGCAGTTTGCTCCCAGGAACAAGTTGAATGCCTGCATGTACCTGGAACTCTTGGCACCCTTTAGCGAACTCGATGCAATCTTTCAACATTGTTGGCCAATACATACCATGTCGAAACAACATACCTAGATCAATAGGTACTAAATGTTCAATACTAAGGAAACTGTAACGACACAATGTCCAAAGATTCCTTCTTTATGCAAACCAATTTGAATCATGTCATTATAACTCAACCTATATCTCTCGTTTTTATTTCACTTTATTCATTCAAGCACAATCACATTAAGCTAGTTATTTGTACATGCAAATAGTAGGAAAATCGGTTAGCAACTATGATCCTTTGTCTTGAGCTTCTGGTACATAAGTTTGGTAACCCCTTTTATTTACCCAATTGCAGTTGCAGGGGATCAGACTATAGTTCTCCCTACCATGTTCAGCACCAGATACCTCTGAACCAACTGACAACGAGTTGCTTCATTATATTTTTGCAGGTTCCACAACTATTGGATTAAGAGACCGGGTGAGGGTCACCCAACTTAATAGGTGCATTCCCTATTTTAAATTTATTATGGCATATAATTTTTAGAAATTTTGGGATCATTCACTTATATTCATCGACTCCGTACGTAGTTTGTTTTTAAGATGGTGTTGACTGCTAATATAAACTACTTAAGAGCTACTTTGAAAAACTCGAGCCTAGGGTCTCGATATAATGGGTACCCAAATCGAAATCACATAATGAGGGGGTTTAGGGTGTCATAACAGTATCAATTTTATTGAAACTTTCCCAAGTATCTCTAACACAGTCTAGAGTGTGACAACCTATATACTTTCAGAGTGTATGTGCCATGCATCAACAAGAAAATTTTTGTTGGAGGTCAAAATTTTAAAAAATCAGGGAAATTCAGAAACAATTGAAAAACAGGCATACACACTTGACATCACATGCAATGGCTTGACCAAATATTGGAAATAGGTAAATTCTTAAAAACATGAAATAAACTAGAAACTAATAAATATAAATAAGAAGCGATAAATGGAAAGCGGTAAAGTTCCTCCCCCACACTTAAACCAAACATTGTCCTCAACGTTTCAGTAAAAAGTGGGAAAAGGAATAAGAACCTGATCAATGCTCGCCTCGAAAGTTGCTTACATGCAACGGATAGGTGCCAAGCGATCGATACCTTTATTTTCTACAAACTCAAACAAAAGTAAAAACATTAAATTGAAACTCGTGGGTTGCCTCCCACGCAACATTTCTTTTAACTTCCGTAGCTCGACGACTCAAGAGTGTCAACACTCATGGTGATTCTCTCGAGAACGACTCCTCGATCGAATTTTTAATCGTCCTTGGTTTCCATGGTAACTTATCAAGCCATCTCACATATCCCTCGCCTTTTCTTTTCTTCCTTATGTGGGGTGGTTCGTTCTTTTGAACTTGTGGCAGTGGTTCTAGATCTATATTGAGTATCATCTTTTCAAGTTTGGGCTTAGTTATTTCATCCACCACCTCAAAGGCTAACCTTCCCCTCTTAGAACTGTTGATTTCCCTAGTTTCATGGTCCTAAAATTTTTCTCTTTTTATGTAGGACCTCAGGCAAAGGTGCATTGATGTGGATATTTTTCAATACCTCCATATACGTTTTGGATTGGGAATCTATCTTGGCTTCCATAAACCATCGTGGGAAATGAATCCCTGGGGTATAGGGAGGAGGAAGAATAATAGGTGTTTCCTTCTCTACCTCCTCGACAACCTCCCTTTCGAAAAAGGTCGGTGTATTTTCTTAATCTCTACTCTTTTCTTACCAGAACTCTTCTCAACCTCATTATTACTCTCTTAAACCTTATTATCACTCTCCTTAGGATTTTCGATTTGTTTTTCCCTGCTGGTTGTTACAACATCCACATGCTCCTCAAAGAAGGGGTCATAGAGGTCTTTGTTCAAGAAAGAAAATTTAAGTCTCCAAGGCCAGGTTGTGAGTCACAAGGGACTCAACCACATTGTTCAACTACCTAAGGGTTTCATTATTATGAAGCCTTTGTTTTCTAAACTCTTCATTTTGGACAGTTTGTATCTCTACATAGTGCTCTATCATAGATTCTAGCCTAGAGTGAGTCTGCGTTGCATCGAAGTCCTCCATTTATTTTTCGAGGTTTAAATAATGAGATTGTTTCGGTTCCTCAAAGTGTGTTTGCATCACATTTTTTGTCTCCATAAAGCGCTCTGTCATCATGGCTTCTATCCTAGAGCGAGTTAGAATTGTAGTGAGATCCTCCATTAATGTGTCGAGAGTGGAATTTTGAGATTCTTGTGACTCCTCAAAATATTAGGCATGGTGACTGTAGAGGAAATTTGATTGAGGATAACTTAGCGTCGCATTATAATCCTCCATTAATGTTTCGAGATCAGATTTATCGGATTCGTGCGACTCCTCAAAATGTTAGGATTGGTAGTTGAGGTAATTTGGGTAAGAGTGAGTTAGTGACGCATTGAAATCCTCCATTATTATTTCGAGGTCGGATTTATGGAATTCTTGTGATTCCTCCGAATACTGAGAATGAGAGTTGTAGAAATTTTTTGGGTGATACATAGTAATTAAGGTAAGACTGCCTTAGTCTATACGGTGCAACAACGGAAATAACAATATTTACTGTTGGTCCCTGACAATGACGCTAAAAACTTGATGCGTCCGTAAGTGTACGAAATTATTGAAGTAATATAAATAATTTTCTAACCCAGAGATCAATGCCAACCTACTGTAATCTATTGTCGCTTTGTAAAGCTAAGTCTAATAAATAATTGATTTAGGGGAAACTAAGAACTAAAACAAAGACTAAAATAATATTAAGGAACATATAATAAAAGAGAGATCTGAATGTGTATTCTGCGTACCTCTAGGACTCTGTAACTTGTTGGCTTATACTGATGTTAAAAATGTGTTTAGTAGAAAATATCAATTTAAAGACTGAACCTCACACTCTCGTGGTTTTAAAAAAAGCCGCATTCCTTAACCATGAGATTTTTATCTCGCTCGCCAATTTTAATTAAGGAACGTGTATTGAAAACTAAACAAGTTCTAATTAATCCTAAAGTGCTCTCGCCATGTTTATAATTAATGCCTAGTTTCTACTATCTGGTTTGATCCGCATGCTCTCGCAGTGCCAAATCGAACCTTAGTTAATTTCCCACTCTCGTGAAAAAATCGTGTTAAGTAACCTCTCACTTTTGTGACAAAGCTATTTAAATTAAGTTTAAAAACAAAGACTGAAACTGAATTTTCAAACAGATGTTAAGCCAACTTATTACTGAGTCCCGTCTGAAACGACAATTCTCACATATCGGACTCGAAACAATTTAGTCAAACATATTTAAAGAAATAAACATGCAATTATAATTATTAACCATGAACATAGGCATATTTAGATTTGGAATGATAAAAACAATATTATAAGAACATGAAACTAAAATAATTACAAATAAATAAACCTGGAAGTAAAGAAGACAAAAAAAACTTGAATAAAACTACGAAAAAAATAAATCTTGAAACTCGAATAAAGCTTTGAAATGATGTCGACAAGATTGCGATCCAAGAGTACATAAATTGTAGGCCTAAAACTAATGGTGTGGCAGTTCCCCGATGTGAAAAGCTACCACTTTTACAAAGTGATTTCTGCCTAAAACTATGAACAGCGCTTTCGCGCACAAAACTTGGATCCCATGGAAATGAATGCTCGATCCTCTTTTATAATGAGAACTCATGGAAGTTACTTTTAGATTCATGTGAGAAGTAGTGGAGATAATGGGAAGTTGAAGAAGGTGGAGATAGTGTGAAGTTGGAGATAATGGTGATCATGGTCGGAGAAATTGAGAAAATGATGGGAGCTTCGTTGCAGAAATGGAGAGAGCATGTAATAAACATATTGTGGCAAGGGGCATGACTTGTGTGCCGTGGCGCACACAAGTAAAAACTATGGAGACCGAAACACATGTGTTTCGAGGGGCACACATACACACATACTGTGGCGACCGACACACATGTGTGCCGAGGGGCACACATATATACATACTGTGGAGACTGGTAGGAGGTTCTTACGACCGTCACAGTCCTCTGATGCAGTTTCTTCTGTTTTCTGCTACAGAGTCACACATTTTCTGTCATTTCTTCCTCTTTTCTTATGCGAGTCTCGTGAAATGTAAATACCTAAAATGAAATAGAAATACCGGCATAACAAGATAAAAAATAAATGAAAAACAATATAAAAGTGCATGTGAATCAAGTCGAATATACGATATAATTTCGTGTTATCAAATTCCCCCACACTTAAACCATTGCTTCTCCTAAAGCAATCGACTAACACGATAAAAGAAATTATTAAGTGCGATTTGAAACAAGGGTACGATACAACTCCTAATCATATGCAGTTGCTAGGCTAATGTTAGATCGATAGGTACTAAATGTTCAATACCAAGGACACCGTAACAACATAATGTCCAAAGACTCCTTCTTTATGCAAACCAATTCGAATCATATAATTATAACTCAACCTATATCTCTTATTTTTATTTCACTCTATTCATTCAAGCGCAGTCACATTAAGCTTGTTATCTGTACACGAACATAGTAGGGAAATCGGTTAGTGATTATGATCCTTCGTCTCGAGGTTCTGGTACATAAGTTTGATAATCCCTTTTATTTACCCAATCACAGTTGTGGGGGATCAGACCGTAGTTTGCCCTACCAAGTTCAGCACCAGATACCTCTGAACCAACTGACAACAGGTTGCTTCATTATATTTTTGTAGGTGAAATTCTGGCTGCAGATACTCAATGTCACGTTCAATGTTATGACACCGTATCTGACTTTCTATAAGACAGTAAATACAAAAACAGTAAAGAACACAGTCAATTGTTTACCCAGTTCAGTGTGCAACAACACCTACTCTGGGGGCTACCAAGCCAGGGAGGAAATCCACTATAAGAGATATTAATTCAGGAATAAACCAACCAGTTTATCTCCTTCACTTAAGACCTACCCAATGCAACTTCAATCTAAGTACAACTTAAACCTGAGTTCCTACTCACTCCCCCTCAATCACAGCAGTGATACATAAAACAATTTGACTAATGAATTGTTGAAGACACTCTTCAAAACATACACTTGATTATGCTTCACAGCTTTTTAATCAAGCAATACAAACACTCTTGCTTCACAGCTTTGAGTGATACACAAACCTAACTTGACTTTGCTTCACAGCTTTAGTCAAGAGACATACAAACACTCTTGCTTCAAAGTTTTGAGTGTTACACAACCCTTACAATTAAAACCTATTCCAAGTCACTTATCACAATGATAATTGCTTGGATTACAATAGTTAAAACTATACAGCTTCTAAATGATCTTCTGTCAAAAGGGGTTGCATTCAAAACAGCAGCCCTGTTGAATATATAACATCTGCATCTTCAGTTAGGGTTTCCACAAAAAGCTAGGGTTAATTCCGTTTGACCTTAAGACTATGTCACAGGACTTTATCAACCAGGTTGGGGTTGAGCTAGGTTAACCCAAAGAAAACGCAGGATTCTGTTCTGGAAAGACTGAGTCATTTTCCTGAAAAAACTCAGAATTAACCAAACTGCATACCTGTTAGTTCAGAACAGGATGTCTTAACATTTGTTATGACATCTGAATTCCTGTTTACTGATTTTGGTAAATGTGATCATTTTGCAAAATGCTCAGATACACACTCATAAACATTAGTACCTGTATGACAATATTTTTCTGCAAAGGTACCTAATAAATCTGTACCTAATAAACTAGAATGTTATGACATCAGTCATGACATTCATACACCTGGTTTTACCAAAAATGCATGCCAATACCTAAACAACTACAAACTCCCCCTTTGGCAGATTTTTGGCTAAAGCCCCTAAGCAATCAGAGATAGATAGCAGCAGAATAAATATGACTGCAGAAAAATGGAATGTCAAATAAAGTACCAAAATATATCTCCCCCTCTTTAGCCACAAATGGCCAAAGAAATATGTTCTTAAAAGATTATACAGTCATCCAGAAAAACAGTAATGAGAGCAGCAACAAAAAAAACTGAACACACTTCCAAACTCTACCAGGGACCAGCATCAACTCCACCAATCAGCAACTCCACCAACCTTTAAGCACTGTCATCAGACTCAGAGGAGCTAGTTTCTTCAGTATTGAGATGACCTTCAGCTTCTACACCCTCTTCCCTTCTGATTCCTTCAGCTTCCTCCTTTTCTAACCTGGCAATTAGGTTTTCTAGGGTCTTTTTCCTAGCTTCCAGTTCTTTGCAGGTCTCTTTTAATACAGCTATGACATCATATGTTTTGGACTGGGTCTTCACAGACGATGTCTCAGCTGATGTTATGACAATATCAGGAGCATGAGATCCCTGAAACAGTTTGTAGTGCAACCCAAGGGCAGGAGCTCTTTTGCAAGCAGTATCTCTTGCCACCAGGATATCAGGGTATTGTGCAAGGATAATTCCACAAAGGAGGGAGGGAAAGGCAATTGGTCCTTTGACAGCATAACTACCAGCATGTTTTAAAGTTTGTTCAAAAATATACCTGCCATAGTCAAAAGCAGTCTTGGTTCCCACAACATAAATAAATCTCCCCAATCCAGTGGAGATAGTTGATTTATGGTTTGTAGGGACCCAGTTGGCTGCACCAATCTTGTGCAGGATGGAAAATTTCATGCTAAGTTTGCTGGCATTCAGCTTGCCTTTCAAGGGCCAGCACTTCACTTGCCTTGCTGTGATGGTTTGACAAACTTCATTGTCAGTGACTTCCAGATCAGGACACTCCTCATTTGATCTTCCAAGAAATTTGTTAATTTCTGATGGAGAGAAATTAACCCTTCTTCCTCTAACAAAAACACTTTCAAAGTCAGCTGACCTTCCATCAGCACAATCATTAGACAAGTTAACTATGAACTCCTTGACCAGATTTTCATAACACATGGTAAATTTTATCACTGTCTTCATCAGTCCAGCATTCTTGATCAGGTCCATGATGTCTTTGCACTCCATGGCATCATTGTTGAGTTCTCTTTCTAAAGTTATTCTCTTCAAGCAAACATACTTCCATCTGTTTGCATTGTCAGGATGGTGGAAAGAGATGTTGTCTGTTGGGACTTCAGGAACTCTAGCAATTTTGCTGGAGGGCAGTTTCCTTCTGATAGGAATTTCTTCAGCATCAATCTCAAACTCTGATTCCTCATCAGAATCAGAAGATTCAGGATCTTTTCTCTTCTTTGTAATTGGTTGTCTACCAGTATACACCTGGGCTTTCACCTTCCCTTTGGACTGACCAGTTTTCACAGATTCTACCCCAGCCTTGCCTTCAGCCTTGGATTTCTTAACAGCAGGTTTATCTTTGGACACACATTTTGCATCATTCTGATTACCCTTTCTTTTTATCAATCTCCTAGCTATGCTAGGGTTTACATTGACAATCAGATCATTATCTGAGTAATCCTCATCCACATCAATGATAGGTGGATCAGCAGTCTTTTCTGAAGGGTTCTGAATGTTGTCATTATGTGTCATAACATTCTCAGAGACATCTACATTCTCAGGGACATCCACATTTGGGCTTCCTGATTGATTTAAAGGGACAGAAATCCCCGGTACAGGTTGGTTTCTGCTTAGTATACTAGTAACAAGCCTAGCAATAGCTTGATGAACTTGAACTGATCCTTCTCTATTTGGTACAGAAGAAGAAGGATGAGAAGGATTACCAGAGGCTGCAGCTTGAGCTCTTCCTGCATGTCTAGTTCTCAGATTTTTGACTTTGGCGGGGTCAGTTGCCATCTCTCTGAGAGGAGTGATCTCAAGAACTTCAGATTCTATGCATGTGGTGATTGCTCGAGAGTCTTGGTCAGATATTGAAGATGATAAAGATGAAGAGGTCTCCTTGGTTGAAGATGATGTTTGAGACATTTTGATTGACTTAGAGCACCAGTAGCAATTTGAGAAAAAACTTTGATTGAGAGAAGGGAACAGGTTGCAAAGACGAGAGAGGTAGGAGGCAAAAGAGAGTCTTTTCAACTTCTTAAAGATTTTGAAAGAATTGGGAAAACATATGATTAACCCACTAAAAATAGACTTAACAAAATTAACTCCTTCAACCCTTGTTTTGAGCAAAATTAATTGCTATAATTTCTCATGTTGGAAAATACCCAACCTGCCCCTTAAGTTTTCAAGTTTATTTCCAACAAGAGCCTTGGTAGAAGAATCAGCCAGCTGAAGCTTAATGATACCATGTTCCAGTTTAATTGACTTCTTCTCAACAAAGTCAATGTGCTTGGTCCTGCTATGCTGAATAGGGTTCATGGAAATATTGATTGTATTCAGATTGTCACAATACAATGTCACAACATCTTGTGAGACATTATACTCAGTGAGCATCTGTTTTGTCCAGATATTTTGAGAACAGTTACTACTAGCTGCAACCATTTCAGCACAAAGTTGGGAAGGCATTCTTTTGACATGAATCATAGTTCTGGTTGATTCTTGAATGATCTTATTTTTCTTTTTGTCAACTCCATTTTGATGGTGAGTTATAGGAGAAGAGACTTCACAACTCATTTCTTCTGGGAAACATAATTTATTAGACTTGTTGTTTCCAAAATCCTTGTCATGATTACTTCTGGTTCTGACAACACATCCTTCTTCAAGTTTATCCACCACATCATAGACATGTTTCTTTTTACCAAGCCTTTCAATTTTAAGTTCACCACAAACCATTCTTTTATCAATCTGTAGTCTTGGAGTCCTTCTGACTGCTTCCATAGAGATAGCTCTTTTCATTCTTCTTAAATGAAGATGACCAAGCTTATGGTGCCACAGTTTCATCTCTTTTTCTTCTTTGGTAATTGGACACATAGTGGAGTTATTAGTGTTCTCAGGCTGCCACAAGTAACAGTTATCTTTGGATCTGATTCCTTTCATTACAACTTCTAGTTTTTCATTAATTACTAGACATTCAGATTTTGAGAAGTTGACCTTGAATCCTAGATCACACAATTGACTGATACTAATGAGATTAGCAGTCATCCCTTTTACCAGCAGTACTTCACTCAGACTTGGAACTTCAGGGCAGTCCAAATTACCAACTCCTTTGATTTCACCTTTAGCACCATCTCCAAAGGTCATATAAATAGTGTTGTGAGGTTTAACATGATTGAGAATGTTCTTTATTCCAGTCATGTGTTTAGAACACCCACTGTCAAAGTACCAGCCTTCCTTTGCAGACACTCTCAGGGAAGTGTGGGCTATCAGGGCAGTAGCCTTTTTCTTCCATTGAGGAGTATGTGGTACCCTTTTTGACTTAGGTTTAGCACCTGAGTTTTGATTAGGGTATCCATGCAATTTGAAGCAGAAGGGCTTTATGTGTCCATACCTTCCACAATGATGACATCTCCATCTTTGGTACTTTTTCTTCATATATTTATGTTTCTTATGTTGAGCATTGTGTTGAGACATCTGCTTTGACATTTGTTTAACAGGCCTGATCTTCTTATCTGTACTAGATTTCTTGGCTTCCACAAATCCTAGTCCAGATTTGTTTCCCACATTTTGTCCAACTTGAAGAATCTCTTCCAATTTGTCTGTTCCATTAGTCAGCATCTTGACAGATTTGGTCATTTGGATCAGTTGAGAGTTCAACAACTGAACTTCCCCTTCTAGATGACTTATAGTTTCAAGGTTTGCCCTTTTTTCAGCCTCCAGCTTTATGATGAGTTTTGATTGTTTCTCATTCTGCACACAGACTTCAGTACTTCTGATACACAATTTCTTGTAAGTATCAGCCAGTTCTTCAAATGTCACTTCTTCATCACTAGTGTCACTTTCAGAGGTACAGACACCAGTTAGAGCAGTAACTAGTTTGGCAGATTCTTCTTTAGAATTACTTTCTGAATCATAGTCAGACCAAGTAACAGTCATTCCTTTCTTTTATTTCTTAAGAAAGGTTGGACATTCAGCTCGAATATGCCCATATCATTCACAACCATGGCATTGAATTCCTCTGCCTTGGTTTCCCTTCTCTTCTGACCTTGGTCTTCTGCTGGAACTGTCAATGTCAGAGGGAATGTTATGAACATTAGACCTTGACTTTGGATCTATTCTTTTGATGAGTTTGTTGAACTGTCTTCCAAGCATGGCTATAGCTTCTGAAATATTTTCTTCTTCATCCTCCTTATTTTCAACATCAGTGTTGGATACAAGTGATATACTCTTGTTCTTCTTGTCACCATTTTCAGTGATCCCCATCTCAAAAGTCTGAAGAGACCCAATTAGTTCATCCACTTTCAACTTGCTGATGTCCTGGGCTTCCTCTATGGCAGTTACCTTCATTGCAAATCTTTTAGGCAAGGATCTGAGAATCTTTCTCACCAGTTTTTCTTCTGACATCTTTTCTCCCAGTGCTCCTGAGGTGTTGGCAATCTCCAAGTTGTTCATGTGAAACTCATGAATGGTTTCATCTTCCATCATTTTTAGATTCTCAAACTTGGTAGTCAACATCTGAAGCCTTGACATTTTTACTTTGGAAGTGCCCTCATGAGTAGTTTTGAGAGTGTCCCAAACTTCCTTGGCCAGTTCATATTGATGTACTAGTCTGAAAATGTTTCTATCAATTCCATTGAACAAGGCATTTAAAGCTTTGGAATTTCCCAGGGCTAACTCATCTTCTTCTTTACTCCAATCTTCCTCAGGCTTCAAACTGATTGTCCCATCTTTCTCAGTTATGGTGGGATGGATCCATCCTTTGTCAGCAGCTCTCCAAGCCTTTTTGTCCAGAGATTTTAAGAAGGCAATCATACGAGGTTTCCAGTAGTCATAATTAGTTCCATCTTGAATGGGTGGTATATTTCCAAAAACTCCTTCTTTGTCCATAGTGCCAGAAAGTGTATCCCTAGATCTCACCCAGTAATACAGGCAGGGTGCCTGCTCTGATACCAATTGAAATTCTGGCTGCAGATACTCAATGTCACGTTCAATGTTATGACACCGTATCTGACTTTCTATAAGACAGTAAATACAAAAACAGTAAAGAACACAGTCAATTGTTTACCCAGTTCAGTGTGCAACAACACATACTCTGGGGGCTACCAAGCCAGGGAGGAAATCCACTATAAGAGATATTAATTCAGGAGTAAACCAACCAGTTTATCTCCTTCACTTAAGACCTACCCAATGCAACTTCAATCTAAGTACAACTTAAACCTGAGTTCCTACTCACTCCCCCTCAATCACAGCAGTGATACATAAAACAATTTGACTAATGAATTGTTGAAGACACTCTTCAAAACATACACTTGATTATGCTTCACAGCTTTTTAATCAAGCAATACAAACACTCTTGCTTCACAGCTTTGAGTGATACACAAACCTAACTTGACTTTGCTTCACAACTTTAGTCAAGAGACATACAAACACTCTTTCTTCAAAGCTTTGAGTGTTATACAACCCTTACAATTAAAACCTATTCCAAGTCACTTATCACAATGATAATTGCTTGGATTACAATAGTTAAAACTATACAGCTTCTAAATGATCTTCTGTCAAAAGGGGTTGCATTCAAAACAGCAGCCCTGTTGAATATATAGCATCTGCATCTTCAGTTAGGGTTTCCACAAAAAGCTAGGGTTAATTCCGTTTGACCTTAAGACTAGGTCACAGGACTTTATCAACCAGGTTGGGGTTGAGCTAGGTTAACCCAAAGAAAACGCAGGATTCTGTTCTGGAAAGACTGAGTCATTTTCCTGAAAAAACTCAGAATTAACCAAACTGCATACCTGTTAGTTCAGAACAGGATGTCTTAACATTTGTTATGACATCTGAATTCCTGTTTACTGATTTTGGTAAATGTGATCATTTTGCAAAATGCTCAGATACACACTCATAAACATCAGTACCTGTATGACAATATTTTTCTGCAAAGGTACCTAATAAATCTGTACCTAATAAACTAGAATGTTATGACATCAGTCATGACATTCATACACCTGGTTTTACCAAAAATGCATGCCAATACCTAAACAACTACAGTAGGTTCCACAATCGTTAGATTAAGTGATCGGGTGAGGGTCACCTAACTTAATAGGTGTATTCCCTATTTTAAATTTATTATGGCATATAAGTTTTAGAAATTTTAGGATCATTCACTTATATTCGTCGACTCCCTACGTAGTTTGCGTTTAAGATGGTGATGAATGCTAATATAAACTACTTAAGAGATACTTTGAAAAACTCGAGCCTAAGGTCTCGGTATAATGGGTACCCAAATCGATATCACATAATGAGGGGGTTTAAGGTGTCATAACAATATCGATTTTATTGAAACTTTCTCAAGTCTCTCTAACACATCCTAGAGTGTGACAACCTATATACTTTAAGAGCGTGTGTGCCATGCATCAACAAGAAAATTATTGTTGGAAGTCAAAATTTTAAAAATTTGGGGAAATTCAGAAACAATTGAAAAACAGGCATACATACTTGACATCACATGTAATGACTCGACCAAATATTGGAAATAGATAAATTCTTAAAAACATGAAATAAACTAGAAAACAATAAATCAAAATAAGAAGCGATAAATGGAAAGCGATAAAGTTCCTCCCCCACACTTAAACCAAACATTGTCCTCAATGTTTCAGTAGAAAGTGGTAAAAGGAATAAGAACCTGATCAATGCTCATCTTGATAGTTGCCTACATGCAACTGATAGGTTCCAAGCGATCGATACCTTTATTTTCTGCAAACTCAAACAAAAGCAAAAACATTAAATTGAAACTCGTGGGTTGCCTCCCACGCAACGCTTCTTTTAACGTCTATAGCTCGATGACTCAAGAGTGTTAACACTTATGGTGATTCTCTCGAGAATGACTCCTCGATCAAATTTTTAATCATCCTTGATTTCCATGGCCACTTATCAAGCCTTCTCACATATCCCTCACCTTTTCTTTTCTTTCTTCTATGGGTGGTTCGTTCTTTTGAACTTGTGGCGGTGGTTCTAGATTTATCTCAAATATCAACTTTTCAAGTTTGGGCTTGGTTTTTTGATCCACCGCCTTAAAGGCTAACCTTCCCCTCTTAGAACTGTTGATTTCCCTAGTTTCCCGGTCCTCATATTTCCTATTTTTATGCAGGACCTCAGGCAAAGGTGCATTAATGTAGATATTTTTCCATACCTCCACATACGTTTTGGATTGGGAATCTATCTTGGCTTCCACAGACCTTCGCAGGAAATGAATCAGTGGGGTATAGGGAGCAGGAACAACAATAGGTGTTTCCTTCTCTACCTCCTCGATAACCTTCCTTTCAAATAATGTTGGTGTATTTTTCTCAATCTCTACTCTTTTCTCACCAGAACTCTTCTCAACCTCATTATTACTCTCTTAAACCTTATTATCACTCTCCTTAGGATTTTCGATTTGTTTTTCCTACTAGTTGTTACAACATCCACATGCTCCTCAGGGAAGGGTCCTAGAGGTTTTTGTTCAAGCAAGGAAATTTGAGTCTCCAAGGCCATGTTGTGAGTCACGAGGGACTCAGCCTCTTTGTTCAGCTGCCTATTGGTTTCATAATTTAAAGACTTTGTTTTCTAAACTCTTCATTTTGGACAGTTTGTGTCTTTATATAGTGCTCTATCATAGATTCTAGCCTAGAGTGAGTCAGTGTTGCATCAAAGTCTACCATTGATGTTTCAACATTTAAACTATGGGATTCTTGTGGTTCCTCAAAGTGTGTTGCTGTCACATTTTGTGTCTCCACAAAGAGCTCTGTCATCATGGTTTCTAGCCTAGAGCGAGTTAGCGTTGCAGTGAGATCCTCCATTAATGTGTTGAGAGTGGAATTTAGGGATTCTTGTGACTCCTTAAAATATTAGGCGTGGTGATTATAGAGGAAATTTGGTTGAGGATAATTTAGTGTCGCATTATAATCCTCCATTAATGTTTCGAGATCGATTTATAGGATTCATGCGACTTTTTAAAATGTTAGGATTGGTAGTTGAGGTAATTTGGGTAAGAGTGAGTTAGTGACCGTTGCAACTGGTTTTTTATAGAGTCGCCACCCTTAATTTTTATCCTAAAGGAAGGGAATATAAAGGAATAACCCTAAGAGAAATTCAGAGATTCTAGGTTTGGACTCAGTTTTAGACGAGGGGAAGGTGTTAGGCACCCCTCCTCTACCTTGTTCATAAGGATACTAGGTTTAAAAGCGCATTGTTTAGGAGATAGGGTTTTTAATGTTCATTTGGAAAAAAAGGGTTTGAATTTTAGTTAGCGGGATTCGCCAGACTTTAACCGTATGCCTACGTATCTTCTTAGGAGGAATCAGAGTCTCATTTCGTATTTCGTGGTTGGTTTGTGTTTTTTATGGATTGCGAAATATATTTTGAATTTCCCGCATACGTGCTCTAAGAGTGTGAATAAGCGGAGTTTGTTAGCCCACATACATAGTTAACTTAAATATATTCCCATTCCTTTTTGAAAATTAATGTTGAATTAACTTATTGCGAAAAATAGTTTGGTGATCGTTTGAATATTTTTAGATGTATAGCTGAGGGGTCTGATATAGCCCCCTTATCACGTGGCCAGATATTGGCCACTTATCGCTTGCAGATATTGTAATTTAATGAATTGTGGGTTTTAATATTTTGACATAAAATATTAAATTAAATTATGTTGCGAAAGTTATTTTTAAGCGTGTGATTTTAATATAAATAAACAAAATTATATTTTACTAAGTCTAAAATAATTACTTAGTCATAATAATAAATAGTATATATAATTATAATTATTAAAAAATAAATATAAATATAAATATAAATAATATAAATACAGCAAAGTAAATAATAATAGATAAATAAATAAATAAATAATTAACAAGAAAATAAATGAAAAAAATAAATTCTTGGGGGATGTAAATTATTTTATAGAAGTAAAATTAGGAGGTTTAAATAGAAAGGGCCTGAATTCAGATTTTGAATTCAGGCCCAAAAGGCCAGGGGGTGCATGTTCTATACTCAGTAGTGAAACAGGGGTGTCAAAAGGATGGGGCTTGAATTCAAATTTTTGAATTCAGGCCCAACGGCCTGGGGGGAGTTTGAAGAGCGTTCGTGCTAGAAAAGCGCAAAGGAAGAGGGGTGTGAATAAAAATGGTCCTAGGGGCATCTAAAGCCCAATATGCCTATGATAATAAAAAAAACACAACAAGAAAAAAATGAGGGATGGGTCGCCTCGTTTTTTAGGCCTGACACATTTGATAAAATAAAATTTTGTTGTTCTTTTTTCACTCATTCTCGCCGTCATCTTCTTCTCTCCTCTCAACCCTAACAAACAACAAACCTTAAACCCTTACCGACGACACCAATTCGTCTCCCTCTGATCTCTGCCTCCCAAGTGCAAAAACAAAAACATAAAGCTCAGATCAATCACTAGCTAAGAGTCGAATGATTTAGACCAATCCCTTCCTTTGTGGTTCATAGTCGTGGTTCTTAGATCTCTGTCTTTTTGTTCTTTATTTCTTTGAATGAAATCCCTAATTTTTTCCTGGATCGCCCTTTCAGGTTTTCAATCCACCGGGATAATTAAAATTGTTTTGGTGTATGTCCATAATTTTTGCAAGGATCTCCCTTTTAGGGTTTTCAATCCACCGGGACGCTCCTTTTTTCTAAGTCGACTTTTTAGAGGTTGAGCTTAGCGAGCTTTCTTATACATAGTATTTTTTGACTGCGTCTGTATTTTCCGGATGTGGTAATTCTTCCCCACCATTGTTGTAAGGATAAGACCGCCACCAGAGAATTCCGTTTTTACCATAATTGGACCCTCGTAATTGGGTGTCCATTTACCATGTAAGTCGAGGTGGGGTAGCAGAATATTTTTGAGTACCAAGTCCCTTCTTTGAATATGCAAGGACGGACTTTCTTGTCGAAGGATTTCTTCATCCGTTTCTGGTATAATTTACCGTGGCACACAGCTGTCAAGCGTTTTTCTTCAACGAGGTTGAGCTGATCAAGTCGTGTTTGAACCCACTCGACTTCTTTGAGCTTAGTTTCCATTAGCACTCGGAGTGATGGAATTTCTATCTCAACTGGGAGTACTGCCTCCATGCCGTATACCAGAGAAAAAGGGGTTGCACCTGTCGACATGCGTATAGAGGTATGATAGCCATGTAAAGCAAGAGGAAGCATTTCGTGCCAACCTCTGTATGTCTTCACCATCTTCTGAATGATTTTCTTAATATTCTTGTTTGCAGCTTTGATGGCCCCTTTCATCTTGGGTCGATATGGTGAGGAATTATGATGCTCGATCTTGAAATCGTCGCATAATTCTTTCATCATTTTTTCATTCAGATTAGACCCGTTATAGTTATGATCCTGTTTGGAACCCCATATCTGCATATGAGATTTTGTTTGATGAAACGAGTGACCACTTGGCTTGTCACGTTTGCATATGATGCGGCTTCTATCCATTTGGTTAAGTAATCAATAGCGACTAGTATAAATCAATGTTCGTTATATGCCTTCGGTTCGATCATACCTATCATATCAATTCACCATATTGAGAACATCCAAGGAGAGCTCATGACATTCAGAGGAGTAGGTGGTACATTCATTTTGTCGGTGTAGATTTGACATTTGTGACAGGTTTTCGAATAATGATATCAATCTCCTTCCATTGTTAACCAGTAATACCCTACCCATAGGATTTTTCTTACCATAGCATGCCCATTTGTATGGGTTCCAAAAGTGCCATCATGGATTTCCCTCATAAGAGTGTCCGCTTCTTGTTTCTCCGCACACCTGAGTAACACCATATCATAATTTCTTTTGTACAGTACGTTGCCACTCAGAAAGAATTTTGATGCTAGCCTTCGCAGAGTTTGCTTTTCGATGATAGAGGGATCCTCAGGGTATTCTTGCTTTTCAAGATATCTCTTGATGTCGTAGAACCAAGGCTTGTTATCTGGTCCTTCTTCAATAGCGAGACAGTGAGTTGGCTCTTCAAAATGTCTGATAGTGATGTGCGGCTTGTGGTTGGGCCAAGTCACCTTAAACATGGCTGACAAGGTTGCTAAAGCATCTTCCATTTGATATTCTTCTCGCGGAATGTGGTTGAAAGTAATTTCTGTAAATTCCGCAGCTAGCTTTAAGACATGATCCTGTTATAGAATCAAGTTTGGGTGTTTGGTGTCCCATTCACTTTTGACTTGGCATATGACCAATGCGGAGTCTCCGAATACTTCAAGGTATTTGATTCTTAGATCGATGGCAGCTTCCAGACCTAGGATACAAGCTTCATATTCACCGATATTGTTGATGCAGTCGAAACATAACCTCATAGTATAAGGTTTGTGATAATTATTTGGAGAAGTTAAGACTGCCCTGATACCATGCCCCAATGCGTTTGAAGCTCTGTCTAACATAAGTGTCCAATGTTCCCCTGGTTCAGGTCCTTCGTCGGGTCCTGGTATTTCATAATCATTAATAGCCATAACATCTTCGTCTGGAAAGTCAAATTTCATGGGTTGATACTCTGGTAGTGGTTGATGGGCTAGATGATCACCTAATACACTACCTTTGATAGCCTTTTGGGTAACATATAGTATGTCGTATTCTGATAGTAACATCTGCCATCGAGCAATCCTTCCTGTAAGAGATGGTTTATCGAACACGTACTTAAAAGGATCCAACCTTGCTATTAGCCACATGGTATACGTTAACATGTATTGCCTTAATCTTTTAGTAGCCCAAGCCAGTGCACAACAAGTTTTCTTGAGGAGCCAGTACCTGGTTTCACAATCAGTGAATTTCTTGCTGAGGTAGTAGATTGCATACTCTTTTCTACCTGTTTCGTCTTGTTGGCCCAATACACATCCCATCGATCCTTCAAGTACAGTTAAGTACATAATGAGAGGTCTCCCCGGGATCGATGGCATCAATATTGGTGGCTCTTGCAAATATTGCTTTATTGTTTCAAAAGTTGTCTGGCAATCCTCATTCCATGTCACAGTTTGACCTTTTCACAACAATTTTAATATAGGCTCGCATGTGGCCGTTAGGTGTGATATGAACCTCGATATATAGTTCAAGCGTCCTAAGAAACCACGAACCTCTTTTTCTATCTTTGGCACTGGCATCTCTTGTATAACTTTTACCTTGGCGGGGTCCACTTTGATACCATGCTGGCTTACGATAAAACCCAATAACTTGCCTGACCTGACACCAAAAGTACATTTGTTTGGGTTAAACCTTAATTTAAAACTCTGCAGTCGATCAAATAACTTCTGAAAATGTATGATGTGGTCCTCCTCTGTATGAGATTTGGCAATCATATCATCTATGTACACCTCAACCTCCTTGTGGGTCATATCATGGAACAATGTCACCATTGCTCGTTGATAGGTTTCCCCTGCATTTTTCAAACTGAACGACATTACTTTGTAAAAGAAAGTGCCCCACGAAGTCATGAAGGTAGTCTTCTCCATATCTTCGGGCGCAATTTTGATTTGATTATAACCTGAGAAGCCGTCCATGAATGAAAATACTGAAGCATGGGTTGTGTTGTCCACCAGAACATCTATGTGAGGTAGCAGGAAGTCGTGTTTAGAACTTGCTCTATTTAGATCTTGATAGTCCACACACATGCGTACTTTGCCATCTTTCTTAGGTACTGGCACAATGTTAGCTATCCATGGTGGATAGTCTACCACTACCAAGAACCCTTCGTCAAATTGTTTAAGAACCTCTTCCCGAATTTTGCTGGACATATCTGGACGAGTTCTTCTGAGCTTTTTCCAGACCGGAGGACAAACTTCTATGAGAGGTAACTTGTGTACTACAATGTTTGTATCCAACCCTGGCATGTCTTTATAGAACCAGGAAAATATATCCACATACTCGTGCAATAATTTGATCAGTCTTTCTTTGATGCATTTTTCTAAAGCTTCCCCTAGTTTGACCTCTCTTGGATCCTCTGATGTGCTGAGATTAATGGTCTCAATAGGCTCTTGATATGGTTGTATGCTGTCAACCTTTTATTCTATGCTTTTTTCCAGTTCTTCAGAAAGTTCAAGATCCTCAACATCTTCTTCTTCAGCTTGGTTGACGGGATTATGAAAATCATATCGGATAGTAGCAGTAACATCATCGGTGATTTTGGGCATGGATATGCACATTTATCATGTTTCGGTGGAGTTTTTGTTTAGTACGTGAATTTGGAAAATGCATATGCGAGAAAATATTGCCATTTTTTTAAAATATATAGGATAAATGCAAGAAGAAAAACAAGGATCTTAATTGAATACAAAGCACATTTTTATTATTCATAAATATTGATTGAAACACACGGGGACCCTTACAAACAACCCCTATGCCTCGGGCTTGGCACATGTTCTTTCAAAAACAAAGAAAATTACTTTGGAAAGAAAATTTCAGGAATCTCCAGAACTGTCCAGTTCTTCAACTCTTCGCCTGGGGCGCATTCACGGATGAAATCTAACACCCTTCTGATGGTATTTTTGTGGGACACCATTGCCACTTGTTCGCCATGTTCTTCCCCTTTGCTGATGAAGGTCTCCTGGATTGGTGGAAACCATGCTTTTCCCTTTTAAAGTAGCCTTCAATGATTCATAACCCAAGCCAAAACAATTATTCTTCTCAGATATCTCAGGGAGATTTCCCCAACCTTTTGAGTTGCCATTCTCCACTGCTATTTGTAAGTCTCTCCATGAAGTCATACTGGGCTTGTTGACCTTTTCTACCGGTAAGGTTATTGTTGAAGCAACCTCCAGTACTTGAAATGGTGTAGCTATGCAATCTTCGTCAGCACTGGTATATCTGTAGGACTCAATGTGACTTACGGAGATGTATTCTTCTCCACCAATTATGACCAATCTCTCTTTGACAAAGAATTTCAACTTTTGATGTAAATTGATTTGACTGCCCCTGCCGCATGAATCCAAGGTCGTCCGAGCAAACATGTATACGCCAGTTCTATATCCATGACTTGAAAGGTGATATAGAACATGTGTGGACCGATCTTGCCAGGAAGGTCTACTTCTCTGGACACTATACTCTGAGAACCATCGAAATCTTTTAATATCGTGGAACTTGGTCTTATCACGACACCATCTAGTGTTAGCTTCATCAGGGTAGATTTGGGTAACACATTAAGGGAAAATCCAGTATCAGTAAGTACTCTGGATAGACTCATAGTACCTATCTGTATTGAAAGGCGTAGTGCTTGATTGTGGGGTCAGCCTTGTGGAGGTAACTCACTATCGTTGAAACCTAAATAGGATCCAAACATTAGATTTGCTACCACATTATCAAATTGGTTCACGGTGATTTCTTCTGTAACATGAGCAGAACTTAAGACTTTCATCAAAGAATCCCGATACGCTTCTGAATTGATGAGCAACGAGAGTATGGAGATCTTGGCTGGAGTTTGGTGAAGTTGGTCCACCGCCCTATAGTCACTTCTCTTAATTATTTTCAAGAATTCGTCGGCCTCTTGGTCGGTAAAACGTTTGTTTGCGGGCTCTCGATTTACATCTTCTAGCGCTTTTCCTTTTTCTTTTGTCAATAAGTCACTTTTTTTGGAACATTGTCATTCTTCTCCAATGGTTTATTCCCGAACACCCGACCACTACGGGTTATGCCCCCCGTCCCTGCTATATTTGAAATTACGGGTTCTTGACTTGATGATGTCTCACATCCTTGTTTCGAGCCATTGACATATACAACCAGGTCATAACTCCACGGTACTTCCTTGTCACTTCTGTAAGGGATAAGAGATGTCCCTTTAATTACCATGGTAGCCTTTGGCGCTACTGGTATTTTCAGAGTTTGCTTTATAGGGGTTCCTGTCGAATCTCCCCATGGAATCACGAGAATTTTCTTGTCAGGATTTGTCTTTTGGTAAGGAATTACCAAAGGTTTCTTCATACTTCCTTCAATTGCTGCTTTATACTTAACTTCAGGGTATGGTCCGAATTGGACTATCCCCTGATCCACAAATGCTTATAAGGTCTTTTCAAAATCTTCATTGTGTTCCAACAGGAACCCACATTCTAACAGATATTCTTTCAACAGTCTTATCACATACTTTACTTGTTTGCCTGCCCCAAATCCGGTGACTACCTCGATTGCATTTATTATCGGACCATCATGCAAAGGCATGGGGTTTGATTTAATGGTAGGCTTTTCGAAGGTAATATTTTGAGCCTCTAATAAGTCTTGAACCTTATGCTTAAAGGCCCAACATTTATCTAGGGTGTGGCCCGGAGAATTTGCATCATATTCACATCTATCATTAGCGTCGTATCTTGGTGGGGGTGCCCCAGGTCGTGGAGCTAGAGGTTTGAGTTCTATCAAAGACGCTTTGATCAAATGCTGTTATAATTGGTTGGGTGGCATAGGGAGGGGGTCAAACTTCCTCAGAGGTTGGTCAAACTTATTCTGTTGTTACTGCTCTCGCGGAATCATCAGTGGTTGTTGTACTCTTGGTTGTGAAGCCACATCATTAACTTCACCTTCTTTCCTTTTTGTAAAATTAGGGACCGTCCTCTTTGTATTGAAAGGAGCATTTGATGACCCCCCTTGAATATTTCTATTCTTTATCCATGTCTCTATCCTTTCTCCAATAGTCACTAACTCGAAAAACCCTGAAGAAATGTTTCCTACCATATTTTCATAGTATACCCCTTGTAGTGTTCCCATGAACATTTCGACTAATTCGTTCTCCAGAAGTGGTGGTTGTACTCGAGACGCCATTTTTCTCCACCTTTGAGCGTACTCTTTAAAGGACTCTTCCTTCTTTTGGGATAACCTTTGGAGTTGTGTGCGGGTAAGTGCCATATCTAGGTTGTACTTATACTGCTTCAAGAACACATTGTCAAGATCTACCCATGTTTTTATATGTGTCCTTTCCAACTGCATATACTAATCCAGTGATGCCCCACTTAAACTGTCTTGAAAGCAATGAATCATTAGCTTCTGGTTCAGAGCATAGGTATGCATTTTCCTACACTACATGCACAAGTGGTTTCTCAGACAAGTGATCCCTTTATATCTTCCAAAGTCAGGTACTTTGAACTTTGGTGGGATTATTACATCCAGAATGATACTCATCTCGAGGGCATCAACGTCAAAAGCATCATATCCTTCCATGGCTTTCAACCTTTCTTCTAGAGATTTGTATTGGTCCAGTGCCAACAGGTTTTCAACAACAGAGGTGTTGATCACTTTCTGTGGTGCCTAATTAACATCCTCCAAATCGTTCTCTCTGTATTGTAAGTCCAAGTAATCATCAGCACAACTGATCGGAATTTGCACGGTATGAGATGACCCTGCCTTTGGTGGTGGTTGGATGAACCCTTCAGATTCTTGTCTCGTCTCCTGTTTCCATTCCTTTTTTCAGTTGGTGACCGCCAGATGCACTAATATTCGGGGTTATTTCTTTGAAAGCTACTATGGGAATCTTTTCTTGCCTATCAATGATGTTCTTTAAAGCTAGAAGAACCTGACTCATATCTCCCCTCATTGAGTCGACGTTGCTCTTAACTTGTTCCAAATCAAACTTGAAGGTTGCTTGATTCTCTTCTATTTGTTCCATGGCTTTTAGCTGGTGAGCTCTTGTTTGATACGGTGGCCAAGGAAGTGGTGGTTTCCTTCTACCAATGGTTCAACTAGAGATTTTGTTTTGAAAAACTATGAGTTTTTGAGTGTAGAATTTATGAGATGTAATATTTTTATGAGTGCATGACTATGTATGCATGATGTTAAGATTTATTCTTTGCGTGTTTTATTCACCTGGGCATATATACTCTTTTTATAATATCGTGTGTGTATATATATATATATATATATATATATATATATATATATATATATATATATATATATATATATATATATATATATATATATATATATATATATATATATATATATATATATATTCTTTTTTTCTTTTTAGGTTTTGCTTTTTTTATTTGGTGAGTATTTGGAAAGTGAATACACAAACAAGCTAGGAAACACAATGCTTTTATTAAAATGCCAATCGTCTTTAAAAAGATAATACATTTCAGATACTGAAAAATATTACAATTCTAGAACAGTAAACTTGCTTGAAAGGAAATAAACAAAAGGAAAAATAATCTTCTAAGCCTGTTTGCGAAGGTCTTCTCTGAAACGATCGCCCATTGTTCTACATAGCTTGAGAAAATTATCAATGTCCTCTGGGAGAGGGACCCTTACACTTTCTGCATCCTTTAATATTCTAGGAGTATCTTCGATAAGATTGTTGGCTAAGAACGCGAGCTTCTCATGCTTATCCTTGTAGTATCGGTACTCCTGGTAGAGGTTGGGAATTATCTTGTGGTTGTCCCTTCCTACTTGAGCAATCTTTGTATATTGCTCTTCCCAATACATCGTTTTAGATCTCAACTCCGTATAGAGTCTTCGCTGTATTAGGAAGTCCTTCCAAAGACCCTCCAGCTCGAGGCATACTTGCTCATACTCATCAGTTTTCTGGGCCAGATGTCTTTCTGCCCTCATTTTCACAAGGCGCTCTCTAACTTCTGTCTCTTGGCTATCCTGAAGCCTATTAGTGAGGTACTTCAACTTTTCTTCTTGGTCTAAATATACTTGGGACAAGATTTGGATCTCAGCCCTCAACTCTTCCTCTAGCACTTTCTTTTCCTGCACAGCTTTTTCATTCCATCTATTCAACTTTTTGATTTCACTAGCAGCATCTTCCAACCTCTGATTGTGGGAATCCAGATTAAAAGTAGCACTTAACAGCCCTTCAGTTGAACGCTTCCTTTTCAAACTTTCCTTTTCAAATGCTTCACGCTCCTTTTGCATTTGTTGATATTTTGATTCGAGTATGCACTGCTGTTGTACCCCAAAATTTGCCCTCCCATATTTCTCAAAATATTTCAAGAAAAATTCATAAGTCCAACCCGGCGCGTCATATTCAGGTGTTCTTTCACCAAGATATCTCTGATAACGTATTCTCAAATTCAGGTTCGGCTCAAGAGACAATTCGTTAAAGAAGGTATCCGAATGTGCGAGTTTTCTTGAAGAAATATGGTGAAAAAGTGTGCTGAAAGTACAATTTTTACGTGCTAAAAAATTCATAACTTGAAGATCGTGGCTCGTTTTGAACCCGTTCCAGTGGCCAAAATTCCGTCTTGACATTATCTATGTTTTCATCTCTCACAGCTGGAAGCCAATTTCGATCAGAAGGTCTTCAAAAATGTGGATTTATCAAGTATTTTCGCACAGAAAATTTGTGACAGAAGTTTATTTGCGTCATGTTCAGAAAATCATAACTTGGTCGATTTTCATCGTATCGAGCTGGTTCCGGCGCCAAAATTTCACAAATTGAGTTGGCTACATTTTCACAGGAGGTATCGAGTTCGAACGGTGTTCAAAAGGCCTTCATTTTTTGCTCAGAGTGTGTGACACGCCGAAAATCCTGAATGCTGAATATTATTTCATCTGGGCCGAAACTTCGAAAATTCATAACTCGGTCAATTTTTATCGGATTGGACTCATATTTTTACACAAGGTCACTGACTCATAGATCTACAACTTTGCTTCAAAAGTCGAGACCAAATTATGCACCGATCAATACTAGTTTTTTATTGAAGAACGTGTCAGAGTCGACACTGGAGCCCAAAATAAATTTGTATGAGCTGAAACTTCAAAAATTCATAACTAATTCACCGTTTATTCGATTGAGCCGATTTTCGGACAGGAGTTAGTTATCGATGTCGGATACATTTTGTTTTCACATTTCGACTTCAAAAATTGCACTTAAGTCCCTGCGATTTAGCCTGGAAAGTGACGAACTCAAGTGAACATTGGAGGCCTAATTGCACATTCAAAGCCCATTTTCTTTACCCTAATTTCCATTATATAATCACCTTCTTTTCACACAAACCGAGGAGAAAAAAGAGATAAAAAACCTTACCACAACACTGTTAGAATATCAAATTCTTTCAAGAACCCTAAAACCTTGAAATCCTTATTACAAATCCCTCTCTCACTACAAACAAGTCATCACAGTTACAAACCAACACCTCACTACTTCTTCAGTAAGGGTAAGGCTGGCTTGATCTCCATGATCCAAAATGCATAAAAGCATTCACATCACTAATTTTCCAGTAAGGGTAAGATTGATTTGATCTCCATGATCAAAAGGGTATAATCATTCATACATGCCATATTGTGCCTAAACATTAAATTTCTTCATATATTGACTTTATTTGCATTTTATGATTTTATTTAATGTGTTCATGAGATTCAACACTGCAGATTTAGACAGGATCCCCATGCAGGTTCATTAAGGAACGTTGAGGCCAAAACACAAAAAGCCAAAAGCCAAAAGCCAAATGGCCAAAAAGAACAACTTATGCATGACACCAATACATGGCGAGACAGACATCCTGAGAAGATTAAGGAACGTTGAGGCCAGAACACAAATGGTCAACGGCCAGAACACAAATGGCCAACAGTCAGAACACAAATGGCCATGAAACCCAATCCAATGGCCAAAGAATGCAGACCACGGTACTCAGGAGTCAATGAACACGCACGTGATGCCAGAAAGTCAAACAAGGCTTTTTGTCTAATGGGTCAAATTGCTTCCAAAAAATCTCCCTTTGGGTCTGAATACCCCCCATGGTTTGCATTGTTTTTGATTTCTATTTGATTTTCTTTTAACTCTTTTAATGTTTTAATTATTTCTTTTAATTCCATCAAATAATTTTCATAATAAAAATAAAATACAGAAAAATAAAAAAAATGTTTATTGTTATTAATTTTAATTTCACCATTATTTTTGTAAATAAACTTTAAACAATTAATTAGATTAATTTAGGTTTCAAAACTTTAATATTTTTCTTAACAAATTAAAATATGTAGAAATTAGGGTTTTTAACTTTTTATCACTTTTCTTAATAAATAACTTTTTCTTATTATTATTATTATTAATTACTAATTTATTTTGTAAATAAACATATACATAAATATTTTAGTAAATTAGGTTAAACTTTAATATTTTTCTTTAATAATTAAAAATAACTTAGAATTAGGGTTTCTTTTAATTTTAATTTTAATTTTCTTATTCCATTAAATACCAAAAACATAAAAAACATTTCATTTCTTTTAATTAAATAATTCATTAACCTTTCATTCAATTTAATTTCAAAAGGGTCCAACGCCCTCGAACGTTCAATTTTTATTTCGTTTCACATGTTATTTTATTTTCCTTTGTGAATATTATGTAATTGCTCAAGCCTTGTAATAGTAATTAGGAATTTATTTACTTTCCGCATTTTTTATTCAAAACGGGTCTTTGTTAATTTGGCGATGTATAGACCCGCGCCTTGTAATAGCGTAGAATTTTACTTTCCGCACTTTAATTTCCGCACTTTTAAACTGCTAACTTGCATGAAAGAATGAATGACTAATTAAAAACAATGCGTAGATCACCATGATACATGTACAAGATAAATGCTAAACTGAAAATAACACACAAATTCACACACCACTCTTAGGGTACGCCTTACTGTTGCCTTGCCCTCGAAACGTGGTCGTCGAGTATAGGACGTTTTAGTAAGTCCTTATGTCCATGATCTATGGCATAGGGGTAGCTTCTAAGGTGTCCTACTGTTGCTCTGGTGACCACACTGTCCCTAACAATCGAATTGACCCGAACACCTCCAACGGTGGTGCTACCTACCCCTCAATGGTGGGATGGCACTACCTTAAGGACATTTACACAGCCTAATTCCTTAGGGTAGGTAGATGACTCATAGATACTTGCTCTATTTCAAAAAACAAATCAAAAACTCTTTTCACACTGACACTTTTCAAAAAGCTTTCAAAACAACTTTTTCAAACACTCTTGAGGACTGATACAAGAGTCGATCTGAAATCTTTAAACGAAACTTTTTTTCAAACTCACTCACACTTGAAAAGCAAACAAACATTTTGAAAACACAAATGAGCAAGTATCTAAGAACCCATGGATAACCATGGATAGAAAGGGTGCTAACACCTTCCCTTTCTATAAATCTACCTCCCGAACCGAGAAACTATCTCATAAGGAATTTTGTTGTGCTTTTGTCCTGTCCATGTTGGAGAAAATAAAAGACGGTGGCGACTCTTGCTTCCGCGACATTTCGCGAACCAGCTTTAAACAATCAGTTCTAAATCCACCGATCACAGAACTGGCGACTCTGCTGGGGATACTTAAAGTGAGGTGTACCTTAGGATAGCTCATACTTGTGTTTTCAATTGCTGTGTTTTGTTTGCTTTATTATTGTGGGCATTGTCTTGGAGTTTCATAGATCCTAACCCGGATCTGCGGATACCCTATTAGGTAGCATAAGCTGTGAGGGACCTGTCCGGCATAGACCGACACGGGTGAAACAGTGGCTACGTTGGTGTGGCACCTTGGTCTGTACCGATATCCCTTGTATCGCAACGAGGAGAATATGGGTCTTCTGAGGAGTCATTAAGCACCAACCGACCTTAGAACCCTAATTTGACCCAACTTGGCCAATAGAACAGTAGCAGTATGCTACACCCATTGAGGCTAAACTCTCGCGATGGTTCTGGCCGCAAGAAAAGATTGCGATGCTGGAGTTATGACCGATTGAGGGTAGTCAGTGATATTGGGATCCTCTAGAACCCGATTACTTTTGATAGGACAGGTCTTAACCAACCAACTGAAAGAGGGTAATACCTGAACTCCATGCTGGCCTAAACTCTAAGGGCTCTCTGTGTGACTTGTGTGCCTTAAAACTTGATTACTTGCATGCTTGTTATCTGACCCAGGAGTTCGTTGTAGGTTTTGTTTACAGTCCTTAATTGGGACTCATAACAGGGTCTACTTACATCACTCCATGCATAGCATACCATCATACCATTGCATACATCCTGCATAAAGACTAATCCATTTCAAGGATCTTAAGGGCTTGTGATGCAGGTCATGATGAATCAAACGTCTAGCAAGGGGCAAAGAGGATTTATTTTCCTCTAGACGAGGTTGTCAGAGGCTATGACCCACTTGATATGGTAAGCTTTGACTCCTGAAGAAGGTTCCTCTAGCCAAGGTGATCTAGAAATTCAAACATGATAACTCGAGTCAGGGGCTATGACCCACTCGATATGGTGAGCCTTGACTCTTGAAGAAGGACTCTCAACAATATGCAGTTCCTTCAATCAAGCTACAAAATTCAAAATTCTAACAATTTTCTTGTCTACCCCGCGAGATCCTTGAAAACATCACATGCATACATACGCATCATTGCATTACAGGTACCCTTCTTTACAGGTCACTTACCCTCTTCGCTATTTATTTCAGCAATGGCTTCCCAACAAGATAACCAGGATCTTTATGCTCAAGAGACTCGGTTCAGGGAAATCCTCCTGAACTTATCCAAGGGGCAGGAAGAGCTGAGGGCACTCCTCGTGGGGAATTTGGCCAAGAAAAGTCCCGAAGATGACAAGGACGAACGGCTGAAACATCTATAAGCTGAGGTGGATGCAATGAGAACCCAAATGTTGGGGAAAATGGCTCTCATCCAAGGCTTAGCTCGGGAGCAAGAAGAGTTGAGGACCATGATCAGTCAGCTTCATCAAGACATGAAGCAACCAGTCCAAGTCAGGGACCAAGTCATTAATCAGCCTCCAAGAAGTCAAAGGTTTGGTTCAATGAATAGACCTCTCCAAGCTGCTACTACTTCACAGGTCCAACCACAACCCCGCCCAGAGAAACAGGTTGATCAGAGTAAGCCTAGCAGGTCCAGGAGGCAATTCACCCAGCTCAACGTGTCGCTGTTTCAAGCTTTACAACACCTGTTGAGTTTGAATCTGATTACACTAAGGGCTCCTCCCCGGAATCCCAACATCTCTGCTCCTAATTATCATCCCAACAAAAAATGTGCATACCACTCTGATAGTCCTGGACATGACACCGACGACTGTTGGACCTTGAAGAACAAGATCCAGGATTTGATTGACGCCAAGGAGGTCAAGTTTGAACACTGATCCTGCACCAAATCATCGAGAATGTCTTTTGTTCATTCGAATGTTCAAGTTGTATTTTTCTTTGATTGTTCAAACATTTTATTCATGTCAAACTTTGTTATTTCATTAATGCATTACATGTGTCTGTTTTGAAGTAATTATGTTTACTATGCTTAAAATTGTTTTCATATTTTTGTGATGTTCAACGCTCGGTTAACAATTCTAAGCCTCTTGAGGGAGGATGACGAAAACGATACCACGATCATTACAGTATGCTTTTGAACAGACCCCGCTGATGAGGTACAGGTATTGTTTCAATTCCTAAACACTGGAGTTATAAGGAAGATAATCCCTCGTCAACCCCTTCGAGCCAAAGAAGTAGGAGTTTTTCTTTTCGAAAATTAAAAACCCTTAATCATAACCTGGGGCAGGGTAGTTCTCTCAGTTGATCCAAGTGCATAACGAACGGCACCAAAGAAGTCCTTACAAAACAAAAGATAGTGATGGTTCCGAATAATCATAAAGACAGGCAGTCATTATATCTCAAGAACAAAAGCCCATTAAGTCAAAACCTATGAAGGAGACTTACAAAACTGGGGCATCCCGTTGACTGTAATCACAAAAGAAACAGTTCAGGCAAAAAATAGGGATCATAAAATCAAAAAGAAAGAGGTCATACAAACCCTTAACAAAAGGAAATGACTGCCTGTTCAAAATAAACTATCAGTATCCGAACCGTCACCGGAATGTCAGAGCAAAGACTCAAACAAGGTCTAACGCACGATTAGCTGAGTTTAGGTTTGAAGAACATCACGAAGAGCGGGTGGGTACAAATAATTTGAACCTTTATCCTTTGTTTCTTAAACCATGAACCAGGCCACGCTACAACCTTTAAAAGTCCTAGCTGAAGCTTGGGTTAGTTCGAAAGCATACTGTTACGAAAGGTATCCTGACTCCTTAAGGCTTGCGGTAAAATAACGAGTTGACATCACAGTTTACAAAAAATTCACTTGTTTTTATAAATAAAAAAATGCATTTTCAAAAACTTCAAGACAGACATAAGCTTTGCATTCTTGATATAACATTGCTTGCATGTGACTATTTGTTTGAACAGCATAGAAATCCGCACGACAAATATCCAGTGAACAAAATCTTCTCAACAAAAGCTCAAATGGAAGAAGCACTTCCAATCAAGGGGGCAGGCATGATCATCGTCCATCATCTGGGGCAGTTAAGTCAAGATTCGGAGAATCTCTCAAGGCCAACCAGCTTGGGGGCAAATCTCCATCTGGATCACTTGGGGCATTGGACGATCAAACGAAGATCTTCTGGTAGTATGGCAATACAACGCTACTGACAGTGACAACCTCCCTGCTCTCTGAGAGCATGGATATAGTCGAAAAAATACTACGCAAAATCAAAGACCCGCTAGGTTGACACACCTAGGCAAAAATAAGGGCTTCCCGGCGAACCAAAGGGGTTCGGGCAAAATAAGGGATGAAAATGAAAAAAATATATACACCCGGCAAGTCGAAAACCTGAAAAGGCGGCTTGGGCAAAAATGGGTATCCCGGTGGACTGAAAACCCGAAAGGGAGGTCCAGGCAAAAGTTAGGGATCACAGCGTACGACTATGTCCTGGCATCTCGTCACTTGCCTACCAGAAGAAGATTTGTCAACCGGCAGTCATCAAGCGCCTCCACAGGTATCTTCTCCCACATCAGAAACAAGGGGCAATAATGAAGTGTCTAAGCAATCTAATAGCTCTGTCCACCAAGGTACCAAGGTGAGTTCAGCTGAAGAACGTAACCAAGATACCTTAATTCCCCAGAGAGTGAGACAAGATCCAACAATTCTCCCCAAGCAGAGTGGGTCTCCAATCAGCCCTGAGAAGGCCCATACCTCCAGCAGGTCGGCAACACTCTCCCCAAGCAGAGTTAGCTTACTGTCAGCTTTAAGGAAGTTGGATTATTCCCCGAAGATCTCAACATTCCCCAGCGGAGTCTACAAACATTCCTAACAAGCATCCCCGGCAGTCTTGATCTAAGATTGTTCCCCGGCAGTATACCGAACATCAAGTGGAGCCACTTCCCCAGTGTAATCTCAAAAGCCTCCCCAGGAAAGTTGAATCAGTCTCCCCAGTAGGAAGCTTATCCCCAGTAGATTCTAGAAGCTTATCACCTGCAGAGTACGAACACTCTCCCCCGGCTTTATTCAAAGGTTATTTCCCCACCAGGATATAACTGGTTTATCCTCAGCCAATTGCCACGGAAAGATCGTCCCCGGCGAAGTCTTCCTATCCCAGCGGAGTTCATCCAATCTTCCAACAAAGCTCAACAATGGTATCCCCAACGGAGTTATCATCAAACCTCAGCAAAGTACATCTCTTCCCACAGAGCATTCCCCGCAGAGTATTCTATTCGCCAAGTTTATTCCCCAACGGAGTCATCTTCTCCTACCGGTATTCTTGCAACCATCATCCCCAGCGAAAACGAAGAACTCTCTTCAACATCAGCCCAGGATTCAGCTCCCGGAATTCGTCAAAGATTTATTTTCCTAGACGAAAATACATTCATAAACATCACATTGTCATACATTATGATACATGCATACACGAATCATATCACCCCAATCTCATTTATTTTTGAGAACATCATGACATCATACATGTCATACATTATGACATTGCATACAACTAACTCGTTACTTTTTCAGGAAAGAACGACCAACAGATAAAAGTCTTTACCTTTTGAAGTAGAAGACGCCTAAGATTCTCTCATCGTCCCGTTGAGGTAGAAATCGCCCAAAGGTTCTCTCATCGTCCCGTTGAGGTAGAAATCGTTCAAGGTTCTCTCATTGTCCCGTTGAGGGCACGTCTGAAGAGTTTGAAGATCAACCCCTGTAACAGGCCAGGTAATTATCTTTCTTTCTCAGGTACGCAAGTTCTCGCTAAGGAATCTCTTACGCGATCGACAACCTCTCGATGGCATCTATAAGCCCATCCACATGCCAACAGTCTCCAAATGGCATCCATAAGCCCATTCCCGACAAAGCTCCGTCACAGCTCCAGATGGAATCTATAAGCCCATCCCCCCATCCATCACTTCCAAATGGCATCTATAAGCCCATTCCCCCTACATCACATTGTTGATACTACACCATGCGAGTGCAAATTTCTGGGCACTTTAGTGTTCAATCATCTTCCACCTTCGGATCACGAAAGGCACGCAAGCCAATCTACATTCTCAGGTTTAAGAAGATTGAACAGGGGCAACTGTTGTACCCCAAAATTTGTCCTCCCATATTTCTCAAAATATTTCAAGAAAAATTCACAAGTCCAACCCGGCGCGTCATATTTAGGTGTTCTTTCACCAAGATATCTCTGATAACGTATTCTCAAATTCAGGTTCGGCTCAAGAGTCAATTCGTTAAAGAAGGTATCCGAATGTGCGAGTTTTCTTGAAGAAATATGGTGAAAAAGTGTGTTGAAAGTACAATTTTTACGTGCTAAAAAATTCATAACTTGAAGATCATGGCTCGTTTTGAACCCGTTCCGGTGGCCAAAATTCCGTCTTGACATTATCTACGTTTTCATCTCTCACAGCTGGAAGCCAATTTCGATCAGAAGGTCTTCAAAAATGTGGATTTATCAAGTATTTTCGCACAGAAAATTTGTGACAGAAGTTTATTTGCGTCATGTTCAGAAAATCATAACTTGGTCGATTTTTATCGTATCGAGCTGGTTCCGGCGCCAAAATTTCACAAATTGAGTTGGCTACATTTTCACAGGAGGTATCGAGTTCGAACGGTGTTCAAAAGGCCTTCATTTTTTGCTCAGAGTGTGTGACACGCCGAAAATCCTGAATGCTGAATATTATTTCATCTGGGCCGAAACTTCGAAAATTCATAACTCGGTCAATTTTTATCGGATTGGACTCATATTTTTACACAAGGTCACTAACTCATAGATCTACAACTTTGCTTCAAAAGTCGAGACCAAATTATGCACCGATCAATACTAGTTTTTTATTGAAGAACGTGTCAGAGTCGACACTGGAGCCCAAAATAAGTTTGTCTGAGCTGAAACTTCAAAAATTCATAACTAATTCACCGTTTATCCGATTGAGCCGATTTTCGGACAGGAGTTAGTTATCGATGTCGGATACATTTTGTTTTCACATTTCGACTTCAAAAATTGCACTTAAGTCCCTGCGATTTAGCCTGGAAAGTGACGAACTCAAGTGAACATTGGAGGCCTAATTGCACATTCAAAGCCCATTTTCTTTACCCTAATTTCCATTATATAATCACCTTCTTTTCACACAAACCAAGGAGAAAAAAGAGATAAAAAACCTTACCACAACACTGTTAGAATATCAAATTCTTTCAAGAACCCTAAAACCTTGAAATCCTTATTACAAATCCCTCTCTCACTACAAACAAGTCATCACAATTACAAACCAACACCTCACTACTTCTTCAGTAAGGGTAAGGCTGGCTTGATCTCCATGATCCAAAATGCATAAAAGCATTCATATCACTAATTTTCCAGTAAGGGTAAGATTGATTTGATCTCCATGATCAAAAGGGTATAATCATTCATACATGCCATATTGTGCCTAAACATTAAATTTCTTCATATATTGACTTTATTTGCATTTTATGATTTTATTTAATGTGTTCATGAGATTCAACACTGCAGATTTAGACAGGATCCCCATGCAGGTTCATTAAGGAACGTTGAGGCCAAAACACAAAAAGCCAAAAGCCAAAAGCCAAATGGCCAAAAATAACAACTTATGCATGACACCAATACATGGCGAGACAGACATCCTGAGAAGATTAAGGAACGTTGAGGCCAGAACACAAATGGTCAACGGCCAGAACACAAATGGCCAACAACCAGAACACAAATGGCCATGAAACCCAATCCAATGGCCAAAGAATGCATACCACGGTACTCAGGAGTCAATGAACACGCACGTGATGCCAGAAAGTCAAACAAGGCTTTTTGTCTAATGGGTCAAATTGCTTCCAAAAAATCTCCCTTTGGGTCTGAATACCCCCCATGGTTTGCATTGTTTTTGATTTCTATTTGATTTTCTTTTAATTCTTTTAATGTTTTAATTATTTCTTTTAATTCCATCAAATAATTTTCATAATAAAAATAAAATACAGAAAAATCAAAAAAAATGTTTATTGTTATTAATTTTAATTTCACCATTATTTTTGTAAATAAACTTTAAACAATTAATTAGATTAATTTAGGTTTCAAAACTTTAATATTTTTCTTAACAAATTAAAATATGTAGAAATTAGGGTTTTTAACTTTTTATCACTTTTCTTAATAAATAACTTTTTCTTATTATTATTATTATTAATTACAAATTTATTTTGTAAATAAACATATACATAAATATTTTAGTAAATTAGGTTAAACTTTAATATTTTTCTTTAATAATTAAAATTAACTTAGAATTAGGGTTTCTTTTAATTTTAATTTTAATTTTCTTATTCCATTAAATACCAAAAACATAAAAAACATTTCTTTTCTTTTAATTAAATAATTCATTAACCTTTCATTCAATTTAATTTCAAAAGGGTCCAACGCCCTCGAACGTTCAATTTTTATTTCGTTTCACATGTTATTTTATTTTCCTTTGTGAATATTATGTAATTGCTCAAGCCTTGTAATAGTAATTAGGAATTTATTTACTTTCCGCATTTTTTATTCAAAACGGGTCTTTGTTAATTTGGCGATGTATAGACCCGCGCCTTGTAATAACGTAGAATTTTACTTTCCGCACTTTAATTTCCGCACTTTTAAACTGCTAACTTGCATGAAAGAATGAATGACTAATTAAAAACAATGCGTAGATCACCATGATACATGTACAAGATAAATGCTAAACTGAAAATAACACACAAATTCACACACCACTCTTAGGGTACGCCTCACTGTTGCCTTGCCCTCGAAACGTGGTCGTCGAGTATAGGACGTTTTAGTAAGTCCTTATGTCCATGATCTATGGCATAGGGGTAGCTTCTAAGGTGTCCTACTGTTGCTCTGGTGACCACACTGTCCCTAACAATCGAATTGACCCGAACACCTCCAACGGTGGTGCTACCTACCCCTCAATGGTGGGATGGCACTACCTTAAGGACATTTACAGAGCCTAATTCCTTAGGGTAGGTAGATGACTCATAGATACTTGCTCTATTTCAAAAAACAAATCAAAAACTCTTTTCACACTGACACTTTTCAAAAAGCTTTCAAAACAACTTTTTCAAACACTCTTGAGGACTGATACAAGAGTCGATCTGAAATCTTTAAACGAAACTTTTTTTCAAACTCACTCACACTTGAAAAGCAAACAAACATTTTGAAAATACAAATGAGCAAGTATCTAAGAGCCCATGGATAACCATGGATAGAAAGGGTGCTAACACCTTCCCTTTCTATAAATCTACCTCCCGAACCGAGAAACTATCTCATAAGGAATTTTGCTGTGCTTTTGTCCTGTCCATGTTGGAGAAAATAAAAGACGGTGGCGACTCTTGCTTCCGCGACATTTCACGAACCAGCTTTAAACAATCAGTTCTAAATCCACCGATCACAACTGTAATTATCTTTTCTCTTTGGTCAAGTTAAGGAGATTGAGCTCTAGCTCTTCCTTATCTCTCTGAGCCTGCTTCAGTGCTTTGTTCAGATCATCTACCTCTTCTAAGGAAATAGGAGGAGTGATTGGGACCTCTTGCTTATACTCAGGATCTATATCAAAAGGAAGTTTGATAATTTGCACCCTGTTTAGAACCCATTGAGTGTAAGGTTCTTTTGCCACTGCATTTTTTCTTTCCACTTTTCTTTTGTTAACCTTACTCCAAGCCCAAATGATTTTATTGAGTAGCTCTTGGTCATTTCTGCCCATGTCATGAACAATCAATTACCGGAGTTGTTCATCCGAAGGTTTGTCTTCCAGAGAATACCCTAATTGTCATAGGGCCAAGGTGGGATTGTAATTGATGCAACATTGTGACCCGATTAGTGGGACATTAGGAAAATCCCCCACAACTATAGACAATATCACCGATATCTAACTTCCTAGCATACCACAACACAGAGCTAGTAGTGAGAGATCTTAACTTATGAGGCCATTCATACCTTGTCACCTTCAGAACCAAATAACTTTCTTTGTAAAGATGAGTCATGAACCAGGAATATAGTAATGGAATACAACAGTTTAGGGTGCCTCTTTTCTTTTCATACCGTATATGAATAGCGTAGTAGATATCAGCAAGCAGAGCTGGAGTGGGTTCTGTATTAAAAGTATTTGTACCCCAAAACACACTGATGGCTATAGGGTCAATATAGTCTATAGTGCACCGAAACAAGACAACATTAAATATAAGCAACCCAAGACAGTTGACACAAGATTCCCATTCCTTGTTATTTTCCAAATCAAGAGCTTTATTCTCCAGATAACACCTTTTAATTCCTCGCACTTCTCCTTCTTTCTTATAATTAAGAGAAAACTCAAGATAAGGGATTCCCAAACCTTTGGCCAGTATCTTGATATCAATGGTTTGTCCAATACCTGTATAAGCCTTCTCTTTGGAGAAGTTAAAAATTCTATCCAATTCCTCTAAGGTCAGAGTTAACTGGAAATCTTGAAATGTGAAGCATCTCAGCGGAGGATCGTAGAACTATACTAGAGCAGAAATAGAGTCCAACTGCACTTAAACTTTAATTAAATCCAAAATATCCCCATAGCGACGAGTAAATGTTTTCATGGCCCTTTCATATAATATTTCCTTTATAGCTTTGATTCGAGTCACATTAGGCTTGGCAGCATTGATACGAACGAGTTGTTTTCCCTTGGTATTCATTTCTAGATACTCACCAAAAAAAAAACCTTTACTCTTTTCTTATTTCTTCGTACCCTGTGAACAAGACAAAAAGAAGCAAATGATGTATGATGAACATGTAAAATGTAGAGATGTATGAATATATGAGTAAAATGTTAAACGATAGGATTTAGTGAATAATAACCCTTAGAAAGTAGGCTCTTAGCTTTGTTTTATGGATATTCTACCCTCCCCATAAGGTGGTTTCCTTAAGGGTATCGTGAATAACACTAAAGGGAAAGGCTCAAGGGCCTCCCTTAAAAGGAGTCTCTTTGCAGACCGAAACTTTCGTCTCTAGGTCGTGAAAGGTCTCATCATGAGATTTTAGTTTAGGGTTATACAAAGAGCCATATGTGTCATTCCAAAGTCCTATTTCCCAAGAGGATGTCTCTTGAGACGTATTTCTTTTGCGGAATTCCACCAACTTTAGGCGAAGTCGTCATATAAACTCATAGGGATGATGTATTCCCTTGGCTAATAGATGAACCTTCTTTCTAAGGTTTATTTAAAAATATCTTGCAAAATTTAAAATCCCTCCACAAACATATAAATATAATTAAAAATAAGAAAAAGCAATAAGATAAATAAATAAATAAAATAAATAAACAATAATTAAACAAATATAAAAAAACCCAAAAATAAGAAACCCTTAAAAACTCTAAACTAAAGGACAAGGCTTCTAAACCTAGGGTTGAGTCCACAGCTGTTGCAACTGGTTTTTTTATAGAGTCGCCACCCTTAATTTTTATCCTAAAGGAAGAGAGTATAAAGGAATAACCCTGAGAGAAATTCAGAGATTCTAGGTTTGGACTCGGTTTTAGACGAGGGGAAGTTTTTAGGCACCCCTCCTCTACCTTGTTCACAAGGATACTAAGTTTAGAAGCGTATTATTTAGGAGATAGGGTTCTTAATGTTCGTTTGGAAAAAAGGGTTTGAATTTTAGTTAGAGGGATTCGCCACGACTATAATTGTATGCCTACGTATCCTCTTAGGAGGAATCAGAGTCCCATTTCGTAGTTCGCGGTTGGTTTGTGTTTTTTATAGATTGTGAAATATATTTGAATTTCCCGCATACGTGCTCTAAGAGTGTGAATAAGCAAAGTTTGTTATCCCACGTACGCAGTTAACTTAAATATATTCACATTCCTTTTCGAAATTAATGTTGAATTAACTTATTGTGAAAAATAGTTTGGTGATCGTTTGAATATTTTTAGACGTATAGCTGAGGGGTCTGATATAGCCTCGTTATCACGTGGCTAGATATTGGCCACGTGTCGCTTGCGGATATTGTAATTTAATGAATCATGGGTTTTAATATTTTGACATAAAATATTAAATTAAATTATGTTGCAAAAGTTATTTTTAAGCGTATGATTTTAATATAAATAAACAAAATTATATTTTACTAACTCTAAAATAATTAATTAATCATAATAATAAATAGTATATATAATTATAATTATTAAAAAATAAATATAAATAATATAAATACAGAAAAATAAATAATAATAAATAAATAAATAAATAAATAATTGAAGAGAAAATAAATGAATAAAATAAATTAGTGTAGGGTGTAAATTATTTTATAGAAGTAAAATTAGGGGATTTAAATAGAAAGGGCCTGAATTCAGATTCTGAATTCAGGCCCAAAAGGCCAGGGGGTGCGTGTTATACACTCAGTAGCGAAACAGGGGTGTCAAAAGGATAGGGCCTCAATTCAGATTTTTGAATTCAGGCCCAATGGCTTGGAGGGGGTTTGAAGAGCGTTTGTGCTAGCAAAGCGCAAAGGAAGAGGGGTGCGAATAACAATTGGCCTAGGGGCATCTAAAGTCCAATATGCCTATGATAATAAAAAAAATGCAGCAAGAAAAAAAATGAGGGATGGGTCGGCTCATTTTTTAGGCCTGATACATTTGATAAAACAAAATTTTGTCGTTCTTTTTTCACTCATTCTCGTTGTCATCTTCTTCTCTCCTCTCAACCCTAACAAACAACAAACCTTAAACCCTTACCGATGACACCAATTCATCTCCCTTCGATCTCCGCCTCCCAACTGCAAAAACAAAAACATAAAGCTTAGATAAATTGCTAGCTAAGAGTTTAAACGTCTACCTCTCCGCGATTTCGCTTCGTCTTCTTCGATCTGATTCCTCCGCTTTTTCTTCCTTGCAGGTAATAAAGATTTTGAAGGCAGCGTTTTGAAGGGCTTAGCGACGGCTTGGAGAAAGCTCGATTCCTCCTATTTCGTCCTCTTGCTGTAAAGAAAATTTTGCTTCTTACTATTTTTATTTTTCGTAGTTTCTTGTTGTGCCCTTCCTTACTATTTTTTTGCTCGTTTTATAGCAATCTTAGGATTAGAAAATTAGGAATTTAGTTAAGTTGTTGTTTTTGATTTAGGAATTTTTTCAAATGTAATTTATTAGGGTTCTTGATTTAGGAAATATATTGAATTTGTTGTCTAAAATTATTGGACGCTTATTGAATTATATTTTGTGTTTGAATTTGTTTCAAGATTTGTAAAAAAATGTCTTCTGCAATTACTGTGTTTTGATTTTCGTTTAAAAATTTGCTGAAGAACATGCGTTTTCTTTTCTCCACGCGCAGACAATTTCTACAGTGGACATTTTTAAACATTGGGCCATTGCGCTTTTTGTTAATTCCTTTGGTCTCATGAAGATTGTTTGGACTGGGCCTCCAGCCCAGCATTTTTTTAGCAAACAAAAAACAAAATTTCATTAGGTCCAAAAAAGTAAAAAAAAAAAGTTAACAATAATGACAACATTTTTCAAAGCTGAAATGCAAGTGGGCCATAAATCTGCTAGGCCTTATACAACAACATTTTTTATTTTTTCCTCAAAATAAAAAACAAATAATAAAAAATAATATTAATAATAAATGATTATAATAATAAAATAATTATTGATGTAAGTAGCACAATAATTTCTTTTTAAAACAAATCAAAAAAACTTGTAATGGGCCAAATAATTTTATTTCATTGGGCCTTAAAAAACATATTACTTAACAAAGAAACAACTTTATCCTAGATGGGCCTCATATACATACATAAAAAATATGCTCATATTCCTTTTGCAATAGACCCTTTCTTAAGAACCTAATGGGTCATCAGATATTGATGGTTCATTTTAATCAACAAACCCCTCTTCTAAGTTTTACACCCCTGTAGAAATAGCAGTTAAACAAATACGATTTTATTTTAAAAGAGAAACCCTAAATATAAATAAGGGTAGGGAAAATTTGGGGTATGACAGTGACGTATTGAAATCCTCCATTAGTATTTCGAGGTCGGATTTATGGGATTCTTGTGATTCCTCAAAATACTGAGAATGAGAGTTGTAGAAAAAATTTGGGTGATACATAGTAATTAAGGTAAAAGTGCCTTAGTCTATACGGTGCAACAACAGAAATAACAATATTGACTGTTGGTCCCCGACAACGGTGCCAAAAACTTGATGCGTCCACAAGTACACGGAAATATCGAAGTAATATAAAATATTATCGAATCCACAGAGACCAATGTCAACCTACTGTAATCTATTATCATTTTGTAAAGCTAAGGCTAATGAATAATTGATTTAGGGGAAACTAAGAACTAAAACAAAGACTAAAATAATATTAAATAAATATATAATAAAAGAGAGATCGAAATGTGTATTCCGCGTACCTCTGGGACTCTGTAACTCGTTGGCTTAAACTGATGTTAAAAATGTGTTTGGTAGAAAATATCAATTTAAAGAATGAACCTCACACTCTCGTGGTTTTGAAAAAATTCGTATTCCTTGACCATGAGATTTTTCTCTCACTTACCCATTTTAATTAAGGAATGTGTTTTAAAAACTGAACAAGTTCTAATTAATCCTAAAGCGCTCTCGTTGTGTTTAGAATTGATGCCTAGTTTCTACTATCCGGTTTGACCCCCACACTCTCGCAGTGCTGGCTCGAACCTTAGTTAATTTCTCACTCTCGTGGCAAAATCGTGTTAAGTAACCTCTCACTCTAGTGACAAAGCTATTTAAATTAAGTTTAAAAGCAAAGACTAAAATTGAATTTTCAAACAGATATCAAGCTAACTTATTATCGAGTCTCGTTTGAAATAACGACTCTCACATACCGGACTCGAAACAATTTAGCTGGACATATTTAAAGAAACAAACATGAAATTATAATTATTAACCATGAACATAGGAATATTTAGATTTGTAATGATAAAACAATATTATAAGAATAAGAAACTAAAATAATTGCAAATAAATAAACCTGGAAGTAAAGCAGACGAAATAAATTTGAATAAAACTAAGAACGAAATAAATCTTGAAACTCGAATAAAACTTTGAAATAATGTCGGCAAGATTGCGATCTAAGAGCACATAAATTATAGGCTTAAAAATATGGTGTGGCAGTTCCCCAATGTGAGAAACTACCACTTTTACAAAGTGATTTCTGTCTAAAACTATGAACAGCGCTTCCACGCACAAAACTTAGATCCCCTGGAAATGAATGCTCGATCCTCTTTTATTGTGAGAACTCATAGAAGTTACTTTAAGATTCATATGAGAATTAGTTGATATAATGGGAAATTGAAGAAGGTGGAGATAATGGGAAGTTGGAGACAATGGAGATAATGGAGATCATGGTCGGAGAAGTTGAGAAAATGATGGGAGCTTCATTGCAGACGTGGAGAGAGCATATAATAAACAGACTGTGGCGTGGGGCGTGACTTATGTGTCATGGGGCATACAAGTAAAAACTGTGGCGACCAGAACACATGTGTGCCGAGGGGCACACATAGACACATACTGTGGCGACCGACACACATGTGTGTAGAGGGGCACACATACACACATACTATGGCGACTAGAAGGAGGTTGTGACGACCGTCACAGTCCTCTGATCCAGTTTCTTTTGTTTTCTTCTACAGAGTCACACATTTTCTATCATTTCTTTCTCTTTTCTTATGCGACTCTCTTGAAATGTAAATACCTTAAATGAAATAGAAATACCGGCATAACAAGATAAAATGAATGAAAAATAGTATAAAAGTGCATGTGAATCAAGTCGAATATATGATATAATTTTGCATTTTCACTTATATCCAGATGCAATTTGTTCCAAGTCGTTAGCCTAATGATTTTTTAGTCGAGGGATATGTTTGATGTTTACATACTCAAACTTTTGCATCAATCTGTTTTCTATGATGAAGTATATGATGCATACCTTGTCGAAACAACAACCACTTCATCTTACAACCAACTTGATGAGGCCTACATTACCCACTATGGACATTCAACAGAGCCAAATACGCCTCACTTTCACTAAGGCATTTGAGCAAAATCCCTTCAGGTGTCTTTTTAAATAATATGTTCCCCATAAGGGTGTAACTTAAAGCACAATATCTGATCTTTTATTCTGTAGATGTTGTAGGGTTTCTAAAAAATTAACTATTATCTTTCTCCAATTTGTGTTTGTTAAGTTATCAATGGCGAAAATTTTGAAATTTTCCTTATCTGCATAACCTAACTTCGTCACTTCCAAATCTGATGGAGATAGCCTAGTTACCTTCACTCTTTCTCAAACTTCGATCAGATCTTCCCATTTATTCTTTGACACCTTATATCCAGATGCAATTTGAGCCAAGTCGTTAGCCTCCTAATTTTTTAGTCGAGAGATATGTCTGATGTTTACATACTTAAACTTTCACATCAATCTTTTTGCTATGGAAAATTAGATGATCAGATTTTCTTTGACACATTTGTACTCCCTGGATATTTTCTTGACAACCAGTTCAGATTCACCTCTTATTTCAACTCTAGATTCCCGAAATTCTAACAAGATTTCAAGGCTAACTATTAGAGCCTCATATTCAGCCTTGTTGTTCGAGCAAGGACCATTGATCTCGTACCCGGATTTTGTTAGAATTTTGTTAAGAGAAATAATTAAGATTCCAATACCAATTATTTCTTTAAGACTAGTGGAACTTCGACCACTGCATGATCGACTATGAAATATGCAACTATTTCCCTTTCATAGTTTTTAAAGGCATGTATGTTAAAGAATACTCAATTAAGGCAAGTGCCCATTTCCCAATTCAACTATGCAAAATTGATTTGGAAATCATAAGTTTAATTATATCAAAATGAGACGAAACATAAAATGGCTTTTGAAACAACCTGGCGGAACCGTCATCTTATGATGAAACATCAATGAAGTCGCCACCGAACGTCTTTTATCCCGCCAAAAGGGAAAGGTAAACATCGAGGAAACCTGAAGAGGGAGAAATCACGGTCTTTCGACCGAGAGATTGGGTAAGGAAGTCTCTTATGCGAGGGGAAGGTATTAGCACCCCACACGCCCGTAGTACTCTACGGTATCCACTCTTGTTGTCTAATCTAATGGGTGTGGTCAAAACCTATTTCTATGGCTTAAAGTTAAAAAGGGAATGCATGCGAAAGAAAAAGAAAGAAAAACAATGTAGGGAAAATAAAATTTATGCTCGGTTGGGCCCTACCCCTTTGCCTACGTATCCCTTTTAAGGAATCAGAGCAGGCGTAGTTCGGCTCATATATTCTGGTTGGTTTGTGTTTTTTAGTTAAGACAACAAAAACAGTCAAGATGGCAAAACATCAAATAAAACAAAAAACAAATGAGATGGTAGAACATCGGCTAAATAATAACAAAGTAACATGTCAAAGATGGAGAAACACCAAATGATAAAACATCACACCTAACAGTGACATTGAGAATCAAAGTAGGGTAACAAACATGTGCGATGGCGAAACATCGGCTTCAAACAAATGTGCGATGGCGAAACATCGGCTATAAGATAACAAGGTATCATGGCAAAGATAGTGAAACATCAATAAACCGGATGACAAAACATCACACCTAACAATGATATTGAGAATCAAAGCAGGATAACAAACATGTGTGATGGCGAAACATCAGTTTCAAACAAATGTGCGATGGCGAAACATCGGCTAAAAGATAACAAGGTATCATGGCAAAGATGGCGAAACCTCAATAAACCGGATGATAAAATATCACACCTAACAATGATATTGGGAATCAAAGTAGGATAGCAAACATGTGCGATGGCGAAACATCAGCTTCAAACAAATGTGCGATGGAGAAACATCGGGTAAAAGATAACAAGGTATCATGGCAAAGATGGCAAAACATCAATAAACCAGGTTTAAAAACAAAGCCAAGAGGCGCACAAACAAATAAGATTTATTTGTATCTTTTACCTTGAAGAAGGGTTTGAGTTTATTAGAGGTGTTTTATGATTTGCCAAGAAAACAATTTTGTTTTAAGATGCAAAATGCAAAGGAAGAAAAAAAAGACAACTAAGGGAGACTAGCCTAGCACTATCCCTAGTGTTATCATACAATGATTGACCCTAAGGTTGAGGATAAAGGAAATTCCTACCCTATGCTAGCATACATGTATTCCTACCTTAATCAACATGTCAAAGGATGCTTAACAAAACTATCCTATAGGGAACAGGCAATGAGAGCGAAGTCGTGATCTCAATTTCTAAATTGAGTGACTCATCGATCAATCAATTAAAGAAAAAACAATAAACATCCTATAGGGAACATGCACTGAGAGCGAAGTCGGGATCTCAATTTCTAAATTGAGTGACCCATCGATCAACAATTAAAGAAAAAAATAAACATCCTATAGGGAACATGCACTGAGAGAGAAGTCGTGATCTCAATTTCTAAATTGAATGACTCATCGATCAATAGTTAAAGAAACAAACACAAACACAACACATGTATCAAACAAAACAGAGGGCCTCCTGACATATATCAGCAACAGAGGTCCCATCATGCAACATAGAACTATAAAAAATGAAAATAGAAGAAAGGAGATAGTGCAATACCAAACGGATAGCTATCCGTAGCAACTGAACAAGAATAAAAGAAACTCAGAGAACTTTGAGCAAGCTGGCATCAGCAGACAAATCAAGTCAGAAATTACGCCATCAGGATGTAAGTATTGAGATTTTCAGATATGAACAAATCCCATGGGAAATGTATAGAATTCATAATCACATACATATATCCTGCATAGACTATCAAATATTCCAAGCACAAGAGTAGTAAAAATATAATAAATTATGTTCCACAAATAAAGTGAAACGCAGTAGCCTCCAGTCAAAAATGGAAAACTTTCCTCAGAGTACCTCGCACATTCAACAGCCAAGTTAGTATTCCCATAAATAGAATGATGACTCACATAAGGGATGGATGATGACACCATAATGAAATGAGAAAACATGATAGCAACTATCAAAACATTAGCTATGATAGACAAAAAGAAACAGGCATATGCACAATTTGGTCAAAAGTTAGAGGAATGTTGCTCCTTTTTATCACCATATTGAATTGACAATTGAATATCAACCAAGGATCATGGGAGCTTGTGAAGAATACAATCAAAGACCATGAAGGTCAGTAGCAACCACAATTCAATCATACTCAATTACTTCATCACAGCTCACAAGCATAATAGAAGAGGAATCCCACACAATGCATCAAAAACTTAGATCTCAAGCTAACCATGGAAGAAAGTCAAACAAGGACAAAATTAGAGAGTTTGTAACAATCAAAAATTTGAAGTAAAGCTTCCAAAACATGACTAGGACATGATCAAAAGGTTATAGTGTTGATTCTATAACATGCTACACAAGTGCATTCTAAATGCCTCAAAAATTCAACAAGGATAAAAGAAAGAAACCAAACTCTATTCATGATTAGAACTAACTTAAGTAATAGGGATCCATTACTCTCAAGTACTCATGAGACTATCATTGAAATATCATTTCCCTTCATGTTATCATTAGCCATTTAATGACCTCAAACTCAAATTGAAAGCTCAAGTTTCAAAGTAAAAATCAACAAGAAAGCAAAAAGTCATAAAACATGCATCAAAAGGATCAATCATTCAAACATGGGGCATTAAGTGAAATGACTTGAGTTTATGTGGATAAACAGAACCAACATGATCATTAGGTGCCCAATTATAGGTCTCACTCAAATTCATTGGCCATCAAGCAAATTGCAACAAGATATGCAACATTAATTGGGTACCTTCACTTCAAAAATACATCAAAAAAAGAAAAGGGTTTCCATAATTCAAACAAAAAATTTCTTAGCATCCTTGAGATGTATAAGAGTCAGAAAACATGTTTTAAGTTCATGAATGGATGAGGAAAGGATCAATCAAACTTCAAATATCAAAAATTAGTTGGCAAAAACCAACAAACTAGGCAAGTTTTCCAAATATTTTGTGGAAAATACCAAACTTTATCAATTAATTCAAGAAAAATCTTTTTAAGTACCTCAATCCATCTATGAACCTTAAACAAGAACCAAATTCAATTGAAACTCAAGGCTAGTTGCTTTTTGGAATCAAAACAAACAAGGGAATTAGCAAAACCCTAATTATTTAGAAAATGAACTCAATTATTGATTAATCAAGTTCCAATTCGAAACAAATCAAACTAAAATCCTACAAAAATAAAGAAAACTCCAAAGATCAGAGAACTTATTTTTTTGAAATTTTTAGGATTAAAGAAAAAGCAAAAATAAAAATAAAAATTTAAACCTTTAAACAATTAACAAAAATTCACATCTCAAAATAAAATTCCAATCAAAAGTCAGAAAAATATTCAAACATTAGAATTGAAAACCAGCATCCATGATTTTTTGTGGAATTTTTTAATTAAAGGAAATATTAAAATAAAATCAAACAAACAATTAAACAATTAAAACTATTATTCAATGACAAAAATGCAAACCCTAGCCAAAATTCATAAAAAGGTCAAAACAAAATTATATTCAAACATTATGATTATAAACAAACTTATATGATTTTTTTGAGGATTTTTGAATTAAAGGAAATATTAAAACAAAAATTATGAAGCAAACATTTCAAATAAACTTCTCAAATTAAATTTCTAGTCAAAAATAGAAAAAAATGCTAAACCAAAATCAGAATCAATTTCTAAATTATTTTATAAGTCAAAGATAATTTTTGTGGAATTTTTAGATCAAAAGAACTATTACAATAAAAATAATCATTGAACAAACAATTAATTAAACTTAATAAAATTTTGAACCAATCAAAACAATTTTAAAAATTCCAAAAAAAATATGACGAATAATAGAAATTATTATTAGCCTATGGTAATTTTTTCATGATTTTTGAAGATGTTTTGATCACAAAAATAAAATCAGAAGAAAATCAATTAAAATCAAATAATATGAAATGCATTAAAACTTCAAATCAACCAATCAGAGCGCGCCACCTCACTTCGTCTTCAACCTCCAGCATATCAAAATGTGTACAACAAAACAGGTCACGAGCCTATATTCAGATCCATCAATCGTGCTCGTTTCTCAACCAAAATTCATCAAATCAAGTGCAAATAAAGCTAACATATCATACTACATTATACAATTCGAATCAATCTAAAAGATCAAGCATGGATCAAGAAATAAAGTCTCAAAAACTGGAAAAACACATTGTAAATACCAAAACCAAAAACACGATTCCACCAATTCTGCTTGAATCAAAGCTCAAATATACATCAATCCTAATGATTGGCCAGCTAGCAACTCAATGAACATGATCTACATCATCAATTCAAGCTGAATCATGAAAATCAAAGTTCAAGAAAACTCACATTGATGTGAAAACTGGAAACTCGATTCCTTCACTCCAGAAGCAAACCAATGGTGCAAGCTTGATCTCCTTACTTCACTGAATCTGAACCACCAAGAATTTTGAAGAATGATCCAAGGAGAAGAGAGATTTGAAGCAATTTGTAGAGATACTTGAAAAATTTCATATCTGAAGTGTGGTGACTATGAACCTCTAACCTTCAAACTGAGCCTTGGTTCTTATTATAGAGCACGAGAGGAAGAGAATAGAAGTGGTATTTGATCCTAAAAGCCGTTGGAGGGCAAGTTTGGTAGTTTATGCAAAAAAGTGAGGTTGCACATGGAGTCTGCGTTTCACTCGTGAAAGCTCTCATTTTCTTTGCGTTTTATGAGCCAAATGAGGTCAGAAAACAATGCTCAAAGTTCCAGGTCATGACTACTTGAAATGAGAGAGTGTTGATGAATTTGCAAAATCAGGCCAATTTGTGATTTTTTTCAATCAAACAAGTACAATACCATATGAGGCACGAAATGGCTGGCATCAAGGGCTTCCATAGGTCACAAATGTGTCATGGGCATGATTAGAAGTGAAGAGAATGGCTGAAAATGAAGTTCTCAAGTTTTGGCATTTTGCTTGCTTGGTTAAAATTCAATAAAATGCCTCCAAATTCCAAAGCTCATAACTTGCTCATATTTTTGAATTTCGACACAAATAAGTAAAATTTTTGAAGGTATTGAGAAGGTCTACAATCTCTTAGTTTTGAGTTTTAGCAATTGAATCCATTAAGGTCCTCAAAATTTGACATGAAATTCACTACTTTTGGAAAATGACCTATAATTTTAACTTGAGGCATGAACTTCCAAAGACCATAACTCTTGAATCTTTGCCAATTTGGACATGAGACAAAAAGGAGATGAGATATTACCCTCTTATCTTTCCAAGCATATTTCATTTGCATTTTTTTGATCAAAGGTGAATAAAATATGAATTTTTGAAGTTAAGTCCTCATTTTCCAAAATTAGAAACTTTTAGGGTTTCTTCATGAACAAGTTTCAACCCAAACCTCAATCTTTTTGATCCAATGATCAAAATGGACTTGAAATATGAAAAGTACACCCTTGAATTTATGTTTGACCAAAAGTTCACTTGGTCAACCTTGACTGATTTTGACCAAAATGACCATTTTGCTCCTTTGAATCAATTGATCCACTTTCCTTCAAAATTGATGGTCAAAACTTCAAACATACTATCTCCCAAATATATATAGGCCAAGTACAAAGTTTCACTTCAAAATTCTCAAGAAATCTTGATAAAATCCCAAACCCTAGTTTTGGTTAACACCTTAGGAGACTGATGAATCATCTCCAAAATTTCAAATCCTCTAGGCATCTTGATCAATTTCTTGTACAAAGACTTTTCAAATACCAATGAGATGTTGTAGCCTCCAAATCAAGATTTGTACATTGATCAATAGCCTTGATCAAGCAAAACCCTAATTTTGACTAGTGAATCAAAAGAGTGATTCCTCTTATAATCAATCTCAAACTTCAATCCTCTGATGATCCAAAGAGATGGATAAAATATCTTGAGATATGCAATAACTTTTGAGCTTGAAAGATCCAGAGGTTTAGATGATAAAGTTCTACTTTAGCAACTTGTCAATGCAATCAACCTTCAAAGCTTGAGGAAGACTTGATAACCAAAGTATTTTGATCCCATCACAATGTATGAATGCAATGCAATATGATATTCATGATGAAACATAAGCCTAAATCAAGAGGGTAAATTTTGGGGTGCAACAACTTTATGTAATGCTTCATTTAGTACAAGATAAGTACAGACACAAACATAACTTTTCAACCATACTATATCTAGTTTTTGCATCATTAAGGACACAAATAAGGTGACAAATGGCTCTTTCGACACCATTATCGTCCTCCTGAGCAAGCATGCTCCCTATAGTAACATCAGACGCAAAAATGTACAACCTCATACACTTACTTTTACAAGGAGGTGATAGTATTGGAGGGTGAACAAGATAGTCTTTGATCCTGTCGAAAGCTTCCTGCTGCATTTGCCTCCACTCAAAAACTTCCTTCTTTAATTAAAATAGAGGTGAAAAGGCTTGAGTCTTGCCACTTAGATTAGAGATGAACCTTCTTAAGAAATTAATCTTCCCTAGCAAAGACTGCAACTCCTTCTTGGTTGATGGCGCTTTCGCTTCCATTATGGCCTTGGTCTTATTTTTATTTATTTAGATCCCTTTCTTGTGGGCCACAAAGCCCAGAAAATACATTGTCTGCACACAAAAAGCACATTTAAGAGGATTCGTCTTCAGAACATGTTTTCTCATCCTTTCTAATGAATCTCGAAGATGGTCTATGTAACTTTTCCCTGATTAGACTTAACAATAATGTCATCAATATAAATATGCATAAAAGTCTCAATGAAGTCATGAAAAATATATTTAATTTCTCTTTCATAAGTTGCCCCGTCATTTTTTAGGCCCAAGGGCGTGACTACCCATCCGTAGGTACCTAGGGCAACGAAATGCCATTTTGGGTACATCTTTGTCAGCAATGAAGATTTGGTTATATCTAGAATACCCATCGAGCATGCTAATATACTTGAAGCATGCAGCTGAATCAATCAACATTTCTACCACTGGCATGGGGTTTTCATCCTTTAGGATTGCAACATTCAAATCTCTGAAGTCAATACAAACCCTCTGTGATACGGTGGGAAGAACTGACTGGTTTTTGGAATGCTGGTTTGCATTTTGCGTTTGTTTTTGCAAAATGTCGCGGTAAGCAAGAGTCGCCACCGACTTTTATTTTATCCAACAAGGAAAGGAAAAAAGCACAAAAAAATTCCTTTTTCGAGATATTTCTCGGGTTCGGGGGGTAGATTATAGAAAGGGAAGGTATTAGCACCTTTTCTATCCGTAGTTATCTACAGGCTCTTAGGTACTTGCTCATTATTTTCAAAATTGTTTTCTTTGTGCTTGTGGGTTTGAAAAAGTTTTTGTTTTAACTTCGATTTAACTCTTGCTTCTGTCCTCAAGAGTGTAATGAAGTGTTTTTGAAAACTTTGTTTGAAAAGGAGTGTAAGTGTGAAAATTTTGTTTTGTTTTGGATGAGCAAGTATCTAAGAACTATCTACCTACTCGAAAAAGGAATTGTTCTATGCTAATTTCCTTTAGACAATGTTATCCCACTATTAGTGAGTAGGTAGCACCGTCGTTGGAGTTTGGAGGTTAATTCGAATGAGGGACATACAGTCACTAAAGCAATGTTAGGACGCCTTAGCGGTAACCCTAATGTCTTAGATCATTTATTTGAGGCAACAATATTCGAGGCAACCATTTCGAGGCGACTATGATCTTTTAGACAAGAGGACGACCTCTAAAATGACCTATACTCAATGACCGTGTACGAAGGCAACCAAGTGGGGTGTACCCTAAGAGTGCGCATGTGCGAGTGTGTCGTTTTCAGTCATTTTTATCTTTGTACATGTTAAAGGTGATCTAATTTGATTTTAAGATTAACATTCAGTCTTGTCATGCAAACCCTATTATCAAACATCTAGCAATTATAATTTGCATAAATAAAATGCAGAATTTAAATTACAAGGCGTCAGGTATTTACATTGCCAAAGACAAACCCTTTGAAAAATAAAGCCAAGCGATAAAAATAATTAAATGTCCTATTTAACTATTACAATCCGGAAACAGGTACATTATTGGATAAAAATAAATAACGCGCGCGGGAAATTTAATCGAGTGTGAAATTTAGGGTTTTGACCCTTTTTATTAAAGAAGAAATCTTTTTGTTGTTTTATTTTAAGAAATAAATAAATCCTAAATTAATTACTAAATTAAATTAAATAAATCAATTAATAAAAATAAATTATTTTTGGATTTTTTTAATTATTTAGGAAAGAAAAATAAAATTAATTAATTAGTGGTTAAAACCTAATTAAATTTAATTAATTTTAATTATTTACAAAAATAGGTTGAAGTTATTCTAATTAAAACCTAAATTAATTAATTAGTGTTTATTAAAAAAAATAAAAAAAAAATAAAAAAAAAATAAAATAAAAAGTTAAAAATTTGATTGAATAAAAAAATATTTTTGTGATTTTATTTAATAAAAACAGAATTTTTGATTGGTTAGAAATTAAATAAAACAATTAAAATAAATAAATAAAAAATAATAAGAGAGGAGTATTGGGCCTGGATTAAGGGGTGTGAGGAGCAATTTCGTGGCCCATTATCAGCTGGCCTTTTTTGACTTTTTGGGATCCAGTATGCATGCATTGACCAGGACTATGATGGACCTCCATCTTTTAACCACCAGATCTGGCTCTTGGCCATCTGGCATTTGGATGGATGAGGGCACATGGTAGGCTGCAAGCTTGAGCACGCATGGGAATACCTGAAAACCAAAATTATTGAGAAAGTGGGGGACCTGGGATTCGAACCCAGGTCCTGAAGGGGATTTCACTACTCGCTTTGCCACTACACCACATTGTTTCAATTGTTATTATAATATAAACTAATAATATTATATGAAAAACAAAATAATTTCCAGAAAAACAAAAAAATGCGTGTGGTATTTGAATTGGCCAGTAATGGGATGCCACGCATCATCCCCAACCTCTCGTCCGTGGCTAAAACACCAGATACCTATACCAACGGACAGAAGTCCGTAGCTACAGGCATGTCCATGTCCAAAATCATGTACAAGCCATAAAAATAAGTTTCAAGGGCATGGACATGTTCGTCTTACCCTCCCGGTCACAACCATATCCTTTATGGGGGCCAATTGTACCTGAAATAAAAACGTCAAAAAACAAGAACTGAACCCTAACAATGGTGGTTCTTCATACAAGCCAGATAAATGCAATTGAATATTATGAAAAGCTTGTAAATGCTCTTGTGATCACAAATATGCCATTAGTTTTCTCAAATGATGCAAGAACACACCTAATCAAATTCAAGAACAGGGATCGGTTTCGTGAGACTTACAGTGCGTGTAGAGGCATGAAAATGCTTGGTTTTGATCCAGGTAGCTTGTGTGAATGCTCAGGAAGCGATTAGAACAAGTCACGTGTCCTGAAACTGCCTATAACCTGGATTTTGGTCTCTCACTTTTTTGTGATTTTTTCACTTTTTGTTCCGCATCTTCCCACAGTTTCCAACCCTGATTTTCGTCCCTTATGCTTGCTTATGTAATGCTCAGTGTATTAGGGTAACAAATTTGGTTCAAATCTTGCTCCAATAATGATTGCAAATTTAATTTGATTCTCCATGAAAAACCTTCCAAATTTGATTCATTTCAATCTTTTTGCACATGATTTGGTTTGATTCAAATTTGATGATGATAATGATTGAATGTGGAGCCTGAAATAGCCAAGAGATCATGAATTATCAATGCTTTTGATTTTCTATGATTTTATTTGATTTAAAATAAATAAATTCAATTAAAAATAAAATTAAATAATAAAAATGAAATATGGGCTCATGGCTGAAGCTAGGACACGTGGGCAATGATGCAAACTCAAAACAAGTGGAAACGAATGGGCCCATTTGACAAAATTTGAAGTTTTGGGGATAGTTGACTTTTGGCAATTTTGCAAAAAAGTCCAAATTCAACAATGCATAACTTCTTCAATTTTGAACTTTTGGAAGTGTTCTTGGACTTTTTAGAAAGCTTGAGATGTCCTCTAACCAACACTTTTGATCTAATCTCATTTTGGTATTCCATGCTCAAGTTATAAGCTTTGGCAAAAAAGGTGTTTTTATTGACTTTCAAAAATGACCTATAATGTCCAAATTTATAACTTCTTGTTAGTGCATTTTTTGATCTTGGGGTATGAAGATGGATTGTAGTAAATTGCATCCTATTAAAAATGAGCTTTGGATGGGTCAATTCGCATAAAGTATGAGAAATTTATGCTTGGTCAAAGTTGAGTTGACTTTTCCTACAAAACTCTAATTTAGCAACTTTTGAATCTTGATGAATTTTGAGCAATCCTTGATGAATCATGATCAACCCTTGATCAAATGATGAAATATACTTCAAAATGAGAGTGTTGACAAAAAATCTTGAAGTTTTACTGTATTTGGGTCACAGTTGACTTTTGCCCTAGCACAATCGATTTTTGGACCTTTGAGCAATTGACTGAGCAAACTTTCTATGCAAGGCTTGAAATTTGGCATGGATGATCTTGAGAACATATTATGACATTGGTGAGAATTTTCGGTCATTTGGACTCAAGGATCTTGATGCAACACAAAACCCTAATTTGGGGTTGACTGCCTTAGGAGATAGCTTGTTTGTCCAACCCTTGAGCAAACTTGAGCAACTTGGAGATTTCTCTTGTAATGTTTTGAGAAATATGAGAGGGAAAATTTTGGGGTAAAACACCCTCAAAGTTCCATTCTTTTTAATTACATGAACTATGTTAGAAATCCATTTGACATACCTTGTGTTGCGGATGAACTTACATTTGAGAAGTCTTTCAATCTCTTATTTGATCTTAGACAGCATTTCTGGTGCAAAGTGCCTTAGAGTTTGCTTGATTGGCTTCTTCTCGGGCTTGATGGGTAAATTTAATTCCACCAGTTCCCTACTGAATCCATGCATCCAATTGTAATCCCATGCAAAGTAGTCTTTATACTCTTTCAAGAGTTGGATGACTTCGAATTTGAGTTATAGGCTTAGGTTGGCGCTGATATAGGTTATCCTTTTTCCTTCTCCATCACCCAAGTTGATTTCTTCCTAGGGAACATCCACCAGCATCTTGACATTAGGTGCCACGGGATTCTTTTCGAAGCCTAAAGGCTCATCATCATAGATACCATCGAGCCTCTGGCTTATTATGCAAACATGTGACCTATCAGGTGGTTTTGGTTCAAAATCTACTCTAGGCCCTTCTAGATGAGCTATTGTTTATTTTGCTTCGACAACCATATATCTTAATTTTGACTCCAAGGCCGCTTTTAGTATGTTTTCGGCTATGTAAGCCGAAATCCTTTCCAAAAATTTGGACTCAGACATAGTCAATGTCTTCGTCTCCCCAGCCAGTGGACCATAGTCCATATACCCCTCCAACTTCATCCTCTTCCTCAATAGTATCTCTATCCCATTTGAATCCATGGGTTGATGTAGGTTGAGGAAGTAAAGGGCTTTATCTTATGGCAAATATGCATGACCCCCAAGACTGAAAGGTCCTATGTTTGCCAGGTTTCGATCAAAGTGACGCCTGTCTACATGATTTACTTCAGCCATGAAGTAACTATGGTCAGCTTCGATGTTCTCTAATATACCATCCTCCCTCCAAATTGAGACCCTCTAATGGAGCAAAGATAGCATTACTCAAATTCCATGAATCCATTCCCGTCCTAGTAGTGGATTATAATTAGACCTTGATCACACGACCATAAGCATAGTGGGCCTAGTGAAAGTTCCCATAGTTAGGTTAACCTGGATAACCCCTAAGGTATGGACAACTTTTCCTTAATTGTTCCACAAGACCATATTATGAGGTTTTAGGTCTGTGTTGAACATCCCAATTTGCTTCAGCATAAACTGCGACATCAAGTTAACTGCCACTCCTCTATCCACTAAGATCTTGTTAGCCCTGGTGTTTCCTACTTTGCCCTTAATAAATAGATGTTTTAAGTGGTTCTTCATTCCTTCGTTAGGTATTTTAAAGAATGCATTATGCTCTTCGACCACCCCATTATGCATCACATGATAATAGACTGGCATATGTTTGGCCATTCCTGCTTCATCTGCTTCCTCTGTTTTTTTAATCTCCATCACCTGGTCAAATTCCACAGGAAACACAGAAACTACGTTGTAGTTGATATCCAAAGATGATTCAAAACTTGGATGGAACTCATTAGTGAGCATATCATCGTCATGAAGTGGTTGTTCTGGCACCCTTTCCTTGGATTTCTCCCCTTCATGAGAGAAAAGCTTTCTCCCAACTGGCCTTTTGTCTTCGACCTCATTGATGGATTGAGGTTGGTTGGTACTAGACTCTATCATGCTTCTTTCAACCGCTTCCCTCTCAACTTTCTTCTTCCTTTGGTACATTCTATATTGAGATCTTGACATGGGATTTTTTCCTTTGTAATTTTTATATTTGTATGCCTGCTGTTTCGACACCTGGAACTCCTTTTGATAAGTAATTGAAGATCCTCTACCAAACTCAAAACTCTTTCATTTCCTCTGTCCTTGATCCCTTTTTCCACAGGCCTCACCCACTTATCTGTTATTAGTAGTTGGTTAGAACGAAGATTGCCTGTTTTCCCGAAGGGTTGGTCCTCCTTGTTATTTCTTTCGGGGAACTCCCCTTTTGTCATAAACATATATTCCTCCAGTATCTTTCCAGTTTCCTCTTTGATGGGAAATTCATACTTTCTCCAAATTCTCAGCAGCCTTTCTTTCATACATGGAATTGCACCTGGGGCACATCAATGCCTCCAAGTTCTTCTTCTGGCATCGAAACAAGAATTTGAGAAGATTTTCATTTGTCTTGGGGTAGGCTACCTTCCTTTGATCTTCATATCTCTGGATGTTTTCTTTGTCAGCCTCTAAGTCAGCTTCTTCGCTCAGTTCGACCATGTTAACTTCGACATTAGGACCATCAGTAATCCTAATCTTTTGTAACTTAAGCCTGAGGCCCTCATTATTGTAACACCCTGATTATTTATTAAATTATTTTAATAAATTAATTATTTGATATTGTGTATTTATATGCGTTGATGAGCATTTTGTCATGATGTGATGCCTTGTTGTGGGGTAGTTGCCTTAGAAATTATCGATGTTAAGGTATTGGGGATTAATGACTAATAGTGTAGACACTTAGGAGTGGAAGAATATTATTACTACTATTAATATTTAAGTTAGAATATTAGAATTATTAATAAATTGGATAATTAGTTATAATTATTTAGATTTATTTTAGTAATTAAATAGGGATAATATTTGGTGTAGAGGTACTAAGGGCATAATGGTAATATTATATGGAATAAGTGAAGGCGAGAGTGGAACAACCTAATAAGGGTCCAAGGGGTAAGAAAGGAATAAGTAAGTTTGAGAGTGATCATTATGTGTGGTCTTATTTTGGAGAGAAGAGAAATATCTAGGTCAAGAAGACTCCATTGTTGAATCTTGGGAACCATCAATCTAAGGTAAGGATGGGGTTCCAACTTTCTAAGGATATTTTGTAATTATGGATATTTTAGGGATTATGAATTTTCATAGTGTTTGTGTATTCTTATTCATGAGATTGCTTTTGTGTGAGTTGAACCCATGTGATAATATGATGGCTTGGTGATGAAAAATGATGAATTATGTGATGTTGTTTTGCCATGATGTGATGTGTATAATGCCTATCATGATGTGTTGTTATTGTATTATGAAAACATGTTGACTTTAGTGAGTTTTGGTACTATATTATGTTGAAATGGTATGAGAATTGGGGCTGGTCTGGTGTAGAAATGGCAATAGGAAGTTGTTGTTTCGCACGCGTCGCCGGGCGAGACAAGCTTTGTAAGGCGAAGCGGTTTCGTCCAAACGTCGATGGGCGAGACTCTGGGCGAGGGAACTTGGGAAAATTCATGCTCCTAGAAAATAAGTGAATCACCTCTGCTTCTTTGGGCACACAAGGAGCGAGGTTGGTCGCTCTTGCTACGTCGGGTGAGCTTTAAGTGACAGAACTATTTCAAAAACTTTAAAAACCCATAACTTTTGACTTAGGTGTCCATTTGACGCACCATTTGAACCTACGGAAAGCTAAAAGTATTTTCTATCATATAAAAATAATCTCAAACACAATGGGTTATTATTTGTTGGGGGCTTATGTCGTTTTGTATGCAATTTCGTCTGTTATGTTGAGATATATGCATGTAATAATATGTGATGACATTGTATATTGTTGTTGGGGTTATATGATTGGTATGTTGCATGTTTGGATAGCTAGTGGCCTTAATGGTATTTCACATTGAAGGATTTAGATATCAATGCACAATATTTTTTTACATGATTGTGCCACATGCATTTCCTATTGTGGACTTTAGTCCTGTTTGTTGGCTTTGATCCTAGATGATGTGGATCGAGAGAGAGGTGAACCAAATTGTTCACAATATTGGTGGCTCTGGTCCTAGAAGGCATGGATTAGAGAGAAATATTTGTACCACATGCATTGAGTATGTGAGTCAGTCTTATTGCATTGTATTATTGTTAATATGATGTTCGAGTTGTGTGATTGGTGTATCTACTAAATGATGATTGCTCATATGTATGGATGATTATGTGTGATTGTATAAGCAATATGTAATATAGTTGTTTCAATAGTGTCAATGTGTGAGATGTGGAATGTATGATTATGCATGATTATATTCACTGTATACTTATTATTATACATTCTCTTATATTGTTGTGATATCTCACCCTTCTATTAGAATGATGCTTTATACGACATATTGCAGATAGTCAGGAGTAGTCTGAGGCTGCACTGCAAGGAAGAGATTACTCTTCATTTTGTTTTGAGTCAGTGTCAATTTTCTGATATGTAACACCGGGGGATGAATGTTTAGTTATTTTTGTTTTTTTAAGGATTTGTTTAGAGTCTTTTGCACTCCTCATTACTTGAATAAAAGTTTAATTATTTTGGATGTTGATGATTTAATTTCCAAGTACAGTTATTTCCCGCTGCTTAATAAAAGTCAAAGTTGAAGACTATGAGTTGATATTTTGGTTCATCTGTTATTTGTGTTATGTATCCTATACCATTTATGAGTAGGTGTAGCTTGATTTGAAAGTGTAGCATCCTAAATATTTTTTGTTTGTTTTAAAAATTACTCTAATTTTATATTATTATTCTTTGGGGGAATTTATGGTGTTACATTAGTGGTATCAGAGCAGGTCGGTCCGTCCGGCCAAGTTGTTAAGTCGGTAGTGTGGTGTGCCAGTTGAATACTGTTGATGTGTTTCTTTTAAACATTATTTTATGTGGTGGTGTGAAACAGAGAAATGGCTGGAAGAAATGATGTTGTGATTGTTGTTGATTTGTAGGCAGTTGCTCAGGCTATGCAACATGAGCCTAATGCTGGCAGAAATGATGGATCCCGTGTCTTAGAAACTTTTTAGAGGAACCACCCTCCTACTTTCAAGGGTAGGTATGATCCTGATGGAGCGCAGTTTTGGCTCAAAGATATTGAGAGGATCTTTCAGGTTATGGACTGCTCGGAGGCACAAAAGGTGAAGTTTGGTATGCATATGGTGACAGAGGAGAATGATGGCTGGTGGGTTGGCACTCATCAAATACTACTAGAAGTAGGTGAGGTTATTACTTGGGTTTTGTTCAGCAGGGAGTTTCTGAGGAAGTATTTTCCAGAGGATGTGCGCGGAAAGAAGGAGATTGAATTCCTAGAGTTAAATAAGGGAATTTGTCTATGACTGAGTATGCTGCTAAGTTTATGGAAGTAGAGAAGTTCTATCCATATTATAGTGAAGTGACTAATGAATTCTCAAAGTGTACCAAGTTTGAGAATGGGTTGCATCCAGAGATCAAATGGGCGATCGGGTATCAACAGATTCGTAGATTTCCAAAGTTGGTGAATAGTTGCAGAATTTGTGAAGAGGATAGTAAGGCTCTGTGATGCGGTGGGAGAATTGACTTGAGGGTTTTGCATTTTATCGCAAATGTTGCGGTTAGCAAGAGTCGCCACCGACTTTTCTTTTATCAAAAAGGAAAGGTGAAAAAGCACAGGAAAGACCTTTGAGATTGTTTCTTGAGTTCGGGGGTAGATTATGAAAAGGGAAGGTATTAGCACCCTTTTCATCCATGGTTTTCCATGGGCTCTTAGTTACTTGCTAGATCACTTGCTTTTGTTTGAAATCGTGTTTTGTGTGGTTTTTGAAAGTGTTTTTTAAAAGAGGCCATTGTTTAGGCAATCTTTGTAATGATTCCCGTTCGTAAGAATGTATACAAAGATGTTGATCTTTTGAAAATGTTTTAAATTTTGTAAGATGTTTTGAAATGTGTAGGTGTTTGTTTTAAAAATAGCAAGGATGTTTTGTTTGAAATGGAGCAAGTAATTAGGAGCAATCTACCTACTCAAATGTCTTTCTTGTTCATTTTCTCTTCCTTTGACATTGTTGTCTTACCTTTGATTTGGTAAGCAACCCTAGGGGTGTTTGTGTGCAAGTGTATCATTTTCATGCTTGTTTTTATCTTGAATTAGGGTTTTCTATTTGGTTGATTTTATCTTCCCATACAAACCCTAATTACTAGCATGTTATGTAAAAGCGATCAATTGCGAAATTTAAAGTTACTACGCTATTACAACATTTGTGGGAGAGAGGTATACAATTTATGAATGGGGATTACAATAATATAAACCTAACTAATCTATTACAACCAAATTGAATATTGTACAAATAATTGAATAAATATATAAAGTACAAACGCAAATTGAAAGAAATGATTTTTGTGTTTGGATTTTTGTATGAAAGAGGTTTTAATCTAAACCTAATTAGAGAAAAAATAATTAAATCAACTTAAGTTAATTAAGAAAAGAAATTAATTAAGAAAAGATTTTTTGAATAAAACCCTAATTCTATTTAGTTGATTAAAAGAAAATAAGTTTAAAGAAAAAAAAGTATTTTTGTATTTTTTTTGTCTTGAAAACAATATGTGGTGTTATGAAATATTTTTTGGTCTTTTCTTATATTAAAATAAATGTATTTAAATAAATAATAACCTAGTTTTTTTTAATTTAATTTACAAGGAAATTAGTAAAAGGTATATAAAGTATAATGAATAAAAAATAATTTTTGCATAGAAAAATATTTAAATTATGTCAAAACATTAATCTATCATTTTTATATTTTTTAGGATTTTTTTGTATTTTTAGAAAATATATTTAAATGGGAAAATAAAATAAATAAGTGAAAAAATAAATGGGTCAGGGGGTGCCAAAAGTAGGATGGGAAGTATGCTAGCAAAAATTAAAAAATGCCAGGCCCAAAGGGCCCAGCGCCTGCAAAAAAGAGTGTTAGGAAATCAGGAAAAATGAAAAAATGCAAAAGGGGGGTTCAGATTGGTTCGAACCCTGGCCCTTTAGGTAATACATGACTTAGTACGCGCGCACTTGCCACTGGGGTGGCTGTTTCATCCGGTCATATAATCAAAGCATAAATATATATTAGAAACTGCTTTCTGAAGGCAACTTCATCTTCAACCTCGCGCCTAGCTGGACCACCTGTATCTTTCTCATCTCTCCACAAAAATGGAAAGTTCAAACATGAAAGTTGTGGTGTTTCTTTACACGAATTCAACCATATAACTTATGTAAGCTAAAATTCAAAGATAAAAACTAATTTTGTTGGCCCTAAATTAAAACCTAATTTTCTCAGAAATTTCAAATCCAAAATTCTCTATACACAGTCAATATAAATGGGAACTATGAACATGGTCAGCTTTAGAGCAAAGATATCTACATTTTATCTTCACAAATCAGGATCAAATGATGCTTGTAAGAAGAGATAGAAGTTTGAAAATTTACCTCTTGCAGCTAGAGTCGTGAATGAAGTTTGAGTAGCTTTTAAGATGGTCTGAGGATCTGTTTAGCTTGCCTGGACCTCCTTGAGTGTATTCCAACTCCTACTTTGCCTTGAAAGTTCCTGAATCTCTCTACTCAAGTCAACCTGCAAGCTTGATATTTGAAAATGGTGGATAGTGATGGAGGAGTTACAGTCTTGAAACAGGGGCCTGGATTACTTTGGTATGATGTATAGAAGGTGTTTGAGTGATTAGTTTTCAAAACGCATGAGTGAAAATGAAGATCATGAGTTTTGGTTCAAAATTGTGTATTAATGGTGTTCTTGAATAGGTTTATGGTTTTTGAGTGTTTGAGATAGTTTCATGGCACTAGCATTCGTGTGTCAACTTGCAAATAGTGTGCATACTTATAAGCAAGAGGTTTTGATGCTTGTAATAACTCGGAATTTGAATTTGCATCCTTAAGCTAAACATGTGATTTTTGAGAAAACAAGTTTCAATGCTTGTGTACTTGCTAAGATAGAGTGGTTAAGCTTTAAACACACTTGCTTATGACTTTGTAGATGAAGTGTGATCAGAGGGAACAAGTTAGAGGCTCAAGAGTGGACTTTATGCAAAAAGCTTGCTTTACAAGAATGGTATTGTTAGCTTTCTTCCCAAAATGGCAATGTGAATTGGATAAAGCTTAAATCACTTGGATTATAGCTCAAAAGTTTGTGTAATCCATTAATTATGGAGTGACAAACAAGTTTGAGGTCTGAAAAGTAAAGATTATGCAGCCTAACATTGATTTGCATTTGTGTTCATCATGAAAATGACCTATAATTCAAGTGACAAAACACCAACTTCATCTCTTCGACTCTCCCTACTCAAGAATGATATTAAGGAGTTCTTGGACATTTTGTAAAGCTTGTCATGTGATATTCAACTCATATTTGAATTTATTTTTAAGATTCCCCTTGGAACTTTGTGAAAAATTGCCATGAAGTTAGGTCAAAAATCTGCCTAACTAGGGCCAAATTTCACTAAGTCATTTTTAGTTCATGAGCATGTATTCACAAAATTATAACTTGAGATCCAAGCATTTTTAGGAGACTTTGTGTGAAGAAAAGTTGTAGATTTCATGGATATATACAACTCTCATGTTGGAAGTTTCTCTTGAATCATCTTGCATCATGGTGAAAATTTGGATCAAAGTTATGAAAAAACATGAAATTTCCAACACTTAGAAAAATTTCTAAGTTTAGAAATTTTGACTTTTCTAAATGAAATCTTGACTTTGTGATTTCTTGATGAATAAGTTTCACATTTTGATATATTTTGATGGATTATGATCTTTCGCACTTGAATTTGACCAAAAAGTCAAAGTTTGACTTTTCAGTATACAGTTGACTTTTGATCAGTTGACTACAAAATTCATCTGTCAATCCAATGGACTGTCAATGTTTTGAATCATGTCATTAGGTAAAAATTATGCAATTGGACTCTTTATATCATGCCTTAAACCAATTGATCATTTTCTAGGTCAAAAATCAGAAATTGTCCTTTCTCAATCTAAACCCTAATTTTGACTATTTTGCCCCTTTGGAGATTTGATCAAATTTCTTGAGGAATTGTGGTCCAAAATTGATCAAATGGTACATATGGGTCTAAAATGTTGATGTGGATCAAAAATTATGAAGTTTGACTGTAAATTGGCTATGGTTGACTTTTTCCCCCATACAGCTGATTTTTAGGTCAAATATTCAATTGACTGATCAAAAGTGTGATCCAAAGCTTGAAACTTGACATGAGTAATCTTGGGGGTCCATAATGATACTTGAAAGTCATATGAAGCATTTATAGTCCAAAAATACTTGTGAAAACTCAAACCCTAATTTTGGTCATCAGTGCATAAGGAGGTGTCTTGAGCTGATCAAACCCTAGTGTAGTCTTGAGCCCAAGGAGATCTTGTGAGCATATTCTTGATAAATGAGAGGGAAAATTTTGGGGTACAACAGGCTCATTACAAGATTATGAGTGAGAGGAGAGGCAATTCACATCAGAGCCGTGGGAAGCCTTATAATGCTCCAATTGACAAGGGAAAACATAAAGTTTTTTATGGTAAAAGGCCGAGTGGAGGAGGTGCTTCTACGAACCTGATGTTTCAAATGTCGTGAGAAGGGACTTTGAATCAGTGAATGTATGGGTGATGTAAAGAATTGTTTTCATTGCGGTAAAGCTAGGCATGGAGTGGATGATTGTAAGCACAAGGAGGTGATGTGTTTCAATTATGGCGAAGAGGGACATATCAGCACTCAGTGTCAGAAGCCAAAGCAAGCTCAATCCGGTGGGAATGTGTTTGCTTTAGCATTAAATCAGATGTCCAATAAAGATAGGCTGATCAGAGGTATATGTTTCATTAATAGTGCTCCTTTAATTACAATTATTGATACTTGTACCATGCATTCTTTTATTGCTTCTGATTGTGTGAAAAGATTGGGTCTTGTGTTGTCTTCTACGATTGGATAAATGGTTAACGAGATTCCATCTAAGAGATCAGTGACTACTTCTCTAGTGTGATTGAAATTTCCTTTTTCAATCTTTGACAAGGATTTTACTGTTGATCTGGTTTGTTTACTATTGAGTGGTTTGGATGTAATTTTAGGTATGAACTAGTTGGAATCCAATTATGTTCATATTAATTGTTACAATAAATATGTGTGGTTTCTTGCTCCTAACGAGGAGGAGGAAGTTGGTTTCTTGTGTGCTAGGAAATTTAATGAATTGATGTATGATAGAGCTCAGGTGTTTTCATTAATTGTGTCTTTGTCTGTTGAAAAATAAGCTGCAATTGATGAGTTATAGGTGTTGCGTGAATTTCCTGAAGTTTTTCTAGATGATATCTCAAATCTGCCACCATAAAGAGAAGTGAAGTTTTCTATTGATCTTGTCCCTGGTATCAAACTCGTTTTGATGGCACCATACAGGATGTCAGAACCTGAGTTAGCAGAGTTGAAGAAGCAATTAGAAAACTTGCTTGAGAAGACATCTAAGAGACCAAGTGTCTAGCCTTGGAGAGCTTCGGTGTTGCTGGTGAAAAAGTAGGATGGTAGTATGAGGTTGTGCATAGATTACCGACAACTGAACAAAGTGACGATAAAAAACAAGTATCCACTTCCAAGAATAGAAGACTTGATGGATCAATTGTTGGGTGCACGCGTGTTTAGCAAAATTGACTTAAGGTCGGGTTATCGTCAAATTTGAGTTAAAGATGATGATATTTAGAAGACGGATTTCAGGACTCGGTATGGACATTATGAGTATTTGGTGATGTCGTTTGGTGTTTCTAATGCGTCAGGGTGTTTATGGAATATATGAACAGGATCTTTCATCAGTATTGTGACAAGTTTGTAGTAGTCTTTATTGATGATATTTTGATTTACTTTAAATCAGAAGAAGAGCATGTTGAGCATTTTCAGATTGTTTTTCAAGTGTTGAAAGAGAAGAAATTATAGGCTAAGTTGTCGAAGTGCGAGTTCTGGTTGGAAAAGGTTAGTTTTCATGGCCACATTATTTCAGATGGTGGTATTACGGTGGATTCATCCAAAGTAGATGCAGTGTTGTAGTGGGAAGCTCTAAAATCAGTTACTAAGATTAGAAGCTTTTTGAGTTTAGATGGTTATTACATAAGGTTTATCGAAGGTTTTTCTAAGTTAGCCCTTTCGTTGACTCAACTGACTTGCAAAGGTAAGGCATTTGTGTGGGATGTTTAGTGTGAGGAAAGTTTTACAGAGCTGAAGAAGAAATTGACAACGACTCCGATTTTGATATTGCCTAAACTGAAAGAATCTTATATTGTGTATTGTGATGCATCTAAATTGGGTTTAGGTGGTATGCTTATGCAGAATGACAAAGTGGTGGCTTATGGGTTGAAATTCTGGTATTCAGATCACAGATGTCCTAAAAGATGTTGAGACACTTTTTTCTGAACAAGCAAGCAATGATAAGATAAACGATAATCTAAGTGTACAAAAGTAAAGAACACACCAGATTGTTAACCCAGTTTGGTGCAAACCAACACCTACTCTAGGGGCAACCAAGCCAGGGATCAAGTTAACTACTAATAGTATCAATTTGAAGCTAAACTCCCCCATTTACAACTCCTCACTTAATCACTACCCTTGCTTAACTTATACATAAGACTCAAGTAGGTATAAGACCCTTCTCAAATCCTTTTCAATCACAAACCAATGACTGCACAATTCTAAACACTTAAAAAATCGTAGAAGTCACACTTCAAAGACACATAATCATTCATTGCATATGAGCTTTGGAATGATTGACATAACTTACAACAAAAACAAAGACCTACTCTTTTATCAACATGATAATTGAGAGGCTCACAATAAGCACATAAACCCTAATAAAAAATAGTATAAGTTTGTGAAAAAACAACTAGGGTTGAAGCCTTCTATTTATAATCTTCATTGAACTGGATTTGGGATTCACAAATCCCAGCTGGATAAAAATCGGTGCTGAATAATTATCTCCTCAAAGATAGGACATCAATCATTAGTTTCTTAAATTACCTCCATAATTAGAAACTAAAAATTTTCCTTAAAATCAGCTTGAATCTTCTTCAATCTTCAAACCGATCGCCACATAAGATAGCACAATCTTCATAGAATATTATACACTTGTAACAAATCAGAATATCCAATAATCCAGTTGTTCACAAACACGATATCGATATAGCATGCATAGGATATCGCATAGGACATGTTGCTTCAGTACATAGAACATCTTTATTCAACATTTCAAAGCTAAGCTAGTTTTACCAAACATAATGCAAATCACATCAAAACAAGAAATAACAATCTTCCCTTTTGGCTTATTTTGGCTAAAACAAATTAGCACAACTTCCACACATAAACAACTACAGCATTTGAAAAACTTAAGCATCCAATCAATCAGAGGCACAACAATGGAAGACAGAAGAATAAATATCAGAGCTATAACTGGTGGAAACTTCTTCAACATAATGAACCAGAGAATACCAAGTTCTCAACATGTTAGAACATCACATCTGACAAACCTTCACAGCAGTCCAGTCCAGAACACATAACCTACTAAACACCACTTTTAGAGGATAATACTCTCATTTTGACACTGAGCACCCAGAATTCAGATAGACTACATCTTCAAAGGCAACAACTTACTCCACCTCAATATCAGAACCACCTCATGCACAACACCAGTAGATGTACATGATATAAAAGATAGTTTGTATCTTCATAACTATCCAAGTTTCTTATTCTTAAGAACCCAAGAAGAATTCTAACCTGCATGACCTAAGTTAGAAGACCATGTCACAGAGCAAAGAGACATACCAGACCAGACAAGATGTTAGAACATCTTAAATGACATCATGTATACGGCCTCAACATAAGACTCATCAGAAGAGGAACATAAAACTCTTTTCCCATAAAGTTATACTCCCCCTTAATTGTTTCACACAACAAAAGCACAATAGAAATACAACACAATACTACTACTACTACTACTACTACTACTACTACTACTACTCTCCCCTTTTTAGCCAAAATTTGAAAGAAAAAAAAACGAGTTTGAGCGACAAGAAACATACAGTAGAGCAAAATTGAGGAGAAACCAAAAGAAAACAACAAAGCCCTATTTGTAACACCAAATTGGTCCATGTAGGAAATTTTCACAAGTCCCTTGAGGAAGGAACAATATAGTCACGTTATCTATAGCAGCCCACACACTTGCCTCTCACTTCCCTTATCACACTAACCACTTCATTAGACTAAGCACTTTCAAAACACAATGTCATAATACCTTATGAACATTTCATTTAACAACACTGAAACATCCTTCAATCTTGACCAAATAAACACTAAGAATAGTTATTCAAGTCTACTGACAGAATCAGACCTGACCAAGAGTGGAACTCTAAGCACTTCACCAAGAAAACAACCACCAGGGAGGGAATAACTATTTGAAACTAGATATAAATTCTAATGTGATGTCTCAACAACTATGGATGATCAAAGCACTTCATAATGGCTTGTCTTCTTCACATGAGCGAACTACCATTCACTTTTGTACTTAGACGATTATTTTCTTCCTCTTAATAAAAAACCTCAAGACAATACCCAACACAAAATTTTCAAGATCATACATCAAAGAGATGTTGTATCATCTTAGTAGGACATCATTCACCTTCATACCACCATTAGCAATAGTATCAGAGACATATAATAACCAAGGGGAACAAGACAATCTTGATTATATTTTAGGAGCTATTCCACCTCTTGCCCCTATCAAACAACCTTCTGCACTCCTTGAAGCTATCACTAGTCAAGGAGTGTCACCACTGATCTCTCCTACCATCAATCTCTTCTTCAAGTCAGCCCTTTGCAAAGAGTCTTTGTACCACCTGTTGACATTTGTAGTCACAACAACATGGAGGAAGGATAGAGAATCTGGAGCAATCCTTGCCAACAGTAATTGCTATAATTCCTTACCATCTGATTTTTCTTTGACATTATTCATCCAAGAAGGTTTTGAAATTTTATCAGTAATTAAACCAACATATTTTTCTCTTCCACGTTTGTTAAGCTGCTTGTCTTATACTCGTGCCTGAAGAATTTATGACCTCTTGGAAGTAACTTGATGTTGAAGCTTTGGATGTGACACTTCACCACCGACTTTGCCTTCCTTTGGTTGCACTTTCTTCATACCTTTCAAGAGAAGCTGGTCAAGTTTTTTTCTCAATAACTTTGTATCAACTTCTTTAGGCATCACACATGTGGAGGAGCAATTTTTTCTTGAGGACACCATAAGTAAAAATTGTCTTTAGATCTGATTCCCTTCATGATAACTTTATTCTTCTCATTAGTTACCAGACATTTAGATGCAGTAAAGTGAACTTTGAAGCCTTGGTCATACAGTTGACTGACGCTTATCAAATTATTAGTTAGCCCTTTAACAAACAACACCTTATTGAGATCTTGTAAACTACTACAGCTCATCTTTCCATCACCTTATATTTCACCTTTTGATCCATCTCCAAAAGTGACATGGCTAGAGGGAAGAGGTTTAATATCCACTATAAATTTGTTGACATCAGTCATGTGTCTGGAATAACCAGTATCAAAATACCAATAGTCTCTTGTAGAAGATTTGAGAGAGGTGTGAGCCATGAACCCATGAGTATCATTCTTGAAAAACCTCTTAGACTCGGTTTTAAACTTCCTTGTTCTTCTCATATGATGTGCAACAGGTTTGGGATAACCATGTAACATGTAGCAAGAGAATTTTAAATGATCAAACTTTCAACAATAGTGACATCTCCATTGTTGATTTCCCACTCCATTGTACATCTTACGATATCTATATTGATGTTGAGACATGTGATTCAACATCTTCTGCTTTTGCTTCCTTCTTGGAGGTACATACTTCACTTCAAGTATTTTTCCTTGATTTTCACAACCAATATCCTTAATGTTTACAACATTCTTCCCAATTAGAACAGTGGTTCCACCTAGAACAGTAGAGTCATTATTTCCTGAGTGATTCTTCTGTTGTCCATAGTGATGTTAGAACTTTTCGTTTGACATCTTTTGTTTCACCCCTTTTGTATTTATTCTTCATGGATTGATTGACATAGCCAATCCCTTGAACATCTCCAGCATTCTTTCCAGACTTAATAATATTATCAAGCATAACATAACTGTTGTTGAGAATTCTTACAAACTTGGTCATATTATCAAGTTGTGACTTAAGCAAAAGAACTTCATATTTTAATTCAGTTATGACAATTAGGTGCTCTATTTTTTCAGCTTCCAGGCCAAAGATAATGGACAATTGCTCTTCTTTTTCTGCCTTTAGTTGAGCAATAATGTTTTCTTGCCTTTTTATCAATTGAGTCCCCTCTTGACTTTCGAGGCATGCTCCTGATAAAAGGTGACAATATCTTCAGTTGTCAGAGCAATCACTTGCTTAAAAAACTCCTTTACACTATCATTGTCAGAGTCTTCTTCTTACCAGGACACAAATAAACCTTTCTTCTGCTTCATGAGATAGGTGGGGCATTATGATTTAATGTGACCAAACCCTTCACATTCAAAACACTGAACTCTTTTTCCTCCAAAATCCTGATTCTTTTGATGTCGAGTGACTTGTCTTTGACAATTGATCTTGACTTCCAGAAAATTTTCTTCAACACTTTTTTGAATTTTTTTCCAAGTAACTCAATGGCATTTGACACCCCTTCTTCAGTATCCAGGTCACACTCATCTTTTGGATCATCAATGTTGGAGACAAATGTTATGCTCTTCTTCTTTACATACTTTTCACTTATCCCTAACTCAAAAGTCTTTAAGGATCATATGAGCTCATCAACTTTCATGTTTTTTATGTCTTGAGCTTATTAAATGGAAGTCACCTTCATGTCAAACCTCTTAAGAAGAGATCTGAGAATCTTTCTCACCAGCTTTGCTTCAGACATCTTCTCCCCCAGGGCACTTGATGCATTGGCAATCTCAATGATATTCATGTGAAAATCATGAATACTTTCATCCTATTTCATTCTTAATTTCTCAAACTGAGAGGTGAACAGTTAAAGTCTTGACATCTTTACCTTGGAGGTTCCTTCATAAGAAATCTTCAAGATCTCCTAGGTTTCTTTTGCAATAGTGTAAATACTGATAAGCCTGAAGATATTCTTGTCAACACCATTGAATAGGGCACCCAAATCCTTGGAGTTTCCTTGAGATGATTCATCACCCTTAACATTCCAATCTTCTTCAGCTTTGTTCATGTATGTCTCCTTCCCATCCTCACCTACAACCTTTGGTGGAACCCATCCCTTGACAACAGCTTTCCACACCTTGCTATTCATGGATTTGATGAAAGCCATCATACAAAATTTCAAATAATCATAATTGGTTCCATCAAGGATGGGTGGTCTGTTTCCAAATCCTTCTTCCTTGTCCATCGCACTAGAAAGTATCTTCCCTGAACCTCACAGAGTCAAAGCAGGATCACTGCTCTGATACCAATTGAAATTCTGGTATTTAGATTACATATGTCCTAAAAGATGTCGAGACACCTTTTTTTGAAAAAGCAAGCAATGACAAGATAAACGATAACCGAAGTGCGTAAAAGTAAATAACATACATGATTGTTAACCCAGTTCAGTGAAAACTAACACCTACTCTGGGGGCTACCAAGCCAGGGATCAAGTTAACTACTAATAGTATAAATTCAAAGATAAACTCCCTTATTTACAACTTTTCACTTAATCACTACCCTTGCTTAACTTCTACCTAAGACTCACCTAGGTATGAGACCCTTCTCAAATCCCTTTCAATCACAAACTAGTGACTGAATAATTCTAAACACTTATAAAATCGCAAAAGTCACACTTCAAAGACACACAATCATTCACTGCTTACAAGATTTGGAATGATTGATAGAACTTACAACAAACACAAAGACCTACTCTTTTATCAACATGATAATTGAGTGGCTCACAATAAGAACACAAACCCTAATCAAAAATACAGTGTAAGTTCGTGAAAAAACAACTAGGGTTGAAACCTTCTATTTATAATCTTCATTAAACTGGATTTGGGATTCACAAATCCCAGCTAGATAAAAACAGGCGCTGCAGAATTATATCCTCAAAGATAGGACATCAATAATTAGTTTCCTAAATTACCTCCATAATTAGAAACTAATAATTCTCCTTGAAATCATCTTGAATCTTATTCAATTTTCAAACTGAGCGCCACATAAGATAGCATAATCTTCACAGAATATTTTGCACTTGTAACAGATCAGAATATCCAATAACTCAGTTGTTCACAAACATGATATCGAAAGAGCATGCATAGGACATGTTGCTTCAGTATATAGAACATCTTTATTCAACATGACAAAGCTAAGTTAGTTTTACCAAACATAATTCCAATCACAAGAAAATAAATAAATAACATGCGTCGAGGCAATTAAGGATTCATGAAAGGAATTATACTACTCACGATCTAGAACTGGCCGCAGTAGTACTTTTGCTACAGATTTGGAGGCATTATCTTTATGGCTCCAGGTTCAAAGTGTTTAGTGATCACAAAATCTTGAAGTACTTTTTTGATTAGAAGGAACTGAATATGAGACAACGAAGGTGGTTAGAGCTGTTAAAAGATTATGACTTTGGCTTGAACTACCATCCTGGTAAAGCTAATGTTGTAGCGGATGCTTTGAGTCAGAAATATTTGCATATGTCTGCTATGATGGTTATAGAAATAGAATTGATCGAGTAGTTCAGAGATATGAGCTTAGTCTACAAGTTAAAACCGCGAAGTGTGATGTTGGGAATGTTGAAGATTAACAATGATTTCTTGAATAATATTAAAGAAACTCAAAAATTTGATGTAAAGTTGGTAGACATGATGGTTGGGAGTAGTCACTCTGAAGACAGTGATTTTAAAATGGATGTACAAGGTGTGTTGAGATTCCGTAATAGAATTTGCATTCCTGATGTCTATGAGTTGAAGATGATGATTCTAGAAGAAAGTCATAAAAGCAGTTTGAGTATCCATCAGGGAGCTACTAAAATATATCAGGACTTGAAGAAGTTATTTTGGTGGCCTGGATTAAAACACAATGTGATGCAATTTGTGTATGCTTGTTTGACTTGTTGAAGTCGAAAGTCGAACATCAGAAACATGTAGGATTAATGCAATCGTTAGATGTACCAGAATGGAAATGGGATAGTATTGAAATTCTGGCACGCACACCAACTATGTTAAGACTGATGTCTCAATGTACAAGCAATGTCACGATAGATGTTATAACATATGTTGACAGAACATTAGCAATAATAATAGTAGAAATATAAGTTGCATAAAACTAAAAAACACAACGATATGTTAATCCAGTTTGGTGCTAACTCACCTACTCTAGGGGCTACCAATCCAGGAAGGAAATCTATTATAAGAAGTATTAGTTAGAAGCTAAACTACTCCCAAGCTTAGAACTTCGCGCCTAATCCCTACCTAGTGCAACTTCTACCTAGGTCCTCCCTAGATATGAGAAATTAACATCCCACTTCCAATCGCTGCAGTGATAAAAGACATATCCCACTCATAGGGGTTGTCTCAAAATAGATCACATTCACAACAACCTGAACAATAAAATAGGAAGAACCCGCTTCCCAATCAAATACCTGAAGTTCCATAAAAGCTTTCATCAAGAACAATACTCAACTCTTGCTTCACAACTTCGGGGAGAATAATAGCCTGATGAACAAACAACAATCATTCAACTCAAATGTATCAGAGATACATGAGGACATACAAAAACAAATGGATAACCTAAGGAAAAACCAAACCCTAAACCCTTATTTTTCACAAGGTTTTACAATAAAATTATGCTTAAAAATTAGTTCTTGGACGACTCCTTATATAAGTTTTCCAGTTGGGCTTGGACTGGCTTAAATTATTCAATCAACTCCAATCTTCAGCTAAAAAATATCTACAAATTATTCTCCATAAAAATAGAAATAATCTTCATAAATAGTTTTCTAAAAAGTCTCAATAGATCCTTTTTAGTAACCAATCAAATTTGCACTTGTTTCTAACAAAATCCTTGACTGGCGTGCGCCTATAATGAGTACATAATATTCCAGATACACATATCTTCAAATTAAATCTTCAAGGATATCCAAAAGCAGCACCTGCTACATCAGCCTCAGGATGTCACAACATCTTCTGTGACATCTGACAGAAAAACACATAACAACAAAAGATGTTATGTCAGTTGATAAAGATGTTGCAACATCTTACTCAACACCAACATAGAACCATACTTAGAACCATTCTTAGCCAAAATTTAGCTAACCGTAGAACCATGGAACTAACAATCTCCCCTTTGGTAAATTTTGGCTAAAACAACCAAAGACCAAATTCATTTGGAAAAGGAATAAAACCACAACACAAGCTACATGTTGATCATGTAAACTTTGTAAAAACAAACAGACAGGCCAAGAACTCCCTCTGTCAAACGTAATAGGTCTTCCCCCTCAAGGAAAAAAACCCACACCAGAGCACCTGCAGCGGAACAACAAAAGCAGCATCAATAGCTTCAGTATACAACAGCATGAACAAGCATGCTCCCCCTCAATGATTTCATAAACAACCATACACACAACTACTCTCCCACAAGCACCAGCATACAATCCTATCACAATGTTAAATAAACATGTCAATACATGTGATGTAACATCAGGACACAACAACACTTTACTCCCCCTTTTAACTAAAATATTGACAAAAATACATAGAGTAAATATACACAATAGAATCATAAAGAACACTTTAGAATTACCAGAGATGGAAACACAGAAAAACATCAGAACATATTGCATTCAAGAAATATAATACATCTTGGAACCACATATTGCATACTAGAACATATCGCACTCATGCAATACAATACATCTTGGAACCACGTATTGCATACTAGCAACCTCACAGATGGAAACACACAAATTGCACACAAGAAATACCAAGGATGGAAGCACAGAAATGGAAACATAACTTCTTAGCCAGCTTCAGGTGGTCTTCCATCTCGTGCCTATGTCAAAGAGCATCCTGCCCCTATCAAATTGTCTTTTTAATTCCCTGGTGTTGTATCATTCCCCAATGCTTTGCAGAATACCTTCCCTCCAGCCAATAATCCCAGCAATAGGCATATCATGCCTCAAAACATAGAGGAAGAATGCAGTAGACGTTGCATCTCCTCTTTTCTATAATTTCTATAACTCTTCAATATTACAAGTTCCAATCCAATTGTCTTTGATAATAGTAAGTTGTTACCTGTTGTTCATCAGATCTAAAGTGTCTTCCTTTCCTTTAATAAGATGCCCGATCAGTTGCTGGAAACTACCAAGACCTTGTACCGGTCATTTTAAATAAGATATCTAAAAGAGGTCAAATCTTCTGAATAAAATGTCATTACATCTCTCTTGACATCGTACCTATTTAACTCAAGTTCAGAGAAACTTCCACATGTTTTCCTTAAGGAAACACATCCATGTGATATTTTTTGACTTGCTTCAATGATGTTATCTTCATCAGGCTTATGATTTGATGATTAGTGGGATGAGGAACAAGATCCCAAACATCGTTTCTTTAAAATTGGTTTAATTCTTCTTGCATGTAAATAAGCCAATGCTCATCAAGTAAGGCATCGTTAGTGTTTTTAGGTTAAACCTGTGATACATAAGCATGATGACAACAAAGACAACTTATTTTAGAGCGATTTGTTACCCCCTTTTTGATATCACCTATAATATTTTCAAGAGGTTGATCTTTGGATGTCTGCACTCCAAAGGAATACCATCATTTTCTTCATGGCTATCATCATCCTTCTTTTCTTGGTTGGTATATCCATCCTCCTCAATCTCCACCGCTTTAGGTTGATCAACTCCTTCATCAGTGTCTTTGAGTATGTTTTTCGTAGATGCACCTACACCATGAAAAGAACTACCTTTCCCAACACTATTTGGGGAAGCATCATCAAAAGTAACATGAACGGACTCTTCAACAATAAGTAATCTCTTGTTATAAACTCTATATGCTTTACTAGATTGAGAGTATCCGAGAAAAATACCTTCATCAGCTTTCACGTAAATTTTCCAAGATTGTCTTTTCCATTATTTAAAACAAAACATTTACATCCAAACACACGAAGATGGGATAAATTTGGTTTGCTACCTTTTAAAAGTTCATAAGGGGTTTTATCAAGAATTGGACGAATAATTATCCTATTCGAAATAACATGTCGTGCTAATAGCATCAGCCTAAAAATATTTTAGTAGACCACAATCATTGAGCATTGTTCTTGCCAACTCCGCTAAAATGAAAATTTTACTCTCAACAACACCATTTAGTTACAGAGTTCTAGGAGCTGAAAAGTTATGTTCAATACCAAATTTATAACAATATTCTTCAAAGAGGTGGTTTTCAAATTCACCTCCATGATCGCTTCGAATAACAACTATCTTTGAATTCATTTTATTTTGAGCAATCTTGACAAAACGTGTGAAAGCTATGAATGTTTCATCCTTTCTACGTAAGAAAAACATCCAACAAAATCTAGAGTAATCGTTTACAACCACTAAACCATAATAATTTTCACCTATGTTTTTAGTCCACGAGGGACCAAACAAATCCATGTGAAGGAGCTCAAGTGGCCTTGATGTAGAAATAATTTTCTTATATTAAAATAGGCCTTTGTTTGCTTACCCTTTTTACATGCATCACGTAGGTGGTCTTTAGAAAATTTTATTTTTGGTAGACCGATTACTAGATCTTTTGAGACGATTTGATTAAGTAGATAAAAGTTGACATGAGCTAAAATTCTATGCAATAACCAAGAGTCTTCACTCAAGGTAACAAGACATTTAACATTATTCAAGGAAATCTCTTTTAAATCAAGCATATAAATGTTACTAACCCTCAAACCCTTAAATATGCAATCCTTTTTTTCATTATGTTCAATTATGCAACAATTTTATGCAAAAGATATTTTATATCCATTATCACATAATTGACTAATACTAAGAATATTATGTCTAAGACCTTCAACTAGCATACCATTTGATATAGTAATAGTTGAGGGATTACCTATACTACCTTTTCTAAGTATCACACCTTTATTGTGAACATCATAGGACACAAATCCTTTCTTCTTCGCCATAAAGTCGGAGAAGAGTGTTATGTCTCCTGTCATATGTCTTGAACATCCACTATCGAGAATCCACTTTCCCGTCATAGCATCAAGACATTCAACCTACAAAAATCATACAAGGGTGGTAGGTACCCAATTCTCATTAGGTCCTTGAGAGTGAGTTAAATAAATTTTTCTTTTGGGCAACCATGGAAAATCACCTTTAGGAATCAAAAAAGTCCTAAACTTGCATTTTTCAATAGTGTGACCCTTTTTGCAACAATAGTGACAAAATATCCTATGATGAGAATCAACAATGCTATTAGGAACTTTCTTAATCGAAGAGTGGTATTTATGAGGATTTTCAACCTTAAAGGACCTAATAGACATGTCCTCCATGGGATGTAGACTATCCAATTTGTTAGCAAGAGTACTCACTTCTTGTTGCCAAATTTTGACATGTCTCACAACCATAATTGTAAGAAGGCTCGTCCACTTTTCTATGATTTGAACTATCTACAATAAGTTCTTTTAATTCTTCTAACTCATCATTGGTTTTATCAAACTTGGCCTCTAAAAATGTGAAAACTTTTTCTTGGGAGGCCAATCTTTTGTTAGCATTCAAAAACTCTAATTGTAGTTTTTCAAATTCACTTTTTAATTCATTATAAGACAAAGAGGAAATGTTACAGTATTTGAAACTTACATATTTTTTCTTGCCTTGTCGATGATTTTACATGAAATAATAATTTTCCTCTTCATCACTCTCACATGATCTTTCATCACTTGAGGATCACTTTTGCTTTCCCAAGCAACATTGACTTGTCTAGGCTTGTTTCTTTGGTCTTTTCCTTTCCTTTTGGCAAGAGATGGACAATCTAGTTTATAATAACCGGGCTTACCATGTTCGTAGCAAATGAAATTTCCTTTCTCCTTTTTGTTATTCTCTTCATTGAGGGAGGAGGATTGCCTTCTAAACTTCATTATATTATTGTCGAAATGTTTAACTCCATTTTTTTCGAACATATCAATTATACTTCCTTACAAATAGTCCTATCTCTTCATCATTCGAGATCTCACCATCACTAGAGTCACTATTCTTGTTTTGCTCTTCTTTTAAGTATTTAGAGCTAGAAGCCTTAAGAGCTTTGGACTTCATAACTTCCTCCTTGTAACTTTCCTTATTCTTATTTTTCTTCTCAAGCTTCTTTTCATATTTGACCAAGAAATTGATTTCTTTCTCATGTTCTTCAAACTTACCAAAAACTATGGTGAGATCAAGTGTTTCGAGATTGTTAGCTTCCTTGATCATGGTGACCTTAGGTTGCAAACACCTAGTAAGAAATCTCAAAACTTTATTAGTAGCAATAGCATTGGAAATAGGATTACCTAGCAAGTTCAAACGATTAATAATGTGAGAGAATCTATTTTGGATTTCCGTAATGGTTTCACCATTTTTGATGCAAAAGAGTTCAAACTCTTGAGTGAGTGTATTAATCCTAGCTTGTTTGACCTCATTAGTTCTCTCATGGGCAACTTGTAGAGTGTTCCACATAGCCTCAGCGGTTTGACAATGGGAAATGCGATAGAAATCATTAACACCCAGTGTGGATACGATGATGTTCTTAGCTTTCCAATCATAAGACCACTTTTTATCATCATTCTCATCCCATAGATTTTCCAGCTTAGGCATAATAATGCCATCGACATCATATGTCACCATTTTTGGACCATTTTGAATGGCTTCCCAAACACCTTTATCATATGACTTGATATGAATTTGCATACAAGTTTTCTAATGAGTATAATTTTCTCTCGTAAAATTGGAGCTCTCTTATGATCCCCCTTAGGTTCATAAACCATTTTCTAAAGAGTGTTCTTAAGCCGAAATTAACCGGTCTCTTGATGCCACTTATTAGACGACGGCGTGTATCTAGAAGGGGGTGAATAGAGGCGCAAAAAATATTTCTAGACACAAATCTAAAAACTAAGTATTTTTTTAAACTTTTTGATGCGGAAGCAATTAACTGGATAAGTCGTCTAAAAACAACTTATTGAAAACTCAGATATACAAATTATACAAGATTAATCTATGAGGTACAATGAGTAATAGATTGATACAAACTCAAATCAACAATCCAATTTATTTATTGTTTGAACACAATCACTTTGCAAATCTATTTCCAAGGCTAAATAATCAAATAACTAGCTTGATCGTTTAATCAAACACTTGGCGTGCAAATAATTTTTCAGAATTTCTATTTGGTTAGTGTTAATATAAAAAACCACTTATAATCAAAATTGATTATAAGCTATATCCACACCTATTTCAAAAACACATTTTGAGAGAAAAGTTCTTACAATTAAGTTGTTATTACAATGTTATTTGATAAAAAAGATTGATGAAATTGAAAGCGAGTAAAAGGGGAAAAGTAAAAACACATAAGAAATTTGTCTACACAGTTCCCCACTGTCGTCCTCGCTTGTGGCTACGTCTGGGCCTAATTCTAATGGAGCAAATATAATTTTTATATGCAAAATGTTTAATACAATGGAAGAGTTAGAAACAATAATACAAAATTCTCCCATTTGGTGTTGATGCTCCTTCTTTCAACCTTTAATCTTAAGCAAGATCAAATTAACCGATAGATGCAACCTATTCGCCGCTTAAGCTACTTCCTCAAAAGGATTTCAAACACCTCAAGGTTCCTTGCAAAGGTTTCAAACACTCCAAGGATTTTTCACTCGAGTAAATCCAATTGCAAACTATCAACACAAGATCACTGATTCTATCACCCAATTTTTGCTACTTCTTTAAAAAGATTTCAAACACTCTAAGGTTCCTTGAAAAGATTTCAAACACTCCATGGGATTTTTGACATGGATGAACTTTCAAACGATATTGCATGAAAACCCCTAATTCAACAAATGATTTGGGAGGACAAACCCGATGGTTTTTCCCGGATGAACACCCCTACAAGAACTCAACCCAAACCAATTAGAAATCTTTAATTCTTCGTCTAGATGGAACCCCGACAGAACATCATCACAATGTAATGTTGGTGTGTATGCATAGATTATAAGGTTAAAGTAGAAGATAAAAAGTAGGCTAATTATGTGGTATCATCATTTGTGAATGATACATGAATGAGTATTTATAGTTGTGGGACAATTAGGGCAATAAGGGCGAATTTGGAATCAAAAAGAAATTAAAATATGACTGAATCAAACAGGATGTGTCAACCTCAAAATCGTATGTGTCAACACATTCTTTATGTTTAGGTCGTATGCGTCGACCTCAAATAATGTCATGTATCGACCTGAACAACTCAGAGGCTATAGGCTTAAATACGCTAGTAGATGTGTCAACCTGAAAAACAGATGCGTCGACACATAAAATAGAAATTTCTGCAATTTTAGAATTATTTCAATATGTGTTGACCTATATGGATGCATTTGTTGACATGAGACTTACAGGAGCTACAAACTTTAAAAATGACTTACATGTGCCGACCTGAAACTCGGATGTGTCGACACATGCAACTAAAAACTATGGAAAATGGTTTTTCAATGGTTTGGACCAATTTCAATATGCTTTTTGATGATTCCTAAGACCTATAATGCATAAGAGTACTACAAGACATAGCGATACCATCTACTTCATAGAAGTGTCATCTTGTCCCGGTTTTGACATCATACAAAAAACTTTGAGGCGGAGCTATACTCACACTTTGCACAACAGGGATGAAGTTCTTTTTCTCAGACTGGGAAAAACATAAGGCTTATCATGTCAGCTTTGCAGAATTTAATCTTGTTCCTTTTCACACATCTTTATACTTCTCGAAGGGCTTTGATATTTAGTGAAAATATTTTTATTCAAACAATATGTTCGACATAATTTTCCTCAGCTAGCATCTGACGAAAGCTTTTGCATCTCTGCAGGATCTGAGCCACAAAGATAAGCACATGCATATCAAGGAAATCCAGGAATTCCAAAAGTAATTTGAAACTGTCTATGATCCAACTAACCTTAGTTAAACCACTTTCAACACAGCCCAAACTTTAAAAGAGAATTTTACCAAAATGCTTCCTCTTTTAAACATCCCTACTTGTGTCAAACCTTAACATAGATATGACTTAGCTTTCAAACTTCAACCACCAAAATTTCCAAAACTGCCTAGTGCTGATTTTGGCTTGGCTTTTTATTCTCCTTACCCAAACTGGTTCATTTGTGGTAATTATCTTAACTTTTTAAAACAAAAGTCTCAAAAACCTGCAAACCGAGTGGTTTCGACTAAGCATACCTTAGACATTTTCAAAGGCTTCCTTCAGTATGACTTATCAGCTATCTCCATTCTTTCTCCAACAGGTGAAGGTGTGGAATCAACAGATTTCCTTGGTCCTTTCGATTTCCTTTGTTGTTTCTTTTATATCTGGTACTAATCAATGTTATCATGTACGCTATTCTAGCCGTCAAAATGAAAAACACTAAGAAAGAACAACCTAGTTCTAAGATAGGTTCAACTGCAGCTTCTAAACCTGCCAACACCTCAACAAAAAGCACTACCCCAGACACCAATAAATCAAATGCATCAAAGGTATCATTTGACATTTTGTCTACTTTTTGTACTATATCACTTTTCTAACAATATTACTTTTTCAGGCAAGTCAATTACCTCCAAAATCTCCACACAAAAGAAAGTCCACTCTTGACACTCCAGTGGAGATTAAAGATGATGAAGACACTCCTCCCACTCCTCTACAACCAAGAAGTAAAAGAAGAAGAAGGTGAAAACTTTGGATACATCCTCTTCGCAACCAACTAAGCAGAAGCCTGAACTCACTATATTGCCCCTAAATCCCAAAGAGAAAAACATGTCTCAACCATCTGGAGGCATTATTCTAGAACTGGTCGAAAGTGATAATTCAAGTCCTGATGGACATAAGGTATAACTTTTATTCGTTACACTTCTTCGATCACTGTTGTTCTTTTATTCAAACTAATGTTTTTCTTTCATATTTGTGATCGGTGGATCTGGAACTGACTGTTTAACGCTGGTTCGCGAAATGTCGCGGTAAGCAAGAGTCGCCACCGTCTTTTATTTTCTCCAAATGGAAAGGACAAAAGCACAGAAAAATTCCTTATAGAGATTGCTCTCGGTTCGGGAGGTAGATTTATAGAAAGGGAAGGTGTTAGCACCCTTTCTATCCATGGTTATCCATGGGCTCTTAGATACTTGCTCATTTGTGTTTTCGAAATTGTTTGTTTGCTTTTCAAGGTGAGTGGGTTTGAAAAAGTTCCGTTTAAAATTTCAGTTCGACTCTTGTATCAGTCCTCAAGAGTGTTTGAAAAGTTGTTTTTGAAAGCTTTTTGCAAAGTGTCGGTGTGAAAAGAAGTTTTTGTTTTGTTTTGAAATTAGAGCAAGTATCTACGAGTCATCTACCTACCCTAAGGAATTTGTCTGTGTAAATGTCCTTAAAGTAGTGCCATCCCACCATTGAGAGGTAGGTAGCACCACCGTTGGAGGTGTTCGGGTCAATTCGAGGGTTCGGGACAGTGTGGTCACCAGAGCAATAGGAAGACACCTTAGAAGCTACCCTCATGCCATGTTCATGGACATGAGGACTTACTAAAACGTCCTCTACTCGACGACCACTTTTCGAGGGGAAAGGCAACAGTGAGACGTACCCTAGGGGTGGTGTGTGATTTGGATGTCATTTTCAATTATGTTTGTCATGTTCATGCATTGGTGATCTACGCTTTGTTTTTATTTTTGGCATTCATTCTTTCATGCAAGTTATTAACAGTTAAAAGATGCGAGAAGGTAAAAGTCCTACGCTATTACAAAGGCGCGGGTCTACATCGCCAAATTAATCCAAGACCCGATTTGAAATAAAATAAAAATGCGGAAAAATAAATGTCCTAATTAATCTATTACAAGGCTTTGGGGTAATTACATTAAATTTATAAAAAAGAAATAAAATAAGCGCGCGAAACGAAATTATAATTGAAAGCGAGGGCGTTGGACCCTTTTAAAGAAATTAAATTGAAATTATGAAATTAATTAAATTAAATAAAAAGCAAGAACTTATTTTTTTAGGTTTTTTGTATTTATGGAATTTAATGAGAAAATTAAATGAAATTAAAACCCTAATTCTAAACTATTTTTAATTTGTTTAAAAAAAATGTTTAAGTTTGACCTAGTTTTAATTAATTATTTACATGGCATATTTATTTACAAAAATAATTAATTATTGGTAATAATAAGAAGAAATTTTAATTATTAAAGAAAATAAAAAAAAAGCTAGAAACCCTAATTCTACATTTTTTAGTTTGTTAGAAAAAACATTAAAATTAAACCTAAGATTAAAATTAAATTAGTTGACAAAATTTATTTACAAAAACCATTAAATAAAATATATTTATTTTTTGTCTTTTCTGATTTTTTTGTATTTTTTATGTTATAAAAAATTAATTTGGAAAATTAAAAGAAATTAATTAAATTAAAACAAATAAAAAAATAAAAAAATAGCAAAAAGAATGAAGGAGAGAAATACAAACAGGAGGGGGTGGTTGTCCCAAATTGGAGGTATGATTAGCAGGAATTTGGCCCATTGAAGCTTGGCCTGGTTGACTTTTGATGGTCATGTGTGCATGGCTGACTGAGATGTATGATGGACCTTTCATCCTGGCCCTTAGATTCATCGCCTGGGACATTTGGCAAGCTATGGCATTGAGTGTATGGTGGACTTCTGGACATGCTGGGTACCTAATCACGTTATGAGAAAAAATAGAAAGAAATATGGGGGACCTGGGAATCGAACCTAGGTCCCAATGCTTGCAAACGTTCCTCTCCACCAACTGTGCCAGCGCGTTTATTCATAAGCCTAATGGAATGCAATTATTATAAGAAAAGATAAAAGTTAGTGGTCTGAACCAATAAAAACGCGCGCCAACTTTGAATAGCCCAATGAACTCTAGCCACGCATGCTTCTTCTCCATGTTATACCTGCAACTAGAACCAAATAGCGGGGGTTTTAAACCCCCACTAACCCTGGACTTGGAAAATAGCGATTAGGCCATACAAGCATATAAAAAGGGCGCAATGTGTTTGTTGTGTTCGTATGAATGTCGTGAATTCAATGGTACCGGTCTTATAGCCTAATTTTTCCAGAGGAACAAAGCCCTCTTTTAAAGTCTCTGCAACCCTAAAGGGCTCCCATGGTGGATTCGTGCACAGGCCTTAAAAACTCAATTGAATAATACTGTTAGCTTTAGAATGATTCAATTAGTATGAAAACAACAAGAAAAATGCATACATGATACGTATAAATCAAAACATGAATGTGAGAAATATTAAGAACAATACGGTTTCGTTCTACCGTTTCTTGGGGTTAGAAGTTGTGGTTTTGATCCAGAAAGTTTCCTTGAGGCCTTGGCAAGCTATTGGAATGGTTATCTTTGCCGTGAAACGCACTGGAACTGTGTTTTCAGTTTTGACTTTTTTCACAAAAAATGCAAAGTGTGTATGTTCTTCTGAGCGCAGCTTTCAGGTCTCTAGCATTAGGGTTGTGTTTGAGTATGTATATGGGACGAATTAGGGTAAGAATTCAAGTCCATTAACCTTTGCATTGATGTTTTTGAGATTTGATTCTCATGGTATCTTTTTCAATCTTTTCCTCATGAAGAACATGCCAATTTGCACAAAATCTTTCCTTTTTTGATGTGCACGAGATCTTGAGTGAATAATGAGGGCATATGCTGCATAAAAGGATTCAAAAACATTTGTTTAGTATTTTTGTCATATTTTATTGAATTAAATGAATTAATGGTGATAAAAATTCAAATAAATAATAAAAAATGATGAAATAAATCCCCTTTGGGTAAAATGGTCGTGCATAGCCTTTGGATAATGATTCTTGGAAGAAAATGTGGCCCATTAGCAATTTTGAGGCATTTGAAGCAAAGTTGACTTTTCAAAATTCCCAAAAATTTCCCAACTTCCACAAGGCATATCTTGCTCAATGTTTAAGCTTTGATCATGTTCTTGGACATTTTGGAAAGGTCTTGAAGTCCTCTAACCAATGTCTTTGGTCCCATGTCATTTTGATTTACCAATCTCAAGTTATGGTCTTTGACTTAAAGTGCCTTTTTGTTGACTTTTGAAAATGACCTATAATGTTGAGATTGATAACTTTTTGTGAGAGCATTTCTTGGACTTGAAGTGTGAAGAGGAGTTGTAGGAAATGTCATTCTCTTCAAAATGAGCTTTGGATGGAATTTTTCTGATGAAACATGTGGAAGTTATGCCTTGGTCAAGTTACAGTTGACTTTTCCAACTGTCCAAATATGGAAACTTTTGCATCTTGTGACTTTTTGAGCCATACCTTGAAAATCATGATCAAGAATTGATCAAATGATGTTTGTGGCTTCAAAATAAGATGTTGACCAAAAATTTGAACTTTTGACAGTCAAATGACCATTTTGCCCCTGCAGTTGACTGCTGAGCAATTAGGGTTTTTGACTGTGCAATTTTGTATTGTGAGTCTTGAAACTTGACATGGGGATATTTGAAAATATTTGTAGGCATGTGGGACTTGTTTAGACCCTTGGAAACTTCAACTTCTTTGCCAGAACCAAAACCCTAATTTTTGACTGTTAGGAGGCCATTGAACTGTGCAACCCTTGGGAGATTGTGAAGCATGCTCTTTGCAAATCTTGAAGAATATGGGAGGGAAAATTTTGGGGTACAACAGTTGCCCCTGTTCAATCTTCTTAGACCTGAGGATGTAGATTGGCTGTCGTGCCTTTCGTAGTCCGAAGGTGGAACATGATTGAACACTAGAGTGCCCAGAAATTTGCGCTCACATGTTAGCAGTGTGATGGTGGGAATGGGCTTATAGATGCCATTTGGATATTGATGGATAGGATGATGGGCTTATAGATGCCATGCTGAGAGGTGATGGATATATGGATGGGCTTATAGATGTCATCTGGATGTCGATCGCATAAGAGATTCCTTAGCGAGAAGTTGCGTACCTGAAAAAGAAAATGATTACCTGACCTGTTACAGGAGTTGGTCTTCGAGCTCTTATGTAGATGTGCCCTGACTGGTTGCAGGAGTTGAATCTGTAGCTTCAAAAGGTAATGAACGAACCAGGGATGGTTACTATCTCAACGGGACGGTGAGAGAACTTTGGACGATTACTACCTCAACAGGAACGCTGAGAGAATCTTGGGTGATTACTACCTCAACAGAAACGCTGAGAGAATCTTGGATGTCTTCTACTGGATAAGAATCAGGGAGATCTTAGGATCGATCTGACTGAACCGGAGAAGGCCTTTGACTGGATATGAATCAGGAAAATCTTAGGGTCGATTTAACTGAACCGGGCAAGGTCTTGGAATCTTCAACTGGATAAGAATCAGGGAGATCTTAGGGTCGATCTGACTGAACCAGAGAAGGCCTTTTACTGGGTAAGAATCAGGAAAATCTTAGGGTCGATTTAACTGAACCGGACAAGGTCTTGGAATATCTTCAACTGGATAAGAATCAGGGAGATCTTAGGGTCGATCTGACTGAACCAGAGAAGGCCTTTGACTGGATAAGAATCAGGAAAATCTTAGGGTCGATTTAACTGAACCGGACAAGGTCTTGGAATATCTTCAACTGGGTAAGAATCAGGGAGATCTTAGGGTCGATCTAACTGAACCAGAGAAGGCCTTTGACTGGATAAGAATCAGGAAAATCTTAGGGTCGATTTAACTGAACCAGGCTAGGTCTTCAAATCTTCAACTGGATAAGAATCAGGGAGATCTTAGGGTCGATCTAACTGAACCAGAGAAGGCCTTTGACTGGATAAGAATCAGGAAAATCTTAGGGTCGATTTAACTGAACCGGACAAGGTCTTGAAATCTTCAACTGGGTAAGAATCAGGGAGATCTTAGGGTCGATCTAACTGAACCAGAGAAGGCCTTTGACTGGATAAGAATCAGGAAAATCTTAGGGTCGATTTAACTGAACCGGACAAGGTCTTGAAATCTTCAACTGGGTAAGAATTAGGGAGATCTTAGGGTCGATCTAACTGAACCAGAGAAGGCCTTTGACTGGATAAGAATCAGGAAAATCTTAGGGTCGATTTAACTGAACTAGGCTAGGTCTTCAAATCTTCAACTGGATAAGAATCAGGGAGATCTTAGGGTCGATCTGACTGAACCAGAGAAGGCCTTGGAATAGCTGAGAACTTAACTGGATCTTTCCTGAAAGGTAAAGGTCAGTCATATGCAATGCATGATATGGATCAAGCAATGATGTTCTCAACGTAAATGAGATTTGTAAGATATGATGCATATATGCATGCTATAATGTATGGAAATGTGATGTTTATGAACATATGTTTTTGTCTTAGGAAAATAAATCCTTGACGGATGCCGGGAAGTCATATCCTGGGCTGATGTTGGAGAATAGTGCTTTGTTGTTTCCGCTGGGGATGATAGTTGCAAGAATACCGGTAGGAGAAGATAACTCCGTTGGGGAATAAACTTGGCGAAGAGATTACTCTACGGGGAATAACTACTCTAGCGACCTTGTTGGGGAACAGTACTCTGTGGGGAGAGAAGTATGCTGTGGAGATGTTGATGATAACTCCGCTGGGGATACCGTTGTTACATTGGGAGTGTTAATAGACTTCGCTGGGGATAAGAAGACTTCGTCGAGGACGATCTTTCCGTGGCTTTTGGCTGAGGATAACCCAGTTATATCCTGGTAGGGAAATAACCTTTGAATAAAGCCGGGAGTCGCGTTCATGCTCTGCAGAGGATAAGCTTCCAGAATCTACTGGGGATAAGCTTCCTGCTGGGAAGATGATTCAAACTTTCCTGGGGAAATCTTGATTGGACTCTCCTGGGGATATTTTGAACTATATTGGGGAAGTGACTCCATTGAATGCTTGATATGCCGCCGGGGAACAATCTTTAGGTCAAGACTGCTGGGGATGCTTGTTAAGAATATTCGTACATTATGCTGGGAAATGTTGAGACCTGCGGGGGGTGCCCAACTTTCTTAAGGCTGATAATGGCTTTGCTTGGGGAGAGTGTATTGACTTGCTGGCTCACTCTCTGGGGAGTTTAGAGATTTTGGTTGCGTTCTTCAGCCGAACTTACCTTGGTACCTTGGTGGACAGAGCAACCAGATCGCTTAGACAATTCTTATTGCCCCAGTTTCTGTTGGAGAAGAAGGTACTTGTGGGGTAATTGACAAATCTTCTGGTAGACAGGTGACGAGATGCCAGGACATAGTCGTACGCTTTGATCCCTAATTTTTGCCTGGACCGCCCTTTCGGGTTTTCAGTCCATCGGGATACCCTTTTTTCCCAAGCCGCCTTTTCAGGTTTTCGACTTTTCGGGTGTACATATTTTTTTCCTTTCATCCCTTCATTTTGCCTGAACCCTTTTGGTTCGCCGGGAAGCCCTTATTTTTGCCTAGGTGTGTCAACCTAGCGGGTCTTTGATTGCGCGTAGTATTTTTTCGACTATGTCCATGATCTCCGAATGTAGGGAGTTGCCCCTGTTAGAAGTGTTTTGTCATGCCCCAGAAGATGTTTGATCATGCAAGATTTGTTGCTGGAATTCCCCAAATGACCCAGGCGGAGATTTGCCCCAGGCTGATTTGCCTTTTGAGAGATTCTCTGAATCTTGACTGGACTGCCCCAGATGGTGGATAATGATCAGGCCATGCCCCTTGATTGGAAGTGCTTCTGTTCATTAGGCATTCGTCGTGCAAATTTCTATGTTGTTCAAACAAATAGTCATATGCAAACAAAGTTATGTTAAAAATGCAAAGCTTATGTCTGTCTTGAAGATTTTGAAGATGCATTCTTTTTCATAAAACAAGTGAATGTTTGTAAAACGTGATGTCAACTCCGTATTTACCATAGGCCTTAAGGAGTCAGGATACCTTTTGTGACAGTATGCTTTCGAACTAACCCATGCTTCAGCTAGGACTTTTAAGGGTTATAACGTGGCCTGGTTCACGGTTTAAGAAACAAAGGATAAAGGCTCAAATTTTATTTATACCCACCCGCTCTTCGTGATGTTCTCCAAACCTAAACTCAATTGATCATACGTTAGACCTTGTTTGAGTCTTTACTCTGATTTTCCGGTGATGGTTCGGATGTTGACAACTTATTTCGAATAGGCAGTCATTTTTGTCGAGGGTTTGTAAGACCTCTTTCTTTTTCTTTTTTATTTATTTTTGTTATCCCCCTTTTTTTTTTGCCTGAGCTGTTCCTTTTGTGATTACAGTCAGCGGGATGCCCCAATTTTGTAAGTCTCCTTCCTAGGTTTTGACTTAATGGGTTCTTATTTTGAAAGATAACGACGGCCTTTCTTTATGATCATTCGGAACCATCACTGTCTTTTGTTTTACAAGGACCTCTTTGGTGCCAATCGTTATGCACTCGGATCAACTGAGAGACTACCCTGCCCTAGGTTATGATTAAGGGTTTTAAATTTCGAAAAGAAAAAAACTCCTACTTCTTTGGCTCAGAGGGGTTGACGAGGGATTATCTTCCTTATAACTCCAGTGTTTAGGGATTGAAACAATGCCTGTACCTCATCAGCGGGGTCTGTTCAAAAGCATATTGTAGATTGTGGTATCATTTTCGTCATCCTCCCTCAAGAGGCTTAGCATTATTAATCGAGTGTTGATCATCAGAAAAAATATGAAAATAATTTGCATATAGTGAATACGAATATATTGCTTCAAAACAGACGTATGCGATGCATTAATGGAATAACAACGTTTAACATGAGTAAATGTTTGAACAAAAGAAAATTACAACTTGAAAATCCTAATGAACAAAAGTCTTTTCATCTTTAGGGCTTGTTACTTCAAATGGTGAGCTTTGGAGGGATGGTAGAAAAACTCAGCCTGACCATCTTGTGTGAACTCCAATGCTCCTTCATCGATCAGGTCCTGGATCTTGTTCTTCATAGCCCAACACTCATTTGTATCATGTCCTGGACTGGCAGAGTGGTAGGCACACCTTTTATTGGGATGATAGGTAGGAGCTGTTGTGTTGGGGTTCCAGGGATGAGCCTTTAATGTGATCAGATTCAATCTCAACAGGCGTTGTAGAGCTTGAAACAGTGACATATTGAGCTGGGTGAATTGCCTCCTGGGCTTGTCTGACTGAAGCTGGTGAGGTTGATGCTGAATTTGTGACACTGGAGCCATTTGAGGAGCTCTCCCCTCATCTCCTTGTCTCAAAGATGGTTGAATGATGACTGGCTCTTTACCCTTAGACGTTTGCCCCAGTTGGTTACCCTGAAGCAATTGGTTGATGAGAACTCCGAGCTCTTCTTGTCTTTGAGCTAAACCTTGAATGGCAGTCACCTGCCCCAGCAGCTGGGCTTTCATTGCATCCACCTCAGCTTGCAGACGCTTCAGCCGTTCGTCCTCAGCGCTGTTCCTGACCAAAGTCCACATGAGAAGTGTTCTCAGCTCCTCCTGCCCCTTGGATAGATTCAGGAGGATTTCCTCGAACCGAGTTTCTTGAGCAAGAAGGTCCTGGTTGTATTGTCGGGAAGCCATTGCTGAAATAAACAGCGCAGATGGTAAATGGTCTGTCAAAAGGGTACCTGCAATGCAATGATATGTATGATATGCATGCAATGTTTTCAAGGACCTCGCGGGATAAACAAGAAATTTGTTAGAGCTTGAATCCGGTGGCTTGATTGAAGGAACTTAATGTTATTGAGAGTCCTTCTTCAAAGGGTCAAAGGCTCACCATATCCAGTGGGTCATAGCCTCTGACTCAGATCCTCAACCTGGCTAGAGGAAAATAAATCCCCTTTGCCCCTTGCTAGACATTTTGGTTCATCATGACCTGCATCACAAGCCCTTGAGATCCTTGAAATAAGTTAGGATGTATGCAATGGTATGATGTTATGGTATGCATGGAGTGATGTAAGTAAACCCTGTTATGAGTCCCCATTAAGGACTATAAACAAAACCTGCAAGAAACTCAAGTAAACCCTGTTATGAGTCCCAGTTAAGGACTATAAACAAAACCTACAAGAAACTCGTGTGTCAGATAACAAGCATGCAAGTAGTCAAGTTGGAAGGCACACAAGTCACACAAGACAAATCCTTTAAAGTTTAGGCCAGCATGAGGTCTAGGTATTACCCTCTTTCAGTTTGTTGGTTCATACCTGTCCTATCAAAAGTAACCGGGTTCTTAGAGGATCCCAATATCATTGACTACCCTCAATCGGTCATAACTCCAGCATCACAATCTTTTCTTACGGCCAGAACCATCACGAGAGTTTAGCCTCAATGGGCGTAGCATAATGCTACTGTTCTAATGGCCAAGTTGGGTCATTTAAGGTTCTAAGGTCTGTTGGTGCTTAATGACTCCTCAGAAGACCCATATTCTCCTCGTTGCAACACAAGGGATATCGGTATAGACCAAGGTGCCACACCAACGTAGCCACTGTTTCACCCATGTCGGTCTATGCCGGACAGGTCCCTCACAGCTTATGCTACCTAAACAGGGTATCCCCAGATCCGGGTTAGGATCTATAGAACTCCCAAGACAGTCCCACAATTTAAAGCAAACAAGTCAAAGCAATTGAAAACACAGTGATCTTAGTCTTAAGGTACACCTCACTTTGAGAAATCCCCAGCAGAGTCGCCAGTTCTGTGATCGGTGGATCTGGAACTGACTATTTAACGCTGGTTCGCGAAATGTCGCGGTAAGCAAGAGTCGCCACCGTCTTTTATTTTCTCCAAATGGAAAGGACAAAAGCACAGAAAAATTCCTTATAGAGATTGCTCTCGGTTCGGGAGGTAGATTTATAAAAAGGGAAGGTGTTAGCACCCTTTCTATCCATGGTTATCCATGGGCTCTTAGATACTTGCTCATTTGTGTTTTCAAAATTGTTTGTTTGCTTTTCAAGGTGAGTGGGTTTGAAAAAGTTCCGTTTAAAATTTCAGTTCGACTCTTGTATCAGTCCTCAAGAGTGTTTGAAAAGTTGTTTTTGAAAGCTTTTTGCAAAGTGTCGGTGTGAAAAGAAGTTTTTGTTTTGTTTTGAAATTAGAGCAAGTATCTACGAGTCATCTACCTACCCTAAGGAATTCGTCTGTGTAAATGTCCTTAAAGTAGTGCCATCCCACCATTGAGAGGTAGGTAGCACCACCGTTGGAGGTGTTCGGGTCAATTCGAGGATTCAGGACAGTGTGGTCACCAGAGCAATAGGAAGACACCTTAGAAGCTACCCTCATGCCATGTTCATGGACATGAGGACTTACTAAAACGTCCTCTACTCGACAATCACTTTTCGAGGGGCAAGGCAACAGTGAGACGTACCCTAGGGGTGGTGTGTGATTTGGATGTCATTTTCAATTATGTTTGTCTTGTTCATGCATTGGTGATCTACGCTTTGTTTTTATTTTTGGCATTCATTATTTCATGCAAGTTATTAACAGTTAAAAGATGCGAGAAGGTAAAAGTCCTACGCTATTACAAAGGCGCGGGTCTACATCGCCAAATTAATCCAAGACCCGATTTGAAATAAAATAAAAATGCGGAAAAATAAATGTCCTAATTAATCTATTACAAGGCTTTGGGGTAATTACATTAAATTTATAAAAAAGAAATAAAATAAGCGCGCGAAACGAAATTATAATCGAAAGCGAGGGCGTTGGACCCTTTTAAAGAAATTAAATTGAAATTATGAAATTAATTAAATTAAATAAAAAGCAAGAACTTATTTTTTAGGTTTTTTGTATTTATGGAATTTAATGAGAAAATTAAATGAAATTAAAACCCTAATTCTAAACTATTTTTAATTTGTTTAAAAAAAATGTTTAAGTTTGACCTAGTTTTAATTAATTATTTACATGGCATATTTATTTACAAAAATAATTAATTATTGGTAATAATAAGAAGAAATTTTAATTATTAAAGAAAATAAAAAAAAAGCTAGAAACCCTAAATCTACATTTTTTAGTTTGTTAGAAAAAACATTAAAATTAAACCTAAGATTAAAATTAAATTAGTTGACAAAATTTATTTACAAAAACCATTAAATAAAATATATTTATTTTTTGTCTTTTCTAATTTTTTTGTATTTTTTATGTTATAAAAAATTAATTTGGAAAATTAAAAGAAAGTAATTAAATTAAAACAAATAAATAAATAAAAAAATAGCAAAAAGAATGAAGGAGAGAAATACAAACAGGAGGGGGTGGTTGTCCCAAATTGGAGGTATGATCAGCAGGAATTTGGCCCATTGAAGCTTGGCCTGGTTGACTTTTGATGGTCACGTGTGCATGGCTGACTGAGATGTATGATGGACCTTTCATCCTGGCCCTTAGATTCATCGCCTGGGACATTTGGCAAGTTATGGCATTGAGTGTATGGTGGACTTCTGGACATGTTGGGTACCTAATCACGTTATGAGAAAAAATAGAAAGAAATATGGGGGACCTGGGAATCGAACCCAGGTCCCAATGCTTGCAAACGTTCCTCTCCACCAACTGTGCCAGCGCGTTTATTCATAAGCCTATTGGAATGCAATTATTATAAGAAAAGATAAAAGTTAGTGGTCTGAACCAATAAAAACGCGCGCCAACTTTGAATAGCCCAATGAACTCTAGCCACACATGCTTCTTCTCCATGTTATACCTGCAACTAGAACCAAATAGCGGGGGTTTTAAACCCCCACTAACCCTGGACTTGGAAAATAGCGATTAGGCCATACAAGCATATAAAAAGGGCGCGATGTGTTTGTTGTGTTCGTATGAATGTCGTGAATTCAATGGTACCGGTCTTATAGCCTAATTTTTCCAGAGGAACAGAGCCCTCTTTTAAAGTCTCTGCAACCCTAAAGGGCTCCCATGGTGGATTCGTGCACAGGCCTTAAAAACTCAATTGAATAATACTGTTAGCTTTAGAATGATTCAATTAGTATGAAAACAACAAGAAAAATGCATAGATGATACGTATAAATCAAAACATGAATGTGAGAAATATTAAGAACAGGACGGTTTCGTTCTACCGTTTCTTGGGGTTAGAAGTTGTGGTTTTGATCCAGAAAGTTTCCTTGAGGCCTTGGCAAGCTATTGGAATGGTTATCTTGCCTTGAAACACACTGGAACTGTGTTTTCAGTTTTGACTTTTTTCACAAAAAATGCAAAGTGTGTATGTTCTTCTGAGCGCAGCTTTCAGGTCTCTAGCATTAGGGTTGTGTTTGAGTATGTATATGGGACGAATTAGGGTAAGAATTCAAGTCCATTAACCTTTGCATTGATGTTTTTGAGATTTGATTCTCATGGTATCTTTTTCAATCTTTTCCTCATGAAGAACATGCCAATTTGCACAAAATCTTTCCTTTTTTGATGTGCACGAGATCTTGAGTGAATAATGAGGGCATATGCTGCATAAAAGGATTCAAAAACATTTGTTTAGTATTTTTGTCATATTTTATTGAATTAAATGAATTAATGGTGATAAAAATTCAAATAAATAATAAAAAATGATGAAATAAATCCCCTTTGGGTAAAATGGTCGTGCATAGCCTTTGGATAATGATTCTTGGAAGAAAATGTGGCCCATTAGCAATTTTGAGGCATTTGAAGCAAAGTTGACTTTTCAAAATTCCCAAAAATTTCCCAACTTCCACAAGGCATATCTTGCTCAATGTTTAAGCTTTGATCATGTTCTTGGACATTTTGGAAAGGTCTTGAAGTCCTCTAACCAATTTCTTTGGTCCCATGTCATTTTAATTTACCAATCTCAAGTTATGGGCTTTGACTTAAAGTGCCTTTTTGTTGACTTTTGAAAATGACCTATAATGTTGAGATTGATAACTTTTTGTGAGAGCATTTCTTGGACTTGAAGTGTGAAGAGGAGTTGTAGGAAATGTCATTCTCTTAAAAATGAGCTTTGTATGGAATTTTTATGATGAACCATGTGGAAGTTATGCCTTGGTCAAGTTACAGTTGACTTTTCCAGCTGTCCAAATATGGAAACTTTTGCATCTTGAGACTTTTTGAGCCATACCTTGAAAATCATGATCAAGAATTGATCAAATGATGTTTGTGGCTTCAAAATAAGATGTTGACCAAAAATTTGAACTTTTGACAGTCAAATGACCATTTTGCCCCTGCAGTTGACTGCTGAGCAATTAGGGTTTTTGACTGTGCAATTTTGTGTTGTGAGTCTTGAAACTTGACATGAGGATATTTGACAATGTTTGTAGGCATGTGGGACTTGTTTAGACACTTGGAAACTGCAACTTCTTTGCCAGAACCAAAACCCTAATTTTTGACTGTTAGGAGGCCATTGAACTGTGCAACCCTTGGGAGATTGTGAAGCATGCTCTTTGCAAATCTTGAAGAATATGGGAGGGCAAATTTTGGGGTACAACAATATTGCAGGAAAATCAAACGACTCTCACTGAGTCTCCAACCAAGCATAGTGTTCTTCCTGATAGTGGTATTGCTTCGTACCATCCCTTGTCTAGTGACAAACAATTTAACAAAGGGTCTCCATCTTCTATTAACAAACTTGATGCAACCGTACTATCAGAAAAGGAAAACATTCCCCTAACTGAGAATGAGCTAGAGGTACATCAAGGGACCAACAGGGCTAGTGTTGATGAATGGAAGAAGGATGATAGCCATAGTGACTCTTGACCAAAAAGGATTAAATTTGTTGATGATCTTCTCGATGATGATAAACCTCTTATTGATGGTGTAATTGCATAGTTCTTCGCCAAAGATGAAGAAGTAGCGGAAGAAGGAATTACTCCCAAGATAAAATTACTCCTACAAATCAACAAACTCAAAGAAATACCTCCACGGGTCTTTCTCAAAAAACATTGGATACCTTGAAGAAGAATAAATCTCTTGAGTATGTAAGGATAATGATAGAGAAAAGGGTACCATTTGCCCAAAAGACTTGCCCTAGTTCAAATGCATCTTCGATTGGGAGTTCCCAAGCTGAAACTAAGGAACAACTTCTCCAAAAAATCAAAGAGAAAATCTTCGAACCTGACTTGTTCGAGGTCTTGAAGGATAATTCCACTGCAAGTGTTTTACTTAAGAAGTTGATAAATCAAATTGATATAGTCACTTGTCCTTCTGAGACTCCTGAAGTCCTGATGGATGTGACTACTTTAATCAACATAATCAGTGCATATTTCCTTAGGGATCAGGATGTAGCTTCAAAGCTTCAAGAAAAATAAACTCTTTAAGAGACTGAGTGGTAGAAATCCCCCGACTTAACCAATAAAGCCGAGGAACTTGGAAAAGATTTTAACAATGCCAAAGGGGAATTTGAGACCAATGTTTTCTATATCTCTTTCTGGTAATAATAAATCAACGAGTTGAAAGAAAAGATTTCCCAGGCTGAAGCATGCCAAAAAGTTATTGAGCATATGGATCACACTGAAATGGAGCATGAAATTGCTCAAAGTGTGCAACATGTGGATGCAAGAAAAAAACTTGAGGATGAAATAGTTTCCCTTCATGCCACTAAATCATCCATTGACTGTAGGTTAAAGCTGGCAAAGACCAAGTATGACAGGATGAAGGCTAACTTGCCCTTCTAACTCCCTGGATAAAAACTTTGATGTTTTGTTATTTTGAGTTTTGTGCGTGCTTTACTTATTTAACTTCAAGACAAAGCCATTTTGGCAGTTTATAATACCATGTTGGCTTTTATTCATTACCTTTACTATTCTGTCATAATCTTTAATTCTTGAAGGATAGGTTTATATCTTTTTAAGTATTTTTCATTTATCTTCAAGATTATTTGCTCCTCTGCCAAATCTTCTATCTCGTAAGTGTTATTTGTGAATGTTTAAATAATTAGAAAAGGTCCTTCCCAATGTGGAGACCATTTTCCTAACAACCTATTCTTTCGATCCATGGGTAATATTACTTTCCACGCCAAATCATCATTCGAAAAAACTTTTCCTCTGACTCTTTTATTGTATGCTCTAGCTATCCTTTCTTTTTATCTTCTCAAAACCCCTAAAGCATGTAGCCTTTCTTCGTCCAAATCAACTAGTTCATTCATCATCATTTCCCAATAATAGTCAAAAGGAATTTCGTTCTGCCTCTGGATTCTTACTAACTGTAAACATACCTCCACTGGCAGAACTGCATCATGCCCAAAAGTCAAACGAAATGGAGTTATGTTTGTTGCTTCTTTTGGAGATGTTCGACAAGTCCACACAGATTCATCTAAAGTCTTATGCCAATTCTTTGGTTTTCTGCGTACGTATTTTTTATTAAACCAATAATTACTTTATTTGCGGCTTCGACCTGTCTATTCGCTTGAGCATAATACGGTGTAGAAGTCAATAATTTGAATCCCAGTTCCTTAGTGGATTCCTGCATCTTTCAACCAGTGAAGACCGATCCTTGATCAGTTGTAATTATTTTTGGGATTCCAAATCTATAGATTATATGCCTTTGAATAAATTCTATAATACTCTCTTGATCAATATTTACCAAAGGTATTGCTTCAATCCATTTTGTAAAATAATCAATCTCTATTAGGATGTATCTTTATCCTTTGGATGAAGTTGGTCGATCTCTCCAACCAAGTATAGCGCCCAACCTCTAAAGGGCCAAGGTTTAATGATCAAATGTAATTCACTTGTAGGAACATGTTGGATACCTACATAAACTTGACACTCTTGGCATCCCTTGGTGAATTCTATGCAATCTTTCAAAATGGAGGGCCAATACATGCCATGACGAAACAAGAGCCACTTCATCTTGTGAACTGGTTGATGTGCTCCTCATGCCCCACCATGTACATTTGACAGCGCCAAGTATGCTTCACTTTCTCCTAAACACTTGAGTAAGACTCCTTCTGGTGTTTTCTTGAACAATTCATTACCTATTAAAATATAGCTTAATGCAGGATACTTAACCTTCCTTTCTACATCTACTATTGGATATGTTAAATAGGCTATTATTGGGCTTCTCCAATCTGTATTTGTTAAGATATCTATGGCCATTACTTAAAAATTTACTTCATTTGCATATCCCAAACTTGTATTTTTTAAATTTATTGGAGACAATTTAGTAGCTAGCACCTTTCCATGAATTTCGACTAACTCTTCCAAATTATCTTTGGACACTTTATATCCCGAAGCGATTTGGGCTAAGTCATTTGCTTCTTGGTTCTCCAGTCTAGGAATATCCTTGCTATTAACATACTCAAATCTTCAAAGTAATATATTTGCTACCACGAAGTACATTATCATATTTTCTTTTATGCACTTGTACTCCTTGGTTATTTGTTTGATCACCAGTTCAAAATCACCTCTTATTTCGACTCTAGTTGCCCCCAATTCCAACAAAGCTTCAAGTTCTACTATCAAAGCTTCATATTCAGCTTCATCATTCGAACAAGGAGGGCCTTCGATCTTGTAATTGAACTTGGTTGGAATTTTATTAGGAGAAATAATTATTATTCCAACTCCAGTTCCATATTTAAGAATGGAACCATCGAAGAATAATTTCCAAGGTTCTAAATCCACAAGATTTTGACGTCTTTCAACCATTGCATGGTCTACTATAAAGTCAGATTCTACTTTCCCTTTTATAGCTTTTAAAGGCATGAAAGTCAAGGAATATTCATTCAAAGCAAGTGCCCACTTGCCAATTTGAATCTGCATGATTGGTTTAGAAAGCATATGTTTAATAACATCAAAATGTGAAGAAACATAGATATCAACAGGATTTATATAATATTTCAACTTGGTGCATGAAAAGTACAAACAAAGACACAACTTTTCTATAGTACTTTATCTAGTTTATGTATCATTTAATACTCGACTGAGGTAATAGATGGCTCTTTCGATGCCATTCTCATCCTCTTGTGCAAGCATACTTCCTATAGTTTCATCTGATGCAGATATGTACAATCTCATACACTTATTTCTACAAGGAGGTGACAAGATAGGGGGTGGACAAGGTATTTTTTAATCTTGTCGAACGTCTCTTGATGCTCTGACTTCTAGTCGAAACCACCTTATTTTAGACGCAGAAGGGGATAGAAGGCTTGAGTGCACCCACTTAGGTTCAAAATAAACCTTCTCAAGAAGTTTATTTTTCCCAGAAGTGAATGTAACTCTTTTTTCATTGATGGCGCTTTCACTTCCATGATAGCCTTTATTTTGTTTTGATTAATCTCTATTCCCTTTTTATGGACCACAAAGCCCAAAAAATCACCAGCCTGCACAAAAAATGCACACTTAAGAGGATTCATCTTTAAGCCATGCTTTCTCATTCTTTCGAATGACTAGCGAAGGTGATTCATATGACTTTCATCTCATACATATTTTACTACTATATCATCAATATAAATCTACATGAAAGTCTCAATAAAATCATGAAATATAGAATCCATTGCTCTTTGATAAGTTGCCCCATCATTTTTTAAACCAAAAGGCATGACAACCCATTCATAGGTACCTAATGCCCCAGGGTATCGAAAAGTTGTTTTGGGTACATCTTCTTCAGCAATGAAAATTTGATTGTATCTAGAGTATCCATTAAGCATACTAAGATACTCGAATCCTGCGGCAGAATCAATTAGCATTTCTACCACAGGCATTGGATATTCATCCTTTGGGGTTGCATAATTCAAATATAGAAATTCTATGCAAGCCCTGAGAGATCCATTTTTATTAATAACAGGAATAATATTTTCAATCCATTCGACATACCTTGTGGTCCATATGAACTTGCAAATGAGGAGTCTTTCGATCTCTTCCTTTATCTTCGAGATAATTTCTGGTGCAAACCTTCTTGGGGTCTGCTTTATGGGCTTCTTGCCATCCTTGATAGGCAGCTTCAGTTCTACCAAATCACTGCTCAAACCAGGCATCTCGTCGTAATCCCAAGCGAAACAATCCTTGTACTCTTTTAGAAATTAGATTACTTTGGATTTCGTCTTTGGATTGAGTTTTGCACTCACATAGGTGGGTCTTCTGATGGATCCCTCACCCAGGTCCACTTCTTTGAGAGGGTCCTATGCCATCATCTTTGCACTTGACGTTGTTAGATCCTTCTCGAATCCCAGAGGCTCTTTGTCATATATTGCTTCTAGCCTCTGGCCTTTTTCCTCGAAGGGTGTTTCTTCATCAGGGGGTTTTAGTTTGAAATCTACCACAGGTCCCTTCGCATATAATGCTTCATTTTTGGCTTCGACAGCCATGTGCTTTACTTCGGCCTCTAAAGTCGTTTTCAATTTATTTTCGGTCAAATAAGCTGAAATCTTTTCAAAGAATTGGGACTCAGACATTATCAATGTCTTTGTCAGCCCAGCCAATTGGCCGTATTCCTGGAACTCCTTCTATATCAGCTTCTTCTCCCATAATTTCCATCCCATTGGAATCCATGAGTGGGATGTAGAGTAAGGAAGTAAAGAGCATTCTTGTTAGGTAAATATGCATCATCAACAGGATTGCATGGTCCAATTTTGGCCAAATTCCTATCAAAGTTCCTCCTATCCACATGTTTAACTTCTTCCATGTAGTAGCTCTGATCAGCTTCAATGTTTTTGACAATTCCATCCTCTCTCCATATTGATATTCGTTGATGCATTGAGGAAGACACTGGCCTTATACCATGGATATATTCACGTCCTAGTAACAAGTTATAATTTATCTTTGTTGCAATGACCATAAACATAGTGGGTCTTGTGATTGAACCCACAGTTAGATCCACCTGCACCACTCCTAAAGTGTGGCCTATTTTACCTTCATAATTTGAAATTACCATGTTGTAGACCTTGATAATAGTGTCAAACATGCCAATTATTTTCAACATGAATTGGGGAATTAGATTCACCGCATCTCCACCATCTACCAGAATTTTATTGATTCCCACGCTTTCCACCTTTCCCCTTATGAACAATGGTTTAAGGTGATTCTTCATTCCTTAATCAGGTTATTCGAAGAACACATTTTGTTCTTCAACAACTCCATTATTCAAAATATAGTAACACACTGGCTTGTATTTCACCATCTCAATCTCGTCAGCTTCCTGTGATTCTTAGACTTTAGTTATTTGATTATACTCATGGGGAAGCACTGATACCACATTGCAGTTGATATTGAAGGAAGATTCATCGTCTGATGCAAAGTCATTAGTAAGCATGTCTTCGTCATTTTCTGGGTCTTTTTAATTCTTTTCGCAAACTTCTTCTTTCTTTGGGGAAGACAGTCTTCTCCCCACATGTTGCTTCTCTTCGACCATGATGGTGAAGGGAAGTTGGTTACTACTGGAATCTCCCACTTCTTTTTCTGCTAATTCTCATTGTGCCTTTCTTACCCTTTGGTGCCTTCGCCATTGGGATCTTGACATGAGAGTTTTTCCCCTTGTAATTCTCTAACATGTATGCTTGTTTCTTTGAAACTTGGAATTGCTTTCGATATGCTAATGACGTCCTTTCTCCTGCCTAGAGACTCCTCCATTTTCCTTTTTCTGCCCCCTTACCTTCGTTTGGGTTTATCCATTTGTCAGTTGGGATGTTTGCAGGTGGCTTGGAGGTAACTATTCTATTTCATTTTGGGTAAGGACTATCAAGCCACCTAGTACTTTCCCTTCTGTCGAATGTGAAGTTGCTCCTAGGGTCGTTCTGTTTATCCTAACAACGACCATATGGGATTCTTTCAAAAGTTTTTGATGTTTTTAGATCATAGGTCGTGTAACACCCCTTCTAATAAACCCCGAATTAAACGACATAATTAAAATCAGAGAAAATAAAATTTGCACGGAAGGAGTGTCACAACATCAACTCACATATTCAAGAAAAACGGACATGACATATTCGTCATTTTAATCATTTAATCACATAATACATTCATGGAATATACTTTCTTTTCGTGAAAATGCAACGGAATCATAATAACTTCATCTCCAAAGGAGGAATTCAAAATATAAAATTCAAGGCATTAAGCCACACGGTTCATACACCAAACATGTTATCAAGTCATAATATACATGCATCAACATATAATCAAAACAATGGATTATATACAAGTATAATCCATATACAAAATATACGAGTTCTAATGCGGACACCTAACCCCCAAGTGTTACAACTAGAGCATCGACTCGATAAACCAAAATAAAACGGATTACAATCCAAATGCATCCGCTAAGCTAGTGTCTCACACTACCGTCTTCGATACCTGAACAATTCCGTAGCAAGCATTTTCCAACAGAAGGGTAAGAATTCCAATAAACATAAGGTATGTAATTAAAGCAATTGAAATGCATTAAATAAAGGAATCTTACTCTTTTTCCAACTCTTGCATAAACCACATAATATATTCATTTAATCCAATTCCCATATTCAACAACTCAAAGAAATCAAACACAGTCAGTTTCATTTACCAATTAGCACATAATGCATAATATTCAACAACACATAAACTCAACAAAACGTGTACGTGCGACCCGACACAACGACACGACTTATACATGTGGTACCAATCATCTATTATCCTTCGGATTTACCCATGTCTATCCCTCAGACGGATAATCATAAAAGCCCGTTCCCTAAGCTTTCAGACCCCCACTCTGAATCTGGGACGAGCCACTAGCCTCCACGAGACTAACAAACATCGCCTCTTGACACGACTAATGATGCTGTGTGCAAACTCAACAATAATACATGCAACTAAGACCCCCACTCTAAGAATAATATACATGCATACCCAACAAATTCAACTCTATGAATTTTCATCAACAATTGCACACAATGCATCAAATAATCATCTCATCACATCACATATAACATTTAGCACTCAAGCATAAAATGTTAAACACATCATCAACAATTCACAACATACACATAGTATAAAACCATTCATCATCATCAAAACATAATCACATAAACATACATCATTCTTACCGATTTCCATTTAGCAAATAAATTATGGAAATTCAATTAACACTAGTATGCATTACTATCTCATGTTAATTCAACACTTTTTTATATAATAATACTCTCACAATTCATCAATTAAATATTAGGTTTTACGCCGATTCGGCTACCTATCTAAGTACTCGCAAAACAATACAATCGGTATTGAAATATTTTCTTAAAATATAAATATTCAAGCCTAAACACCATTTTCGGTCACTCTCCGTAAAATGCCGCATTTTCGACAACCGACATCACCCCATTAATCTACACATCCAACTTAACTACCATCTAAATTTTCATCCAATTCCGGGTAACTAATTGTACCACTTAATTTGGCTAATCGGACCGAACGGTACTATTTTCACTTACTCCTAAGTTAAGCAACTCATCGCCGATTCAAAGTTACCGGATTAATCTTAATTATTTATTAATCCACTAATACGTCTCCGGTATTAACCTACTTCGATTCTTATTGAACACAATTTCGGTCGACTAGCAAAAAAGTCGCAAACTCGACAAACCGAACACATTATTTCTGGAATCGGAAATTAACCAAATATCTCGAAAATACAACACACCTACAATTTAATTCATCTCCGGCTGAAATCAAAATATCAAGTTTTATCGATAAACTGTAACCGATTATATAATTAATCACACTATATATATATATATATATATATATATATATATATATATATATATATATATATATATATATATATATATATATATATATATATATATATATATATATATATATATAATGAAAATTAATATTTTATTAAACTAATTTAATATAATTAAATAAATATTATAATAACATCTCCATTTCTCCTTTATCATTTTCCGGTCTCAAAAAATAACTCCATCATAATTACCTACGTGTTTAACTTAAATACCCCGTCAAATTTCATTAATTTCTGGATAACTAATTTTACCGTCTAAACCGGCTAATTCGAAACAACACAATCTCGATCGGTCTCCGAAAACGTCGCAATCTCAAAAAATAACTCAACCATAATTACCTACGCGTTTAACTTAGTTATCTCGTCAAATTTCATTAATTTCCGGATAACTAATTTTACCGCCTAAACCAGAAAAAAAACCAAAATCAAATGCAATAAAAACATACTAGATGTTTAGAGGAAGTCTAACCCTTACCGATTAATCTCCGGAACAAGCTCTTAGGTTTGATTCCAGAAATTTCTCCTCTTCTTTTCGACCCTAACTTTTTCCCCTTTCTTTTACTCCTGCTACTTTCTTTCGTTCCTAGCTTTTTATTTCTACTGTTTTCTTTCTGACTTATATATATATATATATATATATATATATATATATATATAAATATATATATATATATATATTTATATATATATATATATATATATATATATATATATATATATATATATATATATATATATATATATATATATATATATATATATATATATATATATATATATATATATATATATATATATATATATATATATATATATATATATATATATATATATATATTATATATATATATTATATATATATATATATATATAATATATATATATATATATATATATATATATATATATATATATATATATATATATATATATATATATATATATATAT